>CM031243.1:220256763-221668763 GCA_018340775.1 Taxus wallichiana var. yunnanensis | reverse complement strand
GTAAATTCAAGATAATTAGCGGGATATTAATTTTTATTGGAAGATAATTATGCAAAGTAAATAATAAGTGTGAATCGGTAAGTAACTATAATATTATTATATTTATCTTTATTTTTTTACTTTTAGATATATTTTTACTTTTACATGTAAGTAACTATATTTATTTTTAGTGGAAGATAATTAGTGTGAATAAATATTTGTCGACTAATATTTAATGGTAAAAATAATTTATTTTTAATATCGATTGAATGTTTAATAAATAAAATAAATGATAAACAATTGTGCGGGGATATTAAAATTCAAGATAATTAGTGTGGGGATATTAATTTGTAAAGTGTGAATCTATATTATTTTTAATTTTTAAATGTATTTTTACTTTTAGATGTATTTTTACTTTTAGGTTAGTTTTATTTTAGTTTTTAGTTTTAGATGTACTTTACTATTAGATCTGCACTTTATATTAATTTAAAATAAAGAGAGTTACATAGTAAGGGGTGATCGAAAAACTCACTGTCCCACAAAATGCCACGAGGGCACCAACAAAACAGAAAAATGCTAAGAGGGCTATATCAAAACACCCAAAAGGAAAGCATAGAACACAGAGAAAGACCACACCGACGGAAATCAAGCACATGTTGCAACACCAGGAGGAGGGGAGGATCATCCCGAGGAGGGATAAATGCCCCACTATTTGGCTCGGTCGAGGGAGGATCAATTTTCCAACCATCCTTGATCTAGAAATTAAATTTGTAAAGGAACCATAATTCCCACCTAGAGGAGGAAATGCGGTAATAGTCGTAAGTCACGGTGACGAGAGAGCCCCACCGCAGAGAATTATCAAACGCTCTCCCCCTCGGAGGCGTGAGCTCTAGCTAGGTCCAAGAGGATTTGGCTAAAGGGCGGCCCTAAGGGGAGGCATGACGCGGTAGTTGTGTGAGTGGCTTCATGATGCGAATCTTGCGTGGTGGTGGTCGTCGGGGCGATGATGGCCAGGTGGTGGCGGCGAGAGGATCTGACGGGACCGGCACATAGTGCGATACACACTCCCCAATGATCCAAAAGCTCATGAAGATGAGAAAACTCCAGGGTAACCTTAGCAGCTTGAGCTTGAATCTGTATGCGCACAGTAGAAAAAATGACCACTTTGTCATTAGTGGAAAAAAAGTAACAGATTGATCTTGCTTGAAAATTAAGGCATTACGAGCTTTCCAAATATGAAACAGAATACAAGCACAAAACAAATGCCAAAGCGTGTCAATATAATGAGGCCAAGGGATAAAATCACCAAATAAGGCCAGATGCCAATGAAAGAATTCAGGGTGGTAAGGCTGAAATAAAGAATGGATCCAAGTCTAGATCATCTAAGCACGGGACAAGACCAAAAGAGGTGTTTAAACAACTCAAGGAGAGATCAAAAAGACATTTAGGATTATGGATGCCAATATGACTAAGTCATTCTCCAACAGGCAGACCTTGGTAAACTAAACACTAAAGGAAATGATTAAATTTGGGCTCGAGAGAGAATTCCATTCTGGGAAAGTTGGCGAAGCTAGGCGGAATGCGCAGATTGTAACCCCACTGAGCATTGAGCTTGTCAATGGTGGGTGAGAGTGGGCTCAACAATTGATAGATGGTTCTAGTGTTGTAATGAAGGAAAGCAATTTCTTGATTCCACCGCCAATCATGCCACCAAGTTGCAGGAGGTTTAAGCCCCAATTTGTGGAGCATAACATCGGTAGGAGCTCTTGAATTTTGCAAATAGATGGGAGGTCTGAATTGGCAAGATTGAACTTTATCTTGAGCTCGGGCCAAGAAATCTAGTCTCTGCGGTTAACCAACTCTTGTATGGTATGAATGCCCTTGCAATAAAGTCGAGAGATGCCCGACGTTTCAACAAGCGGAATATTTCCATCAGTGATGATGGGAGACCACCAAAGATTCTAGAATTAAAAGAGAGCCCTGTGCGAAAACCATCACCAACCCAGCACATCAAAGGCTTAACTAGCTCAAAGGCTTTCCAATAATTTTAGCAACAAAGGTACTTGTAATTTTGACAGGAGCCGAGGTGATAATAAGAGTATGTAACCCTATATTATTCCAACACTTCTTGCCATATGGGGCTCTGGACTCAATGCAATGTCGAAGCAATATTTTCCGTGCTTGATTGCTTAAAAAAGCACCAAATCACCCACTTAGAGCATAATGCAACACTTTGCCGATAGACGTCGATGACTCCCATACCACCTTGATCACGAGGAAGACAACAAACTTCCCAGGTTACTCTATGAAAACCAATTGAACCAGAACTTTTACACCATAAAAGTCCCAAGCAGCTTGCAAGTATGGTTATCTGAAAGGGCACCAACACGTAAAGTAGTAGACATGAGTGGTGGAAAGAATCTTAGTGCAGACTTGGAATTTACCAGCCAAAGATAAGGGTTTGGAAGACCACCTAGTAACTTTTTGCTCCACCCTGTTAATAACATACTACCACAACATCGCCGAGTCACTATCAAAGGTGAAGGGAATGCCCAAAATTTAAATTGCTCACCATGACTAATCCATTTCTAGGGGTAGGCCTTCAACCAGTCTGGGAGAGGCAAACAACTCTATCGATAGCCCAAAGTTTTCACCAATTGAATGTTGGAGCCAGAAGCCAAACAAAATGTGTCGAGGCACTCAAAGACCCTGACAAAAATTCTACTCGATTCATCAATAGTAAGAAAGGAATCATCAACGAAGTGACCATTGATAAGTCACGTCGCATGATCGGAGGGAAAAATCCCTTCCGAATGCGACCTTGAGCATCCTGATGGGCAATTAAATATCCTAGCACATCATCGTGAAGAACAAACAGTAGAGCGAGAGAGGCACCCTTGTCGATAGAGTGGAAAAGGCCGAAGGTAGTGGAATGGTGACCATTGATGGTGAGTCGGGCTGAAGCATTAAAAAACAAAGTGCTAATGACCGATCTGAAGAATTCACCAAAGCCGAGGGCTTTGACCATGACAAGGATGAAAGGCCATTCTATACGATCATAAGCCTTCTCAAAGTCAATTTTGAGGAATAGAGGTCATTGTGAGGAAAGACGAAGACATATTCCATGCCTTCCTAAACATCAATAATATTATCCAAAATGTACTGGCCTTTCACAAAACCAATTTCTTCAAGACGAATAATTTTGGGCAGAAGATCAACAATGCGAAGAGCCAAAGCCTTGGCAAGAATTTTATAAGAAACATTCAACAGGGTGATGGGCCACCAATTATGCATCTGCTCAGGGTCACTAGCTTTGGGGATGAACTTGATGTTGCCTTGATTGATGAAACTCCCAAGAGATTGATTTTGGAGAGCTTCATTGTAGACAAAGTAGATCAAGTCCCACAAATGACCGATTCGCTTTATAGAACTCACCCGAAACCATCCAGGACATGGTGACTTGCCGTCTCGAAGATAGAGCAAGGCCACATGGAGCTCCTCCAAGGTGAGAGGGGAGTCATAGCGAGCATTATCTCTAGGAGGGAGCTTATTGGGCACCACATCAATACATATCTGTAAGGAAACAACTCACTCATTCAAACCTCTCCCAAGCTTGAAAACCAGACGATAGTGCTTGACAAAATCATGAGTGATCTCTGGGAGCTCAGTGAGTTGTTGGTGTGAATCATAGATAGCTTTGATCTATTGATGAGCATGCTTGGCCCGGAGGGATTTGAAAAAGATTTTAGAGGCTTTGTCTCCCACCCTAAGCCAATGGAGCCTCGATCGGATCTGCGCACCACGGGCCAAATGAGATTGATGAGCTTGAGCTTATGCCAATATCAATAGCTTGGAGCTAAAGATGAGTGTCAAAAGGATTGTTCTCGAAGCAAATAAATCCTTCTGAATTCTTTGTAGAGTCGAGTTGGCTTGCTTACGGACACGGGCCACCTATTTACCGAACCGACGGAGGAATCGGGTGGTGTGATGAATCGCCACCTCCCACCAAGAGATCCAATTGACAAAAATGGTAGATGTGGCGCCATGTTCCAAATTTTGCAATGAGCGGGACCACTCTAGGATGACTCAACAAAGAAACATTAAGATAGAATTGATTATTGGGCACCTTGGGAGGGCCCCCTGCCAAATAACCTTAAATGTGATCGATGGTGGTCTAATAAAAGTGCATCAGGCCACACCTTGACATCGGAGGAGCCTTGCGTGTCAAAATCAAAGAAAGGCCGCTATGAAATAAGTGCATGGTCGAGGATTTTAAAACCCGATCATATCCTTCTCGAAGATTGGTCCAAGTGAACCAAGCTTGGGCTTTAAATTCTTGTCACTCTGTCTGAGAAAAGGATCGGAAAGACCCCAACGAATTTTAAAGTAATACTAGGTTGCACGCTTGCCAATACACCAATGCATAGGAAGGGTGCCACATTTATCATCCGGGTGCTCCACCATATTAAAGTCGCCACACACCAACCAATAAGCAAACGGTAAGTTATCACCTAACCATTTCCATAAAGTTGTTCTTTCGGAGCCATCATTAGGGGCATAAACATTAAGAATACCAAAATAAAGGTCATTAATACTCATAATCACCCAAACAACCCTATTACTAGGATCCTGGCCCGAGGTAGTGATTAATGCCGAAAATTTCGGCACAATGGAAATGCTAGCACCACCTCTACCATCAATATGCTACGTGTGAAAATGCATAAAATTTGGGGCAATGCAAGTTAGAGTATTCTGAAGCAAAAAACTAGAAATTTTAATTTCCTATAAACAAATAATATCTAAATTGTCAACAAGCTGGCAAGCTAAATGAACAAAGAATTTTCGTGAGGGCTCTATCAGACCCAAACATTCCATGACATGAAATTCATGAAAAATCAGACATATCATATTCCCCCTACCCATCAGAATTCCATCCTTAGAGCCGAGAATGGCAAAATTATTGGCAAGAAGAAGCTGGTCTGAATCAGAATGCTCAACATGAATGGAGCGATACTTGGCCCCATTATCCCCTCGTCTCTGTGTAAAACCTCTCGAGGTGGAATGCACAAGCGTCGTAGGAAGAGAGGTTGATGCAAAATTCCCAATATTCTCTAAATTGGACATAATAACTTGGCTCTGCGAGGATTTAGAAGAAATGGAAACCGATGCGGGCGGGTGACTCCACTCTGGCTCATCCCTGGACAGAGGAGGGGAAGAGGTGGTGGGCGGAACCTCAACAGAAGGTTTCACACCATAGCTCTTCTTAGTCCCAACCACACTCAGTCATTAGCCATAGGGTATGCTTTGGGCTTAGAACCGGTGGGTTGCGTTGGTGCTAGCTTGGAGCAAGCCAAAAGAGGACAATCCCGAATGCGATGGTCTGGGGCTTGACAACGAAAACACATGTTGGGGAGGTTGAAATAAACCACCTTTTGAGAGATACATAGGGACCCAACTTGAATATCCAGATGGTCCCATGCAGATCTTTCACAAGGTCCACTTCGACACACACACACACACACACACACACACTTGTTAGGTCGAGCGAAAAAAATGCTCTTGTTCATGGCAAATCACCTTGCCAATGGGTTTCAAAATCTCTGGTAGGAAGGACCAGAGATGAACAGAAGGCCAGAAGTTCAATCTAAAATGATATTTTTAACGAGACTTGGTTAGCGGGATTAAAATCCCGTGTTCATGGTGAAAACACAAGCAAGGTATTGCCTAACTACCAACACGCCACCTTAAGCAAAAGGGTTTGGAGCTGAGAAGGCTCACGAAAGGAAAATAGATAAAACCCCTTAGTGAGGTTATAGACACCTGAAACCAGGATACTGTTAGACTCCCAATGGATTTTTCATCTAGTTTTGCAAGTAGGCTTTTGAGGGTATGCGACAAAGAAATAAGCAATAAGGCAATGATTTTGATACCACTTAACCACATGATCTAAACATTCATCAGAAATAATAACATACGGGGGGTTTAGAGTCCATACCTTGTCGTAAACTTTCGGCACAAACTTCCTCACGCGTTTGGGAGCCATTTCCACCAGTTGCAACAGATGTTGCAATGGGAGGAGAGTTGGCCATTTATAAGCTATGCACCGCCTTAGCGGCACGGTAAAATAGTTGGAAGACACTATGATATGACCGACTGGAGACCTCTAGAAAAGCTATGGACACACAATTTTCGCAACAAAGTATGGCAAGTGAAAGCATGAAAAAACCTAGCAGAGTTGAAGTACTACTGAACTCATCTATTTTAGATGTATTTTTATTTTATGTTAGTTTTCTTTTAGTAATTTATAATTTAAACATATAGATAAATGTTCTATATTTATAATTAATTTTTTTGATGAAATAGTCTATATTACTTAATAAAATATTACAGTTTATCTACAAAAATATGGGTGGTAAAGGGCACACCCCATGATCAAACTAGCCGACGGCTAGGAGACTAATGTATCAGGCCCAAGGGGCAACCAAAAACATAGCAACAATGCCAGAAAACAAAAGGAAAACAAACTAGGCCGCCACAACAAACATAGAGGCAGGGGGTGGCGATGGAGGCCCTTTATCCTCCAGGTTACTACCAAGAAGATCATTGCCATCTGGAAGGGGCGGCCAGCCTGAAGCAACTTCTTCATCTTTGTCGTCCTGCTTGATTAGGAGAAATGGCAAGAGCCAACCGGGGGACTTTGCCAGAATCCCACCCATCCCACTACACAGGAGGCGGGGAGTGGTGGTGGGAGCCCCAGCCACTATGCTGCGCAGAATGATGCGGGGACCCCAACCACCACGGTTGATAGGGCTCTGCGATGCTTGGGTTGCCACCTGGGAGAGCGATGACGATGAGCACGGTCAACCGACCGGCCTCGGCCATGACGTCCTCTTGAACGAACACTCCCAAAAGGGGAGGTAGGGGTTCCGTGCCACAGTGCAAGGAGTGTTGGCCCAATGATCCAGAAGGGTCTGAAGGTGCCACACTTCTAGCTCCACCTTGCGGGTTGGTCCTGGATCTGTAAGAACACATTCAAGATAAGCATGGCCTTATCATAATGCGAAAGAATGCAAGAAACTGTGGAATTAGCAAAAACAACATAATTGCGTTCTTTCCATACATAAAAAAAGATCTCCACTCTGAAAGTATGCCACACTTGTGCAAAAGCATGGGGAATGGAAATAGAATCCCCTAGCAAAGCATGTTGCCAAAGAAATGGAGCTGGTCTAAACGACCAAAAGAAATTGTGGATCCAGGCCCAAATAGCTTGAGCTTTTGGGCGTACTACAAACAGATGTATAAGCATCTCAATATGCCCACAAAAAGGGCAAAGCTGAGGAGCAATCCCGTAATGAGCTAATCTGCGCCCAAGAGGGAGGCCTTGAAAAAGCAGGCACCAAGCAAAATAGGCTAGCTTGGGTGAAGGATAGCTTTCCAAACTGTATGAAATCTAGCTTCCTAGGAGGACCATCCAGAATTGATGGCCCATCTGGAGTTAAGCAAGACCACCATTGCAACCCGAGGGTGAGCGAGCATAATTTTTGATTGGAGAGTAATTTAGAAAAGGAGTATTTGGAAACCATTTCCAATCCTTCCACCAAGCCCGAGAGAGACAACACCAACTTTATAATTCACCGGAGGCGTTTACTTTGAAGAAGGCATTGCTGGAAAGTGTCAAATTCCGGTGGCTTAACTTTACAGGGTGCCGGATTTTAGATATTTTTGTAATTCCTAGATATTTACTATTTTAGATATTCATCTTTGACTCCACATCATGTTCCTATCTGTTTCAACGGCACTAATTACTCTGGACTTGCCATCCAATGATATAGGTTTATTTTTTTCGTTTCCATGAATTCAAAATTTCTGTCAACAATTTTTCACAGTTCTAAATCTGACTGCACATTCTGAGGAGTTGCCAAATCAGTTCTTGTTGTAATTCAGACGGTCTGAGCCTTACTGATATTCTGATAATTTATCAATGGTTGCAGTCTTATTAGTTCTTTACATGCATCTATAAAAATTCTCAACGTGCACATTTAAATCTGGAAATACATTAGCTTCACTTCCTGTCATTCCATCGACTTGTAACTCTTGTTTTTAATTTATTTATTGGTTCACGTGTTATGTAAGTTTTAATTGTCTTGTTTTAACTTTTTAGTGTGTTGTGTCAATAAGTTTTTTTATTTAGTATTTAAATACGTGTGCCTGGAAAATAAATAGTTTGTTCTTATAAAGAGTCAAATTATCTTTTGGAGTCTTTGTTAAAGTTTGTTTTTAAATGTTAAGTCTTACGTAATTATAATTTTTTTTTAGGAATTTGGTTTAATTTTGAGGTCCTTTAAAAGTGAAATGCGTGGGGATAATTCTTTTGTTTAGTTTTAGTTTTATATTTGTTTAATACGTTTTAGTATTTATTTTTAATTTTGTTTTCATGTGTTTATTTTAAAATAAAGTCATTGTATTAGTCTTATGGTGCATTTTCTCTGGAAGTCAATTAAAGAATCCTATGTAGTTCTAAATGTGTCGCATTTACGTTGGAGAGGATAACAATGTTTAGTTTATTGGAGTTGTAATTTTTCTATTTTAAGTTTCGTGATGGGGAGAGGACAATATAGTAACTTCCAACAAAAAAACATTGCCTACTATGCCTTGATGGATGTCCATACGTTGCTATAAAGCTCATATTTTGTTATGGGCCACACGTATGTTGGTATAGGTGAGTTGATCGGGGTGAATATACAGTTGTTTTATTTAATGAAACAATCACAATGTCTCTTGACGATGTCCATGTCTTCTGTAAGATACAACTATGATATTCATTTAAAAGATAACATGTTGTATCATTTGGTTGAACACTTGGTGTTTATTTACAAAAGTTCATATTTTGGCATTTAAATGTTCCCAAAGCATAGGCAACAATCCCATTTTGTCAGTATCCTTCAATCACTTCATTCCATGAGATGACATATCTCTAGGGAATTTTATGTTTGGTGGGTAGATGAGATTAAGAAACCTGCCAATGATACCCAAGATGTTGTAGCGGAAGAGCATCTCCACGCTTCTTATAAACGAGGCTTCCATCTTTGTATTCTTATCCATCCGATTCTACTTCCGTTGTACATATTCATCGGCTTTTGCAATCGCTTGCACCACTCGAGCACAAAGAGTGGTTTCCTATTTACATTTGCCAAAGATACTCCTTGCCTTGTTTCACCATATGCACAAACAGGGGCTCCAACCCAATTAGTTTAAATTTGCCAAAGTACTCACAACCTGTGCCAAAATATAGAGGAATTTTGTTAGATATAGTTGCAAATGTTTTGATAGACATGTATGCGAATGTGGAACCTTACATAAAGACATGTGAAATGTTTAGCAAAATGTAACTTATGTTCTTCGCTCAAACATCTATCATAGATCATAGAATATATTTTATATCCAAAGCATATTATACACATAAAATTCAAGCCCTCTCCGGCGTAACTTGCAACTCATTTGCAATTGCTAGTTAAAATTTAACTAACATAGATATCTTAAATACAATCTATCTAAAAGACACCACTCATGCCTTCTATAAAAAGACCCAAGATATATTGATGCCCTCAAACATTTGGGTCTTCCTTATAGGAATGCACGGGAATGTAATTCCTAAAATTACAGAGTTGGAGCTGCCATGGATGTTATATGCAGCTGAATTATATTTATCTTAAATGTTTGTTCCTGCAGCTCTATTGATTCTGTTTTATTCGTTTATCACAATGTGGCGGATATGGCATGGTAGCAAGAACCAGAATGAGCAGGATTGTTCTTAAAGGCAGGCCAAGGTAAATGTTATTTTGTTAATCTCTATTTTGAGATGCAGTAAACAAGTTTTAGATGTACAAGCTAAGATAAAATTGATAAAATTTTGTCATCATGTTGTCTCCTTAAAATGGGTATTTATCTACATCTTCCTGATTTACATATAGATAAATGAACTCAGGGCTGCCATTGGGCCCCTTAGTTTTCTGTTTTGTTCGGAGCATGCTTGGGACGATCTCGGAATTGGAATATCCACAAAGCAAGGAAGGTACTGGATGAGACTTTGAAATGGAAGGAAGCATATAAACCAGAACAAATTCGACGGGTAATTGTTTTCTAGACTGAAGTTTCCCTTACAGTCTGGCTGGATGAGTACAAACAATTGAAAAAATTCAGATTTCACATTTTATTCTTCCCTCAACCGTGCAGTTCTTGTGACATTAGTCAATTGCCTGTCTTCTTTCCTGATGGATTTTAAACTTATTTCTTCTCCTTTCTTTATTTCGCATGTGTATGGCTCGATAGGATAGCTCACTGCTTTGGAAACCTTACTGGATGGGTTACCCCATGTATATATGTTATCATCAACAGGCTTGATTATGCCGCTGTAATTTTATGTAGGTTTGTTCTGAAATGCAACATTGTTTAATTTGTATTCACAATGAATTGCTATGCCTCTAACCCTGAGTCACGACTACTACTTTCACCCTCTATACTTGGGTTATTTTTTAATTTTAATAATCATATAAGCTATATAACTGCCTTGGGCAGTATAATTAAGGCTCGTCCATTCCATACATGCATTGGGTACCCATTAAGCCATGCTAAAACAGAAGAATACCAGGATTCGCATCTCTACGGAGCGACACTCTCTCTGCTGTTGGACTTGACTGGGGCATCCATATGGCTGGACAATATCTGAGGAGTTAACATCCATTACCTGCGGCTCAAATGCTTCATGGAAACCCGAATAAGTTCACTTCTGCTCCCTGTTTTGTTTTACAACCCGTCTTTCTTTGTTCAGTTATCTTGGACTCTCCGTGCTATCTAAGTCTTCTCGCTCTCCTCATATTCGAGGTTGCGTTAATTATTCTGTTATCTGTTTCTGTTTCTATTGATCTCTATCATTGTCTAGCGGGTTAAAAAGCCAATTCTCCTCTTCCTTTCGCTCTCGCTTGTTAGGGTTTGGAGATTGGTTTGTGTAAAGGCGTTGTATTATCAATATAAAACAGGACAAGAAGAGACAAAGCAAGTCAATAGAGAAATGTCACTTTGCATACATTCTTATCCGGAAGTCAATTTGGGAAATATAAGTGATTTTTTTTGCGAGGATGGCTTGCCCATAGAATTATATGAAGCCATACGGGATGCCATCTGTATGGGTTCTGTTGTATGTGCAAATGGTCTTTAACTACAGAGCCTTGGGAAGTTCTAACCAATGCAGGGTTAATTAACCTAATTCATAAGGTTCTAATAGAGCCGGTTGAGGATTTTAGCCATTACCCTGTTAAATGTTGCATTTAGTCTGAATTGGGAAGCTGCAGCGTAGAGGATTGGATGGATTTTTCTTAGCACAGTACAGGACAAGCAGACATATTTTATTTGAATAGTTCAGAGGCCATTGAATTGGCTGCGCGTGGTGGAAAACACCGTTCTTAATAACTTAAATAGCGGGACTTTATCCTTGATATGTTGCAGACTCTGTTTTCTGGTTCAAATTCAGACCTCTTGTCAGAACCTTTTCTCCCGAGGCATCTATCATAGTTCAGGTGCATGGCCACCTGTGTTTTTGATCCTCTTACCCAAGTTTTCTGTTATCCCCATACTTGATCTTATTGCTGCTGATGAAAAAGGTTATTTGCTGCAGGCTAGTAGGGTAAACATTATTCTGTGTCAAACACTTTGGAGTGTCTATAGGGGTTTTGTGCCGCTGAAGGAGCCATGGCTAGCAAAAATAAAACTAGGCAGTGTTATCAAGAGACAGGGACAGGTACTGAGTTATCGGTATGCCATTTTTGAAAAGAAAAGGTAGGTGGGTACTTGAGGCGGCGAAAAAAAAGAATTAAATAAATTATTGAACTTTTAAAAATGTTAAATACATAAAACACTAAATACTTATGTATATGGTGCTATGGACATTCTTAGAAATTTATCCAATTTTTTAAATTCAGGGAACTGTATTTTTTTTTGAAAATAATATGGAATGCTTAGAACTAATTTTTGCCACTGGGGTTGGAATTGACAGACATGGTTGGGATCCTGGTTGTACTTATTTGTGGTCATTCTGAACTAGTTCTGCTCTGCCGAGTCTTGGATTGCTTTACAAAATGAATATCAGATTTTTATCAAGGAAAGTGTCTGTAAATGGCATGATTTCTGGGATGTAGAATGAGCTGATTGGTTTTAAGAGAGGTTTTTCCAGGATCTTTGTATTAACAAGATGTAACACAGCTTATCTGGGAAATAACTAGAATGTCTAATGCTCATTATAGATTTAAGGCAGCCGTTGAGCTTAGTTGGAGGGATCGTGTCTGGTCAAATGATAAATCAATTGTAATTGGATCCTTGTTGTTGGTACTCAAATCTGCAGTCCATATTTTAGTGGAAACGAGAAATGGGTATGGGTTCTTTAAAAATGACACACTTGTTCTCTCTTCAAATCAGAATCAGATTCAAGGAAACATGCAAGAGGTGGGGGGGTCTACATTTCTGGCTCTGCAACAGCAAGCGGGGTGTCCCCACAAAGGTTCTCACATACATTTATGATAAACAACTTATATATGAATCAGATCTGGACCAATGAACAAGACCCACTAAACTGTCACCCCACAAAGGTTCTCACATGCATTTATGATAAACAACTTATATATGCATCAGATTTGGACCAATGAACAAGACCCACTTAACTGTCACTAACGCTATAGAAACTTGCTCACACAAAAAAATTTAAGATCAGAACACAAAACAGATAGATAATTGTCGGCTTGAAAGATTTGCGCTCCTTTTTACTACACCCAAAATGGATCACTCATTTACCCATGTAAATACGGGGTAGTTCAAAATCTGCATAGTCTCTTGAAGCTCAAAGGAATCAAATAAGATTTGAACACATTCATTCAGAATTCCCCACAAACAAAATATAAACAGATTTAACACTTTCACAGTCCATAGTTAGCAGATAATTTTTTGGGAAAAATTGTGTCAACAAATTTTGTCTCAACATTTCGGTTCACTTCCCATGAACCATCATTAGGAGAAGAAACCATAATGATGAGAGAAACAGCAGACTTAAGTATATGTAGGGAGCAAGGGCAAGGAGCAATAGTCAGATTTTGAGGAATTTGTTGGAAACTGAACGTTGGGAACTTTGATTAAAATTAAAAGTTGAATAAAATTACAATTTTGATTTTTAAACTTTTGGTTCATATTAAATTTGTGATTAAAATCAGAAGTTTTTTTATTTTAACCTTAAGGTTCATATTAAAATATTTTAAAAAACCAAAAACAAATTACACTTCAATTTTTTGATTAACCTATCAAGGAAGATATAAATGAGTAAAATAAAAATAAAAATCAAAGTTCCCAACATTCAGTTTTCAACGGATTTCTCAACATTTGACCATTGCTCCTTGCTTTTGCTCACTAATCTGCTGCTTCTCTCTTATCATTATGGTTTTGTTGACACAATTTTTTCCCAAAAATTTCTCCACAAAAATATAAACATATTGGTACATGGGCTGCTAATAGACAAAACACAATTACACAGCCGCACAAATACAACACAAACAATTGAGCAATGAGATTTGAATGGATTTACTTCACATACAAATGTACCAACATCGCAACAGAGAATGGACCAGTTCTCCTACACTTTCAAGCCATATAGGGGTGTTTCTTTCAAAGCGATTCTTACAAACCCATAAAGCATAGAGCACTTAAATACTAAGATACCCAAACGGCATCGCTAGGGCACCTGGTATGCGTACAGCCTGGATACGCATGCGAAACAGCCAGGTACAGCTGGGCAGGTCTGGGTATGCCTGCAGAGATGTACCCAAACATGCCCAGCTGTACCCTGACCATTTCCTGGCGTTTCCAGGCCTAAAACAGATTTTATTTTAATTTTTAATTTTTTTGCTACTTTTAATTTAAAATATCATTACAGTAGAAATCAGTCTTCACAGCAGCATTGTTCTATGAAAGGTACCAAATGCAAGCCATTAGAAACATGCACAAAAATAGCATGTATGAGATAAATGTAATAAGCACCTCGACTAGATGTGGTAGGGGCAATGCTTGTACCCAGGTTCAATGAAATTATGGGTAGTTTGTTGTGGTTATTTAACTTGTTTTGTTTTTCATATGCATAATATGGGGTTAATTCCTATTTATTGGGCCAGAATTTATATATTTTTTGTACGGCCGTATTTGATGCCGTATCCGACACCATATCCAGGGCCTTTTTTTTTGCTGTATCCACGTATCGGATGTTTCATATCTGTACCCGTATCCAAAACGTATTGGCAACTTAGATCTAATCTAAAAGCAAAGTATTCACTGAATCGTCAAAATTGTTTTCTGCCATGGCATGTGCATGTGGTGCAAGAATGTGCAATTCTTGCATGAATGTCCTTCTAGGACTTCTTTCAATTTGCTGTGATTCTTTCACTCATTTGTTTACCCATGGACTAGACACCAGTCGTAGCAACTAGATGAATTTTTCATTATTCTTATTTTACTTTCAGTTTGCTTGGGAATTTTGATTCTAGCATGGAAAATCCCATTTGAATTCTCTGTTGTTTTAGAGAACTCTACATTTTCCTGGGTAAATTTGAGAGTTGTTCATATTGATACGACAGACATTGGCATGGTCGTTGGTTTACTTAGAACAATGTGTATTGGTTTGTATTTGTTCTAGGAATGGGCTGAATGCATTACCATTCATCTCCTTGTTGTAGATCTGAACTACTTCATTTGGTGTTGATTGAGAAGCAATTATTGTTAATAGATGTTTAGGACTCCACTAATTGTTCAAATCTGAGTGTTCTCGCTATATTTAAGCTAAGTTGTCGATTTTTTTTGGATGTGGGTACGAGATAAGGTAAAAAGTGTTTTGGCCCTAAATATGGCGTCGAGATACGACTGCACAAAAAAATATAAATATTAAATAATATATAAATTCCAGCCTAATAAATAGGAACTAACCACATATTATGCATATGAAAAACAAAACAAGCTAAATAACCACAACAGACTATTCATAATTTCATTGAACCTAGGTACCAACATTGCCCCTACCACATCTAGTTGAGGTGTTTATTACATTTATCCTATGTTGCTAGGAAACGGAAATGCGGTGATGCGGTACGAAACACGAAACGACAATTTTCAAAAAACCTTGGATACGAAACGCGGCGGAAACATCCGTACAATATATATATATATATATATATATATATATATTACTCATTTATAATTGTACTCCATGGACCATAAGAGATAATTGATAAAGCACTCAAAATATTTTGTATTCATTGAAATTTGAAGTTCTAAAGAGTCATCATTCAACATGGTTACAATTTCAATGATTCACATATACATGATAATAATCTAGATTCTAGAATATATCATCTAGATTTTCCTCATAATCATCTCCATGAACACCACTGACAACTCCACTCCCACTAGCTCCACTCTCCATCCCTTGTGCAAAAGATCCCGATTCCTCTTCATCTATACGAAGCAGTGAAAGTTGGCTAAGAGTAGCAACAAAAGTATCAAAGTCACTAGTCTCAGGATCAATATCCCAAAGTTTGTTGGGACCTCTAATATAGCCTTCAGTCTTGTGTGATAGGATGCGCAAATTGGAATGTACATACACTAAATCCTCAGCCTTCTTGGATGCTAACTTGTTCCGTTTGGCTGAGTGGATGAAGAAATATGTACTCCAATTCCGCTTTGCTGAAGAATTGTTAGCCACTTACAAAAAAAGAAGTTAGAAATTTTCAATTAGTAATAAAATTAATTTACTAAGAAGTAAGAACATACATTTTTAATTAATAAACAAACTTTTGATTTCATTTTAATATTTTATACCTATGAGAGGATTTTAATGGCAACATGTCGTAGGTACTTGGCATCATGGCCATGTACATACCACCACATGAATGGGGTCAGGTTGTACTTGTCACTTAATGCGTCTATTTCACCCATGCTACCATTAGATGAAGAGACAAAGACCCCATTTCATAGCGGACCATAGTTACAACTGGATTAGGAAAAAGCCTTTGGAATGCTGCCTTAGTTCCACTTGCAACTTCTTGGTCATTATATGGTGCTTGCCTACCAGGTAGCCCAAGTATTTCACTGCTATAATATTTGGGATTCAAGGCATAGGCAAGGAGATGCAATGGGGTGGTCATTTTATTCCACCTTCTCATGATCACGCTCTTAACTTCATTGTAGAAGTTTTCTTCAGGATCTTGCTCTTTTTTTTGTATGATGTCTCTAATTTTTCAAGCATAGAGTCAATGCCATCATAGATCTCCCCTTTTCAAGTGTTATATGTGTCTGCATATCTAATCATAGATAAAATAGGCACAATAAAACTGAGCAAGTATGCAACCTTTGCCCACCAATCATCATCAAGTATCAATGATTTTATTTTGATGGCTCGTTCTGTGTTTGCTTGCCTCCACACGGACCAAACATCATTGATCACCACACTTTGCTTGAAGGCTTGTTTTACCTTCACAAGTCGTCTTAAGACGAGCGTGTGAGAGACAAATCTTGTTTCAACAACCTATTAAAAAAAATTAAAACAAGTTAATAAAACATAAAATATAACTTAAAAGAAATTCAATTGATAATTTGATATTTCATATAAAGTTAGCAAATAAAAATTAGAAACTAGTAAATTGTTCCGTTACCTTTAACAACTCCAACTTTGAGAACCTCCTAAAGATAGCCTGGGACATATGATGATTTGTGACAAACATTTGAATCTCATTTGCCTCTGTATAAATTTCCTCTATCCATGGTATTTTGCCAATCTTTTGCAACATCAAATTCAAGGAGTGTATTGTACAAGGTGTCCAAAATATGTGCTCATATCTCCGTTCTCAACAATCATTCCCATTTGCTCTCTGACAATTTTGGCATTGTCCGTGATGACTTGGACAACGTTTTGAGGGTCCACCGACTCAATAGCCTTAATCAAAATCTTAGCAATAAATTGAGCATCTTTCACTTCACCCTCACAATCAACAACCCTTATTGTCCCTTTAGGGAACAACTGCAACAATGTTGATTAGGGGTCTATTTCGAGCATCTTTCCATCCATCTGAAATAATAGATACCCTTGAGTCCTTCCATGAATCCCTAATTGGCTGCAAAAAGTATGTATATGGGCCACTTCTTTCGCCAACAATGATGTTCTCACCTTCTCATAACTAGGGCTTTTATACCCTTGTGGTGCATGGTTAATTTCTCTCACCATTTGTTGCCAATATGGTGACCGCAACACATTGAAGGGCAACCCACATGCATAAATGCATCGAGCAACCAACTCATCAACAATTTCCTTTTTCTCATTTGCAAATGCTTGCTCTAATGGACCTTTGGTTCTCTTTCGTGACAAACTCTCTTCCTCTAATGGAGTTTCAACTTCAACTTGAATAAAATGATGGTTTGATGGGGTGGGTGGTTTTTCTGAACCCCTATTTTGCAAAGGAGTGGTTTTAAATCTAGCTCTTGAAGCTTGCAAATCAGCCTCCTCTTGCTCTTTCATATATGCCAAAATATGTTTCCTTTCAACCTTGGAACATTTTTAATTCTGTTCCCGTTTGCCCCATTAAATGAGCTTTGAGTCGGTATATGAGGATTTGAATTGTATATTGCAATGATGGCATATCCAAACTCGAGAGCCACCGCCAACAAGGTTCTCCACACTTGCACATGTCTCCAAAGAGGAGCTTTAGGATCCACAGATTCCACACCCCCACCTTGGCTTGCTTCCCCATGCCCTCCCACTGAAGTTGAACTAGATGCCATTTATGTTTTTATATCTCAAAGAATCAAACCTACATTGAAAAATAAAAACATAAACTTAGATAACAATAAATAGAACTACACCCTACATATCCTATTCTGCTTTTGATCACCAAGTTCACCGTTTAGGCGCGAGGTGAGAGCATACACAGTGTTCAAATTTTTTAATTTAAAAAAACAAAATAAATTTTTTAAAAAAGCAAAAAGAATTAAAGTTTTAAACCCTACACATCCTATTCTGCTTTTGATCACCAAGTTCATTGTATAGGTGCAAGGTGAGAGCATACACAAAGTTCAGATTTTTAATTTTAATTAAAAAAGCGAAATAAACTTTTAAAAAATAGCAAAAAGAATTAAATTATTAAACCCTATGCATCCTATTTTGCTTTTGATGACCAAGTTCATCGTATAAACATGAGGTGAGAGCATACACAAACTTCGGATTTTTAATTTAAAAATACAAAAAAACTCTTAAAATAGCAAAAAAATAAAACCCTACGCATCCTATTATGCTTTTGATCACCAAGTTCACCGTATAGGTGCGAGGTGAGAGCATACATAGAGTTTGGATGATATTTTTAATTTAAAAAAACAACATATACTTTTTATTTAAAAAACGCAAAGGAAATGTTACATTTTTTTAGCATAGAGTTTAAAAATTACTAAATTAAAACTACATATTGATATCATGATCAATGATCATGAATGATGTGTGCATTATGCACACATCATTCGTGATCATTGATCATATTAACATTTAAAAAAAAAAAAAAACTTGAAAATACCTGGTTTTTCCTCCTTGAAGTTGATCCCTCCTTCCAAATCTGCTTTGAAATTCCTCCTTGATGCTCTTAGCTCTTAGTAGCACCTCCTAAACTCTTCAAGCTTGCTCCTTGATGTCTCTTTGCTCTTCACAATGCTAAATGTTAGTTTAATGAAAACTGAATTTAGCAAGAGAAAAATGAGAGTGTGATTTAGAATGGACCCAAGATGTCATTATATAGCTTTTAGGAAGTGTCTTTAGCAAGTTTAGGTAGGTAGATTAGGTTTAGGTGTAATAAATGAAGTTATTTTTATTTATTTTTAAGCTATGATGCTTTAAAAATGCAAAACTCGGAAATGTTTGAGACGTTTCCGCAGCATTTCCTTCACGTTTCGATCACATTTCTGTCTCGAAATGTTTTCAGGCTGAAACGTAAGGGCCTTAAGCGTTTCTTGGCTTCACAACATTTATCTCATACATGCTATTTTTGTCCATGTTTCGATGGCTTGTATTTGATATCTTTCGTAGAATAATGTAATGTCCTTTCTAGGGCATCAAACAAAAAACAAAGGTTTGGACTCGAACCCCAATCACAACTTCTGATTTTTATTACAGCTTCCTCTCAATCACTTCAAGCCCTAAAGGAACAAACTAAAAATGCCACTAGCAACCAAGAGTGATCTGAATATTTATGGCAGAAAAGGAATTCATATGACAGCCAACAATATCACCACTTAGCCCTAGCAATGAACCTGATTTTTATTTCCTAGGGCAGTGAATTGTATAGGGACTTCACATCATCATATAACCATGCAATAAGAGCTGAAAATGCTTCCAATTAATTAATTCAACCACACAATATTTATCAATCCAAATTACATCAAAATAATGGAGAAAATAAGTGATTACACCCAGCTGGTATTAATTTTATGACAGCAACAGTACAGCCAAAACCAAGGGCTGGAAATAGCTCATAAATCACTCCAAAAATCACCAACAATGAGAATTCAGCCTCATAAATTATGAGGAACAAGTTCATAACCTCAAAATGTCCAAAAGTGCCCTAGATGGTACCAAACCCTTCACCCAAGCAAGTCGCCTAGGGTTAGAAGGGAAGAAACACACAAGAAATCCTCCTTGAAGCTCGCTTGTGACTTCCGAGTGAAGCCACCAATGCACACAAGAGGGTTTTCATCCCCAAGTGTGATCCTATTGAAGGTTTTCGTCCTCAATAGGTGACCAAGGAAGGGGTTTCGTCCTTCAATGGCAAGAAGAGAAGCTACACTAGCTCCAAATCCCAAGTAAATGTCAAATGATGAATAATAATGATATGCTCCTCCACCATTCGAACCTCCTTAAGTACCCCTCTTTGGCGCCAAGGACTAATTCCCTTGGCCGACCTCTTAATAACGGGAAGTGTATTTTTAATCTTCACTTGGTCCTCCAAGAAGACTGACCTCATGTGGAGAAGATAGAAATTCCTTTTTGCTTTGTCATTCACCCATCACCTAGTCGAATCACTCCAAACCATAATTAGTAATTAAATAAATAAGGAAAATACAATCACTTACAATTATGGCAATGTTCACCTCCCTTGCTTTCCTTCCTCGAAGCCCATGGAAGGTGGAATGGGCCCAAGGCCTTCATAGTGACTAGCTTGGAAAAGGGGACATTACAAATAATGCTGCTGTGAATTCTGTGCTTTCTGTGGTAATGATATATTAAATTTAAAGTAGCAATTTAAAAATAATAAAAAGTCAAAAAAATGTTTTAGCCCTTGAAATACCGGGGAAATGGTCAGGGTACAACTGCGCAAGCTTGGGTACATCTGCAGCCGTATCTGGATTTCCCGACTGTACCCTGGCTGTTTTTGGGGCGTATCCGGGCTGTACCCTTATCAGTTACTCTGGGCATGGCGTTTTGCTATCTTAGGATTAGATACAAGAATTGTGGGAAATGTTTCTTGTCCATTGGGTAATCAAATGAGCGAAAGAATCACAACAAATTGAAAGCAGTCCTAGAAGGACATTCATTCAAGAATTGCACATTCTTGCACGAACATGCACACACAATGGTACAAATCAAATTTATCAATTCACTGATTACTTGGCTGAAAGAATTTGTCAACATGCACACACAATGGCAGAAAACAAATTTGTCAATTCATTGAATACTTTGCTTTTCGATTAGATCCAAGAATTGTAGGAAATGCCTTATACAAAATGTAATACTGAAACCTATCTAAAACCCATAGTACAAGATTAATACAAGGTTTTTTTCACAACTTTGCACAAACAAGATTACACATCATGCTTGTCCTCCATGATTGATTCTTAACCCCATATAATCTATAACAATGTTAGAGTGTGATTGTTCACACTGGTTGGGGGTTCAGGCTATTTCCAACTAGCTTGGTGTTAACCATGTTCACACTCACAAAGGAGGTAAGCTTGAATTAGGGAGTACTTGATTATTTGTTGGAGTACCAACTTGGTGTGTGTATGTACAATTTGAATGGTGTACTAATTTAGGTTGTTCTTGTATGTTTGTGATTGCTCATGTAATAAGAATAAAAACCTTTCCCAGCTATAAATTTGGGACTCCCATTTGTAAATTAACACAATAGACAACAATTCAAAGACTTGTACATTGGTTTATCTTGTTATGTGTGCATGATTACTTGCTGTGATTTTCCTGTTTGCAATGATGCTACTGTGTGGTAATGTCCTGCTGGAACATATCTTGCTAAATAAATAACATGCAGCTCACCGATATGGTATCAGAGCTGGATTTAGCAGTCATTACTCAACCTAGATTTGCAGAAATAGTGCATAATTAGATTAGAGAAAAAAATCATTGCATTAAAAATCTTCTGCATTCATGTTGCAGAAATTTGCACAAAAATTGCATAATGTGAATTGCTGAGTTGCAAAATCTGGAATTTGAAAAATGTACATTGCAAAATAAAATAAAAAATACAATAAAAAAGGGGCCCTTGGTGAAGAAGTTTGAATAGGGATTGTTGAGTTTTTTGTCTAGTGAGCTCCTTTCTAGCTCAACACATATCCCACCAGATCACCCGAGCTCTTTGCTCACTATCTCCCGAGTTTCTCCTTCGCTTTGTTGGCTTCCAATCAAGCTCCAGTGTGAGCTATCTCATATAGTATACCTTGTTGGCCAAGTCTTTTCAGTCATATTCGACGCAAGTTGAAGTTGGGATTGAAGGAACCTCACACCCTTTAGCTCAGCTTGTGAGAGTCAACACAAAATCCTTCAGGGACTCGGTGTAGGTCTCCAACCTGTTCGACATGGCGTGGCTTGGAATTTCCCTTTACTTGGCACGATGTGTCAGTTTGGTGGTTTTGGTGGTTGGCTTGGTTTCTCTGTTACCTCCGCCTGCAACATTTCTAGCTTGGCTCAATCTTTAGCTCTTTCTCAAGTGTGGCGAGTTGTGGCTCGTGTTTGTGGCGATTCAGCCCTGTCTATCAAACTTGCTAGTGCTTGGTGCTCCTTGTGAGCCCACCAAACAAGTTGTTTCGGCCCTTGTGACTCTTATCTCTGGATTGGTTTGGTTCGGCCTTATCTCATTTCCCAATTGTGGTCCCAGCTCATGACATTACGGTTAGCTCCGTGCACGAGCAATCAACCCCTCGGTAACTTGGAAAATAACCCTATCCTCATCTCAGGCCGTCTTTTTCTACGACGGTAGATTGATGTCAAATAACTCGGTGGTAGTTGGTGGCTGGATCATACTCTCTTAGCGGACTTGTATTTTTTTCCACAACTTGACATCTTCCAACGACAGACAAACCTCACTCTTCCGCATGTGACATACCTCTTCATCAATGCGGTTGCATCTTGATTGACATTGCTCTCGATTTGGACTCCAATATAACTTGCCAAACAAGATTTGTTACGAGGAAGTGTCTTCTTAGTCAACTAAGATTTCAACATAGTTTGACGACCTCCCCTATAGCCTATCATAAGAACTCTCACTATGGTGGATTGATTACATATACATAACTACCCCTTGTATTACTTTGTGGTCTTGATAGATTCACGACAGCTGTCAAGACCCACATGCCTTTGTCTTGGCTACATGCCTTCGTCTTGGCCACATCTCTTGCGGGTTTATCTCCCGAGGCAATTAATTCAACTTAAGGGCAAAGTGATGTGTGGCAATGAAACCCTAACTCTTGGTGGTGGATAAAGAGATTTCAAACAACCTCACTTAAAGAAGAACAAAAGGACTCAATGAAAACTCAGAACCCTTAAAGGAGTACAATTTTTACTTTTACAAGGATTTGCAAGTTTAATAAACTTTAAATCAGTGTTACCTAAGACTTCAGGATGGCGGGACGCGGGGGATGGCAAGGGGGACGACTATTAAAATAATATATAAAATTATAAATACTAAAAATATACAGATAAATTTTATGAATAACAGTTCATATTTATATATCAGTCCACCATGTGCATACAGTCCATGTCTAGATGTCCATGTTAAAAACACAACATATATACAGCTATACCAATGTCATATGTCCAGACTCCATATAACTTTTAATATTAATATTTGTGCTGCAGGTTTTCATAGTGTGTTGTG
The DNA here is from genome assembly GCA_018340775.1 of Taxus wallichiana var. yunnanensis. Taxonomy (NCBI): domain Eukaryota; kingdom Viridiplantae; phylum Streptophyta; class Pinopsida; order Cupressales; family Taxaceae; genus Taxus; species Taxus wallichiana. The sequence continues at coordinate 221,645,562 of CM031243.1, read as the reverse complement.
ACAGTCCACCATGTTGGGATGTTTCCGGCGTTTTCGAGAAGTTTCTGGCGTTTCTAGGAAGTTTATGATGTTTCCAAGAAGTTTCTGGGACGTTTCGCGACTTATATATTATAAGAAAGAGTTTATTCCAGTTTGTTGTGGTGTTACTCCACTTAATCTTTTCAAATACAACCTATATTTCTGCTCGGAGAAATTTTCCAAACCCAAGTTTAAGTTACAGTGTGCTCAGCTATAAAGTCTTATAACATTACAACTATACTAACAAGGAGGCACATTAAAGAAGCCTAAAGATAGTTTGGGTCATAATAGTAATCTAAAGAAAGTAGGAAGAATCTAGTAGAAACTAAGAAATGCCGGGCTAGAAAGCAGGTTTTTACTCGGTGTATTATTGCTCCTTAGAATAGAATTTTCCATTGGAATCCTCAATCAAATGAATACAATGAAGCGGGTTACAACAATAATTTTTGAAACATGGATGCATGACAGATGATTATGAAGAAAATCTAGATGATATATTCTAGAATCTAGATTATAATCATGTATATATGAAACATTGAAATTGTAACCATGTTGAATGATGAATCTTTAGAACTTCAATGAATACAAAATATTTTGAGTGCTTTATCTCTTATGGTCCATGGACTAAAATTTTGAAAATGAGTACTATGCATATGTATATATATATATATATATTTATTTATTTATTTATTTTTATAATATATTGTACGGACGTTTCCGTAACGTTTTGTACCCAAGGTTTTTTTGAAAATCGGTGTTTCGTGTTTTGAATCCGTACCGTACCTATTTCTGTTTCCTAGCAACATAACACCAACCTCTAAAAATAGAACATCGACATGCTATTTTAATTTCTTCCATGCATCTTTACCACTTTGGCACCACATATAGGATTGCTTCTCCTTTTATTTATTTATTTATTCACCATGCATGTAACCTTATCTCTCTATGGCGCCAACATCTAGAAGCTCTTTGTTTTGTTTATTTCATTCATTCCTCCATGCACCTCCATGCATGCAACCTTTTTCCTTTGGCGCCAAACCTAGGATAACAACTCTGTTATTAATTAATTTATTCCATGCTCTTGCATGCAACCTCTTCCTTTGGCTTAAAATATGGTAACATTTTGGCGACACCATGGGATTGTTTGCCTGCTAAACAAAGAGATCGTGTATACGCATCCATGGGGCTATGGAGTCACATACCTCTGTCAACAACTTGTATCCTTTGAAACAAAACAACTAAAATACCCTCTCCAACAAAAAAGAAAGTTGTGCATGCAAACACTTCTTGAAAAGATAACTATAAAAATTGGAAAAACAATGTGCATGCAAACACTTATTATGCTAGAAACAAACCTAAACTACTTCTAATCTAAACAAAGAGAAAGGAAAGCTAAACAAAACCACATACTGGTTGGGAAAAATAACTTCCTTTTCTCAAAAGTGCAGCCATGAGATCAATTTTGCAACTAGATCACTTGGTAAAAGTGTAGACATGGTTTGCACCATTGATTTGCTCAAAATATCAGTCCAGAAAAGAATAAACACCACTTTGTAGGATCTGTACTTTGTCTTTGTAGATGTTGGGGTTGATATTTGACAATTTGAAGCTCTTTCGTATGCTCTGAATTAAGCACAACTGATGACAACTCCTTCTGTGGCTCTAAGTTGGCTAAATACCTGATTGGACATGGTATTCTCATAGCTGATAAACTGATTTTTCTGATCTGCCCCTCTTCTTTGTGTGTAATATCATCATTTGGAGTACTTGAGGCACTTTCCTGATCATATTGGATGACCTGAGACTGATCATATACTTTTTCTACTTCATCCTCTGCAAACAACCTCATATTTGGCTCTTTTTCAAGCTTGAAAGAAGATGTAATAACAAGAGAGTCTTTATTGAAAAAGATAGATGATGGATTTGGAATACTTACAATTTTAATTGGCTCTTCCTCATCATTAGAATCTTTTAAGTCTGATAAAACCTCATCCTCTTTATTGTTCATGCTTGAGGAAAACTTTTATTGAATTTGAATTTCTTTACTTGATTTCCTCAACTTTTATTGAATTATTTCCTTCACTAGAAGATGTTATAGGCTCAAGATTGTTGATTTGATCCTTAGAAACATTCGTATGCTCCTTCAAAACATTATTTTTATGTTGTATCTCAAGAGATTTGAGAAAACTGTCTAACCTTTGCTTGCTGGTCATATTCCTCCTGCTGCTCTCTGTAATTTCAACCACTTTTTGCACTCCTCTTGTCAGTAGGCTTAACCAACCATGGAATTTGTTTGTCCTCAAATTGTAAGCTCCATTTTGTTAGATTTTACTTGAAAACTTCTTCACTTGGCTCTTTAGTTGGCTGCTCTTCCAAACTGATTTGCTGATTAGTTTCATTCTAGAATGAATTTGGGAATACGAGGAGAGGGGAGGGGTGGGTTGGGAAGTAGGAATGGGAAGGCTATAGGGTGACCTAATCAACAAAAGACTTTGGAAGAACGGCCAACTAAAGAGCCAAGTGAAGAATTTTTGGGCAAAATCTAACAAAATGGAGCTTACGGTTTGAGGACAAACAAATTCAGCAGATTGGTTAAGTATACAATAGAGGAGTGTAAGAAAGTGGTTGAAATTACAGAGCAACAGGAGGAATATGTCCAACATGTAAAGGTTAGACAAAGTTTTCTCGAATCTCTTGAGATTTAACAAAAAGATAATGTTTTGCGGGAGTATATGAATGTTTCTAAGGATCGATCAACAATCTTAAGCCTATATCACCTTCAAGATCAGCTTGTAAATAGTCATACAAAGGAGGAAATCAACAAAATTCAAATTCAAAAGGAGTTTTCCTCAAGCATGGAAAATAAAGAGGAAGAGGTTTTATCAGAATTAGAAGATTCTGATGATGAGGAAGAACCAATTGAAATTGTAGATCAGTTTACAAGCATCCAATATAATCAGGGAAGGGCCTCAAGCACTCCAAATGATGAGATTTCACACAAAGAAGAGGGGCAGATCAGAAAATCAATTTATCAGCTATGAGAAACCATGTCCAATCAGGTATTTGGCTAGTTTAGAGCCACAAAAGGAGTTGCCATCAGTTGTGTTCATTTCGAGCATAAGAAAGAGCTTCAAGTTGCCAAAAATCAACCCCAACATCTACAAAGATAAAGTACAAATCCTACAACGGTGCACACCATGTTTGCACTTTTACCATGTGATCTAGTTGCAAAATTGATCTCATGGCCACATTTTCTGAGAAAAGGAAGCTATTTCTCCCAACCAGTATGTGGTTTTGTTTAGCTTTACTTTCTTTTTGTTTAGATTAGGAGTAGTTTAGGCTAGTTTACTTTTAATAAGTGCTTGCATGCACATTGTTTTTACAGTTTTCTAGTTAGTTGTTTAAGTGTTTGCATGCACATGTTTTCCGTTGTTGGAGAGGGTATTTCAGGTGGTTTTGTTTCGAGAGATACAAGTTATTGACAGAGGCATGTGACTCCATAGCCCAATGGATGCATAAGGCTATTGATCTCTTTGTTTAGCAAGCAAACAATACCATGATGTCGCCAAAATGTTACCATATTTTTCACGCAAAGGATTGGCTCTTTTTGGAGAGTGACTATTTATGGAAGTGTGGCTAAAAATAACACTTGGCTATTTTTAGAGAGGTGCTAAAAATAGAAGTCCAGTTCTATTTTTAGGAATGCATGCAAAGGATGGATGAGAAAGTGATCTTATTTTTAGAACTGCTGCATGTTGATTGTTGGTGCATAAAGGGACAAAGATAAGAAAAGAATTAAATAATAAAGCATGTTGCTGCTTCAATTTGGTGCTAAAGATAGAAGTTGCCAATAAATAAAATAAAAAGGTTTCTAAACTGTTGTCTACTTCCCATACGCAACAGTCATCAAAAAGACAAAAGACAGCCAAAAGACAAAAGGAAAAAGCAAAGGAAGGACAGCCATATAAGCCAAACAAGGAAATAGATATTAAAATAATACAACTGCTGTTCATGCAAGGAAAAGAAATAAATCAAATACTAAACAATAGTCAGCCAAAAATCTATGTCAAAAAGCAAAGAAAAGACAAGACTGAAAGGACAAGGCAAATAAGACAAAAAAGTGAACTGCTGTTCCTTTCCAAGTTAGCGCAGCAGCAGAAGGTAGAGGAAATAAATTAATAAAATCATGCATGCTGCTGCCCATGCACAACAAAGATGATGGAATAATAATAAAAAAAAATATAGCATGCGAGACAAGCTATTTTTTGGAACGCAAGCCTATGTAGGCTGGTTTTTGTAGACACACAGTAGTTTGCTCAATACACTATTATTTCTAATAGTGCACTAACGCTTCTTCCTTTTGCAAATTGACGGCACACCGCCAATTAGGCCTATCTAACTCCCTTCCTACAACACCCTTTTGGTCGTTTTCCTCTTATAAACCATTTAAACAGGCAGTTATAGCCTCGTTCTAACTACATTAGCTTCTTATTCTCTTCTAGATCGCTTCTATTAGCTCCCTAGAAGATCAATCCACTTCGTTGGATTGATTAAGCCTTCGAACCCTTCCAAAACCCTAATTACTCTCTAAGAGAGATTAATTAGTCTAACCTAGGTTAATTACCCTCTAACATAGTCAAATCACACTTTGACTTGCTAAAGTGCTTTTTGGACTTTAGCCTTTGTCCCACATGCACCCAAATCTCCCTTTTCTTCCAAACCAAAAACTATAAATAGGGCTATACCCCCTCCCTCATTTCCTAAGAATCCTCTCTTCTTCCTAGCACAAATTATAGCAATTTGATTAGGCTTTAGTTTGTATTTCATCTTCTTTCATTTGAGCTAAAAGCATTTAATCTTGTATTTCATAGCATTAACATAGAGTAAAAGGGAAGATCCATTGGCCTTGAAGCCATTAATGGGGAGATCTCTTTCTCTTAACACATAAACTGAATGCTTAGATCCTCTTAGGTTCATTATTTCAAGCTTTCAAAGAATAGAGATTATCTTCTTTTGCTTAGTTTGCATGTTTATTTCAAATTAATGTATGCAAAGAAGGAAACCTTGCTCATTTCTTATCACATGGTCCATTGATCAGATTGTTAAAAGCCTTTGGGGTTTCTTTAGAGATTCTTACCCCAAATCCATGGCTTTTACAACTTTTCATTGAACACATTTGGCACGCCGGTGGGACACTTATGTCCACCCTCCATTAATGGAGGTCTTTTAGGTTTTTCAAAGCTTATTTTCATTCGAATCACTTGTTATTTCCTCATTTTTATTTCTAACCCTAGGTAAATGACCATCATTTATATACATTTTGTGGGTTTGATCTAGAAATAGGACACTTTGACTAACAACTAACCTGTTTGCTCTTGAAAATTTGAAAATCCGTGTTTTTGTAGGTTTTTCACAGGGTGCGCGTAGGTGTCTGCAGAAGGGGTGCGTACACGTCGTAACCCCGGGCCGCACTGCCGTCATATCGGCGCGTGCACTGCTTCGGAAGGTCCCATCATTTGCAAACCAGAACTCTACATAGACGCGCACGCGTATCCGTCATATAGGGCGTGTATACGTCTCTCTGGACGCGCAGGCGTAAAAGCCTTGACTGAGTAAAAATCAGAAATAACCCATACACAAATGCGTATGCGTCTCTGTCATATGGGCGCGTATACGTCTCTCTGGGCCTTGCTACAGTGTAAAAGATCTGATTGTGTAAAAACTTTTATAGTTCTCTGTTTAGGCTTAGGTGCGTACACGTCATAACCTGAGCGTCCATGTCAATATAGGCGCGTCTCCGTCATATTGTGAGCGTCTGTGTTTACTTCTTTGAGTTTTATTAATTTTTTTGACTACAGCGTATTTGTTAGGTGGGGCGTATCCGTCGGTTGGGAGCGCCGGTGTCGATATATAGCAGTCTTTGTGTTAGAAATTGAATTTTTTTACAATCTGCAAAAACTTTTTCTAATCCATCATTGCAGGTTTTTAGGACTAACAATTGGAAACAGGGTTCTTTCTTAAACATTTCAGTTTGCATAAATTAAAAGTGTTTTTTTTTTTGACTTAGAAGTAGTTTTTGTAGAAGTGTGTATGCTCTCTCCTCACGTCTTCCAAGGTGATCTTGGAGATCAAAAACACCAATACAAAACTCATATAAATTGTGCAAAAAACACTTGTTTTATAAAAGGTTGAAGTAAAAATTTTGTGTGAGTTTAGTAGGATTTCCACTTTGCGTATGCTCTTCCTTCGCGCCTTTTGGCGATCTTAGGAATCAAAAGCAAGTGTAAGTTCTCTTTTTACATCAATCTAGGAATCGGAAAATTACTGAAACTTGTTGTCTACAGGACCTATCGATTGTCAAAGAAAGGAGGAGCTAAGACAAAACACAAAACCTTCTAATACACGTGTTCTTGTAGGTTGCCAAACGGTGTGCTACTTAAGACCACATTAAGCTAAGCAAGATAAAAAACACACCATATTCAAAACATTGTATTGCAGGTTTTGGAAAAGGGCGTGCGCCTATCCGCTCAACTGGAACATAACCCCTTTGGCATAACGCCTTAAGCTACAACAATGGGGGTGGTTCCAGGAACCCTAAAGTAGTCCACCGTGTAACCTCGTGGATGAAATAGGAAGTGCTCCGCTTACCCACTTGACTAGTAGGCCTTGTGAGTTAGAGTTGCAAGTTGTCCATATCGCGACCTTAGTAAAAGTACACGATGGATGCATTCATTGCCCACTGTACTTGAAAGGGGATAAAGCCGAGATACTCCCAAACTAGTCATTGTGACTTTTGGGTAAATCGCACCTCGCTCTTAGACAATATTGTAACACCTAGTTGAGAGAACTTGTTAGGGAGGCCATTTTGTCAAGGAGCCCACTTTACTAGTCCTTGTTGCGTCAGGCCATCACAAAGTGACGGCTCATCTGGAATCTAAACCTTGTTTGTTGAAACAAGGCAAAGAACCCTTGTGAGTTTGAATTGAGTGTCTTTTTCATCACGGACCTAAGCTACATCCCACTTTTGCTTAGTTTTGTTCTTGTCTTCAGACGAGGCGAAGCTCTGCCTAAGTGTTGCTTAGCTTGTGTCCATCTTTTGATCAGTACCCTTACATTCTCATCGCCCATTATTCGGGGTGAGAAAGGTGCATACATCGCACGCGTTTTTATCGAGATAGTGCTCGTCACTTTTTTGTTCGCTTATGCCCATCCATGTTTGTGGTCGGGTTGTTAAACGTCTAAAGTGTCTTGGGTGCACTTTTCGCATCATTGATAAAAGTCCTTTCATTTTGATTTCAAGATCATCTTCACCATTGTCTATTTGGTTCATCTTTTGTCTCTTCTTGAGTTAATTTGTGTTAGGAAGAAGAGAGGATTCTTAGGAAATGAGGGAGGGGGTATAGCCCTATTCATAGTTTTTGGTTTGGAAGAAAAGGGAGATTTTGGTGCATGTGGGACAAAGGCTAAAGTCCAAAAGCACTTTAGCAAAGTCAAAGTGTGATTTGACTATGTTTAGAGGGTAATTAACCTAGGTTAGACTAATTAATCTCTCTTAGAGAGTAATTAGGGTTCGGAAGGGTTCTCAAGAGAGGATTCTTAAGATTTTTATAAAAGGTTGAAATAAAACTTTCGTGTGAGTTTAGTAGGATTTCCACTTTGCGTATGCTCTTCCTTCGCGCCTTTTGGCGATCTTAGGAATCAAAAGCAAGTGAAAGTTCTCTTTTTACATCAATCTAGGAATCGGAAAATTACTGAAACTTATTGTCTATAGGACCTATCGATTGTCAAAGGAAGGAGGAGCTAAGACAAAACACAAAAACTTGTAATACACGTGTTCTTACAGGTTGCCAAACGGTGTGCTACTTAAAACCACATTAAGCTAAACAAGATAAAAAACACACCATATTCAAAACATTGTATTGCAGGTTTTGGAAAAGGGTACGTCCCTATCCGCTCAACTGGAACATAACCCCTTTGGCATAACGCCTTAAGCTACAACAATGGGGGTGGTTCCAGGAACCCTAAAGTAGTCCACCGCTGTGTAACCTCGTGGATGAAATAGGAAGCGCTCCGCTTACCCACTTGACTAGTACGCCTTGTGAGTTAGAGTTGCAGTTATGCAATGTCCCGCGCGACCTTAGTAGAAGTACACGATGGATGCATTCATTGCCCACTGTACTTGAAAGGGGATAAAGCCGAGATACTCCCAAACTAGTCATTGTGACTTTTTGGGTAAATCGCACCTCGCTCTTAGACAATATTGTAACACCTAGTTGAGAGAACTTGTTGGGAGGCCATTTTGTCAAGGAGCCCACTTTACTAGTCCTTGTTGCGTCAAGCCATCACAAAGTGACGGCTCATCTGGAATCTAAACCTTGTTTGTTGAAACAAGGCAAAGAACCCTTGTGAGTTCGAACTAAGTGTCTTTTCATCACGGACCTAAGCTACGTCCCACTTTTGCTTAGTTTTGTTCTTGTCTTCGGACGAGGCGAAGCTCGCCCAAGTGTTGCTTAGCTTGTGTCCATCTTTTGATCAGTACCCTTGCATTCTCATTGCCCATTATTCGGGGTGAGAAAGGTGCATACATCGCGCATTTTTATCAGAGATAGTGCTCGTCACTTTTTTGTCCGTTTACGCCCATCCATGTTTGCATGGCTGGGTTGTTAAACATCTAAAGTGTGTGGGTGCGCTTTTCACATCATTGATAAAAGTCCTTTCATCTTGATTTCAAGATCATCTTCACCGCTGTGTATTCGGTTCATCTTTTGTCTCTTCTTGAGTTAATAGTCTTGTTCACATCTTAGACGTACAATCTCGGTACTTACATCGTATTCTCATTTTTTGTGAGGAAACGGTATAAGTCCCCTTATTGTGTGGTTACGTTGCTCACACGATTAAAAACTCCTTGTTATACTTATTACTTGGTTTCACTCTTGACGTCATCTTAGTCTTCTTGAAAAGTGTTGATAACGCTTTACATATATCATAATAAAGTTACCATGGTACTAACACCTTGCTTGCTCGGTTAATGTATCATGGTGACGTTATTACGCTATATCTATTCGTGACTTCCATTTTTCAGAAGGTTTGGCTTTCATCGGTATTCAAACTAGTTTTAAGTATACCTTGTCAAGGGACTGCGACAACATCACGTCAGTGCTTAGACCTTGTTGGGGTTCTAACTTGGCTTACATATTGGTACATCTTTGTCGCTATCTTAGGGTATAGGCTTGCAATAACAAATTGAGTGAATCATAACATAAGATGTGCATATGAATGTTTCTTGGTAAAAACGATTGCATAAAATTACATCTACGATACACTGTGATATAATTCCAACATCCCCTTAAACGGCTTCAGAAAACCATACACTTAGGGGTTACACTAGCTACATAAAAGCGTCTGCTAGTGATGCCTAAAATCATAAAAATGGCAGCCAAATCAAATGAGCAACACATGGGAGAAAACCCTTTCGACACATTCCCATTCAGTGGTCATAACTTAGGACCGCTCTTCTCTCAAGTCAAAGATATGGAGACGTTAATTGATCATAGTGGAGAAGAGTCGGACTCTTCGGAGAACAACAAAGGTTAGACCTAAACAGATTTGACGAGCTCTTATATTATAACAAAGATCAAGTGCTCGCAAGAGTCTTGGCATTAGGAGCTAAACTTCCGCATGAGCGCGAAGAAGAAACAAAGGTCGTTGACCCTAACTTAGGAGAGCGAAGATTCGTCTTAGACACAGATAATCCTTTCAATGTGGGATATGCATCCACTTTTGGGCAACATAAGGCTGTTGTCGAAGGTGAAACATCACGTAAACCTCACTTTAAGGCTTCGCGTAAAGTAAAAACTGAGTGAAAGGCCTCCCCTCCTCCAAAATTCGATGAAGAAGAGGATCCCTGCAGGAGGAAATCCTCCAAAAACAGATCTTGAAGTTGAGTCAGAAATTAGCGAACCTAGGCGCTTCAAAAAGAAACATAGGTAAAGACAGGGACAAAAACAAACTTAACGAGTTTCAATTTGATCCGCATACAGACTATACTTTTAAGGCAACTCAGGCTCAAAGGTCAATATCACCTACTAAGGAGCAACTCATTCAGGATGAATTGAAATCTATGAAAGATACACTCACAACATTACAATAGGGAAATGTAGGCCAAGAACAGAAAATACTCGTATGAAGAACTATGTCCTTACCCCTTTGATAAGGACATGCTACAACAACCTTTCCCGAAACATTTCACTGTCCCCAAGTTTGATAAGTATAAGTGCAAAAGTGATCCTCACGATCATATAAAAGACTTTTACATGGCTTGCCAAGAGGTCGCGTATAGTGATAATTTCTTGATATGACTTTTTCTTGCAGCCTAGGAGCCGTGGGATTGGAATGGTTTTATAGCATACCTAAGGGCTCCATTACAACATGGCCCGCGCTAGCAGAGAAATTTGTAAGACATTACTCCTATAATATGGAGAGTGACATCACGATGAACGATCTATGTAACACAAAACAAAAACCCAATGAGACATTTGCGGGATTTTTACAACGATGGCGTGGGTTAGCTAGTCGCTTTCCCTGTGCCTTACCCGAAAAATAGTTAGTGAGTATATTCATTCCTAACTTGAACCCGAAATAGCCTTTCACTTACAAATGCATTGTGGCTCGAACTTTGAAGAAGTCATAGAGAAAGGTAGTCAAATTGAGAAAGTGCTTATTGCCAGGGCACACTTAAACCGGTTATTAAAAACAAACACGAAGCCAAATCCACAGACAAACCTAAATTCTTCAATAAGAATAAACATGTTGTTGGTGATGGCATTACAGACTCCAAGAGAGTCCAAGCCGTACAGACAGGTCCACTCTTGAAACTTTCACAAGGGCCTCATCCCAAAGTGCCTACAAAACGTACGTTCACATCTTTGACAGAATCCTTATCTACCATCCTAAAGCAGTTAGATGGTGCAAAGATGGTAGAATATCCAACGACAACAATGCCCTACCCAGAAGACGCTCCAAAACCGGTTTGGTTCAAAGACAATGAATATTGCGACTTCCACCGTGTCAAAGGACACAAAACGGATAGATGTTTGAGATTACGCCATTATATCCAAGACCTCATAGAGGAAGGGAAGATTGTTGTAGAGTCTCCCCTGGAGACCGGTAGGAGTTCAAATGAAAAAATGGGTATTTACAAGGAACCTTTTCCTGACCATGCGGATAAAAAGAAAAAGAAAATAGATCAAGGGCAAACTTCTAATGACTATAGGACTGCTTTGCCTATGTGTACCCTACAAATGATAGTCCTTATGATTCCCTCATTGGATGTATTAACTCATCTAACGAACAGATTAACACCATTCGGATCTTAGAGAAGAGTTATGCAGTCGGGACAAGACGTGCCCGCTTAATCATACCAGATCCTGTACCTACCCCTGAGGAAAGTCAGTATAACTTGATAGAGCAATTAGAAAAAATGTCTGCTAAGATATCTATCCTTGATCTCCTAAAGATCTCTAATGCTCATAAAAACATATTGTTCAAAACTTTGCAAAATTCAGGGGTTTCCACAGAAATAGATCCCGTAAACCTTCAAGCCATGATTGCACGCTTAGACACCAACGATCAGATTACTTTTGATCATACTGCAATCCCGCATAATAACCCAGAGCATAACTTACCATTATATCTCGAAGTGGTGGTTACCCGTTGCAAGATCAAAAGAGTACTTGTAGATGGGGGATTTGGTCTGAATATTTGCACCTTGAAGTTGGTAAAGCAGCTGGGCCGGTCAGAAATAGAGCTAGGTGCTAAAACTATCACAATCACGGCATATGACAATGAAGAAAGAGAGTCAACAGGGACTATAGTGGTCCCCATGGAGGTAGGGCCAACATGTCACGATACAACGTTCCATGTCCTTGACTTGGACCTTCCGTACAACATGCTCTTGGGACGCCCATGGATCCATGCCATGCAAGCTATTCCATCAACGTTTCATCAGTGCATCAAGTTATATCATGAAGGGCAGGTAGTTACCATTTTGGGCGACCCAAAACCTTTCACACATTGTAGGGCTCTACACAGTTTTTCTCGTGCAACTTATGAATGTCCTTCTGCGGATGTTGTAGTCCCTTTACAAACGGAGGCCATGAAGAACCGAGTGGATTCAGAATCTCTCATGCCTTTCAATCAAGATTTCCTCGCTGGTCAATCCATTTGCTTCATGGGAGGCCACATCAACAAAATATGGCCCAAGTAGGCCATTCACTCTTGAGCAGGCTCTGTTGATATCAGACCTATCAGTATCCCCCAGGACAAGGGGCAAGCCTTACTTTCAGTTCAAGAGCACTCATGCAAGCAATGTCCTAAACCTTTGGAGAAATTCATCCATAGTGGCCTCTTATCTGAAGAGAAAATGTTAGAAGACCCTACTAGCAGTACCGAAGGCACCATGGCTTCATGCAATCAAGCGCCTCAGTACGTCAAAGGTCCTCGCATGATGTTTGTCATGGGCTATGATGGGTTTGGATGTGGCGTTAATGCACAAGGCCGGTTGGAGCCTATCCCTATCCCTCGTTTCAAAACTGATAAACATGGCCTTGGAATAAGGCCCCATGACGCTCTACCTTCGAGAACAACGCTACTTCTTTTGAAAGTGAGGACGTTTCGCCTCATTCCGATAGTGACGCAGATTCCCAATGTAGCCTTTACGAAGATCTTACCTCTACGAACCTATTCCCGGATTCGCTCGGTCCTTACCTTATCCGAATCCATCCCCTAGATAAATATCCAATAGCCCTTGTATATCCTGAGCTTATAGATTGGGATCAACAACTTCATGTGCCATTGGATTTCTTTGAAAATGATGAGGCATTCGTGGAGTTCATGGGACTCAGGGACTTTATTCACTTGGAGACCACAAGAAAGGATTTAAGATTCAACTAGACGCTTGTGCCTATTTTGGGGAGGAAGCAGAAATGTGCGGACGGTTGAATAAAAAGGTTGTAACTAAAGGTATACCTACCTCTGAGAAACCGAGCAAGAAGGCTCAACGGAAATCCCATAGTGACAAACTCTTTGGTGAGCTCATAGACAAACAAAATGAAGAGTCTAAAGACGAAGTGATTTATCCATTCAAAGATGATCATGAACTACCACAGGAGGTCGATCTTACTCTTCCCCTTGATCCTACACGGATGGAAGACGCTTCTAAAATGCTTATTGAGGAAACAATCAGCGTCAACATTGGTTCAGAGGAGCAACCTAGAATAGTCAAGTTAGGAGCTTCACTCTTAGCTCGGAACAAAAGACCTTTGCAGAACTCTTAAAAGAATACGTGGACATATTCGCGTGGACATATGCAGATATGCCGGGGTTAGACCCTGAGCTAGTTGTGCACAACCTCGTTGTGCACCCAGAGGCCAAACCAATCAAACAAAAATTAAGAAAGATGCATCCTAAAGTGGCGCTCTTGGTCAAAGAAGAATTGGAGAAGTTGTTAGTTGTTGATTTCATAAAACCTATTGACTATTCAGAATGGATCTCTAACATAGTCCCGTCTGAAGAAACTGTTGGGATAAGGACTGCGTATGGGTTTTACGTGACATCAACAAAGCATGTCCAAAAGATGATTTTCCCCTACCTAACATCGACATGATAGTCGATTCAACAACTGGTTATGAAATGTTATCCTTGATGGATGGCTTTTCAAGTTATAACCAAATACAAATTGCGGAGGAAGATCAGCATAAGACGACATTCATCACCCCTTGGGGAACATTCTGCTACAAAGTCATGCCCTTTGGGCTTAAAAATGTTGGGGCTACTTATCGGGCCATGACGGTTATCTTCCATGATATGATAAGTGACATCATGGAGGATTATGTCGATGATATCCTAGCAAAATCTAAGAGTAGAAAAGAACACCCTGAAGTGTTGAGGCGTATCTTTTAGCGTCTAAGAGACTATAAGGTTTGCTTGAACCCTAAGAAATGTGTCTTTGGTGTCTTGTCAGGAAAACTCCTAGGGTTCATTGTCTCACAAAGAGGGATTGAAGTGGATCCTGCAAAGGTTATGGCTATCACAAAAATGCCACCACCTACCACTCTCAAGCAGCTAAGGAGTCTACAAGGAAAGATCCAGGCAATCCGTCGCTTTATCTCACAACTTGCGGATAAGTGCCACCCCTTTACTCATTTGCTCAAGAAAGATGTCACATTCAATTGGGGACCTGATTGTCAAAAATGCCTTTCTTACTACTCAAATAGTACTTGTCTAACCCGCCTGTACTAATGCCACCTACCCCCGGTGAACCTCTCCTCTTATACATCTCCGCTACCTAGTTTGCCATTAGAGCATTACTTGCCCAATATGACTTAGCCCATAAAGAGAGAGCAGTTTACTATCTTAGCCGCACCTTGATCGCATACAATGAGCTGAATTATCCCCAAATAGAAAAGCCTGCTTGCGGTTGTATTCACATTTCAAAAGCTTCGCCATTATCTCCTGAATAATAAGACCAAGCTCATATCCAAAGTTGACCCTCTCAAGTACCTTTTATCCAAACCCGCCCTCACAGGCCGAATGGCTAATTGGATCATTCTCTTGAGTGAGTTTGACATTGAGTTTGTAAATCGAAGTCTTTAAAAGGACAGGTACTGGCCGATCAGTTGGCAGAAGCTCCTCTCCTAGGAATGGAACCCTTGTGCTTAGATTTACCAGATGCATCCATCATGTATATTGAAGAGTCCATAGAATGGCAAGTTCATTTTGATGGATCTTTTACCTTCCATGGATCTGGAGCAGGAGTGGTCCTCATCACTCCAAATGGCGATGTCATACCACGAGCATTCCGGTTGGGATTCCCATGTACAAATAACATTGCAGAGTATGAAGCACTCATCGCGGACTCAGGCTAGCTATTACATGGAATATCAGACAACTACGAGTCATTGGGGACTCTCAACTTATCATAAAACAGGTTAATGATGAGTATAAGGTTAAAGATGAGAAGCTTATTCCATATAAGAAGATGGTTGAAACTTTGAAGGAATATTTCACACAAGTCATATTTGAACAAAAACCAAGGTCGCATAATAGATCCGCAGATGCCATGGCTACTATTGGGTCTCTCTTGCACATAGTGCCTGAAGAAAGCAAGATGCCTTTCTTCGTAGAACATCTACAAGTGCCTGCATATGATATGCCGGAATCATGTTTGGCATGTGAAGTTGTTGGTCCTTTATCCCCTTGGTACGACCCTATCTTCCAATACCTACAAGATGGCACCTTTCCCCCTGACATCACCCATTCTGAAAAGAAAGCCCTTATTCGCCGCATAGCCCGTTATACCCTCCTAGGAGGTACCCTTTATCGTCGTGGCTACGACGGGAATCTGCTTTCGTTGTGGATGTTGCTTGATTCTATCCATGCAATTAAGGAAGTACATAGTGGTATTTGTGGAGCACATACTAGTGGTATGGTCTTAGCTAAGAAGCTATTGAGAGTGGGCTATTATTGGCCCACCATGGAATCCGATTGTTGTAACTTCGTAAAGAAGTGTGAACTATGCCAGAAGTATGGGAATTTAATACATGCACCGGCGCAAGCCTTACAACCTATTGCAACGCCTTGGCCATTCTCTAAATGGGGCCTGGATCTCATAGGGAAGCTCCATCCTTCTTCATCAAATGGTCATACTCATATCATCACCGCCACCGAATACTTTACCAAATGGGTAGAGGTTGTTCCTCTTACCTATGTCACCGGTGCGTAGATTTCAAAATTCATCATGAACCATCTCATATGCCGTTTCATTACGGATCCCCTCGGCCATTGTCACTGATAATGGTAAATCTTTCAAAAATAAAACAGTTAAAACATTGTGTCAACGCTTCCATATCCAACTTAAGTGGTCTACCCCTTATTACCCTCAAGGTAATGGACAGGCGGAAGCCACCAATAAAACCCTTGTGCGGATTATGGAGAAAATGGTTAGTAAAACCGGCTGTAATTGGCATTTGCAGATACATCCCACCCTCTGGGCCTATCATACTTCCATCACGCACTCCTACTGGTGCAACCCCTTATTCACTTGTCTATGACACTGAAGCCATCATACCTTTGGAAGTGGAGCTTCCCTCCTGAGAATATCTCTCAGAGACTATCTTGATAAAGATGAAGACTACAGAGTTGCTCGCCTAGCAGAGTTAGAACTATTAGATGAAAGACGTATCAGAGCGTTCAATCACCTAAAAGTTTATCAGAACAGAGTGTCTAGAGGATATAATAAACGCATCATTCATCGGGAATTTGATGTAGGAGATCTAGTTCTCAAAGAAAATCAGAAGAACATTGTTAAAGACAGAGAAAAGAAAGGAAAGTTCGAGGCTAACTGGTTAGGTCCTTATGTTGTAATTGCAAAATATGGATCAGGGGCCTACAAACTTGCATATTCAGATGGTGAAGAGCTTCCGGAACCCATGAACGCCATGCACTTAAAGCAGTTCTACGCTTAGGCATGACGGGAATATCAAATAAAAACTAAAAATTGGAAAACAAAGAAAAAACAAGCAAAAAAATGGAAAAAGAAGAAAAAAATAAAGAAAAAGCAGGTCATCCTCATGTGAAAACCACGCAATTGTGGCACAGGGGGCAGGTCTTTGAGTGAAAACCAGTTTTGGCACTCAAGGAGGATTCACCAGGACACAAGTTACTCTTACGAAGGGCGGGTAATCGATACCACTTCTTTAGATACGGCTTTCTCTGCTAGGTCTAGGAACCCTACTAGGATCACCTTTGCCTTGCCATGATCTGGTTTGTTTGCTCTTATATCTGCATGAAGGACATTACCTTTGTATATGCCTATCTAACGTTGAGCATGAAGACCCCGTTGCCATCTTCCTACACATACGCACGTGGCATTCTGCCCTTTGTATATTCCCACATCATCTTTGGGGGCATCCACGCTTCATCATTCTTGTACATTGCTTTCAAAACATGACCTTGGAAAATACAAAAACATGCGGAAAACAATACACAAAAACCTAAACATTTAGAAAAATCCCCTTCCCGGGGATAAGGCTACTTTCGTTTCACAATGCTATCTTTGGGAAACCTAGACAAAATAATGACAAACGTAGCATGAAAACTTATCTCCTTAGATAAACCCAAAAACATTAGAAAATATGTCAATGTTGTCCCGCAAAAACAAAGTAGTGCTTTAATTACTTTTAGTTGTTGGTTTGTATAGTTTTGGTGTACTTAGTCCGTGAATTGTTAGTTCTTTAAAATGGATCATTTGCTTATCAAAAATTGAATCTTGTTTGATTTAAGTTGAGCATTGTATTGCATACATTTGAAAACTATCATGCTTGTAAACAATTGTTGTAGGTTTCTTTGTTTGTTAGTATGCTTCCTTTTAGGGTTCATTCTTGCTTGCTTAGATTAGATCTCATTTTATCTCTTGTTAGAGGTTTGTGCATGTGTTTATTTAAGTAGTAGTATGTGTATATTTGTTTAGTTTTGTTAACTTTTGCTTGTGTGTTCTTGCACAGTTGTTTTTTATCACATCTATCATCTATCATCTCATCACATTTATAACATCATTCACTACATCATATATATATATATATAATATATATACAAAAATGCTAAGTATTACATCATGCATGTGTGCTAAGCTAATCATCAAATATCGTATCATCAATGGGGGCAAGAGGGGTTGCGCATAATCACTAATCTATCCCCCGCACCAATATCATCTAGTATCATCCCAAGTGCTAGCATAAAAACTCAGAATTAAATCATGAATCTAAAAACATGTGGTGCCATCTACAGATACATCATCAAATATGAAAGTAGAAAGTATACACATTTCTGAATCTAAGATATACCACATACATGCGAGTACAAGATCAGACAACACCATAACACATCCATAAGTGCTGAATCAAAACAAGCAACATGTGATAAGATTCAACATAGAGTAATTTCTGATAAAGGGTATTTTACATCATAGAATTATGCCCACTCGTGTCACATACATCAGGAAACAAAACAATAAAGTACATCATCTCATAAACACGTGTATCTGAGCCCAAAAAGTAATCCTCTATATACATGTGTGTCATATACATCTATATCAACAGAAATGGATATACATCGGTACTCTATATCAAAAATGCCTTCAACTGAGGTGTACAAAGATGATACATCAAAAATGTCCATATATGCATGTATAACTGTCCAGTCAGTGATCAAAATAATACATCATCGATACAATATGCCATCAAAAAGGGGCATGCATCAAAAAGAATCGGGCCTTCATCACGAGGCATCATCACAATGAATAAATATACAGAGCTATACAACAAAATCAACCTTCATCAGAGGCATGAATAAAGAATGTCTGTACAAAAGAAGAAGGTGGAGCTCAACCACAACTCTTGCCCTCGCCGGGATCCTGTGTCACACTGGTTGTTGGAACAATGGTGGCTGAGGAGGACCTGCACTAGATGGACCACTAGGTTGACTAGATGGTCCCTGTCCCAACCGGCCTGCTCTGGCATGGGCTGCCTAACCGATCTCGGCAGTGGCACGATCTATGTGACCTGGATCTTGTCGTGCTCGTCCTTGACTGTCGAGGAGTACCACTCACTGCTCTGGAGGAACTACCCTGAAATAGGCAGTCCTATAGAATAACGCCTCACCACCAAGCCTCGTGGCATCGCGGATCAAGTTGGCATCTCCTGAAGCGAGGGCTGCCTAAAGGGCAACATCTCGCTCACCTGTAACTCTGCCTAAATCAGCCTCGGCCTATCTCGAAGAGGCAACCTCTCGATCCGCTCTGCAGTAACAGTCTGCACCTCTGCTCGGGCCTCATCCCTCTGTGCTAGGAGAGCCTGTGACCGTCTATATACATGGTCCCTCTGGGCCACAACCATCCATACACGGGTGCAGGGATCGGTGTAGAAGGCTCGATGTCGAGCCCCATGCGCCATCTCTCGCACTTTGACTCGCCATGCAAAGACTATCACTTGCCCCTGAGTGGCACATGCACGGCCTAATCTCTCTTTCTTTGTCAAAATCTGTATCTGTGCCCGAGCTTGGTCTCGCTCTAATGTGAGGGCCTGTACCTAGGTCCTCGTTGTATCTCTCTTGCTAGCCACCTGTAACTGAACAACGATGGCTGCTGAATGGCTTCTTTGAAGAGTACTCGCTACCCACTGTATTTCTTTACTCTCTAGGGTATCAAAAGGTGGCCCTATGGCCAGTAATACCTGAAGGGGTATAGATCCCCGTTGGAATGCCCACTGGGGCAACTCATCCACGACCACTGTATATCTGTCTCGGCTTTGGGCTTGGGACCACTGTCTTTGTGGGTACATTGTTGGAAGGAGACCCTGTCCCCTACCTTTGACATGTTGGGGCGCATTGGGCCCACCCTCATCATCATCATCACTGTCATCTCCGCCCTCGCCACCGCTAGGAGGCCCCACTAGAGGAGGCCTCAAGCCGACATCATATGCCGCTCTAGGAATGCTCAAACGGCGCGGGAGCACACCGTGGTACCATGGCCCGTACTCTAATGTAGTGCCTGGATCTCTGATCTGTCTAAGCGGCACCCAAGTAGCAGTGCCACCTGTCAAAAGCTAGCCAGTGCTCATCACGAGCAATTTGCGGACCCATATCAAAGTGCTCTCTGGCTCTGCGAGCGTACCATCTATCTGGCCTAGGAACATCCTGGGTAAGGCCGACTGCCGCTTGACATCGATCCACTTTGTACAACTCCCACATATAGCTGCGGCTGCCCAAAATAAAATGCTCAATAGTGGTGGTGCTAAGCTCTAGACCATCCTCAGCCCCTGAAAATGTCTGTAAGGTCTCCAAGCAATGGAAGCCTGGAGCAACTCATCTAGCTCACGCCTATAATGATATGTAACCCCCATGAAGGGTCGCACATCGTCCCCTGCCGGGACCCAACCCATAGTAGAAGGCTCGTCGGGAGCCCGACCTCTCAGCACACCTGGGGGCGACCAATAGCAATATGGTCCCATGCCCAAATCTGTAGTAAACGAGTAGGTCCTACCGTCTTCTGACGGTAGTAGGTGATCAGATGGAGATCCCAATACAAATGTGCTAAAATGCACTGACCCCAGCAGTAAGTCTGTCCCTCCACCAAACCTAGAATCACTCCTAGGAGTCCCAGCGAGAAATGAAGCACTAGTCTTGTCAGGGAGTAGAACTCCACTGACAAGAGCCATCATGTAGACCACTACGTGGTCTAGCTCTGATCCTCTATGCATCTGGACAGTCTGATAGACATCCGTGCCGTGGTATGGTGGGAACACCGAACAAATGTATGATGTGACGTTGAATGTCACTCCAGCGGCTCGTCGTCTCAATAAGCTGTCCCTGGATCGGGACCCGCAGGATGTGCCATACATCCTCTAATGTAATAGTCATCTCCCCAGTCGGGAGGCAAAAGCACTGCTCTTCGTTGTGCCACCGCTCTGCTATGGCCATCAAGAGGTGTGATCTAAAGTGATCTGGGGCATCTCGGCCACATAGGATAGTCCCATCACGTGCAAAAGGCTCGCCAAGGTCGCTCTATCCTCATCATCGAATTGTGCCTCTATCACAGCCAAGCGGCCGTAGCACTCGTGAGTCTGGAGAATAGGTAACATACGCTGCAAAATCAATGCAAGTGTTAGACGTCTAACATTTCTATAATATTTTTCTAAGGAAAAATAAAGCTTTTAACACATCTAATTCACTAACTATTCTTTTCTTCTAAGTAAATCTCACCTTTTTCTTCTATAACTTGGCTATTTTCTAGCCAGTTGTCTTTTTCTCGCATGCTTCTAGCGCATACGCGCCTCCTTTGCACCTGCGCGCCCTAACCAACGCGCGTCGCGCCCCAAGGGATGCATGCGCGCACTAACTTTTTTCCTCCTTTTTGGCATTGGCCATACGGGGCGCATACACGCCCTTCCTTAATGACGCCCACGCACTTGTTTCGACGCACACACGCGTGCGTGTCCATCTTGGCGCTTGACCAACGTTTACGCCCCCCTTTTGTCTTTTCTACGGGGACACGTGCGCGCGCTGCGTCTTCCCAGCGGATACGCGTGCGCGTACCCGCCTCTGCCGAAGCAGTGCGCGTATGCGTCCTTGTTCCCCTTGAACGGATGCGCGTGCGCGTCCGTGTCGGTTTTGACGCATGCACGTGTGTGTACCGTCAATCCGATGCATACGCCTACGCGCACACGCATCAAAATTCCTCCTACCTACCCTAAGAAACCCTAAAAAGTGTAATTAATGCGTAATTAATGGGGGTTAGGGCACTCATGAATGGTCCATCCGCCGGGTCCACATGTACTCCCGGATGCGATCCATGGCGCCTTGTCCTCCTCGGTATCCTCACCATCTCACTCTAGGGCTCTCGTTTTTGCTTGCGGTAAAAATTTATAGAGGCTCCGGTTGAAATGAATTGGTCGTGATTGTTTTACCGACCCTGGGTGAGTATATTAACCCATCGCGATGCCCCAGGGCATGTTTTCTCCGCCGTGATCATTCTAACCTTCTTCTATCTGTCGTGATAATTATTTTTTGTATTAAAATAATTATTTTTACTAATTTTCACACGCTGGGGCACTTCGTGCTGTCCAACGGTCCCTTCTTCATCGCACTGAGATAATTTACGAACCTTTCAGGCGCCTTTTCCCGCCTTTTTCCTCTATTTTTCATCTATTTCTCCCTGTCATGATGATTATTTACTAATTTATTTTCAACTCGTCTTTCTTCTTGTGGGCGCATATTCTGAGCCTTTTGACAGCTTGGCCTTCCCACTACCGCCTACGCGTGTGTTTTTGGAAGATCTTTGATCTTTTAAAATTCTTCTAACCGATCAAAAACCTAGAAAATGAAAAAAAAAAAAATTTCAAAAACCACAAAAATATTGGAAAATAGCAAAATGGCTTAAAATTGATTAAACCAATCATCTACGACTGAAATCTGTGTCTATTGCATGACACTCATCCCAGATCTTGTTGACATTCTCAAAATCGTTTGAAACAACGACTCGCGCATCACCAAAATCTTCAATCACCTAAACAAGCTATGTTGCTTACTTCGTCTATACACTGGGCACTATCAATTGCCTGGTACTATTTTCGTCGTGCACATTGCTTTTTCATAGGACGGAAGTGTCCTCCATCTTCCCCCTTGCATAATACACCTTGCTTGGGGCATCATTCTTCACCCTAGTCGTTTATAAGAACATTTGGGACTTCATCTCGATAACAAAATATTTGTGCAACTATCTTGAACGTTGTTGGTTTAAGTGTGTGTGATTGTACTTATTTCCCTGTCAGGTGATTCGGTTTATTTCTCGTATTGCATTGCATTCGTGTATGTTGCATGGAGTTGGCTATTTTGGCAGAGGACAGGTTGTTTGTATCTTGGCTTTTAATGTCATTTTACGCTTCCGTCGCATGCTCACATTTTAATAAGGACCCATGAGGAGGATTCTAAGCATTATGATGATTAAAATATTGTTAGCAATTGATTTGCGGATAGCTCACAATCCCTTTTCTTCTAGTCTCTCGTCTTCTCTGAACACTTTTCTCTCTATTTGTTTCTTTTTCGATCGTCGATCGAGTTTCTTCGTCACCCCATCGACACTCGAGGGGGCATTCGTCATCCTTCACCCTATTAATTTTTCTTCTACCCCTTCAAATTTTTTCTACTTGCTTGTGTTTGTCTACTTTCTTTGAAGTGACGTCGCTTACGTCACCTCAAAGAGGGGCAAATGTAGACACCTGTAGTTTGCTCAATACACTATTATTTCTAATGGTGCACTAACACTTCTTCCTTTTGCAAATTGACGGCACACCGCTAGTTAGGCCTATCTAACTCCCTTCCTACGACACCCTTTTGGTCGTTTTCCTCTTATAAACCATTTAAACAGGCAGTTATAGCCTCGTTCTAACTACATTAGCTTCTTATTCTCTTCTAGCTCGCCTCTATTAGCTCCCAGAAGATCAATCCACTTCGTTGGATTGATTAAGCCTTTCAAAACCCTTCCAAAACCCTAATTACTCTCTAAGAGAGATTAATTAGTCTAACCTAGGTTAATTACCCTCTAAACATAGTCAAATCACACTTTGACTTGCTAAAGTGCTTTTTGGACTTTAGCCTTTGTCCCACATGCACCCAAATCTCCCTTTTCTTCCAAACCAAAAACTATAAATAGGGCTATACCCCCTCCCTCATTTCCTAAGAATTCTCTCTTCTTCCTAGCACAAATTATAACAATTTGATTAGGCTTTAGTTTGTATTTCATCTTCTTTCATTTGAGCTAAAAGCATTTAATCTTGTATTTCATAGCATTAACATAGAGTAAAAGGGAAGATCCATTGGCCTTGAAGCCATTAATGGGGAGATCTCTTTCTCTTAACACATAAACTGAATGCTTAGATCCTCTTAGGTTCATTATTTCAAGCTTTCAAAGAATAGAGATTAACTTCATTTGCTTAGTTTGCATGTTTATTTCAAATTAATGTATGCAAAGAAGGAAACCTACATGGTCCATTGATCAGATTGTTAAAAGCCTTTGGGGTTTCTTTAGAGATTCTTACCCCAAATCCATGGCTTTTACAACTTTTCATTGAACACGCTTTTCTATTGTAAAAATAAAAAGATATACTTGAGCGCTGATTTGCTCTAGCATCTTTAACCTTTGTACTTGCACCTCTGAATAAAATAAAGCTTCATTTTGCCCTCTCATATCGCTGTTTTTAGATTGTTTATTGTGTTTGATAGGATATTGTGTTGCTTTAGTGTGGAATTCGATCCCTCTACCGCTGTCCTTTTTCCTAAACCTTTGAATTTAATTTTGTAAAATAGCTTAGAGTTGTGCAGGTGTGTGAATCTTTAAATTCTTTGTGTGCAGAGTTACATGCAAGTATAGAGTTTTGGTGTGTCACCCTTATTTCTCTTTTCCTGCATTCCTTCTCCCCTTTCCTTGTTAAAGTTTTCATTTTGTAGGTGATTCACAAGGGAACCATCCCTCTCTGGAGGTTCACCTAAAACATAAGTTACCCACTGACCTTGAGGTATTCCAATTTTGTCAATAGGAGAGATAGTAGTACACACCATTCTCTATCGGGTGCAATTTATGGGTGACAACAGTCCTATCATAGGTTTACACTCGTGTCTTATGACATTTCTAGCGATCTAGAATTACTACACTACCTAGTTAATTTCTTTTATCCTTCATTCCCTATGAAGGAAAACTTTTGTGGTCAACTGCTAACTTCATCCTTCATTGTATCACACTATCACACTCTTATCCTTGTAGCGTCACTTTTCTCGCTCCTCTCTCTTGAGGCACACTTAGGTCGGAGATGAGATCACACTCTTTCCTTAGGATAGGTCTAGAGGTACCTAAGCATCCCGTGTATACACACCTAATTTTCCACTTTTATTGACTTTTGCTCTTCGCAGAGACACTATTGGTTCATTGGCTCTTCCATAGTGATGTCATCACGAGATATTGTCAAGAGTAGGGGTTACAAGAAATGGTTGCGTTGGACTGGTTAGTAGTGGTACTTATGAGAGGGCCTTGATGTGCACCTAAGTTACGACACATACCTTTTATACCTTTACAATCATCCTTTTAGAGTCTTCGTAACGACATGACTTTATTATCTTCTTACGGTCGCCTCCATATCTACTTACAACACATTTACATCTCTGTCATATCACCTTTTCAACAACTCCAAATTTTTTATCACCCGAGATTTCCTTTTAGGACCCCTTGAGGAGGCATTACCTAGAGCGGAGATGACAATGACTAAGGTCGATAGTCAATGTCATCTAGCTCTCATTTCTAACAACCAATTTCATTGACCATGGTTGATGTTGTTAGTTAATAGAAGTTGTAATGCTTAATCCACACGCCTATATATACGAGGCATTTGATTACTCTTTCCATCACACCATCACCATTCATTTGGTTTGCTTTCGCTCAAATTCGCTCTCGAGGTCTTAAATGTCTTGAAGATAATCTTACTCTATCTTTCGGAATCTACACTTGGAGCATTGGTTACTTAGGATTGCCAAGCATTTGAGCTACACTTACTATGGTCTTCCCAATCTTTAGAATATTCACTAAGTGGCTTTGCTAGGTCTTCTTCTATTCGCTTGTGATCCCCCACATCAACTCTCTCGTAAGGTGTTGCTAACCCTGAGGGGAGGTTTATGAGCTAATGGTGTCTGCACAAAAGTAAGTATCTTTAACCTCTTGTTTCCTTTATGTTATTTTAGATGTGATTGATTGGTCATGGATAGATTAAAGTAGAGTAGCATATTCTTAACTTATTGCATTATTATCCATTGGTCCGTACCTTATAATCTGCCTTGTTGGGCTTTACAACCTATTGATCCTTACAATCCATGTTTACAACCCTAGCATAAGTATCTTTATCTTGTCCCAATCTTGCTACAATCAATCTATAATTGGGACCTAGTTAGACACCACTTCCTTATCCTAGATCTAGGCTTTGGAACCCTATATCTTTCATAGAGTGTGGACTATTGCCTTTCTAGATCCACGTCTTTTACAACCTACAACCCTATTGTGTGCATCTTTAGTATGACCCCTTTCATTATCCTAGTCTAGATTACCCAAAGAGAGATATTTTATTAGGCCATTCTTTATTTGCATACACTTTGGTGAACTTGACATTGACTCGACTCTCTCTTCGATTGAGTCTTCTTCACATTAATCACTTATTATCTCTTATCTTTCAAAATCTATCTTTTTCTTAAAACCATATTATGATCTTGTCATCACCTCTTTGGATTTTTCTAGCGAGCCTCAACCCATTTATATTCTATTAAGGGTGCTCCTTTCTCCCTCTTCCACCATTGATACTAATCATTCATGGTGCACTTTTTCACAATGACAACCAACACCAATCATTCAAAGTGTAATTTAGCTGATATTAGAGGAATAGATCCCAATCTTCTCTTTTGGAATTTGGATATCGGGGATGTGGTCATTCCTAAGAAGGATGACTCCCTTATCCAAGTACCTCATTTTGAGATGCCCATGGAATCAACCTCCCATTTTAGATCCTCTAATGAAATCCCCTAACACTCTCTTTAACAATTTCCGTAGGGATCCTTCTAGTCACATAATTCCTCTAAATCCTAATTTTAATCCTTCCAATCTGGGAGTCCACCTTCAAATCCAATCAATAATACTACAAATCCTCTTCCCACCTCTAGCCGACTCCACCAATCGACACTAACCTCATGATGGTTCAATTGTTGGGGCAAATGACTCATATGTAATCAACAACTAATCAAAATATGGCCCAAATGCAAAACCAAATCTTGCAAATGGCATCTCAACCTTCTCAAATCATTTTAGGACCTACTAATCCCATTACTACACCTCCATTGCCTTTGGATGCCTTGGGAACCCAATACTCCAACCTCCAATCCACGACAAGGTTCTTAATATCAAACAAAATGAACCCCTAGTTCCTTATATCATGTTAATGGATTTACGAGGGATTGACCATCTATCTATTATAACGGGATAACTTACCCCGCTCTTCATCTTAAGGCCTTTAGAAACCTCTACAAATAGTGGACCCAAGCCAATACCTATGCGACTACCAAACTACTTGCCAAAACCCTCATAGCTGACGCTTTAGAATGGTACAATCAACTTCCTCAACACTCATCATCGAATTAGAACCCTTAGTTAATCCTCTAACGAAGGAATTCCAACAACTAGAACTTCTTGAAAATCTCTTTCAAAGGTTTTTCAACATGAAACAATCACCCAATGAGTTAAAAAGAGATAAAAATGACAGGAAACAAATCTAATCATACACTTGACAACCAACATGGCTCGCATCTCTTTCTACAAGTCTTAAATCCCACTCGAATACAAGGTCTAGTCTTTCTTCTCCAACACATTTGGAGGATGCTTTCGAACAAGCTAAGAGGCAAGACTACCTTATGAGAACGTTCAAGACATCTTAAAAACCACTTCAAAATCCTCTTTAATGAACCACTATTGTTATCAATCCTTTCCGAATTCAAACCACTTCTAGGGTCAAATCTGTCACATTCGTTTCTTCTTCGAATTCTGATCCAGCTACTTCAACCACTCAACCAAACACTTTTCATCTGCTTTTGAGCTATCAAAGAACTACAACAAATCACGCCTATTCCTAAAATCACTCATATAGAATCTTTCAAACCTTTACCCACTCCATATAACCCAAACCTCTTTTGTTTGTGGTATGGTAGTGTGGGGCATCCTCACTAAAACTGCCGCGATCTTCATAAAACCACCTTTGACTACATCTTAGGCCCTAACTTTTATCTTAAAGCTGTCATTCAAGACCGTTATGATATATATTAATCTCTTCTGCAGGCTCATAACAATAATCAACAATGAAACACTAGAATGGTCCATAATCTCGAGAAAGGACACGAACAACTATGTGGGCACCATCCAAGGATATGACCAAAATCTAGTTAATTTCCGACACGTGAATGCAATTGGAGTCAACTATCGACAAAAGCTTGCACATAAAGGTTTGATTGAGAAACCTAAAAAGTCGTCTCAAGCCGAAATTTCACTTAAGGATCTTTCTAACAACCATCCTACCCATGATGAGCCCTCTCCACCACTACTATAGCCTCAGCTGCGGCACCTATTCCTCCACCTTAGGAAAGGGTTCCTCCTCTTAATCAAATACCAATTACTATTGAATATCCAACCCACTTATATATCTTGCTAGCCTAAGTGCCGTCATGGATCTTATCAAAAGGCGCCATGGAACTTTCTTGATGAACTCAATGCCTTGTCTTAAGATCCCCCAAATGAAACTTAAGTGCACTTCTCCTCAACATCACAAATTCCTTATGAAACAACTTCAATCCTTAGAGGATTCTTCGGAAACCATAAAAGAAGACTCTTCCCTCAATTTCCTCCTACTTCCACAAATCAACACTATCGCCCCATGATTCCTTGGCCTAACAAGAAACTGTCCATAGAGTTTCCAAAGGATGATATGGTCAATGATGAAATCGTATTCCGAGCCAATGACCCTCCTCGCCTTATAGGCTTAATAGCGTCTGTTACGAGGTTACATTAATAAGGAAGGTCCTTGTGGATGAAGGTTTGGGAATCAATGTTGCATCCCTTTAGTTAATCAAGACCTTAGGATTTACCAAACTTGATCTTAAGAAGACATGACTTGTTTGACGTGGCTTTGATGAAACCCATCAAAAGCCCCTCGGTTGCCTTTAGCTCCCCATTAATGTGGGACCAAAAACTTTGCAGACCAAGGTCGTGGTCTTCGACCAACTTCTTTCCTGCAACCTTCTCGTAAGCTGGCCATAGATACATCGCATGAGAGAAGTTGCCTTGTCCACAAACCAATGTCTTAAATTCATCTATAATTCAAAAGTACAAGCATGGGGCAGATCCTAACCCATGGGACATCTCCATCCCGATTCTAACAAAGCTTTTCAGATTCCTACCACATTGACCGTGCGTAGTATTCCTCATCGCAAGTTCTATAACTATAGACTTGAACTTAACGTTACGCTTATAGATTCCGATGATGATAAGCCTAATGAGCTCCAAAATACATGTAATAAGAACATGTTATCCCAATCTATTATGGATTGGCTTCCATCGCTTCTCTTACCCCATGATCGATTTCCATCTATTTTTGAACCCGAGATTGAGAAAGAACCTCTGTGTAACAAAAATAATGCCTCCTACACAATTGAGGAGGAGATTTACGAAAGCAATGAATTTGGAATAGCCAAAATGTTCCAAGATCATCCACCACTTTCTCCCATATCCTTTAGCAACCTTGGTGTTGCCACTAAGGAAACATCTACATTGTCTAACCATGGTGACAACCAAGCTTGCACTATTTCACCCTCTTATGATGATGATCACATCATGTCCCATGTTGAGGCAAGACATCCCGACTTCATTATAAAAGGAGTTTGGCTTCGATGCATGCTTTCAACTAAGCAGCCAATATGATCAACACTCATGACCTTGATCTTCCCCATTATGACAAAAAGAGTGACAACGAGGCAAAGGGAAACTTACGTTACTGTCCTCCAGCTAATCCACCCATAGAAAACACCAGCTGGATCATTAAACAAATTTAGGCTTTGTCTCTAAGCAAAAATATGAAAAGCCTACCCATTTTGACGTCATCAAACATGTTCTTGAAAAGCCCAATGTTCCATAAAATTTGCCCTTATAGACTACATCGGCCCCCTACCTAAAATCGTTGATGCTATTTGGTTAGATTCTATTACTCCCGATTGCATTGATAATATGCTCCCAACACGGATGATGCCATTCAAAATCCCTTGCCTCGTCTTCCAAGCTAGCTGAAATGACTCTCGATGCTCGTGTCATGAAGTGTCGAGCAAATCCTATCCCAACATCAATGTAATGACAAAATGTATGTAGACCTTGAAATCAATGTCAAATATAATTGTCCCTTACCTACATTTGTCAACAACAAGACCATCCTTGATCTACTCCACGCGCAAGAAGCCTAATTACCTCGCCAACATCATAAGCTTGGTAACTTTACCAAAAACCTCCTCTCTTGAATGATTTTGTTTCCTCTGTTGACCCTGTCATCGATGAAATCGCCAAAATCCCCAAAGCCCCCTATGATTTCCAAGATGGATCTGCTATGCTTGTGGAAGATACCCTTAACGTCCAACTCGATGATGACGACGACTCCCATGTAGTTATAATAGGCGATTGCTTCCCTCATATTCACACACAACACCATGAGGTTCTTTGTAAGAACAAGGAGGTCTTCAATGCCCATAATTGATCTTGAGGTTGTTGTGCATAATATCATCACTTATTCTGATGTCACCCTAGTACAACAAAAAATTTGGGAAGTCCCACCTGAAATTTCCAAACTCTATTAAAAGGAGCTAGTCAAAAACTTAGACGCTAAGTTCATTCGACCATTTGACTATTTCGAGTGGGTCTTAAACATCATACTTGTTCGTAAGAAAGTCACCACACAGCCATCCCAGCCATATTTTTTTTCTATTTCTACAACCTTAATCGTGTTCGTCCCAAAGGATTCCCTCTCCCATCCATTGACACCATAATCGATGCTACGATCGGATATGAGATGTTATCCCCTTATGGACGGGTTCTCAAGCTATAATTGAATACACATCGCACTTGAAGATCAACATAAAACTACCCTTACAACTGAATGGGAAACATGTTACTATGTGAAGATGCTCTTTGGCCTTAAGTAGGGAAACCTATCAACACGCAATAACCTTTATCTTTAATGATCTCATCTTAAAATTGTTGAAGTCTTTTAGATAATCTTCTAGTCAAATCTTGACACGTAGAAGATCACACTTGTGACCTCGACAAAACCTTTGAACACCTTCGGAAATACAATGTTCACCTTAATCCGGGAAGTACATATTCTGTGTCACCCAAGGGAAGCTCTTGGGTTTCCTAATATCTAAATGAGAGATAGATGTAGATCTTGCAAAAATTCAAGCTATTCTTAAAATGCCTTGTCCTATTTCCATCCTCAATATCCGCACCTTCTTAGGGAAGCTTGGGGCAATCCAACGGTTTGTTTCGAACTCGATTATCGGACTCGTGCCATCAACAACCTCCTTAAGAAAAGTGGTAAGTTAGAATAGAATAAAGATTGTCAAAAGGCCTTCTATTCTATGAAAATTTACTGCGCAACATCCATACATTACAACCTCAAACTTCTGACCTCCCCATTCTTTATACCCCACCCACCCCCATATCCGTTGGGGCAATGTTGGCACAATATGACGAAATTGGCAAAAACATGCCATATACTATGTTAGTCGAACACTCCAATATAGTTGGGTTCTCAAATGAAGGGATGCCTTACACCATGTAGCCACTTGTCAGAGTTAGATCTCATTGATCTCGAATACAACAATTTAACTAGAAAACAACAATGATTTTCTATTTATGCAAGGAAATATTATAGAATTTGACACAATAGCTCAACACTCCAATTACAATCTATAACAAAACTTTGCAAGAATCCTTCTATGGATTCTAATTCTAGACCTATCTTAACTCTTAAGTTTGCAAACTCTGCAAATCTTCTATAGAATCACATTGATCACACAAGGATGGTGGATTTAGATTTCAATAGCTGTTATCGGGAAACAAAAATACTTTACAAGTTCTCAACTCCTGCTATTTAAAGAATTCATAGAGCTCTAGTGGGAGAACAGGACGTTTTCAAGCAAAGGTACCCCATAGAATATTCTCCAAGTGGCTTCTCGAGCCATTAATCAGCTCCTAGAAGTTCCTTTTCATTGGATTAGTCTCAAACGGCTCATTCCGTTTCTCCTGGTTAAAATTGACACATCAAGGATTACAGGTGCTCTTTGCTAATCAGTATTGATGTCGACAAATGATTACATCGGACATATAGATCTCATCATAGAAGCGAATGAAAGTGGACTCGCGGGAATATAGTTTTCTACGGCTTTGTTAGTGTTCATGGCTTCCTTACTATATTGCAGCAATCAACATTGGGCAAGCTTACACGAATTTTCCAAAGTGTTGCTTGACTTTCCCAGTGTTACGACTTGGGTAAGCTTGTGCGACATATGTGGTGTTTGTGGCTTCTGCGGTGTTACGTGGCTTGGATATGCTTTTGGGGCATCCATGGTTTTGTATGGCTTCGAATAGGATTCTGCATGCTTACGCAAAATGGCTAAGGCAATTTGGTTTTGTGTGTCTTGCTTAGGAGTTGCATGACATTCCACAAATCTTTATTTGCTAATAGTAAGTATTTTTAGGTGACGCTGAATTGCTTATGAACCTAGATGCTCCTCCATCATACCCTTCGGGTAAGAAGAAACTTGAGAATTTGCTCAAATTGCATTCCAAAGGTTTGAAATGGGATGACCAAGTCTTGCGACCTTTACTTATATAACCCAAGATGCACCTTCAACTTGGCCTCTCCATTTTACCAGATATTCTTTGTGCTCCTTTTTGCATGTCATTTTTGCAACACAAATCGTCCACAGTGGACTCAATTTCTGCTTGCCTCTGCTTTGGTAGTTGGTGCCTCCAATCTATTTCTGCGTTAGTCTCGTCTCCACTTATGTCGCCCCTCATAATACGGGTATAGATCCACTATCTTAAAGATAAGGGAAACATCTATCCCTTCCGGCAGATCTAATTCATGCGTTCTCCGCAAATTTTCGCAGGATGCTACACGGTCCAATCTTCTTCCACTTGAGTTTATCATATGCTTCTCGTGGGATCCTCTCTTTGTGTAGGTGTGTAAGAACTAAATCTCCAACCTCAAACTCCAAATGTTTTCTCTCGCGAATTTGTGAGTTCTTTGTAATGAGCATTGCTCTTTTCTAACTGTTTGTGCTCTTGTTCTTGTACTTCATGCACCTTTGTGTGAAGTTTTTGCATCCACACTCTTCCCTTCTTCTCGTGGCAACTCCTTTTAGCTTTGCAATTTCTCTTGGAATTGTTCCATACACAATTTGGAAAGGTGACTTCCTAGTGCTCCTACTGTGAGTTGTTATATGCATAGTTAGCATACTTGGTGAGTACTTGCCAAAGAAAAACTAGAATGAACACTGGCCTGGAAAACTTGCCACTCGGGCTTGACGAGTTTTGACGAGTATTTTCCATGAATACTTGCCAAAACTCGGTGAATCTGAGCCAAATACTTGCCCACGTGGACTGTACACGCAAACACGTCATTTACACTAAAAAAACACTCAAAAATTCAGTTTTACCCTTTATAAGGCCCTAAAGCACTTCATTTTCATTCACACAACCATTTGAGCTTGCATTGCATGTGTTGAACGAATTCGAAGAGGAAATTTGGAGAATTGCATTTGGAGGTAATTCTAAATACATGTAATGTAAAAGCGAATGCTTTTAATTTTTAATAGTCATTTGCAGCCGGAGGTATGGTTTTTTTTTTTTACGCAAATTTGTTCTAAATTATTTAAATTTTATATATGTGTATTGTAATCGATTCATCAAATATGTTTTATAATTTTAAATGCGTTCAATGTGATTGCAAATCATTTTAAATTTTTAATACTCATTTGCAACCGTAGGTATGTTATTTTTATTAAATTATGGTGAAATATGGTTATTCAGACACGCTTTTTTAAAAATTTAATTAAGCTTATATTTTTTTAATATTTTAAATGTGCATTGTGTTGCAGATTAGAGCTTAACAATGGCATTAGGTTCGGCATTTGGGTCAGCATCACTAGCAGGAACCGTTCCTACGAATGCCCATACCCTCGCTTGGAAGTATGGTGTATGTGGGCGATTTCATAGAACATTTGTTCACAATTTACGTGGCGTAACACTTTACGGAGGCATCAATCGTCTGAAGTATCACCTTGCATGTATTGTTTGCCGAGACGTTGTGGTTTGCCCCAATGTTTACTAAGTTACTTATTAGTTACAAATTTGATTTTATTAATTACTTATAAACTTTTGATCTTGTTTGTAGGTTCTTGGTGGGAGGATTGGGAGAGAGATACCATGCATCTTTAAAAGCTAGCCCTCGAATTCTATCTCAACCTTGTAGCGCTTAGGATGTGATTGCAACTGGAGTTTGTTTGAGGCCATTCACATGAAGAAGCGCAACAAGTTGACTCAAAAACGGCTCAACGACTTGATTTTTGTGCAATGCGATCTCGACTTCACACTTGAAAAGTGGAGGCCACATCAGAGGAGCTTATTGATTTGGATGAGATAGATCTATACAATGAGTGGATTGGGCAAGAAGAAGAAATCCTGCGTTCACAGAGGACAAAATTGCTTCTTTCGAGAGGGAAGCTATGGAGGGAGAAGCACTAGCAGGAGATATTGGATTGGACGACATTTTTGGAGGTGATCTCCAACATGCAGCAAAGGAGCCACCACCATCTACTACTAGGTTGGAGCCATAGTCGCAACCTTCTGGAGGAGTGAGGAGACGCAGCCGAGTGTGGGGACTAGTAGAGGCATTAGACCCTCTCCCCAATATTTTTCTAGTGCGGGGAGAGGAAAATGTAACTTATTGTATATTGTAACTTGCGTAGATATGAAATTTATAATGATATTTTTCAATAACAATCATCATAAATTCATAAAGCACTTATTAAATTCCGCTCTTGTATTCGCATGATGATGTGATTTTGTATTGTATTTGTATTCAAATCTAATAGAAAACACCTCCAACATTTTATGGACTCATTTGATACATTTTGTAGCTATATTTTGCTTAAAATTTATGTTTTTAAAAGAAATTTGCATATTTTTAAGTTGCGAGTATTACCGAGTATTCGCCAAGTCTTGCCGAGTTTTTGCCAAGTCAATTTTTTTGGGTCTATCGAGTATTCACCGAATACGAGTATGTGAACTATGGTTATATGCGAACTCTTAAGCCCGCACAAGAATTTGAATCCCATGCTCGTGTCTTCTCTCCTACAAAACATCATAACAAATTGTGAAGGTTCCTGTTGACAACTTTTGTTTGGCCATCCATCTGCGAGTGATACAGAGATCTAAATTGCAACCTCATGTTGATTTTCTTCCACAGCAGTGCGCCAAAAGTGGCCAACAAATTTGGTATCCCTGTCTAATACAATCATGTGCGGAAACCCATTAGTATCACTACTTCCTTGAAAAACAAGTTAACATTGTGCGTAGCACAATGTTTTAAATATCGGAACCGAACTCGAAACCAGTCAAGGGTCGGACCGGACCGGAACTAGACAGGTTCAAAACTTTATGAACCGGTTTACTAAAAAACACAGAAAAAATTATATTTTTAATGAAAACAATATATTTGAAAGATTAGAAACCATGATTCCAACAATTACACACAAAATATGCAAAGCTTGCTCTTGTATATATGTAAGAAAGGTGTTTATAGCAAAATGGCACGAACTCCAAGTCCAATACACAATACATATATCATATATGAGATTCCGAAACAAAATACATAAATAATGAGGCTCTAAATGGCCTCCATAGTCCAAGACTCCAAAAAAACATGCTATGATCATTGATACATTACAGATACTACAAGTTACAAAACTCTAGAAGAAACTAGATGACATCAATGATCAATCATCAAACTCTGCACCACTACTGAGAATGGGATCCTTAGGGTCATCCTCATCAATATCATCACCATCCTCTGGCTCTGACTTGGACCCATCCAAATCCTCAAGTACATCTGCAACAACTGTATTGGCACGAGGAGTAGCACGAGTGCGACTAGTGCCTCCTATGTCTCGTGACGGTGGCGGTGGTGCTGCTAGTGGCTCATCATCCTGATCCAAACCCATCCACCCCAAGTCATCGGGATCAAACTCTGCTGACTGACTCTCCTTTACCCAATCTGAGGCTGGATCTATATCATCCAAGACAATGGGATCTATATAAGGTCTTCGGTTTAGCAACTTGTTGCGACTTAGTGAAGGTTGATCTTGCTGCACAAAGACAAGATTATTCAACTTTTCTAAACGGTTTCTCTTCCTCATGTGAATCCGCTCAAGAACGGATCAATTGTGCTCGCACCCAGAAGCATTGCAAGTTTGGCTCAGGATCCTAATTGCAAACTTTTGCAATTGAGGACACTTGACTACCAAATGAATCCCACCAATGTGCTGCGATAAAAAATGTAAATGTTTAATTATTAAAAATGATGATAAAAAAAAATTTAAAAATTAAAAGTAAAACTTATAACTTAAAGTATAATTCAACAAATTAGATTGTGTCTTATGCTAAAAATTCATGATTATTCATTAAAAAGTTTAATCAAATGAACTTCAAAAACTTAGAATTGCTTACCTGGTTGGTCCACATCTCTTGCAATCTTTGCAAGGTTTTTCCCAAAGGTACTGTGGCTCTGCTAAAGAAACTGATTTGTCGGTGAACCTCAAGTTGTTGCCTCTCATCGGGACCATGCGCTCTAGGCACTCGTACAAACCATCTTTTACTTCTCTGTTTGATCTTCTCCAAGCTGAGCTCTGTAATGATATTTTGGGTTCAAGAAATATCTAGTTGCATGTATAGGGCAATGGAGTTGATTGTTCCATCTATTATCTATAATCTCCCATATAGGCCCATACTTAGTTACCACTGTCTTTGTATGCTGCCCTTATTTGCTCCTTTGCCTGATCCATAGCCTCATAAATATAGCCCATGGCTAATTTTTCCCCATCCACCAACCGCAACACCTTAACAAGAGGCTCAACAATTTTCACAACCTCTGTTGTTTTTTTCCAAAATAAATTGTCAAAAACTTTCTTCTTTGTGTCTTTCCCATCTTGTTTGCGGCTCCACTTTGATGCATTCCATTCATCACTTGAAAACATCTTTTTCAAGTTTTGTGCTTGGGAAAGAAGAGATTGCAACGTGAGGAAGTTTGTTGCAAATCTCGTGATGGTTGGCCTAACAAGTTCTCTGCCCTCAATGTTTTTCCTCATTAGGTTCAATACCCATGAGTGATTGTAGATGTATTTTGTGATGCTTTTGGCATGCTCTACAATGTTCTTGATCCAATCTTGTTTTCCTATATCCTCAAGCATGAGGTCTATGCAATGTGCAACACATGGAGTCCAAAATATTGTTTTGTGTTTAGTCTCTAACATCTTACCAACAAGAACATAGTTAGAGGCATTATCTGTTATGATTTGTACAACATTTTCCACCCCCACCTCTACAACAACCTCATCCAAAAGCTCAAACAACAAATTTGCATCTTTCACCCTATCGATTTATCAACTGATTTCAAAAACATAGTACCTTGTGGACAAGAGGCAAGAAAATTTATTATGGTGTGGTTCTTGCCATCACTCCACCCATCTGACATAATAGTACATCCTGTTTTGGCCCATGATGATTTACAACTCTTCAAATATTCATCTATGGATGCAACTTTTTTCTGCAAAAGAGATCCTCTCAAGTCATGCATACTAGGGCCTTTGAAGCCCTTACCAAGAAGCAACAATGGAATCAAACATAGGCTGGTAATAAGGTGAGTGGGCAACATTGAAAGGGATATCTGCATCATACCACCATCTAGCAATGTATTCAAAAGCTACTTCTTTGTATTGCTTCTTCCAATGGTTATCTAAGGTGGGCTGATTTTCTGTTGGCATGGAGGCACTAAAGCAGTGTGGAAGATGGAAAAAAGCTTTGGATGTTCTTTCTTTTTTGAGGCCGATTTTCTTGACTATGAGTGGATGGGGGAGGCATATACCAAAAGGGGTCTCTAACATGGACAAAGGGGTCAGAGCAAGAGCCTTCAACACTTGTTTGGGCCAAGGCATGTTCCCTCCTCCCTATTTCAGCTTCCATCTCTTTTTGCCTAGCCTTCTTTTCTTTATGTTTCTCAAGCAAGTTTATCATTTCCAACCTAATGACATCAATATTAGGTGCATCACATGGGGAAACTTGGCCTTTTTGACCAACGAAGTGTTGTTTCAACCTATGAATCCCCCTTGATGTGTTTCTTACAATATTTACAAAATACTTGATTATCAACTATGTCTGCATGGTTCCATGTAGGGTCTTTAACTCGGGGGCCATTGCAAATGCAAATAAATCTAAAAATGCAAATAATTTTTTTTTCTAGATTTCCTATTTAATAAAATTTAGAAATAGGGGCAAGTTTAAAATTTAACATACCTTTCAATGTGCACACAAATGAGGTGAAGAAACACTCCAAGCTTGTATATGGGCTTGCACCCTCCAAATGTGAATGAAAATGTTGTAATATTTGGATTGTTTTAGGTGAATATAATCTCTGTTTAGAGATGTTTGTCCCACCCAGGCAAATGTGATGTAGTTTTGGCACTTAGTGGTTGTGTACCCTTGGACCAATCTTATGGGATTTCTTTGAATTTTAGATGCGGTTCCGGATAACGGGCGAAACACACATTAAAAGAACTTACCCACAGGTCCACCAATCGACGGAAAAGCTCCTAAAGAGAAGCTCTCATGGAGTCATCGCTTAGTTATGTTCCATTTAGATTAGTCTATCCCCAACTTTTGGCAACCTCAAGGATTTGCAACAAATTTAGGATAAATATGCTACAGTCTTCGAGAGCCAACTAGATTACCCCCTCAACGACTTGAGAACCATCACATCCAACTTCTTTTTGAAAGTGTCCCCCCAACATTCAGCCCGTGCATCACAGATACTTGTTCTTGCTAAAGACAAATTACAAAACTAGTACAAGAATTGCTTAAGGGGGAGACATTCATCCAAACACAAGCCCTTATTCATCACTAATTCAGCTTGTCCGGAAAAAATATGGACCTCGGAGACTTTGCATTGATTTTCTGGGACTGAAAAAATCACTATCAAAGATAAATTCCCTATTCTAGTGATCGGTGAGCTTTTTGACTAGCTTCATGGGCCCAATTTTTCACCAAACTAGACCTACGCTTTGGGTACCATTAGATTCGCATCAACAAGGAGGATATCCCTATAACTACCTTTTGGACTCGTGATAGTCACTATGAATTTCTGGTCATGCCTTTTGGGCTTAATACCAAATATTCTAGGAAGCGATGAATAAATTCTTCTAGCCCTTCGTAAATTCCTCCTTGTATTCTTTGATGACATTTTGATCTATAACAAAACTTGGGCTGAGCACTTACAACACCTCAACTTGGCATTACAAATCCTCTCAAATAATAAGTTATGTGCCATATCTATAAGCATTCTTTTGGCCAAATTGAAGTCGAGTACCTTAGGCATGTTGTCTCTCGAAGCGGTGTCGAGTTGAGCTAGATAAAATCAATGCCATGAAAAATTGTCCAAAACCAAAGACACTATGGAGCCTTAGTGGATTCTTGAGTCTCAGTGGTCACTACCGCAAATTTGTAAAGGACTATAGAAAAAATCGTAGCTCCCTTAATTGCCATGTTGAAAAAGGATACCTTCTCTTGGACTTGAGCAATTGAGCATGACTTTGAGGTGTTAAAATAGGGTGTGTACTACACTGTTTTGGCAATGCTAGATTTCTCAAAGACCTTTATTAGTTAAAGTAATGCTTATGGCAATGGCCTTGTGTCTTGTATCCCTCCAAGGCCACCCTATTGCTTTCACTAGCAGGCCCTCTCGGGGAATTTGGCACTTTCTTCGATCGGAAGGAAATGATTGGCATCTTGCATGTAGTCCACAAGTGGCATCCATTCTCGGTAGGCCGTCATTTCTATATCGAATTGACGACCATAGTCTCAAGTACTTTCTCGAATAATGTGTCTCCTCCCCAGCTCAATAAAAATGGGTCATCAAGCTCATGGGCTACGACTGTGAGGTCACTTATGAGAAGGGAAAAGAAAATGTGGTTGCGCATGCACTCTCACATACCTATGAAGACCAAGCTTCCTATGTGCCTTATCCATGCCATTACTTGAGTGGATGCAAGAGCTGCAACAAGAGTGAGAACATGATTTAGCCACACAACGCCTAATTCAATAGCTTGTCTCG
Source organism: Taxus wallichiana var. yunnanensis (assembly GCA_018340775.1). Lineage (NCBI taxonomy): Eukaryota > Viridiplantae > Streptophyta > Pinopsida > Cupressales > Taxaceae > Taxus > Taxus wallichiana. Next base: position 221,605,930 of record CM031243.1, on the reverse strand, counting down.
GATCCTACCTCATCCCCACTATACTCTTGGGATGGTCCTTTTGTGGTATAAGGGATGCATGGTCTTACCCCCTAAGACCAAACTATAACACAAAGTTCTTCTCGAGTTGTATGCATCGCCGTCGGCTTGCCATTCAGATTCTTAAAAACTTATGAGCGGGTTCATAAAAATTTCTTCCTAGGGAATGAAAGAGGGCATTAAGAATTTTGTTGTAGAATTTGATATGTGTCAACGTCACAAAGGTGAAATGGTGGCAACCCCGGGCTTACTACAACCACTGCCCATTCCCACACAAATTTGGAAAAATATTTCCATGAACCTCATTGAAGGCCTTCCCAAAATTGGGGTTAAAAGAATAATCCTTGTGGTGGTGGATCGCCTCTCCATGTATGCTCATTTTTGTGCCTTAGCCCATCCCTACACATCCTCAACCATTGCCCAAACCTTTCTTGACCAAATCTTTCGCCTCCATGGCATCCTTACTTGATTGTATCCGATCGCGACACAAACTTTACAAGCCATTTCTCGTCATAATTATCCCATGAAACGAGAACACAAATTGATGGGCTTTGGATATGACCCATGTAGGCAGGTTGGTCAAACCTAAATAGTCAACAAATGCTTAGAAACATTCCTTAGATGTTTTTCCTTTGAGCAACAACATTGGGTCAAGTGCTTACCTCTTGCAGAATGGTGGTACAACACATCTCACACATCCACTAAAATGACCCCATATGAAGCAGTCTATTGCTAGCCACTACCATCTCTTCTCTCTTACACTCTAGGTAGTTCTTAGGTTTAGGCACTTGAGACCAACCTCGGTGCACATGAGAATATTCTTTTCATCTTTGAGAAAATCTCCATATAGCCCAGAATCGCATGAAACAACTAGTAGATCAACACCACTCTAAACGAGTTCTCGGTTTTCGGCAATTGACACCACCCTCAATGCACATGAAAATATTCTTTGCATTCTTCGAGAAAATGTCCATATGGCACATAAGCGCATGAAATAACTAGTAGACTAGCACCACTCTAAACGATTCTTCCAACTCGACGATATGGGTTCTCTTCGGTTATAATGCTACAAAGAATCCTCCTTGAAGATGAAAGGCTGTCAAAAGCTTGCCCCAAAATTCATTGGCCCTTACAAGGTTTTCCAAAATATTGGCCTAGTTGCATACAAGTTAGAACTTCCAACTTCTCCTTGTGTTCATCCTATCATACGTGTCTCATGTTTAAAGGTTGTTGGGCGATAGGTCACAATTCAAACAATACTTCCTGAGCTTGATAATGAAGGATCTATTCTTCCGGAGCACCGGCGATTTCTAGATAAGCGTTCACGCAAACTTCGCCATTGGTCCATCATAGAGGTCTTGATCCAATTGCACGGAATACAACCGAAAGATGCAACTTGGGAGTTGATGATCTTGAGGCGAGATGTAGTTAAGGTGGTTGAGAATAAGGTTAGTATCTTGAAGATTTCTTGGCATGCGGTCATGTGGATGTTGGTGCGGTAGGTGTAACTAGGGGCTCTATACCTTGGTGCGACTTCCGCATCAAGCCAAAGATTAGGAGCTAATCGAAAGCGGAGGAAATGCTGCAAGAAGATCTTTGGAGAAGAGAGGAGGATCAAGGCCTCACCGGAGGCTGTGAAAGTGTGGGAGGAAGCAAGAAAGGCAATTAGGAAGGCATGCAACAGAGAAAATTGGTTGTATTTTCAGAAGAATTTGGAGAAAGGAAAAAAGCTCATGGTTGAAAACTGCTAAAAGGAGTTGTGGAGTGGATGAAAGCGCTTACGGGAAAGGGGGATAATGGAAAGTGTAATGCCCAACTGATGAGGAATAAAGATGGTGATCTCATCACCGACCCTCAAAGGTCCTTGAAGGATGGAAGGTGCATTACACTAAGCTTCTCTGTGACCCCTTGGCTAAAGATAAGTGTCATTGGTATGACATTCCTTTGGAGGAGCATCCTGACCTAACATCTATTAATGGCCTTATCTTGTGGAAAGAGCTTAAGGATGTTATTAGGAGCTTAGAATATCATAAGGTGCAGCGAGGATTGTTTGTCCCTAAAATGGTTTAAGGCGGTGCTTGGGAGGAAAAAGTGTGGTTGCACGGAGAAGAAAGCAGAAGGGCAAGGTTGTTCGAGTCCTTTGGCGACGACGTGTCTAGAAGTGATGAATTACATTTGGAGAAATGGGGTGATTCCCAAATATTTTAATGTTGTTGTCTTGGTCTCCATCCCGAAGAAGGGAGACATGACATTTAATGACGACTATAGGGGATTTTCCCTTAAAAACGTTATCCTTAAAATCCTCACCAATGTGATCATCAAGAGAGTTGAGAAGGAATTGGAGGAAAAGAAGTTCTCAAAAAGTCAAGTAGAGTTCACAAAAGATGAGTGTAACACTTCACGAGATAGCCATGAGGCCTTTGACCAAACTTAAGAAGCCTACATATTCTGAAATCTTATAAAATCTTTGTTGGCACTATGATTTCCCACTTCCATCGAATCATGGTTGATGACTCGTAGAACAAACATTATCCACAAATACTCTTGAAGAGCTCTCAAATGAAACTGGTTTTGCATGATTTGGTGCCTCCATTTGAAAGATATAGCCAAAAATGCTAAACTCGTAAATAGCTGCGCCATGATACTTGGGGAATTTTTGATTTTTGACAATAGTTACATTTGCCCCCTTTTCCATTGGGACATGTGGCGGCCTCGGTTGGCCAACTAGAAGTCAATGTTGGCTTTTGACCAGCGGTGCACATTAATTCTCTGTTGGAGTGCATTGTGGGGTTTAGACTTTGCATATGCATGTGGAAATAGTGTAGGGTCCATCGTGGGGTTTCAGGTCTCGAGATCTAGAACTCGTGTGTAAATTACATGTAATGATGTTCGGAATCTATGCCCGATTAACATTGAAATGAGATCATGCCAAGATTTGGGGCTCTATGAGAAAATTGCATGCAATTTGCAAGCATGCTTTAGGTTCTTGAAAGCCCGAATAACTTAGGATTGCCCACATGCTTGATTTCTCCGACATAGACTCGCATGGAGATTTGACTTGTGTGGGCACCTAAAAAGACCGCCTTGGTCCACTTTGTGGGAATTTGACTTGTTTGGGGCACATGATTTCTCCGACATGGTCTCTGATGGAGTTTTAACTTGTTCACGCTATTGATTTCTCTGCCTAAGCTTCGTGGGGTTTGGGATTTTAGGAATATTTAACATGCGAAAGTGTTTGGGACTTCTGAAAGTCCGCAAAACACTAAAAGTAGGGCAAGTCAGGGTTTGGGATTCATGATGCAATTTACAAGTAAATTATTTGCTAGCTTCTTGTTCCTGGAAGTCTGATTTACGAAGAATTTAGTCTTAGTCGGGAATCATAACCTATTGAGCAATTTGCATGCAAATTGTTTGTGTGTGATGAAATTTCGGAAGTCCGATTAACTTTAAAGAGTTTTGATTGGACTTTAGACTTTGGGAGGCAATTTACAATTTGCATTCAAATATACTTGGAAAGTTTGATTCTCCGCCAAACACTAAAAAGGGACCAAGATCGGGATTTGAACTTTCAAAGCATATTTGCATGTGAATTGCAAACATGCTTAGAAACTGCAACTCTCTTGACTTAGTCTAGGTTTTTCCATACTTAGCTATTTTTTGGGTTTTTTGAGCTTTTCCAGAATATGGGGGGCAACTTGATAGAGGCATGCATATTTCCCAAAACCAATTATGAATAAAGTGCAAGCTCAAAAACACCCGAGAAGAACAAGGGGGAACAAAGTTTAGCTGCTCAAGATGAAGTTGTGAACTCTTTTTGGCAACACAATGATGTACACAATCAATGTAATATGAAAAATCAATCGTGTAAAAAGTAGTGAACTATGATCATATAATCAAGTAATGACGTGTGTAAGCGAGGAATCATGTAAACAAGTAGTGTCATGTATAAGCAAACAATCATAAAATCTAGTAATGTGGTGTGTAAGCAAATAAGGATAGCCAAAATAGTAACCTTGAGCCAATAGTATTGAATTAGTACAAGTAATAAAACAAACATGGATTATAGTCGAAGTCATGTCCGAAGCAAGCAATGCGATCATTAGATAAAGTGATGTATACATGTGTCGTAAGTAATATAAAAATATAGTGCATGCAATGGATTAGTGTCGAGAGATGTGATCGCGATAACTTGGTATAGATGCCTTTGGGATAGAAGGCTGTAAGAATTGTAAGGTGTGAAAAATGTGATCAAAATAAGCTCAAGTATGTAAGATGCCCCGGTGTGGATATGCCCGGGGGTGGTAATGCGTGTAATGTTTGTGGGTTTTAACTGCTTAGTGTGTTATATGAAGCGTGAGTTCTAAAGTAATGTTGAGTGCTAATTTTGAATATCAAAAGGCTCAAAGCTAGATAAGCGTTGTGTATGTCACATGTAGGTCCCAATTTTGTGCTTTTGAAATGTTGTATTGTTTTTACATTTTTGAAATAAGATGCGAGAAATGTAAGATTAAGGTCGTGGGGCAATGGCTAGAAATAACACAAAAGACGAGATGGGGTCTTGGGTAGTATTGTTCTCTCAACAATCACATTGGACCCATGAGAAATGTGTTGCGTTGTTAGGTAGTGGTGGGGTCTTGGGTAAAATTGTTCCCTTAACAATCACATCAGACTTGTGAGAAAATGTGCTGCATCATCGGGTATTGGTGGTGTCTTGGATAAATTGTTACCTCGTTAATCACATTAGACAAGTGAAAAAATTTGTTGCATTGCCGAGACATGCCCTAGTTAAGAACTTGGGGAGAACGTGTGAAACAATTGATAAGAGTGTTATAACGTGTGTGCGATGTACTATGTACAACAAATGTAAGTGGACTGCTAGATGTGCATTTCAGATGGAGGATCAATGTCCATAGGTGTAGGAAATGTCTCAGGTGTCATGAAAACAAAAGTATTCAAGGTGTCAAAACCAGAAAAGTAATCCCTAGCCCTATAATATCGAGCAATCGAGATTGGGGACGTCGTTGTAGAGTTTAGTCGAGGGCCAAATGGTGGCTACAACACAACAAAAGAATGCGGTGGTGTCCTTGATGGGTCAAGCATGCAAGTCTGCGATGGAGCCATTATTGGGCGCGCTTGCAAGAAGACTCATGTGATGGATTTGATGCTGTTATAGTGATAAGATGTTGATTAGTTCGTGGTTTTGTAGAAATGAGAGGTGGTGCTGAATTCTAAGTGGCACAACTACGGGTGTGATAACATTGAAGGAGCTCATTGTTTTGACACCTCGTGATTGAGTAATAACCATAGCATGGTTATTTTCAATGTTGGTACTAACCAATGAATTTGTTGTACAAGAAGCTTTCCGCTTTGGGGAATGATCGTATACTTGGGTTATGTCAAATGAATCAGATTCATCGCGGTATTCTCTAGGCCTGACAAGACAAAATTTGAGTTTAGCTAACATGTTATTGATATCATTGGGAACTTATTCTTCATTGTCGATATCATTATCACATTATTGCTCAGTATTCTGCATAACAATGGGTGGTGACCTTTGCAATGTTGTTATATCACTATTAGCAAGAATATGGACTTCAGGTTGCTTTTATTGTCTGTGTGCACTAGGCATTTGGATTGAAATGGGTGATGTGGGTGGTTATAAGTGAGGTTGAGAAGCACTAGTTTGCGGGATGTAGTAGTCATTAGATTCCACTAGTTGACAATATTTGTAAGGATCATTATCTGCAGGGCATGGATATTCATAACCATCGTGCATATAGTTGACATACCGGTGTAATGTGGGTGGAATAGCCCGCATGGCATGGTCATTGGCCTTCCCAATAATGATTAAAGTCTGATTGCATGACATGGAATTGTGTAGGTGTTGTCCTAGGACATAGAGTAACGGAAAGGAAATGGTACCAGTTGTTGGTTGAGCCACATTATCAAATCTGTTGATTTGTGTGTTGTATTTTTCAAGAGGTTGTGTATGAAGACCATTGTGGTTAAAAAGGTCTAACTACATATGTTTAGGCCTGATTCGTTATCGATAAGATTGTGTTTCACCATTTTTATGAAAATTTGAACTTATATGTATACAAGTAAGTCGAGGTTCACAATGTGGTGGGGCGGTGAATCCTCTTTGTAAGAGGAAATGTGGTGATCACTATTTTTAAAAGTGTTGATGAGGGATGCAGATACAACATTGCTACATGGTATGAGGAGTATAAGGCTCTTCCGGAGAACATTCGTGATGTCATGTCATTTATTGAGTTCATGTGAGTAAGCAAGGGAAGATCAAAGCCCAAGCCTAGGTCATGAGCTACACAAAAAGAAAAGTTAGGGCTTCAAGTAATGGAGAAGAAACAATCCTTAGAGGAATCCACCGTGCAAGTTGAAGAGGGAGAAATCATGGAGGTTGAGTGATGCAGGAGCATCTTTCTGCCTATAGTCATTGAGTCGGAGGAATTAAATAAAATATGTAAATGTCGCTATAGTTATGTAAAATTCATAAATATCCGTAAAAAGTGAATTAGGAGATCATTGTTTAAAAAAAAGGCATAAAGGCCTTGTCAGTCTAGTAGTTGTAAGAGATTTGTTTAGGTAGGGACAAATAATAACTAATTACTTTTATTTGCCCCCAGTTGAGATTCTTCAGGGAAGAATCAGACTATTCCAGAATAGCAGGAGCAATTAAATATTTCCTTGGTTGTATTGTAACGAGATAAGAGGTTAATGATAGTAATGTTGGAGGGAATATGAGTGCAGGAAGAATTAGAAGATGAAGACTGTATATTTTTTTGTGAATCAGTAAAGAAAGGAATAATTCTGTCGAATAATCTATTGATCAAATATTTAAATATCCATTCACGTTTTTTTGCTACTCTTTTGGGTATGCTGTCCTTAGCTAGAGCATAGAAATTCTTCAAGTTTATCCAACGGAATTAGCTAAAATTCATAGCATTTCTCTGTCTTGATTAATAGAAGATGTAGTCAAATTTTCAGAGCAATTGATTGAGTGTGGAAGGAGATCCTTTTACCAGAAATTTCGTGGTTTAAAGGCAGCGACCAGCGATCTGGAATGCATGAAAAGAGTTCAAATTTGTGATTGAATGAATACAGAAGGATTGTGATCAAATTCTCCGAGGTAATATGAAGGGTTTGTAGCTTAAATCGATTGTAGAGGTAAAACAAATGAGGAATTCATAATTATTCATTTTCCAGAAAGAGAGGACTGCTATTTCTTAATTCAAACACTTAAACCTGGAATAATAAAGGATTGTGATTGGTAAAACGTTATCACAGAAGCTGGTAAAATGTTATCACAGAAGCTGGATTGAATAAAAACATTCATATTGTTTGAAGTATTAATTGATTTCCCAAATTCATTTATTTGGAGAAGATTTCCACATCCTAATTTTAAATGGAGAGGATGCATGCTAACTGTTTGACGAAATGTGCAATGTCAAAATTAAGAGTTTTTTTTCTTGATGATTGGAGGGATTTTAATATAAATAGCGGGATTTGGTAACAACATAAATTGTATTTTTTTGATCTAGAATGGAAGTATGAGAAATGTTAAAGCTTAGTGAAGACATTGTTGGTATTACAAATTCTAGCTAAATGCGTCTGAAGAATGGGTTATAGCTTCAATTTTATGATTTGGGTTACTATGAAATTTAATGGGTTTTTAGCCTTATACTTCATAAACAAGCTATCCATTTTTAGAAAAACCCAGAAGGTAGTTTAAGAGAAACACATTTTTCAAAATCGCTGTTCAGCCATTCAAATTGTGCTCACATCATTGAGCCAAAGAAGGAAGAAAAATCAGATCTGCAAGTTGGTAAAGAGAAATTGGTGGTTGAAGCTCAATTGCCAAATGTGAATGTTGAAGTACAACTTGCTGGAAATTTCAGAACAACCATCTACATGAAGCAAGTAGATGATGTTTATGGCCTTGGAGAGAACCATGAAAAGGTTCTATGCATGCATCAACAAAATGTGGATGAAGTTGAAGCAAAAGGGACATCACTACTAAAGGTTCAAGTTAGAGGAACTTGCACCATCCTTCGAGCTTCCATTGACTGATTTTCGAACAACACTATGAAGAGTCATGTGATCAAAGAAAATATTGGGAATCACGAGGATAGAAGGGTTGGAGGTATCTCCACAAACCCCACTTCATCAAAGGAGGACAAACTTTTCATGGGCAGCCAAAGGTATGATAATAATAATCACATTTCAGATTTGTTGATCCTTCCTATGTTGCTGCCATACTTGTGTCATCATGGGCAGCTTGTTGAAAAGAATGAGCCTATGTCAAGTTTGATGCTTCATAGTATAATTGGTGGTCGTCATGGACAACATAGTGGAAATGGTGATAAAGTGAAGAACACTATGTGGCAAAGGGTACATAGATCCTTTGAGTTACAAAAAGGTGAATTCCTCAATGGATTCCATGTTACTATGGCTAGTGAGTGCTTCATTTTGTGCATATGGTTAGAAAGAAATTTTATGAGAAATCATATGGAGTTTGTTGTACATTCAAACTCCCTTGTGAAGGATGAGATGCTACAAGAGGTTCCAACAACTCAAACTCACCTTGGGAAAGCACATGGTAAGTGGTGATTTCTATGTGAAGTGTAATGAAGATACAAATTTGGTACTTGGAGTGCCATGGCTACACTCTTTGGGTAAATTTATCCAAGACTACCAAACTGTGGAATTGAGGTTCAAGCTTGATGACCAAGAGGTTGTGCTTCTAAGCATGACAAATAGGATTCCTCAAGTTGCTACAACCACGAAAAGTGGAGGAACTTCTGGAAGAAGACAAGACATATGGGAAACACATAATGAGGTAAAACCTCCAATCTTATTTTCAAAACATCAATCATATTATAACAAGTGATACAGGGGACACGTCCCTAGATATTGGTGACGTCCCGGACATCTAGAATGTTTTGGGGACTTGGGGACTTGGAGGGGACATCCCCAATTTTTTTAAAATCTTTCAAAAGTTTTCTGATGTTTTTACTATTAAAAAGCTGTTATTTTTACCAAGAGCATTCAATTATAATCTTGAAAGTACCTAAAATACATTAAATACAATTTAAATCCCTAAATGTCATTGAAAAAAGTTAAAAATATTGAAATATTAATTTTTATGTATTATTTTAATAGCCGTCCCCTTGCCGTCCCCAAAATTTAGGATTTTTTTGCATCCCGGAAACCCCGTCTCTTTGTACCCCTGTCCCCCTTCCTCGAGACTTAGGTAACTATGTATTATAAGGATTATGAATTCCTAATTGATAAGCAGGCTCTTAAAGGGAGTGATCCAATAGAAGTAAAAGTTGAGTTCATGAATTTTGTGTTTGAAATTGAGTGGGATGGTTGTTTTTTTTTTTGGATTGAGGGTAAATTGAGGGTGTTTGAAAGGACCCACATCCTTGTACACATGAGGATTTTTGAGAGGATCCACAACCTGGTTACAATGAAGGGGACCACTCATTAGGAACCCAATTGAAGCAACCATGAAACCGAAGTGAAGATGCAGCGACCGTCGACAACGACCGCAGCGAGTGGGACAACATAGAGCAGCTACCAGCGTCGGCAGCGAGAGGAGCAGCCACCAGGATCAGCAGCAAGCGGAGCAGCCACAAGTGTCAGCAACGAGAGGAGCAGCCACGACCACGGCGGAGAGGCAGCCACGTGAGCGGAGCGATCACCACCACGCGCAGCGAGAGGAGAAGGAGCCACCGGCGTTGTGACAACGAGAGGAGCAGCCACCGGCGTGACAACGAGAGGAGCAGCCACCAGCGTCAGCAGTGAGGAGTAATCACTAGTGTCAGCACGAGCAGAGATGCCGCCTCTAGCGGCGAAACCACCTCCGAGGAGGATCGTGCCTCGGGGGGATTTGAAACTGGGTGGGCAAGCACACAACCAAGTGTCTTGACCGCACCACTCCCACCCCATCGGCTGAGTGGGATGGTTGTTATCTTGTTGTTCCAAGCATTATAACTCAGCTGAGATTTGGAGGTATGATTGGAAGTAGGAGTCTTGATTTGTGGGACTTCAAGCATGTTTTCATGTGTTTTTGTATTGCTGTTATAAACATTCCCAGCTTGCCCAATATTTTGTTTGGTGCCATACAAAAGAGGAAAGTCATGAGAAGGGATAGTTTCCAATCTTTTAGATCATTTTCAGTCAATAATGACTCATTCCTAGGCCCACTACATTCTTTTTTAGGAGATTCATGAAGGGCTTTTAGTTTACAACAATTGTACATTTTTTCATTCGCTGTCCACAACAATTTCAGCTCCCTATCCATTTTGTTGACAGCCGGAGATAAGTATCCAACCATGAGGATGAAGGGTTTCCAATCTACTATCATCATTGATGTGTTTTCAGCTGTCATAAGAAGGATCTCAGCCACTATCCTTCTGATTTTAGGGGACAAAACACATGGTTACAGCTGTGTTTGGGACAGCCTGGGTGAACTTTTGAATATCCATCACTTGAGTGGAGAAAATGAGATGATTACAAGCCATGAAAGGGAGCTAGCTTCCATACCTATGGGGCATGAAGAAATGATATTGAGAGCTCTTGTTTCTTTTAATGTGTTTGTTCTTTGTGTAGGCACAGGAATAAAGAAGAAAGAGCAGTTGAATTTGTTATCCATCTTCATCTTCATCTATCGAGTGTTGAAGTGACTCAAGGATAGAAATACGAGCTTGAGTATCTTGGAGTTGATCTAAGAGGTCATATTCTTTGATAGGAGCAATCGAAGCTCTAGGAGGTGGAGGAATAATCAGGTTTGTATTGGTAGTGTTTCTTGCACTAGGAAGAGGGTTGTTGGGAGGGCCTCCACGTCGTGTAGTGACATCGCTCACCTTGTGGTTAGTTGTGTGATGTAGCTTTGCAAATAGCCTACAACAACTTTCAATGATATGTACAAACTTAGAGCTGTCTAAATAATTTTGAGAAACTGATTTAGCAATTGGGTGCTTTGTTGTGATCTCCTAGGTAGGCCAAAGATGTGAGATACGAAGCTCTTAGAATGGGTTAGGTTATTGTGCTTATATAAGTGACTATAGCAACAAGATTTCCTGCTCAAATGACACATGATTGACTAGGGCAACTTGTGCATTTGAAAATATGGTTGATAGGGTTTTTAGGACGAAGATGTCCAAAAATGTCTCTTATATTTTGAGAATGAGGTTTTACCGTGAATAACAAATAACAAGTGTGACCTAGTGGCTGGTAGTGTTTATTGAGCAAGGCTGAGTTAAATGTCAAGGATTAATTGCCAAATTCCATAAGGTCCACATTTAGGTATTTACAATTGGAATGCCTATGAAAAAGCACCAACATGGTGTGGTATTTGTTTTAGTGGATAAGTTTTCAAAGATGGCCATCATGGTTCCCTACAGAAGACAATTAATGCAGCTAAATACTGCTCATGTTTTATTCACCCATTTATGGATCAATTTTGGACTCCCTATATCAATCGTATCCATTGCGATCCTCATTTTGTTGGTCATTTCTAGAAAACACTTTGGAAATTGACAAGTATGTAGCTTGATTGGTCGACGACATCTCATTCACAAACATTTGGACAAACACGAGTTGTTAACCACACTCTAGTTCATCTTTTGTGCATGTACAATAGTGCGCATGCTAGCGTTTGGGATGTTAACTTGCTTTATTTCAAACATGCGTACAATAGAGCTATGCATATTTCTATAGTGCATAGTCCATTCTAGACATGTTTTGGGTTCAAAATTCAAACCAAGAACACCTCTGTAGACATCTCCTACTACGCACTTCAGACGACATCGAGTCGTGCACATAGCAAAGGGAATCAAACAAAGCAAAGAAGTTTTTGTGCCACATACAATTTGTTTATCTGCAGGGCTTGTTAGATTCTCTTTGGATCACAACATAAATACAAAGAACACTATGGCTTCCATCGCACGGGTCATGCATTCCAAGTTGGCGATTAGGTTTGGTTGCATCTTCAAAAGGAACACTTCAAAGCTCCACACCGGAAGATCGAGCCTCAATGCTATGGTGCTTACAACATTCTTTACACTAGTGGTGAGAATGCCTTTGTTTTCGATTTGCCTCCTTACTTGGACACGCACCCGCACTTGATGCAAAACTTCTATAATGTTACTCACCTCTAATTCTTGAGCCAATAGTGATACACTATGCTCCATGGGGACGCGCGTCCCCAGGTTTTGAGCTCGTCTCCATACCGGGACATTTATGAACCTCGGGGACGTAGGAAACGTCCCTTCTCGTCCTCAAATTCCGCAGAAAATAGGAAACGTCCTGGGACGTAAAAAATATACGAAACGACGGGGGATAGTAGGGGATGTCCAGACGTCCCGGTATGTCCAGGGGACTTCCAGAAGTCTCTCGACCGTACCGGGGACATCTGGGCGTCCCCTATGTCATAGGCTTTAAATTTTTTTTTTTTTTTAAAACACAAATTTAATAAAAATAAAGCAATGTGGGGGCCCACAAGGACCCCCACTTTCATTTCTAAGTACCCTAAACCTAAAACAATTATCAAAACAAAAAAAGAAGCTCATTTTTGTTATTTCTCATTTTGTGAAGGAGAAGACAAAGAAAGAAAAGAGCATAGAGAAGAAAAGAGAGCAGCAGTGAGAAGAAGGCAAGAGAGCAATATTCTACTCCATTAGAGGTATGTTTATCATCCTTTGTTCATTTTACAAATTTGCACAAACTATTTTTTCATTGTTTCATTTTTTTTTCAAAGTTTCAAACTTCACAAACTTAGGGAAGGTTTTTTTTGTTTTCACTTGCAGTTGCAGTTGGGTGTTGCATTTCCAATAAAAAACAATGAGCAACAGTGAGGGTAGTGAGGGTGAAGAGATTCAAATGGCAATGCAACATAGAGGTAGAACCAGAAATAGGGTTTCTTCAGGGAGTGAGAGTGTTGCAGCAACTGTGGGTTCAAATAATCCGTTTGATTGCCCTTCTCAACTCCTCAAAATCTATGCAAAGGGGCCATTCAATCCTAAAAAGCCTCTTTCACAATTTGCAACAGCCATTGACAAAGAAAAAAATTTTCGGGGGAGTAGAGTGTGGTTGTGCCATATTTGCAACAAAGAATTTAGGGGCAGCTACACACGGGTTTATTCACATCTTTTGGGCATAGTTGGACAAGGGGTAAGAGGTTGTGAAAGAATAACATTAGCTGAGAAGGCCGAAGTGACTAGGTTGCACATGGAGGGTGAGGCAACGAAAAAAGGATGCCATTGGAGACTACACATAGTACACAATTGCCTACCCAATCCGTGGATGTTGAAAGTCAAAGGGGAGAGGATTTTGCCAAGGGAAAGAGAAAGGCTATTCTTGTTATGGGGATGTTTAATGTGCAATCACGGGAAGTAGTGACTCTTCTATTGCCAAATTCTTCTTTGCCAATGCTATACCATTTCATGTGTCACGTTCCCCTTTCTTCAAACAAATGTTCAAAGATGTAATTGCTGCTGGTTCCTCATATGTCCCTCCTGGAGAACACAAACTACGAACCAACCTCCTTGATAAAGAATATTCTAAGGTGAGTGTGGTGATGGAGGAGATGAGGCAAACTTGGATACGGGTGGGCTGCTCTATCATCATGGATGGGTGGACCGATATTAAACATCGGCCACTCATCAATATCATTGTCACATGTCCTGTTGACCCTTATTTTCTTAGAGTTATTGATTGTACAGGAAGAGGAAGGATGCAACCTTCCAATTTCAAATTTTGAAGGATGCCATAGAGGAGATTGGGCCCTCTAATGTTGTACAAGTGGTGACTGATTCAGCCTGCGTATGTAAGTTAGTTGGCATGATGGTTGAGGGTGCTTACAAGCACATTTTCTGGACTCCATGTTGTGTTCATGCGTTGAACAACACATTGAAAGACATTGGAAAGATAGATTGGGTGAAGACAGTGGTGGCAGAGGCTAGACACATACAAATGTTCATTTGCAACCATCACACCTCACTTGCTCTATTCAGGTCTTTTTCGAGGAAGGAATTCCTCAAGCCCGTGGACACTAGATATGCCAGCTATTTCATTTTGTTAGAGAGGATGCTTGAGGTGCAGGAGGCTTTACAATTAATGATGGTTAATCAAGAGTGGGGTAGATGGCCAGAGAAAAACACTTCTGAAGGAAAATGTGTGAAACAAAAGATCCTCGACGATGATTGGTGGCCCACAGTGAGGTAATCTATTGCTGATTTTATATATTTAAGTTTAGTTTTTATTTTTAAATATTTTTATCCATGTTTATAACTTGTAAATTAGTTTAGTTTTTCATTCTTAATATTTTCTAATTTTTTTGTAACTTGTTTGTAAATATGTTTGCTCCATCATCTCACCTGTAGTGGGTGTCATAAGATATGCTTGATACAAACTCTCCCGGTCTTGGAGAGTTTTTTGAGACATTTGACAAAGATGCTTAGGAAGATGAAGCAAGTCATTCATAGTAGGGATCCTACTTCCGGGGTTTTATAAGGAGCATATCGGGCCCATCAGTGACACGACGGTGGAACACAATGAACAACCCGCTTCATATGGTAACGTATGCTCTAAATCCCAATTGGTATGCACCACGACTTGGGAGAGTGCCTCCATCTGATGATGAAGAGGTGAAAGAAGGGCTCATGAAGGCCTTTCAAAAGATGTACACTGATGAGGAGTCCACTTTATTGCGGACCCAATGGATATTCTTTGTCAATCTCCATGGACCAACATTTAACATACCAGAGGCGAGGACAGATAGAGCTACATTAGCTCAAGTAGACCCTATTGGATGGTGGACATGGCATGGCAAGGATGCACCAAACTTGAGGATTCTTGCCACTCGCCTCCTTTCACAAGTTGCTAGTTCCTCTGCTACAAGAGGAAATTGGTCCACATATGGCCTCATCCACACAGTTAAGAGGAACCAACTTACCTCTCGACGAGCAGAGAAGTTAGTAGCCGTGCATAGTGCCTTGAGACTTCAAGATTGACAGACTCCTGAGTATCGTCAAACTCTAGCTGCACGTTGGGATGTTGATCCCGAAGATGCCGCACAGATTGATGAGGAGGAGGCACAAGTGGGATTGGTTGGGGTTCCATTGGATGAGGAAGCCCTCATAGTTCCAGTGACTCAGACTCAAGGTTTGATTTTGGCATCAGGTTTTGATTAGGGGCAACAATATATTTTCATTTTGATTTTCTATGTTTCAGACATTTTGTAGCCCTTGGGCATTTCATTGTAATTGAAACTTGAATCTTATGTGAAATCTCAATTCAGCTCCAGTTTTATGTATTAAAGTTCTATGATGTGTGTGATGAATGCTTTAAGTTTAAGTTTATCAATGTTTTATCATATGAATATTTGAAATTTCCTATATTTTAAAGGTTAAATCTTATGTGAAATCTCAATTCAGCTCTAATTTTATGTATTAAGGTTCTATAATGTGTGTGATGAATGCTTTAGCAATGTTATCATATGAATATTTGAAATTTCCTATATTTTTAAAATTTTCCCTTATTTTTTAATAGCCGTCCACTAAAAAAGACGTCCAAAAAATCCATCCGAAACACGTCCCCCATCCCCTGTCATCCCCGTCCCGAAAACTTGGTGGAACATAGGTGATACACCATCCTTTTGTTTGGAACTTGAACATTTGTGCCCTATGGATAAGGACTAGATTCTTTGAAGAGACGAATGCTGCACCCAACATGGTACTCATCAATTTTTTTGAGTTTTCAAGACTAGGTAGCATGCTGATCAAGCCAAGTAGTACAAATTCAACAAGCTCAATTTCCTTAACAAACTTCCAACACAATGGAGACCATTGCTTCTCAAGAAAGGGTGAATGATTCGTGTGCAACCAGCCTTGTAGTAGCTCACAACCATGCAAGTCTTCAAACTTCTCTTGAGGATCTTGGCTTCCACTTTCGACATCTTATGGCAAGGACAAAGTCTTGAAGTTGTTCGCGGCATCCACCTAGTTGTTCGCGATTTTCCTTGTGACCCTCCTACGTAGCTTGCCTTACCACCTTTGTGGCATCTCAATATTTGTGCATAACCTTGCGGCATTACATAAACCTCTTTGCTCCATCTCGTGTAACTTCCACTCGCCTGCAACTTGCCTTACACTTAGTCCTTAAGTCTTGCAAAACCTTGGTGTCTTGGTTTGTGCAACCCTTCATGTCTTGCACAACCACTACATAACTTGCACAACTTTTGTAGACTTGTGCTATCCATGTACAACTTTCGTGGCTCCCACAAGCTTGTGCAAACTCCACTGTGTTGCATTTGTAGCTTTTACAATGCTGCGAAAAACAACCCACATTGCATTTGTAGCTCTTGTAATTGCTGCACGAGCTCCGGTGGTGCATGTAGTTCACTTTAGTGCTATGCGGCCACCCACAACTATTCTGCGTGTCACCACGCTTGCGCCTTTCTTCCTTGCAAGCTAGTTATTGTCCCAAATTTGTGTAGAACCGTTATACTTCAACATTTGCTCATTAGCACCTTTTTGCCAAGTGGCATGCCAAATGGTACATTCACACCAAGTCATGTTAGAGCATCTTCATGGCAATGCCGCGTGTCGGATTCCAATTGCTATGCTGCAAGAAGATAAAATGGTTATGCGTCGCTCCTACTATCATCATCATTTTATATGTATTGTAACATACTAGCCATACATGGGGTAGAATGTATTCTTGAGTTCTAAGCTTGCACTCACTCAAGACACACCAAATAGTTTGCTTGGTTCTAATCCAACATCCATCTGCTTGTAACACTCTCATAGTAGTGTAGACAATCACTAAGGACACAATCAACTTCGATACAAGAGCTTGCTCTCTTAGGCTTACTAACTCGCATGTACATCTCTATATTCTCTATTCATCGAATGAATAGAAGTCACATATGCAAATAAGTCTTCCGCTACAAAATAGAATTATTGTAGTTCTCTCCAACAACTATCATCATTTTATATGGTTTGTAACATATGAGTCATACACAGTAGAATGCATTCTTGTTTACACCCTAATTAGATCTAACATGAAACCTAATTGATTTTAGTGAATTAGTATACTAAAGGATGTAAGGGTTAGCAACAAGTGAATATTATGATTAATTAACTTCTAACATTAATTATCATAATTAAAATAACACTTTTATACTTGTAATTGATATGCTAAATAAGATACAAACTTGAGGATACAAAGGAATGAATGCACTTAGTTGATTACAAATGATTATGAAAAGTTGTGCACGGATGCACTTGTTAGAACAAGGAGGTATGACTTGAATATGCTTCGTTTTGAAGACTGTAATTAGAAACTGACTTGGGGTAGGACCGTACAACTTTGCCGTAGCATGCTGATATGGTTTTGACCCTTCACGATCTTAGACCTGCTCGGTTCTAGGTTCTATAACTTTATGACACTGTTAGTTGTCTGAAACTCTTTATCATTGTCAAACCCTAATTTGCGATCATGCTGCAAAGCTCTCAGGAATACTCTGATTACGATCTCAAACCCTAACCACGGATGAGAAGTTTTGCAAAACAAACATTAGTTGGGTTGTGGACACCCCCGTGCACCGCCGACGTTGACACTACTCCGAAGAGGCCTCAAACCGCATATCATTCTCCACCTAACATGTGATATTTGAATGAATGCAACTAGATTTGAAAACCACCTTTGACAATGCTTGAGTTGAGTTTGCTCTTGCTAAGAACTTAGGAAAGAGATGTTTGAGTGCTTTTAGAAAAGAAAGACTGATGTCTTGACTTGGTAATGAGCTTTTGATTTGTAGAGATTGCTTCCCTAATGACTGTAGATGTGCTATTGTGAGATTTAGGGAGCCTTGGGTGCCTTTTGCAAGTGTTGGAAGTGAGTGTATCAATGTAGTGCCATAGGATTTCTAGGTTAGCAAATGAGGTAGTGTTTACTTGCTTATATAAGGTTCTATAGATGATTTATCGAAGAAAGGCCGACCCGAGAGATTAGAAGACTCAACAAAATATATGAATTTGAAAGTAAAGTTGGAGGACATGTCGGTCCTAGTCCGTATGTCACACCAAGACTAGATATACTATTTTGAACAAACTATACGACCTTGACCATGGAAGGAAAACATACAACCTGAAGTTTGGAAGTTATTTCTCGACGTTTGTCTATGAATTTTATGCATTGTGCTTGTTGAATTTGACATGTCAGTGTGCAAGGATAAACAAGCTAAACAAGAGACCTCGGAATGTGCTAAGCGGGAATGGGAAGGTTGTATTTATCTTAACAAGAGTGCATTGTCAAAACTAGCAGTGTCAAAGAGTGAATTGCCAAATTTGAGTGTCTACAATTCTTGAGTTCTCGAGCTTGCACTCACTCGAGACACACCGGATAGCTTACTCGTATTTGCTCCAACATTCATTTGCTTGTAACACTCTCACAATAGTGTAGACAATCAACAAGGACACACTCCCTTTGATACAAGAGCATGTTCTCTTAGTCTTACTAACCGCATGTGTATATCTCTCGTATTCCCTATTCACCATTAATAAATAGAAGTTGCATTTCCTGCAAATAAGTCATTTGCTATTGTTGTGTGTTTTGTTTCATTGTTGTTCAATTAACCACACACACTCTTCTATAATATTTATTGCTCCAAGTAGCGTAGGATTGTCCCCCACACATGGTCGTGGGCTTTGTGGTGTGGAATATTTGGAGTCCCCAATTTCGGTCTACTTAGGTCTTCTACCTATTTCTTTTGTGATCCACCCACAACTACTCTCTAATAAGGTGCTATTAACCTTGGGAGGTTAATGCGCCAACGATGTCTTCAAAAAGTAAGTACCTATAACCTTTCATTTTTCTTTATATTCGATATGATTGAAAATGTTGGTGTATCATGTATTAGACTGGGATAGAGTAACATATTCTTTACTTATTGCATTATTCTTGTTATCGGTCCTTGGTTACATCCGCCACTTGGCTTTACAACCCTAGTTTAGATTTTTGGCATTCACTTGCTTACTACTTTCATTCTTACAACCTAGGATCCTAATATGACCCAATCCTTATTTTAGGCTTTGGAATCTGTTGTCTAAATTCCGCTGCCCTCTAAAATAAGATAACACGCAAATTCCTACTGAATTGACCAAGTAAGCTCTAAGGTTCCTACAGATTCGAATCCCACCAGGGGTCAAGCCTTCGACAACATGGAAGGAAGACTTAGCTGAATCAACGATAAAAACTAAGCCGGACAAGCCAACTCAAAGGAAAGTAGCAGAATTGTAGACGGCGCCAAGTGTCAACCTGGCGCAAGTTCCAGAAAGCAAAAAGGGGAACAAGCTTCAAAATCCCGCAAGGCTTACACATGGAGTCAACTATGAGTGTCCCGCCCAAGAAAAAGTCTTCGCATTAATATGTGGCAGGTCCCTTACTTGCTCAAAGGAGAGCATTAGGCTCGCAGACGATGCCATGTTTCAGCCCGATGCACTTCCAAAAGCTACAAAGGGAGTAGAGACCCTAGAGAAGCACTTGGCCTCCACGTGGATCTCACAATAAATAGGCTCCGAGTTCGAAATAGGTTGCGAAGGATTGATGAGAAGCCAAATACCACATATGGGCAATTATGAAGCCTATCTAAAAGTTTTAAATGCTCAAGATCTTTTCAAAAGATCAAAGACAAAGGGTCATTCGGCTGGTCTTTTCAGTGACAAAGTTAATGCATAGTTCCGTGTGAAGAGTGCGAACCTATGAATACTTAATTTGTTCACCTGTACTCGAGGGGTCAATTTTAACAAAATTGTATAAAAATAGGCCCCGCTTGAATCATGAGCCCAAGACCCGATGCATAAGCGATTAAAAGATCCAAATATGTAATAAAGAGCTGAAAGGATGTTCCTCAAAAGGCGAGTCCACTTCAAAAGAGTCGGTCGCAAAATAGTTAAGGATGTATTAAATGGGTATGGCTCTCACTCTTTAGAAAGAATGATAATGGGGAAGTGTGAGAAAGATCTCAAACAATCTATTTCTGTCACTTCACACCATTTATCATAATTAAAAAGTGGTTGGAAAATGGTTCGAGAAAGGCCTCTTACCTTCTTCTCCTCCTATATATTGTAATGGAAGGTTTTAAACAGAACATGGGGAGTTAGAGAATTCTTCTTTTCTTTCTCGCCCTCTTACTTCGTAAAAAGCGAGGGGCCTGGAGCTCTGGCCTTCTTTCTGAGCTTTGTAATAGCACTCTTGCCTCTTATCTATTGTAATATTGTGCACATTTTTTTGGAGTAATATAATATGTCCTGTGGTGCATTTTGTCCATCCTTTGCATATTTGTGTTGTCTCTGATAGCCTTTATTTCGACGTGGGTATACTTGTGCATGTTTATAATGTTATTACTATCTTCAGAAGTTGTGCTTAAGTAGTTCAAGTAGTGTTTTGTGTGAATCTTCTCTGGCCTATGGTGCATCTCATCCACCCTTTTCATTGCTCACCTTTTCCCTATTTCCAGTGCGGTATGCTTACTGAGTTAACTCCTTCACTTTTCGGCGCATCGCTCCCGTTAAGTTTTATGTTTTGTTTCATTTTCTTTGACCCTCATCTCACACGACAAAGAAGAGCCAACTTCTTTAAAATTGGAGGTCACCTTAGGGCGCACGTCCCACTAACCTAAGGTTTCCTATAACTCTGACGGTTCATCCGCAAGGAAAATCGTCAATAGAATCCACTGCCTTTGATAGCTTGTGGATTATCGTCTTCTAGATCCATGACTCATACACCTCTTGAACTCCTATCTTGGCTTGTGTGTTGGCTCTAGAATGGTCTTCTACTTATATCCTAATATATATTATTGAGAAGAGAAAGAGGATAATCATATTAACCTTCTTAACCCACATATAAGTCTCCACATGAATCTCTCACATACTAGGAGTTGCAATTCTAACAACTTTTGAGAGCAAGCTTCAATCTGTGATTGCTGGATCAATTAGGATTTCACATCCCACAACCCTTCACAGTCCGCGTGTCGATGACTCGACACAATTTTTCTTCAATCACCGAGGCTTGGACATACGCCCATTGAAATCGTTCGACAATTCTCTACTCTAGACAGCTAACTTCTCCATACACGGAATCTAGAAGATTTAAAAAACTGGGCTTTGATACCATGTTGAAAATTTTCCTACACGCCATGGTAAGTAAACTTTGATATTAAAAACCCTCAACTAGATAAATTAAAATTGAAAGCCAATTAAAACCGCGAAACTTTAAATGCTAGAATCGACAACCACATGCAAGAGAAAAACGCTAATTGAAAAATACTCAAATCTGCTCCAAATCACATCATATTGTATTAATTAGAAAACAAAAGCTACAATGCTTTGAAACACACTCTAGGAAAACACTCACACTGAATGAAAAACTGAATGAAGAAATCAACTACTTTTGGCCTCCTTTTATAGCTGAAGAAGAGATTGCAAAATAGCCCGGATCCTGAAATCGGATCAATCCCAAAATTAAATCAACCCTTGACCTAATTTTATCTTAAGGATCTGTGTTCTTAAATGGACAAAATCAAACTTTACGAAAGCAAATTGTGCCCTTCAATGAACAAAATCAAACTCTACAAAAGCAAATTGCTAATAAAGAACTGTTATTCTAAAATCTAGACAGCCAACAATAGGACTGTTGTTCTCTGTGAATATATGCTCTGCTGAAGTGCACCTAGTTTCCACATGTGCGCTCTTTTGGAGGACACATTCTAAAGAATCATAATCTAACATGTTATAGTCAATGCTAGAGAGTAAAACCAAAACCAATCATTTGGGCATCAATTATTTGAATTCCAATGTTATTTCTTGTTTTACGAGTCTTGGTAATAAAAATATTGGTTTAGCCTTTGATTTTGTTGTATAAGAGTGCCATCAATAGTATTTATTAGTTGCTCATTTAACCATTTAGGGATCAACTACA
Organism: Taxus wallichiana var. yunnanensis; assembly: GCA_018340775.1. Classification (NCBI taxonomy): domain Eukaryota; kingdom Viridiplantae; phylum Streptophyta; class Pinopsida; order Cupressales; family Taxaceae; genus Taxus; species Taxus wallichiana. Next base: position 221,583,904 of record CM031243.1, on the reverse strand, counting down.
TGGAAATTGTGAGTTTGTTTTGTTTTGTAATTAGTTTGTCTTCCATGGGAATCACCTAAGAGAATTAATAGTTGAATATTTATAAATTTTAAACTTCAAGATTGTAGGATTGCTTAGATAAAAGGTGTGTGTTCCATACACCAGGCTGTATCTTTCTTATTCTGAAGGAAGATTTGTCCAAATCTAACTTTTAAAAGTGATTCATTTGATTAGAACTAGATGCATCGTTTTCAATAATGAAAATTTTTACATTCTCAAATATTGAAAAGTTCCTTGTAGAAAGTCTTATTAAAAACTCTTAAACAATATTACAAGGAAAAGTATGATAAGACAAATTAAAAATTTAAAATGATAAAAGTGCTCGATACACATTCTAATAAGAAAACTCTAAAAAAGAAAAAAATTGCTACATTTTACAAGCATTATAAGACAAAAGAGAGGCAACTTCACCCTTGGGTCTAACAAGACAAAAGCGAATACTTTCAGCAATTTTAAGAAGGGAAGGAAGATTGCATCTTATTTGTGGAAACCAGGAGGGGACGCGCACCCCCATTCCCAAGCCGTCTTGGGTGCTTGGGGATGGGGACGAAACATCCCTCCACGCACCCTTTAAATGCAAAAATGAAGGGGACGTCCCCTAACTTTAGGGAACGCACCCAGACATCCCGGTGCTTCGAGACTTTGGGGACTCCAACGGGGACGCCATGACGTCCCCGAGACGGCTAGGGGACGTCCCGAAGTCCCCAAAGTCCCAAAAAAAAAAAAATATAAAAACATAAAGGATTATGACTTTGAAAAGAGGAAAATGAAAACTAATCATTTTCCCATGCAAACTTACCTTCCCAAGAAATGGATTTTTGCTGTCTTATGTAGGTTCCAAAAGAAGATATTCTAACGAGAGGTTACTGTTATTTTACATTTTAAAGCCTTTCTTATACATAGCAATAAGATCAATAAATTCACATGCATATTTTTAAGGATTTCTTTAGTTTCAAAATTTTGTTGTGCAAGTCTTTCTACTTCTTTTTGTATGATATTGGAGGCTTTACCGGTATATTAGGATGTTCTAGAGGCCAACTTTGTATTTAATTTTTTAGTGTTTTTCAGTTACCTTAGCCGGTTTTGTCTATGGATGGCTATTCATGTAGTTTGCATGGCCTCTATTGTTCCAAAAAGCTATTTTTTTAATTTGAGGATATAATCATATAAGTGACATGATAAAGAGATGTTGGCATGTTACAGGCCCTTTGGTAACATTATTGGCTATGGTGCTGAAATTATAACCTTTCATGTTTTTTTTTCAAGGTTAGGGGACCCATTGTATATTTTTAATATTTATATATTATTTTAATAGCCGTCCCCAGCCATCCCCTCGCTGTCCCCAAAATCTGGGAATTTTTTGCCGTCCCGAAACCTGTCTCGACGTCCCGACGTCCCCTGTCCTGACGTCCCCCATCCCATATTCTTAGGTAACTATGGTGGAAACTGAAGGGCCATAGAAATGACAAGTAAAAAATTGGATAGTGATGTCTTTGTGAATGACTTGTATATTCCCTATTTGAGATTTAATATTATTTCCAGATAAAATTAGTTAACTGAGACATTTTCTGTAGCTTCTGAAAATTCAATACATTTAGTTTATAATAGTTTCCTGATATCCGTTTCCCTTTTCATTGATAGTACATCATTCTCAAGACCCAGGGCTGAATAAGGACATCTTTTGTACATAATGAATCGTCTCTTGACATGTTATAGAGGTAAGCAACTTGTTTGACTAATCAAAGTTGACCAAATGCTTTAGATGTTTCTTTTGATCTATATGCTCAATGTCAAACAGTTTGTCCTTCTCTTAATAAAAATGATAGAAAATGGGCAGCGAGCTGGTATAATGTTTCCCATTAGAATTATATATTCTGTCTTTATTGTTTACTTACTTCTTTATTCTTTTTATCCTATTCTTCAAGAAAATAATGTGCAGGTAATTGGAATATCCAAGGATCGAGACTGCCAGCAAATTACAATTAAACACGAAGAAATAAAAGAACCAAATGGCAAGAGCAAAATCTATAGTTTTGAAGGAATGGATCCATGGGAAGTCCCTTCATTGCTCACAATTCCATCTTCAGACAACCCCAAAGTCTGCCTGCTACACTACTGCTGCTATTTCCACTGCATATAAAGCAGTGGAAAAAGATGACGAAGAGCTGGGGATTTATGTAAAGAAACTTAAACATAGAGACTGGCTAACATCACGTGAGCTCTTGAAGATTTTGAAACCCCTAAAGGATCCTATTTTGGTCCTTCACATCTTCAGCAGAGCAGCACAACGACTGGACTACAAGCCCAATGAGGATGTCTACAGTGTAATCTTTAACAAGCTTGCTTGCGTAGGTCAGTTTGATATTATCGAAGAGCTGCTGGAACAAATGAAGAAGGAAAACTGTAGATGTACTGACGGTTTCTTTCTGGATTTAATCAAAATGTTTGCAGATAAAACTGGCGATCATGACAGGGTACTCAGAATGCTGTTTGAAATGCGTGATTTCAAGTGCTGGCCTACACTTAAAACTTTTAATTTTGTTCTTAACATGTTTGTTGGTGCTAAAGAGTTTGAAAAGGCTTATAAGTTGTACTTAAGGGCTCCTGAGATTGCTATATTTCCAAATTCCTCCTCTGTTAACATTCTTATTAAAGCCCTTTGTCGTCTTAACAAAATGGATGCTGCATATGAGCTACTCACTGCAATGCCTAAGCAGGGATGCTATCCGAATGAAATCACACATGGAATATTGATGAACTATCTTTGCGTGGACGGAAAAGTGCAAGAGGCCGTCAAGCTCTTTGAGAACATGAACAAATGCGGTTGCGATCCTGATACTGTGATCTTCAACATATTGATTTCTGGTCTTAGCAAGCAAGGAAAAATTACGGAGGCTGTTGAACTGTTTGAAAGTATGCAGTTTAAAGGACATGCTCCAACTAAAGAATCTTATCATGCCATACTTTATGGCTTCTTATGCAATAGAAAGTTTATCGAAGCAAAGGCTGTTTTAGATCAGATGCTTTCAAACAACTGCTGTGTAAGTTTCTTCTCTTATAAAGAATTGATTGCTGGTCTCTGTGAGGAAGGCTTAGTGGATGATGCTATTAGAGTTCTTGTGCAAATGGTGAAGCAGAGCATTGTTCCCCAAATGGGAACATGGAATGCATTACTTACAACTATTTTTAAGAACAGTTGCCCTACAAATACCTTTATACTTGCAAAAAGATTGACCCAGCTGTTTATTAACTGATTTTTGCTAAATTACAAAAGCATTCCTTTGCAACAAAGAAAAATGTGGCACTAAGCCTTAATATGAACAGCCTTATACTGCAGTATCTAAAGCATGCTATTTTCTCCCATTCCACTGGATGTTGGCGCTGAATATTTATCGTATAAGGAGCAGACAACTGAGACTATGCCTTCAGTTTGTGACTGCAGTTTTTGAAGGTGGAATGCTTGAGAGGTATAGAAACATTAGAAGTGCTATTTGTTACAAGGTCATGAATCCTTGCAAAATGTAGCTCATAAGATCAATTTTAGAGTACATTGTTTCAGAGTCTGATTTGCAAAGTCTGTTACATTGTTTCAGAGTCTGATTTGCAAAGTCTGTTATTAGATGTTTGTTGCTTGCTTTCAAATAAGCAGTCACAATACTGATGATGCCCCTTTTCACGGGCCTCAATTTTGAAAAGGTGAATGCAAAGTTTATTGAAATAAGGATAGAAAGTGTACTTTGTAAAAGAGAGAAAAATTGCATTTGGTGAGGGTTTCTCTAGTCATTGTTAGAACTTGAAAATCCATGAGGCCGTTACAAGCAGAATAAACAAATGCACCTGTACTACCACCACTATACACTCTGAAGACATCCCCTCTGCAGGTTAGTAATATTCTTGGCTCGGTTGTCTTCGAAAATTAGATCCTTTATTTCCACTATGATATCCCAACTACTGTATTCATCTGCTGTTGAAATAGACCCCACTTACCCCCTTTGATGGTTCTAGCCTTTGGTAATCCTGATAAGGCTGAGGTTGGGGTTTCTATTTGCATGTTACCATGGTACTCTCCTTCTACGTTCCAGGAAAATATTGGGCTTGGTACAAATAATCATGGAGTTTTCAGAGTTTCAACCCTCTCACATGAACTCAAAACACCTCGAGTTGGTATGCAATTCCAAGTTGATTTTCTTTAGCACATTAATTTTACTTACATGTAAAAATACCCCACCCTCTTTTTGTTGTCACTGGGGTTCAAAATCTTCTACTTAACAATGTTTAAACATCTTCAGAGTAAAAAAAGGTTTTAGACTTCTGCACACCCCTATAGCTTTTGAATATCTCAGCGGACAACTTAGCTATGGATGCAACTTATTTTAATGATAACGATATTTTTAGACTTTCACCATTCATTCACTTCCGGATAAAATATTGGGTATTTCTTCGAATTATGGTCCTGATTCTATTCTATTAATATTGATTTGAAAGGTGGGTGGACAATTAGATCATAAGCAATTTTAGCCGTGTCAATTTAAATCCAATTAGCCTCGACATGTTTTAGTCATAACCATTGGCTGACCTTACATAGGTGTTGAACAACTATTAATCACCATCAGCACGAGCAAGATCATGGATTTGTTTGCTCTGAATTGACAATGGTTATCTATCAAAGATGAGTATGGTTCGGTGTAATTACAGGTTTTTTTTTTTCGCCATGGATGTTATTAGTTTCTCTGAATCCACCTAGCTATAATGCATTATTGCGGAGCAATTTCAGTCTCCTGGATGATATTCTGATTTTAAATAGAAGCGTGACGAGCATTTGCTATGAGAAATTGTCGATTAATTTGAAGAAATATAGTTTTATGTGGGAGTTTATATAGGATTTGTGATTTCTAGAGAAGGATTGAAGATGGACCTTGAGACAGGGATGCACGATTGTGGATTGGCAATTGCCGAGGAATGCTTATGAAGCACACAATTTTCATGAGGTAGCTAACTTTTACCACGAGTTCTTTAGGAACTTCGGTGGTGTATGCGCATTGATTACAGAGGTCATGAGAGGAGATAGGAAGAATTTCATATGAAAGCATAGATGCACAAAATAGTATTATGGAATTGAAGAGGAGAATAATATAGCAACCAATAGTAGTGTTGTTAGATATCACAAGAGCATTTAAGGTCGATTGCAATGCTAGTAGTATAGCCATTGGTGGACTATCGAGTCAAGAGGATAGACTTGTTGCATTTTTAAGTGAGAAGTTGAATGATGAGAGTAGTATTTATGATCAGGAGTTATATGCAATTGTGAAAGTGTTGAAGAAGTGGAGAAATTACCAATTCCCTGGTACATGGACCATTAGGCATTGTAGTTTATTAGCAACCAAGGATAGCTGAATTAGAGGCACATGAAGTGGGTGGAGTATCTACAAGGATACACATTTGTGTTGAAGCACAAGAGCAAAAAAATCTAACAAGGTGGCGAGACATACTCGGTAGGTGTAATTGTCTCTGTGACCAAGACGAGAGTGGAATTTTTGAGTTTTGATTCCACGAAGGAGTATGTTCAAGATGAAAATTTTAGGGAAGCTTGGGGGCATGAGCAATACTAACAAGTTTTGACAGGACACCTTGGTTAGACTATTTTGTGTTGGAAAGGTGGTTGTTTAGAGGTGAACAGTTATACATTTTAAAAGAATCAATGTGGAAAAACTTGGTGAGAGAGAAACATTGCAAATGATTAGTAGGACACTTTGACTTGGATAGAACCTTAGTGCAACTAGGGGTGAGTTATGTTTGGCCACAAATGAGTGCATATTTGCACAAGTTTGTACATGAATACCACGTTAGTTTACTTAAAAGGAATATCTCATAACAAAGGGTTGTATCGACCTTTGCCCATTCTAGAGATGCCTTGGGGAGACAAGTATGGATTTTGTTAATTCCTAGGACAAAGGGTGTACATTTCCTTTTTGTAGTAGTGGATATATTTTTCAAAGATGACACATTTTATTGCTTGTAGGAAGACTAGTGATGCAACACATTGCAAATATTTTCTTTAGGGAGATTGAGAGATTGCATGGGTTATCATGCAAGATAGTGTTTGGAAGGGATACAAAATTCATTGGTCATTTCCGGTGAACATTTTGGAAGATGGATACAAAGTTGCAATTTCAGTTCAACATACCATCTAAAAATTGATGGATAAATGGAAGTTGTGGACAAAACCCCTAGAGATTTTCTTAGATATTTAGTCACGATAAGCCGAAACTAGGGATTTGGCTTTAGTACATACAAAATTTGCTTATAACAATTCAACAAAAAGGAGTACAAGGAAAACACCATTTCACATTATGGAAACAACACATGAGTTGTTGAGTTGAGGGACTTATTGTGCAATGAAGCTAGAAGTGCTATATCAATAGCTTTTGTGAAACACATGAAAGACGTGCACCAACAAATGCACAATTAGTTGCGAGAAGATGAATGCATAATAAAAACTAGCAATCACATGTGAAATGTGTGATGGGAATGCCAAAAGTGATGTATCGATGAAGTGAAATTAGAGGGGCAAAAAAAAACGGTTGAGGAAGAAAGCGAAGTTTAACATCTTTGATAAACTGTTATATTTCTCTTTTGCATTGCAAGCGTTGACATGTGATTTTCTTGATGTGGTGTGCTCTTTTGCTTGTTGAAAATCATGCTTGCTAGGGATAAATCATTTCTGCTCTTGGATTCATTAGACTGAAATGCTGATGCTTGCAATAATCCATTTTCACTTCGGATAGGTGAGTTGTAATCTGGTTAAGATGGTTGCAAACTTATCTCTATTAACTGACTCATCCTTGGATCAATTCCATTGATCCAAGGAATGTTTTAAATCTCCTTACTATTGAATGGTAAATTGACATTCATAGGTTGAGAGACGTAGTAGACTGAGCTTTTGTATGTTTACAAATTCTTTTTGGTCTTGTAAGATCGTGCCTGCATTCGGTTGTATGTTTTGTGCTCGGATATTTCGGATTGATCTCTTCAGGACATTTAACGGCATTAAGTGGAACGAAGCCTGCTTCACGACTATGAAGGGAATCTAAGTCCTAAACCTATGGGATTTATCCTAATGGTATTCTAAACTAAGGTAAATGTACCTATTTCCTAAGCTATGTCTACTTATTCGGGTGACAATCTATCCTAAGCTTCATATTCTATGTTGGGATGGGGAAAAACCTAAGGTGATGTTAGGTATACTCTTAACCTATTACCTACTACTAAATTGGTTTGAATTATACCCTATCTTAAGTTGGCAAATTACCTAAGGCAATGTTTTCAAACTTAAGGTAATTACTTGTTAGACTAACCTAAGTTATGGATATCTATCCTAAACTAATGAAAGGGACCTAAGGGTCGCATGGCAAGTTGGCGACGGTTCTAAAGACATTTAATTGATTTGATTTTTGAATTAATAGGAGTACTTGCCAGTTTGGCGAGACATGCAAACTTGGTGGAAGCTTATGTGGAATCATAGTTAAAATTAGAAATGCTTGCAGAAGTTGAAATAGCATTCACCAATTTTGGGAGGCGGTGGCAAGGAGGGATAGGCGGGAGATTGGGGAGTAATGACATTAATAAATCTCGATTTTCGCGAGTAAACCGTCTTGGAAACAATGAGGGCAAATTTGTTGGAGGTTGTTTGGTCTTGCATGATTTGCGATTTTGCTCTGTATAGAGCTATCTGGTTCTTCGAACCAGCAGTTCGACTTTCACTTTGTGGCTATTTTTGGTTTCTTTGGTCTATTTACAATTCATGGAAAGTATATGATGCATTGGAGAAAGAGATGTTTGGTTGTTGATCTTTCTTGGAGGAGAAAAAGAGTTGGAAGCTCGATAAAAGTCTCCTTCGAATTGGCAGAAGCACTATCAGGCATGATAGGCTCTACCCATTAAGATTTCTTGCTTTCCTCTAAATGTTTCATTAAAATAACTCTGCTCTCATGAGATAAATGGTTACATGTTTTGTCTGGTTATTTACTTTCATGATTGAATGAATCTCTGTGATTTTTGGATATGAATCCATTGCATGATAATGTTAGTCTTTGGATGTTTTTCTCTGCGCAAGTTCAATGGTGATATGCATATGGAACTTTTGAGGCTTTGTGTTTGTTTGGAACTCATATTCGAGACTATCTGCTCGAAAAGAGCTTGAGTAAATGGTTTTGATTTGAGTTGAACTGGTAGTCTCTTTTGAAATCTTCTCCTTGATGCATCTTGAGTTTGGAAAAGTTGTAGTACTCTGTCTCAGACTGTACAATTTACTTTGAACATGTAATGGCGTGAAAACATTTGAGGATATTCTATTTTCCTCTGTTCTGGGTAACCCACGTCTAGTTTTTATCTATAAGTCTTGATTGTTTTGAGAGAAGGGTGCATGACCTTTTATGTAACTATATCTTGTTGTGAGGATATAGAACCTCTGGTTCGAGACTATATTGTTTACTTACCCTTCGGTATGAATTTGAACTCATTTGAAAGAAGTCAATAATGGGTTTTTGAAGTATATGGAAGTGCTTTGTGTTCGTACTTCAACTTGTGTTAAATTTGATTGGAACAATTACCTTCTCTGCACTGTAATTCTCTGCCTCGATCTTTATGTGCTAGATGGAGTTGTGAAAGTTATTATAGTTGGGATTTCTATTACAGTTCGAGTTCGTGGGTAATGTTGAAACTTTTTTTGACTTAAACTTGTGTTGGGTTTTTGTATTCTCTTCAGATCCATTTGAATGGATTTTTGGTTTTTAAAAGAGAAAGGAGTTGAATACTCTTGTGGAATGTATCTTGTTTTGCCTAGATTTGTACTTCTGCTTTGGGACTGTACTGTATAATTTTCTCTACAGTAGGAACCCGAACTTGTGTTTAAACAATGATGAATAGATGAATAAGGATTTGGCATTATTGTGTCCTAGATTGCTTTTTGTATATGAACTGGGTTAGTGTTGATATTGTTGTTTCGATAAGGTTTGAATTCATAAGGAAAACTAGAAGTATTTTTTTCTATAAACTGTGTGTTTGGTTTTGTATTCTCTTTTGGGAACTAGCGAAAGAACTTCTGAGTTTGAAATGGAATTTGGAATTCAATTGATAATACAAAGGTGAATGAATTCTAGGTTCGGATCTTTTCTATTGAGTTTCCTTTAACTTTTGGGAAGTAAGTTCTGTTGCTCGAACTACTCTGTAGATCAACTCTCTTCCATGTTGTAGAGTGTTTATCATTCTAGGTCTGTTTGACTTCTTGAATTCGGCTTTCTGCCCTTTAAATCTTGGATAAAGTAACGTGAACTCACTCTTCAGAAACAAAAACTTCCTTGTGGATTGTTTAGTTTAACTTGTTACTATCAACTGTGGAAAGTTCATGGGAATAGTTGTATGATCAGGAAACTTTGGGATTGTCATTCTTGGTACTGGGAAAACCAAATCATCCCCGTTTGATCTTTCTTGATCTCAGCTAATTTGTATTGAGTCAATTGTCGTGTTGATGTGGAAAGTGTACAATTGAGTCTGTCATGTAGAAGGGAAAACGTAATCATGTTTAGACCGACTATTTTGATTGATTGAGTCATGCTTCATTTGGATATTGTTTTCGGAAGGACTCCTCTTTGTGCACTCAATAATATTATGAATCTTCCCTGGATGGACATGAGTAAGAGATAATCCTTGTGTAAGTCTTGCTTTGATTTTTGGAACGTATGGTTTCATATCTCGAATGATATCTTCTATAATGTAGAATTTATTTAAGGCTTGCAAGTAGGATGATGACTATTTTGATTCTCTCCCTTCTCGGATTGGTTTGGGATTCTTGTTATCAGATGTTGTCTCTTAAATGGTGAATCCTTTTATTGGTTTCCTTGATTGATGCAGTTATGTAGGTAATCAGTTATGTACTTTCTGAACTTGTTTTCTATTTCTTAGGTGAATGGTGAATCGTGGATAGTCCGTATTGATTCATCTTCTTATTTACTTAAGTTGTAGGATGAATCATCCTAAACATGTACTATGCTGAAATGAATTGTTTGTACATGATCCTAGAAACTTGGTAAAACGACAATAAGGTTTTTGGTTATGAAAGTAACTCTTTTCGTTACATAGTAAAGTTAAATTCTGTATTTCAATTAAGAAAGAATTATGAAATAATTAGACAAGATCTGTTGTTTGTTTTAAATAAGTAATTGATTGGGTCAATTCTTATATGATATAATGTAGTAGTTCTTTGATTATATTATGCTCTTTTCTTAAAAGTGAATTCAGACTTATTAGTTGTACTTCTTTTATGGTTGTTATTACTTATGCTTATTGGTATGATATATTAATTGTTTCATTAAAGCAAAGTTGTTTTAATGGAACAATTAGTGGAATGCACTTCGTTTTAATGCTTAGTGCTTATCATGCTCAGTTCAATGAACTGACCCGTGCTAGCAATTTTTGCAAATGGACTTTGTAAGTGATAAAAGAAGGCAAAAACTTTTATGATGTATTGCTGATTTAAAGTCTAGTTCTTTTGTAAAGAATTTCGATTCATTCTTGAGTTGTATTGAAAAAGAAAAGTTATGTTCTTTTATGATCTTAATGTTGATTGACATGCAGTATGCCTAAAATGCATAGTCTTGTAAAGTGTATATTTTATCATGATGAATTGAAAGGTTTGGGACTAACTCCAAATTGTGGTGTAAATTCTCTTGTACTTTGTATGAAGGAAATAGTAATGCTATCTTGTCAATAATCTTTATATCTATTTGTATACCTATTATTGTTATCATTTAATAAGTTGGAATAAGGGAATAGTTCAATCTCCCTTACTAAGGTGTAACTTGCTAAGTTGCATTAGATGTCGTTCTCTATCTAAACAACTATAGTATAATAATGAAATATGTATTGGACATACGATTAAACTATATGAGTGGTGAATGATAAAAAGGTTATGTTAACTCTAATATTTAATCATGTAGAGGAAGACTCTTGCTCTCTTAAAAGAATAAAAAATAAAAGGAATGGTGGTTATGATCGTTAATCTTTATACTTCGTTTTATATGAAGTAAACACTAGCTGAACCTAGGTGGATGATACACCTTCTTTGGACAACTAAGTTACATTAAAATTAACTGTTTGATGTTTGCTGCCCTGTTTTTGGGATAATTGCTTGTTATGCCGAGTTAATGAACATAAATGCAAACATGAGTTAATAAAGTTCTTAATATTAAATCAGATTAATTATGGATAAAGAACTTAATGAATGTTGGAATTAGGGTTAGGCATGGTTGTTGTAATCTGAATCTTAATCCAAATTTAATTATGAATTAATGACCACCAAGGGGTATGTACATCGTGATGAAGCAGTTCTAATGGATGTTGGCACATACCAACTGCATGACTATACCTTCAAGAAGACTAAGGGCTTCTCGAGGATATAGTGTTGTAGTTGACATGTGGCAACACCCTTCCGAATTTGTTCATCTAGATCTACACACATCTGGACTTGAACTTAGTTTCTCTCTAGGTCAAGTTAGTAGCATGTTTAGAATAGGAAGTAGCTTTCTATGACTCAAGGTACCTAGGCACATTCGGTCGACTTAGGTCGGTCGAGTATGCCCATATACCCTAAGTCATCGTGAGCGTCTCCTATATCAAAATATGTCGCTAACTTCGGTTAGGGTCAAACCTAGGGCAAGTGACTTGTGAAGTCATAAAGACCATTTTAGATAACAAAGGTGGAGTGAGGTGAATGACGTATTCCAAATTGACGAGTATGTCGTCTAAGAATAGTAATATGAACAGTATGTTGAAAATCTTTAGCCTAAGTATCGTAAGTCAGCTGGTTGCGTTGTCCTATGTCACCTAGTTTGAAGAAACGTGATGTCAGATGAATATTGGTAACAAATATTCAGATAGGTTCTTTAAACAGATCACTCAATACCCAAAATAGGGTAGGAAAACCAAGTATACGTAGTATACATAAAATATTCTATACTTTAATACAAACATGAGAGATCGGTTGGTAACCGAGTCATGAAATGAGATCGGTAATTTACCGAGTCATTATAGCTGCATATGTTTATCTATTATGAGATTGATTGACATGAAATGTGTGTTCTAAAATGATGTTTTATTTAGAACAAAGAACATTGTGTAATTTTTTTCCCTTGTTTCTAAAGTTTTTAAATAGGAATGTTACACGAAGAAGAAGGGGTTCGAGGGAGAAGGAGAAAAATGGTGGGCAACATGCAATGAAGAACCTATGCGAAACTTTTCTTTCAAACAACCACGGGTCATTTATGCCATTCGCTAGCTATTTTTAAATTTATTTATTTTTACAATGTTAAGGATTTTGTTTGGGTGGCATAAAGTATGTTAGATAAGACAAATACATGAATATAAACTTGGAAATGAAAAGGTGGGAATTAAATACATGCATGTGCTATCGTCTCCATCTCACTTGCATTTTTAACCTGAGTGTAATTTGTGTTTAAAGGGGTTAAAATAAAAAAGGGGAAAATTTAATAGGCTCCAGGTTTCAAAGAAACGACACTGCCATAAATTGGGCTTTTGCACTTACATAGGCCAAAATAAAAACATGGAAAATCGAAAATGTTCTCGAGTTCAAAACCCAACCGGAATGCTTGATTATTATAGCACTTTGTAGCCTTCCCTTCCAGTTGTAAGTGTAAGTAGTTCTTGTAAAATAGCTTAAGCATGAAAAATCATCGCTAATTGAGCCCCTCAAGCGGTTGGGCATGCCAATGACAAGCATATTTTATCATCAAAATGAGCTTTCCCAAATTTTTATTTAACGACATCAAGGTTTTCGATTAGATGATGTTTAATTTGATAGATAACACATAGACATGAATGAGAAGTTAGAAATAAAAAGGCAGGAATTAAATACATGCACTTCCCACACCTATTCCATGGATGAGATTGTTCCTACCAAAAAATTATTCTATTTGTGCTCCACTTTATCAACTCAATCTCGCAAAGAGGATAATTTTTTTGAGGAAAATCGAAATGGTTTCGGGTTCAAAACCCAACTTCTTGTAACACTTTGTAGCCTCCCTTTCCAATTGTAAGCTCAAGCAATTATAGGAAGATAAATGACACAAGAACAATCATCCACAATGGACATTGTAAGAATTTGGAAACATCATCTCAAATTAACATGTATCTTAATTTCTATTTTGAAATCTCCATTACAACATGTGACATATAATACAATATATCTACCATTCTGGCCTAGATTATCCTGAGATCGATGTGAAGCCTACAATCCATCAACGAACTCTATTTTAGCACTATTATTCATTCATATGTTTTGCACAATTTTCTTGATGAAAAGTAAGTGCTCTGTGTCAAATATAATGTTACAATAACATAGTGGCAACAATTTTTGGTCATTTTTTCTCACACACAATTCTTTCATAAACGTCTCACGTGACCAATTCAATCATTGTGGAAGAAAACAACATCTGCACAGAGGGCATGTTATCTGTTCAATTCATTTTTCCAAACACTCTATGTGAAATATATGACAACAATCATAGATCTCTTGAATTTAGTCATCTTGACAAAATGAGTTGAAGCAAAATGTACACAAAACATCTTCCACAGTCTCACTAAAACATTTTTGGAATCTCTAAATGTAATAATAGGAAGGCTATTTTTGATGATGCCACCAAACATTGAGTAAACATGAGAAGATATTTACGATCTAGAGGTGTGGGTGTGGGCCACATGGTATTACACAGTCTTTGTGCCAAGCCAAGAAACAAAGCAAAAAAATTGTATTCCCAATATAATTTAACATAAATCTAAATGTCGGGAATCACGAGATGATAGGACCGGCCGAGAATCCCATGGTCAAATGCGTGCAAAAATAGCTTCTGAAAAGCAAGAGGATTCAATTGTATACATAATCCAACATGTGGTGCAAGAGCATCAACTCTAGGATATGTATAGGGATGGAAACCTCCATTTTGATTTAAAAAGTATGTTAGTGAGGTTCTAGAGGTCTTTAGAAGTCTTTTAGGTGTGTCAATTGGGTTCTAGGCCTTTCAAAATTCAAATTGTTCATTTTACCTCTAAAAAGTGCAAGATGAGTCTTGGAGGCCATTTTTGGCTTGTTATGGTTGTTTTAATGGAATCTTGAAGTTTACAAGCTTGTAAGAGGATAAAATGAGGTGTAAGTAAGTGTTTTTAGGTCCTCATAGGATATAGAAATCATAACATGAGTCAAGAATTCTAGGACTTGGTCCTTGAGCTAAGCAACTTGGTGCTAAGGCTAAGGTCATTCATAGGACCAATGAGTTAAGGGTGTGCATTCAATTAGGCACTAATGGAAGTCATATAAATGTGAGAATGTAACTAACTCACCTCATTCCCATTCGAATGGAAATCAAGAAAGAGCTTCTAGAAAGAAATATAGTGTTTTTATGTATGCATTTGACTTTGTAATTGTGTGAATACCTTTGTAGTGATTGAATGTTCATTGAGACTTTATGCGAGGTTTGATAGAGAGGATATGATTGACCAATGATGAGCATTTGTGTAAGTTTTGTGGACTTTCATTGTTAGTGTGTGTAGTTCATGTTGGTGCGGGATGGGAAACCTTTTGGCAGTGATGATGAGCTCCTTAGTAAGTAACATCCGTGTTGAAGGCGATCTATGCAATCAGTAGGAGATCAATCAAGGTAAGAGGACATTGGCACTTTGAAGTGGTAGTGACTCTAGTGAGGACTCTTTGGTTGCATGCAAGACTTAGGGATTTGATCAATTGAACAATATGTCATAGTGGTATGAACAAGTTCACCTAAATGAGAGAATCAAACATAAATGTGTTATGACTGTAAGTTGATCAAGGTGATTGTCATCTCTGTTGGATAAGGGTGATTGTGAAATTGTAGTCTTGAGACAGGATATGAGCCCATGGAGAAACTAGTGATGATGTAGTAGTGTGTGTTTTCAAGTCCGAGTGGAGCCTACAAGAAGTTGACTCTGTAAATAGAGAAAAATCTTGGAACCTAAACAAGGTAGATGGTTTAACAAGTTTATCAGATCTTAGCTATCCCCGAGGAGCCTTGACAGAGTAGAAAGGATAATACTTGGTTTAGGGTTTATCTCATGGTCTTAAGAACCTCTGTCTTCTTAACCATAATAGTGAAACCATGCAACATTTTACGAGGTGTGCAGGCCATTCAAGAGCCACTAATAGATAAATCACATATGAGAGGTGGAGACAATTGTCTATAGGAAGTTATAGGTTTTGAAACAGTGTAGGGGACATTCTATTGGAAAAACACTGCTACGCCCTTAACCTATTTGCTTGTATTAGGATATGAGTAGCCGACTTGTGGCTTACTATATCATTTTATTATATCATTTATACTTTCTCATGCTTAATAAGTCAGCCTTGGTGATGGCCATAATATGAATAGTATATATATGGTATCAGAGGTAGTAGTTCATTATCATTTGAGCATTTGAGTCTTATTATATGGTTTGGAGGTTGCCCGCCGAAAGTGGCAAAGCTATTATAATTGCATATTGAGATCATTATTCTGAAATATTATGTTATTTGGTGTTCTATTATTGCTCATAATCTGAATTATACAAGTAATTTCATTACAAGTGGTATCAGAGCTACGATTTGGGCCAAAATTAGGGCAAAAACCCTATTTATTTTTGTTTATGCCATATATTGCAAACCAAAGCGAATTGGTTGGAGATATTTTTACCAAAGTTGCAAAACATTTCAAGTAAGGTTCCTGAAAATTTTAGACTTTTTTGATTTATTTTGCAAAAGTTATTACAAATTTAGGGTTTTTCATAAAATCACTCCCTAGGGTGTAAATTGTGGAATGTTTTCAAGTTCTTTACATTTTCGGAAATATCTCAAAAAAATAGTATTAGTATTTTCTCTGTGTTTTTCCTGTTCACCGAATTTGTATTAAAACCCTAAACCCTAAGGTTTGACATCATGGCGGGGCCTTCCACAAGAGCAAAAAGAATCCGGTTACTCAGGTAAAACCCCAAATAAAGATGGGGTAGTGATTGAAGAGATGGAGTCAGAAGGGGTAAATACAGATTCCTCAAAGACTAGGGTTTACCTCGCCGATCATAAGGTGAGCCAACTTGAGTATGAGCTGTGAAATGTACAATCTGAGATGGCCTCTAAAGGAGACATAGACCAAATCAATCATCAGTTGGATGATATCATGCAACATGTAAAGGGTAAACAGTATGGCCCAAATCCACCCCATATCAACCAAGGAGGATCTTTAGTTCAAAATCATGGACAAAATAACCATGTTGGATCACTTTTCCAACCCAATTAGAATCCAACTTATTCACAACCACGAACATGATGCCGAAAGTGGATATGCACAAATTTTATGGTAAGGATCCCCTGAATTGGATAAATAAAATGGAGAACTTCTTTGAGTTACATCAAACACCATCAAGACAAAAGGTGACATTGGCATCCCTGTATCTTGAACTAGACCAATTCGTTTGGTATCGATGGTTATGTGCTCAGAGGCAGAAGAATGGTCTCGGTGTCACTTGGAAAATTTTTACCGAGGAGTTGCAATTGCACTATAGTTCTAGTGTTTCAGATAACTACTTTAGTCAATTAGCAAAGTTATGGCAAACAAGATCAGTCAAAGATTATGTGCATCAATTCCAAAACCTATCCTTAAGGGTGGAGAATATTCCAGAAGAGAATCTGAATGACCTGTTTCTTGGGGTCTTAAGGACCACATCGAGCATGAGGTACGTATGTTTAATCCACTCAAGATTTCTAATTCTATTATCATGGCATGTCGAGCAGGAGGAAATTTTTATTGTAGTAGGAGGCCACCTTTCATTAACACCAGAGACCGTAGTATCTCTTCCCCTTCATTTTCTAGGCCAATTAGACTGACTCCTCAACAAATGGAAGAAAAGAGAGAAAAAGGATTATGTTTTAACTGTGATAACAAATATGGACCGGGACACAAATGTGCTAAGAAGAAGTTTTTCTATATTGAAGAGGTAATGAGGATGATGAGGAAGCTGAAATTAGAGGAGAGGCCGAGGAATGAGTAGAAGATGAAGTAGAGGATCACCAACCTACAATTTCTTGCCATGCATTGTCAGGTATTAGTATTCCTCAAACACTCAAGGTTATTGGATATCTTAAAAAATAGAAGGTGACAGTGTTGATTGACTTGGGGAGCACTCATAAGTTCATAAATAGTAAGTTAGCTTCCCGCCTCAATTGTTTTATTTACCCAAAGCTCCGAAATGCTAGTTATGATTGCGAGATGGTGTGATAGTCAATTGCACATGAAAGTACCATAGTATTAAGCTTTCTATGGGAGACTACATGTTAGACTCACCTATGTTTGCTATTTTTATGGGAGGGGAAAATATTGTTTTGGGTGTCCAATGGCTCACAACCTTAGGTACTATAGAGATGAATTTCCAAGAATTGTTCATGTGATTTCATTCAAATGGAAGGAAAATACAATTGAATGAGATGGTAGCTAAGTCTCCACAGATTATTAGCTCTCATCAGATGTAGAAGGTTCTTAGAAAAGGAGTAGATGGATTTATAACAAAGTTATTTTCCATAGTTACAAAATACAAAGTCTTCAATGCCACCCGATTTTCAAGATTATTGATGCTCACTCATATGTTTTTATGCAATTCCAAAGGGACTACCACCAGTTAGGGATCATGATCATGTCATTCAGTTGATTCCAGGGAGCCAAACACCTAACATCAGACCATACAGATACCCATATTCCCAGAAAAGTGAGATCAAGAAAATAGTTTAGGAAATGTTGAAGGTGGTATCATTAGGCATAACAAGAGTGCATATTCTTCACCAAAGGGTCATGGTACATAAGAAGGATGAAACATAGAGGATGTGTCCAGATTATCAAGAACTCAATAAGTACACCATCAAAGATAAGTTTCCTATTCCAATAATTGATGATTTACTTGATGAATTGCATGGTGCTATTTATTTCACAAAATTAGATCTTCATTTGGGGTACCATCAAATTAGAATAAAAGAGGAAGATGTTCATAAAATGGCTTTCAGGACTCATGAGGGCCATTATGAGTTTTTGGTAATGCCTTTTGGTCTTACAAATGCACCCTCAACCTTTCAAAGCTTGATGAACACTGTTTTTAGGCCATTTTAAAGGAAATTTGTATTAGTTTTCTTTGATGACATATTGATTTACAATAAGACATGGGAAGAACACTTACAACATGTAAATAAAGTGTTGGAAGTTTTGGAGAAACATACTCTCTATGCAAAGCCATCCAAATGTTCTTTTGGTGTATAAGAGGTAGAGTACTTGGGTCACATTGTATCCCATGAAGGCGTCAAAGTTGATCCTCAAAAGATCAAAGCTATGGTGGAATGGCCAAGGCCCAAAACTCTCAAAAATATTTGTGGGTTCCTAGGACTAACAGGGTACTACAAAAGATTTGTGTGGGGATATGGTAGAATAGCAACCCCACTCACTACATTGCTAAAGAAGGATGCCTTCCATTGGATAGACATAGCCACTAAATCCTTTAAGTAGTTGAAAGAAGCCATGTGCAGCACCCCCGTTTTGGCTACTCCCAACTTCTCAAAAACCTTCATTGTTGAATGTGACGCTTCAAGATTAGGATTGGGAGCAGTTCTAATGCAGGAAGGAAGACCAATTGCATTTGAGAGTCACCAATTCAAAGGAAAATATCTCAAACCTATCTATGAGAAAGAAATGATGGCTATTCTTCATGCAGTCAAGCAATGGAGGTCATATCTCATGGGTAAACACTTCAAGGTAAAAAATGATCATGATAGTCTCAAATAATTTTTGGAGAAAATGTTATCATTTGAGGAACAACAAAAGTGGTTAACAAAAATGTTGGGTTATGATTTTGAAATCATATACAAAAAGGGTAAAGAAAATGTAGTAGCTAATGCGTTGTCCAGAAGGGATACATCTGCAGATGCCTTACTATGTGGAATGTCCATGTTGATGACCGATTGGGTGGATGAAGCAAGATTGGAATGGGATCAAGACAAGGATACACAATCTCTAACACAGAATATCAAGCAAGGATCTATGACATCTAACAAATTTGAGTGGAAAGGTAATTCCCTATGGTACAAGGACAAGTTATACTTTAGTAAATATTATGAGTTGAAGCATAAGATTCTTGCTGAGCTACATGCCTCACTTGTTGGAGGACACTCTAGGTTTTTGAAGACATCATAGAATAAAAAGAGAATTATTTTGGGAAGGACTCAAGGGGATGGAAAATTTTTGTATCAAAGTGTTTAGTGTGCCAACAAAATAAAGGGGAAACAATTAAGACACCGTGTTATTTACAACCCTTATCAATTCCTAGCTAGAGATGGGAGGAGGTCTCCATGAATTTCATCACTAGATTACCTTGTTCGGAGGGTAAGAATGTTATTTTCGTGATTATGGATAGGCTTAGAAAATATGCCCATTTTTGTGCCCTATCACATCCATTTATAGCTATCTCTGATCGAACTATTTTTTTGGAGACAGTTCAAAGGCTACATGAAAGCCCAAATATAATTGTAAGTGATCATGATACTATTTTCACAAGTAATTTTTGGACGGAATTATTTTCATGTTTGGGTACTCAGCTAGCTCATAGTTCATCTTATCATCCTCAAACTAATGGGAAAACATAAGTGGTCAACAAATGCTTAGAGGGGTATCTACGTTGTTTTGTATCAGATAAGCAGGAAAGGTGGATTAAATGGCTACCACTTGCATAATGGTGGTATAACACATCTTTTCATACCTCTTCTCAAATGACCCCATTTTTAGCATTATATAGTTACCATCCACCTTTTATCACTTCCTCCTTGAGGGTGTAAACTAAGGTCAGAGATGTTGAGGAACACATTCAACATCAACAACATGTTTTGGCTAGTTTGAAGGAGAATTTAGCATTAGCACAAAACAAGATGAAACAAAAAGCGATCAACACCTAGAGGTTTAGTGAAATATATTTTGAAATTGGTGACTGGTTTTTGTATGTCTCCCTTACAAAAATGTCCCTAAAGCAACGAAAAAGGACAACAAACTTGCTCCTAAATATTAGGCCCTTATCAGTTCTACAAAAATTGGAAGTGTTGCTTATAAACTAGAGTTTCCTCCATCTTCACACATACACCCAAAGATTCCATGTTTCATTCCCGAAGAATTTTATTGGACATAAATTTGAAGCCTAGAAAGAGTTACTGTAACTTGACGAGGAAGGAAGAATCATTTTAGAGCCGTAGAAGATTTTGCAAACATGTATTAAGAGGTTTGAGAACCGAGAGACATTAAGGAATATCTCGATCAAGCGGTAAGAATCTGAGCATTAAGATGCAACCATAAGGATGAAGGTTTTTCTCACCTAAAAATCCAAGATTATTCAACGTTGAGGACAATGTTGGTTTCAAGGGGAAGGGCATGCTTAAGACTTAACCTATTTGCATGTGTATAAGGATATGAGTATGCCTTACCATATCCATTTAAACTTTCTCATGCTTAATAGGTCGGCCCATTCATGGTGATGGCCATAATATGAGTAGTATATATAGGGGATTGTAGGTAGTAGTTCATTATCATTTGAGCATTTGAGTCTATTATATGGTTTGGAGGTTGCCCCATCGAAGTGGCAAAGCTATTCTAATTTCATATTGAGATCATTATTTTGAAATATTGTGTTATTTGGTGTTCTATTGTTGCTCATAATATGAATTATACAAGTAATTTCATTACAAACACCCTTCTCGGGTTGTCACGAGAGAGAGAATTGTCGAGCTCGGGTTTCGAAGAATAAATCTAGTTTCCTAACAAAAGAACCCACCAAAGTTGCTAATTTTTGAAGAGATCTCTACACGGTGGTCGTAAAGGTGTTGATGAAGGAATGAGATCAAAATTTGCCTTCTCTTATGATCTATTCATGACAATATACATTCTGAACCGAGAGCACAATTTATCAAGTGGTAAGAGAGGAAACTCGAAATTTGAAGGAGTCTAAAAGCAAATTGAGCCATGAATCCTTACACATAACAACTAATAACTAAGAAGAAGAAAACTTTGGGAATTGAAGAATTTATAATGCACTAATAGCTCGTAACTCCGTGACAATATGTGTAAAGGGAAACTATGCTTCATAAGAGTTAGGGATACGAGAGAGAGTTAAAGGTTGAGAGAGTATTAAGGTGAATGGAACCTACGGAATGATTCGGTAGACCCTAAAATAGAAAGAGGGAGATATAACATAGTCTAAGGAGTTCAAGACCATCCATGCTCATGATCATAACAAAGATCGAAAAGTGAATAATATAGTGAGCAAGGTCTTAATGAAGGTAAATACTAACTTTTAATCAAATTGTTGTGAAGAGAGGAGCATAATGGGTAGTAAAAAGGATGCATGGTATGTTGAAAGGCCTTTGAAACAAGGTTAACCAGAAAAAAATGTTAAGCTAGGGTTAGTAGAAGACAAAGTAGAAGGAAAGGTCATAAGAGTGAAAAGTAACTTCATCAAAGAAGGTTGCATAATGAAATTCAACACACCTCTAATAGGATTGACAAGATTCCGAGAAATGAAATTACTTTGGTTGGAATTTCTCCAAATTGCTTCATTCATGACCTACTTAGTGGACCATAGTGGAGAAGCCTTTAAAGGTTAAGATTGTCAAAAATAGGTAAAATTATTGATATTTGCTACCGTGATCAAATTTGATAGTTTAAATATCTTTCAATGACTAATGGTAATTGTTAGCCAATGAGGAAACTAGTATTAATGGTCTAAAGTGAATTTTTGAGTTCTTGTGTAGATATTATTATTTGGGTTGACATAGTTTGAAACTTTATGTGCAACACGTTTCCCAACAATAAATGTAGATGGTGAAGATTAGGACATAATGTCAATGTCTCCGAAAACTAAGTCCTAGCCATCCCATGCTTTGGCTTATCGTCAGAGATAGCAAGCAACCCCAAATCTAATAGGGGTAACGCTTCAACGTAACAACACATAGATGAGAAACGAAGGAATGTTGAATGCTTTTGAGATTAGATACATGGTCTTAGCATACTTACAAAAGGAAATATATTAAAATTCATGACATATAATACATGCCTAATAATTGAGTATAATAGATCTTGGGATACGAAGATAATTGAGTAAAATTCTCTTTAGGTGGTCTTAACATAATATGTAACACCTTGTCAAACTGTTATATTCCTCTTTTGCATTGCAAGCGTTGACATGTGATTTTCAGGACAAATGTATGTTTCGTGGTTGTTGAAAAATCATGCTTGCCATGGATAAATCATTTCTACTCTTTGATTGTAGGGCTGATATGTTGTTGCTTGCAATAATCTATTTCACTTCTTATGAGTAAGTTGTAATCTGGTTTGAATGGTTGCAAACTTATCCCTTACTATTGGACTCATCCTTGGATCAATTCCATTGATCCAAGGTATGTTTTAAATCTTCTTATCTAAACTGAATGAAAAACTGACATTCATTGATTAAGAGACTTAACGACTAAACTTGTGTTTGTTGCAAATTCTTTATTATCTGAAAGACCGTGCTTGCATTCTGTTTTGTGTTGTGCTTGACTCTCTTGATTGACCTCTTACAGGCGCTTAACGATGTTAAGGGAAATAGAAACCTGCTTCAAGATTCTTGAGAAAGAGAGAATATAAACATGTCCTATATCTAATAAGGTCTATCCTAATAGGATTCGAGACTCAGGTAAATTTTCCTAACTCTTTCTACGCCACTCTACATGGGATGAAATCCTAACCTAAGTTGTTAATACTAAGTTAGTATGTAGGGAAATAACCTAAGGGATGCTAAGTTATTTCTAACCTATTGCCTAATACTATTTGGTTAAGCTATGTCCTAACCTAAGGTGGAAATCTATTTGATTGAAGGTTATATCCTAAGGTTATAATTTTAAATTAACCTAAGATCTAACCTAAGCAAATTGTATCTATCCTAAACTAATGGGTATGAAAGGGAACCTATGGGTCGATTGGCAAGTGGGAGCTAAGTGGCGGTTCCTAAGCTATTAATGAGATGTGATTTTGATTTAATGAGGGCGAGTATCTTTGCTAGACTTGTAATTGCATGAAAATTTGGTAATTACATGGAAATTTATGCATGTGGAAGTTCAATTTGGTCTCGCCAACTTTGGATGGCGGTGGTAAAGAGAGATAAGCGGGAATATGTAATTTAATGTCATTAATTCACCTTGGTTTTGGCGAGCAAACCGTCTTGGAAGGCATGCTAGTGGATTTGTTGGGGGTTGTTTTGTTTTGCATGCTTCATGATTTTTTCTCTGCATGGAGCTATCTGGTTCTTCGAACCAACAGTTTGATCTTCACTTTGTGGCTATTTTTGATTTCTCTGACCTATTTTCGATTCGAGGAAAGTATATGAGGCATGGTGGAAAAAATATTGTTGGTTGATCTTTCTTGGAGAAGAAGAGGTGTTGGAAACTTGGCTAGAAGTATTCTTCGAATTGGCAGAGGCACTATCAGGCATGATA
Organism: Taxus wallichiana var. yunnanensis; assembly: GCA_018340775.1. Lineage (NCBI taxonomy): Eukaryota > Viridiplantae > Streptophyta > Pinopsida > Cupressales > Taxaceae > Taxus > Taxus wallichiana. Next base: position 221,560,245 of record CM031243.1, on the reverse strand, counting down.
GGCTCTACCCATTAAGATTTCTTGCTTTCTTCTAAATTATTCATTAAAACAACGTTGGTCACTCTTTGGATATATATTTTTGCATTATGTATCTGGTTATTTACTTGCATGTTTTAATGGTAGTTTTGGGAACTTTCTCTGACTAGTTATTAGAGGTATTAATGCAAATTTGCATATGAATCTCTGTAGTTATACTCTAAGCTCTTAAATTTGTATTGAAGCTCTGTAGCTTGTATTCGAAGCTTTGTTTCTAGCATTCGAGACTAATGTTGAATGAATTGGCTTGTTTCTTGTTTGGTTATGAATCTCTATTTAGTCTTGTGTTTCGTGAGCTTGAAGTGGAGCTCTGTAGTTGTTTCTAAGCTTGTATTGAAGCTTCGGGATTTGTTATGAGTTTTTATTGAGACTGTGTGTTTGTTTTGGACTGTGTTGGAACTAAGTGTAGTTCTGAACCTTTGGTTGAATCTTTTATTCAACAACCTTACTCGTATACATTTCTTATGAATACATCGAACTCACTATTGAGTTGTTGAATTTTGTTATCTACTTACGTTATGAACTGGAATTTTATTCTCATTTAAGGATTTGAGAATACTTGGACTCATATTAGAGCATTGATGTTTTGGTTTTGAGCTCTTATTTAGGGCTTCGTTTTCTTTTAGGATCGTAATTTGATCTTGTGTTTGTCTCAGCAACTGTGGTAGAGCCTTGTAAAGTCTGAACTTATGTTTGAATCTCATATTCGACACTGTACATGTATTCCATTATTGCATGTTCGGATTTATGTTGGAATCGACGTGTTTACCTATATTGTGAGTTGGGTTTGGTTGGTATTTGGTTTTGAAAAGATTTATTCTCTTTACATACCGAGAACTTTGTTTGACTACTACTATAGGGGCTTGAGAGTTTAGTTTCATACTTGAATCCTATTTGGTAGCTCCTTGTAATCTCCTTTGTGCCGCTCTCTTAAGTGTGATTGGTTTTTGTGCTTCTATCCTTTGACTCTGAACCTTCTTTCTTGACAGGGTGAGAGAAATTGAAGTTTAACCTATCCTTCTCTATTCTAAGCAAACCAAAGGTGTCTTACGAAATATTGACCGATTTGTTCTTAATATTATAAAGGGACGAGAATTATGTCTTGTAATAAGTTTGGTTGGTCTTTTGATCATTTAGAATAATCGAATAAAGTTTGATGTTACGGGAATGATGTATTACTCTCTTCCAACCTTCTTAATTGGTTTCTTGGTTTTATTGGAAGTTGAATTTAAAACCTAGAATACTTGAATCTTGTTTAATGTATATATATATATATATATATATATATTATCTTTGTTTGGATAAATTTTTATATTTGTTCTTGTTTGGGACATGAACTACATACTTCTTATATCGAGCTGTTAAATGCCATGTTATAAGAATTTAATTCTTGAGTTCACAATTCCTTCTGCACTTGTATATCTTCTCTAGTTTATGGACTCTTATTCCTTGAGGGGATCATAAAATGAATCTCCGGGTTTTAGGAAGAGAAATGAATATGAACCATGGGGACAATATACAGTTAGGGACTGTATTGTGTATTTCTTTATGAGATTTGAATTTGTACTTGAGTTTGGTGAATGGAAATAGGAAACTAGCTTGTTAGTTTTGATTGGAAAGTTGTAGCGTGCATTCTTTGACTGTGCATTCGGTTTGTGTTCTCTTTTGGGAACTAGTTAATGAATTTCTAAGTTTGAAATAGATAAGGGAATTCATTTCATAGTATAAATGAAATGAATTATGGATTGGGTCCTTTTCTATTTGAGATCCTTTTTATGTTGACTGTATGAGTTCATAGACTGAACTTCTCTTTAATTGATTCTCTTCTATGATGGAAATTTCTTGTGGATTGGTTAAGAGATTTAGTTGCTAAAGTATAGCTTGGATTTGTGGGCAGTCTGGTTTTAGATCTTTGCATTATATCTACTAACAGATAGAAGTTAGTAAGGCTTTCTGTTAGATTGTTTTAAATCTACTTGGATTGAATTGGGACTCTTGGTTAGATGTTGCCTCTTTATTTATGGACTCCTTATATTGATATCTTGGACTGAGGTAGTGTTGTGTGTACTAAACCTGATTCTTTCCTTCAAATGAATTGTGTTTGAGGAATAGGTATGTATTGATTCTCTTCTTTGGTTTATATGGAAAGATGAAGCATACTAATATGAGCTATGTTGTAACTAACTTCTTTTGTTGCTTGGTAAAGATAAATGTGTATTTCTATTCTTATGGGTTTATGAAATAATTGAATGACAAGACTTGTTGACTATTTAAAAGTAATTGATAGGATCAATTAAGTCTTATGATATAATTCACGTTGCAGATTATATTATGCTCTTTTCTTAAAAGTGAATGCAGATTCTCTTAATTTTACTTCTTCCTAGATGTTATTACTTATGATTATTTGTATGATGTATATTAATTGTTTCATTAAATCAGAGTTGTTTAATGAAACAATTAGTGGAATGCACTTTACTTTAATTCTTAGTGGTTATCATGCTCAAGTCATCGAACCGACCCAGCAAGCAATATTGTAGATGGACATCATAAGTGATAAAAGAAGACAAGAACTTTCATGTTGTATTGGCTTATTTAATTCTGATCTTATGTAAAGAGTTTCGATTCATTCTTGAGTTGTATTGAAAAAGAAAAGTTGTATTCTTTTTGAGAATAGAGGTTGTTTGTTATACAGTATGCCTGAAATGCATAGTCTTGTAAATGTATAAGTTTATAATGATGAATTGAAAGTTGGAGATTTACTTGTATTTGTTGTGTAAATTATCTTGTATTTTATGAAGGAGATGGAAATCCTATCTTGATGATATTCTTCATATTTGTTATATGCTTAATTCGGATAAACTTGATAAGTTAGATAAAGGGAATTAGTTCAATTTCCCTTATTAAGATGCAGCTTGTTAAGTTGCATAAGATAACAATCTTTATCTAAACAATTCTAACATAGTAATGGAATGTATAATGAATATGCAATAAAACTATAGAAATTGTGAAAGATAAGAAGGGTATGAAAAACCCTAACACTTAATCAGGTAGAGGAAGACTCTTCCTCACTCAAAGGAATGTAATCTAAAGAATGGTGATATGATCGTTAATCATTAGACTTCATTTCTCTATAAAGTCTACTATAGTTGAACCTATTTGGTTGCTACACCTTCTTTGAATGGTTAAGTTACATTATAAAAAAATTATGATGTTGCTATCTTGTTTCTGGATATCTGTTTGTTAAGCCAAGTAAAACGAATATAAAAAGCAATCATAAGTTAAGGAAGTTCTTTAATGACTAATTGAATCAAATATAGAAAAGATCTTATGGAGTGTTGGATTAGGGTTTAGCAGGGTTGCTTATAATCTATGTAATAATCTAAATTAATAATGTATTAATAACCTCCTTAGGGTATGTACATCGTGATGAGACAATTTCTATAGGATGTTGGCACACGCCAACTGCAAGACGGTACCTTCGAGAAGACATGGGTATTCTTGGGGATACAACATTATAGTTGACATGTGGCAACACTCTTCGGCATTGATCATCTAGATCTACACACAAATATGGACTTGAACTTAGTTTCTCCCTAGGTCAAGTTAGTAACATGTTTATGAGAGGTGGTAGCTTTCAATGACTTAGGGTACCTCGGCACATCTTTGTGACTTAGGTCAATCGAGTATGCCCCTATACCCTAAGTCATCGTGAGCGTCTTCCTATAATAAATTATGTTTCTAACCCGGGATAGGGTTAAACCTTGGGCAAGTGGATTGACGGTAGTCAGTAAAGACCATTCTAGATAACAAAAGAGTGAGGTGAAGGATGTATTCCGAATGATGAGTATGCCGTCTAGGAATAGTAACATGAACAATATGTTGAAAATATTTGGCCAAATTATCGCAAGCTACTAGTTGTGTTGTCCTATGTCACCTAGTTTAGAACAACGTGATGTCAGATGAATATTGGTAAAATATATTCAGATAGGTTCTTTGAATAAATCACTCAAGCACTCCAGTAGGGTAGAAATCCAAGTATACTTAGTATACATAGTGTATTATATTTTAAGAAAAACATGAGAGATCGGTTGGTAACCGAGTCATGAAATGAGAGATCGGTAATTAACCGAGTCATTATAGCTGTATATGGTTATCTCATTATGAGATTGATTGGCATGGAATGTGTGTTCTAAATGATTTTTTGTTTAGAACAAAGAACATTATGTTTCAATTATTTTCCCCTTGTTTCTAAAGTTTTAAAATGGGAATGGTACATCTTGGTATCGGAAAGCGAAGGTTGTAGCTTTTGGACCTATTGTGTCCATAATATTATGAAACTTAAAATTTTCTTGTAATGAGAAAATGGTTAGAACAAGAGGAAATGTTGCAAATAATCCTCTCATCCGAGGAAGGAGTAAGAATCGCCAAGAAACTCGATGAGATCCTTGCTACCCCGTTAGACACAAGAGATCGTTTGGTTGTACTTGAATAGTAATTAATGGGAAATGAGGAGGAAGAAGATGTTGACAACAATAATCAGCCACCTCCGGGGACAATGCCAATGTAGGTGTTGATAATAACAATTTGAACATACCTGATCAGCCTGAGAACAAAAAGGCTAGGCTGGCAACTGAACTCACTAATGATATAAAAAGGATAAGTCCACCCAAGTTTGATGGCACCACATTAGGAGATGGGGCTAAGAATTGGCTTAGCAAAATGGAGAAATACTTTGCAATAAGGAATTTCTCAGAAGAAACAAAGGCGATATGGGGAGCATATCAACTTTCTCACGAGGCATCTTCATGGTGGGATAGCTGTAAGGCTGAGTTAAACATTGATGAAACTAATATCACATGGGATCAATTTAAAGGATACTTTAGGCAACGTTGGCTGCCACAACTTTACTATGATAAAAAAATGACCGAATTCCAGAAATTAGCTCAAGGAAAGTTAACTCGTATTCCAGATTGGGAGTGGTTTACAAAACTCCTTAATTTTGTACCTCAGTACCAAACTGATGAGAAGTTTAAGATATGGAAATTCATCATGGAATTGAATCCCATTATAGGAGGAGAGGTGGATGTTCATAGCCCAACCACGATGGAAGGGGTTGTTGAAAAGGCCATAAGGTAGGAACATAAATTGAAGGAAAGTTCTGCTCATAAGGAGGAAGTATGGAAGAAAATTCCCAACTCCTCTTCATCATCTCTTGCATCTGAGAAAGGATCATGGAATAAATTCAGAATTAAAAGTAAGTTTTCATCTGATACTAATAAGAAAGTAGCAAAAAATAAGTTTGCTGGTAATGCACAAACAACTTTGTCAAGAACAATAATAATGGACCGAAGTCCTATGGGGGTCGGAACGATAACTCTAGGGTTGAAAATAAACTTGAGCCTAGAAAGGGACATGTAGGAGGCTGTTATAATTATGGCATATATCATTATGAAAATCAATGCCCTTTGAAAAAGGATGATCGTAATCAATAGCACAAGATACACACTGCAGTAGTTGACAAGCAGGCTGAGAAATAGGCCACGCCTATAGAAGTTCAGGTAAGTTATTTGGTTTACCTATAACTATTATTTTTGATACCAGAGCTATTGAATGTTTTATTTCTAGTAAATTAGCATCAAAACTAAAAAGAAAAGTTGGAAACATGGATAAAACATGGACTGTATAGTATGGAAATAATGTTGTTCATATAGTTAGTATGTGTCTTTTTAGAGCAGTCCTTGATTTACCTAACTTTTCCACTGAAGTTGATCTTTATGTTGCACCTTTGGGGTATTATGATGTAATCATAGGTGTTAATTGGTTAGTAGAACATAAGGCTAAAGTAGACTGTTTTGAAAAACACATTAGTTGTTTAGATGACCTGCAGAAAACAATAGAGATTTAGGGTGTGAAACGTGAGATTTCATTAGAAAACTATCAGCTATGCAACTTAAAAAGGCCAAAAATAAAGGTTGTACCTTATATGCAGAAAAATTGTAGAAACAACTGAAGAGAACAATGATGTCATGGAACGATATCCATTGTTATGAGACTTCAGTGACGTATTTCTGGAAGAATTGTCAAGTCTTCCACCCAAAAGGGAGTTTGATTTCACAATAGAGATCAAGCCTGGAACCAAACTGATTTCTAAAGCACCTTACCGAATGACTACTATAGAATTAGTAGAGCTTAAGGCTCAGTTGCAAGAAATTTTGTCTAAAGGTTTGATTAGACCAAGTGTTTCACCTTGGGAGCACTTGTAATTTTTGTGAAAAAGAAGGATGGAACACTTAGATTGTGCATTGATTATAGAATGTTAAAGAAAGCAACAATCAATAATAGATACCCACTCCCTAGGATTGATGATCTATTTGATCAGATGCGTGGAACATCGGTATATTCTATGATAGATCTTCAACTGGATATTATCAATTGCAAATTAAGGATGAGGACATTCATAAAACTGCTTTCGAAACATGGTATGGACATTATGAGTTCATGGTTCACCTTTTGAATTAACAAATGCACTGTAATATTTATAAACTTAATGAATAATATCTTTCAAGAATACTTGAAAAAATTTGTGCTTGTATTCTGGGACGACATTCTCATATATTCTAAAAATATTGAGGAACACCATGAGCATTTGAAGATAGTTTTGGAAATTTTAAGAAAGAGACGACTATACGGTAAGTTTGTCTAAATGTTCTTTCTATGACACGAAGTAAACTATTTGGGACATGTAATAAGTAAGAAAGGAATTCTTGTAGATCCTTAAAAATTGTAGATATAACTCGAGTGGCTGCACTAAAGAATGTACATGAAGTTAGAAAACTTCATGGGGCTTGTCTACTATAGAAAATTTGTAAAAGATTTTTCTAAGGTGGCTACACTAATAACTTCTTTACAGAAGAAGGATAAGAAGTTTGTTTGGAGTGAGAAATGTGAAATTGCATTCAAAACTTTGAAGAAATAGTTAACTTCAACACCTATTCTAGCAAAGATGCAGATCTTATGGAGATTATATGGTGGTAACTAATGCATCTGGTGAAGGTATAGGAGGTATTTTATTACAAAATGATCATGTCATAGCTTACGAAAGTAGAAAACTAAAGTTATATGAGTTGAATTATGCTCCACATGATTTAGAGCTTGCTTTGTCATTGTTCATGCACTAAAAGTTTGGAGGCATTACCTACTTGGTAAACCTTTTGAATTGAAAACTGATCATTTTGGGCTAAAGTATATCTTCACTTAGCCAAATCTTAATGCAAGACAATGAATGTGGTTAGAGTTTTTGTCTCAATATGATTTTGACATCAATTATATCAAGGGTAAAGAAAATAGAGTGGTTGACGGTCTAAGTCATAGGAAGCACATTTATGTGCTTATAATATTGAGAACTCAATTTAAAGATGAAGTAAAAGTGTTATGGAATTTGATTCTTACTTTCAGCAAGTAAAGACAACACTTGCTCTAGATCCTAGTGATATGAGGTATAAAGGTTTTCACTTTGATAACGAAGGAATCTTAAGATTTGAAAACATGGTATACGTACTTCGCTAAATGATTTGAGAACAAAATTGTTAGTAGAATTTCACAATTCACCTTTTCTCGACACCCCGGTATTACAAAAATGCTTGCTGATATAAAGCAACAATATTTCTAAAAGGGAATGAAAAAGACGTTATTGATTTTTTGATACATTGTCTTGAGTGTCAACATGTTAAAGCGAAACATATGCACCCACCAATTTATCAGTATCCTCATGGCATACCATAGTACAAGTGGCAAGTGATAAGCATGGACTTTATACAAGGGTTGCCTATGTCAAGAAATAAACATGATGTTATTTTAGTAGTTGTGGATAAACTAACAAAGGTAGCACATTTTATTGCTGGTAATCTGAAGGATGATTCTCCTATGTTAGCTAAAATATTTGTACATGAAATTTTCAGATTACATGGAGTACCTAAATTAATCATATCGGATAGAGATCCTAGAATGACATCAAGGTTTTGGCAAACACTTAATGTAGTTCTAGGAACTAAACTAAATTTCAGTTCTGCGTATCATTTGGAAACAGATGGACAAACTGAAAGAGTTAATCAATTTTTAGAGGATATGTTACGAATGTATTGTATGGACCAGCAGTATAAGTGGGAAGAGTACCTTCCACTAGTTGAGTTTGCATATAATAACACATATCATGCCTCTCTTAAGATGACACCTTTCAAGCATTATATGGAAGAAAATGTAGAACCCTTGTTAGTTGGGACAACATTGAGGATAGAGAGGTAATTGGACCTGAAATTCTTACTAAAATGGAACAACAAGTTAAAATGATTTGTGAGCGCTTGAAAGAAGCAAGTAGATAGACAAAAGAGTTATGTTGATTTAAAGCGGGTTAACAAGAAATTTGAACTTGGTGAGAAAGTCTTTCTTCGGTTAAACTGAAAAAGAGATCTATAACTTTTGGCAAGGCTTCCAAGTTATCACCTCGTTATGTGGGACCTTTTGAGATAGTTGAAGTAATCAACCCTGTAGCTTACCGTTTAACATTACCTCCTACTTTGTCACAAATGCATGATGTTTTCCATATTTCTTTTCTTAAGAAATACATTTCAGATTTATCACATGTGTTAAATTGGAATTCCTTAGCAGTCTAAGACCCGGAATAATCATGGTTAAACGCATACAAGTTATAAACTCACCATTGCATTTAAGAAATCATGAGATAAGTCAATGTAAGGTCTAATGGGACCAGTTTAATCAAGAAAGTGTAACTTGGGAAAACCTGGACGATATGAAAACTGCTTTTCCATATTTATTTGATCAAAATTGATTAGGATGACTGCTAAAAATTGTGATTTTATCTTTATATGACAATAAGTCTGCCAGTTATGGACAAACAACTATTTATTTTTGAATAAACGACTATGTGAATGCTAATTTCTGGAACTTTAAAATTTTGATATGTTTTGGACATATGATAAGAAAGTGAATAAGTTGATTACCCAAAATGCAATGATTAAAATGAGATAATCATCGGGATGATGATTATTTTTAGGAGGGAAGTATGTAACACCTTGTCAAACTGTTATATTCCTCTTTTGCATTGCAAGCGTTGACATGTGATTTTTAGGACAAATGTGTGTTTCGTGGTTGTTGAAAAATCATGCTTGCCATGGATAAATCATTTCTGCTCTTTGATTGTAGGGCTGATATGTTGTTGCTTGCAATAATCTATTTCACTTCTTATGAGTAAGTTGTAATCTGGTTTGAATGGTTGCAAACTTATCCCTTACTATTGGACTCATCCTTGGATCAATTCCATTGATCCAAGGTATGTTTTAAATCTTCTTATCTAAACTGAATGAAAAACTGACATTCATTGATTAAGAGACTTAACAGACTGAACTTGTGTTTGTTGCAAATTATTTATTATCTAAAAGACCGTGCCTGCATTATGTTTTGTATTGTGCTCAGCTCCTTTTGATTGAGCGTTACAGGGTGATTAACGACGTTAAGGGAAATAGAAACCTGCTTCAGAATTCTTGAGAAAGAAAGAATATAAACGTGTCCTATATCTAATAAGGTTTATCCTAATAGGATTCGAGACTCAGGTAAATTTTCCAAACTCTTTCTACGCCACTCTACGTGGCATGACATCCTAACCTAAGTTGTTAATACTAAGTTAGTATGTAGGGAAATAACCTAAGGGATGCTAAGTTATTTCTAACCTATTGCCTAATACTATTTAGTTAAGCTATGTCCTAACCTATGGTGGCAATCTATTTGATTGAAGGTTATATCCTAATGTTATACTTTTAAATTAAACTAAGATCTAACCTAAGCAAATTGTATCTATTCTAAACTAATGGGTATGAAAGGGAACCTATGGGTCGATTGGTAAGTGGGAGCTAAGCGGTGGTTCCTAAGCTATTAATGAGATGTGATTTTGATTTAATAAGGGCGAGTACTTTGCTGACTGGTAATTACATGGAAATTTCTGGAACCTACGTGGAGGCATCGCTAAGTTTGGAAATGCATGTGGAAGTTCAATTTGGTCTTGCCAACTTTGGATGGCGGTGGCAAGGAGAGATAAGTAGGAATATACAATTTAATGTCATTAATTCACCTCAGTTTTGGCAAGAAAACCATCTTGGAAGGCATGCTGGTGGATTTGTTGGGGGTTTTTTTGTTTTGCATGCTTCATGATTTTTCTCTCGCATGGAGCTATCTGGTTCTTCGAACCAACAATTTGATCTGCACTTTGTGGCTATTTTTGATTTCTCTGATCTATTTTTGATTCGAGGAAAGTATATGAGGCATGGTGGAAAAATATTATTGTTGGTTGATCTTTCTTGGAGAAGAAGAGGTGTTGTAAACTCAGTTGGAAGTCTTCTTTGAATTGGCAGAGGCACTATCAGGCATGATAGGCTCTACCCATTAAGATTTCTTGCTTTCTTCTAAATGATTCATTAAAACAACTCTAGTCACTGGATATATATTTTTGCATGATGTATCTGGTTATTTACTTGCATGTTTTCATGAAATCTATGTGGTTTTTGGAATGTTGATCCATTTCTCTTAATGGTAGTTTTGGGAACTTTATCTGTACTAGTTATTAGAGGTATTCATGTAAATTTGTATTGAATCTCTGTAACTTGTACTTGAAGCTCTAAAATTTGTATTGAAGCTCTGTAGCTTGTATTCAAAGATTTGTTTCTAGCATTCAAGACTAATGTTGAATGAACTGGCTTGTTTCTTGTTTGGTTCTGAATCTCTGTTTAGTCTTGTGTTTCGTGAGCTTGAAGTGGAGCTCCGTAGTTGTTCTAAGCTTGTATTGAAGCTTCAAGATTTGTTATGAGTTTTTATTGGGACCTTGTGTTTGTTTTGGACTGTGTTGGAACTAAGTGTAGTTTTGAACCTTTGGTTGAATCTTCGTATTCAACAACTGTACTCGTATACAGTTCTTACGAATACTTGAACTTACTATTGAGTTGTTGAGTTTTGTTCTGTACTTACGTTTTGAACTGGAATTTTATTCTCATTTAAGGATTTGAGAATACTTGGACTCATATTAGAGCATTGGTGTTTTGGTTTTGAACTTGTATTTAGGGCTTCATGTTTCTTTTAGGCTCATATTTGATCTTGTGTTTGTCTGAGCCGGTGTTAGAGCCTTGTAAAGTTTGAACTTATGTTCGAAGCTCATATTCGACACTGTATAGGTATTCCATTATTGTGTGTTCTGGATTTATGTTGGAATCGACATGTTTACCTGTATTGTGAGTTGGGTTTGGTTGGTATTTGGTTTTGAAAATATTTATTCTCTTTATAGACTATCTACTCGATAGGGGCTTGAGAGTTTAGTTTTGGTTTGAAGCCAATCTGTAATCTCCTTGTAATCTCCTTCATGCCACTCCTTGAGTGTGATTGGTTTTTGTGCTTCATCCTTTAGACTATACAACCTTCTTTGAACTCGACAGGGTGAGAGAAATCGAAGTTTAACCTATCCTTCTTTGTTCTGAGCAAACCCATGTCTTGCGGAAAGCTTGATTGTTTTGTTCTTAATATTATAAGGGGATGGGAATTATGTCTTGTAATGGGTTTGGTTGGTCTTTTGATCGTTTGGAACAGTTGAATAAATTTTAATGTTACGGGAATGATGTATTACTCTCTTGAACTTCTTAATTGGTTTCTTTGGTTTTATTGGAAGTTGAATTTAAAACCTAAAATAATGAATCTTGTTTATTGTATATAAAAATTATCTATGTTAGGATAATTTTGTATATTTGTTCTTGTTTGGGACATGAACTTCATACTTCTTGTATCAAGTTATTAAATCCGTGTAATAAGAATTCAATTCTTGAGTTTGCAATTCCTTCTGCACTTGTATATCTTCTTTGTTTTTGGACTCTTATTCCTTGAGGGGATCATAGAACGAATCTCCGGGTTTTAGGAAGAGAAATGAATATGAACCATGGGGACAATATACAGTTAGGGACTGTACTATGTATTTCTTTCTGAGATTTGAATTTGTACTTGAGCTTGGTGAATGGAAATAGGAAACCAACTTGTTAGTTTTGATTGGAAAGTTGTAGTGTGCATTCTTTGACTGTGCATTCAGGTTTGTGTTCTCTTTTGGGAACTAGTTAATGAATTTATAAGTTTGAAATAGATAAGGGAATTCATTTCATAGGATAAATGAAATAAATTATGGATTGGGTCCTTTTCTATTTGAGATCCTTTTTATGTTGACTGTATAAGTTCATAGACTGAACTTCTCTTTAATTAACTCTCTTATGAGATGGAAATTTCTTGTGGATTGGTTAAGAGATTTAGTTGCTAAAGTATAGCTTGGATTTGTGGGCAGTCTGGTTTTAGATATTTGCATTATATCTACTAACAGATAGAAGTTAGTAAGGCTTTCTGTTAGACTGTTTTAAATCTACTTGGATTGAATTGGGACTCTTGGTTAGATGTTGCCTCTTTATTTATGGACTCCTTATATTGATATCTTGGACTGAGGCAGTGTTGTGTGTACTAAACTTAATTTTTCCTTCGATGATGGTTATGTCCTGGGAATAGGTATGTATTGATTCTCTTCTTTGGTTTATATGGAAAGATGAAGCATACTAATATGAGCTATGCTATAACTAACTTCTTTTGCTACTTGGTAAAGATAAATGTGTATTTCTATTCTTATGGGTTTATGAAATAATTGAATGACAAGACTTGTTGATTGTTTTAAATTAATTGATAGGATCAATTAAGTCTTGTGATATAATTCTGATGTTGCAGATTATATTATGCTCTTTTCTTAAAAGTGAATTCAAATTCTCTTAATTGTACTTCTTTCTAGATGTTATTACTTATGATTATTTGTATGATGTATATTAATTGTTTCATTAAATCAAGTTGTTTAATGAAACAATTATTGAATGAACTTTTATTTAATGCTTAGCGCTTATCTTGCTCGGTTCATCGAATCGACCCGTGCTATCAATTTTGCAGATGGACATCGTAAGTGATAAAAGAAGACAAGAACTTTCATGTTGTATTGCTTATTTAATTCTAGATCTTATGTAAAGAGTTTCGATTCATTCTTGAGTTGTATTGAAAAAGAAAAGTTGTATTCTTTTTAGAATAGAGGTTGTTTGTTATACAATATGCCTGAAATGCATAGTCTTGTAAATGTATGAGTTTATGACGATGAATTTAAAGTGGAGATTTACTTGTATTTGTTGTGTAAATTATCTTGTATTTTATGAAGGAGATGGAAATCCTATCTTGATGATATTCTTCATATCTGTTATATGCTTAATTCGGATAAACTTGATAAGTTAGATAAAGGGAATTAGTTCAATTTCCCTTAATAAGATGCAGCTTGTTAAGTTACATAAGATAACGATCTTTATCTAAACAATTCTAACATAGTAATGGAATGTGTAATGAATATGCAGTAAAACTATAGAAATTGTGAAAGATAAGAAGGGTATGACAAACCCTAACACTTAATCAGGTAGAGGAAGACTCTTCCTCACTCAAAGGAATGTAATCTAAAGAATGGTGATATGATCGTTAATCATTAGACTTCATTTCTCTATAAAGTCTACTATAGTTGAACCTATTTGGTTGCTACACCTTCTTTGAATGGTTAAGTTACATTATAATGGAACTTATGATGTTGCTGTCCTATTTTTGGATATTTGTTTGTTAAGCCAAGTAAAACGAATATAAAAAGCAATCATAAGTTAAGGAAGTTCTTTAATGACTAATTGAATCAAATATAGAAAAGATCTTATGGAGTGTTAGATTAGGGTTTAGCAGGGTTGTTGTAATTTGTGTAATAATCTAAATTAATAATGTATTAATAACCTCCTTGGGGTATGTACATCGTGATGAGGTAGTTTCTATAGGATGTTGGCACATGCCAACTACAAGATTGTACCTTCGAGAAGACATGGGTCTTCTCAAGGATACAACGTTGTAGTTGACATGTGTCAACACCCTTCTGCATTGATCGTCTAGATCTACACATAAATATGAACTTGAACTTAGTTTCTCCCTAGGTCAAGTTAGTAGCATGTTTAGGATAGGTGGTAGCTTTCAATGACTCGGGTACCTTGGCACATCCGGTTGACTTAGGTCAATTGAGTATGCCCATATACCCTAAGTCATCGTGAGCATCTTCCTATAATAAATTATGTTTCTAACCCCTTGTTTCTAAAGTCTTAAAATGGGAATGCTACATAATATACATGCCCAATAAGTTTTTTTATGCCCCTTTTAAAGTCATTTAAACATTAAAATTCATAGATATCCCCCAATAATATGAGTTAAGTGAGGTCCTTTAAGAATATCTTCTCTCCTTTTATTGGGGTTACTCATGCATGTACCAATGCTTTTGGAAAATTTCCCTCAACCAAGATTATGATGTTTCAAAATTTATGACAAGCTACTAAGAAGAACATGAAATATATCGACACAACATGACAAAATGCAAAGCAACCCCTTTTAAATTCATTTAAACATTAAAATTCATAGATTTTTCCCTCGATAATATGAGTTAAGCGAGGGCCTTTAAGAATATATTCTTCCCTTTTATCGGGGTTACTCATGCATGAACCAATACTTTTGGAAAATTTCCCTCAACCAAGATTATGATGTTTCAAAAGTTATGACAACCTACTAAGAAGAACATGAAATATATCAACACAACACAACAAAATGCAAAGAAACTAAGAGTAACAATGATTATGTCATAAAAATAAAACATGATGGTCATAAATAAATTCCATATAAAGTGAAACAATCAAGGTGTATTATCAAATCAACATTAAAAATACCAATAAAGAGAAAAATGAAATCAAAAGAAGACCCAACACTTAAGATCTTTTGGTAGTGCAAAGGTGGAATCGAGGCTAACATGCATATATCATGCACTTGTGTTGCTATAAGACTAAACAATCATAACAATACATCATTTATTGGTTGTTTGTGAGTGTTAAAACACATACAATAATTAAACACCGAATATTATAATATGCAAATTAAATTCATTCGGGATGATTTTCATTATGAAGAGATTACATATAAATAGGTAAATGACATCCTTAGAATAAGGAGTCAAACCATATCAATTACCCAATCCCCACTTATCTCTCCAACATGATTCTCTCCACCTTTATTTTCTCACAACTATCTAATAGTGAGTTGTTCTCACAACTCATGTACACCCAAAATATAATAATAATATCTCACACTCACCTAACTATTACAATATTATATTATCATCTAGATAATATAATTCCACAAACATTATTAATGTTCACACTAACACATTAATTTCCTAACATTCACCCCCTTAGTGTGAACATGGGGCAAAGTGGAACTGAAACCAGAATTGTATGCCACCGCATACTTTTAGGTCTACATACTACTCTTGTCTAAATCTTACTTGCACATGACCACTACTATGTAAAGAACACATCCCATATTTATCCCATGTGAACGAAACGAGGTTGTTTCACTGGCTGATCATCTTCATAAAAAAATATGACAAGAAGAGGATTTCGTAGTTAGTTGCCCTCCTATACAACCGTCTCACCGTTATGTACCTTCCACGCCATATCACAATACATTCAAGAATTTACATTAGGTAAAATCATACGTCCAAATCAAATATGCACAAACATATGTTCTTATTCTGCAAATCAAAGCAAACACAAAACTGAAAATGAAGTTACCATAGCAAAATGTAGCTTAGTTGTTGGTGACTAACGAGAGGTGTTGATCACCTCCTTCCTCCGTTGCCTCCATCCTCCATCTATCTAATGCTAACTCAGCTGAATTTGATCATGAGGCTCAATTTACATTGATGGATGTTGGTTACCACCAAAAATGCATCCATAAGGAATTTTTTATTTAAAAAAAAAACTATTTACGACTCACAAAATTGACAGACAAATAAATTTTGACTCTAATACAAAATAACGACAACACTTGACTTATAATAAGACGTCTGACGACTATTTTAACAAAATGATGATAACATGTCACAAAAATAAAATACAAGAAAAATAACTTTATAACAATTTTTATGATACAAAACTACAATTAAAAAAACTTATAATTATATATAAAAGTAAAATTCTTTAACACTAAAAAGATCAAAACTTTAAAATAATAAAATAAAATAAAAAAACATAAATTAAAATTAAAAAAATAAAACTGAAACAAATATGGAAAATTTTAAAAACTATAATTCATATAATCTAAATAAGAACAAAATGACTTTTTGTTTTTTTTTCTAAATTTTAAACCACATTATTTACAAAAATATCTACACCTAAAACAAAAACAAAACAATATAAAACAAACTTTATAAAAACTTTAAAACATATTAAAGAATAAAAACACACCTAATCCACATATAATATAAAACCACGAACAAAATACTATGGACATAATACTAATACATATATTAACATTTCTAAAAACAACTACGTGCAGACCATTTCCTTGGGCTCTCTGTCAACAATGATTCAAACCAACTATTGGCTACATGAACGGCTTGTTGAAAGAAGACAATAGATTTATTTGAGATGACAATAATGAGAGGTGGACAACATATATACACTAAACTCACCAATATGAACGCAAAGCCTTCACATTTCCATTTTCTTACAAAATAATCAGATATGTCCCATGTGTCCAACCATGTACTGTGCTCATGAACATATATTATGCGCAGGTCTGATGCACAATCTACAAGTTATTGATGGAAGTGTTTACTTTGGTTGCTATTTGTTACAGAGAATAACTTGAATATTCCCAACCAGGCACA
Organism: Taxus wallichiana var. yunnanensis; assembly: GCA_018340775.1. Lineage (NCBI taxonomy): Eukaryota > Viridiplantae > Streptophyta > Pinopsida > Cupressales > Taxaceae > Taxus > Taxus wallichiana. The sequence goes on along the minus strand of CM031243.1, from coordinate 221,543,354 downwards.
CAAAGTGGTTACAAACCTAGGAAGCCCGTTGAACTGTCAAAGTTTACATGGATGACAAGAAAATACATATGTTTCCAGCCTATGACCCACACAGACCGCCAATGGTAAGTGTATGCAGCTTACAGTGTCATAATGGAATCATTATGAATTAATTCATACAAATAAATCATACATCTGATAGTGAATTAACAATGAAAAAATAACAAAAAGAAAACCAAACGTTGCTCTGATACCAATGTTAAAACCTGTATAATAATTATACACCGAATATTATAATATGCAAATTGAATTCATTTGGGATGATTTTCATTATGAAGAGATTACATATAAATAGGTAAATGACATTCTTAGAATAAGGAGTCAAGCCATATCAATTACACAATCCTCACTTATCTCTCCACCTTTATTTTCTCACAGCTATCTAATAGTGAGTTATTCTCACAACTCGTGTACACACAAAATAAAATAATACTATCTCATACTCACCTAACTATTACAATATTATATCATCATTTGGAAATTATAATTCCATAAACATTATTAATGTTCACACTAACACATTAATTTCCTAACAACGAGCCACCGCTATCCATAAGAATTTTTCCATCTTACCAACTTGTTGGCAATCAAAACGTGCTAAAATAGAATAACTACAATAATGAATTAGTATAGAGATATCATACACATGCTATATACAATGAAATAAAATGCACACTTCATACTTATATTAATAATATAACTTCAAAGGGTAATAAAAATATACAAGATGTCCATAATGTCTCATTTATGAAGGAACATAATATAAAAGTTAACGAACCCCCTAGGGTGCCCTCATGTCTCTTGAAACCAAGACAATGGGTAATTTGCATACTATAAAATATACCCAATGCAGTAGTAGTGAGATGTGGTGTGCCTCATCTATGTGACCTAACCCTTTATTGATTGAAACCCTTATGCATTGCTTGGAGTAACTTTGTTCTTGCTAAAACATGGCTCTACAATCTTTGCATCCTTGGAAATGGATGAATATGGACTGTTTGACTTGGTTGAGTGCTTCAAAATTTAGGAGAGACTACTCTAGATGATGTGCAACTAATTTAGGAAGGTTAAGGAGAACTTTGTGTGATTTTGGCATAATCTTTGCAATAATAGTTTGTGAGAATGCCAGTGAGTTATAAAGTGATATGACTTGCTTATATAGCCTTTTGTAGGTGAAATATTCTAATAAGACTGACCCTAAGAAGATGAAACGACTTAAAGAATGATTTGAAATTGAAATCATAAACAATGATTGTGAAGGCTAAATATTGAACCCCATCTTGACCCTTCCATACGTTTTTGGACTAGAGAGAAAGTACCAAAATTAAAAGGTGTGTCATGAATATTATATGTTTTATGTTGCTTTGATTAAATAATATTCCCATAATTAATGACATAGCAGAGTGTAAAGATAAACAAGTTGTAAAAGAGCTAGAGAGATGAGGAAATTAGATTTCGAATGTGAACATTTGTCTTAGCAATGGTACATGGTCAAACTTGACATTGCACAAGGACAAGTTATTAAATTTTAGTGTCTACACAACCATCTCCACTATTGGACATTTAAATTATCTTGAGTGTAGATATGCTTAATAATTCTATGGTCTACTTTTAGCATAAAGGGATTACATATGAGGAAGTCTCCATTACATGAGGGAATGTGCTATAGGCACCAACTCAAGATCATGAGATGCATAATTTTTCACGATACTTAAGTTTCTTAGATTCATAAGCAACTAACTTGCAACTATTAGGTTAAAGTACCTCCAAATCCATTCAATGATGCATATAACAATACCTTGAAATTCCCATTATGATCTAATATTTTTAGAAAATGTGCTAAAATAAGGATATGTTTCAACTTGTTTGGAAAGTTTCTTTGCACTTAAGAGACCATTTTTTTACTTTTACACCGCAAAGAGGTGATGGGGTTGGAAATGCTGGAGGAATTGTCCATTAGTATTTTATAATACGCTACCAAGCTCATGAAACTTATGACAAATTTTACATTTTCAGGAGTTGGACACTCTAAAATATCTATTTTTCCGAGTCAAAAACAATTCATGCCTTGGAGATGTTATGTCCCAAATAGTGTACCCCTCTTTGAAAGAAGGCACACTAGATAGCTATGCATATAATTTGTGTTGCAATAACCTTTCGCAATGCTAATATCAAGTACTTATCACAATATTTCTCATTATAGGAATAAATTAAGGTGTAATTTAGAAAATGTATCACAAAATGGTCAAGACAATCCTTAAATATGGTATTCATGGGCTTCATGAAAGTTTTAGGGAATTTATCAATAAAAAAGGAATAAATATGAACTCATAGTTATAATTGTGAGTTCTAAAGGATGTCATGCACATAGTGTACCCCTCTTTAAAAGAAGGCACATTGGATAGATATGAATATAATCTATGTTGCAACAACCTTTGCAATGCTAATATCAAGTACTTCTCACGACATTTCTCATTGTAGGAATAAATTAAGATGTCATTTAGAAAATTTAACACAAAATGATCAATATAGTCCTTAAATATGGTATTCATGGGCTTCATGAAAGCTATAGGGGAATTGATCAATCAAAAAGGTATAAATGTGAACTAATTATTACAATTGTGAGTTCTAAAGGATGTCGCACACATCCTCCTCTTTGATTATGAGTTTATGGAATTTGGATTTAAGATAAATCTTAGAGAAGACTACTTATCCTCTATTTGATCAAAGACATCATTAGTTCTAGGAAAAGGGTACACGTTCTTGATGCTAACCTTTTTATCATTTTATAATCAATATAGAGTTAGAGTGTGCCATAATTCTTATTTACAACACCACTTTGAAGCACCAAAGGAGAAACATTTGGTCTTATCATGATAAAATCAACAATTCTTGAAGTTGTACTTTTGAACAACTTTTAAAGATCAAAATTTTTGAGCATGTAGGCATGATTTAAATAGAGAAATAAAATTTCATGTTTGGAGGAATACCTACAAATTCATTGGGAAAATAATACTCAAAATACCTTAGAATGAATAACTCCTCAAAATTGGTTTCCCTTCCTTTCACCACCTTTTCTAACTGAAAAAGTATTTTCAACATCCCTTTCTCACTTCTCGCTTCTCACTTCTCACTTCTCACTTCAACTGCATTTCCAATAAAACCCTTTTAGAAATAGGTTTCTTGATTTTAAATTGGATTGCCAATTGATCTTGGTTGTCAAGAAATCAAACCTCCTTCTCAAAACAATCAAGTTTTGTATGGTGATTTGTTATAAATGCATCCCTAAAATGATGTCATATGACCCAAGAGGGGCCATTTTTTAAAAAAGAGACTAAGGTATAACCCTACTTGGTTTGAGTATTTAGTAATATGTTTCTTTCCTAAACGAACTCAAAATTCTAAATTTTTCTCATTTTTATGAGAGATTATTCCTATTCCATGCAAGTGCAAGAGATATTAAACTATTTAAGGTTCCATAATTAAAAAGAACAAAAATTGAAAACTTAAAATAATGCATTGAGTCTCTATATGAGTGACAAATTGTTTACTTTACTACCATCCACCATTTCAAAGATAAGCTAATTTGTGTTATGACTAGCTAGAAAATTAGAATAACCCTTCTTGAAATTGTCCTTTCCACCATATAACTAGCATGAATGGTCTCAATTTTGTACAATTTTGGAACTTATGGCTCTAGGATGTGGGGAGGAACATTCCTAATTTTATCGTACTTATCTCCCTAAAAGCATCATTATAAGGTGTTATACCCAATATTATTAGCCCAAAATTATAGCTAAAATTAGAGTGTGTTTTTGAAAAAGAAAACTTAATACACAACAACACCTAGTTTTCTTCTACAACATTACACATACAACACATCTAAACCATTAGCCACATAGTTTATTGTTTTGTTTATACACATGGTAAAAAAATTACTTACTTGTTTAATATTTTGTTTCATGGGAACATATAGAGAGCACTAGGATACACATTACAATTACTAAAAGAATATGATTCCATATATTAAGTCATATGTGCTTCCATCTACGAGGCATCACACTTGATTTTTCATCAATCATTCTAAAGGTTAGAAAATAATTCCAAGGAGGGAGCGTCTCTCTTGGAGTTGATGTGTTCACCCTTGAGAGTGGTTTTGGTTATTTTAAAACTAACTTTATATTGATCACATTCACACTCCTTAAAGGTTAAGCTAATATTAGGAGTTTTTATATTATTGTTGGATAATTATCCACATTTATATGTAGATTTTTGTTCATTTACATTATTATGGGATTATCCTATTATTGAAGTGCTCATAAGAACCAATTGGTTATTGTGAAATAAGCTCTCTTACCTATTTAATAGAACTCCATTTATATATTGTAATAAGACTATTGTATATGACGAGAACTTGAATAATATGGAGATTCTCATTATTTGATCCATTTTTCTGTGCATCAATGGTGTATGCATTTTTCCAAGCAATCTTGAAGTTGTGGTAATGGTGTTGCTGGTGAAATTCTTAAGATGAAAGTATTATCCTCTCCAACATGGTATTATAGCTCGGTCCATGCAATCTTTCCCCATCATTTGTATTTTTAAGATTCGTATTAAACGTACACTAGGCCATATAGTTTTGTAGAAAATTTCTTGTGTTCGAGAACCTTGGTCAAGATTTCATTGGGCCATTAACATTGACAATAGGCAACAATTTGCACTTGGAGAAACCACCATACTAGATGTCGAATTAATGAAGTCTCGTAATCTCGAGCCACTTGTAATTTTTTTCAATTTTGTTTTACCTCTCTTTCTATCTACCTCATTGAAAGGCATTTAATTGTTTTTGGATGTTAATTTTAAATAGCTTACAGAGCCACATGACACGTGGTACGTTTTTGGAGATCCCCCTAAAAATATTTTGGGTAGACGTGAAGGTCACGGAATAGGTCGGAGTTAATATATTGGCTTTGGATCCAGAGCGGGGTCTATGCCACATGACATGATTCTTCCAACCTTTCTTTGTTTTTCCCATGGACCTCAACCCCGCGGAATGAGCAACAACTTATATTCCTTTTGGGTCTGCTTTTTAAGTCAAGTGGGTCAACGATCATAAATCGACCATGTAAGATAGAGACAAGTTGCTACATCTCAATGGAACCAACAATTTAAGTAATCCCAACTATAAGTTGCAATGTGAAGTCAGAACCAATCATAGACAAACAAAAATCTTGATAGATCGACAATTACAAAGAGCATGGAGCTCTTCTATTGGTTTGGGCTTCGACTTCTAACAAAATCTATAGGCGAATACTAATATTTGTGACATTCGTGGAGCTCTCTCATTGGTCAAAGATTCACATCAAAAATGAAGGATTCATAAGGCCTGTCACCGCAACCAGCTTAAACATCGAAATGTGGCGGCATTCTATCACATATTTTAGCATTGGCATCCGATGAATTTGAAGCCCCAAATTGAGCAAGATATAATATTTATTTTGGGTCTCGTGTCAAAGGTCAACATTATATGGAAGACACACATAGCTATATAAATGGCTTCAAAAATATAGAAAAGTGACAAGAAGATAGATATTTGTAGCAACATAATATACAAAGCTTCATATAGCTCGAAGGAGAATATTAGAGTAACAACTTGAGAAGATAGATAAGAAGAAAAGAGAAGATACATGTGACAACACAAAGCAAAAGGAATTGAATAGAAAAGAAGAGAGAGAGGACACAAGAAGAAAAATAAAAGACACAAGAAGAGAAATTAAGAAAATACAGAGCCGTAGCTATGAACTTGTATGAAGTTTCTCAAATTGAATATAATATATATAAATTTTTGTGTGTTTTTTATTGTGTTCTAGTTGTGTTTTCCCCTGTTGGTTGGTTGCGTTGGTACCATATTTTTCCAACATTTTGGTAATAAAGTGATTAGTTGTGGAACTTTTGAGTTCTTAGTTTTTGGGTTTAAGTTATAAAGGCTTCTACTAGTAGCAACTCATAACAAGAACCCACAATATTTGATGGGAAGAACTATGATATCCGGTGCATTAAAATGAATAAATTGTTCTCCTCTCAACAACTATGGGAACTAGTTGAAGGAGGATACATAGAAGTAGTAGATCAAGCTGCTTTCAATGCACTAACACAAGCTCAAAAGAATGATTTGAAGGAAAATAGAAGAAAGGATGCAAAGGCTTTAAGCTATATTCAAAATGTTGTCACTGATTCAGTTTTCTCAAGAATAACAACAACTATAAACTCTAAACAAGCTTGGGATACCTTGTAGAATGTTTATCAAGGAAGTGACAAGGTGAAGGTAGTTAGATTGCAGATGTTGAGAAGATATTTTGAGACTCTTCTCATGAAAGAATCAGAATCAGTAAATGATTTTTTCACAAGAACAATGACCATAGTCAATCAGATGAGGACTAATGGAGATGTGGTTAAAGATCATAGGATCATAGAAAAGGTATTGAGGATCCTTCCAACCAGATTTGATCTAGTTGTGGTTGTAATAGAGGAGTCTAAAGACTTGAGAAAAATGATAGTTGATGAACTAATGGGTTCTTTGTAAACCCATGAACAAAGGATGAGTAGGACAACCAAATCCTCTAATGAACAAGCCTTCAAGAAAAATACAAATGTCAGAGGTAGGAGGAGAAATTCCTAAAACATAGGAAGAGGAATATTTAATAACCAACAAGAAGGTGGAAGACATAACCAACAAGATCCAACAGCAAGAGGAAGAGGAAGAGGAAGGAACAACAACACTTCTAAAGGTGGTTCTACACAAAGGTATGAAAAATCAAATGTACAATGCTATTACTGCAAAAATTATGGACACTATGCAAGTGAATGTAGAAAGAAAGAATATCATTTGAGAAATCATAATCATAATGCAAGCTTCTCTAATGAAAAATAAACTAAACCTGAGAAGAATGAAAGGAGTGGAACCTTCTTCCTAACTTTCAATGTACCCGAGCAAAGAAAAAAAAATATGGTATTTGGATAGTGCATGTAGCAACCATATGTGTGGAAACAAGGAGATGTTCAATCACATAGATGAAGCAATTAAATATGAAGTGAAGATGGGAACAAATGACAAGGTTCTTGTGATGGGTAAAGGCATTGTATCCATTCTCACCAAGCAAGGAGACAAGAAGCATATTCATAATGTTTTTTATGTCCTAGGATTGAAGTATAACCTTCTAAGCATTGGAAAGCTTGTCCAAAATGGATATAAGGTGAGGTTTGAAAATAGAGAATGCATTATATATGATAGAAGTGGAAGAAATAGTGAAGATGACACAAAATAGAATGTTTCTTTTGAGGATGTAGAGTGAAGGTGTAAAAACGTTCAAAACAATAACTATTGATCAATCCAATCTTTGATATCTCAGGTATGGGAATTTGAGTTATGGTGGATTGCATGTTATTTATAAAATTAAAATGGTTAAAGGGCTACCTCCTATTGAACAACCAAAAAAAGTATGTGAAGGTTTCATATTAGGGAAGCAACATAGAAATGATTTTCCCTTAGGTTGGAGAGCAAGCTCACCTCTTAAGCTAATACATGCATATTTGGGTGGTCCCATGAAGACTCCATCCTTGTATTAAATTGTGTATTTCATTACATTTATAGATGACTTCAAAATAAGGACATGGATTTATTTCTTAAAAATAAATTAGAAACATTTGAAGTATTCAAACAGTTCAAGGCCATGGTTGAGAAGCACAATGGCCATTATATAAAGACATTGAGAATGGATAGAGGGAAGATTATATATCAAATGAGTTTTTAAAATTCTGTAAGGAGAATGAGATCAATACGAAATTTACAACAAGGTATACACCACAACAAAATGGTGTAGCTGAGAGAAAGAATAGAAACATTCAAGAAATGGCAATGAGCATGCTCAAAGCTAGAGGACTATTTGATGAATTCTCAGGCGAAGTAGTTGGAACAAAAATATATTTTCTTAATAGATGTCCAAAAAGAGTGTGAGGAACATGATATCTCAAGAGGCATGGAGTGGAAGAAATCCAAGTGTTGAACACTTGATATTTTTAATGTGTAGTATATATGCACATGTGCCCAAGCAAAGAAGATCAAAGTGGGATAACAGAGGAGAGAAGTACATTTTCATTGGATATAATGAGCAATCAAAATCTTCTAGATTGTATAATCCAATCACAAAGGAGCTTATAATCAGTTGAGATGTTAAATTCATTGAGAAAACATCTTGGGGATATGTATAATAAGTGGAGTAGCCAGAAGAAAAGGAAAATGCACCTATTATTGATGTTGAAACAAAAAATGGTAGAACAAATAATGCACCAAGTTGGACACCCATTTCAAAAAGGGGTGAATCTTCAAATGGCAGAAACCAAAAAAGCATGTAAGTACCAAAAAATGAATCATATTCATCATTATTTGACTTAAATCAACACCAAGGTTGAATGAGGAGTGTACAAGAGATTTATGAACAATTAAGGTATGAATAAAATGAAGATGAAATGATTAATTTTTCTCTATTTTCAACAGTTGATCCAATTTATTTTGAAGAAGAAATTAAGGACAATAAATGGTGTGGAGCAATGGATGAAGAAATGCATGCAATAGAGAAGAATGGAACATGGGAGTTAGTAGATCTTACAGTAGGAAAGGAAGTTATTGGAGTCAAGTGGGTTTATAAAACCAAGACTATTCCTGAAGGAAAAATTGAGAGACATAAGGCAAAATTATTTTCCAAAGGTTACAAATAAATGCTTGGGCGTGATCATAATGAAACATTTTATCAAGTAGCAAGGCTAGAAATAGTGAGAACAATTATTGCCATAGCTGTTCATCACAAGTGGAAGGTCCATCAAATGGATGTTAAATCAGATTTCTGAATGGAGTATTGGAAGAAGAGGTTTATGTGGGACAACCACCGTTATGAGATCCTAGGGCATGAGAGAAAAGTATACAAGCTCAAGAAAGCATTGTATGGACTCAAACAAGCACCAAGGGCATGGTATAATAGGATAGACTCCTATCTGATTAGCAATGGATTTATCAAAAGTAGTAGTGAGCCCACACTCTACATCAAAGCAAGAAATAATGGTGATATTTTAATTGTTGTTTTGTATGTAGATGATTTAATCTTTATTGGAAATGCAAACAAGGCCATATAGATGAATTCAAATCAGCCATGAAGAAGGAATTTGAGATGACTGATTTGGGATTGTTGAAGTATTTTCTTAGCATTGAAGTCAAGCAAACAAAACAAGGCATTTTTGTCTCTCAAGAAAAATATGCAAAAGAAATCTTGCAAAGATTCAGAATGTTGAATATCAAACCAACATCTACATGAGCTAAAGTAAGCCTAAAATTAATCAAAGATGATTGCAACAACAATGTAGATCATACAAGGTACAAATGCATGGTAGGAAGCTTGATGTATTTAATTGTAACTAGACTTGATATAATGTATGCAGTTAGTTTGATTTCTAGATTAATGGAAACACCAAAGGAGACACATTGTCAAGTAAGAAAATGTATTTTGAGGTATGTGAATGGCACAAGAAATCATCATATTTTATATTCTGCTAATAATGATTTTCAATTAGTTGGATATACAAATAGTGATTGGTCAGGTAGCCTTGATGATAGAAAAAGCACATTTGGATATGTGTTTAATATTGGGTTAAGAGTCATTTCATGGGCTTCAAATAAACAATCAGTTGTTTCATTGTCTACAGTGTGAAGCAAAGTATATTGCAGAAAACTCAGCGCTTGTCAAATGATATGGTTAAAGAGAATCCTCTTCAATTTGTATAAAGAGCAACATGGAGGTACTACAATTTTTTTGATAATGTCTTCATTGAATTATCAAAGAATCCACCTTTTTCATAGATGAAACAAGCATATAACAATAATATATCACTTCATTCATGAATTGGTTTAGAAAGGAGAAATTTAGATCAATTTTTATGTGCCGGAGCAAAGTAGATAGCTGACATTTTTATCAAACCTCTGTCAAAAGAAAGGTTTGAGTGTTTGAGAATAAGTCTGGGTGTCATGGATGAAGGACTGCTTAGCTCTAGAAATTGAATTCTATTCATTGAATACATTTTTGGTAGTTGGCTCAAGATTAAGGGAGGGTGCTAGAATTAATGAAGTATGTAATCTCGATCCACACACAAGTTTTTTCAAATTTATTTTCCCTCTCTTTCTATCTACCAATCTAACATACATTTAATTGTTTTTTGGTCATTAATTTTAAATAGCCATCGCCAAGCCACATGCCACGTGGCATTTTTCTTGAGACCCCCTACAAAATGTTTTGGATAGAAGTGAAAGTCACGGAATAGGGTAGAGTTGATATTTGATTCAGTGTCTGAAACGTCTATGCCACAGACATGATTCAACAAGCCTTTATTTTTTTGTCCCCCGATTGACCTCAACCCCGTAGAATAAGAAACAAATTATATTATTTTTGGGTCCATTTTTTAAGTCAAGTAGGTCAGCGGTCATAAATCGACCATCTAAGATGAAGAAAAGTGGCTACATATTAAAGGAGCTAGTAGTTTAATTAAGCCCAAGTAGAAGTTGCAATGCAAAGCCACAACTAATCATGACAAGCACGCAACATGATAGATTGAAAATTGTGAAGAGCGTGGAGATCTCCTATTGGTTTGGGCTTTGTATTTTGACAAGATCAATAGATGAAGATTGATAGTTGAGACATTCATGGAGATGTCTCATTGGTCAGAGCTTCACGTCTGAGAATGAAGGATTCATAAGGCATGAAATCGGAACCATTTAAACACGAGACATGTGGAGGCATTTTTCTCATATTTTGGTGTTGTAATCTCGGCATATTTAAAGCCCCATTGAGTAGGATCTAATATTTCTTTTGGGTCCATGTCGAAGGTCAACGCTGATGGAAGACACATGGAGCTATATAAATGGATTTTACTAATATACCAACGTGACAAGAAGATAGATATATGTAGCAACATAATATACATAACATCATATAACTCGAAGGAGAATATTAGAGCAAAAACTCGAGAAAAAAGAAGAAGAAAAGAGAAGATACATGTGGCAACATGAAGCGAAGGAATTGAATAGAAAATAAGAGAGAGAGAGGAGAAAGGACACAAGAAGAGAAAGAAAGGACACAAGAAGAGAAACAAAGAAAAATAACAAAGCCACAAATCTGAACTTGTATGAAGTTTTAATAGTTGAATATAATATAGATATGTTTTGTGTATGTGTTTTATTGTGTTATACTTGTGTTGGTTGCGTTAGCACCATATTTTTTTCAACACTAGATTGGTGATCGAATTTTTATAACAATGACCTAGTTTGTTCATTGCACTATTTTCTTCATCTTAGGAAAAACCCTTAATGAGCCTCCCGAGAAATGAACTATAACGAATTTTACATAGAAGCAATTATCATTTGGTATATTTCTTAAATATTGACCCTTATGTTTCGATTGCGTAGATCTCTCCTTGTTTGAGTCTGCTTGATCTACCCACATTTGTTAAGTCATAAAGCGAGTTATTTTTTTGTTGCACATCATGTGCCTAGAGTGAATGTTTTATATCTTCTCAAGATATATGGTGCTATTCTATCTAAGCACTCTTGTATTTTCTCGAGCATGATAGTGATGAGCTAGATCTAGGATCATTCATGTGTTGTGAGGATATTAGTCGTGGTTTCATTTCACATGGTTCTTGATACTATGTAAAAAAACATCGTTAGCATTTGAGTTAGCCTAATAGTCTACACCAAAACAATGAGAACCTAATGAGTCTGACTCAACCCTAAACATCTATGTGGACTGTTAGACCCACATTTCTAATTGCTAAGATGATTTTTGATGTTCCACATGCCAAGTTTGCTACCATTTTGGGCCTCAACCTCGTGTTGATAAGAATAAAATATATATTTTTTCATTTATATGCTTGTTGATATGTATAGGTATTTTTTTGTTAAAATATTCCATTAGTAACCTAGTGGTCTTGGGTTAAAAACCCACTAGGCCTTGGATTTTTCATAATTATAAAAGGGGCACTTTTTGTAAGGTGTGTTTTTTAAAGTGGAAGCTAAATTATTGATATACAAGTATTATTGTTATGGGGAGCAATTTGTATGTGAAAGTGGGAAATCAATGTAAAAATTGCACAATTATAAACAATTGGCGGGGAATTTTTGTTCCAAAAATTAAATTTTTAGCCATTTTAAAAGGCCATTCGCATTGCCCCTTGACCTTGTTGAGGGCTGCCACTCCCAAACTCCCACTTCCCGGACTAGTGTTAAATATTTTTGGGGTTACCTTTCTACCTGAGGCATATTATATTACTCTCACGTGTCAAACACCGTGAGGGTGAGGCCCAATTTAATACGTGGTCAACCCCCTCACAAGAAAACACTTACTTCTTGCTTTCCCTTGTTCTACACCACATTTCTTTGGATGCATTTTTGATAGAGCACATCGTCCTTTATTTTTGGGTGTTGTATTATTTTTCAAGTGTATTATTACATCTACCTTGTATTCTTGTCCTAACATATTTTATTTTTAGTTTGAGAATGATATGTTGTTCTCTAAAGTTTCGCCATTTAGAAGGACATGGTAAAATTTGTAGAAGAGAATAGAAACCTCAAACAAAAAAACTCTCTTCTTAGCACCATCATCATTCATGAAAAATATGACCTCATGTATTCTCTGCAAAACAAAGTGCTAGGTTGTAACATCACTCTCATATTGTGGACCTTCATACCCCTATTTCTAGTCTAATAACATCTAATGTTCCCTGCACTATTGACCTTGATTTGTCGGTTTTAAAGTTTTCTCTTGATGCTCCTAAGCTTGTTGTGCTTGTATATATGAGCATGTTCTACTTCGCATCTTCCTATTGCGAGCTTACACACTTTGTGTATCCCACTTCAACTTCTTCTGCTCACATGTATGGTTCCTTTAAGAAGCATACCACTACATTATGTTCTAACATGATCTTTTTCTATATGTTTTTAATAGGAGATATTGAAAAATATTTACTGAGTATTACTTCCCATATTCAACCCATTAAATGGCATTCTCGCCACGACATTGGCAACAAAGTAGGTGATTCACTAGGATCACTTGTTGTGAGCTCATGTTTTTTTTCACTCAACTCTTCATGAGGATCATGAGCTACATGAGTTTTTTCACAACTTCACTCGTGCCTAAGAAAATTGAGACTTCAACCGCCGACATGATCAACCTAACACACGTTCGATGTATACTTGCATGCTCCAGTTGTGGAATTTGCACCAAATCATATGAAAATGTCTTATTTATCAATCTGTATTCATTTGGGATGGATCTATGATCACTTGTGGCAGAGACATAAGCATTCATTAAGAGGATTCTACGGACATGGATCCATCATGATTCAAATTCTTGCCCCACTTTCTTGTCATTTGTAATGCTCTTTATTTTAAGCTATTTCATTAGCAGGTGTAGATTGTATCTCCTTTTACTGAGATAGTTTGTAGCTGCATTTTCAAAACTTTTTAGGCATGTTGAAAGTATCTCTTATGGTAGATCTATTATGGTGAATACCAATTTCATGTCGGTTTGTTAGTGTTTGAGATCATACATATTTGTAGTGTCACTCTACCCATTTAGTAATATGAGAGGGTGTGGTGCTGATCCTACATCTTTTGGCATCATGTTCCTTGCTATTTTATATTTAGTGGACCACATCTTCTAGCAATAGATCGAATTATGTTTGGTGATTTTTAGCACTATCAACATCACCTCTAACAATCTCATTCAGCTTAGATTTTGAGATTTTTCTCCTTATGAAGTGTAATTATTTTATTGAATTACGGTGTCGAGAATTCAATGATAGTCTCCTAATATGGAGTTATTATGTTGAATTACAATGTCAATCAATTTTGAGTTTTGTGATCGAGTGTGGATCCGCACCATATTTCAAACTAAAATTTTTCTTTAGAGGAGTACGAGTTTTTCGAGCCATGCTTCTTAGGACGCCTTGCAACATGATTTTTCTCTCCCTACTTTTTGTTTATTAACTGATTTTTGGATACCTTGCGGTGAATTTTTCTAATATGTGATAACTCTTTTTCTAGTTATTGTAAATGTGTGCCTTATTAGGTCTTGATGCCGAAACCCATATTTGGATGTCTTCTAGCTTTTCTCTTTTCTCACTTCCAATTTTGTGCTTAAGGGAGGGTGTTGGAGTTGAAGTGTTCACACTTATGAGTGGTTCAATTTTTTTCCCAACCAACTTCATATTGAACATGTTCATACTCATCAAAGGTTAAGCTAATATTTGGAGTTTTATTATTGTTAGAGAATTCCACAAATTTATACATGGATTTTGGTTCATTTACATTATTATGGAATTATCCTATTATTGAGGTGCTCACAATAACCAATTGGTTATTGTGAAATAACCTCTCTTTACTATTTACTTGGAACTCCCTTTATATATTATAATATAAATACGTATATGTTGATCACTTGAATAATATAGAGACCCTCATTTTTGATCAATTTATGTTGTACATCAATAGTGTATGAATTTTTCCATGCAATCTTGAAGTTGTGCAAATAGTGTTATTGGTGAGATTCTTGGACCGAGAGTATTATCCTCTTCAATAGTATCAAGCTCTAGAGTAAACACCTACAAGATGTTACTAGACACAAAAATGTTGTTACAACATTATAATATTCCACCCACAATATCATCCTAAGGATTTATTTAGGGCTAGGATCATTCCACTTTCAATAAGGAAGAATAATCACACTAAGGAGACACCACTATAATTTTCATCGAGGCATAATGTGTAAATAATTATACCCATGATAATACACCAACTATGATATAGAATAGAGGGTTACATGTAAGAATTCAAAATAGCTCCTACACACAAGATAAGATGCAAGTTACAAAACTAGGTCAAGTGGTATGATTTTCTAACCATGTTGGTTTAATAATACTCTTAATGAGAGAAATTTAAAAGATGACACTAAGGTAGATACTTTATCAGCCTAGGCACTAAGGAGAGGGTTGCATAAGTACGATACACCCCATGCTTTGAGTTACAAAAATTATTGGTATGGCCTAACATAAGCTATTAAGATAATTTAGTTTGATAAGATTAATATGATTTTGATCTCATTTTAAGTTTGTTCTTGCACATACAACTAATTATATGTTTTTTTTGGAAAGAGGGTAAAGTGAGGGTTTTAGAAGGTCCCACAACCTTATACAAAAATCCCAAGTGGCTAGATTAGACTATGAAGCTTACATATAGAAAAACCCGTGAAAATTCCAAAAAAAAGGCAACCAAACAAAGCCCAGAGCAGAAAAAACAAACATCAAAGGATCTTTTTCAGCTCGATAATAGAATTCTTGGCTTGGGTAGAAATTGACTCATTGGCAAGCTAGTCCCCCATAGTTAACTGCTCCATGTAGTCTTTGGTGATAGGCACCTGGTGTTCTTAGTGAAGGTTTCCCAAGATTTGAGAACTGAGAAGGAACATTGCAACTTGGATAGGATGGAAGTCACCAAATCGACATGGCGGTCATCTGGATGGTTCTCGGTGTCAGCAGCAGACTTCATGTCGACCTTTGCAGTGTTTCCAGACCCAAATTATTGCCAATTTGGGACAACATCCATCTACACATCCTAAGGGCTGGTATCATGATCCTCCATGATGATATTGTTAGAATTTCATTGGAAATTAATCCCCTCCTCCTTAAGCTCCACATTGGGGAGTCAAGATACTGATTGAGCAAGACCAAACAGAGCATTTGAGAGGTGAAGCTTTGAGCTATAAGTAGGAGAAGAAGTAGTGAGTGCCACAAAATCCATTGGGTCAATAATACAGTCCGGATCGGGAGGATGGAGGCCGAACAGGGAAATATGGGGAACAAATCCTGCCAAGGAGGGACCTAGGATGACTATATCGGATTCGAGTTAGTGGAGACTTGTCGGTGACGACGATGACCGGAGGAGGGACGGGAAGCAGGGGATGGAATGGGGGAGGAGGTGGGTGTACGGAGGGGCTGACCATGTTTGGGAGGAAAAAGGTTTAACTCAATAGGGGAAGTAACAAATTTGAAGAGGAGGTAGAGAAGGCCTTGATGCAGAATGGGCCCTTCTCCCTCCCTAGCTAGATTTATGGAGTGTTCGAGTGACTGGAACAGAAATGCAGCCAGGTTTATTTTCTTCCCCCAGCGTAAGTGTGAGAGAATGAAGAAGTGGGGACCAAAGACCAACCTGTACCACCCATCAATGGTGAAGTATCTCATGATCACCTCAGCGACTCTGTCCCAGGGAGGAAGGAGGGATTCTCGAATATAACCAGAGAGATATTTTTTCAGCTTCTCCCCTTTGGCAATAAAATCCTGAAGCTCCACCTGTAGAGGCTTCTTGAAGTATACAACCCCGAGGTAGGAAGGCCAGTCACCGAGGTGATGGCATTTGTGGAGATGGTGAAGCGGGTGTTTCCAATATGGACCCTACCGCGGGACCAAGTGGCCAGGGCACCATACGAAACCAAAGCCAAGTACCCAGACATTCTTTCAAGGAACGTAGTTATGCCATTATCCCTTAGAATGTTCCAAACTTCTGGTCCTCCTGCAGACAAGTGCAAGAAGCAGGTTCAATTCTCTTGAGTTGCCCTCCCATTTTGAGAAATTCATGAATGTGCATCGAGGTGAGGATTTACGAATCAACTTTAAAATGTTTGACATTTTTGTGGGAGCCTTCCATGTCATCATCTGTCCGTCTCAGATCGTAAATAATTATGATGAGAAATGGTGTATCTCAGACCCGGATCTGCACGAGTGTAGTAATTCTCATCCCACGTGCTCAGCTCCGTAGAGCAACACTTCAAATTAATGTGGAAATCATGACCGTTGTTAGTAGCAGGATGCGGTGCTTTTTCTTGGTCTTGCGACATAAGGATCAAACTCCCACCACCACACGTTAGCTAGAAAATGAGCAATCATTATGGGTAATTTGAAGGAGATTGACCAGGAAATTATCCAACCATATTTGCTGAGTATCAAGGAGGACACCAATGTTAGCCAAACAATCCACCACCTTATTTCCTTCCCGAAGAATGTGCTAGAACTTGATCTGCTGAAAGTTCCTTTGGAGGAGACGGATGTCAACAATAATGTTTTTAATAGTCCATTGATCTGGGTCATCCGAGTTGAGGAGAGGCATAATATTGAGAGAGTCACTTTCCATAATCAAGGGATCGTTTCTAATTTTAAGAGTCACCAGCCCCATAAGGATAGCTAAGGCTTCAACACAGTGATTGGTACCCATGTTAAAGTTAGCTGCAATAACATCTTGAGGGGAACCAGTGGAATTTCAGAGGATCAACCCCCAGACTTCCATAGGGTTAACCTTAGAAGCACCATCCGTATTGAGTTTCATCCATCCCCGTGGAGGAGGGAGCCACCTAACAACATAACAATCCTGGGAAGAGGGCTTAGCTGTGGGAAGGATCGTCATCTACTGACACTAGTCCTTGTGATTGTACAATTGAATTTTTTATTGATATTTCTTCCATAAGTAGCCATTGAGATTATATTGGAAGAGAATAGCTATATGGTTGGCCACCCTCTCAGGATCCCAACACTTGGTCTTTGAAGATTCTACTATTTGTCTCTTTCTAGATGCCCCGAGAGGCCGGGGAGGATAAGTTTCCACACTAGGGAAAGGGATGGGTGAGAGAAGGGGGAAAACCATTGAATGAGGATATCATGAATAGAATCTAATAAAGTCCAGACAACTCCAAAAAATGACAAAATCCAACTCCAGACAGCCTGGGCAAAGGGGCAATGAATAAGGAGATGAGAGGAGGACTCCAAGGCCTTACAATAAATAACACAACGAGTGGGAAGTGAGAAGCCTCTCCTCTTTAAGTTCTCTCCCGAGAGGCAAGCATTCTTAAAGGAGAGCCAGGAAAAGAAGCCAATTTTGGGAATAGACTCTTTGGGCCAAATTTTGAAGAGAGAAGGGCCATAAATGGTCCGAGGCTTTGTGTTATAGGTAGATTTAACGAGAGAAGGAACCAGAGGGGAGAGGGGCCAAATACAATCATCAGCAGGAGAGGAGAAAGGAATATAGAGAGAGGAAAGGGAAAACCACAATTGAATCAAAAGATGGCTTTGAAGTTCACTAATGCCCAACCAATCTAGAATATTCCAAGAGGGGATTGAATTCTAGAACTCTCCAGTAGCGAGAAACTTTCCTGCCATGATGATTGATGAGGTTCCTTTTGATAGGGTCCTAAACAGGGTTGAGGATTAGAGGTTTATCACCAATCCACCAATCTGACCAGAAGTCTATTGATCTGCCATTACCCAACCTCCACTTGGTCCCAGTATGTAGAAGAGGAAGAGAGATAAGAATGCAGAGTTCTAGATAGTCGAGCCGTGGGGTAGGGAGGAGAGAGAAAATATTCATCTTACGTCATATATTTAGATCTCAATAGCTGAGCCCAGTGTGAATTACCTTTAAAAACTTCCCAACCAATTTTAGCCAACAGAGCAACATTCATATCAGTAATATGTCTGATACCAAGCCCACCCAGATTGGTTGGCTTATAGACTTCATTCCAAGAGACCAGGTGTATCCATTTTTTGGCTTCCACCCCTAACCAGAGAAATTTATTTTGGATTCCCTCAACAACAAAAATCACCGAGGAAGGAATTTTGAGAAGATACATGAAATAGATAGGTAAACTCTGAAGAGTAGCTTTGACCAATTGAAGTTTTCCAGCCTGACTAAGAATGGCACCTTTCCAAGTGGCCAATTTTTTTGGTATCTCTCAATGATAGGATTCCACAGATTCTTGGTTTGTTTTCCTTGGAAAAGGGGAATGCCAAGATAGGAGGAGGGTAAGTCCACAATTCTATAACCAAATATGTCAGAAATCATTCTTTGAGTTTGTGCAGTGGTGTTTTGGAAAGAGATACTACTTTTGTTGAAGTTAATCAATTGCTAAGAGGCAAGTTGATAGTTTTCTAAAATTTCTTTGAGGGTATGAGATTCAATCAATGATGCTGCACTCAAGAATAGAGTATCATCCACAAATTGGATGTGAGTGTAAGTAGGGGAGATAGAAGTGATTTTGATGCTAGAAATGACTGATTGACTTTTGGCTGCCTCAAGAGCTCTGCTAAGGGTGTCTTCCATTAACAGGAAGAGGAAAGGAGATAGAGGGTCCCCTGCGAATACCTCTGCTATTTTTGAAGAATCCTATCGAGATGCCACTTATGAGGATCAAAAAGCAAGGGGTTATAATTCAAGACAAAATCTAGTTACACTATATGTTGTCAAAATCGCAACTTTTTAGCACCCAGATCAGGAAAGTCTAACTAACTATGTCAAACAATTTTTACATGTCTAATTTGAGGATCATCCCCATAGGATTTGAGTGATGGGCCAAGTGGATGGGTTCATGAATGGTGATGATACCCCCTTGAATAAATCAACCACTAATGAATCCATTTTGATTCACCGTGATGAGGTCATTCATCAAGGGCTTAAGCCTAGCGGCTAACATTTTGGTGATGATTTTGTAGGAGGTGTTGTAGAGGCTGATTGGCCTAAAGTTGACAACTGAATTAGATCCAAGAGATTTGGGAGAAAGAGCTATGAAGGTGGTGTTCCACTCTTTCAGGAGGGATTTTACTCGGAATTATTTAACCGCCTTGTAAAGATATTACTTGTTGATTTCCCAGAAGATTTGGAAAAAGGCAGCAGGGAAGCCGTCGGGGAATGGAGCTTTGTCACCTTTCATAGTGAAGACTGCTTTATGAATTTCCTCCATAGAGAAGGGTTTCATTAAATTTCCATTCATGTCCTCAGAGATTAATTTGGGAATGTGTTAGAGCATCTTGGGAATATCTTTCTCGTTCGGATGGTCCTTTTCTGAAGGATATTAGAATAAAAAGAGACTAATTCATTAGAAATCTCAATGTCGAGGTTAAAATATTACCTGTCGGAGTTAGCAATTATTTGATTTTGTCCTGCTTTTTTCTTTTTAGAGGTCAGAATGTGGAATAACTTGGTGTTATGGTCTCCCTTCTCCAACCAAATGCATGAGAAATCTTCTTCCAATAGGTTTCTTCTTCCTTTAGGGTATTGTGGAAGTTGTTGAGAAGATGCCTTTCTTGTTTATGGAGTTGTTCCATTCTTCCTTCAACCTCCATCAGAGCAGAAATGTTAGCTATTTCTTGAGTCAGCTTTTGTTTACGAATTTTGATGTTGCCGAACACATTGCTCTTCTAGATCTTAAGCTATTTTTTTATTTCCTTAAGTTTATTGGAGAACTTAAACATATCAAAGCCCTGAATTTTGATATCCCACCAGCTCTTAATAAGAAGGTCCAGATGATTATTTTCTAGCCAGGAAAGCTCGAATTTGAAGTGAGGATTTTTATGTTCATCTTGTTGTTAGCACATAGGATTAAAGGGATATGGTAACACACAACTTGGGATAAGGAACTGAGAAAGAAATCGGATAAAGAGAGATCCAATCTAAGGATCCCATAGCCCTATCCAATTTGCTTTGTATGTGATTTCTCGCCCACTCTATGATTGGACCAAGTGAATGAGGTACCATGAAGGTCCATATCAAGGAGATTCTCCCCACTTATAAAGTTAGCCAAAGCTTCCATGTTGTTGGGATTAGCAGGGGCTCCACCTTGCTTTTCTGAAGGGTATAGAGTGCAATTGAAGTCTCCCATAATGAGCACAGAGAGATTTATACAATTTTTTATGAAATTTGAGATGTCTTGTCAGAGTCTTTCACACTGTGATTCCAAGTTTTGGACATAAAGATTGATTTTAATCCAAGTAGCATTAGAATCTACCTCCTGGAAGAGAGTTCACAAAAAATTGGGGTGCTGCAGAAGGTAGTCACCTTTGAATTGTTTGGGGTCCTAGAGAGTGCATAAGCCTCCCAAATTACCTATAGCAAGATGTGAAGCAAAATAGGCAGCCGACCAAATTTTCAAGAGACTGTCATCCTTTTTGAGTTTGGTTTCCTGAAGCATGATAATGTTAGGAGAGTGGTTAAATTTCATATCCTTGAGGACCCTCTGTTTTTGTAGAGAATTGAGCCCTCTAATATTCCATGAGATCACCTTCATTTCTTGGATTTGGATTTACTCCCCACAACCATGGGGATGGTGCTCTATGTTCCTTGGGCCACATTCAGGGCTGATTCTTGTTGCAACTTAACATTTCCCAAGGTACGCCCACAAACTTTCTTAGAACCAATATCAGGTTTCTTGCACTTGCTTGGGTCATACGGGATTAAAACTATCTTCGAGAGGATTGAGTGGATGGGGAGATCAGGGAATCAGAGAGGGGAAGGAAAGGAGGACCGAGGAAAGTGGAGTTAGCAATGGAAAATTCCATGCCAAGACCGGGGAGAGGGGAAGGGAGAGGAGGAGGTCGAAGGGTGAGGGGTGGGAAGGCGAGCGGGGGAGGGGTAGTAGCAACCAATGAAGGGGGAAAATAGGGAGGAGGGGGAAGGGGAGGTTGGGGAGACATCCACTAGAGTAGAGACCAAAGTGGAAAGAGGATAGGGGTCAAGAGGGAGGCCAAGTTAGAGCCGACGGTGATATCTCTGTCTTCTGTGGAGGGAAAAGGGGTTAGATGTGGGGATGACCGGGTCTCTTCAGGAATGATCTTAGGGATATATTTTCCTTTTTTTTTGGGAGAGGTAACCAGGGTTTTGGGTTTAGGCTGAGGCTTAGTGGGGCATCTAGAGGCTCTGTGGCCGATGCTTTTGTAGATGGAACATGCTTGTGGAATATATTCATATTCAATGGATTGAGACCAGTTCCAAAATCGATAAGAGATCAATCGATTTTGGGAGTGGGCAACTGAAATCAGCATTGACACAGAAATGAGCATGAATGAATCTAGTCTTGGCCTTAGTGGCATGTTCTATTGTGATTAGAGAACCCATAGATAGAGCAATACCTTCTATAACCGCAGGGTGCCACAACTCCAGAGGAAGGCCTAGAAGACGAACCCAGATTGGAACCTGTGTCATTGATTCTTTGAGCAGGTTCAATCCAGGAGACCATTTCTTGAAATAGAACACTCTTTTGCCAAAGAACCACATACCACCCAACAAAACTTGAGCAAAGTCTTCTTTCATGCTAAAAGAGAAGAGGACAAATTCATTTGGCATCGCAGCTATTTCCAAGGTGCCACAAGGGTTCCATTTCATGTGGGCCCATTTTTTGATATCTTCGAGGGGGTTTGGGACCCATCAGCTTACCTACTAGGGATAGATCTCTAGAGGTAGCAATATCCTTTGTGATGTGAGAAGGGATGTGAAGAGAGAGGGACCCATCAGAGAGCACGGACATCAAATTTTCTAAGTGGGAAGTAGAAGAGGACCCCTCCACCAATTTCTTCCAAGCCTCGGGGAGGATGGGGAGACAGTCCCAGTTTTGTAGGGAAGTACTCTTGATCTAGACTAGAAGGTTCCGACATCAGATCCAACACCAGGGAACTCAAAATTTAAAAAATCAGAGGGTGGAAAAAATCAGCTTAACTAATTACCATATTCATAACCAATTATATGTTACACAATCAACAAAAATAGATTATTTCACAAGGCTCAAATTTTAGCTTTTTTTCATGATTTGATCAAAGGGAAAAATTATAAAGATACGAAATAGTGAGACTAGTTCAATTATATTTCAAATTAGTGTTCTAGTATATTACAATATAACATGATACAACTCTTCATTATATACTAAATATAATTATTAAAACACTCATAATGGAACTAATTCATGTAGATATTACAAAATTTGGTGTAGGAGCATCAAGCTTAGGCTTATATTCATGATGTAAATATAATAATTTGTATTATTCATAGTGTAAGGGTGTATTAGTAAGCCATTGAAAGATTCAATTGATTTTAAATAGTTTGTACTAGCGCAGTTGAGTTTTCCCTCCAAAATTGTAGGATTTGAAAGTTCAAATTACTTCTAAAGGTTTGTAATCATGAAACAAGTTGTATAGAGTTTAAATCATGGTGAATTGTCCTAATAGGTCTAGTCATAGGTATTTACACCCATTGTAAAAGAAAATATCATCACAAGTCTTATCTAGAAGACTAGTTCTATGTAGGGAGAAATATCCTAGCTAGAGATAAGGTATGTGAGAGATTTATGGTCTATTTCTAGATTGAATAAAATAGAGACCTATTATTATCTAAATTTGGTTGTGGATAGAGCTGAATCAAGAAAAAAAAAGTGGAATGTTGAATCAAGAGTGTGTGTGAATGGAAGAAGAGTGAAGAAGGCATTTAGGCTGTATTTGCAAATAAAGACTATACAAGAATCAATAAAGAAGTCATTTTTAAGGTCAAGGTATGTTCCGTGGTAGAGATATTTTCTTCAATTAATATATAGAGTTATAGACTCTTTTTATATGTTGATGTTTTAGTTTATACAAGTTAATGACTTATTGAATAACCTTTCATGTATGCACTATTCTTTCTCTTTGATCTCATGCACCAATTTAAAGAAAGTTTATAGTCTAGAAGAGTAAGAACATTTTGGACATGTGTTTATGAAAGAAGAATGATTATTCATGATGGAAAAAAGCTAAAACAATAAGGTTTTTGTCTTGAAGTCATTAAAAGAAGAGATATATTGAATTTAGAAAGAAGATTACTTGTGTTCTCATTATTTACAATGGAATTCTAGTCAAACCTTAATGTACAAACCTATACAAGCAATCACAAGCCAAAATCATTAAATGGAAAATTTGTAGAATTATTACAAAGAGCATACTAAGTTGATATGGTGTTTTGAATAGGTCATCAAAATGAGATAAGATAACTTTTACCCTATCGGGTTAGTGTGTAACCACGATATAGGGTTTGAGGAAAAACTATCATATATTTCTCAAAATAAAAAGTTAAGGGATTAAATTGGGAAAAAATCATATTAATGGAGTGTATTCAATTTTGAAAATGTTTTATGATGTTTCATACCCATATGTGCAAGATGTTTAAGTTAGTATTGAAAATCTATTCTAGTTATCCTTGAGACTTAATTGAATTATTTCGTTTGTGAACTGGTAGAATTGACTAAGGTTTGAGACCTATAACTTTGGGAGATTATTAATATAAATAAATGGTATTCTAAAATCCTGAAAACAATTTGTGGAAGAAATTTTGAAGGAATTTAGACCTAGATATTCCTAAATCAAACCTACTAGCTTCTAGATAGCATAGAGTATTGGATGGTAAAGAAGAGTCTTGATACAAATGCACATGAAATAATTTACCATAAGGAGATACAAGGATAACATGTTGTAATAGGTAGATTAAACCATTTTATTTTATGGAATCTTATATCTCATGTTCTTATCATAATCAAGTACTCATGGTAAAAACGAAATGATCGTGACTAACAAAGATCTTGTGTTTTCCATCATACCTGAAAGAGAGTTGACATGATATATTGGATAATGAAGTAGTAGATAGAGTAATATTATTTACGAGATATAAGAAAATATTCTATCAGATAATGGTTGTTACATGCTTGTAAACCATCATGATTTCTAGTTTGGGAGTCTCATAACATATAGTGGTGAGAATTAAATAAGAACCATATATAATTAAGAAGTGATTAGGCATATAAATGTATAGAGAGTCATCTTGATAGCATACCTATAAGGAGTGCCCGTTGTTGTATGATTTATTGGGTACAAGAGAGAAACCATAGTCTTAATAGAAAATGACTTATAAACGGTGTAATTAGTTTCAAGGAAGAATTTACATGAAGTAATACTTAGGGAAAGGAAAGTTGGTTAAAGAAATTTATAATAAAATGCATGATGTATGAATCTTATTTATGAATGACAAGAGTTATTACAAAGTTAGAGACCAGACAATATTAATAGTCAAGCTCCGAGGACAATGAACACATTTAAGTTTATTAGAGTCCTAAGAATTTAGTGCATGAATGGTGATTGTAGGAGCTATATGTGATGGTATGGTTGGAAACATCAACCAAAGTTGAATTATTTGATCATTCCTAATAACCAATTATAAATAATGATGATCTACTAAAGAAGAATAGTTTTACTATATTTGTATCATCAAATGTTATTAACCAATTGAATGTTTCTCGTGATTTCATGAAACAAGAATAGACTATGGGTAATATGAAATCAATTACAAGTTGATTATTTATATCAATTTTGGTATCGAGCTAAGCAAGAAGCTCTTGGAAATTGATATTTTTACTAATATTGAAGTGATTGAGTTGATTACAGGTGTTTGATAGTTGAAAGATGAAACAAGTTCAAGAATACTTGCTTGAGAAGGTAAATATGGTGAAGGAAATAATGAAGGGACTGTCTAAATGCAAGCATCAGTTGAGAGAAAAGAGAGAGAGGCAAGAAAAATGAAAAATTTAGAGTTAGAAAAAGAGAAGATAGAGATAAGAGAGAGATTGGAAGAGCTAGAGCTCATGGTTGAGAAAATGGGAGAAGAAGAGAATCAGTGGTTTGGATGGATGATGAGGAAAAGAGTGAAATGGCCAATTAGATGGCTTGTAGAGAGAAAGAAGAAAATTGTTATGAGAGAGAGGAAATACAAAGGAAGTTTCTTTGAAAGAAACTTAAGAGAGAGTTAATAAAATTTCAAATGAGTATGCAAGAAGAGGAGATCAAAGAAGTGATGTAAGAAGAAGAGGCTATCTTGCCTTCATGTTTTTCACTTGAAATTTCTTTTGATGTCATGTTTACATGTGAACCAATTGATAAAAGTGAAAGTGTAATTATTGAGCCATGAATAGGCTCACCAATGATGAAGTTGATGGAGAATTTGAAGAAGTGTCTATTTTGACACCTAGTGAAGCAAATCATGAAGATGAAACTCATGATATAGCTTGTAATCAATTTGTGCAGTTGGATACATAGATAAATGAGTCTCAAAATTTTGTTTTTAACAATAAATTTGAGTTTGTGGTTTCAAATGAACAAGAGGATGAGATGATTTGGAAACAAATCATGGATGAGTCAGATTATTTGGACCTCATTGGAGGTGAAGAAGACATGAAACAAGCTGAGATGGAGCTGATGAAGATCTTGAATCAAGAAGATGAAGGACAAAGTGAAGAAGAAGCTAAATCAACAAAGGTGGAGTCTTGTGTACCAAATTTTGAAAGAAAGATATGGAAAAGAGTACAAGCAAGAAGGAGGAGTTGAATAAAAGCAATTGAGAAGAGAAGTAGATGAAAATGAAATCAAGAGTATAGTTGTTTAAGACAAAGTGAAAAAGGATTTGAATAAAAGAAAGAATAAGCACAAAACATTCCATTTGAGCATGATCTCAAAGTTTCCCACCGGAGGAGTCGATGCATGAACATAGTGATTAGGCCTATATTCATGATGAAAATATTATAATTTTTATTATTCATAGTTATAGAAGGGTTCCATAAATCCTACTAAGTTTATTTGGTGTTTTGAATATGTCATCAAAATGAGATAAGACAACTTTTACCCAATCGGGTTCACTGTAATCCTAATCTATGGTTTGAGGAAAAACTATCATATTTGTCAATATAAAGAGTTAAGGGATAAAATTGGGAACAAATCATATTAATGGAGTGTATTTAATGTTGAAATTTTTTTATGATCTTTTATTCTGCATGTGTAAGATGTTTAAGGCAGTCTTGAAAAGATATATTGAGTTCACCTAGAGACCTAATTGAGTTATTTTTTTTTGTGAACTAGGTAGAATTGACTTAGGGTTGAGGCACAGTAACTTTGGGAGCTTCTTAATATAAATAAAGGGTATTTTAAAATCTTGACAAAAATTTGTGGAAGGAAGTTTGAAGGAATTTAGATCTAGATATGTCCTATACTAGACCTACTAGCTTCTAGATAAAACAAAGTATTGGATGGTAAAGAAGAGTCTTGATACAAATGCACATGAAATCATTTCCCATAAAGGGATACATGGAGAACATGTTGTAATAGATAGATTGAACCATTGTATACTTGTGGAATCTCATATTTCATGATCTTAGCCTAATCAAGTACTCGGGTAAAAACACTATGATCTGTAACTAAGAAATATCTTGTGTTTGATATCATACTTGAAAGAGAGTTGACATGATAGATTAGACAAGGGATTAGTAGACATAGTAAGCATATTTGGAGGTATAATCAAAACTTATATCAGATCATGGTTGTTACAAGCTTCTAAACCATCATGATTTATAGTTTGGGAGTCTCATAAAAAACAATGGTGATAATGAAATAAGAATAATAGATAGTTAAGATGTGATTGTGAGTATAAATGTATAAAGATTCATCTTGATAACATACCTATAAGGAGTGTCCATCTTTTTCACATCCCACAATTTCATTCTGGTTATCGCAAGGATAAGTTGTAATATGAAAAGTGGTTTATGAAGGCAGGGGGGGAAATGTTGTTACTTAGAAAAGTTTGCAGCTATACGTACATATGTATATCCTAAAAGGATATATACACTTACGTGTAGTTGCAGTAAGCCCAATCACGTAACAATGCTTTTCACCAAGCATTCATGGAGTACTTGACATCTATAACTTATTTGTGTATGATGGATTATATGAATTTGCTTAACTCACTTTGTATGCGATGGTTTCGTTACTTTGGTATACTATTTGGTTTTGTACTGCTAATGTGAATCTGGTCCATCTTACTTCTTTGGGAATAATGATTTGTTAAATATGGTAAATCTGTACATGGTTGTAATGTATTATTTTAGTAATGAGAAATAATTATGATTGTTTAAATGATACTAACCTTCTTTTGACATTATGACGGTCATAGACCGTAAAGCATTATGATGGTCTTCAGCAAGGAATTAGTGAAGTTTGAGATCATCAATATAAAGGTTTATAATGTTGACTTAACGATCTTTTTATTAGTAAGGTAAATATATTGCATAGTATAGAAATGTAAAATTATATTAATTTTATTGGTATTCAATTATATACTTGGAATATTTCAAAACTATTTTAAAATGGTTTAGACCATAGCTCAAATAATGATTATTTGATGATTGGATTGATCACACCATGCATTAGATTGAAACTTGTTTGGTTTGATATTGTCTTCGACCGATTGTGGCTCCATGCTAAGTGGTTATTGTTGTGATTGGTTTTTTTGGTCTAAGACCTCAACGGAAATTAAAAAAGATTGTTAGTTGTTTTAAAGGCCATTGGCCATGGAAAAAAGAGTTAAGCATTATAGCTATGATTAATGGTATAAGACCATAGTGAGTAAAACCTATATGGTCGTTGACCAAACTTCATTGGCATTGGATTGTTTAATAGTCAATGACTATGGTGAATGAAATTTTATTATTTTTAGTAATATGATCCTCGACTATACTCAATTAAATTTGATTGGTAATGATTAAGTTAGTGTTTGATCGACCCATGCAAAATACTTAAGGTTTTTATTGTCTTCGACTATTTGTTGATCACCTTGAAGCTATTTTGGAGGAAGTTGGTGTTAGGAAATATAATTTATTAGTGCTCCATTATTATTGATATTGTAAAGAGAATAATTACGTGAGTAATTATTCACATATTTGGCTGTATTATTTGATAGTTGTGATATTGTTGTGAGTTAAAACAATATCACGTATATAGGTGTTGAGAGAGAGATTTGAGGGAGTGTTGTTGAACAGCCTCCTTGTTTTTAGGAATACATATTCCTATATATGTGTAACCTGCTCTGCATGAAATTGGATTAGAAAATTATTATTGTGTGTTAGTCTGTTGCTGCACTTACCTGCACTTACATTTGGTACCAGAGCGACGTTAAATCTGTGGAAATCAAAAATATGGATTGATTTTGGTCATGTCGTGGATCTGGATTCAAATATCAGCCACATTACCTCAAGTTTGCATCGTTCATGAGCTCTCTGTGTCGTTGCATCTGAGAACGGAATAAATCTGTGGCACGGTGACAGTGGCATGGTTGATGCCAGAAGGGTCTGAAATTCTTAATCGTGGCAGAGGCTTGTTGATATCGACCATGCACTATGAACGTCTGACCATATCATTTTAACAGTCTGTACGACAGTCACTATCATCTATCAGCCTGTCATTGAGAAATAAGGTTTGACTGCTCCAAATCACGTTATGTAGCATATGGTACAGGTCTGCCTTGCACAATTGATGATTCATCGGTGTTTGAGAAAGTTAAGGAGGCAACGTATCTCCTACATGTGAAGGTGCATTCTGCCAGTTTTGACAGTCGATCCACTTGTCTTGCCTCTCACGCACTTATTGATAATGAAGCCCGATAACTGCTGTTAGGCATTATCCAACCTATACAAAACTTTGATTGGTCGATATCTTCTGGTGTTTGGACATCACAATTAGAAGTTTGCATTTCTTAATACTTGTGCGCTCATGTCAGATCAACATCGGTGGCTTTGATGCGTAAGTTGTTCAAACTTCATCCTCATCATGGTCAAATCACATAGATATTTGTTCATTCTTCTTCCAGCCATGTGTAAGAGTATTACCGAGAGTGTCTTCCTCTATAGTCTTAACTTCAAAGTCCATGGTTTATAATAAATACCTAGTGTGTAATAGTAGTGGGTGGTCTATAATCATGTGTCTTTTAGTTTAATTTGTGTATCAAAATATTAAATATAGAAAGTAATTAAATATTACTTTCCGAGTTTAAGTTTTTTAGTAAATATCCATGTAAAATTTAAAAAGTAATTTGTTTTTATTACTTTTTAAATATATAGTGTAAATTGGGAGCAATATCGGTTGAAGCCGACTCCCTAAAGAGTGCATTTTCGGTTGAAACCGACGCTCTAAGGTATAATGGACATTCCACTAGAAAAATTCAATGGTCTCAACTTTCACACATGGAAAGTCAAGATCCAGATGCAGTTGATGAACAAAAATCTTTGGAGGATAGTAGATGGAAAAGAACCAGCACCTTCAGATCCGACCAGATTGGCAGAATGGGAAACACGGGATGATAAAGCCAAAGCCATTATTGGCCTTGCCCTTTCGGACTCTGAATTACATTATGTTGATCTAGATAAAAACTCGAAGGACATATGGGATAATCTGAGCAAATTATTTGGTTCAAAAGCAGTCAATGCAAATTTTTCCCTGAAACTTCAGTTGTTCAAGCTAAAAATGAGTGATGGAGATACAATGTCTAGTCACATCAACAATTTACGATCTCTTCTGAGACAACTTGCAGAAGTAAAAGCTCCAGTAGATGACGAGGATGCAAAAGCTATTCTGCTGAATAGTTTACCACCCAAATACAGTAATGTTGTTTTCACTCTTGGTCAGATACCTTCTAACTCATTGGAAGATATGATATCAGCTCTCCTAGCTGAGGAAAAACGGACCAAAGAAGATATAGAAGAAGAAACAACAATGTATGTAAAAAGGAAGTACAAATTTTTTTCTAAATATAAAGAGGAAAGAGAATGTTTCTACTGTAAGAAAAAGGGGCATACAGCTTCATTTTGTAGAGCTCGAGCTCAAGATATACTTAGTGGAAAACTCAAAGGAATTGAGGCCAACTTTATTACTGAAGAAAGATCAGAGAATGAGGAAGAACAAGTAAATGAAGACAGTGGCTCTGAAGACTTCTTGTTCTGAGCATGAAACCGGAGGCAGGAGGCATCGGAGGTTGGAGGTCATTCAATGACCTCTCGTCAGTTGCCAACGACGGGGCCGCATATCAGCTTTGGTGACATGTGTGTGTGCGCTTGATTTTAGTGCTTCCAGTGTGGTGTGCTTCAATTTGCAGTGATCTGTTTTCAATAAGTGGAAATTTCACATTGAGGGGGGGAACATGATCCAATGTTCCATTTCCAGTATGCCAGTTTTTTCTATGTATGTATGAGCAACAGATGTCAGTAGAATTTCCTATGTTATTCCCTATAGTGAGATGTGATGAGGGCTGAGAATAGTACTTGGCATATCATGATGTGGTTGTAGGTAAACCACTTGAAAACCTTCATTTGTGGTTTGTGGTAAACCAATAGCAAAACCACCATTCTTGGTTGTTGGTAATCCATGTGCAAAACCATCACTTTGTGGTTTGTGGTAAACCAATTGCAAAACCACCATTCTCGGTTTGTGGTCAACCGTTTGCAAAACCATCCATGAGGTTTGTGATCATCCTGTGAAAATCACCAGATCATGAGCAGGTGCAAGTACAAAGGCAGGTTTTCCCCATGTTCGCACTAAGGGGGGGAATGTTAGGAAATATAATTTATTAGTGCTCCATTATTATTGATATTGTAAAGAGAATAATTACGTGAGTAATTATTCACATATTTGGCTGTATTATTTGATAGTTGTGATATTGTTGTGAGTTAAAACAATATCACGTATATAGGTGTTGAGAGAGAGATTTGAGGGAGTGTTGTTGAACAGCCTCCTTGTTTTTAGGAATACATATTCCTATATATGTGTAACCTGCTCTGCATGAAATTGAATCAGAAAATTATTATTGTGTGTTAGTCTGTTGCTGCACTTACCTGCACTTACGATTGGATGGTGCTTTGTAAGTAGTTGATCTCGACCACTACGTGGCACCTACAAAACTTAATGAGCATTAAATATTCTTGAGAAACTCGAGAAGCTTATGGGGAAGCTACCTTGCATGCATTGGAAAATTCATTTTTTTGTTTACTATTTTGAACTCTCCTTCTTTGGACATTCAAACCTCTATTTTTAGACCAGTGTGCATGAGAGTTGTTGATGATTATCTTTACGGATGAATAATTAGATTTGTTGGATACCTTAGGTTAGTGGGACACATGACCTAAGGTAACCTCCAGATTTTAAAGAAGCTAACTCTTCTCTATGGTGTGAGATGAGTTTAGAAGAAAACGAAATGAAATGCAAAAACTAAGGCAATATGCCGGACAGATCATAAAAGACACACACACACACACACACACACACACACACACATATATTTTGGGAAACTATTTATAATAGTTAGCATGATCTACTTTTTTATAAGTATTTTAGATTTATCGAGGTCGAGAAGGTGTAAAACATAACCATATGTAGATAATAGATACATAAAGAAAATCCAAGAGTGTATAGCACGATTGATCTTCAAATCTATCTAAAACTACTAACAATGAAAGAAGAAAGACACAAAATATTGAAAGCTAATATGCATAGAACAAGAACTCTTTATTCATAGAGAAAATCATACATAAGGCTGATATGGCATAGATTACAAATCCTTTCTACGAAAGAGTCTTACTAAGGCTAGCCAATACAATAATTAAGTCTAAAATCCCTTTTCATGATTCTAGTCTATTTTCTTTTCTATATTTTCTCCTCTCCTTTTTCATTGCTTTATCGAACGTTCCTTTATAGATATTCTTGGATCTCACTTCGATGTCTAGAATCAGAACCTTCACTGACAATATTCAATTTTCTTACAAGATCTTTCATTTTTAGGTCAATATCTCAACTTCCTATTGGTGATATTTGTAATTGTCTTTAATTCATCCAACTGGCACTTCTTTAGTCGATGATGATCCTTTTTTTCCATGTGGAGGTCATGTGCTTGTTCAGAGCCCTTCCTCTTTTTCTTTATTTGAAAGTGTGCCCAGGTGACAAGTGGAGGCCCTGTGCATCTCTACTATGCTTTTGAATTTTTAACCCCACCAGGGAAACTTTATCGGGCATGGGGCATGTGGAGATGCGACACATTTTTAGAACATACCTTCTCCGCTCCATGCCCCGAGTGCACCAAACAGTCACGTGGACACCTTCCACATTCAAATTCGTACTTAGTCAATTTTAGAATCAAACAGAAAAAAGAAACTAAGGGCGGACGACAAAAGATGATGACCATTAAAAAATTCTTATAAAAAAGAACTCTACAGTTATGGCGACTCACCAAGGGAATCCATGCCAACCATGGAAGGATTTGACAATCTCTTAGCCTAAAAAATAAAAACGTGGCTCAAAAAATGCCACTCAGAGCTTCTGCAAAGTAGTCATATATTTGAGCCATTCCACCTCTGTAGGACAGGTCCTTCTCTGTAAGGCCTGGAAGGCTTGGTCCAACTCGATTATCTCCTTATGGGAAAATTTTTGGAGACTTAACACTATTGCGTGCAAGTGGAATTCCAACTACACAATGGGGTTCAAAATAGCTTCTACCTTGGTAACATTGGAGTTATCCTTTAAATACTGAAAGACAGTCTTGTCTTCGTGTTTGGTGATCAGGAGTCGTTGAATTTTGTCCTTGATAGGATTGTAGGGTCATCAGGGAAGGGGGAGGGGAAGTCCAACTTGACTAGTTTTTGATGCTTTACTTCGATCTCCGATCCCCTATTAGAGCTAAGCCAAGAGATTCTAGAATTTGATGGACGCCTTGTTGCAGCTCAGGATCTCATTGATTTTGCAGCACTCATCCACCTCATCGTGATTCCTATCATCTTTAGGGTGGATTTAGAAGCATGATAAAGTTTCTAAATCAACAGTGATGATTTAGGGACCTTGGTGGATACTACACTTGATGGTGGAGGTTGTGGTCTCTACATTTGAGCACAATCCTTGTGCATAGAATATAAGTCCAAGTTTAGGAGATAAATTTATTACTTGTGGTGGCGATTCGGTCACAAAAGGAGGTGTATAACTCCTACACTAATGTTACAATTCCCCCCTTTTCTCCTAACTTCCAGTTCAAGTCCTTGACTGTGTCCTCAGATGATTTCAACTTTGTTTGGAGGCTGCCATTTTCTACCTCTATAGTGTGTAAATTGGATTGGATAGTAATTACCTTTTCCTTTATTGAATCAACCTCTTGTTGGAGGGCTCCTTTTTCCTACGCAAGAAAATTAGAAGAGGCCTCAAATGTGGCGAGTTTAGCCTCTAGAGTTTTAGCTTCCACGTGAGAGGCCACAAGGACTTCTTGTGATAGAACTTCCTTCAATTCCTTGTGGATATATTCTATTTCCTTTCCCTTTCTCTTTATCTTGGCCTGATGATTGTCACAATGGCCTCTACCTTATGGAGACTAGATTGTGCATTTTTTAGCTAGTTGTTGAGCTTTAGGTAATATGTAGTGACTACCGTTACAATCTCATTCATCAACTCAACCTTATCCTAAGGTCGAAATTTAGAAAGGTTGACCATGAAAACATTGATAAAATAATTATCTGGATGCATCTGTTCAACGGGTTTGGATACTTGGGGGACGAGTCAGGTGATAGTTAAAGACCTCTGCTACTAGTCATATAATGATCACATCTGTTTCATTGCTCATGATGACATTTCTTTCTTCTTCTAGTTTTCCCTTCTACTGTCTCAGATGGCCTTAGCAAACTCGACTTGACTCAAAAATTTAGAGGGAGAAGGGACAACCCCACCCGCGAATGGGAACCTGGGTGATAGAACATAAGGAATTGTAACTTGGGGTTGAGGGATTGAAGCTAACATGGCTGAAGAAGGGCCTGTCACAACATGGGGGGAGAAAGTTGGGATCTGGAGGGAGTATGAGGAAAAAGATGGGTGCTGGGTAGAGGGATAGCTTGCAATAGAGTGATAGACAAGAGGACACTTCCAGGAGGGAAAAATGGTGGTGGAGGAGGAAGAGGAGGAGGGGATGCAGGGGTCATGACCGAATTTATCTTTTTACATGGGGGCTTGACATTGATCCCTCCACCAGCCCCCATGCTAGGGAAATGATGCAATATATGGCGTGGGTGCACAGGTGAAAGGACCTTGAGAAGTATTGGGTAGAGGTGGAACCGGTGATTGTTGTTGGGAGGGACTGAAGACTCTGTAGTTGATCCCATAGGCCACTATGAGATGATTGTTACCATATCCTCACTTTTTGCATCGGACCCATGGCCCGCATCCCAAAAATCCTCCCATGTCTCATCACTAGAGACGACCTCAAAATTGAGGGTGGTCTCACCGATCTCTTGCCTATACTTTCAATAGGCTTCAATTTTCTCTGCACTCTAGTTCTTCTTCTTTAGGGCTACTTGGAGTCATTTTTTTCATGGTGAGGGTGGGATCAAACATGTGCTTAACTGGGTGGAATGAATCCCGATCTGGGCCGGTGTATCATTGATATCAATGAATATGTCGATATTATGCTTGAGGGGACCACCTTGTTTCAAAAAATTCCCTAGCCTCGTGCTTGTAGGAGTCTCGAAACCTCATTACAAGTTAGGATGGCGGCCATTGTCTCATCCGGGTCATATCTCCATGAGTCTTGAATTAAGGAAAACCCGTAGGAGGCCAATTTCTGTGTGAGGCTATGCTCCACCCTCCTCTTGAGTACAGTGATTCCCCTCTTGCTCAAGGGAGGTCAAAAAGCACTTTCTTTTTTCGACTGGAGCCAAACTCAATGTCTAGGAGTAATAAGCTGCTTGGCTATGTCAAGACCCACCACCTATGTCATGAGGACCCTTATGAGCATAAATGATTTTTCTCGAAACTATGCATCTCGAATCATGGAATGTCCTCTTGTGAAGAAATAATCACAAGGGTGCAGGGGGTCTATGAGGATGGATTTCACAGAGTCATTCATTATGTTATTGACCCCTTCAAAGTCAATTTCGAGTATGAGGAAATCCAAACAAGAATTAAAGAATTCATAATCATCCAATGAGTGGGATCATATATGAGTCCAAGTGATACTGGAATGATATTTTGGGGATTGACCTCCGTATCCCAAAGAGTCAGAGTCATAAATTTTGAAGTCTTGGGCATTCGTCTATAGAATTAGGTGGAATAGATATTAGGAATACCTGAATGTGTTGTTGACCAAGAACCCAACGAGCTATTCAATGATGGATTCCACAATGACTTCTACAAATTCGAAGTGGTATGCCTACTCTTTCTTTACATAGCTCATTATAAACAAGGCCACCATCTACTAATCCCGAATGTTGCTATATGAATCTTGCACGAAAATGAACGTAAACATTGAGCAGGCATCCTAAGAATATGCCAATAATAACTTCAAGGGAATGGGGAGTCATGCGGTTCCTGAAACACTTGAATCTGTTTGCCTCACTCCTGTTAAGGAATGAATATTTCTTATGGCATGGAGCCCGATGCTTTAGAGTTTGGAAATATCATAGAAACCGCCACTGGGTCATAGATTAGAGCCAACATGTCTTTGATATCTTGAGGTGAAATCACCATAGCTATATTCCCGCAGTGGATGGTGTTAGTAATTGTCGAAACAACTTGTGCACATCTGTATGAGTTCTAGGTATAGGTGCATAAGAGGCACCATATATTGGATGAGTGTCATACTCTAGATTCTTGAGCCAAAATATTTGGAATTCCACAGGTTAGAAAACTCAGCGAAAGCTACCTCTCATAGAGATTTTGGTTTCTTGTTTAGAACATGGTCAAGGATGTCGTCTACAAAGTCGAAACCATAGAATGGTCATTGAATTGAGACCCCCATCGGGAATATAAAATTTAGTTGAAGAGGGTATGGGGATGGAGGATATCCTATGTAAAATTTCTTTGGTGGTGTAGAGTTGTAAGTTGCCACGGTGGTTCTCAGAATTAGGAGAAGGCTCAGATTCCTTTAGTTTTGACACTTGATAACTGATTTGGAGGACTCTAGTGTTTGAAACGAGCTTGTTGAACCATCACAATATCTTAAATAACCACCCTATATTGCAGATTAATAGCTCACACATATCTAGAGTTACTTCACACAACGACCCCTTTCTAATTAATGACCCTAAGCTTCGAACTTTGTGCTTTTAGAGAGATTTTGTATCAATTCTAAATATTTTTCTCTCAAGTGTCCAAGGAAGTCATTGGATCATTAATTTTGGGGAAAATTAGGAAGGTACACTCCCTCCAAAATTTCAAAAAGGGGCAAGGGGATCCGTGAAGGACACATGTCTGAGACACTTATTAAAAGGGGCAAAAAAATGAAGCAAAATTACAAGGAAAAGTAAGACTATACATATGATACATAATTTTTTGACGAAGAGATTCACAGGAAAGGTTTTAAGTGAATTCCATTTACAAGAATTTCCAGGGGGTAACCTTCCATGGTCTCAAGCTCGAACGCGTTGTGCTTCTTACATGCATTGATCTTGAAGGGTCCCTTCCATAATGAGTCGAAATTTCCATGATTCCTAGGCTTGACAACCCTTGCGTCCCATTTCAGAACCATAGTTCCAACTTGGAAGTCTGGTTTTAAAGTCTTTGATCAAACCAAGTTTTGACCACCTTCTGGCAGCTAATCATGACTTCATGAGCAGCCTCCCGCTTCTCTTGGAGTTCTACTAGCTCGGTGAGCCTTACTTGTATCACCCCATTTTCCTCGATCTCGATTTGTTTCAATACACTTAACACAAGGATCTCTTGAGAAATGGGCATTATAACACTTTTCCCATAAACTGTCTCATATGATGAGGCTTTCAAGATCTTCTTTGGTGTGATTTGATTGGCCCATAAAGTTGTTTTGATATGTTTAGGCCATATCCTTTTGTGCTCATTTCCCATTATTTTTATGAGTTTGATAAGGTTCTTTTTAGTAGATTCACCAAAATGTTCCCCTTTGGATAATAGTTGGGAGGATGTTTTCAGATAGATCCAATGCTTCACCACGAAGTTAGATACTTTGGCCCCCAAAAGGGCCTTAGAATTATATGATATAATAGTGTGGGGGCGGGGTTGAATTTGGTAGTTATATCATGCAGAGTCCCAAGATTACATTCTAGATGGCCTCTTTCAAAGTGGAACTTCCTTTTCCAATTGGGTGAAGTAATCAATCGCAGGTGAGGATCCATTTGTTTTTGGTGCTAGAAGTCGGGTTGACCATTTTGATGAAGTCTAGATCCCATTGGAAAAATGGTTCCTCTATTAGGATGGGATTAAGATGAAGTGCCTCATTCCTCTAGAAACCTATATAAACTTGACAAACCTTGCATCTGTTTATCTCTACTTGACTGTTAGTAAACAAGATTTGCCAAAAGTATCCTGCTTGCAGGATTTTTATGGTTGTGTTTTGGGTAGAAAAAATACCCCTTGAAATCTTGTGGTGTAACTCGTGTAAGACTCTCTCATTATTCACTCTTGAGGCACTTTAGCAGGATTCCATTAAAGTTCCTCTTAAACAAGAAATTGTCAATTATAGTGAAATAAGATCTCTGTTGCCTATAATACCTACTCTTTTTTAAGGGGAGATGGCTTAGCTATTTCCCCATTTGCATGAATCTGATCCTATCCGATACCAAGCCACCTAATTCACTTTCTTAGATATAGAGTATTTCTTCAGGTTTGTTGTTAATCAGGGGCACGAGGTCTTGTGTTAGATATTGACATAGTCCCCTACCCGTAATAGCTTTGTAGGTTTTACCTCAATGTCATATTCAAGGATATTGATGATCTAGTTATATCTTATAAAATGATTTCACCTTCTATTATATACTCTTTGACACTAGAGTGAGCCACCATAACCTAGATTCTACTATGAGTGACAAGGTGCCTGAATTTCTTCGACCCTTCACTATAGCATAAGCTTGTCTCTCTACAAAGTTGTACCTTGTTTCATAGTCATGGAGAGTTTTTGAAAAGAAGGAAACCAAATGTTCTTCTCCTTGAGACTCTCCCTTCTACATTATCATAGGTGCCACACTATATTCCCCCGTATAAATACACGATGAATTTTTTTACAAGATACAATACTAGGGCAGATGTGATAGCCCTTTTAATTATCTCAAAGGCCTGATGACCTTCAATGGTCCACTTGAAATTAAGGTCCTTTTTGAGCATGAGAGTGATTGGGTGGATTGTTCGAAAATTCTGAAATGAACTTGTGACAAAGTTGATCTTTCCCAAGAAAGATTGGACCAATTTATTATTAATCTGTAAAGGTAGCCCCGAGAATGGCTTCAATTATTTCAGGATCGATTGAGATTGCTTCCTTTGAAATAATGTGTCCCACGAGTTATCCTTGGGGCACTTTAAAAACACATTTCTTTGGGTTCAAAGAGATTCTAAACTCTTGGAATTTCTTGAACACAACTTCCAAGGTGTCAAAGTGATCCTCTGTTATCTTGGTAAACACAGTGAGATCATCTAGGTATATGAGGATTACCTTATTGATCA
Source organism: Taxus wallichiana var. yunnanensis (assembly GCA_018340775.1). Classification (NCBI taxonomy): domain Eukaryota; kingdom Viridiplantae; phylum Streptophyta; class Pinopsida; order Cupressales; family Taxaceae; genus Taxus; species Taxus wallichiana. Next base: position 221,504,090 of record CM031243.1, on the reverse strand, counting down.
GTTCTCTAAACGCAGTCCATGGCTCTTTGAAAGGTGGATCCAGCTGTTTTAGAGTCCAAATGGCATATTTGTGTATGCGAATGTTCCCCATTTTGTCTTGAAAGTGGTCTTATGTTGGTCCCTTTATGTGAGCCATATTTGATTATAGCCCAAAATCCATCAAGCAGAGAAAACATTTCCGAGCAAGTCACTGTCTGCAATATCTTCTCCATGGAGGGTAAAGGGTGGTGATTTTTAGGGAGGCTCTATTTAGGTCTCTAAAATCTACACAGAACTGAATTTCACCATTTTTCTTTCTTGCTAGAACTAGGTTGGAGACCCACATTGTATGCTTGATCGGGAAGATTATGTTGGCCTCTAGCAATTTTCTCAGTTCCTCCACCATGAGGGATTCTATTTTTGGGTTAAAAGACATATGTTTTTGGTGCAAGGGCTTAGTCCCTTATTTGAGGTCATTGGTGTGCTGAATAATATATTTTTCGTAACCATGCAAGTCATCGTACGTCCAAGCTATCACCTTATCGTACTTATGGTATAAAGCCATGAGTCTTTCCCTTTATTTTTGAGTGACTAGTCTCCCAAATTTCATATTGATCTCTTTAGTCACTTCCGATAACCATAATCTTACTTTATCACTACAAACTTCCTTCAATCGGTAATAGCATCATTCAAATCAAAAAGACCTTCTAGGGTTATCAACTATTTCAAAAGTTTTTTTATCTTTAACTAAATAATAAAATATCCATGTGCTTCTTCAATATTGGGTTGGAGATGGTTTACGAACTAGTCAGATTGTTAGAGGAAGTGTATAATCTTCTGGTCACTATGAAAAACCTGTTAGTGATTGATGTTATCAGGTATAGAAGGGAATATGATCAATTTTATGGTACTTTCATTTACTATAAAACCCTATATCGGGTCGAATTGTGATCTGATTAAGGCAATTCTATCAGCTTTTGTATTTTGATCTCGGGAATAACCTTGATATTGAAGGCTTCAAAATCATCAATGAGATCCCAAAACCTATGTCAATATGACCTCATTCTCATATTTTTGTTTATGAGTCACCAAAGACTCTCAAATGTTTGATTCCTTCTTTTCATGGCATGGACACAAACCATGTACTAAGGCCTCATATTCAACTTCATTACTGGTATAGGAGAATTGAAAATGGAAAGACTGGAGTATCTTCCTTCCGCTTGGGGATAACAAGCATATTCCAGCTCCTGAGCCATTCTTGCTTTTGGCCCCATCGAAATGTAGGGTCCATATCTGGGAATCTTTGAAGGGATTCCCTTCTCTTTTATCCTTTCCTTTCACCACCTTTAGGATCATGGAGTCCTCATCAAAAATGACATAAGTACCCAAACCAGTGGAATCAAATTTACCGAAGGGATCACTTGGGGAATATTGGCTAAATGAATGCTGTTTTGAAGATCACCTTCCTCCATATATGATTCCTCTTCTTTGGTGATCATAGCATGGGAAGCCTCAAAGCACGAGGCTACTAGTCCATTATATGCTCCTTGGCAAGGGGTTATGATAAGACCTTCATTTTAGATCCATATTTGGTCAGAATAAAATGGGACCAATCAAGAGACATATAGCCTCTTATTTTAGCTATGAAATCACGGGAGAGACACAATCTAAATATTGACAAAACATCAATTACCACGATATCCTATGGAATGGTTATGTTTGGGAAGTAATAGAGTTGCACTGGGAGTCCCTTGATAGCTCCTATGGTTTGGACTGAATTTCCATCCAGTTGCATGACTCCTCTCTTTAAGGGATCATATTTAATTCCCAAAGAGTCTAAAATCACTTTGGGCATGAATGTAGTTCTTGCGCGAGTCTATCATGGAATTATGTAATAAGTTCTTACCTATGATAAGATTCATAAAAAGGGTTTGGGTGGTGTTGTAATTACTTCACCCTTTTGATTTAACAACACCGATTCTGTTGGGGCTCGAATCGATTTTACCCGCTCCTTCTATTTCATGGAGGTAGTTGGGTGTCATCATTGGATTTAAGTGCTTCTTAGAGAAATTCCTTCTACTCTGGAATGCCCATAAAATCCCATAAGGATGCATTAGCCGGCACTTTCTTGAGTTGTTGAACCACGTTGATTGGTCCAGGTGATGATGTTTTGGATGATGGCTAGTGCTTTGTTCCTTCAACCGCAGGGTGGGGAGCCTCTTGATTCTGGATAGTTCTAAAAGATTTTTTTACAACCATTGGTGGTGAAACCATGGTGGTTAGAGACTCTTTTTGCATCTTAGTAATCATGCTTGAGATAGGATCGCTCGTCTCTATCATCCTTTTTTGAAGCAAGAGTTGCAATTGAATTGAAAAAGTTTGGGAACAACTACCTCATTCGTAAATATGAATTCTTCTCCTTCTATCCAAGAGAAAAGTGCATGTTTTGGTGTGATCTCCGCTTCTTGTTCCAGGGACATCCCTTGAATCTACACAACAAAGGCCGCATTTTGGACTCCCATGGACTGGTAAGGTCTTGATGCATTAAAATAAAAACCTTCTCTTTCTCTTTGTTCAGCTACCTTTTGTTGCAAATTTCCTTGTGGAAAATCTCTTGGCATGTGGGATGTATTATAGGGGAAGCACCATGCATTGGGATCTTCTACCAAATTATTTTTCCCAAGTACCATTTCTCTTCCACTATTGGGTGGAATAGTTTGGAGTGGTGTTGGCACTAGGACAAGTTGGTTAGATGACTGCGCACACAATGGGTCTCTAGGTATTCGATGTTGAGAGGGATAGGGAGGCCTGCCACCTTGATAGCTTTGATAATTTTGTCTTGGATAGGCACCTTGATTCCTTTTAAGATTTACTATCTCATTAGAGAAGTTTCTAAGGATATTTTTGACTTCCTCCATTTCAGGAGAAGAGGATGATGACACTATACTGGGAATTAGTTCCAGAGAAGAGAATGGGTAATTATACAGGGATGTAGGGGCTTAAGCAGAGCTTGAGACTTGTGCTTACGGGATAGGAGCTAATTCGGGGTATATTGGCAAAGAGGCTCTTGGGGAAGCTTACCAACATCTATTAGATTGTTCTCGGATTGGACCGCAATATCATATGCTTATGGTAAATAATCCCATCCTAATGATTGAATCATTACCATAATGTCCAAATTTAGAGCTTTTAGATAAAAAATGATAGCCGTACCTTTGGGTGGCCTCGCTAGAGTAGGAATCCTTTGCCATGTTTTGTGAAACCTGGTGTTAAAATCCATCTTGAGATCTTCAAACCATTCTTGATATTGATAAGTTGTTGTAGAAACGATGATCTATCCCCTTTCTCGTTGAATCTTGCTACCAAAACATTTTCCAACTGGTCCCAAGTGCTAATAATATTAGGAGTTAAGGATCGGTACCAATCTAGAGCCTTTCCTTTGAAGGAAGCATCTAGTAAATGTAAGGAAATGTCTTATTCCCTGATATAATGTACCACACATATTTCTCTGCTACATCTTGTAGGTGTTCCTCCGAGTTTTGAATTCTTCTCCACTAAATTTGGGCAGCACTTTTAATGCATTAGTCGGAATAGGATTCCACACCGCCGAGGGTGTGGGTAGGATGAGCGGACTCCCTTGATTCCATGAAACAAACTACCTTAGAGGCTGAGCTTGAAGGTGAGCCATTAAAATAGGTTTGAGGGTTCTAGTTGATTGTACGAAGGGCCTACCTAGTGAAGGTGTTGAGAGAGTCCGGTTCGGAGGAGACAAAGATCTCTGGATCTGTCTACCTCTTTTGTTTCTTAATATAGATAACTATAGTAGTCAAAAAAAACTTCCTACCTTATCCTCGCTCTTTTTCACATTAGTCTTGTAGACTAGATCAGACCAACTTAACACTTCTTAAATTAGTACATTTTCGATGATGGAGTATCAAACTATGTATATGTTTGTCCCACCGGGTGTGCTCGGAAAATTGTTGATGATTATCTTTGTGGATGAACCATCAGAGTCATTGGATACCTTAGGTTAGTGGGATATGTGCCCTAAGGTAACCTCCATATTTTAAAGAAGTGGCTCTTCTCTATGGTGTGAGATGAGGTTAGAAGAAAACTGAAATGAAATGCAAAAACTAACTAAGGTGATATGCCAAAACAAATCTTAAAAGACACAAAGATATATCTTGGGAAACTACTTAGAATAGTTTGAAGAGTGTTTTAGCATGATCTACTATTTTCAGAAGTATCTTAGATTTATCATAGGCCAAGAAGGTGTAGAACATAACCATATGTAGATAATAGATACATAAAGAAAATCCAAGGGCGTATAACATGATCGATCTTCAAATCTATCTAAAACTACTAACAGTGAAAGAAGAAAGACATAAAATATTGAAAGTTAATATGCACAGAACAAGAACTCTTTATTCATAGAGAAAATCATCCATAAGGCTGATATGGCACATATTACAAATCCTTTTTACGATAGGGTATTACTAAGGCTAGCCAACACAATAACTAAGTCTAAAATCCCTTTTCATGGCTCCAGTCTATTTTCTTTTCTATCTTTTCTCCTCTCCCTTTTTCACTACTTTATCAGAATGTTCCTTTATAGATCTTCTTGGCTCTCACTTCAATGTATGGAATCAGAACCTTTACCGACAACATTCAAATTTCTTATAAGATCTTTCATTTCTGGGTCAATATCTCAACTACCTATTGGTGATATTTACAATTGTCTTTAATTCATCCAACTAGCACTTCTTGATCGATGATGATCCTTTTTTCCACATGGAGGTCGTGCACTTGTTCAGGAGCCCTTCCTCTTTTTCTTTATTTGAAAGTGCACCCAGGTGACACGTGGAGGCTCTGTGCATCTCTACTATGATTTTGAATTTTCAACTCCGCTGGGGTAACTTTATCAGGCCTGGGGTGCGTGGAGACATGACGTAAGTTTGAGAACATACCTTTTTTTCTCCATGCCCCGAGTGCGCCAAATGGACGCATGGAAACCTTCCACATTTAGCTTCATACTTAGTTTATTTTAGACTCAAAAGAACAAAAGAAACTAAGGTCGGGGTGACAAAAGACGATGACCATCAAAAGAGTCTTATACAAAAAGAACTCTACAAGAGTTTTAGGCTATTATTATTGAGATTTTTAAAGGAAATAGTAATGACGGATCTAGTGGTATATAATTCTATTTCATTTAATTTTTGGGGGTTGATATTTTTATTAAATCTGGAAGTAACTTGATTGATTTTATGGGTTTATCTATTTGATCGTGAAGCAATTTTTCAAAGGAAATACTTGAAGAAGTAACAAGAGCATTATCCTTCATAGGCATGGATTATTCTTGACTATCTATGGCTATTTAATTTTGAAATGGTTAAATAATTGCGGGGTTTGATTATATAGTGATTTTTTGGTTTTCATTACTGTATTAGTTGTAAATACATAAAATAATTTATGGGTGCTTTGAATAAACTTGATAAGGAGGATTATTTTGTTGATGGATTTTGGGTTTGGAATAGATGACTATGTTTGTTTGATTTAAAACCCATATTTGTGAAAATATGTTATGGGTATGAGTTATTCCTTTGACTTGAATCTAGGTTTGATTTTTGGTCGATTGAGCATGATAGACTAGTTAATGGTCATGTGAACAAATTATACCTTGTGGGTATGTATTATTTTGCTACACGCACCTGGTGTTGTTTATTTTAACTATTTTTGGGTGTGAGGGAATAATATTTTATAATTTATTTTAAATTCTATGACATTAAAGTCATTGTACAATGAAAGATAATGGGTTCAAATCAAAACCTGTTAATTCAAAGTCTTTTGTAGACTCATTATTTTGAAAAGGATGCCACTTTGAGTGTGCAAAATAAAGTGGTTAAGTGGTTTAAGTTGGATGTTATAAGTTTGAAAAATCATATAAAAAATGACTTCTTATGTTCAATACGAACTCAATTATGAATTTTAGTTTTGACCATTACTGTATGCGTATATATTCATTATGAGGGATTCTTTTCCCATTTTCTGTCATCACACCTTGATGTTGAGGCTTGATAATCGGTTATTACAGAGGTACTTATGAATTCACAGTCATTTTTCTTGATCTCTAAAATTGTGCTTCTCTTAATCTGAAAATATTCCCAAATTTCTACGAACTTGAGAATGTTTGTTGGAAAGTAACAAGCCTCATTAAGTTTCTTGATTGATTCATAATTAATTTTCTTGACCCAATCGATTTTGGAATAAAATATTTTATGGAATGTTTCCATTCAAATATAGTATGGGTTTTGGTAAAAGTAAGTTATTAATCTTATGGGTTAACTTGTCAAATCCATTATTATTATTAATTCTTGACTATGATAATGTTATTGTGTGAAATAAGATTCTGTTGCATATATAATAGGACATTGATTTATTTCTCTTTTGTGTATAAATACTTTGAAGGTAGCATATAATAAGTTTTGAAAAATGGTATTAGCTTTTTGCTATAGTAAATGTGACAATAATCAACTCGTAATTAATTAGAAAAGGATAAAAATGACTTTTATCATTTCTTAGTTGTGCTTAAGTTTGATACTTGACAATAATGATCTTGAGTAAGGGTTTTCTTTCTCCTTTCAGATAATTTATAAGCAAGTTTGATGAGTGTTAAACATAATTGTGTGCAAGTGTAATGCTCATTTACTTTAATGGAAAGAATGTTGTTTGAATGTTGATGTGGCAATAGATCAAAATGAAGTTAATCTTGTAGAGACATAATGATCTTATTTGATGATTGCAAGTTGTTGTTTATAGAATCATTGGATACATTATTAGATATCTTCTTTATAAATGATATATTTACTTGAAGTGATACTTGTTTTATTTAAGTTGTATTTTAAATAAAACCATAGATGTTTAATTATTTCGTAATGAAACAACTTGTTAGAGAGTTGTTAATCCATGCCAGTTCGATGAACTGACCATGCATATTATCTTATTTTATCCTATAAATTTCAAGATGGAATGATTATTACGAAGTTCTAATTGGATTGATTCCATGCATGATTGTCATGTGATGATTGTATTTATCTGATTTCAAATATTGATTTTGTTTGAATATCCAAATTTTGGATTATGTATTATTGAAAAGCGAAACATGTTTTTGTAGAATTTCATAAGGGAATTGGAATAATTACATTAAAATAAAATTATTGTAATATCCTATATACATGGATTTATCCTTAATGATTTCCAATAAATACATTAATTTTTTGAATACCTCTTGTGACTTGTAATAATGATTTACATTGTGTTTAACAACAATATGTACTTTCAAAAATATTATATAAATTGTATTGGATTTACATGGTTGTACTTTATGAAAGTTACTATCCTAATTTATTGAATGGAAATTATTACAACTATATCAATGAAATCATCATTTATATGTTTAAAATAATGAGTTAAATAAATAACATTGTTATGGACAACAATACAAAGTTATGAAATAATGACATTTCCCTTAACTTGATCGTAAAGAGATTAATTAAATAATTAATTCATTATGTAGTACAACTCTAAAAGTACATTGTTGACAGTTGTACCTTTACATCAAAAAATATCTAAATCACATAATGATGTCAAAATGAAAAAGTACTATACCATAAGTAAGATAGTATTATGAAATGTGAATGATACATTTATGATTATTGTTAATCTAAACCTTGTCTTATTACTTAAAAGGATTATATATATTCTTAAAAGATAATTAACGATAGTTAATATTATGGTGGAGTTACAATATGATCTAAATGGGATTGGATCATTATCAAATTAAAAAGACATGGTTAAACTAAACCTAGTCCTAACAACAAAAGTTGTAAAGTGACACTATGAGATTAAGACACTTCGTATGATAGTAACTAGTAAGTTACTATAGATCTTGTCATTAAATGTATAACTTGACTTAGTATCTAAACGACAAAATCTACATTGTAATAAGATAATGTGTATTATGAAAGCATGGACTCTAAGTCTCGCCTATCTACTTGATTGAACTCTATCCGTACCATCTTATGACAACTACAAGAAGGGTAATAATTATTTAATGACAAAATTCATTAAGTAATCATTATCTTTCCCATAGGTGTCCTAAGATGGGACTGATAGCATACTCTCAAGTCGAGAGGTGAGACCTAGATTATAGGCCATATTAATACAAGAACTTAAACTTTTAATTAACAAGACGTGATCCAAATAACTATGTAGAGATGACTGTGCGGTGATGGGACAAGTTTTTTTTGGCTTATGTGTAGTCACAAAACTAAGCATGCAAAGCATAGCTTGAAAAATTTGTCCTAAGTAGTGTAATAGCTGAATACATTGTCAGTTCACCGAGTTCCTATCTAATGGTGTGAGATGCTAGTTGAAATTCAATTAATTAATTTTTAGGTAAACACTTAGGAACTGCATCTAGTTCTCAAACCTAAATGAATATGTTAACGAATTACATACAAGTTATGCACACTCGGATAGAGTGATGATAAAGGGATCATGTAGATCCAATTGACCTTTATAGCTGTACATGGTTATGATGTTATTAGATGGATTGTAAACTTTTTTTTTGCTAGATTATAATTGTTGCTAGTTAAAATCATTGAAGAAAATGAATACATTAAGGGGTTTGTTTTAAAAGAAAAAAATTCCCTTAATTTGGAGTTATTATAACATGGGTGTTACAATTTTTGTATGATTTATTGGGTATAAGGGAGAAACCATAGTCTTAACAATCAATGACTTCTAAAAGGTGTAATTAGTCTCAAGGAATAATTTGCATGAAGGAATTCATAGGGAAAGGAAAGTTGGTTAAAGAAATTTATAATCTAATGTATGATGTATGAATCTCATTCATGAATGACAAGAGTTAATACATGTTGGAGACAAGAGAATCTTAACAATCAAGCTATGAGGACAGTGAACAAGTTTAAGTTTATCAAAATCCTAAGAATGTAGTGCATGAATGGTGATTGCAGGAGCTATAGGTGATGGTATGGTTGGAAACATCAACCAAAGATGAATTCTTTGATCAAATTCCTAGTAAGTAGTTATGGATAATAATGATCTAATAAATAAGAATGGTTTTACTACATGTTTATAATCAAAGTTCTTAACCAGTGAATGTTTCTCATGATTTCATGAAACAAGAATAGGACTATGGGTAATATGAAATTAGTTATAAGTTGATTATTTTTATCACACTTATACAAATACATTATATGATATTTCATTATCTTAAAAAAATATAAATACAAGAATAACTACAAAATGGAATAATTATTTGAGCATCTACACTTATTATTATTCTCACCATAACACATGCAATCCTATAACATCATGGGTCAACACAAGGCTTGCATGGATTTCACTCCTATTTAATGTACATTTAAAATTTTTAGAGAGGAGAGATAAAACACTAGAAATTACTTGTTAAAATTTCATAAATCATTTAATACATTTAAAAATTTTGAGAGGAGGAAATTATATTCTTCACACAAAAATTTATGAATTAATTACATTTCCAATATTTTTGAGAGAGATTATTCATTTATTCACACCATATTTTAAGATCATTTGCAAATTTAGGAAAGAGTTAAGAGATAGAGACCATATTCATCACACAATGTAAAATGTCGAGAAAGGTTTATAGAGAGAAAAATCATCATTCAATTATTCTAAGTATCTAATCTCCATTGATATTAACAAGTTTCAAGAGAGTTCCTTGATTCATTTGCATAGGTTATATTGCATCCAAGCATAAACATTAAGGGGATAACACTGTAACACCCTCATCCAACTCAATCTTGACCATTTGTGGGTAGTCTAAAAATCAAGCAAAGGTCAAAACATTAAAGTTCATGTGTCAAACTCATAACGAGTTACTACATTTCCACTTTGTGTTATCACAACTCATTATGACACGTGGGTCACTTGGTGACCACAAGACTAACAAAAAAACTTTTGGCTTAAGGAGGTTTTGGAATTATTCTAAAATTTAATTAAATACTATGAATCACTTCCTAAATTTAGGCTATAAAACGTAGAAAAGATCCTCTTTTGGAGCCAAAATTGGATTGCAAAGGCTTAATAAAGGTATAGTTCAACATAGACAAAATAACGCTATAGAATGACCTCAAAAATGTCATTTATTGTGTACACATGGAATCCAAATCTTCCAACATTTTCTCATATATGGTGATTATATAAAGAAAATGACAAAAGAAATCTACTTGGTGGTACTTTTTTAGAGGAACTATTCTCGAGTGAGTTAGTGAAATTTGAAGGTCTAGTCTTAGTCTTGAACACGGTAAGACAAAGCGGATCCGAAACTAGCATGGAAAAAGTGAATCCCAAATGGGTAGGATAAAAATAATTATGGATTCATAATCCTAATGCAGAAATGAAGAGCCTAGTATTGATAGGATATGGTTTCTTACCCCGAAAGCATTTAATTTAAGTTGAGTTCAAAGTTGTTTTGTAAAGGTGAGGGTCACCTCTTACGATTGAATTTTAAAAGTGGCTCAAAACCCACTTGAATTAAGTGTAAAATAAAATAATGGGTGTAAGTTAGAGAAATTTTAATATTTATGAGCATCCAAGAACATATTCAAGTCATGAAATTGAGAAATGAACATAATAAAGAAGCCATGACTAAGGGCTCTCCTATGAAGCTAGTCATATTTTGATAAATATTCCATTATTTCTTGAACCCTTTGGAATTTGATTTTTAAATTACTTGTACATATTAATACATAATAAAATAATGTACAATGATATCATAATTCAATCAAATTTAATTCCTTGAATAGGATATATTTTGGGGTGGCTAATTTCTTATGGAAGGTTATCGATTCTCACACATCATTTCTCGAGGTGAAATTTTAAATTTTACAGGGTTATTTTATTTGAACCATAAAGTTTTGTTTTCCAAGTGTTTCAAACTCAAAGTTTGAAGGGTTAACCTACAAACATAGGGGAAATCATGCTTTGTTTTCTATTTAATAAAGTACATTTTTATGTTAGTTGTGGTATTGTTAAGGTATAAGGTGTTTTTGACATTGGTTTTATTAGAAAAACATCTATTTTATTAAAACTTACAAGTAATTAAATTTCAACACAATTTTTTTGCACGCATGATAATAAATTATAAGATTCAATATTATCTCTAAATGAATAAGAAATCCAATGATAACATGCTAGAAATGGGAGAAATAAACCATTATTGGCATAATTTGGCTATAACAACAAGAAGTGTCTTTGAGGAAATATTCCACTTTGCCATTATCTAAGCCACAAAATAGTACAAACTCACTTCCAACTCAAACACGCTCAACCTCTACTCAAATTTTCTACATCCTTATCTCCTACTCTCCAAATCATCTCTAAACATTGAATTGATTGCAATACCTTCCTAAGACATGAAAAAATAACAACCAATCAACCTATAATACATGTTTAAACAACATTTTGATGACAAACTTTATAATTTCCCCAACATAGGAAGCTCAGCCCAAAACAACAACCAATAGAAAAAAGATCAAAATCAAGAATTACCCGTAATTTAATTAACATATTTATAACTTTCATCTGCTATCAAGCATCATTGTATGCTCATGAAATAAAATAAAATCACATGATAAGGGAATGTTTCAGCCTATTTCACTACTTGAAATAGTTTTTTTGATACAACACACATGCCAAATTTTTATTTGTGCATACTCATCAACCACATGCCGCTAAAAGGAACACAATACATGTTATATTTCCCAACACCCTTACTGCAATTGTTCATACACCTTCTATATGTGTCTAAATTTTACATACATATATACCAAGTCACTTTCAACTAAATTAAAAATCATGTTTTCTTAGTGCTTTGATGAATGGATATAAGGATCCCATTGGAACACAAATGGGGAAGAAAGGTGTAGGTCCGAAAGAGGGTAGATGAAATCAAGTTCATTTTCAAACAAGTGATATCTTATGACTGTGTTGTCACATGTTGCTTGCTAATATTCCTACCAAAATCCAAACCTGAACCATGATGCCAATATTTTTTCTCACATAAAACATAAGGTTAGGAAGAGGCAATAAAATCTTAAAACATAATATGCTATCTAGAATATTCCATACCACCCAAAAGATAAAGGTCAACCTTAATCCTCCATCCAAAGATACAACACACATGCCAAACCTAATGTTGTAGACACCAAAATCAGGTTACCCTAATCCCCACTTGTGCGTACACACCCTAGGACACCCCTTTCATAATACCACACCTTTAATTTATCTATTTATTGAATTAAATTCACCATTTTACCACCCACAATCACCTGTAATCACAAAACAAACAAAAATAAATAAAAAGAAACATAATCAAAATAATCCTAACCTCCCAAAAAACTCCCCATGAGCCTAAACAACCTTAGACCACCATAAACCATGAAAATATGATAAAAGGAAATGGTTGAAACCAAATTCAACCATTCCCCTCAAAAAGACAAAAAATGATAGCAATTCTTGTAATTGGCATCGATCGGTCCAAATTCAAATGAAACGACAAGCCACAAGCCAATTCCTTTAAAATGTGGCTCAAGCCACTGCCCAAGGATCAATTTTTTTTATAGGTGACAAGGTTGGATTATGGACTTGGGAATTAAAAAAATAGACCTCTTGCATATGTGATAAAACAAATCTCTTTGGTGCCCAAAAATATTATTCAACATCTAATCATCTAAGTTTCATCCACCTCAAAGGTATGGATTTTTATTTGAATTTTTAAATTGTTATTTCCAGTTTCAATCATATCATAATTTAAATTATCCAAGCATTTGTATTTACAGTTCTCCACTTAGAATCATAGGCATTAGAAAAAATTCTTGATAATTTTTTTAACAAAGTGATCGATATCGATCGCATAGATGGACACCGATCGTCCAGATCGACGTCGATCCATGTTAAAATTCCCCAACATTACATTTTTGGTACATTTTGATATATTTTCTCTATATTTCCTAATCATGGATTATTATATGTTTCTTGTAATCTTGTATTTCTATTAGATGACAATTCCAGAGGAAATTACAATCCTAACACCTTTTACGACTCCGCTTATAGTCCGTCAACTATTCATATGGGAGTATTCCGACATCAAGCATAAACTAAACATATACATAATCTTTCTCATGCCCAATCTGGATGACATCCCAGAGCAGATGGGTACTCTCCTCAAACACAATGACAAGGCCAATCTCTAATAGGACAATGTTTTCAATCCTCCCTAGCCTATCATCAAGGGTGTTGATTGAGTCCCGAAACCTAGATATTGCATATCCATAGTTTGTTATTTATATCATCTTATATTATTTGTAATATTATCATTATTATTAGGTCTTTTTTTCTAAAAAGAATTGATACCCATCAAAGTAAGCCCTTTGGTTCCTGGGATTGGCCATTTCCAAGAAAATCACCTCATTCTTACCTACTATATCTCTTGTAAAGTTGTCTACAAGTGTGTAAGTTTCAATTCTTTGGGAAAAGAGGTTCTGCACCCATTTGGATCTATCATATTCCATCATCATCCATGCAGTATCGCTAAACCATGTCATTTTTGAATTTTAGTGGTTTGTTTCATATAGTAAAAATAGAATTCTAAAATCTACTAAAACATATAACACACTCGATGGGTCTGTGGTCCCTTTTGATTAAATTCTACATTTCTATAATAGAACCCATTTCTCTTTACTTCTTACACGTTAGCTAACTTTTCATACCAAGTTCCCTTAAAACTTCCTAGAAGGTGTAAAATAAAATAGGAGTATCTAGTGAATAGATAATTTTTCCTCTTCTATCATTTCCATCCTCCTTTTAATCTGTTTTCAATATTGTATTTTGTGTTTTGTCCTCATCAAAAGTTATTTTTTTCTTTGGAACTTAAAATGAATTTACATTTTCATATTTGTTTGATCATCTAGTCTAAATAGGGGTTAAAAGATACATTTATCACTTCCCCTCACACACTACCAAAACCACTTATAATCAAACTTGCATTCTAAACATCCAATCCTAGGTCTACCTACTTGGATTTCATCACAAAGGGGGAAGCCAACTCAATGTTATGGCCGATTATAAATAATTGGTGGGTGTTTTATTGGCTACGCACTTGACACCTTTATTGTTGTGGGACCTTGCCCCAATACCATACCTTGTCTGATACTAACACAAATTTTGGCGTCAAGTACCTTTAGGTATATCAAAGACTTCACCTTAAACATATATAAAACCATTCTTAGTAGGCCTTATTCTTAGTAACTTATAAAAACTATATTTTCTTTTCACACATTCTAAAATTAATCAACATAATTAAAATTTTTCTACTGATTGTGTCATTTTCATTAAACAAGTATTTTTCATTTATCATGTGCATTTTATCTCATGGTTCTAACTAGACATCACCCCGTATCTAGAATATTATAGATATTTCAAACCTAGTAGAATAATTCATAGACACAACTAAAAAATTTCTACGCTCTCCCATTGTTAAATCGACACATCAAAAATTCTTGATCCACCCTCCCATAATTCTTTTCTAATGGATATCCTACCTTCAAAGAACTTATAGACACCAATAATGTTGCCCTTAGTAGTTACCTCACTTCATGGGACATCTGCATTCCCCATCATAATCCATAACCTCAACCACCTATTAGTACTATTAATTATGGCTACTCGAGACTCATCGGCCCCACCTATCAACCGATCATCAAACAAGTCGCTCCTTATCATGCCCCTGGTCATATAGAAACATCCAAACCCATCTCATCAACCCATTTGACTAGATTTGAACTTAACACTATCTCATCACAAAACATGGTTAGCTAGTAAGGACTCATACTATCTACATCTTCAACTAACTCTCATATTGCACATCTTCATACAACTATACCCCACCATATGTAGTTAGTCACACAATGTCCACTTCTCCTCCTCCCTCGACAAGATCCTTTAGTTTTCCTCATTCTACAAGTTCCCCGGTCATGTTTCAACCCATGTTCTCTCAATGCGGTCTCATCCACAATCCAAAAATTATTTGTATCTATCCTTACATCCTTATTGCATATTAATATGAGTGTTATTGATAACAATCATCCCATCTCCCAACTAACACCCACATATGGTGTCCTGAAATACGGTTATGATCCACCTCAAAAAAATCCACAACCCTCACAACCCCTTCTCAACACTTCTTTCCCCAACCTTATCAGTATATCTACTCTTCCTCACAATTGTTAGTTTCCCAACAAACTTACAATATACTAGGAATCCTCCCCATTTTCAAAACCCTCCTTTACCATATCAACAATACCCATCAAATCCCCTTATCTATAGCAAAGAAGATACAAAACAAAATCTCAAAGTGCCTTTCAAAACTCTTGTTACCTCATAGATCACGATCAAGACCTTATGTTAAGGACATTCCTAATGTCGCTAGTAGAGCCCGCTCTTGAATGGTATAAAAGCATCCTTCAAAATTCTCTCTATTCATTCATGCAGCTTATCCAAACTATTCCTAGAACATTTCTCCATCAACATGACATGTAAAATATCTCACAAAATCTATATTCCATAAATTTTTTTGAAGATGAATCTATTTCTGATTTCATTGCTAGGTGGCATGAAATCATCAATCGATTATCCTTCTTTATACCATAGAATGAATCGATCGAGTTGTTTTCTTGGTCTTGTGTAAAATGATATATTCCACTCTCCAAATCCAATCATTTTAGACATTTGACAAAGCCTTTACCATGGCGTAGAGATTGGAACTTCGAGCCCTCAAAGTTAGTAAAGTTAAAATATGATCTAAAAATCATAAACCTGATTCTTCTAAGACTTTTTGAAATAATGAAAATTTGAAAGGATCGGAAAATACAGCTTTCCTAAAAACCACATCTAAGGGTCACTTTGATTCCGAGTGATCCCAACCTTCTTAAAAATACACATCTCTAAGGGAATCTTATAGTTCCATATTTGAAAATATCATGACTACCAGTTTGATAAAAATTCCTCCTATTCGACATATCAATGAATTTAGTCCTAAACCACCATGGTATAGAGAAGAATATTATTGAAAATATCACCAAGTTCATGGCCATGAAACTAATATATGTCACTCCTTTTGAAACTTCCTCCAAGACCTTATTGACAAAGGTGACCTACAACTAGACAACCCTAATTTTCCTCCTAACCAAGCCATAGATGTATTCAAATAACCTTTTCCAAACCATCCCCCTAATAACAAAACCCAAACTAATATTGTAGGCCACCCGAATCCTTCTTCTCACATTGTTAACACCGTCAACCAACTTCCACCATCTAAAAAATCACACCTACATATGAGGCATCGCTAAAACAAACATACCTCCTTGACATCCTTACTAGTGACATCGCAAATCAAACAATATCCCAATTAACAATCTCCATAGTAACCACCCCTAAAAATATCCTTGATCTCATCTCTTGGTGTTTGTAAAAATAAAATCCCGTTGTGGAAATCATAAGCATCCCTCCCAAAGATAAGTTCCCTCAACGCTAGCTAAAAATATTTATACCCCTATACAAAATTTAGTGCCCACATAATAATTTTGAGATCTCACACAATAAACACAAAATAAGCATACCTAAGGATGTCGTGTCGCTACCTTCTATCACATGAACCCATCCTACATAACAAATTGTAGTCAACATCCTATAATCCAAATCCATTCTTAAAACCACACATATGCTTACTACTCAAGACATACCTCTTATGCCCTATGCCCATAGACCACCTAATGAAACCAAAGATTCTACAATCTCATCTCTCTGTCTCAACAAGCTCCATCATGATACTACACCGCCATCCTCAAAAAAATTCTTCAGTCATCACCCACATCAGTACCCCCAATTAAACCCTCAAATCCTCGTGGATGGGAGCCTACCTCCGGTACAATTATGACACTGTTTGTTCTTACCATAAGGAGCTAGGACATCACATTGAGGAATGTAAAGCTCTCCAAGCTGTAATACAAGATAGTTTAAAGAAGGATGACATCCTCAAAAATAAATATCATATTAGTCCACCTATTAATTAGAAAATGAAAAAATCAAAATACCAAGCCAAACATATCCCTTAAATCCTTGATCATAACACTCTTAAACCATCACCTGATTACCCATCAAGAAAAATCATGGAATCCTCCAGTGACTCTCCTTTATTCCAAATTGATACCATCCACATAGCCACGAGAGCTCATGCCCAAGATTTAAAATCCTAGACTCAAAAATGCCTAAAATATCCATCTTTATAGCCTCTAATGAATCACTCAATATAATGTCTTCTAGAGCTAAGGTCTCCATCCTTGTATCACCTCAGAATCAATCCATGACATCCATATAGAAAAACATTCTTAAATAGTTACATCAAGCACCCATAAATATGTCCCTTTATGATTTAATCTGAAACTCCTCTCAAAGATTGAAAAGCTATGATAGAAGATCTCTAAGCCATCTTAGTATAATTAGACAAACCTCAACTATTTTACAATTTTTTTGGCACCTTAAAAATGTCTACAACCATCACATTTGACGACTCTAATATACCATTGTTACAACCTATAGACCATGATCTCCCCTATTATTCACTACTTAGATCAATGATACCCTTATTATAAGAGTCACGATTGAAAATGGGTCCAACATAAACATCATACCATCCCACACTTTCAAACAACTTCAGCTACCTAAAAACATCATGGATCAATCACCCATTGTCTTACGTGCTTAAAATGATACCATTTCTCCCATATTGGGCACAATAATACTTCTTATAAAAGTAGGCTTGAAAATTAACTTCCACCATTAGGGGAATTGAGGTTGATCCCGTAAAATTCAAATCCATCTCCTCCCTATAACCTTAAAGAAATCTATAGTATGCAAGGAAAACTTCAATCCATTCACCATTTCATCTCTCAATTATCAGATCAATGTCATACCTTCCATCACCTCCTTATAAATGACATCCATTTTAGATGGGACAATGATTGCCAAAATTTCTTTGATTTCCTTAAACAATATCTCCTATCACTGCCAGTGTTCATACCTCCATGTGAGGGGTGTATACACCTAATTTTTCATCTTAATATTTCATACCTATTACTAACAATTTTCTTTGTGTAGATAAGGGTCACTGATGCATCTATTTCTTGAGCGGGTTCCTTAAGGGGCATGCTAGGAATGGGGTATGACTATTCACATGGTCATTATGGGTTAGAGACAGTACACAAAGAGAGTATCACTATGTGGTCCTAGCTTTAGTTATTCTTGCATTAGTTATCCTTGTCTCTTTATGTCTCACACACTAGCACTCCCGACACTTGCTTGCATTTGAATCCATCATTGACACCTTTTTCACTTATTCTTGCTTGATCCATGACATATTGCACCATTTTTGACATTTAGGTATCCTTGGCCGATGCTATCACGTGCTAGTGATGGTGTTAGTGTTAGGTTTCCCTTGGCCAATGCCATCTCCTGCATCAATGGTGTCGGTATATAGACACACCATACTTTTTCATTTCAAAATTAAGGAAAAAAACATCACAGAACTACTCATCTACTCTACTCTTTTGTGCCATCTTTGCATCTACTCACTCTGCTCTTGGTTCATATTATACTTGACTTGGATTGGATTGGATAATTTTCTTGATTATTGGATTGGTTTCAGTATTAGGTCATCTATAATGAGTCTAGGACATGAATGACGTTCCCCTTCTCCACCCATGACAATTCACTCTTGGTGTGTCTTTCTCATGGAGAGATAGAATTACTCTATTTTTAGCTTAGTATTATATGTACATCAATGCTAGTTAGCATAATGATCTTATATGATTAGTTTCTTAGCTTTCCTTTCCTTTATTTCAATTACATTACAATAATATAGGTTGTGAATTCTTGTCTCATCTTCCCATCAATCTATAAATTTCCCCATCAACCAATATCCCGCAAGGGTACTTTCCTCTATCTTTATTATGGGCCTTAGAAACCCTAGGTTGACCTAGTGTATGGATTAGTTCCCTCTAGATATGTAACATTAACACTTAGTGTATCCCCTTTAAATCAATCCATTGTGTTCTAGTTCATGTGTGTCTCCTATTTATTGTCTCATACCCTAGTAGAATGGAAGACTTAGGAGTGTATGCCATTGATACACATTCTTGTCCTGCCATACATTTCGATGAACCCAATGTGAATACCATAGACCTCTTGACTGAGAAAAAATCATTAAAATCATTCATATCCAATTTTGACTACATTTCAAATCACCAAAATTCTGAAAATATCTAAACCAATCTACATAGACGCTATCTCTTAGGAGCGATCTTTCCTGTTTCAACATACTTGATTCCAAACGCCTTTGGCCACTATGAAAATTTATCTACACGACCAATCCTTTATATTTCAAAACTTGTCTCCTAATGTCATCGGCCCCTATGTATAATTTATAACTTGAATTATTCGATTCCCCATGAAAACCCTATGCCTTTGGCCTTTGTGCAAACATTCGACAGGCCGATTGTGCCATAAGTAGAGCTTTCCAACATTGTTTTGGATCCCAAATTACAAAAATATCAACTCGAGAAAATTTATTGGCACAATTAAACCCCATGAATTTATCCATGGGATGTTCCTTTGTGCATACATCTCATCTTAATGCTCCTAAATTCTCTAGTTCTCACCCTACAAGCACTAAAATTCCTACTTGTCCCAACCTCACTCATGAGACTCTGCTGCCCCAACCCCGTCCCTATGATATATTAGATTAGGGTAACTCAGTAGAATGTAATGTGGTTGAGGTTGAGAAAATAAATCCAAAATAAATCATTAAGAATATCAACAAAAATGAGTTCTTTACTCCTGACAAGGTTGAAGGTTTTCGGAGGATACCTACCAATTTCATGGAGATGGTTATGCTTTGTCCTAATTAGGAAGTACTCTATCATGATCACACTCCTCCCCAAAGGAATGATCAAGGTGATTCTCCTAAAACACCCACTAATGAGCATGATAATCACATAAAAACACCCATAAAAAGGTCAATCTTCTTCTACAAATCCCAACATGGTAATAGTCAACCTCCTAGATTAGATGACCTTATCCCAAGCTATAACCACAATCAAGTGGCGGGATCAAAATGCAAAATGAAAATTTGTATATAACATCTCAAAATGTAGTGCTTAATAAACCTTCTTACGCATTTCCCCCATTGGTGGATGCACATGTGAATCCTATTCCTCCTTCACCAATCCAGAGAAAGATGTTACAAACTGTCCAAAATGAACCTTCAACTCCCTACATCATCATTATGGACTTGGGAGAGATTATCCCTACCATATCTTAAAATAGATCTGTGGATCCAACCCTCTACCTCAAGACCTTTAGAAACCTCTACAAAGAATAGATTCAAATAAAAACTCATGCAACTACTAAATTTCTAGCAAATACTTTTATAGGTGAAGCATTATAATGGTATAACTAGCTCCCCACAACTTGCTAGTTGATTTAGAAGCTTTAGTCAAAGATCTAATTTGGGTAAGTGCACCAAGTTGGGGGGCCAAAAAGTGGACCAAAAACTGAAAATGAACGAAATTTGTACGTGTTTTGTTATAACGTGATCACGTTATATTTTCTTTGGTTTGAAATTTCCAAACTTATAATGCACACGTGTTATAATGCGATGTATATTATAAATTAAAAAAAGGCCCGATCCCTTAACATTTTTACTCCCACAAAATGTGAGTTTCACAGCAAAGCCGTGCCCTTGCATTTTTTTTTTCAGATGGATCTTTCTCAAACGATGGTCTCAAAATTGCTGTGAATATCATAATCAACTATGGCACCATGAAGAAGAGGTACGCACAATTATTTTCTCAAAATTGCATTGAAATTTGGTAATTATATAGTATAATTTGAATTGAATACATTTTTTTATTGTTACAGTTTGAGGTCAATGCAATCAACCACAACCAAACCTTGCTATTCATGTCATCCCTCCTAGCCCTCCTATAGTTGCTCAACATCCCTCGGGTAGTCAAGAATATTTAGTAACCCACATAGTTGAAAACAAGATTGAAATTGAGGATTTAATAAAAACAATGAGGGATTCACATTCTACAAACCCCCACCATGCCTCTCTTGCAAACACATTGGAGGCATTAGTGGCTCAAGTTGACGTGGCAACGAGGAAAATTGATCATTGGACATCTTATAGAGAGTGTTGTAGGGTTTATTATTCCAAAAAATTGTCATATGTGGATGTAAATAAAAAATAAATTACAAAATACCTCATATGTTCCTTATTCACGGACCCCTGCACCAATTTGCATGTTTCGTTGTCATGTAAATGGTTTTCCATCCACTGGTGCAATAATGTTTTGATTAAAATAATTTTTGGGACCGATGGTGGAATGTGTTTGATTTTCCACCTTGCAATAACAAAGAGGTGCCACTATAATTTTAAAGGAAAATCTATTGCGAGTTTATCCTTAATGAGATCCCGAATTATTTTGATTTCTGGGATTTCCATGGCTGAGGAAAAGGCTCATGCATAGGGTCGACAAAGTGCACAATGTGTACCTATTTAGTAGGGTAGATTCCCACATAGAAGCCCCATCACCCTAAGATTTTCCCTCTAACAGTGAAGGAGATAATAGAGATTGATAAACTCCACGTGCTTCAGGGGCTATCTGATACCCTTGTTCGACATACGTAGGACATTTCTTATCCAGATGCTCATGGAGGTACACAGAGTATTCTCTCAGGGAGCACTAACATGAGGCCACATCTTTGCTCATAATGTGGTAGCATATGTTTGGGGCCCAAGGAGGACGATACTTTCATGCATACTGGTTTTGGTGGAGTTGTCACTGGGGGTGCACACGATGATGACACTATGTCAAATGCCTTTTTGAGCAAGACATTTGGATTATAGTCATCAACGTCACCTTCGTAGGTATTTTTATGTTTTATTATGTGTGTTACAAAAAGATCAGAGTACTTGATTTACTTATATGTATTAAATTTTTGAAATAATTGTTTTTACATGTATGCATTGATATTACAAAGGTGCATGGGAGGGTTGTTATCATCCTGACCACAGGATGTGAGCACCATGCGTATGCATACATTCACTGAGGTAATTTAGAATATTAATTGTGTAAAATTTTCATGAATTCACACACACACACACACACACACACATATGAACTCAAATATATGTATGTTCTTATATGTTCAACTAACTTGACATGATACATGTTTGATAAAGATGTTGACTTCACTAAACACTCCACCATCTCTACGATAAGTAGAGAAAGGTGTTGCTGCTGTGATTTCATCTGTGCAACAACTCACTGATGTATTCAAACAACATGTATTTTTGTTAAATTTCTCATGTAATTCATATTATGTTAAATTACATGTTAATAATGTCCTTCATTGTGTATACATAGGAGTTACCTATGATAGGTAGTAGCCCTGTTCATTTGATTCATAAGCGTGGCGGGGTAAAAAAATAGTTGTATATTGATAAAATTAGTTAAAATATTGTCATTACACATACATGTACTTAGTTCTATTTTGGCTGATTCTAATGTTTGAGTTTGTGATCTTATGTGTATGTAGGGAACTTCAACCCCCTCCATTTTGACCTTGAGGGCACAGAATCCTTGATCTCATTGTTTGATACCCCCATTCGTGCTCTAGGAGCTCCCGATGACTCATTTGAGCGTGAGATGCAGATTCGGCGTGACCAAGAGCTTGCGGTAAGTGTGTGTATTTATGTAAATAATTTCATTAGCATGTTTTTAAATACATGTTGAAAACATATCTAAATTCAGTTTTGACAAAAAAATTGTTTGCATTTATAGGTTTACTGCTTCAGGAAGAGTCTTCACAGAAGAAGACTTGTAGCATGGGAAATATGTGTGTGTGTGTGTGTGTGTGTGTGTGTGTGTGTGTGTGTGTGTGTGTGTGTTGTGAAATGTGTGTGTGTGTGTGTGTGTCTTACAAGACATTTTTTTGTATGCCTATGTGCATGGCATTGTATGTACGCATATATGGCATTTGAACTTGATAGTATTTGGAACTCAATATTTTTGTATGAGACCTATATGGCATTTTTATATTTATTCTACATGTTGATACTATTTGGAACTCAATATTTTTTTATGAGACCTTACATTTATGAGATTATTTTGTATGAAACTAATATGATTTTCACTTGACAATATTTAAGACATTATGGATTATTTTTTCATTTATTGGTGATGTACATGTACTAGCATTTTCAATTTATAATATGCATCAAACTTTGGAAATCAATATTTATATAATGTATGTATATAAAGAGTTACCTAATCTGAGTAATTATTCTTTCAATTTATCAAAGTGTATATGTTTATTTACCTTACCTATGCTTCTTCTTGCTCATGGTCTCTTTGTACTGGTTCCTATCTTATCATGCACCTACTTTGCATTCTTAAATACTTAATAGCATTCTCTCGTGTTAAAAACCTCAAAAATCATTAGGACCATCACTAAATTGATTCATAAGGCTCCAAAACCATTGTTGTTAATCTTACCAAAACTATCAACTATGCCCATTAAGACAATGTTTTTTGCAACAAGCATGGATAGAAGGATCTAAGGATACCCACAAAGTCTTACAAGCTTCAATAGTTCACTTTTTTCCCTAAGGTTCTCCAAAATCTCAGACTCCAACTCCTACAACTCCTTAGAGATTTATCATTCACTTCTCTCAATAGTTCACACTCTACAAATACTAGCTCAATACGCCAAAAAACAATAGAACATTGAACCATGACTGAAAAACTCTATAAACATGCTTAAAAATCCTATTTACACTTTCTAAAACCATCAAATTAGTTTCAAAAAACCATCTTTCATCAATGAATGGAAGGTCACTAAGCCATAGGTTAGTTGACTCCCATTTACTAGGTGATTGATAACCCCTATGTGTTCTTAGCCATTCCCCTATTGCTATGATTGTAATTTCCATGTCACTTGAGGCCTTTGAATATTTTGGTGGTAATGGCCCTCCTGTTTCACTCCCTCAAATTTTTCCTTTCTCTCTCCATTGTGCTCAACTTTTCCATTCTTCCTCTACATCCACGAACACTGCTCTCAATAAGTATATGTCTTTACAATAGATGTATCATAAAATCGTTTATCAGTATGACGTGGAAGATGAGAAAAGCAAATGAAAGATGGAGAATTATATTTCATGGGTAATTAGTACTATCAACAAGACTAATAAGGCTTTTGACCTCCCTATCAATGTAATCATTGTACCTTGAAAATTAAAACTTTGGCAGTGATACTTAGTAAAAACTAACAAGAACATGGTGAGCTCAATACATTGTGAGAGTGAGATTGAGATTGTGAGAGAGAGAGAGAGAAAGAAAACATGAGAGGGAGAGAGAGTGAGAGGTTTTCCAATCCATTATTTTGTAAACGGTATCTCATGGGACCAAACCGTTTCTCCACCAAGTCCGGATGCCTAGGTGAATACTAGTGGAGGATTCATTTCGGTGCGGGACGGTGCCGTTGCTTCTGAGATACCTCATCCGGGAGGAGTCCCTTAAGAGCCCCGAGACCAAAAACTATATAACTTTGACGGTGATTACCAAGCCTCCATGACACCTAAAGACATTTCAATAGATCTGACACCTCCATGTAGGGACCCTATACAAAATCCCATCTCATTTTTTCCATCTCGTTTTGGTGCTCTTGTTGTCTTATTGTTTACAAACGCGTGAAACACTATAGTTTGAGTCAATGTAAGGCTATCCAAAGAAATATTTTTCAAATGAAATCTCATGGGACCAAATTTTCTATGCTAACATGTGTGGATGGCCTAGTGAATGCTATTGAAGGCTTTTTTTGGTGCAGGATGATGCCATTGGTTCTAGGCTATCTCATCCGAGCAGAATCCCTTAAGATCCTTAGACTTAAAAACCGTATAACTTCAGCGGGTGATTACTTGGTATCCATGGAACATAGAGATGTCTCATCGATATGAAACCTCCATGTAGGGAACCTCTACAAAATCTTATCTTGGTTTTTTCCATCTCATTTTGGTGTTCTCGTTGTGCTATTTTTTGTAAATGTGCAAAATACTATAGTTTGAGTCAGTGTAAGGTTGTCTGAAGTAATATTTTTCAAATGAAAGCTCATGGGACCAAACGTCTACACCAACAAGTCTAGATGGATAGGTGAATGCTAGTGGAGGATTAATTTTGGTGTAGGATGGTGTGGTTACTTCCAGGCTACCTCATCCGAGCGAAGTCCCTGAAGAGCCCTGAGACCAAAAACCATATAACTTCGACGGGTTATTACCCGGTCTATGTGACACCTAGAGATGTATCATTAGATCTAAAACCTCCATGTAGGGACCCTATCATTAGATGTATCTCAATTTTTTCCATATCATTTTGGTGCTCTCGCTTCCCTATTATTCGTAAATGTGTGAAATATTATAGTTTGAGCTAGTGTAAGGTTGTCCAAAGTAATATTATTCAAATGAAAGCTTATGGGACCAAACTGTCTACACTAACAAGTCTAGATGGCTTGGTGAAAATTATTAGAGGGTTAGTTTTGGTGTGGGATGGTTTCGATGCTTTCGGGATACCTCGTCAGGGTGGAGTCCCTTAAGATCCCCGAGATCTAAAAACCGTATAACTTCATTGGGTGATTACCTGATATTTCCGGCACCTAGAGACATCTCTTTAGATTTGACACCTTCTATGCAGGGAACCTCTACAAAATCCTATCTCGGTTTTTTCTATCTCATTTTGGTTCTCTTGCTATCCTATTGTTTGTAAACGCGCGAAATACTGTAGTTTGAGTCAGTGTAAGGCATTCTGAAACAATATGTTTCAAATGAAAGCTCATGGGACCTAACCGTCTACACCAATAAGTCTAGATGGCTAGATGAATGCTAGTGAAGGATTTTTTTGGTGCAGGATGGTACGGTTGCTTCCAAGCTACTTCGTCTGCAGGCGAGTCCCTTAAGAGCCTTAAGACCAAAAAAATGTATAACTTTGACGAGTTATTACCCGATCTTTGTGGCACCTAGAGATGTATCATTAGATATGAAACCTCTGCGTAGGGACCCTATAAAAATACTATCTCAGTTTTTCCATATCATTTTGGTGCTCTTATTATCCTATTGTTTGCAAATGCATGAAATATTATAGTTTGAGTCAGTGTAAGGTTGTTTGAAGCAATATTTTTCAAATGAAATGGGACCAAACCGTCTATGCCAAAGACGCCTCGGATGGCTTGGTGAACATTATTGAATGATTATTTTGGTGTGGGATGGTGTTGTTTCTTCTGAGCTACCTCACCCGGGTGGAGTCCCTTAAGAGCCATGAGACCAAAAAACCTTATAACTTCGGTGGGTGATTAACCGGTCTTCATGGAACCTAGAGATCTCTCTTCAGATTTAAACCTCTGCATAGGGACCCTCTACAAAATTCTATCTCAATTTTTTCCATATCATTTCAGTTCTCTCATTTTCCTATTGTTTGCAAACACACGAAATACTACATAGTTTGAGTCGGTGTAAAGGTCATGTCTCAAGCAATATTTTTAAATGAAAGCTCATGGGACCAAAACGTCTATGCCAACACATCTTTATGGCCTGGTGAACATTATTGGAGGCTTTGTTTTGGTGTGGGATGGTGTCATTGCTTCCGGGCTACCTCGTCTAGGCAGAGTCCCTTAAGAGCCACAAACCAAAACACAATATAACTTTGGTGGGTGATTATCGGTCTCCATGGCACCTAGACACATCTCATCGTATTCAACACCTCTGTGTAGGGACCCTCTACAAAATCCTATCTCAATTTTTTTCCATCTCGATTTGGTGCTCTCATTTTCCTATTGTTTGGAAACACACAAAATACTGTAGTTTGAGTTAGTGTAAGGTTTCCGACACTATATTTTTCAAATTAAATCTCATGGAACTTAACCATCTACATGAAAATTTCTTGTGAGTGTGCTACATTTGTAAGATATTCCACAATATAGGGAAGTCAATTTCATGTAGTCGTGGGACCTAAACCAGTGTTGCACCTTGTTGATTTTCCAATTGTTGTCATTGATGTCAAAGATATTGATGGAAAATGGAGACTGTGAAAGGCGCTCTTATCAAAAAAAATTTAGATGTTCAAGATGACTTCATGTGATTTCAAGTAGATAGGGTCTTGGAAGTTAAGTGAAAGTGTCATTTCAGGGTGGTTTCAAGTGCTTAATGAAGTGAAACAAGATGGTCCAGGTTAG
The DNA here is from genome assembly GCA_018340775.1 of Taxus wallichiana var. yunnanensis. Taxonomy (NCBI): domain Eukaryota; kingdom Viridiplantae; phylum Streptophyta; class Pinopsida; order Cupressales; family Taxaceae; genus Taxus; species Taxus wallichiana. The sequence continues at coordinate 221,476,649 of CM031243.1, read as the reverse complement.
AAAAAGCACGGGAAAGTTCTTGAGAGTGTATCTACAACATGTGTAAGAAAATATTAGGCTTAGTTCAGCTCCAGGAGTATTTTTGTATGTTGGTTAGAAATAGTGTTGAGAACAAGCAGTGTTCTAACATGCAAATGAGATGGGCTAGAAAAATGTAGACACATGATTTTCACACAAATATGGGAGATGATAAAGGAAGGTGTCCCGATGTTTCATGAAAAATGTCAGGTCAAATTTAGGTCATTTTTTCATAGTTATGTAAGTTTTTGTAAAACATGATTTTTGAAAAGCTCATTTTAAGCTGGCTAGCTTCTTAGCCTTAAAAATTTTATAAAGTATATTTTGAATAAATAATCGAAGGAATTTTTGGAGTAAATTTTCATAAAAATCATGTGCAAAAATAAATTTCTCAAAAGGAGGTGTGGTTGAAAAGTTATGAGAATTTTGGTGAAGCAATTTTTCTCTCCTGGTGTGCACCAAATCAATAAGAGCAAAAATGTGAATTTGGACTCCAAGTCTTGTTTTATCACCTCTAGAGTATCTTATTAGATTATTAATGATGTTTCTCATGCTCAGAACGTATTTGAAGTATTTTTTTCTTGAAGGTATAGGTACTTGCTTCTAACACCATGTCTGAGTGTGAATGGTCTGACATATGAAGGTACTAGTTGTTTCAAATGGAGTTTTTGTTCAATGAATTCTCAGACATCTTCTACAAGAACATGCCAATGCATGTGATCCTTCTCAAATTTTTTTGTCATTGTAATTCACTCAAACTCTGATGGCCAAGATTTTCCTAGAGAGCACCTAACTCAATGCACCTAAATCACTGTTCCAACAGTCTTGCTCTCAAATGAAATGATCTGATCAGTTTTCCATCCTTGATACAGAGAAATTATAAGGTAAAGGACATATTTTTCATATGAATTCACTCATTTGAGATGATGTGCTTGAAAATATTGGTTGAGTATATTCAGGACTGAAAATTTGTGCTTTCAGTGTCACATTTGAAGACCATTCCTAATCAATCTCATAGTCAGATAATGTGAAAAATACTCCACCCAAGAATGAAGCTTGATAGGGTCCATGTCATCTTCTTAAATTAATTCTCTTAGTTATAGAATGATTATGGTTTTATTCAATCCTGCCAAACCACTTATACAGTCAAGATTTTTCAGTATTTGGATTCAAATAGTGTTTCAAGTGATGTAAATCCCTTCAAGTATGTACCATCACTAATTTGAAAAGATGAAAACATGTCTTTAGAGTCTCCTGAAACTTTCACACTCCATTCTCTATACACATTTGATGAATAAGTGGAATTATTTGTTCTTTTGAGTAGAAAATTGTGTTATACCCTAATGTAGGGTTTTGGAGAAAGAAAATTGGTGATTTCTTGAATGTTCTCAAACCTTTTGCTCAAAATTTGAACAGACCTCTGTTAGGGAATCTAGAAGAGTTTGTAAAAGGATTTCAATGAAGATACAATTTTTAAGTTGTTTTGGAGTGTTGTGTGGTATTATCTTCGAAGGGTAGGCTATAAGAAAATTGGAAATGCTTTTCACATCTAAAACAAGTTCCAGGTGCTCATGGATTGATGCTCGAAGGCTCTAAAAGTTTGTGACAATGGCATGGCAGTTACAATCTTAGAAATATTATCAATGATTAATGTCTTGCTAAAATATTGTTGAAGATGGATCTATTATGACTTGTCAAAGTTTATTTCAAAGCTATAAACATAGTGTAAAAGCCCTTATAACTTGGTGAGAATATTTCCAAGAAGTCTAACAGTTTTTTTTGGTTCATTTGATATAGAAGTATAACATTATTTTGGTTTTTCTGACAAGAAGTCAAATAGTGAGAAGGTTATAAATATTTTTGGTTCGTTTTGATAAGAAGACCAACAATCATTTAAGGGAATTGGAATTGACAAGTTAGAGCTTGAACTCTCTAACTGAAATACAATGTTGTATGAACTGAGAATATAGAGAAAGGTTTGAATGAGTCCATTAGATGATCACATGTTGAAAACTGAGGGAATACAAGAACAATAAAGGAAGATAATAGTGAAGAGTCTAAAAAGAGGAGAAATATGTTGCAAAACTATGCAAGAGATAGAAAACTGTAATGAATCCTGGTAAGATTCATGAGCTAGAGAGATCTTGAGTTTGTTGAGAGAGTGTGTAGGAGATAGAAGAATATATGCATATATAGTGAAGAAAAGGAATGATTGAGTGGGTTGAAAGTGTATGAAGAAAATCAGGGAGAGAAACTAATAACCAGGTGGTGTAATATTTGAAAGAAAGTGGACTGAGATACAACTTCAAGAAGCAAAGAATAATGAGATATAGTTGTGACATAGGCTTATAAAATATGTATGTATATGAAATGAACAAGTGATTGAAAAGTGGACCAAGGGAAGTGACTAAGGGTGTTTTGTTTTTTGTGAAATGTGAAAAACAGTGACTAAGATATAGGTTAGACATTTAATATAGTGGAGTACATATGTGTCAAGCTAAACTAATGTTGTGAAAGTGTGAAGAAGTTGGAACAGAGATATCACTAAACCCATCAAGACAAGTGATGGTGAAGACAACAGACTAAGCACTTTGTGATCATTTTAAGAATCAAGTTTGTAGAGTAAGCCAATGTTTGAGAATGTTTCTCCGATGCAATGACATTCTGATTCAGACACTCGATGATTCCATTTATAATGATAGAGATATTTGTAAATTCATGTTATGACCTCTACATCTGTATGCATTTCAAGTTGTTTGGAAATCATTTTCAGATGCAATGACATTCTAATTCAGACACTCGATGATTCCTGAATGTCGATCCTACCACATACCCCAGTAGTCCTTGATCCTTGGATACATGGAGACATCATTACTTGGCTTCCATTTATAATGATAGATATATTTGTAAATTTGTGTTATGACCTCTAAATCTATATGCATTTCAAGTTGTTTGGAAATCACATCACACCCTTCACTAGGCTTGATGACCACCCCTATCTTATTGAAAGTGCTTTTGAAAGCATCCATGGGTCTATAATAGAAGGAATTATCAATGAATGGAAGGTTAGTAAGCCGTAGGACATAGAATTTCCATTCATAACTAAACAAGAAAGATTTACTATGTGATTGATTCCCATTTAGAACTAAACAAGAGATATTTACTAAGCAATTGATTCCCATTCAAACTAAACAAGAAAGATTTACTAGGTGATTGATAACCCATGTGTGTTCTTATCCATTCCCGAATTTCTATGCTTATATTTTACAATTAGAATCAATGATGGCTATAGGAATGAGTAGTATAGAAGTTATAAGTTCTTGTAATTAAGTAGTAGTGGCAAAGTTTTAATTTTCAAGGTACAATGATTATGTTGACAGGAAGTTAGAAGCTAATATTTTGCAAACGAAATTTCATCACACTAAACCGAATATGCCAACACATCCAAGTGGCCAAGTAAATTCTAGGGTAGGCTTCGTTTTGAAGGCCTTTGCTCCTAATGCTTCTAGGATACTTCATTCGGGCATAGTCCCTTAAGAGCCTTGAGACCAAAAAAGGCTATAACTTCGTTGGGTGATTGATTAGAATTCATGGAACCTAGAAAGGTCTCATTATATCATTCACCTCCACATTATAACCCTCTACCAAATCATGTATCAGTTTTCTCCATCTCCATTTGGTCCTCTCACTGTCTTATTGTTTGCAAAAGTGCCGAATAGTGTAGTTTGAGTCAGTATAAGGTTGTCTGATGCAATATTTTACAAACAAGAAGCTCATGGAATTGAACCAATGTGCACACACATTGGGATGGCTTGGAAAATGCTATGGTAGGCATCGTTTTGGTTCCCTTCGCTCCCGGGTTCTTCCAGGATACTTTGTCTGAGTGTAGTCCCTAAGATCCTTGAGACAAACAATACTATAACTTCGAAGGGTGATTTATTAGACTATGTGGCACCTAGAAAGGTCCTGTCAGATTATACACCTCCACATTGGCACCCTCTACAAAATCCCATCTCAATTTTCTCCATCTCAATACGCTCCTCTCATTTTCCTATTGTTTGCAAAAGCATCGAATAGTCTAGTATGAGTCAGTTTAAGGTTGTCCATTGCCAATGACATGAATAATATAGGTGGTTCATATAATATAGGTGGTGAAATGATAATTTTAATAAGATATTTTTACAATATAGGTGGTGAAATGATATTTTTTTTTATTATTCCTTTCTAATATTTAATTTCTATTAGCTTCACTTGCTTTGAGAATAATAAATTCTCTAAGAACTAATAGTGCTAACCATGTAAAGGTGGAACCTATTTTGGCACCACCAACCTACATAAATATATTAGTAAGCAATTAAATAGAATTTAAATCATAAAAAATTTAAACAAAATCATCAAAGTAAATATTCAAATTAAATTCATGAAGAACATACCTTTACAAATTCAATCCAATGAACTCGCAAGGATAAAATCTACTCTTGAAAGTAGCAAAAATTTCTTCATGATCTGATTCACGAACCTTCCACATTCTTTTTAATGGCATATCTCGATATTTTATCAATTGATTATTTGTTGCAAGAACCAAATGTGAATAGTGAAGTAGCTTTCAATGTACTTCATAGTCTTCAAATAACCAAGTATTTGATTTTTTGATAGTATATCATCGAAGTGAAGTTCCCGTGACTACCACTCGACCAAGTGGGATACTCAAGGCCTTCACCAGATCATGGAAGTCATTTTTCCCCCTCTACACAACGAGATATGAAGTAGTTTGTTCCCTCTTCGTTGAATTTTGTCGCAATAAATGCAAAAACCTGCCCTACATCACAAAGTAAAACTCAAGTCAAATTTAAAATACATTAAGAGCTGATCATTTAATAATTTATATAAATCCAAAACATGACATATATATGTACCTTGTTGCACTAAATAAGAGACATGGTCAAAGTCGGTGTGATGTTGTCATATGATTTGAAGACACTGCAAGTTGTAATGCTTGTGGAACTTGATATGTGTTGAGTAGAATTAGAGGTATGCAAGTCCATTCATTCACCCATTGTTGTGACTCACATTCATTACACATAAAATCAATGCTTGATATACAAAAACATGCCATACACCTAGTATAAATAGTCCAAGAACTTGCATCTAAACTACGGAATGAGTGCATATCAATTGATCCTGCAACTGTCATATAATCTTCATATCTTGCCAAATGTCATTCCTCTATTAGCCAAAAATATCTACAAACCATTGAACTCTCTTGACATTGATGGCCCATGTTCTTGACACATCAATCAACAATGCTTTTGCACTTGTAAATTTAGCACCATCCTTGAACTTTAACTCTTCTCTTGCAAGTGCTCTTTTCACACATGCTCCTACACCATCATGCTCTCCTTTCCCATGTCCTGCTTCACCGAAAATACATAGATGTTGTACACGTGTTTCTTTATGCACCCTCGCTTAGCCAATAAAAAAATTGTGCATTCTTGAATTGTGATGTGCAGTTGTCTAACCAAATGTAATGTTGATTAAATTTTTTTCTCTCATTCAAGTTTGCATAAAACACCTGGAAACACCCTTGCACATATTTTATAGAATGTGTCCGATCATCACCGATGTATAAATGATACTCTCTTAATATTTTTTTGTCTTGTTTAGTGCTTTCTGAGAGTGCATGAATGTTATATGTAAAAAATATCAACTTGCACCGATTTATAGTATTGAGACTGAACCTCCATTTGTGGTTGGAATGTGTAATTATTTGTGAAGTAAATTACTGAAACAATAGTACCAAGTGGGAATGTATCATTTATTAACTTGAATTGTTCTTCCAATCATCGAGCTCTATGTGTGTGCCTCGCATACTCATAAACAATTTCCTCTCGAATTTGACCATATATTCTGATACAGGTAATTATTTTATAACAAGCTCACACCTCTTAGATTCTTGTCCATATTTTAATTGATATGCAACTAATTATTTTCCTATTGAATCTATACTCTCCTCATGGATACAACTTTTCAATTTTGGCAAGCCACCACATACATTGCACATTCCATCCAAACATGTTTGGTTATAAAAAAATTGTCCAGTTGATTTTTCACAAAGTATCGTAGGAATAAATTCCCTTACAAATTTTGGTGGGAAATTTAATCCAAACTCCTGCATCATGATGTTAGTATGTAAAAAACAACATATTTAACAAAAAACATCATAATGAATTGAAAATTCAACATGATGCCTACAACAACAAGTGGAACGTGAGTGATTTATTTTCACATAAAAAGGTTTATTCATTTCAAATAATATTTGGCTGATGTTAATTTGTGGATTTTCATTCTTAAACTTAGAGAAAAATTGTGTTTGATTCATATCTAAGAATTTTTTTCACACGATTCACGATTACAAGAACCTATTCTTATTTTCAATTTATCTCTTCTATTCGGTGACACCCTTGTGTTCTCATTCCAATAATTTACAAGTAATTATTTTAGAATATCAGACATATGCTTGTATTTCTATGGGAGTCTACTAGAGAATGCCCAATAGTCAATGTTATTGACTGACTCAATACTTTTACGTCTCTTTATTGATTTCGTTAGTGTTTTTACGTTTAGCTTCAAATCTTTTCTTGTTTTTCTAATCAAGAGTTGATTAACAATTTTATCACTTACTATACAATTAGTAAGTGCACGCCGTGTAACATTACTATCTTTGGTGCATCTATTTACACGTACATTTTGGTATGCTTTATGTATATTTTCAACAATTGTCACATTTCGATAAACAACATTAGATGTTCTTAACCCCATGGTATTCATTGTAGGTCATCATATCCTGTAAAATTGACAAGGGCAATTTCATAGGTAACCATACCAAAATTTCCATTTTGGTTCCCCGTTGAGGTCTCTTAGCATTCGGAATGGCATAAAATCCCTTTCCGGAAAATCTAGTTTTTAGAACTTGGTCATTTTCAACCTTTTTTGGGTTGGGCGTAGTTTTCATTAGCGTTACATTTACCAAAAATACACCCCTCCTTTCCTTTGGTGCATTCTTCGGAGTGTTAACACTCCAAATGTTCATGCCCCTCAATGGTGCACCAAGGTGCTAAAAATACAATGTCGACACTTCCAAAGTTGCGCTATGGCACAAATCTCTTCGTGTCGACATCTCCCTAAGTGTGCCATAGAAAAATTTGGTGGCGCATTTATTACACCTTTTGCTATATATAGGCGTGTCTGACCTGTCATTTTCACAATTCAAAAAATGTGAAAAAGTTATTCCTCTATACTTGTCAGCGTTCTTGTCAACCCTGCGTGTTGCCATTTGTCACGTTCGTGGATCCCACATTGTCTCCTTTATCGTTATATATTCCTGGTAAGTGGTCCTTGCCCTTCTTGTGGATTTGTTGTGGTTTCTATGTTGGTTTAGGTGGTTAGGATTGTTAATAAACAATGAACCTAAGAAGATAACACAATCCCAATATATTTTGTGCAACCCACTTCAAACCATTCTCTGTCCTCCTTCCAGATCTGCAAATCTGGAAGACCTCTGCCATGAAACAACTCAGACTCATTTGGCCCTTATTCCCTGCTTTGCTAGGTTTTCCCCCTTGCCATCAAAATCCAAGCCAAAAGAGTGAAAATCATGAAATTTTTACAAATCAAACCCACTATTTTTCCTTCAGCGCAAGATCCATTCTTGTTACACCAAACACAGTCATGCCATAGGTGCACTGTCCTTCTAGGTAGCATAAATGTTTCCCGCACCTTATAAAAATTATAAATTTCCCAAGGTGCAAGCGCTGGCACTAAAACAATAGCAAAAACACTGCATATTGTGCAAACCTTTCCCACACCACGCAAAATAAACCCTTGCGTACCTCACTCTCATGTAGCATCTACCACATCTACACCAATGGCGCATCCTGGGACCTTGCAACACCAACCATATCTATGCCCCACTTAAAAGGACTTCTAATAGCGTAAACACACGTCCCTCGACACCAACATTTGAATATTGTGTTTAGCCTTTCCCCCCTGGCGCCTCTTTTGGCATTGTTTTCTCCATGCAACACTTTCCCAAAGTGTGCCTTGCTTTTCTGAGACCCTGCAGCCTATAGTAGAACCACGCCTTGCGCCTAGAGGCTTGTAAATTAATGAATTTTCATTCTGTAAGCTTTGATGGATGACTTAACAGCTAACATGGCTCTTATGCGATGGACTTCCCTAATTCTTCTTGCAGATCAATAGTTGAACTCAGATCCACACATGTCTTCATCGAGTAAGAAGCCAACTAAGTCCAAGGGTAAAGCTAGGCTAACAGAAGAAGAAATGAAATATAAATACCAAAGGGTCAGGATGCTTGAATCTCTTGCAGAATGTGATCTAGATATCAGAGATTCAGAACTCGGGCACATTGACATGGAGGACTTTTGGGCCAGAACCAAGAAGGTCACAGGTAGCCCATGGATGGATAAATTGGTTGGTAGTGGTCTACACTTTGCTACAGGGATCCCGTAAGCGCAATCAACAATGAGTTCATGATGTTGGTGGGTCGTTGTTACAATAAGGACACAAGATGTGTCAAAAATGAGAAGGGCAAGGTAATAATCAACCTCACTACCCGACATTTTGAGATCATGTTGGGTATCCCTCACCACCGACATTTTGTAGTGGTAAGCCAAGAGGACTGCATGAAGACATGGAATGAAAACGAAGACAAATGCATGCAAATGATGAATGAGGTGTACCTCAAGAACAAGAAGGTAACAAGCAGGTGGCCACAAGTCATTCATCGCAGTGACTTTTTAAAGGAGCTGAGTGACACCATCACTTTCCTGAGCAGGGTGTTTGGGCTTCCCAATGCCCATTACTTTCACAAGTGGATGCTCAGGTATTTAGAAACCATGAGTAAAAATGTTCCTGATCAACATTTCAAATGGGGAGAGATTATCAATGAGTATGATCTCGGAGCAACTTCAACAACTTTCAACAACTGGGAGGTTCTATATGAACTCCTATGTGGTATATGCTGCTACATCAGAGAGGGACTACCCAACATTGAATCGATATGGGGTATGGCCCTAGGTAAAAATATACGAGTACTATCTAGAGTTAAGACTGGAAAATAGCATAGCCCAATTTAGCAAAGTCAACGACGTCTTCTTCTATGGCGTCATCTGTCTCTTGAGGCCCAACATGACTCACGGTCGACAACCAAAAGCATGGTCACTACCACAGAGAAGTGGGGAGTGTTATTCACGCAATTCCCCACTTTCACCTATCTCAGAGCCGTTAACTTCTTGGGAGAGCCCACCAAATTGCCAAGGTATGCGGGACCCAAGCTGATCTTGTTGGAGCTTTCTAGATATATCATCACGTACCATGAGAAATATTTGAAAAGGAAGAAGGGTGGGACTCCATTCCCCCTCACAATGGGTAAGGTACACCTGCATATCACAGAGCAAAGCCTAGGAGATGTTTGCAGAGCTTGAATTGCTCAATTTGAAGCATAATTTCCTGGCAACGCCAACCTTTAATCCTCGTGATTTCCTCCCAAGAGCAAAGATAGTTCCAATTCACATCCCTTAGATCGAAGATATCTACATCGATCTATATCATGAAGGTGAGCTCAGACGAAAGGATCACTCCCGCTTGGCCATGATAGAGATCATTCAATATGGTGTGGCCATCATCCCAAAGGGTTTCCAAGCAACTGATCAAGAAGTTGATTAGGTTTATCTAGACACGGATGGGGACAATTGGCTATTTGTTGAAATTGATAGAAACAAGGCACCTCAGACTATTGAGGAAAGGGTCAAAGGCACTCTACAACGCACTAAGCATTGGTGCAAGAAAAATGGTCTCATCTACCTTGGAGTAGACTTTACCATGTCTCCCTTGGGTAATGCACCCACCAAGCCAAGCACTTGCCTAAAGGAAAAGGAAAAGATAAAGAGGGAGAGACAAGCACTGCTCAGGAGGAAATTCCTGAGAGCCCTCCTTCCACCGCCAAGGAGCAAGTAGTAAGCCTAATATCCCTAGGAGAAGAAGAAGCGGTAAGTGCTCCAATGGGCACATCCACTCAGGATGTTGCCACTACTACAACTGGTGAGGTTCCCACCATCCCATCTCTCGCTCCTCCTTCCCCTCCTCATGTCGCTCAACCAACCACTCCTTTGGTTGTGTCTTCTCCCCGTCTTTCTACCATTCCCCCTTCCTCTTCCTCCATCTTCTCTTCCCTCACGGATCTATCTCCCCCAATGTTTCTTCCCTCATCTAATAGATCCCTTCCGCCCCCATGGTTTCCTCTCCTATAGTCACTCCTACCCCCATGAGCATTGGAGTGTTGGCTTCTTTCTCGATGTTTCCACCGAGTGTCTCGACACATTTCCCCATGTCCACTGTAGTTGCTCCTTCTTCCACCCCTGTTTCCTCCTCTTCCTCTGGTCCCACTCCCTTAAGTCCAGAATGGATCTCCGAACACCTGAGCCAGCATAAGAGGAAAGTCCCTATTGCACCTATGGACTTCTCCATTATTCAGACTAAAGGGCCTAATAAACAAAAAGCTATAACCGCTTCTCTCAAAGTGCTTCAGGTGAAAGGGTTATGGAGATCGCATACCCTAATCTCACAAAGAAGAAAGAAGATTTGTCTCCTACAGATTTTACAGTGACTCAGGTCACAATGGGAACATCATCAGAGAGCCTACAAGGAGAAGCCTTATCCAGTGGATGCCCTTTGCAAGAAGCTTCAAGAAGCAAAGGAAGAGAAGAGAATGTTAAAAGAAAAACAAGCATCTTCTCCAAGCCCTGCAAAATATGGGCAATGCCCCTCCTATGACTATCGCCGACCCTCTTGAAGTTCTTAGTCAGGAGAAGATAAATGAGTACGCCAAGATCGGTGAGCAAGGTATAGCAGTGTCCACCTGGAGAGAGTAGATCCTCAAAGATAGTGAGGAAGTGATTACAAAGTTCACAGAGCTTTATCAAAATATAGATCAAGCTAACAAGGAACTCCAGGTAATAGCAGGACCTATCTCCAAGAGTTGGACCATGCTAGGTTACAACATGAGACATTCCAGAAGATGCTCGACTGCCCAGTCGATGACTTGGTGAAATTCAGCATTTTTTATCACCCGCGAGCACCCAACAAGTTCTTGCTGCTTTAGACTATCGGGTTGACCAGATGGAGTTTATCTTATAAAAATAAACAAAATCAAGGAGGAATCCCTAGATGCAATGCATCAAATGGAGCAGATCGTCTTAAGGATGTCTCTAGGTTTGCTCAGTCCATCATACATCTTGAGGAAGGCAAATGATACTATTCATATTTTTAAGGAAATCACGTCGCAAGGTTTAGCGTCAGAGGCCACTTTTGATAAAGAATCTATCAACAACCTTCTGGCCTACCGCAACTTTGTTGGATACCTGATGGAGGTAGGTAATGAATACTTCAAACTCCCGAAAAGACTCAGAGATGAATAGGAAACTTGTGAAGTCATCGGGATCACACCAAGGGTCCAGCTCAAGATCAACTTCAAGCAATGGTCAACAAGTTCATGGAGTATCAAGCTCAGTTTCACATTTCCTCTCCTGAGCAGATGCATGACACTCCTTTCCAGCCAAGGGATGATGACAAATAGGTTCCTTCCTCCTGGGATAAATCCCATTTTTGTAAAAATATTTAAAAGAATGTTGGCACAAATGATGACATCATCCATGTTGCACCATGAGATGTTGTCATCCACAAAATTGCCCTAAAGTCAACATTTGACTTTTAGATATTTTGTAAATAGTTGTTGGCTCCTTTTTGCCTTCTTTCTCCTTCTCCTTCTATAAATACTTGGATACTTGTAGTATTCAGGGTGAGAAAATTTGTATGAAAAATAGAGTGAGGAGAGAAAGACTTTGAGCTTTCTTGTAACAGAACATTATTAATACAAAATTGAGACTTTGTGCTGAATTCCTGTGTTACGTGTTAGATCTTTCTTAAGTTAGATCTGCATGCTTATTCTATTGGATTCACGTATATTTTGTCATTTGTTTATCAGTGTTGCTTTGTTTGTTTATGTGAGTAAGTTTGGCTCTGTTTACTACCAGCCTAAAACATAAACCCTCTGACCTTTCTACTTTGGAATTCATTTCTTTTCTCCCTTCAAACCCACCTCTCTTCTATTCCTTTTTTCATTCCTTTCTGTTCTTCATCGGAACTAATTCCACCGGGATGAGATCCTCAAACCCCTTGAAGGTAGAATATTGTAAGACTTGCATAGATTCCTGCTGGTAGAATAGCAATAAACCAGTTTCACTTTGCTATCTCAAAGAGGGGCTATGCCCTGCACACTGTTGGCCTGTCTATCCATAGATCTGCCCACCCGACAAATTTTTAGACCAACAGTTTTTGGTGACTCTACTAGGGAAAGAACCAGATCTCTATGAGTGTTATGTCAGCTAAAAGACACTAACAATTTTTAAAGCTGCTGGGGTGACTAAGAAAATAGATAAAACTATAAAAATCACTACCTGTTTGCAAATCTTAGCTCTTTGCTTAAAATCCAATTTTTTGCAAAAGTGACCCAAACTAAAATTTTCTTAAGAGATCCATAGATCTGGACTAGTTAGAAACCTTTAGTTCATTGAGTTTTTATAGAAACCCGTATATTTCCATAGATCTGAGATTTTGATAGTTTTACAAATATTTTCAAACCCTTGCAAAAAAGTCAAATCTAAGATCTGAAAATCAGCTTACTAAGTTAACCATTATTTTATCCTCATTAATCTTCGTCATTAAACCGCAATCAGTTTTCAAAAGAGGGATAAAATTAAATATTTAGGAAAGTACATGCTGCTGATTTTTGTCAAAAAAATCAGAAAATCAGCAAGTACAAACAAAAAGATTTTCATAAATCTACTCTAAAAATCACTATAGATCTGAAAAGATACACTAGTGGGTGAGCCATTTACCCATAGTAGGAGAGCTCATGGAGAAGTTGATCCTATTTTTGATCTACTTCAAAGGCACAACTTTAGTATTACACCAACATGCTTCTCATCGCTGAGTTCAGCTGATCGGTTAGCTAGAAGTGCCTCACCCCCACGAAAGAACCATTTTTCACAAGGAGCCTCCACATCCCTTTGCAGTGCTCTGTTACTCAGTGGAACCGCACTTCCGGCTCACGTCCTCTTTCTAGATTTTCAAATGGTAGTACCATGGGGAAATGTTATGGGCCCTCTCACATTACCACATCCAGTTCACGCGCTCCCTCATGGAAACCACAAGAATTTCCCAAGATTTGATGGGAGTGGAAATCAAAGCACGGATTCACATATATCTACATTCATTATGTCATGCAACATCCTAGATGTGACCCATGAAGACGTGTCGGTATGCCTCTTTCTAGAGACCTTGCAAGGACCTGCAACAGAGTGGTTCCAACACTTGCCGGCCGGATCTATCACCAGTTGGGCCACATTATGAACTACATTTGAAGACAAGTATAAGCCTTCAGAAGACGCATTTGCGTTACTGTCAAATATCACTCACCTGAAGAAGGAAGCCAATGAAACCATGTGTGATTTTATCACCCGTTTCAATTCGCTAATTAACCATGTGCCACCTGCCATGTTGCCAACACCAAAAAATCAAAAGTGTTTCTTTGTGAATGCCATGAGCTCAAGAGTAAGTTTCTTACTCTTACAAGAACAAATCACCACCTTAGTCCTCGCTCAAGCTATGGCCATTCGGATAGAAGACAACCTACTTATATCTAGCGAGTTAAAACAAGATTTGTCCAAACCTAAGGCTTCAACTCCTTCTCAAGCCACTTCATCAGATCCGACATTCCAGAAGATGGAAAATGACTTGCTCACATTAAATAAGTAATTATCTCAAGCTTCTCCTAACACTCCATACCGGGATATCCCACGGAGAAACTTCACTCCCAACAACACCCCACAAAGGCCGTGTTTTCCTGTAGCTACTCCACATGGTTGGCACTTGAGGCTCCTCCGGTCAATGCCCTAGTCGAGATCGAAGAAGAGGAGAAAAATTATGAAGAACCTTCATCGTAAGGTGAAGATGATCAAGATGTCGGTGAACTAACTGGTGACTCTACAATCGGGTATATGGAATTTGAAGATGAAGAGTCTGATGAAGAAGAGGGTACCCAAGGGTATGCAAGTGGACAATCATATGCTATTTTCACCCACTCCCAAGGAAAAGAAGCAGAAGTTGCTGCTAGGATACAAAAAGAGAAGGTTGTGTCGAACACGCCTCCAACCATTGCTAAAAGAGGTAATCCTCTTCTTGCTCAACCTCCTATTAAGCCTTTTATGAAGAAATCTTTTCCTCCCATCTCTCCTCCAAATCAGCCTTCTTCTGTTTCCATAAAGACCAGTAACCCTACCCTACCACACGTGAAGTGAGGGACTCATTCCTTCATCAACGTAACCCTTGGTCGCATTTGACATAGTCGATCATGCTAAAAAGACCAAGATTCAAATGTCTAATCTAAATATCTTCAGTCTAACCTTGAGCAGCTTGTAAGATTAACCAAGTATATCCAAAGCCAAGCTGCCATCCCCTCTCCTATCTCCCCGAAAGGAATCCTTTCCACTCCTCCTGCATCTCGCATAAATGTTGCCTCGACTTCCGTGTCAAGTAAAATTTAACCTTTTATCTCTCCCTCCTAATCAATGGTCACAAACTAAGCAACTACATAATTGATTATGGGGCTTCCGATAATGTCATGCCGGTGAAGGTCGCTCATGCTTTGGGCCTCACTCTTACCAAGCCTTTCGGTAGATGTTACTCCATGGAAACCAAACAGGTTCCATTAATTGGTCAGATCAAAGATGCATAGTTTGCATTTGCAGCGTTCCCAGAGAAAAGGGTGAAGATGACCATCCTCGTTGTTGATATCCCAGTGGCATATGGAATTCTACTAGGAAGAAGATTTTGTAGAGAAGTTGGTGGAGAGATTCATATGGACTGGTCCAAAGCCAAAATCCCCATCAAGGGTGTAATGCAGACATTGGAGCCTGAATCACAAAAGAAGTACCTAGTCACCAATTCTGACGACCCCAAATCCCAAATTCTCTTCGAATCATCAGGGATGGGGAATTACTTCTTATCCACTGAGTTTGATAAAATGGATGTTCTCATCCAGAGGAGGACCTTAACAAGATATGGACAACTGCAATTTGATGGTAGTTGTGCAACAAGTGGATGTGGTGCTGGAGTTGTCCTAATATCCCCTGAAGAATAGATTTTCCCTCTTTCTTTCAAATTACAATTTTTCAATACAAACAATAATGTTGAGTATGAATCTTTGTTACTTGGCATGTAAGCTGCAAAGGAAAGAGGAATCAAGAATCTAAGAGCACAGGGTGACACCGAACTGATCATCAACCAGATAAAAGGGGTGTACCAGGTAAATAATGATAGACTCAGGCACTACCGCAACGCAATGTATGGGACAACATTGAGGAATTTGATGCTTTCTCAATAAAAGTTGTTCCAAGAGCTCAGAATGACATGGCTGATTCATTGGCCATCTCAACATCTCTTATGCTCCCTCACCCAGGGTTGAAAACAGACACATATACCATTGAGGTAGTCTTCCACCCAAGTGTGCCAGACAATTCTCAACACTGGCAGGTATTCAATGATGACAATCAACTTGTTGCTTTTCTAGAAAAAATAGATAACTTCAATAAGCTTCATTTTGAGGGATCTACTTCTGCATGCCGTGAATCTATCGCTGGTCAAGCAAATGAATCAAAAGAAGGTGATGGCATATGTCAGCTCAAGGGAAATAAAATCTGAAGGGTTTAGTCTCTCTGGAGCGATTGTTTGACAAACATGATCGTTTTGTCAAGAAGAAGTGACAAGATGACCCTAACTCCTCTCCGGAGACCGAATCGGTCAACCTGGGTACTGTGGAACATCCGCAGTTTGTGAACATCGAAATGTTGTACACCCAGGAAAAGTGGAAGTTTGTCAAATTGCTGAAGAAATATATGGATGTATTGGCATGGTCTTATGCCGATCTGAAGTCTTTCAAGCCTAAGGACATTCAACATGACATCCTGTTAAAAGATGATGTCAAACCCTTTCGCCAAAAATAGAGGCACTATAACCCCAAGATCTCGGTACCATCCAGGTGGAAATACAGAAGATGCTTGGATGTAAGGATTATCTTTCCTATCCATCATAGTACTTGGGTCACAAACATTGTACTAGTACAAAAGAAGAATGACAAGATACGCATATGCATAGATTTTCACAATCTGAATCAGGCATCCTTGAAGGACAACTACCCACTGCCCATAATGGATCAAGTTCTGTAGGTAGTAACTGTTTAGAGATGTTGTCCATGCTTGATGGTTTTTTGGGCTATAATTAGATTGAGGTCTCACCTGAAGACCAATTCAAAACAACATTCACTACTCCCTGGGGCACATTCACCTACAACAAGATGCCTTTTGGCTTGACCAATGTTGGTGCCACCTTTCAATGAGCAATGGACTTTGCATTCAAAGGTATGATGGGAAAGGTCATCATAGTTTATCTAGATGACTTAACTGTGTTCTCTAAAAAGTGAAGTGATCACTATGATCATTTGGAGCAAGTATTGATTAGATGCCGAGAACACGGGATTTCCCTAAATCCAAAAAAGTCTATTTTTGGGGTCACTGAAGGAAAGTTGCTTGGGACACATTGTCAAAGGAAGGAACAAAGATAGATGTCAAAAGGGTTAAGGCTATTCAGAGCCTTACCTTACCCACAAGCAAGACCAATGTTCACTCCTTCTTCGAAAGGTGAATTTTCTTAGATGCTTTGTTCCCGACTTCATTGAAAATACTCGTCACATATCAAATATGATGAAAGGGTCACAAAATTTCCGGTGGAGTGAAGAAGGAAAGGCATCATTCAAGGATATAAAAGCCTCCATTTCCCATGCACCCATCTGGTATGTCCCAACTTCTCCAAGGATTTTATCATGTACAGTTATGCATCTGCAGCATACTGTATCAACCATCTTAATGCAAAAGAACTTTGAGGATGTTGAATCTCCAATCGCTTTCATGAGCTCCCCTCTCAAACTTCATGAATTGAAGATGTCTCAGTTAGAAAAACATGCCTTTGTAGTAGTCAAAGCAGTTAAGAACTTCCTGGTACTACATCCTAAACTCTCATACGGTAGTGCTGGTTTTGACACGGCAGTTAAGTCTATCCTAACTCAACAGGAGTTAGGAAGCTTACGAGGGAATTGGATCGCAAAGGTCTAAGAGTATGATCTAGACATAAAACCAACCAAGCTAGTAAGAGGCAAGGGCCTATGTCAGCTTATGGCTGAAAACAAAGATTCAGAGGTCCCCAAAGAGAAAGATGATTGCATCGATAGAGCGCAGGGTAAATTGAAGAAAGCTGATTCTCTGCCTATGGTTCTATTTGTTGCGACCAGCGATGAGTGGTATTCCGATATCACTTTCTTTCTCACTTACGGTGAGTGTCAACTCATCTAACTTCAAAGGAGAAGTGGACAGTAAAGCTCAGGGCAGCTAGATATGTCATATGGGATGACGGTTTATACAAGCGCGGGTATTGATGGCATCTTCTTGCGATGCATTGATAAACCACAACAGATCAAATTACTTGAAAGTTTTCATGACTCGGCCTATGGCGGTCACTTCTCCTCATCCATAACAACACATAAGATCATCCGGGCCAGGTACTACTAGCCAACACTATTTCAGGATATAGCCACCTAGGTAGCAAAATGTGAGCTCTGCCAATAGTTTGTCAAACCCAAAATTGGCTATTTTTCCCCTCAGGCCCATCATTATTGACGAAGCCATTCAGGTAATGGGGAATTGAATTTATCGAGCACTACATCCCTCAGTCAAGTTCCGACATAGTTATGTCCTAATAGTAATAGATTACTTCACCAAATGGGTGGAGGCCATACCTGTCAAGAATGCCACCTCTGAAGTTGTTTGCAACTTCATCAAAGAAAATATCATCGTGAGATTTGGCATCCCACACAAGATAGTTGTTGATAATGCTTCCAACTTCTCCTCACGGGAAGTTATCGGTTTTTTCTATGAATACGGGATAACCTTGGCCCATGCCTCAAATTATTACCCCCAGGGAAATGGTCAGGTAGAATCCAATAATAAGAACCTAGTGACCATCATACGGAAGCTAGTCGATGAGAATCAGTGGTCATGGCACAAGTCATTGTATGATGCTTTGTGGGTAGACCGTATTACTCCAAAGAGGTCTCTCGGTATGTCACCTTTTCAAGTATTATATGGAATCGATGAGCTCCCCATTTCCACGGAACTCCCTGCTCTACACTTGGCACGAGTGATCGAAGATGAGACTTTCCAGAATTCTCTTGAAAAGAGGATCATGTATCTAACAAACTTGAAGAAAAGAGAGTAAGAGTGGTCGACAGGATCACCAAACATCAGAATCAAGTCAAGAGACTGTTCGATAAAAAGGCTAAGTAGAGGGATTTCTAGATGGGAGATCTCGTCCTTTTATGGGACAAGCGAAGAGAGCCAAAGGGCATGCACGGGAAATTCGACTCTCTTTGGAGAGGGCCTTTCAAGATCAAGCAGCTCAACAGAGAGAATAGCTTCTATCTCTCATATCTGGATGGAACCGAGCTCCGCTCCCCTATAGCAAAAACATCTCAAAATATTCAAGAAGTAGAGCTTGCTCTCTTCTTTGTACAGTTTTCTTTAGTTGTGTGTTGTTTCTTGGCGTGTGTTTGCTTCTGTTGGTTGTGTGTTTTCCTTTTTTTTTTTTCGTCACCCTTGTTTTTGACTCTGTAACCCAATGGATAGGCACATGTTGATATGGGATTCTCTCCCCTTAAACTTCACTCAAAGATAGTCCCCGAAAGAGAGTCAAATGTTATCCTGTAAAATTGACAAGGGCAATTTTGTAGGTAACCATATCAAAAATTTCCATTTTGGTTCCCCGTTGAGGTCTCTTAACATTCGAATGGCATAAAATCCCTTTCTAGAAAATCTAGTTTTTAGAACTTGGTCATTTTCAACCTTTTTTGGGTTGGGTGTAGTTTTCATTAGCATTACATTTACCAAAACTGCGCCCCTCCTTTCCTTTGGTGCATTCTTCGGAGTGTTAACACTCCAAATGTTGCACCCCTCAATGGTGCGCCAAGGCACTGAAAATGTAGTGTCGACACTTCCAAAGCTACGCTATGGTGCAAATATCTTCATGTTGACATCTCCCTAAGTGCGCCATAGAAAAAGTTGGTGGCACATTTATTACACCTTTTGCTATATATAGGCACGTCTGACCTATCATTTTCACAATTCAAAAAATGTGAAAAAGTTATTCCTCTGTACTTGTCAGTGTTCTTGTCAGCCCTGCATGTTGCCATTTGTCATGTTCATGGATCCCACATCATCTCCTTTATCATTATATATTCCTGGTAAGTGGTCCTTTCCCTTCTTGTGGATTTGTTGTGGTTTCTATGTTGGTTTAGGTGGTTAGGATTGTTAATAAACAATGAACCTAAGAAGATAACACAATCCCAATATATTTTGTGCAACCCACTTCAAACCATTCTCCATCCTCCTTCCAAATCTACAAATCTGGAAGACCTCTGCCATGAAACAACTCAGACTCATTTGGCCCTTATTCCCTGCTTTGCTGGGGTTTTCCCCTTGCCATCAAAATCCAAGCCAAAAGAGTGAAAATCATGAAATTTTTACAAATCAAACCCACTATTTTTCCTTCAACGACAAGATCCATTCTTGTTACACCAAACATAGTCATGCCACAAGTACACTATCCTTCCAGGCAGCATAAATGTTTCCCGCACCTTATAAAAATTATAAATTTCCCAAGGTGCAAGCGCTGGCACTAAAACAATAGCAACAACACTGCATGTTGTGCAAACCTTTCCCACGCGCAAAACTAAACCCTTGGCGCACCTCACTCTCATGCAACATCTACCACATCTACACCAATGGCGCATCCTGGGACCTTGCAACACCAACCATATCTATGCCCCACTTAAAAGGACTTCTAATGGCACAGCACACGTCCCTCGACACCAACATTTGAATGTTGTGTGTAGCCTTTCCCGACCCTGCGCCCCTTTTGGCGTTGTTTTCTCCCATGCAACACTTTCCCAAAGTGCACCTTGCTTTTCTGAGACCCTGCAGCCTATAGTAGAACTACGCCTTATGCCCAGAGGCTTGTAAATTGATAACTTTTCATTTTGTAAGCTTTGATGGATGACTTAACAGCTAACATGGCTCTTCTGTGATGGACTTCCCTGATTCTTCTTGCAGATCAACAACTGAACTCAGATCCACACATGTCTTCATCGAGTAAGAAGCCAACTAAGTCCAAGGGTAAAGCTAGGCTAACAAAAGAAGAAATGAAATATAAATACCAAAGGGTCAAGATGCCTGAATCTCTTGCAGAATGTGATCTAGATATCAGAGATTTAGAACTCAAGCACATTGACATGGAGGACTTCTGGGCCAGAACCAAGAAGGTCACAGGTAGCCCATGGATGGATAAATTGGTTGGTAGTGGTCTGCACTTTGCTGCAGGGATCCCTGTAAGTGCAATCAACAATGAGTTCATGATGTTGGTGGGCCGTTGTTATAATAAGGACACAAGATGTGTCAAAAATGAGAAGGGTGAGGTAATAATCAACCTCACTGCTCGGCATTTTGAGATCATGTTGGGTATCCCTCACCATCGAATTTTGTAGCGGTAAGCCAAGAGGACTGCATGAAGACATGGAATGAAAATGAAGACAAATGCATGCAGCTAATGAATGAGGTGTACCTCAAGAACAAGAAGGTAACAAGTAGGTGGCCACAAGTCATTCATCGCAGTGAATTTTTAAAGGAGCTGAGTGACACCATCACTTTCCTGAGTAGGGTGTTTGGGCTTCCAATGCCCATTACTTTCACAAGTGGATGCTCAGGTATTTAGAAACCATGAGTAAAAATTTTCCTGATCAACATTTTGAATGGGGAGAGATTATCAGTAGTACGATCTCAGAGCAACTTCAACAACTTTCAACAACTAGGAGGTTCTATATGAACTCCTATGTGGTATATGTTGTTACCTCAGAGAGGGACTACCCAACATTGAATCGATATGGGGTATGGCCCTAGGTCAAAATATACGAGTACTATCTAGAGTTAAGACTGAAAATAGCATAGCCCAATTCAGCAAAGTCAACGACATCTTCTTCTATGGTGTCATCTGTCTCTTGAGGCCCAACATGACTCACGGTTGGATGACCAAAAGCGTGGTCACTACCACAGAGAAGTGGGGAGCATTATTCACGTAATTCCCCACTTTCACCTATCTCAGAGCCGTTAACTTCTTGGGAGAGCCCACCAAATTGCCAAGGTATGCGGGACCCAAGCTGATCCTGTTGGAGCTTTCTAGACAGCTCATCACGTACCACGAGAAATGTTTGAAAAGGAAGAAGGGTGGGACTCCATTCCCCCTCACAGTGGTAGGTACACCTGCACTTCATAGAGCAAATCCCGAGAGATGTTTATAGAGCTTGAATTGCTCAATTTGAAGCATAATTTCTAGAAGGCCAACCTTTGATCCTCGTGATTACCTCCCAAGAGAAAAGATCGATCCAATTCACATCCCTCAGATCAAAGATATCTACATCGATCTATATCACGAAGTCAAGCTCAGATGAAAGGATCACTCCCACCTGGCCCTGACAGAGATCATTCAATATGGTGTGGCCATCGTCCCAAAGGGTTTCCAAGCAACTGATCAAGAAGTTGATCAGGTTTATCTAGACACGGATGGGGATAATTGGCCATTTTCTGAAATTGATAGAAACAAGGCACCTCAGACTATTGAGGAAAGGGTCAAAGGCACTCTGCAGCACACTGAGCATTGGTGTAAGAAAAATGGTCTCATCTACCTTGGAGTAGACTTTACCACATCTCCCTTGGGTAATGCACCCACCAAGCTGAAGCACTTGCCTAAAGGCAAAGGAAAAGATAAAGAGGGAGAGACAAGCACTACTCAGGAGGAAATTCCTGAGAGCCCTCCTTCTGCTGCCGAGGAGTAGGTAGTAAGCCTAATATCCCCAGGAGAAGAAGAAGCGGTAAGTGCTCCAATGGGCACATCCACTCAGGATGTTTCCACTACTACAACTAGTGAGGTTCCCACCATCCCATCTCCCACTCCTCCTTCCCCTCCTCATGTCACTCAACCAACCACTCCTTTGGTTGTGTCTTCTCCCCATCTTCTACCTGTTCCCCCTTCCTCTTCCTCCATCTTCTCTTCCCTCACAGATCTATCCCCAACATTTCTTCCCTCATCTCACAGATCCCTTCCACCCCCATGGTTTCCTCTCCTACAGTCACTCCTACCCCCGTGAGCATTGGAGTGTTGGCTTCTTTCTCGATGCCACCACCGAGTGTCTCGACACATTTCCCCATGTCCACTGCAGTTTCTCCTTCTTCCACCCCTTTTCCTCCTCTTCCTCTGGTCCCACTCCCTTAAGTCCATAATGGATCTCTGAACACCTAAGCCAACATAAGAGGAAAGTCCCTATTGCACCTATGGACTTCTCTCGTTATTCCGGCTAAAGGGCCTAAGAAGCAAAAAGCTATAACCCGCTTCTCTCAAAGCGCTTCAGGTGAAAGGGTTATGGAGATCACATACCCTGATCTCACAAAGAAGAAAGAAGATCTGTCTCCTACAGATTTTATAGTGACTCAGGTCACGATGGGAACATCATCAAAGAGCCTGCAAGGAGAAGCCTTATCCGTAGTGGATGCCCTTTGCAAGAAGCTTCAAGAAGCAAAGGAAGAGAAGAGAATGTTAAAAGAGAAAAACAAGCATCTTCTCCAAGCCCTGCAAAAGATGGGCAATGCCCCTCCTATGACTGTCGCCGACCCTCCCGAAGTTCTTAGTTAGGAGAAGATAAATGAGTATGCCAAGATCGGTGAGCAAGGTATAGCGGTGTTCACTGGAGAGAGCAGATCCTCAAAGATAGTGAGGAAGTGATTACAAAGTTCACAGAGCTTTATCAAAATATAGATCAAGCTAACAAGGAACTCCAGGCAATAGCAAGACCTATCTCTACGAAGAGTTGGACCATGCCAGGTTACAACACGAGACATTCCAAAAGATGCTCGACTACCCGGTCGATGACTTGGTGAAATTCAAGGCATTTTGATCACCCGCGAGCACCCAACAAAGTCCTTGCTTGCTTTAGACTATCGGGTTGACTAGATGGAGTTTGTCTTGGAAAAAATAGACAAAATCAAGGAGGAAGCCCTAGATGCAATGCATCAAATGGAGTAGATCATCTTAAGGATGTCTCTAGGTTTGCTCAGCCCATCATACACCTTGAGGAAGGTAGATGATACTATTCAGATTTTTAAGGAAATCACGTCGTAGGGTTTAGCGTCAGAGGCCACTTTTGATAAAGAATCTATCAACAACCTTCTGGCCTACCGTGACTTTGTTGGATACCTGATGGAGGTAGGTAATGAATACTTCAAACTCCCGGAAAGACTCAGAGATGAATGGGAAACTTGTGAAGTCATCGGGATCACACCAAGGGTCCAGCTCAAGATCAACTTCAAGTAATGGTCAACAAGTTCATGGAGTATCGAGCTCAGTTTCACATTTCCTCTCCTGAGTAGAAGCAGGACACTCCTTTCCAGCCAAGGGATGATGACGAATAGGTTCCTTCCTCCTAGGATAAATCCCATTTTTGTAAAAATATTTAAAAGAATGTTGGCACAAATGATGACATCATCCATGTTGCACCATGAGATGTTGTCATCCACAAAATTGCCCTAAAGTCAACATTTGACTTTTAGATATTTTGTAAATAGTTGTTGGCTCCTTTTTTCCTTCTTTCTCCTTCTCCTTCTATAAATACTTGGATACTTGTAGTATTCAGGGTGAGAAAATTTGTATGAAAAATAGAGTGAGGAGAGAAAGACTTTGAGCTTTCTTGTAACAGAACATTATTAATACAAAATTGAGACTTTGTGCTTGAATTCCTATGTTACGTGTTAGATCTTTCTTAAGTTAGATCTGCATGCTTATTCTATTGGATTCACGTATATTTTGTCATTTTTTATCAGTGTTGCTTTGTTTGTTTATGTGAGTAAGTTTGGCTCTATTTACTACCAGCCTAAAACATAAACCCTCTGACCTTTCTACTTTGGAATTCATTTCTTTTCTCCCTTCAGACCCACCTCTCTTCTATTCCTTTTTTCATTCCTTTCTGTTCTTCGTCGGAACTAATTCCACCGGGATGAGATCCTCAAACCCCTAAAGGTAGAATATTGTAAGACTTGCATAGATTCCTGTTGGTAGAATAGTAATAAACTAGTTTCACTTTGCTGTCTCAAAGAGGGGCTATGCCTTGCACACTGTTGGCCTGTCTATCCATAGATCTGCCCACCCGATAGATTTTCGGACCAACAAGGTCTCATATTAATTAATTTCATCAATGTAACAAATAATCGACATCTTTGTGTTTCATTTAAATTCTCAAAGTAATTATCTCAAATTCCCTAGCTTTTCTTCTTGCATTTCTTACATTTTGTTAGGAACTGGTTTTATGATGTTTTCATCAATTTCAATTAAATGAATTGGTTTTCTTCACAAAATGGAAGGAGGTGTTCTTAGAGGTTAAGATTCATTAACAAGGTTACTTTCTTCATTGAGTGTTTCCATACAAATTTCAGGATTAACATTTGGATTCTCAGGTAAAGGTTCAACAATTGGATTCTCAAGTAAAGGTTCAAAATTTGGAATCATATCAATTTCTTCATCCATACATTATCATTCAATTCAATATAAATATTCATTTTAAAATCATTATTCTCTACATTTTCATTATGTATTTCATACTCATATTCTAAAACATTAGGTACATTTGATATAACAGATATACCTTGCCCTGCACGATGTTTTTGCATCCTTTGCACTTGTTTTATTCTCATCTCTTCCAATTGCTCTGGTGTCTTGTTTTCAAATTTCTTCTTGTTCTTACGTCATTTTTGTCACCCATGATTGCAAAAATATATAGTGGGGTAGGGGACAAGATGAACTACTCAAAATTCATGAAGAATGTACATGAATCTACAGACTAGACAGAAAGAGGGTATAAATCCTATGAAGGAGGTGAAAAGGATGTTGGGGGCCCATAATTTATGTAAATATCATAATGCATATGCGTTATATTTGTTTACTTTTCCAAGCCATGCCTCAAGACTTGGGGATCCGGTTTGGATCCCCAAACCTAAGGCATGGACTTGCAAAAACACAACAAACAATGTATTTTTGTAGGAAAATGCAAAAATCTCTCTTCCACCATCATAAATCGACATAAAATGATTGATTTGTTTAAAAAAATTATACCACAACATAGAGAAGAGTTTCTACTTTCTAAAAATGTATTTTTCAAAATTTCGACTAATATAAGGTGTCCATATTATTTATTTTCTAACAATGAATTTATATAGTTATTTTTTGGAGTTTAAACATGCCTATCTTTTGTCGTATATTTTTTGGCTAATCGAAATAAAAAAATTATACTAGCCTAAACTAGGCCTAATTCTATACATATTCAAAAAATATAAATCTAATTTTTGAAATTTTTTGAGGTATTTATTTTCCCTCATGGCTCCTCTCCCCTTTCTTTTCTTTTCCACTCTATAGAAGTTCCCCTCATCCTCGTTTAAAGCTCATATAAATCTGTAACAAAACCATGACCCATTTGGTGGGGTTCATATTACTTTGATCATACCAAACTAACCCACCTAAATAACACATTACAAAGTCAATATAACCATGTTGTTCAAGTATCTGACTCAAAATACTTTTTTGGGACATAGGATTTCAGGCCAAATGTTTACTTTCCATCTTTTGTCCACATCAGGTCCTCGGGTGTTTGTAACTCTTTTTACCACTCCATTGAGTGAGTATTGCATCTAGTGGCTACACCCAAACATGATTCACCCCTCTTGGTGTTTCCGAATACTGATCTAACTCCACACCCCAACCCCCTTATTTTTCCTCGTCCCACACTCCCCGAGTCCTCTCACCTTGACTTGGGCACGGTCAAAAACCAAAGGGGCCACCGCCACACCCTTTTTCCGATTGCCTCCCCATCACCCCTTTTGGGAACGGTGGGTGGGTGACCAAAGGGATAACTCATCCCCAACTACAAAACTATGAACCTTGTGGGTCTCCCCTTGTCACCCAAACTCTCCACCTTGAGCCCCATTCCCCCACGGGGTGCATTTTCGGGAGTCAACACCTTTCTAGTGTCGTTTCTTGGGAGCCGACGCGTTACAGTACTTATTTCATTTCTTGTTCTAATGGTCTTGGGTTATTTTTCATAATATCTAGAATTGTGTGTTGATTTGTGATGTGTTGTTGTAATATCATGTGATTCTTTTTTCTAGAGATTTTTCTCTAGTGGTGACTCCATTGTCCTTTCGATTGTAATAGGCCGTGGCTTTTCATTTTGATAAGTTTTGATTGAATATGTTTCCTTTTTCAACCCTGTATTGTGGCTACCATTTGTGTCATCTAGGATTTGTATCTGATATGATAATATACTTGTAAGAAGTCGGTTCCTTTTGAAGCATCCTATGGATACATGAGAGAATAGTGAGGGATGTTTTCCTTCTAAGGCACTTTTAGGCCAGGTTTATTCAAAACTTTGAATTTTAAGAATATATATGTGTAGCCTCATCAGATCCTAGTTGAGATCAGGTCTAGAATACCCATATTTCAGGGATATGGTAATGATTCTATGAAACAACATCTTTTCAGGTTTGAAAATACAATGCATGAGTATCAGGTGGAATATGAAGATGTTTTTATGAGGTTATTTTTGTAAAAATTACAAGGAGATGCTAGGGATTAGTTTAATTCTCTTCCTCAAAGCTCTATTCATTCATGGGAAGAAATGGTAACCTTATTTTTGATAATTTTAGTGATGATCATGCTTCATTCTTTCATGAATGTGATGAAAATTCCTATATCTGGATGAAGGAAGAAGGTTCATGGGTTTCAGAGTGAAGAAAACAACATGGCAGGATAGGTGCCAGTTATTGAGACATTGATAGATGATTGTATTAATCATGGTGATCAGATTGATTATGCTTGTGTCTAGTGTAATTTATGCCCCATACTCCTTGTGTTGGAGATAATGTGCTTACATGGATCCTTGAAGAGGTATGGTATGATGTCTTCTACTGACCTCATACTTTCCCATATAACTGGTGAGTTTTGGGATATTCTCTCTGGGGTATGTAGGGAGTTAACTAGAGATTTATATGCATTTGTTTTAGATGTAAGTGGCATTTCTTTTGATTGTGATATTGTCCTAATAATGAATGGAATGATTTCCAAATACAATGGAGTTTTCCCCTCAATGGAAGACAGATGCATGTTGCTTGATACAATAGTAAAACATGAGAGACATCTCGACTACTGCATGAGTTGCCAAAAGGCCAGCCAGAGGGTATGAGTGATGATAAGTTGAATTCTTGCACTGTTCTGAGGATGTTTTCATGACCTTGATTAAAAAGGAGAGTCACTTACACAACAATGGTACAATATCAGTCAATGAAGGCCATAAGGTTAGTAATTTTCTTTTAATCATAGAGGATGTTGATACTTGAGATGTTTGAAGGGTTTAGTACCACCCTACATGTTTGGAGAAGTGAAATAGAAATAAACGTCTTTTCTTTAATGGAAGATGCAAAAATGTGTGTGTGTGTATTGATCATTATATTGACATATATGTCGGGTTCAGAAAAGTTGGATGGCTGGGGACTTGTCTACTTTGGAGAAGGAGAAGTTCATCGAACACCTTGGGGAACACATGTAGATCATTGATTTGATGTATTTTATGGTGTGCTATGGAGAGGTAGCTACGTATGACCAAGGAACCCCTGGAGGGTAGAGAAGACTTGTGGATTTGAATGAGGACTTAGGCTATTTTCTTGCATAATGAGGGGTTCTTAGATGATGAAAATTGGTTGATGATTAGTGTTTCAGTTGAAGGGATTGTGATCATTACTTTTGAAGGATGGTATGGTAACCTATGTGTGTGGATGAGACACAGGCATATCTTGTGGGATCCTAGTGGACTGTGATGGATTCTTGTTGGGTCCTTGGACCCCGGTGGCTCACTTGTACAGTGTATAGTGGTTTACTTTGTTCTTCTGGTGGTTTTCTGTTGGTTTTTGTTTGTTGTTCTGTTGCTCTCTTTTTACTAACTTATAGTTTTGGAAATCATCTATTGGCTTTGTTTCCCAATGAATAAGTGATTAATCTTCTAATTCTGGTATTATTTGGACACCCATAGAGGGGTGCATCCCCAAGTAGGAGCCAATGTTGGTACCCAAATTAGTATGCCCTGTCTTTGGCCATTTTTTTGGATTATTAAGTAAATTTGTTTGAAAATGTGGATTAGTATGGGGCTCATTTTCATAAGCTGATTGGGTGATGTGAAACTGGGTCTCGGGTATGCTTGGTAAGAACACAAGGGTAATAAATGTATTTTTACCCTAGATCCCGGAGGCTTGATATCTCCAGAGATGGTTTAGGGGGAAACCTTTCCCCCATTCCCGAGATGATGCCTTTGATTGGTCATTTTGAATAAGTTACAATTTGTGGCCCGGTTCGCTTGTGTGAATAATTGTCCCAGCACCTAGCTTGTTGATGTGAAATAAATAAAAAATGAAGGCTCAGTGGTGCACAAATTATAAAGGAATGAGAAGAATAGTTATGAATTTCTCTCCTTCCCACGATATATGTAGTTAAGCACGATATATTAAAACATGAAAGGAAATTAAAGAATCTACTTTGAAGGTGTTCTTGTCGATTAAGAAGAGAAAATGAAAATGCAAAAGGATGTTTGAATGAATGATAGTTACACATGCACATAAGGAAAATTTGAGGCAAAGTATATAGTAACAAAATGGGGATTCTATTTATATTGGGGCCCCAACCCTTCGCTATATAATATTGTTCGAACAAAATAATACAACTAAATACATATTATGGGTGCATTTGCATGGTGGCAGTAAGTTCATTCTCTATCCCCATCAGTACGTGGGTAACGCCTTTCGAAGCTGGTCTTAATGCCTAATAAATTCTTCGTGAGCCTTGACACCTAACAAAATTGAATGGCCCCTGTTAGGCCCTTGGACATACCTTTTTCACACAATGCAATGGTGGTCATTCTTGTCCCATTCAGGATTTCCATTAGTTGCCTCTTCCACTCATGTGTGTTTTCCCATTTGGGAAAAGTGATTCCACTTCTGTAATTTGATTTGGGGGGCAACCTTTGGTTGAGTGGGCCTTGGGAGTGGGCATGACTCCACTAGCTAAGACACTGGAAGGGCACACAAATTCCGAGAGGAGACCATCTGTAGCCCAACCATGGCTTGAACATCTTCCATGGTAGACTCCAAAGCAGCCAATTACTCCTCTAATCTACTCGCATGACCGCCCGACAATGGGCCTTTATCGTTGTCCCTTGTGTGTTGAGTAGAAAAATAGAGCGTTGTCTCCAGAATGGAAGGAACATATTAGGATCTCATCATATGCCAGTGGGTTTCATGGACACGTGGGAAGTGGTGAGACCAGTGATTCCTTAGGTCCTCAAGAGTCAGTTGAAACTCTGGGTGAACCAAATGAAAGTGCAGGGTTTGAAAAAAAAGGAAAAGAGGGACACATTTTTAAGAGGCAATTTATAAAGGATAAAACCATGGCAGGCTAATGAAGGAAATCTTGGGGATTTTCCTAGCATTCAAAATATTGAAGATAGTAGATTAGGGCCTCATTGGTACTGTAAGTTGAAAACATTGTCCTATATGGGCCAACTCCTCCCCTTGAGGATTTTCACTAAGTAAAGGTGAATCCATTCATTAGGAATTTTGAAGAAATTTAGAGGGCAAGGAAGGAGACAGTTCTGGAAAATATATAGAGAACTTAGGATTGGATAGGTGATGAAGGAAAGGAGTTGATAGACCACTTAAATAGGCATGGCAGTGGCATTGATGTGGCAAAGAAAAATCATTCCATTATTAATGCCATATCAATTTTCAATTTCTTGGTACATGTGAAATTTAAATGAAAATAATATTGTTTATGAGGAGCATGTCACCGGAGAAGAATTAACTACCCAAAAAATTGAGAATGTCTCATCACATTAAATTTTCTCAATCACATCATGATTTTACACATGTGGAAAATTTTAATGTTAAATGTGATATGACCTGAAAATATCTACCTATGTCATCAAATGATGTACACATGATACAATGGAAATTGGCACAATGGGTGGCGTTTGAGAATAATAGTTTATGTTTTCATGGCGGCCCAAGGTAGTTAAAAACAATAACAATTAGTCTAGATATTTGAGGAATATGCCTTAAAACCCTAAGAAGATAAGATGATTTTTATATATGTAGAGGGAGGTGGTTTTAAAAGAAAAGAAAAAGACAAATTTTCTCTGTAAGGAGGGGTGGAAATTTGGCAGGGAAGGTCTTGGGGGAAGATAAAAATTGGTGATAATTCACAGTGGCATAGCGAACCATGGAACATGAAATTGTCATGATGAAGGTTTTCTCTGTGCAAACCAGTTAGCAGAATTTGTGTTAAGATGATTGCATATTGTACAGTCATTAATAGACTTTGAGAGCATTAATACATGTTTCCCTTGTCTTTTCCTATGTTTAATGGTTGTATCTGATGAATGTGTTTGGAATCATGATATTTCTTTTCTTTCTTTGTCTCAAAGTGATGTTGGGTGGGAATGATGTATTTTTTGCGTTAAAATTATTTTTGGGTCATGATTGTACTCAGAATTTGAACATATCCCACGTTTTCTCAGATCTCATCTAGGAAAGGTGTAAGCATCTAGTTGTTTTCTGGGGGTACCTAAAAACCCTTTTTCTTAGACCTATAAAAATCTCCTACGAAATGAGTAGAATTTGGGGGTATAATTGGTAATTTCTTGGGGGTCCCTTGATCTAGACCATTCAAGCATGATTTCACATATTGTAATCTTGCCTTAGGTGTACTGAGCTGGATTGTAAGGAGTTTAAAGATTGATTTTCCTAGAGCTTTCCCCGCATGTAATTTTATTTTTCACTGGATTCATTAACTTTCTTCACCGTATCCATGTTGAGATGTCTACGACCATGGTCGAATTTTGTTTCTCTTGTTTATCATTATTTTCCCTCATGGATCCTCTCCCCTTTATTTTCTTTTCCACTTTGTAGAAGTTCCCTTGTCCCTATTTAAATATCATATAACTCGTAATGAAACCATGACCCATCTGGTGGGTTGTGGATTACTTTGATCATACGAGACTAACCTGCTTAAAGAACACATTACAAACTCTATATAAACATGGTGTTCAAGTATCGACTCGAAGTCCTTTGTTATTGATTTTATCATCACTTTTTCAGGATATAGGATTTTGGGCTAGACATTTACCTACCCTCCACAGTCCGCATCGTGTCCTTGGGTGTTTATAACACTTTGTGACCACTCCATTGAGTGAGCGTTGTATCTAGTGGCATCACCTAGCCCTGATTTTCCCCTCTTGGTGTTTTTGGAGTACTGATCTGACTCTTCTCTCCAACCCCGTATTTTTTCGGCTGCACTCTTGGGTCCTCTCACCCTTTCTTGGGAGCAGTCAAAAGTAGCGAGGACCACAAACCCACAACCTTTGTTTGGGTGCCCCCCCATTACCGCCCTTTGGGAAGGGTGGGTGGGTGACCGAAGGGAGACCTCACCTCTTGGATACAAAAATGAACCCCATGGGTTTCCCCTCTTCATGTGACCTCTCTACCTCGAGCCCCCTTCCCCTCCTAGGGGTGCATTTTTGGGAGCCAACAACATTTACACAAAAACATAAACCTAACACATATAAATACACCTACATTTCTTCCCATAAGATATGAATTCCTTCAAGAATCATATTGAATACACCTATGCATTTTAGGACACTAAAACTCCCATAACTCGGGAGATTCATAAATCTCCATCTTCCTCTTATCCAATATACTATCAATATTTAGAACCGTTTTTCTCTTCATTGGATCACTAGGCTTGAGATCCACTTTGTCTCTTTGCTCTTCCTTCTTTGTTTTATTTTTCTGATTTATCTTTAAATCCTTCTTAACAATCTCTTTTGACTAAAAACATAATAAACATATGTGATATTCCTCAAACATACGCTCATTATCAACTAGAGCTAACAAACCTCTTTCACTATTACCTAATTTAGGCTTGATATACCCAATTACATCCTTTTTGGCCTTGTTACAAACATTTGGCATCTTGTTTGAACAATAATATCCTATGAATGGATTTTATGTCTTTGATTTTTCTCCTTGATCTCATCCATCTTCTTGATCATCATAATTATGCTTGATTCTTCTTTACTTGTTTTTATAGGATTAGAATTGAGATATGTTTTTTCTTGTAGTTGTTCACCTTCCTTCTATAATACCTTGCAATATGGCCAATAATATTACATTTGAAAAAAGTAACATGATTATTACCTTTAGGAGCTTCATATTTCCAACTCTATATTGGTGATTCATTAAAACAATACCCTAATTGTGGCAAATGGTTGTAACATGTAATGTCTATTGACTGATATGAGTGATCATCCTTACCATTTCTCCATAAAAATGCATTCTTGATTGTACTTCTATAGTCCCTATCTCTATGACCAAAGATATTACATGAATAACACACACCATTGAACTTACTTGAGAGTTTCATTACATTGTGTTGTCTAATAAATTTATTTTGATCTATAACATCCTCCATAGCTTTAGCAGTCCGTAATTTGTCTCATCCATATTTTTTTAATCTTTGAATCCCAAAAAAATTCACTAGATTTTATTTGATTGCTTAGCTGACCATCAAAATTGCTAAAACTCTTCTCAAACCTATGTTACATATTTATTTTTCTTGATGTTTTTCTAACTTTGGTTTTAGCTTAGTGCATTCCTCCTCCTTAGCTTATATATCGGTTGTGATCTTCTCAACATGATATTCATATTGTATTTTTATTTCTTCAAACTCATCAACACCCTCACTTAATTTATTTTCAAGAATATTGGACTATTCTTGGCAGTCCATGTTTAATGCTATTAGATTCGTATTCTTCTTTCTTTGAATCTTTAAATCCTCTAGGAATTTTTCAAGTTCATCTTTGAAGTTAAATCTATTCTCTTCCTTATCTAAATCAGTCACATACATTGGGTTCTTACCTTTTGAAATGTTAGTAACATCATATTTTCGGCATTATAAGGGATGCTTTTATCATCATACAAGTACTCCAAATTCTTCTATATCTCCTTAGATGAGTCACACTCCACTACCATGGCACATAAAAATTATTCCAATGAAATAAAAATGACATCCTTAGCAATTTATACCATGGGGTTAGATGAATTACTATAATCAACATCAACATCATACCCAAGAGAACTTAGGTATACCTTCATTCTTAATTTCCAAAGGGTATAATCAATTCTATTGAACATAGGGCACTGGTATGAAAAAATATCTTCTCTAATTTGATAAAAAAAAACTGGTGTTTTAAGATGATATCCTTAAAGTAGTAAAATTTTATTCACAAGGACCCGATCTCGATACAAATTTTTAGAAGCACAAAGACTGAGAAGGCGGGGCGGTGAATCATTATTACAAAACTATTACTTCATTTTCCATTACATACATTCATCATTAAAACCATCCATTCAACATCCACAACCAATGTGAGCTTATTAAGTGTGAATTAACCATTTACAAGTGCATAAAAAAAGAGAGAACAAAAGTACACAAGCTATAATGTGGATGTTGTTAGGTGTTTTTGCAAGGGCAAAATTTAACTTGAAAACATGATAACTTTACCCTAGCGTCAAATTTTTTCTTGTAGACCCTCCCGAGAACTCCTCCAGATTAGTTCATCCCTTGTGTCATGACTATCCCAATCCTTTTCATACTCATGTGTGTTGTAATAACATTTCACATGTGTTGGAAAAGTAAAAAAAAGTTCATGAGATTCTTTGGAGATAGTGCCTCTTGAGGTGGATTTTTCAATAGACTTAGAAATGGCTATTTCTTAGCCTTTATAAGGAAGTTGTGCATCTCACAGAGCATATTTTAAGGCCCAAATTAATCAAGAAGTGATATCAAGTAGCTAAGATCATTTTTTAATTGATGTAGGTAAATTTAGGAAATATTTGAAGGTTTATGAACAAGTTCAGTAAAAGCGGGTTTTCTAAGGAGAAGGAGCTTGTAGTTCAAAAAGAATCTAATATTTAGAAGATGATTTTAGGAGCTCCAAAATGATTTTTAATCCAAACAATATACCAATGGAAATATAATTCAATTCCCTACATGGTGGTATTTTCAGATTTTTCACAAGACCCAAGAATTTCTTTCCATAACACATTCTTGGCAGGAACACCATGTGATATTGAGAAAGAAGGATATTTTAAGGGGGTTTTAGGAATAAATATACCTTAAATCCCATCCCATTCTCTTCATAATGATTTTGGAGTCAAAATCATATAAGCTTTCATCAAAAAAGACCTCTAAGAGCTCCGGAAACTTCATCTTCAAGGTACTTCCCAAGGTAAACCTTCCATACTTCATCAATTTTCGTGCTGCCACGTGTCAATATGAGGATGAGGCACACTTTTTTCCCTTTCATCCCTTTCCAAGGGGACAATGGGGACATAAAAAATGCACCCCACCCCTATTTGAGCTCCTGGACCCATCACATGACCTTGGTAAGCCATAGTAAGTCCCTTTTGGCAATTTTCTAGCCCCGGCTCCACAATATGCATGCCCGCCACTTGTCATCATGAGGCTGAGGTGAATTTTTCTATCTCTTTCATCCCTTTTACAAGGGTAAAATGGGGAAAAAATAATTCTCCCTCCCCTTCCTTACACATGGTCCTTCGCATGACCTAAACTCAACCCTCGGGTTCTAAAAACAAGCTCCTCTCCCTCACCCTCCAAAAAATGCATGCTCGCCACTTGTCCTTATAGGTATAAGGTAATTATTTTTATCCCTTTCATCCCTTTTCTAAGGGGATAATGGGGAAAAAAATTCTCCCCTCCCTCATAAATCATTAAAAACCAAAAGTTAGTTTTTTCGAAGCCCTTCGTCGATATGCTAAAAAACTCCGAAAACACTATCAAATATTTTACCAAAATCTTTCCTCCATTTTTATTCCTTCTATATTTCCTCAAAATTATCATGATCATAATGGAAAAATATTTTTTCAGTTTTCAAGCTTCCTTTCCCATTTTTCGCCTAAGTGAATCTATCTCATAATTTGGTAAATGGATAGACGTGAGATTTTTACAAACTTATTATTTTCCAAGCACCTTCAAGATACATGTAATTACTAACACATACATACCCCAAATTTATAATGGTGAAAAACCCTAGCTTTTTTCCTTGTTTTGTTTTAATTTTACACCATTCCAAGGATCGAATTGAGCTAAAATTTCGTACGTGAGATCCAAAGAAGAAACCTATCCCGATGAAGTTGCTTTCATCACAATCTGAGGTGTGGAAGGGAAATTTACAAAAATAGTAAGTCTCTATATGAGCACCAACTATAAATACTAACCTCTCAGAAAAAGTATATTTTCTCAAAGCGGTGTTCTCAGAAAAGGGCAATTTTCTAAAAATAGTAAAAATATGCTCGCTCATTTCAAGTGCGAAAGGTGTCATCATCAAGTATGAAATTAAAATTTGTAAGTCTCAAGCATATTTTGGCTCTATCATCTAAACACTCGGGTGTGGTTCACAATGATGTTACCCATATATATCTACAAGATCTCAAAGACAAGATTCTAGGTGCACCTAGGGAGCTAGTGGAGGATAAGATTTACACGAGCGGGTTATATGTAGAAAGGTGGTTATATGGTGTCCTTCCAAAGTACATAATTGATATTGGAATGCTCTCATCATTATGATCTAGACACTTGAACCATAAGAGCCGATGATAACTCAGTCCTGATGGTACTCGCTCCCAAGGCAATCTCTCACTCAATGCAAATTCCTCCCTGGAACAATATGGTCATCATGAAAAAGGATTTTGTTTGCATTAGGTGAATGGTACAAAATTTATTCCTACCTCTAGAGCCTCACACTAGGTTCATGGTAGAAATCCATCTCGTATGCCAAAGTCCCTCTCCCAGAATTAATTTCATGAAGGCTTCTCATATGCAATCATTCTCTTGAGCCAACTAATGAGAGAAGAAATGAAAAAGAGTTCTATGATTGGATGGAATTATTCATACTAACCATCATGGAGGATAGATAGAGGATATATTGGGGGTAAATCTTTAGTGACAACTTGCATCATTAGTTACTTCAAGTACCGGTCTCCAAGAAGTTTTCAATGACTTCATACTTGGTATACGCTCTTGCGAGCTCGAGGCCATTCAAAGGGTTGAAACTTACCCAAAATATCTCTGAGAAGGCTCATGTGTTTTAAAGGTATCCACAACTGATCTTAAAGGAAAGTAAACAATATTTCATGAGAGTGAATGATGCGTTCACAATGTCTCATCATCGAGATCCCCAAAGGAAATTCTCACTCGAGGTTGTCTCCACAAGAGGATTATTTGATCAAAAGGTACGCATCCTATTTCATACCTTTTACAACCTTCTCCTACATTTGAGTATCTGGTTTCGATCTTTCTCCATGAAGGCTACCATGGTGTATCAACGAAAAGATCATATTTTTGAGATGTGTAGGAAGCTTTCTCACATTCATGGTAAACTCAAGAACTAGAAGAAGAAGACCATTTCTTTCCCCATCTCCCTCAGAATATTCTCTTACAAAAGTTTTAGTGTTTCTCCCCTAGAAGCTACCTTCACCCCTCTAAATTTGTATTCATATACCCTAAGAGTAGAATTAGATATCTAAAGTGATCCATATACTTTTCACCTCAATTTGCATCATGTTCCATAGATTTAAGACTATTGGGTGAATTGCATAGATGATTTTGAAGTCATATAATGAGATCACATGAGAATGACCATTAGGTAAATTAAAATATTCAGGTTTGATTGGTATGAGGAAGGAATCCAAGATTATGGCACAAAATTTTATAACCCAGAATATCAAGTAGTAAAGGCCTTTCCTCTCCCACATGTAACATGTAACATCCACAAATTGGGAAATATAGGTGAAAAGATTGAAGCCATCATCAAAAGATCAAGAGAGTGGTTTAGAAAGAAGATAGATTCCCTTATTGCATTAAGAAATTTCTCCACTCTTTGAAGGAAAGCATCCCACCATTCCTCTTCAAAGGTCATGGACAAAGCTTCTGACTCATCTCATTCTGGAAAAAGTTTGAAGCGTAAGGCACTGGAACCAAAAACCCCCTACAAAAAAAGGTTACAAGAGAAATTAAGAATAACGAATGATCTTATGTTATAGGTAGAGCTAGGGGAAAGTGATCCAATTCACATTTTAGTTCCTCAGAAGTCCTAGAGCTTCTAACCTTTCACTTCCACACTATCCCGTCCTACACAAGATGTACCTCTTCACTCTGAGAAAAGAAACAATAGTCATGTCGGTTTCTAAGCATGAGATAAATGATATATTTCCCTAGGTGCAAGAAATGATCACTAAAGAAGTCCGAATGCGATTCAACAGTGAAAATCCATGACTTCTTATCTTTAACCTCAATGGTCAAGGGAAGGAAGAAAAATATCACTCAAGCAAATTCACACTTCTTTAGTAGTACTCACTGGGTAACCAATATGTGGAAGTAGTTAGGCCAAAGGTAATCAATCCCATTGAAGAATTATCCCGACTAACTACATGATGAACACCATTTCCATAGGCCCTACAACTCACGAGGGATATGTGTATTTGTCTAAGGAGTGTTCCACTCACATTCTCATGAGGAATCAAGAGTAAAAAGAGAAAATTGATCAGTTGGAGGATCATGTGCAAACAATCACCTCATACGTGAAAAATTTCATGGACTGAATGCCTCTTCATCTCTCCTAATTGAAGAAGTTACTCCCATTAGTAGCTTCGATCTAGAGTTCATTCGAAAGACACAGGGTTTCACCATACAGGGATGAGATAATGACAAATGGGTGAACAAGATTGTGGAAAAGGGA
Source organism: Taxus wallichiana var. yunnanensis (assembly GCA_018340775.1). Lineage (NCBI taxonomy): Eukaryota > Viridiplantae > Streptophyta > Pinopsida > Cupressales > Taxaceae > Taxus > Taxus wallichiana. Next base: position 221,438,380 of record CM031243.1, on the reverse strand, counting down.
AAGTGTTTCTTCTAGAGATGATCTCATTGTATAGGTACATGTGCATGACAACCACCAAGTTTTGAATGACAAGGGATGAAATTTATAAATAAAAATAACATGGGACCAAGTGTACCCACTAGTGATAGATATGAGGAAATATCATTCTCAGTGTTGGTATAGATAAATATATTCGATTATCCATCCGATAATTTGTCACAATTATATGCAAGGAATCTTGTCCCTCGGTATGATATGACGAATCATGCTCTGGATGAGTTGGATTTAAATAAGGAACATGCCTCCAAGATGCAGGATGATGTGGACACTAGGATACTAAATATTAGAGTGCCCACCATTGATGAGAACACCTCAATAGATGAATTTTTGAATCCATTTAAGGAATACGTCAAAAGAAACACACACTAGAGTCTCTTATCGAGATATGATATATAATAGTATACATTACAAAGAAACATCAATCTTGGTTCTCTAAGACAAAAAACATCAATGCCATCTTAGATGGTTGGCTCGATTCCTTGAGTTGTGTCTATATCCATCATGCCAAGAGATTTGCACCGATCGTGGCCCGATATAATAAATAATTCAAAGGAGTGTATATTTTTCCATTTGAACTTGGAAAATATCCATAACACAGTGAGAGGTAGAATTAGCAATGGTAGTGTCTTCATCAGACTAGTTATCTCTCTTCTTTTCTCTCTCTTCCCCCCCCTTCCCCTCTTCCTTCATGTTCTATTTCTCTGTTGGGGGTTGCACTTTTCATTTTGTCTTATTCATTTAAATGTGACTATAGTTGACATTGTAATAAGTCACCCTTAATTAATAAAAGGGGACTTAATTTCATTCCTAGGAATATGAAGAGTCACATGTTGTAAAGGACAAATGAAAAGTCATGTGGGGGGTAGGTGAAGAGTCTTCTTGAAGTCTATAAATTGTAATGACTCCCCCATTCCAAAGGGTTGTCAATTTTGTATGTTCAAGAGTAGATAACTACTTGAGATAAGAAAAAAATAGTTATTTTCCTCCATTATCCTTCTCATATGTTCTTCCATTCCTCTCATTGTATAAATTTTCCAACATGTCAATAAATAAAGGAGTTTCATGCTTTTCTAGATGAGTGAATAAGTGAAACTTTGTTTTTCATGGTTTCATCTTGTCTTGATATAAATAGAAAGGTTGCGATTCTTTCCAATTTTGTGTATTAATGCATCTGATTAATCTTTGCAAGCATCTGAGTTTTCCTACTTGAAATATTTATCCCCTCCTAATTTCTCACTCCCATTTCCCCACCTACCTAGAAAATTCCTCCCTTGCAATAAATTGCAAGCATTTTCCGCATGTGTAATAGAGTGTTCCTTTTGTATCCCCAGTCTCTAGGCCAACAACATAATTTTATTTTTTCTTACACCTAATAATGGATCTACCACGTTCAAATAGAGTAACATCATCCCGAGCATCGGTGGAAATCCACCAATTTGTCCCATTGAAATTTTTTCTCACAAACATTGAAAAAACCTAAAGGGGAAGAAAAATCGATAAAACCCTGCTAATATTACTCATAACAAAGGACTTGCATGTATATTGCACATCACATAAGATTTATTTAGAGAAACACCCACTTCACAAGGAGCATCCACCCCTATTTAGTATAACAAACACTATACAAGGAGGATACTACCCCTAAGGTGATCAAGAACCCACTCAACCACCTAAATATAAAAACCACTTAGGTATTTTTTCTCCCACAACTGATTGTGATCACATATTTATCTTTATGCACACCAAACCTCTTAAAATTTCCTCTTCTTACTCACTCAAATATGCTCCTCCATTTACTTATTAGGTATAACTACATTGAATATCTACTAATTTAATTTTCTCAACACTTCATGTCTCTTCTTATCTTCTCCTTGAACCTTATACACTCTTCTTTCACCATATCTAGCTCGCTCACATCCCAATAATCTCAACTTATTAAAATGAGTCATTATACTAGCCTTATATGCATGACTCAACTCCTAAAAACCTCTAGGTCAGACATGACCATTAAGGTCAGTCATTCAAACAATAAATTATAACTATAAACTCATATAAATCACTCCAAGAGATCCAAGTAGGTCAAAAAGGGTCACACCATCAAGAACAAACACACACATCTCTTCTAGGATCAAAACAAGGTCTTTTAATTCACAAAAATGCATCATGACATTCAAGGGCCTATAGTAACTTTTTAAAGGCTCGATAATCTCCAAAAAAATTATGAATAACCTCTAGATATATTCAATAATAATAAAAATCTCTACATCGAGTTATCTCTAGCATGAAGCACACCAACAATCAAGATATCTCAAGAAGGTCGTAAAGCACCTAGAAAAAGTCCTAAAAGCAAATGAGTTCACATAAAGAAACTCATAAAAAGGATCAATTATCATATCAATGGAAATATATCTTAGTCTAATATTTAAAATAACTCATGCCATCCTCCAAATTAGGGCTTAAGGCACTCAACTAATTCATCTCTCGAAATAGGTCAAAAATGTCAATATGGACTCAAGAACCATTCTTGATAGAAATAAGTTCCATCACCTTCAAGACCACTTACAAGAAATAAAAATTCATAGAACACTTCAATGGAAACCTGATACACCTCTCCAAACATTAAAAACATAACTCATATGGATAAAATTGATCGACACACCTATTTCAGTCACCTATCTTGGCAAGCCTAATAGGACTAATTAGGCCATTAGGACTTAAGCCAAAATAAATATTTTATCATCACTCTAAGGCCTCAAACAAATTATATGAGACTACTGAATGCTATCCAAGATCAAATGACCTTTCTATAACATGTATTCCAAGAAAACTCATCTCAAGCCATAAGACTAGGTTTTAGCCCTTCTAGGCCAAAAGTGGTATGGTAACTTTGGAGACCTGTAACCCAAAAATTCTTGACACAACATACCTAAAAATTTTCATGGTCAACTAGCACACCTCCCAAGCTTCCTATAAAAATTAACTTCTCATCACGAAACCTCCATTTTAGACCTGAAACTGTAAATCTCCACAAAATAAGGTTTTTCTCCATCTTCTTGAAATAACTAGAACATAAAACCACTACCAAAATGAGATAAAAAAACATTATATACAACCCTAATGTATCAAATTATGTTTATCAATAAATTTTGAGACTAAAAAAATCATCTTTCCTCCATCACTCTCTTTGCTAGGATTTTAGGAGAATTCTAGACCTCCCTAACTTGATAATGATTTTTCATAAAAATGGGACAGCCAAATCCACTCATTCATTTTTCCAAAAACTCTTATCTCAATTTAAAAACATCCTCCAAATCCTAAAGATCCTAGGAATAACCCACACATGTGGGTGATAAAATGAAATTCACCTATCAAGCTGGTTTTTCCTTCTCAAGATCTTGATTTTTCCAAAAACTTATTTTGTTGCTTTGTATTCAATACCATTACTTGAAATTTGACCCAAAGCATTATGATGAACTAATCCATTCTTACCAACTCTCATACATTATCAAATGCATCTTAAAATTTCCATGTACTAAGACTTACATGTGTCTACATGGCTTGTTCTCAATGCCTTGTTTCCCAAGGACCTTAAATATGCACTTACTATCCGAGATATGAATTTATAATCCTACTACACATGATATTACATGTCAAAAACCTTTCCCATGCTCATATTATACTTACCTATTAGGTTTTATAAGGAATGTATATTAAACTAATTATAGATCCAAAAATAATTGGCGAAGATTATAGATTATGAAGTGCAATGATTAAACATAAATTAAGATGTTTATATTGCATAAACAGAAAGTAAATAACTGAAATTAAATGACACAGAGACACTAGATTTATAGTGGGGAAACCCAAAGGAAAAAACCCCACTCAAAATAAAGCACTTCTTGTATTAAGAATTTCATAAATACTTTTACCCAACACTTCCACTTCTCTCCTCGGTCTCATAGAATAATTGTAGAATAGTTTCTTACAATTACAATACAATGATCTTAATGATCTTAAAAATATGATATGATATCTTTTGATTTTTCAATCCCGTAAGGGATCATCCTATATATATATATATATATATATATATATATATATATATATATATATATATATATATATATATATATATATAAGATGGTGAATCGACATACCATTTCACTCTACTTGTGAAAGAACGACATGGTAAATTTTATTAAATAAATTGTAAAATAACATTGGGCGTGAAGTGGTGGTCCACCTAAATGGTATCCCAACTTGAAATTATTACCCAAACACTCCCCTTAATGTTAAGTGGGGAAACAAAATTCCAGATTACCTTTTTCTACAAAAGGATTTACAGATCCATAAATCATCAACGATGATTCAGGCTAGCATGTAAACAAGGGAAATCATACAGATATTCCCATAAAAATTCTTAGGATAAATACTTCACATATGAAGAATTATATTAGATTATGGATCCTTTTATAAAAGAAGGCACTCCCATAAATCGATTATTTGATAGGATTTACAAGTAAATTCACATAATGTGAACATTTACTTATCACAAAATGGAGGAAGTATTGGAAGTTTACAACAGGTCGTTAAGAGGTGGCATTGGCATGCACACTCCCCCTCAATGACAACTCTAATAGGCCCAACAAGGAAAAAAATTGGAAAATAAAATCACCACACACAATGGATTGGTGAAGATATATGTAACTTGATCTTCAATCGAACAAAACTTGAGATCAATATCACCATTCAAGACTTTCTCTCGAATAAAGTGCATATGAAATTTTATATGCTTTGTCCTTTGATGCTAAACTAGATTGTTTACAAGAGCAATGCAACTCTGGATGTCACATAGAAGAGTAGTGCTTCCTTTGATGCCCATATGTAGTTCATCCAATAGTCTTTTTAGCCACATAGATTCCTTTGCTACTTTTATAACAATTTTATACTCTGCTTCAGTAGAAGAGATAGAAACTGTTGGTTGCTTCTTGCTACTCCAAGTGATGGCACCTACACCCAACTTGAAAACATATCCAAAAGTATATTTTCTATCTATAGCATCACTAGCATGGTCAGAATCACAATATCCAAATAACTTTGCATCATCACAAGAAGGATAATACAAACCATAATTAAATGTACCTTTAACATATTTCAAAATTAATTTTTCCATTTTCCAATGATCCTCATAAGGATCCTGCACATATCTAGAAACAAATCCTAATACATATGAAATATCAATCCCAGTAATAGTCAAATAAATTAGACTACCAACTAGCTTTTTATATAAAGTAGGATCAAATTTAGCACATGCGGGTTTATGATCCAATTTCACACCAACTTCAACAGGAATGACAACAGATTTACAAAATCATGTTAAATATTCTAAGTAAATTATTAGCATACCGAGATTGAGATGCAATAATAGAATTATGACCCTGAAATATAACCATGCCTAAAAAATGATTTAACAAACCTAAATCGAGTCATTTAAAAACGTTCTTTTAATCTTTATTTGATTCTAGCAATTAAATTTGTATCACTACTTATAATTAAAAGATCATCAATATATAGAAAATTTATGATAATATGATTATTTTCAAATTTAAAAAATAAATCATTATCATAACAACAATTTGAGAGACCAATATCCCGAAAGAAACTATTAATTTTAACATACCGAGCTCTAGGAGATTTCTTAAGATGATACAAATATTTTTTCAGCTTACAGACATATAGTTCCTTACCAGGTCCTTCAAAACCTTTAGGTCAATGCATACAAATTTCTTCTTTCAGGACACTATTCATAAATGTATTTTTTTACATCCATTTGGTGAATCTCCCAGCCAATTTGAGTAGCTAAAGCTAGAAGAGTCCTAACAGCTTATCATTTTGGCTATAGGAGAAAAAGTTTCAACATAGTCAATACCAAGTTTTAAGTGAAACCAGGAGCTACTAACCTTTCCTTGAATTTATCTATTTCTCCTACAGAGTTATAATTAATTTTATACAACCACATAAAACCTACAATGATTCTTTTAGGAGGAGGGACTAATTCCAAAGTGTTATTTTTAATTAAATCATTTTGTTCATATTTCATAGCCTTGATCCATCTATCATCTTAACAAGATTCTTCAAAATATTTTGGTTCAACCTCATATAGGGTCATTAAGGCATGATAAGTATGTTGATTATGAGTTACCTTTCTAAGGATAACATGATGAGAGTCCTTAACAAGATTTTTATCCCATTTAGGAATTTTGGGATGGAATATATTTTGAGATGAATCCTCCTCAACCTCCATTATTTCTAGATCAAGATAATCATCATCTTGAACTTCTATTTCCATATTTTTAGGAGAAGGATTATCAGGCTCTATTTCAAGAGAAATAGAGGAGGGTTCATAAGAAGCATCACAAAATGTTTTCTCTAAGACATGAAAATTCTTGTTTTCTATTATGTCATGCTTGAAAGGATCATAGACTCTTAATCCTTTTGTTTGACAAAAATACAAGAATAAGAGGTTGGGTCAAGCTTCTTCCTTTTAAATTTTGGAATGAAGATAGAAGCAGGACTACCAAATATTCTTAAGTGAGAGATATTTTGTTTTTTCTTTGTCCATACTTCATGAGTAGTTTGATGAAGATATTTTACATACGGATGGAACAACATTACTGAGTTCATTTTTACATACCATTTATCTTACAATAATACAACTTTATAGTTTTCTTTAGTTAAATGAGAGAAAGATAAAAATGTTCTTTTTCAAATGAGGAACATATAAAACATTCCTAATTATTCCATTTTTCAGTTTAACATTTCCACAACTTACAGATTTAATGATGGAATTATCTCCTAGATATATATTTTCCTCACATTTTACAACATCTGAGAGGATATCAAAAATACAGGTCATGTGCCTAGAGGCACCACTATCTAGGATCCATTCATTGTCATTTGAAGTTGAGAGAGCAGTATACAGGGCAATAGAATGCTCAACATTATTTGCATGATTTTTCTTCTGATTGTTAAATTTACTATTTTTAGTATTTTTAACAAATTTGTTAGTTTTTACTCGACAATCAGATTCTTTATGACCAAATTTTCCACATTTGTTACATGTGCCATTGAATTTCACTTTAAAATTATGATTGTTTCTAACATAATTAGATTTAGGATTGGGTTTAAATTTTGATCTGATGTTATATTTTTAATTAGGATTGATATTATTCTTATTTTGAGAAGGTTTATGATTCTAAGAGAAAAATGCTTGAGAGGCAATCTCTTTTGAATCAAAATTCTCCATAACTCATTCTTCTTGAATTAACAGAGAAGATAGAGTGTCTAGATCAGGTAAATCATTCTCATTATGATATTTAGAGTTAAGGATGGAGATATAGTTTCTAAAATTTTCATGAATATTTATCTGAATAATAAAATATATAAGCTTATCCTAAAATAATTCACAATTACATCCATCCAACTAAGCTTTAATATTTTTAATTTTATCCAGATAATTAATAATTTTCTCATCCCCCTTCATGGGAGTTGTAAACAATTCCAAAATTAGTTTAATTATCTTGGAAAGATGATTGCCTTCATGCATAGTTTCTAATTGTTTCCATGCATCAGCAGGAGAATCCATATGACCTATATGCATTAAAAATTCATCTCTTATGCTCTAATAGGATGGATAGAGCTTCCTGTGATCTTTGAGAGAAGGAGCTAAGGTTTTCAGGGTTTGCATGTCTTCCAGTGGGTCGTTTTTCCACACCAATTACAAGATCCCACAATTTTCTAGCCATAAAACAAGATTTTAACCTAACTCTCCAGATATTGTAATTAGTTCCATTTAATAACTGAGATTTATCCATTGAGAAACTAGCATTACTGGAAATTTTTGATAAATGCACACACAATTATGAATACAAATTTATCTTAAAACCAAGAAAAATCCCTACGAAAGAGCCAAATAGAGTAAAAAAATGAGCTATTTGAACATAGGTTACAGACTCCAACTCAACACACTACATGCATAATTTGGCCTAAATTAACTATAACTCACGAGAAAGTCAACCGAGCTTAGACAGAGTTGAGTTACAACTTTAAAAATATACATTTAATTAAAAAAATAAAACAAAGCTAATTGAAGCAAGATATGAGACATGTCGAAGTTCGAGACATGGTCATTAAGGACATGCATCGGCTTTTTGGAAACTTTAAGAAATAAAGAGCCCAATGGATGTAAGGTCGATGAAATTAAATAAAATAGAAATATTTTCAGTACAACATGCTTTGAGCAGAAATAGAAAGGACACAAGGCCAAATAATAAACCAAAGAGACAAAATGTGATCAAAGTAGGAGGGGACACACATCGTAAATCAAAGGAACACAAGAGGTCACATATCGACCTTCTAAAAAAATTAATGCATATCCCTTTGACAAATGTGAATTCCACTAAATTTAAACAAAACAAATTTACTATAGGATCCACAACATGGTTGACAAGTCAACAAATACGTGACAAAAAAACAAAGGAACACACGACAAAACATATATAAAAGATGACAATGCGAAAACAATAAATACGTGTACATTTGATATTAGATCACACTTCACATTGCAACAAACAAGTCTGAAGACTAATTAAAAGAGAAAACAGATAGATAAATTGTGCATATGTAGAGACAATTTAATGGATCACTTTTTCACACTCTGACATGGTTATAACAACAATAAGAAAAATGCGAAAGAACATGGACACGTTCTATTAGTTTGTGAATCGAATAACTCTCGACAAAGACTTAAAAAATGAAAAATGGTGGCTTAATCTTATTCGTTAACCACTATTATGATTAACAAAATACTTGACATTACAAAATGTGAAAAGACTTGGAGCTTTTCAATTAGATTGGATTTTGTAATGGACAAAAAAAGATAACAAAAAAGCTGAATTTACGAAGAACATGGAATAACCTTATTGGCTTGCACTTTGCAAATCGACAAAAAAATCTATTAAAGATCGACACAATGAAGATATATGGAGCTTTATTATTGGCTAAAACTTCACGATATTATATATTGCTTTTATTGGAGGGTGGACTTAGGACCATGGAATTAATCGTATTTTAAGTAAAACTTACAGTCCACTTCTTCCTTCGTAATTAAATAAAATGAAAGCATGTGGTGCAAAGTTCATGATTCAACGAGGACAAATGTTTCAATTCTCGTCACTTTTCTAAGGAAAATCAAATTCGGACCTCAAACTCATTGAATAATCCAAAAGGAACATAAATTTGAAATGTGCTGAAAAATACAAGCCCACAAAATAATGTAAGGCACAAAATAAAAGAAATTATTTTAAATAAGTCAAAAACTATTAAAAAGTGTGAACTATTTTTAAAACCACGTAGACAACTACGAAGAACCAAGAACAAAGAAAGGTCGCAAAAACACAGATCTATGCACATAAAGTGTATAAGAGAGATCTGAATCAACAAATCAACCAATATTCTTATAATATTTGGGTAGAAATTAGAATTTTGAACCTGATTAACTTGAATTTGACGATGAAACAACTAGGGTTTCACGATCTGAAGAAATTCAAGTTATTTACTCCTGCAAATCAAAAACATATAGATCTATCTATGCACAAGCATAACCACCAACTCTGATACCATGTTAGGATTTTTAAGGAATGTATAATAAACTAATTATAAATCCATAAAAAATGCCAAAGATGATAGATTATGAAGTGCAGTGATTAAACATAGATTAAGATGTTTATATTACATGAACAAAAAGTAAATGAATGAAAGTAAATGACACAAAGACACCAAATTTACAAAGTGGGAAACCCCAAGGAAAAAAACCCCACTTAGAATAAAGCACTTCTTGTATTAATAATTTCATTAATACTTTTACCCAACACTTCCACTTCTCTCCTTGGTCTCACAGAATAATTACAAAGCAATTTCTTGCAATTACAATACAATGATCTCCATGATCTTACCAATCTAATATAATATCTTTTTACGTGTTAAACCCATGAGGGGTCATCATAAATATAGTATGGGTGAATCGGTCATACCTAAGTGGCATAATAAATTTTATTAAATAAAATTTAAAATAACATGGGGCGTGACATGGTGGTCCACCTAAGCGGTATCCCCACTTGACATTATTACCCCAACACTCATACTTTGTTTGGACTAGGTCGGGATTAGGCATAGAATGACCTGACTCAACATAAAATTATCATGAAAATACCATGATGACCTCTTAAAGAATTAATAACACCTATTATACATCACTCGACCATGTTAGACCTCATACCATTCTTTAAAACTCATGCTTTATGACCATACAAGATTGCACCATGCACCAAGACATCATGACTAGACACCAAGATTGGACACTACCAATCAACCTTCATGCTTAAAATGGATAACACCTCATGGAGACACCTAAATCACCTAAACACCCTTTGACATCAATGTACCACTTGAAATCAATGACACCACTAGGAACAATGCTAAACAATCTCCCCTTTGTCATTGATGGAAACCGCCTTCAGAAACATTGATGGCAACCATGAATGCAAACACATACAAGACCTCTTTTTCATGTTTCTAAGCCTAATCTCCCCCTTTTAAATCTATTAAAATCAATACATGATAACTTGAAATGAAAAATAATGACAATGGACAATGACAACAATGTATAAACAGACCTACTTGCTCACAAGCTATCCCATGGACTATACTTGCTTTTCTCGACTTCAACTTGTGCAAAAACGATCCATGGACCTGATATGAATATGAACTTTTCTCCCCTTGAACTGATACATCACATTTTGAATTCTATACACATTCTTCTAGGCTTTTACCACTTAAAATCATGCCAAAAATATAAGTTCTGCCTCCAATCACTAGCATAACCACTTTTAGGACCAAGAGCCCTAAAACACCTCTTGAGACCAAAATTGCCCAATTTATCTTTGCAATAGGAGGAAAAAATGCATATGAAACACATATAAATGACCCACCTAATATCATACCATCATATCCTAACTATCAAAGTAAATATAAAGTCATATGCCTTGATCAACAACCATGGAGAAAGGTCTTCTTCAACATCACAAACTTGAAGCAATGTTTCAATGTACTCTACCTATGTTTCAGTCCTTACTTCATGATAGTAAAACTTACTTGATCATGACCATCTCCCCTTAAAACTTCATGTCATATCACTACTCCAATACTAGGATCATGTGCCAAACAACTAAATCTCAACTTGAGCTTTACATATTAGATTGACACCTTCTTTAGACAAATTTATGACTCTAGCTTTCATTTGTGATCACTTCTTTAGTAACACATAAAGATAATGCATAGTGGAACCAACCGTGAACCTCCCAAGCTTTCATGATGAAGTACTACTAAAAACCTTGCAATCTGAGTCTAAGTCTCATTTCTTTGAGCTTACTCTCATGGTATCATAATGGATTATCTAATCGAAACTATCATACCTATACAGTCTTTGAATCACCTTACCTTTACTTGATGTCTCATCCAAAGTAAAAAATATTTATGAAATACCGACAAATTAGTGGAACAATGATGCACTATCTATCATATACATACACATGTCATGCATTTAACATCCTTCATCTTGCCATACATACACCTACACTCAAGAAGTGTCACGCCCTATAATTATAGATTGTTTCATAGAAGGAATAAGTTATAAAATGATGGGTAGGCTACAAGGATGGATAATAATCTCCACTTCTCGGCCATTTATGCCACCACATGTGTGTGTGCATATCTCAAGAAAGATAAACACACTTACGTGTAGTAGCATGTACGATCGCACAACGATGCTTGTCGCTTCAATGCTCGTAGTGTACCTATTATTTACAACATATTATTTTTTTTGCTTTAGTGATTGTTTGTATATACTTTGTAGTGTATATCGGTGCATTCTTTATTGTTTAATTTATATCACTTTAATGAGTACTAGGGTGTACTTTGTCTTGTTGTTATACGACATTAATATTGGTACCTTCAATTTGTGGTTTGTGAATAATAATTTCTTGATAGTAATGATATGTACAAAGTTGTGATAGTATCATTCCAACATCAACACAAAGTTAATTGCTTAAAATTTTCAAATAGTTGTTGGATAATTTCTTTAATGAAGCAAGCATTTTTATCAAGCACCATTATTAACCTTTTTTCTTCATGAAATTATTTGAATGAAATACGGTTGTAAGGATTGTATCACTGGGTTATTTATAAAATTGTAACCCTAACTAAGCATCAAATTAGTGTAAGTATAACAAGGTAGTTATCATGGAAATTTTGTGAGCAAGAAATAAGATCCAGGAGACACGATAAATGACATTGTTTGTGATAAACATGTTGGTATGGTTCCATACTATTAAGTTTGTATAATAATATTGAATTATAATGAATGCTTAGCCTTTGACCTTATGATAGAATTATGCTTTGATGGACTCTTGGACTTTAGTCGACCCAGTAAAGAAAGGAATAAGGTTTATTGTGATTTAAAATTATAGCCTTTAATCGACCAACCTTTGACATAGTCTAAAAGCATGAGGGTTAAATTATTGTGATCGTTGACTAAGGTGATAATAATGGTCTAGAACATATGTATTTGACCAAGAATTAAATTATTGCGAGATCGTATTTATAGGAAATGGATGTGTTAAAAATACCAAGAAGCTAGGATAATTAAATAATGCTTAAATTGTTAAAGCCTTGCAACCACAATGCATATGGTAAAAGTCATTATTAGTACCTACCCTTGGCAAGATACTATTGTTTTCACTTTGGCGATTAGTTGCCAGCGGTGGGGTGGTGAACTCGTGTTGGTGGATTAAATTGGCATGCCATTATTTCTCTCAAAAACTTGCAGAGGGAATAGCCTTTGTTGCCGGTAGAGATGAGGAGGCTCGGCCAGTTATTGTAAGTAAAAGCCTGGATTACCATTTCCTTCACACTAGTTTTGTTTAAAATTTCAAAATATGTGAACATATTAGACTTTCAGTGCACCGGCTGACTGGTCTCATGCCATACTGTGCAGTGAAAAGTACATTCCATTACAAATTTCCCTTAGACAAAGTAATTTTTTATCCAGGGACTAGAACCATCTGGGACACAAACAACGTGCAATACTCATTAACTCCTTCCTCACAAATTTACTCAGTTACCACTAAATCACAATCCCTTGGATTTACTTTGACACATTACTGTATAAAACAAAATTCAATCATTTAGTCCAAAATACTCTGAATAGCAGGGTGGTAATTGAAGTAGAAATAAGATACTTTGATTTACCTCAATCCATAATCGCCACAAACATAAAGGGAAGACAAGAAACAAAGACACCTTTTTAAAGAACAATATTTCCAACAGAAGCACATTTCAGGTAAGAATGATTAAATTTCAATTGCTAGAACCTAGATCTGCCTATTTATAGTCTAAAAAACTGTTACTTAGACATTGCCTTTGTTCAATCCTGAGCAATATTTCTGATAGTGAATGTGAAAACAGACCAAAAACTATTCACATGGAAGATACATAAACTTTCATGCCAAATAAAATAGTTAACAACCCTAAGCACGAGGGGCGGGTTTTTTTCCTTCAAATCTTGATTAAAAGCTTAGTGTATGACTCATGCTAGACATAACATTTTGTTGACTGAAACAAGGAGGAACATTCACCTGAAGAAATAGAATAAAATGGTATTACAAGTCACACATTGGCTCAAGCTTATGATCCTTAGCATGTCTCCTTGTATAAGTTCATGGTTCAAAAATCATCCCGAATGTCACTTTGTAGGTACCATTTATTCCTCAAAATTGAGCAATATTTTAGAGTATCTTAATAACTACTTATAGGGATGGTAATTTCAAGACTCAATATGATTCGAAATTAGGTTGAGAGTGATGAAATAATGTGAATTTTTTAAGGCTTGTCCAATTCCTCTTATATCTTGAGAGCACTGAATAATTAAGAAGGAAAAAACTAGATTTGCACTAGATTAGTGTTCTTGTACAAAGGAGGCGTTAAAAGTCTCTTCTAAGAAGCTTCACAATTGCTCACATGCTTATATGTTTGCCCAAATCATTTCGGTATATTCGGTTCTTGGTTTTACTCTGGAGGTTACTATTGCATCCATGCTACACGGAATTGAGCAATGCATATTTATGTCATTAAAAAGGCTTTAGAATCTCAGGAGGCCCAAGAGTCAACACAACGATGTTTGTAAAACAAGCTAAGGCCCATAGTGTCATTACAGAGGCTCTAGAATCTCAGGAGGCTCTAGTGTCATGCGGCAATGTTTGTAAAACAAGCAATTCAATAGATGAATATAAAATTTAAAAACTTATATGTAATTGTTTCTGCAGAATTTGAGAATGCCACATTTAAAACTTATTCAATGATAATTTAGTTCAATCTAATGTTCAGAAATAGTTACTTGTAAAGATGGAGCTTCGTGGCCTAGTGTTATTTTCAACTGTGTTACATTACAATATCATGAAAGCAAGCACCCTAGAAAACATGCATTGTTCTTTACCATAAAAAATAGCTTGATTCGTAAAGCCAAATCAACAAGTCATCTTGGCAGAGAATTTTAAATCATAGTTGGCAAAGCCAAGTTGTAAATTGTATGCAAGTCAATAACAAAATGTATATGTGAAGTGTAAACCAACTCTTTTGTTTTGGATCTAGGACATTCCAAAAGCATTCATTATCCCCCTGCTCCTCTCATTCTCCATTTGCATTTGCACATAACATTTATGGCGGGTAATGTTGAAACAACAACGCAGCCCTTGTATGGGTTTGTTAAACCATGCAAGAATAGAAGGAAAACATTAATCTTGGAAGTTAACATGCAAGTCAATGGAGTTTAGTGGGTGAAACTTTCAGCGGGAAAATGTGACGGGGGCGAGTGTTTATAAATCCCTTATGTGGCACTAAGCCTTTAATGTATTTTAATTTCTTTTAAAATGGCGTAAGATCCTTTTGTTAACCACCATTGCATGTTTAGCTAGGGTTTTATTTTATTAGTTTGGTTGCGGAACGAGCTCATTTGAGTGTAGAAATAATGTGGTAAGTTCAGATTGATTCCCCACTCTGCGGGATGAAGTGTGCATGCAGAGTTATGGGCTTATAAAGAAGGTAAAATGGAAAAGTTTGTATGAGTGCATAAGTTTTGTTTGACATCTTTGTGAAACCTGCGGAAGAGATTGACAATGAAAGAAAAGGGAATTTTTTTGTAGAAATCACCTCATACCCAGGCATGGATTGTCTTTCCCCATTTATTTGTTGTAGATTTCAATTATAATGAATATATATATATATATAAAAAACTCTCTGGGTGTTGATTGTTTTATCTCTTATTAATTTCTAGCATGGTAATATTTTTGTGAACCCTTGTATTTGGCTATTTAGTGGGTTATATAAAACCCTTCTCCCCAATTTCTGATATTAATATTATGGTGTTAAATTTATTGGATCTGGGTTTCTACCAGATTTTTGAGATATTATTGCTATAGTGAACCTACCATTTATTGGTATGAGTTATTATTAGATGATCTTTGTTCATTGTTTGAGAACGTATTATTGTGTATGGGTAGATTCATAACGTTGGTAAATCTGGAAAAAGGGAAAACAATTTGTATTAGTGATCCTGAAAATCAATTTCTAAAATAATAATCGGAAAAGGAAAATAATCTGTATTCGAGATGCAGAAAAATAAATTTATAATATTATAAATATAGAAAAGACAAAGAATTTTGTATTATGTAATACGAGAAAAAAGATTTTTAAGATTATAAATTCGGAAAAGGAAAAATCGACTTGTATTTATTAATACAGAGAAATTGATTTGTAAAATTATAAATCCGGAAAAGGGAATATCGATTTGTATTTATTAATACGAGAGAAACTGATTTGTAAAATTATAAATCCGGAAAAGGAAAATGGATTTGTATTATGAAATACGAGAAAAATCAGTTTGTAATATTTATAAATTTGGCCTTGAAGGTCTATTTCGTGGGCCATATCATACTTTGATGATAAAACAAATGCCTTGGTTTAGGCAGATAATTTTTGGGTAAAAAACGCGTTGTGTCTTGGTATTTAACTTCCTGCCCTTAGGGCAATTCTAGTTTTGAATTCCTAGTTTAATTGAGGGGAGAATCTACTGGTTTTATCGAAAGGAATCTGTGTGATTTAATAAATTATGGAAGGGCTATTATTTGGCTCTGCAATTACGATTTTCTATAGGAAGATTGGGAAAACTTATATGGGTTATCATAGTTTAAATATACATTTTCCTTTTATTGTACCTATAGAAAGTGAGTTGACTTGAAATTTCAATCAAGTCTAGATTCATGGTTATATTCCTCAAGAACTAGTGTGTTACCCTCCTTGGCAATTATAAGAGTTTACGGCATATTAATGGTAATATTAATTACAGAGCCCCTTTGAACAATCAATACTTTGTCCATGAATATGTATTCTCCTTCGTGCTCCATATAACCTTCCTTGTTTTTTTTTTAAAAAGGGGGCATCGAGGTTGCGTTTGGATGGCTTGTGATAAGGTTAAAGGAGAATACCTTAACCTTGTCGAACCCTCATATGATATTTCTATCTAATTGTTATCTAACATGTGTAAGGTGGATAGGCCCACTTGACTATCCTTGAAACTATGTAAAAGGGTAAGTGCAGGAAGTTGATGGACAAATATAGGGTCATCCGTGGACGTCATATTACAAAAAATAGCGAAATCTCAACTTGTAGGGATTATTAGCAATACGTGCACTCAAAATTAGAAAAATTTATATAAATATGAATCATAGCATTCGGAATCTAGTTTCTAAAATACTATTTTTTTAAAAAAACAGACAAGTTTAGCTATATTAAACACTTAAAATTATATGATTTGGTTTTATTTTTTTAAACTTATAAGATTGTAGTCCATTTTGCCCGCATTTTGGATGACCAAATCTTGTTTTTTTTTTTTTCTTTGGTGAAACATTAGATGTAGTTGTCTATCTTGGGATGGATTTTATTTTGTATTTTTTTGAGCAATATTTTTTTAATGATTTTTTCCGTGAAAGTGGTCTGAATATTTAGAAAACGGAGCGCTTTCCGTTTTCCCACCATAACTATATCAAAAATATTGAAATCAATTTTTTTTTAAACATGTATAGAATTTGTCCACGCTTGGGATGGTATAAGTTTTATCACATTTTGATAAGTGAAAAAAAAATTACAGTCTTAAACGTAGACATGAACATTCACGGGAAAAAATGTCTTAAAGACCTATTGTTAGTAAAAATTATAAAATGATATTTATCTTATTCTATTCACTTTAAAATCAATATTTCTATGAAGCTAACAGTCTCCCCTATGCGATGACACCATTTTTGTGAAATGTTTTCAGTTTTTTAACATGGTTCAAGTCTTTGGAAGAGCAGATTTGAGGTTTTTTGACCTTTTACACTTCATAATGACCTTCCATAGCTTTGGTTGGGGAAAACCAAAGATTTCTCGAGGCTTAGGTTCAGCAGATAGATCCGATTGATCGTGGTTTATAAAGCACACTCATGGTTCATAAATCATATTTACACATCCCAATGTCTGAATTACCATGTGATTTTTACTCTCTAACCTTACCGTATGAATTACTGTGAAATTATGTCTTTTTCTACATGTTTTCTTATCACCGGAAGCAAAACATCATGGGAGATAAGAAATGAAGTCAAAAAAGGAAGTCATTAAGTAAAAAAACACCAAATGAATTAGAGGCCAACAAAATTCAAAATGCTTTGAGCGAATACGAATCTTCGTGAATCAAGAAGAGGTTCATCTTCAACCCCAACTATTGTAAGCAATGAAGAACTAGGTAATGTTTCTACTATCAATGTTGAAGTTGAATTAAATACTCATGATGAAGATGTTTTTATTGTCAATGTTGAAGAAGAATTAAATACTAATAATGTAGAAAATGTTGAAATCGAAGGAGACAATAAAAATGTGAATAAGGAATTTCATGTTGAAGCGTAGACAGACAAAATTTGATAAAAACACCTCCTAGGATTTTACGTAAGAAACCTAATTTTTTATTGAAATTGATGAAAACATTTTGAAACCAATGTCTAAAAAAATTTACGAACGAAAATCGGAAGAAAAACCACTTGAAATTTGGGATAATCATTTTGAAATTTTAAATGATTCCCAAAGATGTCGATTGTTGTTAGTTTGATGAAATTGATTAAAATGAGACCTACATTAAACACCTTAGGATTGACAACATCTAATATACGTGGTCAAACCTCTACAATTGTTGAAAACCTTCATGATGCATATCAAAATTTTGGTGTCAAGATACGCACTAGGGATAGTAATATTGTGCATCGTGTACTTCTTTACTAGTGTTGTAAGTAAATCAATAAAAAAACAATGTTTGATTACGCAAACAAGTCGAATGTTGCAAGTTAATCGAAAAATTCTAATGAAAGCAATTGAAAGATGTAATATCCTTCAATCACTCAATAACGCCGATTTTTGGGCATTTTCTGCTAGAACACCGCGTAAGGACAAAAATAATTCGATCTTTATAAGAGAAGTTGTTATTAAATTTTGACATGATAACACTAGAGTTTCACCTAATATAAGAGATGTTATAAAACTAAGAGTTGGTTCTACTAATCGTGAACCACATCCAAAGCATTTCTTAGATATGACTCAAACTCAATTTTTTTGTAAGTTTAAACAAGAGAATTTGGAAATTAAAATTAATCAACGTTTTTTTGAAATGTTAAAACCATTCTATGTGAAAATCAACCACGCTCACACCACTTGTAAGGCAACATGTTGAATTTGCGATGCATTATACTAAATTTTTACATATTCGTTCTATTTTCATTCTAAAACTATGTTATCGAATGTGGTATTCAAGTTTCACCAATATCTTCCAGGATTTCATTCCTACTATATTTTTGAAAAAGAAGTTGGACAATTTTTTTATAGTCGGGATTGTTTAGATGGAAGTTGTAGTACATACGGTGGATTACCTAAATTGGAAAGTTACATCCATGAGCAAATTGAAGGTACAATAGAACATAATTTAGTTGAGTTTGATAAATATAAATCATTGCATATCGGTTGAAAGATGAAAAGAGTCTAAACGGTGTGAGTTAGTTATAGAACAAATGCTGTTTTCTAATTTAAGGATGAAATTGTTTATGAGTATATTAGGCATACACATAGAGCTCGATGGTTGGATGAATAGTTCAAGCTATGTAAGGACACATTTCCTATTGGTACTATTGTTTCGGTGGTCGATTTTGCGAGAGAATTACACATTACTGACCACAAATGGAAGTTCAATCGTAATATTACAACTCGGTACACGTTGCCATTTTTGTCCATATAGCATTTCTACATTCTTCCGATAGTACGAGAGAATGATCAAATTTTTTTAAGAGTACCACTTTTATATCGGTGATGATCATACTCATTTCTTGAATTTGTGCAAGGGTGTTTCCGGTTATTTTATAAAAACTTTTCGATAGGGACATCCACTTCAAACAACATTATATATGGTCGAGATAATTACACGTCTTAGTTTAAGAATGCACGAATGTTTTATTGGATGAGCGAATGCATGTCAAGATGGGTGTGTAACATATTTGGAGTTTCACCGAGGTTTGGACATGAAAAATGAGAGCATGACGATGCGGGGGCATGTATGAAAAGATCTCTTGCAAAAGAAGAGTTGAAGTACAAAGATGGTGCTAAATTAAAAGATGGAAAGAGCATAGTGGAATGGTGTATTGACAATATGGCCCGAGGTTCTTAAGAAATTTCCATAGTTCACGAGATATTTTTGGTTGATATAAAAACAATAAATTGCTAACTATGAGGATTGTATGACACTCACGGGGTCCAAGTGATATGCACTCATTTTGTAGTTCAAACGTTACTTCATGGGCCGTATGGACAAGAAAGTTGACATATTTTTATGTGCATCTTGTATCTAATTTGTCAACTGCTGAGTGTGATTCATAAGAATGGGTGGATGGATGGATTTGTAGGCCTCTAACTCCGCTTCCTAGTTATCAACCTCCACAAGCATTATGACTTGTTTATACAGATAAAGTTGCAACATCTAAGGACTTTAACGAAATTTTGATTTTGGTGCGACAAGGTATTTATGGTTATTTATTTAATTTTTGTATTGAGTTATGTTCATTGAAATTTTAATATATGTAATTTAAATTTGAGTTGCTCAACCTTTATTTTTGTAGGACATGTGTTTGCAGTTATTATGACAGAAAACAATGAAGAAGGAATAGACTATTTCTTATGTCATTGCATCGAGGAAAGAAAGAAGTTGACTTCTCCTATTATAGATGGTGAAGATATTGAGTATCCTACAGGGTCAGTGGTAGTTACTGGAACTTGGGTTCGATGACATCCATTAAAAAACTCCTCTATTTGGGTGTTTGAAGACTTTGAGACACACAAGAAAATACTCTTATATTCGCATCTAGTTCTAGCGACAAATATTCAACTGTATAGATATCGAGGAAGGCCTAATAACAAGATTCTTTGGAAGGTTCGAGAGTCAAATCATGAAGCAATCTTGTCTGCTATTCAAAGTAGATCCGATCCTGATGGTTCATTGGAATGAATTTACAATGCTCATGTCTAGTATATATAATTTCTTTGATATATATATAAATTTGTTAGTTAGATCTAGATTTAAGTTCATATATTTTATTTTAAATTTGTGTATTTTGTATATATCTAGTATATGGTTTTGATTTGAAACTTAAATTTCTTTGACTAACACTTTTATGTTCAGGTTAGTGGTGTCAGAAAAGCTTCCACCTTCACATGGTTGGCATTGTTAGTAGAGAATTTTAAATTCTTGAAGCTAAGAGAAACTTTCATTGTTTGAAAAAGTTGTAAATTTTGAAAAAGTTGTAAATTTTGAAAATGAATCCTCCCAAGTGTTTACAAGACCATACCTACGCGTGTGCACAATCGGTTTGGTGCCACGACCCACTGTTTGCAAAATATAGCGTTTGACAACCTTACACTGGCTCAAATTGTACTATTTCACGCGTTTGCAAACAATAGGGCAGCGAGAGCACCGATCTGGGAAGGAAAAAACGAGAGAGGATATTGTAGAGGGTCCCTACACCGAGGTGTCGGATCAGACGAGACATCTCTAGGTGCCACGGAGTCCGAGTAGTCACCCATCAAAGTTGAATGATATTTTGGTCTCAGGGCTCTTAAGGGACTACACCCAAACGAAGTAGCCCGGAAGCAATGACCTTGTCACGTATCGAAACACCACCTCTTCTAGAATTCACCTAGCCACCCAAACGTTTCGGTGTAGTCGGTTCAGTGCCACGACCCACCGTTTGTAAAATATAGCGTTTGACAACCTTACACTGGCTCCAATTGCACTATTTCACGTGTTTACAAACAATAGGGCAATGAGAGCACCTATATGAAGGAAGGAAAAAAGCGAGAGGCTATTGTAGAGAGTCCCTACATTGAGGTGTTGGATTAGATGAGGTTTCTTTAGGTGCCACAGAGTCTGAGTAGTCACCCGTCGAAGTTGAACGATATTTGGTCTCCGGGCTCTTAAGGGACTACGCCCGAACGAAGTAGCCCGGAAGCAATGACCTTGTCGTGCACCAAAACACCACCTCCTCTAGAATTCACTGGTCACCTAGACGTGTCGGTGGAGTCGGTTTGGTGCCACAACCCACCGTTTACAAAATATAGCATTTGACAACCTTACATTGGCTCTAACTACACTATTTCATGCGTTTGCAAACAATAGGGCAGCGAGAGCACCGATATAGAAGGAAAAAAATGAGAGAGACTATTGTAGAGGGTCCCTATGCCGAGGTTTTAGATTAGACGAGGCATCTCTAGGTTCCATGGAGTTCGAGTAGTCACCTGTCGAAGTTGAACGATATTTTGGTCTCAGGGCTCTTAAGGGACTACACCCAAACGAAGTAGCCGGAAGCAACGACCTTGTCGCGCACCAAAAAAATGCCTCCTCTAACATTCACTTGGCCACCCAGACGTGTTGGTGCATTTGGTTCATTGCCATGACGTTCGAGGCATGAATTTTCACTCCTCGCCTCCGTTCATTTCCTAGGACTCAAAACATTCAATGTCACTTGTTTACCTTCCATCTCTCTTGTTCTCTTTGGACTTGCCTCTGTCCTCTTAGGTGCTTCATCACTGTCCTTGCTTTTCTCTCTTGAGCTATGTTGTTGTGGTGATCTCTCTCCATCCTCTACTACCCCAGCTATGTGCTTACATGCTCATTATTTTTGCATTGTAATAGGATTCTTCATCACATATCACTACACAAAATTAGGAGTATAAGTAAATCATCAAACAATTAAGGGAACATGTGAGGACCTTTTATTCATAAGTGCAATCATTTATTGCATGAGATTAATCATCTCTGCCTCAAATTGAAGCAATGTCTCCCATCTGAAACTTCAACCCCCCAGTCCATCAAGCAAGATCAAGCATTCATACTGCAAAGAAGGACATGTGACCATTGGGTGAGCATGATCCTTGAAAAAGGGAATGATCTATTTCCTGAGATTATCTCTTTGTTTAGATTGTTCTTGGTCATATATTTGAAAATCAATAGGAATAGAGTTGAGATCAAGAAAGAGAAATTCCATTGGGAAAATAATCTCCCATTTGCGAGTGAGATGAATAATTTTGATTCTCATTCCTTGGTGAGCTCAGGTGTGTTTTCATCTGACTCAGAGAACTTGTATGACATTTTGTCCCATACCATCACCTAGAGGTTTGATGCTCTAAAAGAAGCCATTTCTGATTTTGAATCCCATGAGGAGAATGTATCAAATTTTTGGAAGATCTTGGCACAAGAATGCATGAGCTTGGTACTCCTCTCAGGGAGAATAATTCCATGAAGAATCTTCAGGATTCAAATTTCAAGAATTGGTTCAGGAAAATATTTGTGACCCTTTCCTTCAATAGTGATACTTTAGAAGCCCTTGTAGAGATCATAGGTTATATCTCTAATCCTATGAAGAGTTATGAAAAATATTTTAGTCAATGTGGAAATATCAATGCCATTCCTGAGAATTGACTCAACACATTGGAGCATGTGAACATCTTGGAAGATGAGAAAGTTTCATTTGTAGTTTCCAGATTCAACAAGATGGTCTATGGAAAAGCCTCATCATTCAAGATCTTCCGCAGAGGAAGACATGAGTTGATTCTTCATTAGAGGAGGATTCTTCATGATGGGTGGAACCTAAGAATACTAATAAGGGCTTACTGTCAAATTTTTACCCTTTTCATAGGGACGTGGGGGACATCAGAATGCACCACCACATGAAATCTCTCCCTTTCGTCACTTAAGGCTTGTAACATTCTCACTAGGTATGATTCCTCAGCACCCCAACTTGATTATGTTGCCCCCTCTCATGAATACTTAACCCCTTCACACATTATCACCCCTTTAAGTCCCTTTGTCCCTTAATAAATGTGGTAAGGGAAATGGGGAAAACCAAAACCCATTTAGAAACTTTTAACCCTACCCTATCATGCCATGTAACCCGGGTTAATCCAGAATGGTCAAGGATGAGTTAGAAGGTGAGTTAGCTAGGTTAATGTTAAGAGGTGAGTATAAACAAACACTTAGCCATTTTTTTAATCCCTTTTTAATATTTCATTTTCCTTCATTGCTGCTAGTATTTAGTTATGCTACTAAATTTTCAAGAAACCCTATTGCAAAAATCACATTTTTGCTCATATCTCCTTCATTTTTGCTCCATTTCCCTATAATTTTGCCCATAACTTCTACTCATGAACTCCTTGAAGATGATCTAAAAATATTTTCCATTGGTACCCTAAATTTTTATAGCATCCCATTTAAAATTTCAGAGAAAAAACTTGCCTTTTTAGATCCTTGCAATTATGGAGATCGAAAACACTTGAAATTTGAAGCAGGAAACCATATGAAAATACCTAATCTAATGAAAAAATTTCATCTCAATCCAAATACAAGAAGACATGATTATATTTATTATTAAATTGGCATATGAGCCTTACTAAAAATAATAAGTTTTGATAACAAAGAAAAAAATTGAAACCTCTATGTAATCTTCAATTCTAGAAATATGAAAATTGTAAAACTTGAAAATCGGAAAATTGTAAAATCTTCAATGTTGCACCATAAGTAACGTTATATTCATATAGTTCAAGATGAACTCTACCTCACTTATTTCTATCAATGTTCACATTAGTTGATATGCATAGATGAGTGTTAGCTTTAAAAAAAAGTAATTGTAATTGTACGTATTGCCCTTTTGTAGTTCACCTAGCATGGTTTTGCTTAATGGAATAGGTTTGCTTAACAATTGTACCATGTAGTGCTCTCGGGACATGGTTTTTTAATTTTAAATCAAACATACATATCTAGAACTAATAAATGGTTATGAAAACATACATAGAAGGATATCATACATGCAATGAAATCGAATCAAACATATAGTTCAGTAATATCGTTATGAAAACCAACACACATGGATATATAAGAATCAAACAAAGTGTGCTCCAGACGCACGTCTCTAAAAATATGTAAGTTCATAACATGTGTACATCTCGAACTAAGTGTGTCATAATGTATATAGGACCACATGCGGTCGTAAAAGGCTATATATATACAATGGACTATATGAAGAAACATGTTCACTAGGACCAGATGGCCCATATATATATCTATGTACATCCAGGTGGACTATGAATCTACTCATGAAACATCTTCTCTCTCTTCGCCCTGCTAGAAGTAGCATGTCCACGACCTGGGGATGTAGTGGAGGGAGATGCCTCATGGATTTCATCCGTGTGGTCTAGGCGTCTTTAAGCGGGCTGCACCTAACTGCACATTCATAAACAAGTTTTTAACAACCAAAATTTTAAAATACATTCAAAATTTAGAAACTTGTACAATTTAGTTAAAATGCATGTGAAATCTTACCGCAATGTCATGATCCCTATCAATTTGTTGTTGATGCATCGCAAGGACAACAATAGATTCACGAGGGGTAAGCTACATACAAATAATTAATTTTCAAATTAAATATTTCACATACATACAAAATTTGATATTGTAGATTTAAGTAATAAGAAATAATGAACCTCCAAAATTTAAAAAATTTAAAAAATTGTACCTCAGTTAGTGGATTTGCAGATCTTGTGCGATCTACAACACCTTCCACAGTCTGCATATATGGAGGAGTCTCTTTGGCATTCATAAGCTATACAAAAAACATGTAGAAATCAATATTAAAATTTACATGACTGTGCACCACATAACAGAGGTCCAAAGCATGTAATCCACATGAACTTCCACAACTTAGAAACAAAGTGTAAAGAAAAACTAACCTGCGTAAAACTCATGTGAGGTGTGCCGGTAGCCTCGATTCCCAAAGCATATGATGACTGCCATGCTCCTGTGTATAAAAGACAAACATATTAGTATGTACAACATACACGTGAAAGATTATAATAATAATCTAGTGCAATCAAATGAAATTAAAAATGTAAGTTTGTACAACTTGAAACATACATTTGAAACACACCCAGTACGATAGGTAGCATGTCGACACCGAATGTTTCCTTCACCAACTCTTGCTATTTGAAATAAAATAAAAAATTAGTTTTTACATGTATGTACATGATGTATAATCAAATACATATATATTAAAATCTCAAACATGTGAATTAAACTATTGTATATATATATATATATATATTATTTATATTTATTTGAAATTTACCTATGAAAGACCAATATCGGTGGCACCACTTTCAAAAACATCCCCATCATCTCATTTATAAAAAAGAAATCCTGTGAACCAAGAATGATGTCTCCCGCGGTGCATACGGCACCACATGATCCACAAAGGTGGTGTGTGCGCTAGAACCGATGCCTCCACCAACATCACCGGATGCAATTTGGTCACTATCTTTGGGTCGAGTGTCGATGAGCTCCCTTAATGTATGCACTATGTCAATCTCCATAAACTCCTTCACCGTAGGAGGGATAATTGAAGGCGGTGGAGGTTTTGGGGCATGGGGATCCTTGGTTGACCTATGCGTGCACGAGTCTACTTTGTACAAAGTCACCTCCTCGACCAAAAAAATTCAAAAAAGTCAAAATAATTCGGGACCTCATTGAGCACGAACTCAAAATATAATTTCTTCAAAAATAAAGAGGAACATCATTGTTGTTGCATGGTGGATAATCAAAACCATCCACCATCGGTCCCAAAAATTTTTTGATTCGGTCATTGTGGCACCAATGGATTGGGAACCATTTACAAGTAACTGCGGGGGGGGCATTGGTTTTGGGTCGATAAATAATGCACAAATGATGAGGGCTTTTCTAATTTTTTTGTCTTTTACTGATTACATGGGATAATTTATCCGCATACCACCGCCTATAATCACCTCTAAAGGTATTCCATCTATGTATTTGGTTGGTTGCGAGTCGACTTCGCCAATCAATGTTTGCAATGTGTTGGCTAAAGTCATGCGGGATGGATTTGTGGCATGATTTTGTCTTATAGTCTGAATAAGGTTCTCAATGACAATTTTATTTTCTCGAATTCTTCCAATGATATTATCTTGTGTTCCTGTTAGTTCAGTGGGGACAGAAGGAGCCACAGGAGGTGGATCTATGTTTGGAGGAGGGTTTTGAGGAATGTTCGGAGGGTTTTGAGGAATGTTCGGTGGGTTTTGAGGAATGTTTTGACGGTTTGCATGATTTTGAGCTTGCCGACCAACTGACAAAACAAGAAAATTGTATACATAAACAAACATTTCAAAAAACCCATGAAAATGCAAAAAAAAAAACCTAAAATGCAAAAAAATGATTAAATGATTAAATTCGGGGCTTACCTCCTCATCTTGGCGGCATGGTTGAATCTATCAC
Organism: Taxus wallichiana var. yunnanensis; assembly: GCA_018340775.1. Classification (NCBI taxonomy): domain Eukaryota; kingdom Viridiplantae; phylum Streptophyta; class Pinopsida; order Cupressales; family Taxaceae; genus Taxus; species Taxus wallichiana. The sequence continues at coordinate 221,411,277 of CM031243.1, read as the reverse complement.
GATCTAGAAGTCCGATGAGCAATTTTGAGGTGGTATTCAAAGCTCGAGTGAAAACGTCTAGGAGAAATTGCGGTTTGAAATGAAAAATGGGGAAAATGAGGACCATGGGACAAATAATTTTTGGCTCGAGTTCTGCGATCGCGGTTTTAGGTTCGGTAATTGCCGAACCTGAAATTCAAGAACCACGATCGCGGTTCCTGAATTTCAGGTTTTTATGTCCACGGAATTGTCCACCAACTTTGTGCACTTACTCAAAGAGATATAAATTATTCTTAGTTGACCTAATTAAAGTATGAGGTGTTCGTCAAGTTGACCAAGACTAATATAGATATTGAATTAGAGTGTAATTGAAATTACTCATTGTCGGGCACGAAATTGACCTAGGTTGTAGCCGTTTTTAGTGATTTTAACCGTAAATTACAAGCTAAATAAATTATGAACCGTAAACGTGTACATGTATTAAATTATACAAACTGTAAGTTTGACAGGTAAAAATTGATATAGACTGTAAATATTTATAATAGGCAATAACCATATATATTAATATGAATATATATATATATATATATATATATATATATATATATAGTGGTATTATCATATTATGGGCCGCTAACTTTTTAGCTTTTGGTAAAATATATTTTATAGGTTGTACAACAAATTGCAATAAATGAATTTTAAAACTTGATTGACAACTGCCATCCCCGAATCTCAATTGCGAATTTGTGAATCTGTAGATTGTGATATTATATTTATGATTTGAATTTTGAAGTGCAAGTAAATTTTTTAAATATTAAAATATTAATCAAATCAAATCTTTCTAAATCCCTAATCCGTATAAGTGACTAGTATCACTATGTTTGAAAATTTTAAAATTGGGATTTGGGAATACATATCTGCAAACTACAATTAATATAAAAAATATTAAATCCATGGAAAATATGGATCATTAATAAAAATGTTAATTAAAACTCGTGAAAGCGATGCAACGAATGTGATGCATCGAATGCCCTTCTATAAAAGGTTGTTATGCGTGCATGGCAATTGACATGGCTACTCAAGAACATTAATATAAATAGTTACCCGCAAAACAAAAGGCCCTCCCAGTCCTGAGTGTGGAGAGTCGAATATGTATAGACACACCGCACAGTAGTGGATTGTGGCATTATTGTTTACTTCTTAGGGTTCGAACCTGGGATCTCCAATAGCAAAATTATCCTCTACTTCGCCGGAGCGAGCAACCGTTGGGACTCTGCATCCTGTTACTTTGCCACTTGCCAGAAATGTTGTTAGTGTTCTTCATGAAATCACACTGTGCACATGTAGGCACTTCTCTATTATTACATTCGGAGAAATTATTCTATGTAGATGTGCTTATATTTTATTTATTATGGGCAAATAGTTTTTTGAAAGGGACTATACCCTTGAACAAAGGGGCTCGAAAACCTAGAATAAACATTTATGGCCCAAACGGCAGAAAAGAGAGTAATCTGCCAAGAGAAGAACCAAAACCAACAAAGACAACAAATGAATAAACAACTGTTGAGCAGCCAACAAGCAGCTTGTTGTCCGGCTTAGAGAAGTATAGCAATATGGATTAGCCGAACAACAGTGAAGAACTACCTCGAGGAAAAGGCAGTTTTCTTGGCAAAGGATTTTTTCTTTTTTCGAACTGTGATCCAAGCATCCGAAATTTCCTGCATTGGAATAAGAACTTCAAGATCAGCTATCGGCTGATAAGTATTGCTTGAGCCAGGGGGGTCCATAGCCGCTAAAGACATGTTTGGTTCAAAGTTTCTGGTCCTTTTAATTTCATCCCCGGCTGACTCTTCACTCAAAGGGGTCTTTTCTATCATGACGTCCATGCCAGTATCAACATTAGTATCGGGTACAGTAGCCACCTCCTCATCCGCTTCGGGAATGTCTTTAGGTTCGAACACCATATGTTCTGGTAGGGAATTTTTCCACCAGTTGGCCTTATCATTTTTCTGTTTTACTATCTCACAATTAGTGGCCGAATGTCCTAAAGAGAAACATCTCCTGCATCGAAAAGGCAGGCCTTCATAGTCCAGAGGCTGAGTCCAGGATCTATTTTGTACTTTTAGCTCAATATGAGTTGGAAGATCCTTTGAAGTATCAATCTCAACAAGAATTCGTGCATAGGTTGTATGGGTAAAATCAGAGGTTTGGAAGTCAATGTTAATGATACTGCCTAAGGCATTACCTATAGATATCAGGCACTTTTGATCCCAAAATTACATAGGAAGGTGGGGTAATCGAATCCAGATTGGTTTACTGGAGAAAGATTCGGTGAGTGGGTTAAATGATGGGAACCAGGGTTTTAGAATAAGGTATTTTCGTTGTGAGACCCAGAGCTGCTTAGCAATGACATTCTTATCAGCAATGGATTCGAAAGCAATAATAAAAATGCCCTTAGCACAAGGGTATAGATCTAACCTTCCTTCTAGGAGTGGGATCCAATGTTTGGAGATCCATGCATGTAAGGTAGGTAGGCTAGGCCAGAGTCCAACGAATCGACAAATCAAGGCATGATCTTGATAAAATGCTTCTATTTCGAGGACTTCATCTCCAAAGGTTATACATGGGTTGGTCTCAGCAGGCTTCATGCTTGCAATCTCTGGCTTTTTCTGCAAAACCTCCATGAATGATCTCTTATCAGAAGCTTTTGTCATTGCAACAGGGGAGGAATCCTTATTGGTGGGGTTCTGAGTGAGATCCCCAAATGGAATCGAAGCTTCAGTGATTCCAGTGGATCCATGCCCACCCAATGTCATTTCCCCACCCGAAAATCTGCGGCCTCCTTCAATCACGCAGCAAGGAGACTGTTAGGGTTTTCAAAACTGCGGCCACCCCTGAAATCTCAGGAAATAGATCTGTAAATCTCTGCACATCTCCAGAACCATGGCCGCGTCCAAAGAATGATTTGGCATTTTTTTGAAGAGCTCTGCCACCAGTAGGAGGAATGCAGTCTGTATTTTCGTTCGAGCCTCTCTCACCCGATGCCCTGCTGCCACCATGCACCTTGAGACTGGAAGTGCCGGCGAGGAGATGTTTAGGGCAAGAAACCATCGCCGTAAGGGCCGGGAATCGCGGGGTAGGGGCTGAGATAAAATTTCAATTCATAATACTTGTAATAGTATTTTTACAGTTCTTCATGCCGAATTATTGAGACAGAATGGGAATGGAAAATTGAAATTAATAGTTGGATTTATTGACCTCATTGGAAACCAAAGTTTGCATCGGTTCTCTCACATTTCAACATTGGCATGTCGCATAACCATTTCAGAGTGCCAGGTGAGTATTATCTAATTTTCTAATGTTACATTTTTGTAGATTATTTTTCACAAGGACTAACTAAAAATTTAATCATTAATGTGGCTAAAAATTTTGTTATGTTATATTTTGTGTAAATTATTTATCACAATAACTAGCTAATAATCTACATTTTGTGTTAGATTATTTTGTGTTTAATTATTTACTTCTTTGTTTTGTATAGTATTGTTCTATTGTTCTATATTTGTTTCAACTTTGTACCTGTACGAGTGGAATCTTTGTCTCATCCTCGGCTCCTCCTGTCTAAACCCATGTGCATCCTCTAATATGTTTTAATTGTTCACTAAATTTTTGGTTTAGCAAGTTAACCAAAACTTTTATAAATCCATTTCCATATTTAGAACTATTGTTTCAATTCATAAACTTCCTTAATGCTTTTAATTTTTCAAAAAACTTAAAGCCCAATTTCTTTTAAAAATTTAGGAAGAGATTTTAAATCTAAAATTCAATTATCAAATTCTAAATTATTTCCAAATCTTTTTAAAACAATGGTCTTGATTTTCATTACATAATACACCGGTGGTTCATTAATACACATGTTTCCTTTTTATTTTAAATTGGGGATTTTTTATATTAAAAAGGTCATACAATATATAAGATTTTATCCCTCAAAATTTATTTTCAAGGAAGATTAATATGTGAAAGAAATTTACATGGGTAAAAAAGTAATTACTCTTTAATTTTTTTTAAATATTGTAAAATTTTACCTCTTTAATAATAATTAATTTTTTAAATAAAAATATTAACTATTTTACATTTGAAAGAAAATATATCTACTATTTATTAGGCTATCTATTAGGTTGAGATACTCTTTTTTTCATTTATATTTTACTACAACAATTAACTTATTGACAAGACTTTATTATTAGTAGGGAATTCTTCATTCATTATTAATTGATCATTGATATAAATCATAGGGTGAGATTTTATGTGAATTTTTTTAACTTGAGTGTTATTTTATTTAATAAATTTTAGTTATTTTAATTCAAAAAACTAATATATCTTCAAACAATTTATTTCCTACCTAAAAATTCCATGAAAGGACATTAGGATTTTGTTGGAGTATGGCCTTGCATAAAAAACTTTATTTATAGATTATAAATTTTGTAAGAAATATAATATGCTAATTGGAAATGATTGAATAATTTGGCCTTAGAATATATAGTTTATTTTGCATTCTAGATTGCTTGATTAAAAGTTAAAAAGATACTTATGAGTTATTAATTGACTCCAAGGACATTAGTTAAACTAATTAAATAATATAAAAATGATTAAATTTACGAGTGTTGAATTTGGTAAATGATGGCAAATAATGTCATATGAAATCAATGCCATGTGGTTTGTATTGTGTGTTAGTATGATAGTTCTCAAAGAATCCACAAATTATATAATTCACTACACCATGGTTTATATCTTTTTAATCCATATTGTCTCTTGGGATTTGAATCTCCAAAATAAGAATTTAAAGTTATGTTATAAATAAAGTTTCATTTTCAAATAATTCAATCAATAATGTTTTTTTTACAATTTTCAAAGAATATCTTTATTAGATGAATTAGTCTAAATTTAGAATTTTTACAGATTGAGTTTATGTGAGAAGGGAGAAACTTCTTGATCCAATTTATTTGGGAATTGGAACCTTTGCAATTTTCCTCACGAGTTTGAATACATTGGCTCTTCTCTGCATTCAGGTAGCCAATTAATCCATGTTTTGTATATTTTTCTTATTGATCTAAAATAATCCAATCTTTATTAATTTACCAATTGAGACTTTGAATGTTTTTCATAGGCTTATATTTAAACATTTTTTTAATAAATATTTAAAAATTAGATTATTTACAATTAATTAATATTTTTGTAATTTTCATGTTAAATGCAAATTTTATTAGTAAGTTTTATATATGTTTTAATGTTAAACATCAAGTTAAAATTGAAAGGAAAGCCAACAACAATTTTTATTTTAAAATACTTTATTGTTAATTTAAACTAAGGGAATTTCTTTCTAAAATTTATGAATCTATTAATTGTATTATGTCTATATTATTGTACTAATATACTTCTTTCTACTATTTAGGTGATTGACAAAAATGTCAGAAAAAAGAAAGAAACAAGCTACTCTTGGGGAAATGTATAAATGGACTAAACCTAAAAAAATACAACGAATGAAGAGACTCATAACATTCAAAGGAAACAAGTATTCCAATAAATTTTTGGGTCAAAATCAGATGATTCTTTAGATGAAAGAAATGAAGTTGAAGAAGGGGGCAACAATGAAGGAAAAGAAAAGTTATCATCAAAAGGAAATTTCGCATGGAATGGCTAGATAAGTTTGTCTTATTAAATTATTTCAAGTGTGATGATAAAAAAATTATGAAATGTAACTATTGTGAAAAGTGCAAAATGTCTAGTCCATGGGGTACAGGGGATGGATGCATCAATTTACAACATGATGCTCTTGTCACCCATGAAAAATCGGTGTTTCATAAGGATGCCAATTGTTTAGAGAAAAAAAAGCCTATTCTAGATCACATTGTTCAAATGGAAGATATTAATATGGAAAGAGTGATCACCACAATGAAAACAACTTATTTTGTATGTCGAGAAGATTTATCTTTAGCCAAGTATGATTTTTTTTGTAAGTTTCTCTTTGACATGAAAACTCCACATATGCCAAAGTCACAAGAATATGGTTCATACACAAATCACAAGGCTGCAAACAATTTCCTTTATTGTATATCAAAATATTTTGAAGAAGTTCAAAAAGAAAAAATGTTGAAAAGTCCATTCTTCTCATTAATGGTTGATGAAAGCACTGATCACAGCTTGGAGCAACACTTGGTTGTTTACACAACATTTTTAACTTTAGAGGGTTTTGGGCCACCTACTTCTCAATTTATGAAGATTATGAATGTTCCAGATGGAAAAGGGAAAACAATATATGATATAGTAAAACAATTAATGAATGATAGAGGCCTTTTGATTAAGAATTTGGTAGTGTGTCGTGGCGGATGGAGCTTTAGCAATGGTTGGGCGTGAAAATGGTTTTGTTTCATTCTTGAAAATGGATGTTCCAGATCTTATTTCAGTGCATTGTGTAGCTCACCACGAGTCACTAGTTGCAGGAGATGCTTCTAAAAAGGTACCAAAGTTGTTGCATGTAGAAAAAATTGCAAATAAAGTGTATTCATGGGTTCAAAACTCGCCAAAGAGAAACAATGAGCTCAATGATTTACTCAAATTTATGCACATTGATGTGCTAAATGTTCTACAAATCCATGCAATCAGGTGGCTATCAAGAGGTGAGGTAATTATAAGGCTTGTAAAGCTTATGCCTACTATTTTAAGTTTGGAAAAAAGATAAGAAATTCTCATTGTGGTATGACAAGGCAAGACTTTACTCTTCTCAATATTGTTTGCATATGCTTACTGATGTCTTGGGTGAGCTCAATAATTTGAACAAGACATTTCAGGAAGAAAATGTGGACATAACAGTGATTGGATTGGCTCTTGATGAAACAATAAATAATTTATATAGATGGTTTTTGCAAAAAAAAAAATTACCAGAAGGTACAACATATCTATCCAAATTTTTAGTTGATTCTCAATATGGATATATTGAAATCAAAGAGGAAGGAATAGTCATAGATAGGCATGATTTAAAATATATACAAATTCTAAATGAGGATTTTGACTATAGTGAGGCAAGGAAGAAAAACATGAAACCTCTTATTGAAGGCACATGAGAGAGTTGTCAACAACTCACAAAAGGTTATATTCAATCTCTCATAGACAATTTGAATGAAATATTTCCAGACCTTCCACTTTTTAATGCAGCAAAGATCTTTAGCCCTTCCTATTATCCATTTGATCATCAAAGTCGAGATAATATTACAAAACGTTGGCTTGAGAGGCTTCTTCAACATTTACAACATACAAATGTTGATGTAACTGTTGACTTTGTACCTATATTTAATGTTGTTGGTTGTAGAAGGGTGCTGCATTCTTTTGTTGATTCATTACATTTGGCTTGTGAGGGTTTTAGGATGAAAGATGCATGGAAGGTATTTCGTAACACAAGAACATTGGCACAAAAGTTATCCTCATCTAATGAAGTTGTGGCAAGTTGTACATGTCATTCATGCAAGCACATGAATTGTGAAAGGGGTTTTTCTAAACAAAACATCATCAAAGACATAAGAAAATAAAAATTGGGGTTGGATACATTAGATGCACTAATGCGAGTATCTCTCAATGGACTAGAAGCAGATGATGTAGATTGGAATGAAATCTTTAAGATTTGGAAAGATACAAAGTCAAGAAGAATTCTTGATCTTTGATATTTCAATTTTTGTGATGAAAAAACCAATATATATTTACTTAAACGATTTTTAGATTTTTGATATTCTCTATATTATCTTTTGTCGAAATATAAATGTATAAATTAGCCATTTGTGTAGTACATAAATGTGACTTATAATTCTATTTTTGTGATGAAAAAACCAATATATATTTACTTAAAAGATTTTTAGATCTTTGATATTCTCTATATTATCTTTTGTTGAAAGATAAATGTATAAATTAGCCATTTTTGTAGTGCACAAATGTAACTTATGATTCTATTTTTGTGATGGAAAAAACCAATATATATTTACTAAAAATATTTTTAGATTTTTGATGTTCTTTATATTATCTTTTGTCAAAAGATAAATGTAAATTAGTCATTTTTTTAGTACATAAATGTGACTTATAATTTTATTTTTGTGATGAAAAAATTAATATATATTTACTTAAAAGATTTTGAGATATTTGATATTCTCTATATTATCTTTTGTCGAAAGATAAATGTATAAATTAGTCATTTTTGTAGTGCATAAATGTGACTTATAATTCTATTTTTGTAATGAAAAAACCGATATATATATATTTACTTAAAAGATTTTCAGATTTTTGATATTCTCTATATTATCTTTTGTTGAAAGATAAATGTATAAATTAGCCAATTTTATAGTACATAAATGTGACATGATTTTATTTTTGAAAATGACTTACTCTTGTAAATAACAAAATTCATAATTGAAGACATGCTTATTTTAATTTGACTTTTAAATTATTATTTTAAACGTAATATGACATGCACTAATAAACTATAACCGTAAAAAGAAAATTGAACTGACGGGCATGAGGAATTTGAAATTCCAGGTCTGCTCACTGTCATATAGTAGAGTGTAGGTTAGCTAATGTACGCATGAAATATTTCTGTTTAGCCTTATTTAATTTCATAATTACATTGGCATATCAATTAAGATGGTACTGTTTGATATGTTATTTATATTTATTCATTATATTGCAATGGGAAGAAAAGGTATTGGGAATAACAATCCATGCCAATTCAAAAGATTGAGCTGACCATGTTTTTCTAACATTTTTTTGATGCAGATTGGCAAAGTGAGATCAAGGAGATTACAGAAGGATTGTCGTCATTTTGTGACTGTTGTTGTTTTACCTCTTATAGTAAATAAAATAATGGGCTTCACTTGAATGTAATGAATAAAAAAGGTTGTAATTAAATCTTCTATAAAAGCAAATAATCTAGAAGGCTTGGAAGAGAGAGGCCTTAGAGCTCATTGTATTCTTGATCATAAATTTATGCCAGTCTCAAGTAGACTATGCCGCCAATGTTAAAGCTGAAATTTTCAAATTAAGATATGTTAATCACAACATTGCCTATGTCTTTCATGGTTCTTGTTAACCATTAAGTATTTTATGGATGGGTATGTAGGCATGAGATGTCATCTTTCATTTGCTGCTACCAAAATATTAGAATGAATTGGTATCTATACACTCATAGGTATAAGTATATTTATGCCTGCTTCTAAAAAAAAGAATGTAATTTGAGTAAGACTTATTTTGTAAATGAAATGTCCTTTGAAATATAATATATTTTCTTGTAGTATTTCTTTGGCTTGTAAATGGAGTTAACAATTGGTGTTAAGTGAACGAGTTATTATAAAAACATAAAGGCAGTTAAGCCTACTATTTTAGACGACCAATTTTAAATGGACACTTACAACTTGTTGTAGAACTATTGGTACCTATCTAATGTTCAGTAATAGATTGTATTGAGTATTTGAATATATTTATATCAATTATAAATTTAAATTAGCAAGTATCATGCTAAGGGTACCTCTCAATAGATCCGATGTCAAGGATGGAAATGGTACTGTTTATGAACACTTCCATAATGATGTATTGTTTCCGTACTCGGGTAGGTTTATTTACGATGATCACACTTTAAGTTTTAAGCGTAATATTGCAGAAAAATGCAACAGATCAAATCTTATGATCTTTAGCATACAAGTTAGTCACTTTATGTTGAATGTGTTTCCTAGTTGTACTCCTACACGCTCATGTCAAACTATATCTAACAAATACACCTTCATTTTATAGGTGTCTCTGTTTGTGATATACTCACTTTATGTTGAACTGTGTTTCCTCTCCAAATTTCAATAATTTTTACTTCTTTTGCAAAATTTATAGCGGTTTTATGTTTTTTCATAATTCGCTACCGAGGGTGCAATTTTTGGAAATTTTCTAAGTTTCTTATATTTTTAGAAATCTTTCCAAAAATTATCTAGGGTTTATTCTTTATAATTTCCTCTATTCAGTCCATTAAAATTATGAAACCCCAAACCCTAAAGTGTTTCCCTAGTCCGTGTATCCCGAGTCCCAAAACCTACATCATGACCGATAGATCAACTCGAGGCCAAGGGAAAGGTCAAGAAACTCCATGAATGACCCAAAATAAGCAAGATATGGATTTATAATCTTTTGGTTCGGGAGTTTCTAAGGTAGTCATCCAAATTCAGGAAAGGGTAAATAATATGGTGAGTAAGGATGACCTCAATAATGACCTTCTTCATTTGAAAGGTAGCCTTAGGGGTGAACTTCAGATGGATTTTCAAGGAGTTTTTACTCAATCTTTCAAACAAAAATCCTAATTCCAATAATATGGGTTCCTCTAGCAATACTCACACATGTCCAAATCAATCCAATCAAGGAGGATCTGTTACACATTCAGGTGGATCCTCACCAATGGTGGGGCATTATTCTAAAAGTGGAAATGTGTAAATTTGATGGAAAGGGTACTTTTAATTAGATTACCCAAATGGAGAATTTCTTTGATCTCCATCGATCCTATCGAGAAAAAAGGTGACCAAGGCATCCTTATATCGACAACCTTACCAATTTGTGCAGTATCATTGGTTATGTGATCAAAGATAGAAGAATGGTCTAAGTGTCACATGGACAATTTTCAATGAAGAGCTTCAAGTACACTATAGTTATAGTGTGTCGAGAAATTACTTGACCAATTAGAAAAGTTACGGAAAATAGGTTCAGTAAAGGAGTGTGTACATCAATTCCAAAATATTTCCTTGCGTGTGGAGGATATTACAGAATATTATATGAATGACCTATTTATTGGGGTCTTAAGGACCACATTGAGCATGAGGTGCACATGTTTAATCCACTCAAGGTTTTGGATTCTACCATCACGCCATGTAGGGCAGAGGAAAAATTTATTTCCAGCAGAAGGAAGTCCTTCAATAACATAAAATATCATAGAACTTTTCCTCCATCATACCCTCGGTCGGTTAAGCTGATACCTCAACAAATTGAAGAAAAAAGAGCAAAAGGGTTATTTTTTAACCGTGATAAAAAATATGGACCAAATCATAAATGTGATGAGAAAAAATGTTCTACATTGAAGGGACCGATGATGAGGAAGAATATGAGGAAACATCAAGCAAGGAAATGGAAAAATTAGACGAAGAATCAAGATCCCTAGCCTACTATCTCATGCCATGCTCTATCAGGGTATTAGTGCTCCATAAACCCTTCGAGATAATGGGTTATATTAAGAAGCAAAAGGTGAAAGTATTGAATGATTTAAGGAGCACACATAATTTCATTAATCATAAGTTTGCAAAGTGAAGGTTAAATTGTATCATCTACCCAACACCCGAATTTCAAGTAATGATCACATATGATGGAAAAGTCAATTGTTCAAGTAAATACCATAAAATTAGACTTATGATGGGTGAATACACATTGGAATCTACGATGTTTTCTATTCCAATGGGAAAACTTGATATTGTCTTAGGTGTTCAGTGGCTCACAAATTTGGGCACCATAAAGCTAAATTTCTAGGAATTATTCATGTGCTTTCATTCTTAGGGTAAAAATCTTGAACTTCATGGACTACGGGTAAAAAATCCTCGGGTTGTTAGTTCTCATAAATATAGAATATTCTTAAAAAGGGGGCTGAAGGTTTTGTAGCACAATTATTCTCAATGGAAGTTTAACCACCAACGATGGTAGTGCATCCTAATCTTTAAAAGGTTATTGATCAACATACTATTTTATTCAAGGATCCTATAGGACTACCTCCTGAAAAAGATCATGATCATGCCATTCAGCCATTCCAGAAGCCAACCCCCACTATCGGCTTTATAGATACCCATATGTGAAAAAGAGTGAGATTGAGAAGATGGTATATGAAATGTTAGAAATGGGTGTTATTTGTCATATTCGAGTTCTTATTCTTCTCCAATGGTGATGGTGCATCGCAAGGATGGAAAATGGTGCATGTGTCCGGACTACATAGAGCTCAATAAGTACACTATCAAAGATAAGTTTCCTATTCCCGACATTGATGATTTATTAGATGAGTTATATGGTGTAATTTATTTGACAAAACTAGATTTGCATTCTCATGATCACCAAATTAGAGTAAATAAATAAGATATTCATAAGACAACCTTTAAAACTCATCAAGGGCATTATGAATTCCTATTGATGCCTTTTGGTCTTACTAATGCACCATCCACCTTTCAGAGTTTAATGATTTCAGTATTTAGACCATTCCTATGGAAGTTTTTCTTGGTATTTTTGATGATATCATCATCTACAACAAATCCTAGGAGAAACATTTACATCATGTCAATACAATATTGGAAACCCTAGAGAAACATCAACTATATGCCAAGCCTTCAAAGTGTTATTTTGGGGTATATGAATTGGAATACTTGGGCCATATTATCTCTCATGAAGGTGTTAAGGTGGACCCTAACAAGATCCAAGCCATGGTGGAATGGGAAGTCCCAAGAATCCTAAATAATTTATGAGGTTTCTTAGGTATCACAACGTAGTATCATAGATTTGTAAAAACTATGGCGATATAAGCAAGCACCACTTACAAAATTATTTAAGAAAGACTCCTTTCATTGGAATGAGGAAGCTTTTAGGGCATTTGAAAAATTGAAGTTGGAAATGTGCACCACTCCAAAGATTGGCAACTTGATTTCTCCAAGACCTTCATAGTTGAATGTGATGCTTCAGGAAATGGGATCAAAGCAGTACTCATGCAATAAGGACATCCCATAACATTTGAGATCCGGAAACTAAAAGGAAATAATTTGTTGAAGCCCACCTATGAGAAGGAAATGATGGAAATATTACATGCAATCAAACAATGGAGACCATACTTGATGGGTAGACACTTCAAGGTAAAAACTGATCATGATAGTTTGAAATACTTCTTGGAGCAACAACTATCTTCGAAGAGAAAAAAATGGGTCACTAAGATGTTGGGGTATGAATTTGAGATTATTTATAAGAAAGGGAAGGAAAATGTGGTCGCTAATGCTCTATCTAGGAGGGATGAGTCCACATAAGCATTTTTATGTTCCATCTCTATACTAAAGACAGACTGGGTACATCAACCAAGGGAAGAATGGTGAAAGATGCAACGACCCATACTCTCATTCAAAATCTCTAGACAAATCTAACCATATCAGAAAAATTTATATGGAAGGGGGATACATTGGGGTATAAAGATATGTTATATTTGTGTAAGAAATCTGCACTTAAAAACCATGTTATTTCATATATCCATTCTTCTCCACTAGGTGGGCATTATGGGTTATTAAAAACTTACCATAGAGTTAAGAAAAATTTATTTTGGGAGGGGTTGAAAGGATATGTTCAAAAAAATTTGGCAGAGTGTTTGGTGTGTCAACATAATAAGGGTGAGACCATTAAGACACCATGTCTCCTCTAACCTTTTTCTATTCCTAATGAGAAATGGGAAGAGGTATTGATGGATTTCATCACAGGATTGCCTAAATCATAAGGGAAAAGATTCATCATGGTCATGGTGGATAGACTTACCAAGTATGCTCATTTTTGTGCCATGGCTCATCCTTTCACAACTAGTACATTTTCCATCTCATTTATGGACACAGTTCAAAAGCTCCATGACACGCCCAAAATTATAGTAAGTGATCGTGATTCGATATTTATAAGAAATTTTTGGACTGATTTGTTCTCTTGTTTGGGTACCCAACTGGCCTAGAGTTCATCTTATCATCCTTAATCAGATGGGAAAACTGAGGTGGTAAATAAATGTTTGGAGGGATATCTTCGATGTTTTACTTCAGATAAACAAGAACGTTGGGTGCAATGGTTTCCACTTGTAGAATGGTGGTATAATACTTCATTTCATACCTCCTCCAAAATGTCTCCATTTGTGGCTCTTTATGGGTACCACCCTCTATTACTCTAAAAATGGAGTCCCATTTCGGGAAGAGCCAAATGATCAAATTTTCACAGGCATAATTTAATCAATCGTATTCAATTAATTATTCCACAAGACATGTTACATAGATATAGGATTAAATCTCTAACACCCATAACAACTCCACAAACCTCTCACACTAAATCTAAGTAGGTTGCTCAACAACCTTTATTCTCTCCCCTAAAATATCTCTCACCTAAAAATCCTACATGAGTTATTTTTTACAACTCACTTACAATATTAACAATACTATAAATATACTAATCTAATGTTGCTCACCTACTATTGTGAGCACTAACTATGTTTTCCTAACATTAACCCCTAGTGCGAACATGGGGAGAGGATGCTCTGAGTTGCACAACAACGGTTGGCCTTGGTCGATAATTTCCTCTGTCTTATAGATTGTTGTAGTTTATTGATGTATACATGTTTTATATTTCCCCCCACCAAGATGAAGAACTCATGGATGTTGGTTTCACGGAAAATGCATCCTCGTGAAAAAATAATTGGCCCTTAAACATTTTTGCCTTTTTACAATTTTTTTCAAAAAATCTTCTTCTTCCCGTATACAAAATAATTCATTACCCCCTTTTCAAAAAAAATTCTACCCTTATTTTAAAAATATTCTAATTCCCCTTAATACATTTTATTTTTCACTTTTTGAAAAAATATTCACCCTTCCTAAATTTTTTTACAACTTTTCAAAAAGAAAAATTTCCCCTTCATTAAAACATTGTCCCTAACTTTTGTTTCAAAACTTATCTTCATTTAATATCTATTTCAATATAAAAATATTGAAAATGGGGAGCAATTTTAGTCAAACTCCAAATTAGGGTTTTGAGTTAGGGTTTCCCATCGCGATGGAAAGGAGAGCCTAAACCTGTCCATAAAACAATGCGGATATGCCTGTGTGCAATCTTATCAATTCCATCTTCTTCTTTTTTTCTGCAGTTGTTCCATTTCCTATTTTCGGTGCCAATGCAAGAGGAACTTCATTCATCAAAAGCTTCGCAACCTTATCAGGATGGAGATACATTTTATTGCGAAAGATCAAAACCACTCATGCCGCATCCAAAACCTTTAAAAATCTATAGCCTCTTCATTTGAGTGTACAACCCCACATTCCGACGGTACAGAGAACTAAACCGGTGGGACAACAATGTAGGTATCTTGGATCTGTGTGTTGGAGGAACACGCCTAGTGTGGAGGATCTCGATCCGGACATATAGCGCCTTGCACCTGATCATCTTATACATAGCGTCGAGGATCTCGATCATCTTTCTACCATGCACTATTCAGGGTTTGTTCCATATAGCTCTCCAACGTTTCCCTTGATGAATAAGTTCAACTCAACAAACATGTGCATTAGCTGTGGAAACTGGTGGAGGCCATTGAGAGGATGATTAGATCTGCGATCTCATGGAGAAATAAAGGATGAGATCGGGCTTTTATACAAAATATCTCTCTAAAGAAAAACACCAAAATTTTTGCAGCTCTCCAAGAATAGTGTTTTCAGGATCTACAACAATATGGAATGCATATATTTCTTCTACTGTTGTTATTCTTCTGCAAACTTGAAACAAGAAAACTGACAAACAAAAAATAGCAATATATATGCTCCAGGTTTTTTTAATTTTTGATTTTGATGAAAAATTGTGAAAAAAATGGTTGGGGATGAAAAAAGTGGGAAGGAGAGGATAATGGATGGTGAATGCCAAGAGCTATCACGCGGTCTACACTGCAAGAGATTGACAAAATGGAAGATAAATGTACAGATGTAACAACTATTGTTGCACGTGGTCTGCAATGCAACATTAGTTAGTACAATCTATTGGATGCAAGGAAAATGAATGGAGGGAGAAAAAAGAGGTCTCAAGGAAACCTACTCTGATACCAATTGAAAATGGAGTCCTATTTCTGGGAAGAGCCAAAGGCCCAAATGTGCACAGACATGATTTAATCAATCTTATTCAATTAATTATTCCATAAGACATGTTACATAGATATAGGAATAAATCTATAACACCCATAACAAAACACAAACCTCTCACACTAAATCTAAGTAGGTCGCCCAACAACCTTTATTCTCTGTGTTAAAATATCTCTCACCTAAAAAATCATATGTGAGTTGTCTTTTACAACTCACTTATAATATTAACAATAATATAAATATACTAAACTAATGTTGGTCACCTACTATTGTGAGCATTAACTATGTTTTCCTAACACACACATCTTTAGCTTGAAGATCAAACCAAAGGTGAAAGCAATCAAGGATCACATTAAACACCAACATGATGTACTCTCTAGTCTTAGAGAGAATTAAGAAATGGCACAAAACCGCATGAATCAAAATGTTGAACAACATCATAGTGAGAATACTTTGAAGAGGGTGACTTTGTTTTTGTATGATTGCATCCATATAAGCGCTTATCATTAAAACAACATAAAAATGATAATAAGCTTTCTCCAAAATACTATGCTCCTTATCGAGTGTTGTAGAAAATTGGTAGTGTGGCATATAAGTGGAGCTCCTCCAAGAAGTAAAATACATATAGTATTCCATGTTTCTTGCTTGAAGCAAGTTATTGGGAAACACATTTCCACCTAGTCAAGGCTTCCTAAACTAGAGGAAGAAGGAAGAATCATATTGGAAATTGAAGGTATTCTTCAAAAATGCACTAAAATATTGAGGACCGAGTCATTCTGAGTACCTAATCAAGTGGAAGAATATGAATACGAGGATGCATCATGGGAGGATTAAACATTTATGCAACAATGTCTAGGGATTCCCAACATTGGGGAAAATGATGCTTTGAAAGGGAGGGGCATGTTACACCCTTAGTCCTATAACTTATATTAGATATGTAATGTCGACTTGTGGCCTACATAATCTCTCTTCTTATCATATGTTTTTTTTTATTATAGGTAAATAGTTTTTTGAAAGGGACTATACCCTTGTACAGAAAGGCTCAAAAGCCAGGATAGAACATGAAAGCCCAACAACAGAAAATAGTCTGCTCAGAAAAGTACCAACACCCAACAACAATCCAACAAAAAAGTTGATGAACAACAACCAGTCTGCAACAACACTGCAACACCATTGCAGAGCCAAAAACTGCTACTCAACAAAGACAAGGAACAATGTAGAACAACCGAACAATAGAAGAGAATCAAATCATCGGCGGAGAAGTGGCATTCTTTAAAATACACTTTTTCTTTTTACTGGACCGTTACCCATCCTGATGATGCCTCCACGAATGGAGGGTTAGATAAAGGAGTATTTTCCTTAGTTGCAATAATTCCAACTGAAATTTCCTTGCTGTCAACAACTAAATGAGATAAATCATTGCATTTTCCTTGCTGTCAGCAATAGGATTTTCCGATAAAGGGGTTTCTGGGACAAAGTCAGATTCAACCTCTGCATTTGAATTTGATTCTAGGTCCTCTTTTGCACCGAAAACCAAATGTTCTGGGAGGGCATCTTTCCACCAACTGCGTTTCTCATGTTGGCGCTTTGCCATCCCACAATCAGTAGAGGTGTGACCTAAACAGAAACACCTTCTGCATCAAAATGGAAGACCTTCGTAATCTAAAGGTTGTGACCAAGTTCTATTTTGCACTCTAAGATCAATGGTTGCAGGAAGGTTTTTAGCCGTGTCAAGTTCCACCAAGATCCAAGCATAGGTAGTATGGGTGTAATAAGAGGTTTGAGAATCTATAAAAAGTGTAGTTCCCAAGGTGTTTCCAATAGATTTCAAACATTCACCACTCCAGAATTGGAGGGGTAAATGGGGCAATCGGATCCAAACAGGTTTGCATGAAAAAGACTCAGTGAGCGGGTTAAAAGAGGGGAACTAGGGTTTAATGACTAGGTACTTAGATTGGCAAACCCAAAGCTTGGAAGCAATGGAGTTTTTATCAGCTATTGAAGAAAAAGTCACAATGAAGATACCTTTAGCACACGGGTATAAGTCTAACCTCCCAGTGAGCAATGGAGTCCAGTGCTTGGAGATCCATGCGTGTAGGTCAGGAAGGTTGGGCCAGAGTCCTCCGAATCTGCAGATCAGAGCATGTTCCTTATAGTATTTTTCAGTTGTAATGACCTCCTCCCCAAATGTTATGCATGGGGTACTATCTAGCAGGCTTCATAGGAGAATCCTTGCCCCTTAATGCATCCTTGAATGAGGTTACAGTGGGGCCGTGAATAGATGTGCCTTGCCACCCTGTCAAGAACATGGTGAACTCCCAGTACAGATGCCCCATCTCCACTAGAGGGAGCCTGACTAGCGATTGTGCCACCATCCTCAGAAGATGTAATATTGGAATTCCCTTCGTGGGTAATGAAAGCGAGATTAATCCAGGATAGGGCCGAGTCCTCATAATTAGCCTCCAAAGCCTTGCGCCTCCAACTGCAGGTTGAAAGGGTCTCGTTGCATCCTTACGTGCAGGAGATTTTGTTTTAAGAATCTCGATTTTGTATAGTTTAGGGCTCGTGAATTACCATTTTCACTGGAAGGTGCCCAGAGGTTGCCACCGCCATGGAAATGGACAGATTCCATACCCCATTTAGGGTTCGTGCAGGGTTGGTTAGGGCTCATGGATTTCAGAGAAGATAGGGCGTGGGTAGCGACCATCACGAACATTCTTATCATATGTTATTCATTTATGATTTCATATGTTTAGTGGGTTGGCCTTGTGTTGGCCATAACATAGGATTGGTATATATAGGTGGTAGTGAGGAGTAGTTACTCATCATATCGAGCATTTGAGTCTTATTGTTTGGTTTAGAGGTTTCCCCTCGAAGTTTCTAAGTTATTCTACTTGCATATTAAGATCATTTATCTACAATCTGTGTTATTTGGTGTTCTATTGTTGCGATAATCATATTTCTACAAGTAATTTCATTACATGTAAATAGTTAAAAGGGTGTAGCCTTTTTGGGGGTGCAAACACTAGTGCGGTAAACCCAAAAAACATATATGATTTGATTATACCAATATTTTCCACTGTGTCAACGGTCTTGTGAAATATTTTTATAATTATCTTATTAGTGGCCTCTACTTGGCCATTTCCTTGGGGATAATAAGGAGTTGAAAATGTTTTCTTGATCTTAAATTTTCAGCATAGAGCCTTTTAACATCCTTATTTTTGAAAGGAGAGACATTATCGACGATATTGACACGGGGAATGTTAAAGTGTGTAATAATGCAAGTGGTAGTAAAATGAAATATATTGAGACCATTGGTGGTTTGAAAAGGTGCGGCTTCGACCCATTTAGTAAAGTATTCTGTGGTAGTAATGATGAAATTGTGGCCATCACCGACTGATGATTAATATGTCCAACGAGGTAAAAACTCATAAAGAAAAGGGCCATGATGGGGCGATGGGATGAAGGTAATATACAAGTGTATGATGGATATTGTTATGTTTTTGACATTTTTCACAACACTTGGCATATTCTAAATAGTCTTGTTCCATTGTGGGCCAACAATATCCTTGATGTAGAAGCTTGTGAGACATAGTTTTTCCTGAGAAATGACCATCGCATAGATTATCATGAACTTGAGATATAGCCGTGGGGATGCCATTGAGTCCTAATAATCGCAATGAATGACCATTGAATGATCTTTTAAATAATGAAGCACCAAAGATCAAATATTGCATGGCCTCTCATCATAGAAGATGAGCTTCATGAAGTTGAAAACCATTGGAAATGGTTGGTCGATAGAGAAAGTTATAGATTTGAGTGAACCATCCGAGACAATCATTGTTGCATGTGATAACACATGTTTCAAGAGGTGAACTATCGGTAGAAGGCATGTCACAAGTTTCAAAAGATAAAGGTGGCATGTTCATAAGTGATATCTTGAGGAATGAGTGATGACACACTAGCAATAACATCTGCATGACGATTACATTTTCGAGGGATAGCGGTGAGAGAGTAAGACTCAAATGTAGCTAATATTTCTTTGACGATGTTATTATATGGGATGAGATGCTCCTCTTTGGTTTGATGTGTCATTAACCTGGTTAATAATGAGTTGTGAGTTGCCATGTATTGGGATATTTCAAATGAGAAGTTGGAGGGTGATATTGAGGCCAAGAATACAAGATTCATACTCTCCGATGTTGTTATTACATGAGAATCCTAAGTGATACAAAAAGGGGAGATGATCACCATGTGGAGTGATAAACACAATCCCAACCCCAACACCTGAGAGGCAATGATATCTATAGAAATACATGGTCCAAGTGAGGCAACAATATCTATAGAAATACATGGTCCAAGTGTCAGTGTCAATGGTGTAAGTGGTTAAATCATCTTAGAAAGTATCAAATATGAGTGATGTATCGTAAAGAATGGTGTCGATAGTTGATCGAAGATAACTTGGCCCTTGACGGATTTTTGTGGGATGAATTTGAAATCAAACTCTATGAGTAGCATGACCCATTATGCAAGGCAGCACTGAGAGATGAGTGCGAGATAAGAGATATCATAGAGGATCTAATTTGGTAATTATGTGAACCTCATTATTGATAAGGTAATGTCGCAACTTGTCCATGACAAATACAAGGCCAAGACATAAATTTTAAATATAGTTGTACTTGCATTCGTAAGATAGCAAAATGTGACTAATGTAATAAATGGCCCTTTCACGTTAAGAGTTGTCATGTTGAGCAAGAAGGGACCCTAAATCATGGAATGTAGCCGAAATGTACAAGAGGAAGGGTCGATCACCATGGGAGGTACTAGAACATGAGGATTTAATAGAAATGCTTTAATAGCCTCAAATGCAAGTTAGAGATGGTCGTCCCAAAGGAACTTAGTGTCTTTTTCATTAGATGCATGAATGGTTGAGTTTTATAAACATGGATGGCCTAGATTTTATATTGTAGTGAGCATAATTGTTGTAAATTGTGAGGTGGAGGCATATGAACAATGACACGATATTTTTGGGATCTATTTCAATACCACATTGGGAGATGATATAGACAAGGAGATTTTTGTTATGATACCAAAACAATTTTTTTGGATTGAGGTGAAATTTTTATTTTCGCAAGCATTCGAAGAGTGTGTGGAGATCTTGAGCATGGGTGGAATGATGTCGTAATTTTGCGAGTATGTCGTTAACATAATATTAGAGAATTTTGCTAGTCATGAAAATATGTGTCATTTCACGCCGTAAGTGGCCCCGACATTTTTAAGGCCAAAGGGCATAATAATGTAACAAAATGTACCCCATGGTATAGTAAATGAAGTATTTTCTTAGTTGAATAGGTTAGTTTTGATTTGATTATAATCAGAAAATCCATCCATGAAAGAAAGGATGTCGTAGCTATCAAGTGGAATCAATGATTACATCAATTTATGGTAATGGGAAACTATATTTAGGGAAAGCCTTATTGAGATCACAAAAATCAGTGCAATAATGGAATTTTCCATCTATTTTCATAACATGCATGATATTAGACACCCATTTAGGATAGTCCACAACACGTGTAAAGATGACATCCAGGAGTTGTATTTCTTCCTTAACTAATAGTGCGACTTTTGGATGCATTTTGTAAATTTTTTGTTAGACTGGTTTAGCACCAAGATTGAGGACTATATAGTGCATGGCTATGAAAGGATCTATACTAGGTATTATATTATAATCCCATGCAAATATGTCAGAGAATTCATGAATCAATTTTTCAATATCATCTTATTGTGAGGGCGTAAGAGAAGCAACCAACAAAACCATTCAAGGATTTTCAGTCATGAAGCAAGGTTGTATTGAATAACTTCTTCATTTAGTAGTGTGGACCGGTTGTATACGTACGGATTGGTAGGAATGGTATCAAAAGTATTGGTATTTATATTAGGTGAGTCAAGTTCACCAAAGTAGGTGGTAGCAACAAGAATAGATGGGAACCATTTTTTGTGACGAAAAGAAGGGAGATGATTGTAGGTCCCCATATATTCTAAGAGAGAATCATCAGTAGTAAAAGTTTCTAAATCAGTCCAATCAGTGGAAGTAGGATCACCAATGAGTTCCGAGTGTAAGAGAGGAAGTGTAGAAGTATGTGAAATAACATAAACCTCGGAAAGGATATGAATGTAAGACTATAACCAAGGCTAAAATTGGTAGATTGAGTGGGAATAGACAATGGTTCGGTGACTCCTTGACCATGTTGGCCTAAACTAGTACCAGAGATTCCATAATGAAGTAGATACTGATAACCAAGACCATATTGAGAGAAATGAGGATTGGATGTAGAGGAAATAAGACAGGTCTAGTGAATGCTCAATAATACTACAAAAGGCAAATGGAGAAGGATATTCGCCTTATAGACAACACCTTGATAGGGAAATTTAATTCATGCATAAAGATTAAAAGGAACTGCATGCATGGCATGCATCTAAGGCCTCCCAAGAATAATGTTATAATTTAGAATAATGGGCATCATGTGACATGGGATAGGCAGAGTACATGGCTCAACAAAGTGATGGAAAGTGTATTAGTACCCAAGACACGTTTAGGAATGTTATCAAATCCATAGATAAAAATAGATGAAGGAACCAAGGATTTCTCGAGAGGTCGATTTGATGATGATAGATTGCAAATATTAATCCTATATTCATTATCTACTAAACCTTATTTAACCCCAACATTATTGATATAAACATGAATATAAAGGGGGGTCATTATCTAAGATAATTTGAGAAGGAATTTTAGTATATTTGAAAGTAATATGTTCTTCATTAAAAGATAAAGTAGTAGTAAACGTATGATATACATATTCAAGAGAAGTATGAGGATGAGTGTAAGCATTATCTAAAAATATTTTTTTTTCACACACATCGATTAGCCCGCAAGAATGTCAAGATGGAGACACTCATGGTAGAAGAATCCTAGGTATTAAAGCTAGATAAGAAGAAAATATCTAAGAGTTTTCAAATTCAGTTCACTAAATGATTTATTAAATGTAAATATTATGATCACTATTGAAATAAATGATGTATAAATGTTGAAATACAAAATCGACGCAAGAAAACTAAGATGTAAACTATGAAACCCTAATTAAAGAATAAGGAGGAGTACTTAGATTATTTAAGCTTGATCTAGAACTGATATGGATCGGGAAAATTGACGACAAGATAAAAAAATGTCATAATTAATCTCTATAAATTTTACAACTCACGACCAATACTAGGAAAGGGCACCCGTAGTGAGACAAGGGTGTCGGGTGCTGATGACTAGATTTGGGCACTGTGACTATGCAAAACCTTTGGATCTACTTTCTAGTGTGTTGCAAGTTCTTCCATTTTTCTCTGTTAATTACCTGATAGTCACTCCTTGATCATCGAGGGTACGTATAACCTACTAAAGATATGTTCAGATGCACAAGCACATAAACCACATCAAACCTAAAAGTGAAAATGTAGAATGGGAGTCGACCGACCCCTGATTTCACCCCAGAGTGAACTTACAATCGATTCTGTACTACATCCAAGACTCCATGTAGTTCTTGTGAGTGTGTATAAACATTGTGCCCTAGGATTCCCTTGTAAAAGTTGCACTTGATAGCAAACTATAGCTAAATGTAGAAATGTAGTAAAATGTGTGGATGAAATAAAATAAAATTCCCTTTCCTATGTTGTGTATGTAGAGTTGATGCAGCCTTTATCCCTTGAATGGATGCCTTGGAGTGCTTTAGGTGCCTTTTGAATGCAATATTATGTTATGGTAGTAATGCTTAGTGCTTGGTCCTTGATTTTAAACACATAACTATGTGTCTATATGATTCCCTTGTTTTAATTTTGTAATTGGAAATTAGAAGGATGACCCATAAGAGGAAAATATGCCCAAAAGATAGAAGAGAACTAAAAAGAGATCATAAGGTAAGAAAGGGTTAGGGGCACCCAAAGGGGACATGGGTGTTTGGGTGTTGTTTCCTAGCTAGGAGCTAGTGTCCAAGCCATAAAAGATAATAAATAAATAAGTCCCGACTAGGTTTGTAGGGTGTGTAAGACCAAATAGAAAACAAAATACAAAGAAAAAATCCCAAAGATAGTTTTCAACCCATAGTTTTATTTCTTAGGAATGATGTAAATGCCATCATACTTTTTAGGACCTAGAAATGTACCCAAGTGTGTGATTTTGTGTCTACATAAAGACATTAAAATTATAATATTAATCTTATTTATATATTTACATTTTTAGAAGAAGAAAAAATCAAACCAAATTTAATCCTTGATTGATTTTAGGTTCATATCGTAGGTTGGATGAATAATGAAGCTTTTGGATATGTTGTGTTGATAGGATTATCACCAACATTTAGGTTCATGTACCGTAACCATCGTTAGGGTGAACATCGGTGTTATTATATTTATCTTTCATTTTACATTCATTATTTGTATGTATCCCTATTTTTATGTTGTCTATGTTCTTTCGTACCAAAATGTAACCTTGAGAATAAAAATAGATTATATATATATTTCTTTTTACGGGTTGGTCATTTGGGTTTTATCACCAAGATTTAGCCAAGGTCCGTGTTCCAAAACTATAAATATTTCTTGGAGGAGGTATTATTATTGGATAAGAAGGAATTCAATTTCCCCTTTCTCTCTGTGAAGTGACATGATTTTACACCAATACCTAAGCCTTAGAAACTTCCCTTATATTAAAATTTCAAGCCTCATGTACTTTAAGATATATTGTGGAATCCCTTAGTGGTTTTGTATTATCCTAGTGTAAGATCATTTTAGCCACAAACATATAGCAGTTGTCGGAAAAGAATCATTCCCAAACATTACTCACTTGTATCCTTCAAGGTATAGTTATTGGACACTACATGGCTATACACTTTGATTTATTGGCTAGGTTGTTAGTAAGTTGTTTCGTTTCTCTTTATCAAAAATTGTTTACACACAAGCATACCACAAACATAAAAATCAATAACAACTACAACGAAATTTCAAATTAAGAAAATTGTGAAAATAATCCATTTATATGTAGTGGTCCTCTTTGGAATGGACCCAACTTGAGATAATGATGGTGATAGCCTCGTAATCTAAAGTGATTATAACAACAAAATGATGTGTTATGCATTGAACATAGTCATGCCCATATTGATCAATTCCTCTTTCAAAATAGATATGATTTCCTCTTACAAATCATATACCAAGGAGAAAAAAATCTCTACCGAGTTGGATCTAGAAACCTTATAATATATCATTGATGAAATATATCCTTCCAACCAAGAACCACCCACTACGTCTAATAATCCTCCAAACACAACACAACTAAATTTGAGAACCACTAATAAAGATCAAGAACCCCGCAATAAGAACATTGATCATAAAATCTCCCACATGAAGACTAATATTGAAAAATAGGAAAATCATTATGAGATCAAAGGCAATTTCCTCATAACCACAGGTTGGGTCATGTATGGTCAAATCCAACAACCGAGCCAACAAATTGGCCAATTTATCTTCCCACATTAATCCTAAAGTATTGACACCTTCATAGAAAAATAAAAATCCACCAATCAAGCCTTTGAGATAAATAAATCAAATTGTATCCTACCCCATAATCACCTATACTAGGCATGCTATTTTACCAAGAATGGAAAGTTATGAATGATGTCCTTCAAGGAATGTAAGAGAGAACAAAAACTACAATAAAATGTATAAAGTTGAGGAGTTATGCCCTTACCCCTTTGATTGTAATTTTTGTGAATCCCATTTCCTCCTTACTTTGAACATGTGAGAATGTTAAGGAATTCATAATGTCATGCCAATAGGTTTCCCTCGTGACAACTACTTGATCTTGATCATCTTGTTAAGCTTAAGAGGAAATAAAGTAGAGTGGTTCTTGCATTTACCTAAAGTTTCCATCACCACCTTCACTAATTTATCCGAGAGGTTTTTCAAACATGTTATTTTAGCATGGACATGGATATCACTATGTTAGACCTAAACAATGGTAAAAATGATAATGCGAACACTTCCCTTCAATCCTACAAATATGGAGATGATTAGCTAGCCAATTTCCTTACTCAATCCCATAGAAACAATCGGGCAACATCCTCATCCCCAATTTTAATCCTGAAATCACTTTCCACCTCTGAATGTATTATATAAACAACTTTGAAGAGGTCATTAAAAAGGGGACACAAATTGAGAAATATATTGTTACAAAGGGATTGATCAAATTATTTAATAAGGAACACCAAGAGAAAATATGTCGGGAAAAATCTAAGTTCTTCAATAAAAAAGGAATATTTTTGGAAATGGATTTATGAACTCTAAGCACATTCAAACTATCTAAACAACACCTCACATCACTATTCCTAGATTGAAAGCTGAAAAGGGAACTAAATGAAGACAATACACTCCCTTAGGTGAATATTTGATGATCATCTTCCATCGGATCAAAGCCTCAAAAAGGAAAGCATGATTGTATATCTGCAAATGAAACCATTTAATGAGAGCCATCTTAAGCCTTCTTAGTATTGAGAAAATGAGTATTATGATTTCTATCACATTAAATGGAATTTAATATATCACCGCATGCGATTGAATAAATATGTCTAGGATTTAATTGACATAAGAGATATCAAGATTTAAGAAAATGGCACCTTTAAATGATAGAATCAATGGTTCAAGATAAGACAAGACCCTTTTCCCAAACAAAATAAAATTAATCCACAATCTATTCAAGTTCAAAAATCCCAAATTTATAATTCCAATCACAAAAAACCCCTACAATTCCCTCATTGATTACATCTACCCCACAAATAATCATGTTTCTTCCATAAAATTCAAAGCCTTATGTTTTTTTCACACAAGTAGGTGAAAAAAATCATTTTCAAACAAGCTCCTATACCTTCTCCTAAGGGCCAATATAACCTTATTGAATATCTTGAGAAGACTCTTACACATATATCCATCTTGAATCTTCGGAAAACATCCATCATTCATAAATACATACTATACAAAGTCCTCTAAGAGTTAAGAGTTCCCGATGACGTCGACCCCTCGCAATTTCAAGCCTTAGTTAGTCACCTATCCCCTAGCCATAAAATAACTCCAACCAACATGAAATTCTAAATGTCAATTCATAACATAATATCTCATTATATGTTTAAGTATTTGTTGTCAAATACAAAATCAAAAGGGTTCCTTTAGACAATGGGTTTGGTTTAGACATTTTCACCTTATAGCTCATTAAACACTTTGGATATTTTGAGTCATCATTGGAAAGCAAGATCATGACCATAAATGCATATAAAAATACAGAGATACAATCTATATGTATAATATCCCTTCCACTTGTAGTTAGGTCTACCAACCAAAAACCTTTAATGGTACAACAACATATTTTCATGGTAATAATAAAGCTCTTCTCTTCTATATCACACTCAATCAATTTGGAAATTATACATCCATTACAATAGCGAGCCAACTTCCTACAAATAGGAAGAATAAACAACAAATTACATGGTAAAGAGAATCGGGTATAACAAGCTAACAAATAACACTAAACTATAACAATTAATTAAACTATATGGTAATAATACATATAATTATTTCAATGGAACAATAAACATTATAAATTCTTTACATTCCCCTTGTGAACATGGGATGGGAGAAAAATAATTTCACTTCTTATGCATCTTGTTGCCCCTGTGTGCTCATGATATTGGCTCACTAACGGTTTTAAATAGGTTGACCAAAAACCTTGTTATGAACCCCGCTCATCCCGTATAAACCCCTTTTCATCAAATCTGGACCCCTGTTCAAGGTATGGACATATGTTCATCCTCTTCAAGTATCATGATGCTACTTTTACCTTGTGCTTTCATTTGTCCACTATATTTTCACATCAAGAAATTACATATGAATATACTTGAGCATAATGTAAATGGAACATTGGTGTTATATTCCCCCACAATGTGAAGTTTCTATTTATTCACACCACACAGAAAAATAGGAATACTAAAATTTGAAGCACACTAAAAACTAAAAAAACATGCCACCAAAATTTCTTGTGACCCTATTGTTGGTGACCGATGAGAGGTCATTGAGCGACCTCCATCCTCTTGTTCCTTCATCCTCTAGTTGACATATTTCTTACTCGGTGGATTAGAATTTGGATCTCAAATTTCCACCTCTTCTCGACGTGACTTCCTCCAATTTTTTTCTTTGGTTCTAAAATTCTAAAGCAAGGATTTGGGGTGGAAGCCCCCAATGGGGTCAAGGGGAAATTCCATTTACGGGTCCCGGGGTAGTTCCCCGGGCACACTCCCCCTATTGCGGTATAGGATGGGGTTGAGGATCGAGCCCTTGAAGCCGAGACACTTTTTCCTTCTTTGAAGTCTTCAAAATATCATTAGAAATGCGATATTCCACATTTTATCCTCTCAAAATATGGATGTTGGGTAACACCGAAAATGTGTCCATAAGGAATTTTTTTTTATAACTTTTTTTATAGTGACTCATAAATTCAACTTGAAAACAATAAAACTCACTTAATGACACTTTTGGTGACTTTGACTCTTATAATTGGGATATTGACAGAAATTTTTGATAAAATTTATATAATGGAGATAATAATAAATACATAACAATAAATAATGATAATACCATGGAAAAAATGATTTTACTCGACACAACTAATAATAATACTAAATAAATGTTTACTAATGGACTTTACCAAGTTACAAATTAATAAAATCTATGAGACCTAATTAAAAAATCACCTAAACAAATACCATGGAATTATAAACATAATAACACTCAATACTTTGAAAACATTTGTAACAATTTTGATGACAAAGACTAATGTCTCAATTAAACTTATAGCTTTTAATAATAGAATCCAATTAGAACCAATATAAAATTTTAACAAAACTAATGTCCAATGCACAAATCAATGACATAAACAAATGACTCACTTTACATTACATGACATGTAGACATGTGTACAAAGGAAATTCTTAATGCAAAATCACAAAGACCCCCAAATGAGTTCCAAAAATTTGCTTTTCTGAGGTAGACTCATTTGGTGTGATTGTATAACATTGAACTTTCCCCAAGGTGTGGGACCTTGCAAAATGGAAAAGCTCTCCAGATTAAAGGTTGGTTCCTTATTCCTCTATTCAGGTGCATGCATGGGAGCTTGCAGAGGATTTATCTCTAAACCTAATCTAAAACTTGCCAAGGAGACAAGGATAAGAAAGGGGTACAAGAAATAAACAATAACTAAACTACCAGGTGATGCACCAAAGGAATGATGAACACTTGTTTTTCTAATAGACACAAACCAAAAAAATGCATACAATAAACAAGCACAAATAGCCAGATATGTAATGGGAGACTAGATGAAAGCAAAAGAGACAAGAGAGGATCTAAAATCGATCACAGACATGTTTTATTGCTCTATAGATTGATACAGTCCATTACAAAGTAGCCAAGAGGTAGAAACGTATTACAATTTTAGTGGAAGGCCTAAACCCCATAGATCCCTTTGCTAGAAGGAGGAGGGAGCCTGCAAAACAAATAATGTCCAACCCTTTACAATGAATCTTGCCCCCGTATTTATAGATTCAACCTGAAAGAAGGAAAGAGAGAGAAGTGAGAAAATCAGGTTGAAGTTCAACCACCGCTGTTAATGCCTCTGATGAAATATCTCCTTAAATTCATCTTTACTTGTATAAATCCTAGGTTCAATGCCTTGAAGGAAGAGGAAACGGTGGAAACAGATCAAATCTGATCTAGTTGTTGAGACAGATGGATCCCGCATTGAAGGCCCAAAGATGTTTCCTCCATTTTTCTTCACCTAACCTCCTCAAAATTAAAGTTTCAGACCCCATGGCATGGGTGAGGCTGAGATCTTTCCAACGACATCAGATTTGCAATATTTCAATCCCTGAGTCAAAATATATGCCCCTTGAATTTTGTATCGGGTCTGTATAGGAGGGTGGGAAAACAACTCAAAAATGGGTCCCCTTTCTTTCGATTTCTACTTTGGCTTTGACTCGGGCCCAGATGCTAAGTTTTTCCTTGGGCGGAGTTGCAGTCATTTTGCAACTTTTAACCCTTTTGAGATAACAAGGGATAAAGAACCAACTTTTTCCCCAACAGTCTACTTTTGATTATGTTTACTCTTATGTAGGATTGTGGTTGACCCAATATTTCACACGGGGTGAAATATGGATAAAAATTTGGCGACTCACAGGAGTATCTACCTGCTAGATGAAAATACCAATTACCTTGTCATATCTATTGGGCATGGAGTCATGAGTGATAGCCTACTACTGATCTGAATTTTGAAAACTGACCCCTAGGCCGATTGGAAACCCATTAGAATTGAAACTGATCTTGACCAAATGCCGAGTCCAAACACTACATGAGAGCAATAAAACAACACCACACTATATATAAAATTTGAAATCATACATGCTCCAAATGGAACATGCAGAGCGTGTAAAGCACTTAGGAGAAAATCAATCTACACTACAACAAGATAATGTGCATAAGCACTTAGAGGAAATATAAAACTAAACTAATATGTATAGGGTGAGAACTCCCTTTTTAGTAGCAGTGCTTAAGATAGATCCCATTTACTAGAATCTGCAACTCTTCACCCTCTAATGTAGACAATTAGAAAGCATTGCTACTTTTGCATCTTGTGATCATATAGGGGCCACTCTAGATGGCATCAAATTTGGAATGCCTTCCTAGTTTTGCTCGATCTGCATCCCATTTCAAAACTAGGTCTCCTTCCTGGAAGGTCCTTGCTTTTGTCTTCTTGTCAAAGAATTTCTTGATTGAAGCCTGATTCTTCTCTATTGCTTGGAGAGCATGCTCTCTGGTTTCTTCTAATTCCATCAGCTCCACATACTTGGCCTCCATTGGTCCAAATTCAGACATCTCTAGTTGCTTCACGAGCTCCAATGCTAGCAAATCAAGTGATATAGGAAACACCGCCTCTTTCCCATAGATGAGCTTGAATGGAGAGTTGCATGTAGATCCCTTGGCGTTATTCTATCAGCCCATAAGGCCATTTTGAGCTTTGTGTGTCGATCCTCTAATTCTCATCAAGAGTTCTTCTGATGATCTTTAGTAGGTTCTTGTTTGTGGACTCAGCCTAGCCATTACCTTGAGGGTAATAGTTTGATGAAGTACTCAAATAAGTCCCATTCTTGATGGCCCATCATGTGATCTTGGAACCTATAAATGCTAATGCATTTTCTGATATGATGGTGGCTGGCACTCCAAATATGGTCACTATCCCTTCATAGAAATCTAGGATACTAGACTCATTTGCTTCCTTGAGTGCCACTGCCTCGGTCCATTTGGTGAAATAATATGTCGCTGTCAGGATCCATTTGTGACCTTGGCTTGAGTTTGGATTGATGACTCCAATGAATTCCAATCCCCATTACATGAAAGGTTGGTTGACTGAGATTGGGTGCAATGGAAGTGTTGCTAGCCTTTCCTTGCCTTTGAAGAATGCACAATTCTTGCACCTTTTGATCCATGTGTAGC
This sequence comes from Taxus wallichiana var. yunnanensis, assembly GCA_018340775.1. Taxonomy (NCBI): domain Eukaryota; kingdom Viridiplantae; phylum Streptophyta; class Pinopsida; order Cupressales; family Taxaceae; genus Taxus; species Taxus wallichiana. The sequence goes on along the minus strand of CM031243.1, from coordinate 221,379,739 downwards.
AGTCACTAAACACTCTGGGCCAATAATATCCTACTTTCATGATTTTGAGTGCTATCACTCTTGAATAAAAATGGCCTCTAGTTGCTTCAACATGGAATTTTTGTAGCACTCTCTCCGCATGATCTACCCCAATGCATCTCAGTAGAATGCCATTGATGTCTCTTTTGAACAAGACACTGCCAATAAGAACATATGGGATGACTTATAGCTTGAAATACCTTCTTTCGATTTACTCATCCCATGAGGACACATTCCTATTCGATGGAAGTGTACCATGTCTTGGGTCCAACAAGGAGTAGGTACATCATCTCTTCCTTCTCCTTGATCATCTTGTAGAACAAGAACAACCTCTTTTCACTGTCTATTTCATCTTATTGACCTGAGGCTAGTTATTCACATAACCCCTTCCCATGGACCAGATTGGTGACCTTGATCTCAATGTCATATTCCATGACACAAGTGATCCATCCTACACGCTTCTCATTCAGGTCCTTGCTAAGAATGAATTCTTTAACTCTTGCATTGGAGACCAATAGTTGGATTTTATTTTTGAAACCAAATGCTTAAACTTCTTCAATCCTCTGATTACCACCAGGACCTACCTCTCAATGAAGGATTACCTTACCTCATAATCTTCCGGACTTTGGTGAAGAAATTAATTGGTCATTATGTAATTTCTTTATTTTTCTCGCACCAAGATTGCAGAAATTGTGTCGCTGCCACCAAAGGCATATAATATGAAGTCTTTGGAAAAATATGGGTTCATAAGAGTTGGGGCTTGTGATATGGCTTCTTTGATATCCTCAAAACTTGATTTTCCTTCACTGTCCACTTGAATGTTAAGCTCTTCTTCAACATCAACATTATTGGCTTAACAAGGGAAGCAAAGTTTGGAAAAAACCTATGGACAAAATTGATTTTTCCCAAGAAGCTTTGAAGAGCCTTCTTATGACTTGGAAATGACAATGCTCTTATTGCTTGAACTCTTTTCGGTCAATTGTCAATCCTTTGATACGATATGGCCTAGAATCTTGCCTTCATGGGCCGAGAATATGTATTTTTGGGGTTCAGTGACACCCCAAATCTCCTACATCTCTGAAAAACTTACCTCGATGGAAGAGACGATCTCGTCGCATTCTTAGAAAAATAGTGATGGCATCTAAATAGATCAGCACTATTTGATTAATCAAAGACCTTGAATGCCATATCCATTGCCCTCTAAAAGTGGCTCCAGCGTTGGATAATCCAAAAGGCATTTTACTATAGGAATAAGTGCCCCATTTGGTGGTGAAAGCTATTTTGAGTTGATCATATTCTTTCACCATGATATGGTTGTACCTTGAATAACCATCTAGGAGAGAGAACCTCTCTGATCTAGACACCACTTGCAAAATCTGCTCCATTGAAGGGAGTGGGTAGTGGTCTTTGAGGGAGGCTCTATTAAAATCCCTAAAGTCAACACACAGCCTGATTTCTCCATTTTTCTTCCTGACTGGGACCAGATTTGCAACCCAACTTGAGTGTTTGATTGGAAATATGATGCTTGCCTCTATCATCTTGTTCAGCTCCTTCTTCATTAGAGGCTCAATATGTGGGTTGACTGGTCTCTTCTTTTGCCTGATGGGCCGAGTAGTTGGATCCAATTTGATTGTGTGTTGTGCTAGTTTTGGATTGAATCCTCTTAGGTCCTCATAACTCTAAGAAAACACATCAGGGAATTCTTGGCAAAGTTGTATGAATTCATACCTTTCTTGTTTAGTGGCCACTTTGCTAATTTGAACTGTGTTTTCTTCTCTTCTCAACTGGGATTGACTCTAAATCTTCTCCTTTGATTTGCATGTTAGCCTTCTCTTTTCTGAACTGATCATTAGGATTGAAAATAGATTCTAGTGTCACTAAGCCTTTGGGAAGCTTGTTTGTATATAGTTGTACTATCTGATTCTCGTCCTGATTCTCTATTCTGCTATGGTTTATAGCTGAGAATTCAGCTTCTTCTTGTAGAAAGTTAATGATATGTTGATCATTCTCAAACACCTACCAACATGTATTATTATTTGGCACTACTGGCCTCACAACCACATGGATATGTGACTATTCTCTATCCCTCTTGATGTTGTCAACCACATCAAACGTTACTCCAACTGTTGTAAGTCTATCAACAGCTTCATTCTCCTTCCTGGGTATGGAAACAATACTGAAGGCCTCGAAATCCTCCATAAGATCTCATACCATACTCTTTTAGTTTTTGAGTAGGTCATTTGACAACATTAAGTCCTATGACACGATTGACAACCAATTCACTATCACTGAATACTTGAAATTTCTTAATTCCTAGCTTCGTTGCCCATTGAAGACCTTGGACCACACCTCCTATTCAAAAGTGAGTGTTATTTGAGAAAGTGAACTAGAATCTGAAGGATGAATAATATCTCATACCTCTAGGGGACACAATCATGGCTCCTCCTCCAGCTCCTTGTCTACTCCTTGAACCATCAAAGAACAATTTCCATACCTCATTTTCATCCTTGTATTCTGGCTTGATTAGGTCAGGAAGAGGTGGTTCTCTTCATGTAGGTAGTAGAAACCTAGCTCAGATTCTTCCATTTCCCTATAGGGGTCAAAAGCATGACTTTTGTTGGCCCAATCATCAAGAGTCAAGTCTGGGATACATCCCACCTTGGTATTTGCTTCAGAAGTGCTTAGGAGGTCTTCTTGATCAAAAGCTGAGTAGTTGGCATTGATTGGGCTAGGCACATAGGATTTAATATGATAATCAACAATAGGTTCAGATATGATTGTGGCCTTCACTCCATACCTTGTCCTAAAGAGCATATGTGATCAATCATCAGATAGGTAGCCTCCAATTTTGGCAGTAAAGTCCATGGATAGACACAAAGCAAAATGTGGTGGCAAGTCTATGATTGACACATTTTACAAAATAATCACATTAGGGAAAGTGTGTAGAGTGAGACTCAGATCCTTGATGATTCCCACAGTAGTCACCGTTGTCCCATCTAATTAGACTACTCCTTTAGAGATGACCTCATATTGGAGATCCAACTGATTAGCTATTTGTTTGGGCATCATAGAACTACTAGCCCTAGAATCAATCATAAAATTGTTTACTAATTTATCTCCAATAATTAATGAGACATAGAAGGAGGAGGTCTTAAGTTTTTACCTTGTTGTTCTCCATGGTTTCTCCCTGGTTGAACTACATTGGCAAGCACTCTTTCTTGCTGGTTAGGGGGTGATTTGAACTTGACCAATTCTACATGGTAGTCTGCAATAGATCCCTCTGCCCTAGAATGACCAATGACTCTCATAGTGAAATGTTCACACTTTTCCTTTTCATCTACTCAATAATATTGAATGAACCATGTTTTTTCTGCCCCTTCCCAAACACATTTCTTTCTTGCACATGGGTTGTTACAACCGGTGCTTGACTAGGTTTAGGAGGTGGTCTGGATTGGTTCAACATGTTGGGAGTTATACTTGGAGCACCAGGATCTTGTGGAGTGATGGAAGATTGAGGGTCACCTAAATTCAGTGGCCGTACCTCTCCAATACTTCTCTTTTTGGACCATGTATTAGAAGCTACACTTTGAGGAGGGAACTGATTCATCCCATAGAAGTCTTCGGCCTGTCAGTTTGACAAGCATAGTCTCATTTGGGGGGCCACCTTGTTGAGCTCCTTGTTGCTAATCTTCCTCTTGGTCGATTCTTATGGCGCCATACTAGTTTGCACCATCAAGGCCTAATTTAGAGCACCATTAAAGCACGTTGATTGGTTATGTGGTTTTCGCATGGAAAACACCAATCATATTCATGTGCCATATTATTTTGTGCAAGAACCAATGCCCTTGATGTTGAAGCTGTGTTAGGATCATACAGCCTGAAAGGTCTAGCAACTTGGGGTTATCCTTGGTTCTAGCTTTGATTCATAGTTTGAGGTGGTGGCCTATTCTGCTGATACTGGGGTCTGGCTTGATATTGAGCCTAGGGCTGGTATGGCCTGAAACTCTGAGCTTGTTGTCTTTTGATGGTCACTAGCTCATTCCCAAAGTTCTGAAATTGCTTCATCACCGCTTCTTGAAATTATTTAGAGGCATTAGATAATGAAGTGGAAGCTTCAGCTAAGCTTTGACTCCTAGGGGTGGGTATAAGAGCCAATGTAGGCACTTTGCTAGTATCTGAGCTTCCTAACTTAGGGTACAGAGGGCATGGATGGCCTAGGAGTGATTTTGTGAGCTTGAATCAAATGGTTTGTAGCCCTATGGAGAGGCTACAGTGTCCGTAGGTAATGTAGTGCCCCCCATTAACTGAATCATCAGAGAAATATCAGAATTTAAAGCCCTAAGAAAGTATAAGAAGGCACCTTCATTAGTGGGCTTTACTGCTATTGGAATCCTATCTTAGGTCCATTGGAATCTGAGGTTGAAGTCTGTCAGCTGCTCGTTCGGGGCTCTCTTTATTGTTGTTAATTACTCGAATAAGGATAAGTTATCACCTTTTTCCCCAAACTAATCGTGAAGAGCCATGCACAACTAGTTCTAGTTCTGGATAGAGATTGTTGTAAGACTCTGAACCATTGTGAAGCTTTCCCTTTGAATGAAGAGGCAAGTAGCTTGACTGTAATGTCCATCTCATGGATCTCATGGATTGTACAAAAATTTGCAATATCTTGGACATGGTCACCAGGAGAAGTTTGATTTTCCCCAGTGAAATGTGGGATGCTTTTTAATGCTATAATTAGAACTGGGTTTTGTGTAATCAAGGTGAGTGGACTACTATCGGTGAAGTTGACATATGGATTTTGTTGTGCCATTATGATTGGCTTAAGAACCATTATAGATCGAAAGAAAGGATTTATAGATGGAGGTGTTTATAGGGTTTTTCTTGGTGGAGATGGAGACCTTTGAAATATTCTTCCTCTCCTATCTCTGCCTAGGGATAGATGCAAGTATTAAAATATACCTTCTTTCCTTGCTCTAGACCGGGTTTTTCTCATGAATCTCCCAAGCTTGGGCTACTGAAACCAGTAGATTTATTTCTTTTAGAGTCACCAGATGTACAATTTTAAGGCTTCTTAAAAGCCAAAATCACAGCAAGTGTACATCAATTCCTACTGTAATAAGATGGAGACTTCTTAGTCCCACCGGTGTGCCAAAATTGTTAATGCAAAATCACAGCACCCCCAAATGAGTTCTAAAAATCTACTTTTCTAAGGCAGACTCATTTGGTGTGATTGCATAACATTGAACTTTCCCCAAGGTGAGACCTTGAAAATGGAAAAGCTCTCCGTTAAAGGCTGGTTCCTTATTCCTCTATTTAGGTGCATGCGTGGGAGCTTAAAGAGGAATTATCTCTAAACCTAATCTAAAACTTACCAAGGAGACAGGGATAAGAAAGGGGTACAAGAAATAAACAATAACTAAACTACCGGGTGATGCATCAAGGAATGATGAACACTTGTTTTTCTAATAGACACAAACCAACAAAATGCATACAATAAACAAGCACATATAGCTAGATATGTAATGGGAGACCAGATGAAAGAAAAAGAGACAAGAGAGGATCTAAAATCGATCACATAAGTGTTTTATTTCTCTGTAGATTGATACAGTCCATTACAAAGAGAGGATCTAAAAACGTATTACAATTTTAGTGGAAGGCCTAAACCCCACAAATACCTTTGCTAGAAAGAGGAAGGAGCCTGTAAAAGAAAGAATGTCCAACCCTTTATAATGAATCCTGCCCGCATTTATAGATTCAACCTAAAAGAAGGAAAGAGAGAGAAGCGGGAAAATCAAGTTGAAGCTCAACCACCGCTGTTAATGCCTCTAATGAAATATCTCCCCAAATCCATCTTTACTACATCAATCCTTGGTTCGACGCCTTGAAGGAAGAGGAAACGAAAAAAACAGATCAAATTTGATCTGATTGTTGAGACAAATGGATCCCGCATTGAAGGCTCGAAGATGTTTCCTCCATTTTCTTCACCTAACCTCCTCAAAATTAAAGTTTCAGACCCCATGGCATGCGTGAGGCTGAGATATTTCCAATGACATCGATTTGCAATATTTCAAGCCATGAGTCGAAATATACGCCCTTGAAGTTTGTATTGAGTCTGTATAGGAGGGGGAAAACAACTCGAAAAATGGGTCCCCTTTCTTTTGATTCCCGCTTTAGCTTTGACTCGGGCCCAGATGCTGACTTTTTCCTTGGGGAGTTGTGGGCCATTTTGCAACTTTTACCCCCTTTGAGATAACAAGGGAAAAGAACCAACTTTTTCCCCGACAGTCCACTTTTGATTCGTTTCCTCTTATGTGGGATTGTGGTTGATCCAATATTTGGCACGGGGCTGAAATATGGTTAACGAAATATAAGAAGACCAAATTATAACCTATTGCATTTCGAAACATTTGTCAAAGGAAAATCTGACATGCAAGAAGGGTCTAATTCAAATACAAGTTGGTGTGCAGGGAATCTAATTTGGTGAGGAGAGGATGGAAATGGAGAATTATGACATAACCGCACTATTTGAATTGTTGATGATAAATCCACCGATTGGAAAATCTCATGGTAGTCAAACTTCTTCCTTCATCACCGATTCCGATATGAAAATTGACAGAGATCTGTAAATCTGGGTGCTATTATTTATTTCCTCTTAAATACATGTATAACATTCTTATAGAAACATCATCTCGCTAAAATACCAAGGGCTTGTTTGCCAAATTTGGTGCCAACACGCAACCAACATAGGGAGATACACAACCAAAACACAATAAAACAAATACAAAATATATTATATATTCGATTAAAAACTTCTTACCAACTCATATATGCTTTGATGTCTTTTATTTTGTTTCTCTTCTCATTTCTTGTTCTCTATTTCTTTTTCTTACAAAAATTGTTCAAATCGGGTTGCTGATCTCTCTCTCTCTATATAATCTACTTGTTATATATATATATATATATATATATATATATATATTTCTCCCCTTCTTCTATTTTCTTCAAGTCATGGATCTCTCTATTTTGTTTCTTTGTCTTCTTTGTGTTTTTTTATATGCTATGCTATGCTATACATATATATAGTATATTGCCTCTATGTGTCATTATATTTCCATGACCTAGACCTAAAACCAAAACCAATTCCCATTGGTTAAGGGTGTGAAGTCCTCCCAAGCCCATCACTTTAGAATGTGGTGGAATCATACCATATGTCCACTTTTGTACAATCAACATCTATGTTGACCCACCTCAAATGAAACCCTCACCCGACACTAATATAAAGTTTGGATCCTTCAGGGGATTCAAGTTCATTGGATTCCATCTCCCAAATGAGTGGCGAGAATGTTTCCACTTGTCATGCCCAAGACCATTGATCATCCTTTGACCTGTCACGACCAAAATTTGACCTCGAAAGTAATTATAGAATGTGGTTAATTCCATGGGGTTGAGATACACCAGGGGAAAAAAATAAGTTAGTTGGAAATATGTCACGTGGAAGGAGATTTGATGGGGATTTAAAAATTCAATGGCCACAAATATAAATTCCCATCAATAGGGTAGATAGGAGAGAGCGAAACCAAAAATTGAACCTGCAGGAGGCTCAAGATTAAAAAGCCATTAACTCGATAGTCCCCCTTAATATTGAGCCAAATAAAATCTATTCAAGGACTGATTCTCAAGTCTTGACATCTACGAAGTCTAGAATTTCTCTTAAATTCTCAAACCTTTATTTTGATGCCCATCTTTGGGTAAGGAAATGTAAGGAATGTGCCTTTTTCACAGTAAGCGTGTTTACGTGCCTCTTCCACCGCATCCAATTCAAGTGGATCAACCCTTTTTCAATGGGGGTTGGACTTCATTGGAATGATTAATCCTCCATCCAAAGGACAAACATAAGTGGGTCCTTACCACAATGTATATTTTACTCGATGGACGAGGTAGTAGCATTAAAAGAGAGCAATGAAAAGGCGATTCTAGATATTTTGGAGGGTATAATGACAAGGTTCGGTGTTCAGTTTACAGTCATTTCAGACAATGCACTAGCTTTTCTTGGTATGAAATTCAATGAATGGGCTGTTAAAAATGGGGTATACCTCAAAAATTTGTCCAATTACTATCCTCAAGGAAACGGATTGGCTGGTCTAGCAACAAAACCTCATAAGGATTATTAAGGGCACAATAGAGACTAACAAGAGGACTTGGCATACACAGCTTAAGACTCGCCTTATGGGCGATCGGATCACACCTAAAAGGGCCATCGAAATTCTCCTTTCGTTCTTTGTATATGGAAGAGAGGCAAAACCCCACTCTCATTAGAATTACCTTCTTTGGAGTTAGCTCATCAACTTGAAGTTATAGAGAGTGATCCTCCGACAATAAGGTTTGCTTTGAACTCATGGAGTTAGAGGAAGTACGAGACAAGGCTATGAAAACTTTGGAGCAAAGATCGTGCTCAAGTTAAGAAATATTTTGATAAGAAGGCATCCAACAGGTGTTTTCAAGAGGGAGATTTAGTTCTCAAATGGGATGAAGACAGGGCCAAACCAGGCAGGCATGCCAAGTTTGACACTCCTTGGAGTGGGCCATACATCATCACAAGTTGCAAAGAGGTAAATTCGTTCTGTCTATCTAGGCTCAATGGAGAAGAACTGCCCATTCATTTGAATGGGATACATCTCAAAGCTTGTTTTTGAGAAGTTCCCACCCTCAGTGCAGCTTAAATTAGGTGTTTTCCTCCAAGTGCTTATGCACATTGTTGTGTGTTGTTGTTTTGCTTTCCTTGTTGTTGTGTTTTGTGTTGTTCTGCACATTGTTTCACCATTGGAAGGTGTCAAGGAGAAGAAGGTTCAAGGTTTCCATAAGAGTTTCAAAATCTGCTTCATTCAAAATTTTGCAGTGTTCCATGGATGTCAAGCATTCAATAGATTCAGTATACTTCATGCTTAGCATTCTAGGGAGGCCCAGGATATCGGCAATGCTCAAGGAGATTTCGGGATGTGTCAAAGAAAATCATACTACTTTTAGGATTCCAACATAGAATCCATGCCCAATGGATGAATTAAGGCTACTGGAATCATGCTTAGTAGGCAATCATCCCCGAGAGGTCGCCAAAAATTTTATCCAATTTTGCACACATGGCAAGATTGGACAACAGGGTCCTATCACATTCAAAATGAAAATAGTAGTCCCAGGAACCCATCTCCGGTTATTATCAAGATACAAAAATTAAAAATAATTCTTAAATTGCATATGAGAGATCACCTAGCATCGAAAGGCACCCAGTTTATCTCAACTCAGTGAAGAGTTTAGGGTCGAGTTGATAGAGAATCCGGTGTCAAATTGATAGTCATCTCGAAATCATCTCGGTAGAGACTCTCAGTTGTAAGAGCTCGACGATGGTCTTGTTAATGCAAAATATAGCTCGTTGAAAATTGATGAATGAAAGGAACTGTACAAGGATCTCGGTGGAGATCGATGCAAAAAGATCTGAAGGCCAAGTCAGGGAGACTCAAAGTCAACATGATGCTAGGTTTAATCCATTAAGACAGTGCTCGACCAACCACTTGGGAGAATTATCTTGTTTGATCGAGATGATGTGAAATTATGCAGATATGGGAGGTTCAACATCATTGAATCTCGGGTTTGTAATTACGTAATGGAAGGACTTCTATCGACCCAGGAAGATAGTATAAGCACCATCGAATACCAATGTAAAATTGAGTCAAACCGACATCTTAAAAAGAGCTGTGAATTATAATGGTGTTCAGACCTTCCTTGGCCGAGTATTCGGTGCACAGGCAGCAGGCATGTTGCAGTATAGTAAGAGTTCTTTTGAGCACTTCCAACAAGCAGGTTGTCCAACTATGTTTTTATCTGTTCAGCATCGAATGCATCTTCAAATTTGGGATTTTCCTTCAAGATATTTTTTATGAAAATCAATTAAGTGACAGTGAGAGTGTTACCGGGAGACCTGAGGAAATTTATTACAAAGATTCTCTATCGAGACCTTACTGGTTTTACGATGTAACTCATAGAGGAGAATCTCATAGAGGTGGAACTGTTTCATATCAGAATATTCATGAGGCATAGTTTTCTTTGCAATTATATGAGCATCTTCAACGAGTCACTAAGTTGGCAGGCATAAAGGCTTCTGTTGGAATTATCACACCTTACAAGCTACAGCTGAAATGTTTACACCGAGAGTTTGATGTTATCCTCAAATCTGATGAAGGAAAACTCGGCAGGAGAAAAAATCATGGGGATCCCACGCTACTGGTGGGAATTGTGGAGATAAGGAATGAACTTGCCAAGTTTGTGCGGTGAAGCTGAGGCCGGGCCCGTGGATTAATGTGTCCAAGCTGTTACGCGGGGATTTGGAGCTAGTATGCCGAGGTCGAAATTTGATGATGGCAGGCCAAGCTGTTAATCCCGCGCTGAGGTATGAATAGGGGAACTCAGGGCAAGCACCGCCAAGTGGAAATATTGGTTTGGTAAACCATGATCAAACTTCCGTGAATGGGAGAAATCAGATCAAACTGCCAAGCGTGGAAATATTACGATGGCTATCCAACATGATACTTCCGCACGGGCCGTGTAAACAGGATCGGAGCACGTTGTGCGAGTCACAAGGAGAGTTAAAGTGGCAGTTGCAAATTGGGCGGTGAGTAATCCTCCAAGTGATAAGGGAGGATGATGGCGAGATGGTTGAAGATGGGTCGACGTTGAAAAAGTATCCAGTTTCAGGCTCACAAGAAAGAAACGCCTTCTCATGGAATACCGTAATTGCAGCTTACAGAAGACACAGGTTTCCTCACGAAGCAACAAACAGATGTCCGACCTGATCAGTTCACCTTTGCCAGCATACTTCTCCCAACTCCCGTTCGGGCTCTGAGCATTCGGTGGTCACGAGGCAAAATCCCACACACAAAGCGTAGGCATGTTGCAGTACAGTAGAAGCCTTTCTTTTGAACGCTTCTAGCAAGCAGGTTGTCCAACTGTGTTGTTATCTGTTCAGATATCAAATGCATCCTCAAATTCATAGGCTTATCCTTATTCTAAACTCAGATCAACAAGCAGTTGTAGGAAACAAATATTCATTTCCGTGTACGATGGATTGAAGTCACGCTATTTAAGGCTTCATAAAATTTTCCTGAATCAGGAGATGAAGGTTTATTACGGTGCGAGAATGAAACGATTCATATTGCTCAAAGATGTTTTCTCCTAGAAATGAATTGAATGTGAACGCACTCAAAAAATACCTCGGTTGGCCGTTTTGCATGCTACATCCTTGTTACTCGTAAATGGTCTCTTTGAGAAACTCTGAGGTTAATAGGAAATATTTATACCCTTCCATTATGTACATCCAATCAGACAATAAAAAGTATTCCTTTACCAGTTTCAGAGAAACTTGTTTTTTACAAATGGATGATTATACTGTAGTTTCAAGCTAATTTTATCTAGCTTTATTTCTATTAGCTTTGATCCACGACTAAGGAAAAATTCATATGGTTGTTACCTGTACATTTTTCCAAGGTCCTCTTGGTTGCCCCAGTTGTTCAATGTATTTTTTGAAGGGCTCTTTGACCAAAAATCAGTCTTAAGGGTGTCTATCGACATGTTATGGGCATGAACCTGGGTCATCATCATGGCAGCATTAGGTCTTTATTGGTAATGGCATTTTCTCATCGTTTGGAAGGTACAATTGTGCTTATTATGGCAAAGCCAAAACATTTTTACTACAAGTGTTATATGATGAGGAAGAATCCTGAGCATTGTGGTAAAACCATTCTTTTCAGAAATGTTGGGTTAAGCTCGGTATTCAAGTGAGTTTGAGCCCAGGAAAGGTAAGATCGTTTGCTGGATGAAGAGCTCGGTGACTTCGCAGGGAGCTCGTGGTGTTGTTTCATGAAGTTTGAACGTGGAATGCATAAATGGCCTCGAGTTAACCAAGGAAAATGATAAGAATCGAGTTTGATAGCTCACCATTCGAAGGACTCAATGCAAAAGAGCTCGATTGCCAAGGTAAGGAAAGAGTTGGTGTGGGGTTCAAAATCGAGTGCAACACCGAGTTAGAGGATTCGAAGCTCATCGAGTTTGGCTATGTGCAGATTCTATCCACATGGACCCCCCTCCTCTTCAAGTCAAACGGGTCAACGGGGGTCCCGACATTATGTTAATTAAATTAATATTTTTATTTAAATATTTTAATAATAATATTTATTATTATTATTTAAATATTTTATTTAAATATTCTTTTAATTAATTGAGAAGACTAGGTCATCAGGCAATTAATGACCCATGATGGAACCTTCTCAGGTGGTTCAACTAACTATAATAAATACATCATGGGCCTTCAATTTAGGAATGCAATTATGACATTTCCTCTTCTTTCTCACATATTCTTCTATAAATGTAAGTTGGAAGCTCATTTCAAAGGGTTCCAATAGTTCGGTTCGGAAGTTCGAAAGTTAGATATCTCAGGCGAGTGTATACTTTTCAAGAATCCTCTCTCTTCTGCAAGTTGTTCTTGTGTGTTGAGAGAACTTTCAAGCCTCCTCTTCAAGACTATAATGGCAACTATTGCCTCTTCTAAATGTATGATGCATTGTGCATGTTATTGAAGCAATAAAAGTGTGTGTTTTGTGACTAATCTCGGTCCTTTCATCCTTCTATGCTTCTTTGTGCCTTTCTCGTACTTGCAGGTACACTATGCAAGTTTAAGTTTCTATTGCAGGTTCTTGGAGTTCTGTGCTTATCGAGTGGTGGAGTATTGCATGCAGTTGAGTTGTGGTGTCCATTCACCCTTCTTGAGTTCATCCTTCTTCACTAGGAAACTGGTATACTTCTCGGTCTGATAGAGTTTAACAAAGGGAACGTGTGTCTCTTAGTTTGTGGTATCCTGTACCCTCTCTAAGTTGTAGTAGGTGAAGTTGACCTATGGTGCACACACCCTCTTCAAATTAACCCTTCCTGAGTTTGGAAACACCCTTTATTTGGTGCATCACCATCCCTAGTATAGTTTCATTTCTGTAAATCTCTTTCCCTAAAACCCCATGAAAATGTTAGCATAGGACTAGATAATCATTTTTGTTACACTAGAAGTAGTGCAATACTTAGTTTAGGAAGAAGAAGCCAGCCTTCTCCAGAGGTTCACCTTGAGCCCAAGTCCCACAACTTGAGAGGTGATCCCATGTGTCCCAATCACACCAAACGTCCTATTCACATCCTGGCCATTCGAGGGTGTAGTGATTTGGTGACAACAGTTTTTGGCACGCCCGGTGGGACCGAGAGTTGGTACTTCTCTTCTCACTTACACAAGTCAAAGTACCTAGCGAATCTATATCTCTGGATTCCAAATCTTAGTGTGGTAACTTATGTAAAGAATTCAGACAAGAGCTTCTTCAAAGAAAGGAAAGTATCAGCATATCAAACTTTCTTTGTCTCCTCCAAAGAGAAGAAGAAGAGGCATTTCCACATCCCCAGTTGTAGATTTACCTAGTAGGGGTCATTCAACTCCTCCTTACGGAAGGTTTCCTCCACCTAGGAACAATCAACCTTTCATTGCTATGGCGAGGAACCAAGTTTTTCCCCCTTTCAATGCAAGCAGTCCTCTTATGTTGGCTCAACGTGACCCGATACCTGTTGCGGCACTCAAAATTTTACCCTTCTACATGGGGGAAACTCACGTTACTCTAGTGGAGCATATCTTTGATGTAGCCAACATCTGCACAGTACATAATATCACCGAAGACAACATTGCAGTTAGAATTCTTGCTACCTCTTTCAAGGGAAAAGCACTTCAATGGTTTTACGAGTTAGGTGTTGGCACTATAACCACTTGGGACGAGCTAGGAGAAAAGCTATGTAAACAATTCGAAGACAAAAGTGATCACCTATCACTTTTGGAACAACTTACTACCATAAAGAGAGCTTCCCAAGAATACATGAGTGATTTCAACTTCCGATTCCATAGGACTTGGAATAGGATTCCAGTGCTTGTAAAGCCTTCTGCACATAATGCATTCTTGTACTATTTGCAAGCCTTGAATAGTGATGTAGCAGTTATGATCCAGTCCATGGGAGGGACTACACTTCCTGATGCTTACGAAGTTGCCATAAGTGCAGAGAATTCTTTGATTCAGGCTGGAAAGATAGCTCCACGACCACCAATGCCCTTTTCTCCAGATCTTACGAATCATCAGCCTATCATTGCTCCTATTCCAGTAGACTCCAAGCAACCATCTCAATCTTCCCCTACCTCTTCAAATGACCTATTTGAAGTCAAGTCACTACTGCAAAATTTTGGAAATGAGCTCATTGCACTCAAAAGGCAACAGTTTCAATACAATCATCTGTATCAACCACAAAATCAGCAGTATCAAGCTAACCGTCCTCCTTTTCAAGGAAACAATTAGCCTCAAAATCAAACTACAAGTCAAGTTACAAATGTCAGGCCCTTGAACTTTCGGAACCGTCTTGCAGCCTAGCTCATCTAGAGCTACAAGACTGCTCAAAATAATCTAGTTCAAGACTACGAATGGTGTTATCCTTGCTCTCAACCTCACAATCAAAATCTTTGTCCCAATGGGGTTCTTAGCTAGGCCCTTATGGTTCAAAGTGTATTTTCCCCTTTAGAGTTAACAAACAATTCATCTATGCAAGAAATGATGAGATCAACCGCAGGCACCTGAAGAATCCGCTTTGCTAAACTGGCAAGCAGAAGATTTTTGCGGATTGAATATAGATTCTTCATCAGTGGTAGCAAACACTCATTCCAAAAAGAGAGAAATGGAGCCTCAACCTCTTGAAGCTGATCTAGCATCCACTTCTCAACCTGGGTTACAAATGGCAGTTGATAAAAATGCAGGAAAGAAATCACTAGAAACACCGGCTAGCCACGCCGTAGGGAAGGATGGTTCTCCAGGCATCACGGTACCCACCAAACATTTTCCAAAGGAGGACCCCAATGCCCAAAAAAGTGTCATCAAAGTTGGAGCAATTCCCTTCAGCATAGTAGAACAAATGAAGAAAACCAATCTGCGTTACCATGTGGGACGCGCTCTCGATCCCTTCTCAAAGAAACCTGTTGCAAGAAGCTCTGAACAATTTTGCTACGACCAGTGGATCACCAAGCCATGGAGTGAAAACTACTACAAGTTTGTGTCAACCGGAAGGAAAAATAATTCCTATGGCAAACAAACCACCGCCATTCTACATTTCCCTGATCATTGGCGACCACCTGGTACATAATTGCATGATCGATTCTGGTGCCAGTAGCTCTGTCATGCCGAAACAAATTACAGATGTACTAGGCATACAATATGCGCCCGATTGTAAGAGGGGGTTGTTCAGCCAAATTGATGACACACCATTGTTAATACTATTGGGGTTATCAAAGGACTTTAACTTACCATTCATGCATGCCCAAGTTTGTCATTCACCCAAGACATATCGGTCATCGATCTCCCTTCCCTCTTTGCCATCTGCCTATCACGGGATTTCACTGCCAAGATGGGTGGTTACCTATTAGCCGATTGGTCGCATATGATTCTCAGGACTCGATACGGAACCAAAGTAACTATAAGGGTAGAACCAATCTTCCATAATCATGTAGAACCCTACACTGCTAGTCCCATAAATGGAAATTACACCATCGGCGATCCCAAAGAGGAAGATGCCGATCATGAACCAACCACCCTTGTTGAAGAAGTTCCCGATACTTTTCTCGGATGAAGTAATTAGAGATCATCGCATGATCCCTACGCTGATGTATTGCGTAAGAAGAAGTTGGTTTCATGGGTCTTGGAAGAAACAGGATTAGGTACTTCTTGTATCCATGAAGAAGATACGATCATACCACAACTTGTCAAAACACCAAGTGATTCTAAAGGACTGGCAATTTTTCTTCGATGGATCAAGAAGTAAGAATGGATCCGGTTTTGGTGTTATGTTAATTTCTCCAAAGGGAGATAAGTATTTCTCATCTTTCCAACTTGCAATTCAGTTGCACTAACAATGTTGCTGAATATGAGGCTCTTGTGCAAGGAATTCAGCTAGCCCAAAGGAAGGGAATCAAAGCCCTGACTGTTTTTGGAGATAGTGAGTTAGTTTTTCATCAAGTTTCGACACGTAGTACATCCAAAAATGATCTTTTAAGATCATAAAAGAACCGAGTCCGGGACACGATTGAAGATTTCAAAGATTTTGGGATCCATGCAGCTTCCTAGAGATCAAAATCAAGATGTAGATAGGCTTGGTACAATTGGTTCACAATACAACATACCGAGTTGATATCATGAAAGAAGGGCAGCAATTTGTTAAAATGGTGGTTCACCAACAGTCCCGATAATGTGAGTAGTTGGCAAGTGTTTGATAGTGACAAATAAATTGTCCTCTTCCTACAAGAAGAGGCGGAGTTTGCTACAAAGAATCAAGATAAGTTGCAGGAGTCATATGGTGAGAAAATTATCCAATTGAAAAGCAACAAGTTACCAAAAGGTTTAGTCACTTTGGAATCCATTTTCAATTCAGATGACCAAGCCACAAGACAAAGCCCTAACATGGTGGTTAGAGAAGAATATTTTGAGGAAGTCAAAGTATCAAATGCAAAGTTTCTCAAGATCGAAAAGTGTGTACTTCTAAGGAGAAAGAAGCTTTCATCAAAAATTTTCAAGAGTATCATGACATCTTTGCATGGAGCTATAAAGATCTGCGTGGTTTTGATCCAGGTCTAGCTCAACATACCATCGAACTAGATCTGAATGCTAAGCCGCCATCAAAAACAGAGACCAATTAATCCCAAAATTAAGCCGCTAATGAGAAAGAAGCTAACCAAGCTCATCGAGACCTGCATAATTTTTCCCATCAAGCATTCCCCATGGGTAGCCAATTTGGTGCTCGTGAGGAAGAAGAACGGAGAGATCCGGTTATGTGTAGATTTCAGGGATTTGAATCATGCATCATTAAAAGACCATTATCCTCTTCCATCGATGGAGCAGATCCTTCAAACGGTGGCAGGAGCTCAAATATTTTCTTTGCTTGATGGATATTTAGGTTACAATCAAATCCTAGTCCAAGAATCTGACCAATTCAAAACGGCTTTCACTACCAAGTGGGGCATGTATGCCTACAATAAAATGCCATTCGGATTGTCTAATGCCGGGGCTACTTTCCAAAGAGCCATGGACATGGAATTTAAGGGACTAATCAATGATATTATTTTGGTTTACCTTGATGATATAATCAGTATACTCTAAGCATGCAGAAGATCACATCACGCATCTAAGGAAAGTTTTCCAAAGGTGTAGGGAATTTGGGGTTTCACTTAACCCCAAGAAATGTATTTTCGTAGTGCACGAGGGAAAATTGTTGGGGCATGTTGTTTCAGCGGAAGGATTATCAATCGATCCAGCCAGGATTCATTCAATTATGTCCTTATCTCTCCCAAGTCACAAGAAGGGCCTCCAGAGTTTTCTAGGAACCATAAATTTTGTGCGGAGATTCATCCCTCAATTCGTGACATTGGCTAAACCACTGACAGCCATGCTAAAGAAAAACATGCCATTCTCATGGACAAAGGAAGGACAAGAAATCTTTGAAGCCATCAAAACAACCATTTCCCAAGCTCCCACACTTGTGAACCCCATGTTTGACAAAGATTTTATCCTTTATGCTTTTGCAGGTCAAGAGAGCATTTCAGGGATCCTCACCCAACAAAACAACAACCTGATGGAGCAACCAATCAATTTCTTCAGTCAATCCCTCAAAGACTATGAGTTCAAATACTCATTCATTGAAAAGAAAGTCTTTGCGGTTATTCGAGCTTTGAAGAAATTCAAGCACATGTTGTCCAACAACAAGATTCATCTGATGGTGTCTCATCCAGGTGTTAAGGAGATTTTGTTGAACAAAGAAATGAATGAAAAGCGTGCTGGATGGATCACGAAAGTAATGGAGTATGACATGCACATCAAAGTCACTAAACTTGTCAGAGGTAAGGGTTTATGTCAGCAACTTGCTGCAGACATGGAATCAAAAGGTAATGAGGATGTGACACTCCTAAATACTGATGAGAATGTTGATCAAGCTGACTGTTTATCCAAAATGAAGAGTTTCCTCTTCTCGGGAGCATATCAGTGGTTCACTAACCGTAATAAATACATCATGGGCCTTCAATTTAGGAATGAAATTATGACATTTCCTCTTCTTTCTCACATATTCTTCTATAAATGTAAGTTGGAAGCTCATTTCAAAGGGTTCCAAATGAGTTTAGACAAGTTGACAGCTTAGATATCTCAAAGCGAGTGTATACTTTTCAAGAATCCTCTCTCTTCGCAAGTTGTTCTTGTGTGTTGAGAGAACTTTCAAGCCTCCTCTTCAAGACCGTAATGGCAACTATTGCCTATTCTCGAATGTATGATGCATTGTACACGTTATTGAAGAAATAAAAGTGTGTTTTTGTGACTAATCTCGGTCCTTTCATCCTTCTATGCTTCTTTGTGCCTTTCTCGTACTTGCAGTACACTGTGCAAGTTTAAGTTTCTATATGCAGGCTCTTGGAGTTCGTGCTTATCGAGTGGTGGAGTATTGCATGCAGTTGAGTTGTGGTGTTCATTCACCCTTCTTGAGTTCATCCTTCTTCACTAGGAAACTAGTATACTTCTTGTCTGATAGAGTTTAACAAAGGGAACGCGTGTCTCTTAGTTTGTGGTATCCTGTACCCTCTCTAAGTTGTAGTAGGTGAAGTTGACCTGTGGTGCACACACCCTCTTCAAATTAACCCTTCCTGAGTTTGGAAACACCCTTTATTTGGTGCATCACCATCCCTAGTATAGTTTCATTTCTGTAAATCTCTTTCCCTAAAACCCCATGAAAATGTTAGCATAGGACTAGATAATCATTTTTGTTACACTAGGAGTAGTACAACACTTAGTTTAGGAAGAGGAAGTCGGCCTTCTCTGGAGGTTCACCTCAAGCCCAAGTCCCATAGCTTGAGAGGTGATCCCATGTGTCCCAATCACACCGAACGTCCTATTCACATCCTGGCCATTCGGAGGGTGCAGTGATTTGGTGACAACAATAACACCATGTAGGTTAATACTATTAGTAATTTACGCCTGCGATCTGGAAAAAAATTGAATCCTCCTATTGTTATCACAGAACTACCTACTAATGCCAATAAAGAAGAAACCCTTGAGGATAATACTGGTCCTTCACCAATACCAAATACACTGGATGATCAAATACTCAAAGAGAATACAACCCCTTTTCCTAAGTGATTATAGGACATTCAATTGCAGATGAAACAAATCTATTTCAAGAATTGAAAAAGTACATATTGAGGTCCCACTTCTGCAAGCAATAAGGGACATCCCTAAACTAAACCAAACCATTAGGAACAAGTGTATAAAAACACCGGGAAGGAAAAAGAAGTACCCAAAGACTGTCGAGTCGAAGGGAATTTGGCTGATTTAGTCGCTGACACCCTTATCTCACCAAAATATGGGGATCTTGGGAGTCCTGTCATTACTATTTGTATAAACAACTAGTCAATATCTAATGTTTTGGTGGATCTTGGTGCTGCCATTAATGTCATCACAACATAAATGTTTAATTTTCTATCCTTAATAGGACTTTAACCTACCAACATTGTTCTGCAGTTAGCAGATCAATCCATTGTTGTACTGATGGTGTGGTTGAAGATATAATGGTCACTATTGAATCATGGGAGTACCCAGTTGATTTCATGGTTTTGCAGCCTAAAGCTCGTAAGTTGGGATATCCAGTCATCTTGGGAAGGCCCTAGTTGGCTACGGTTGTTGCATACATTGACTGTAGGTCAGGCAACATGACAATTCTAAATGGGTAGAAATCCAAACACATTTCATTATACCCTCCTGCCTAGCCTTATGTGAACAATTGTGACCAGGTATGGGTGGATTCTTTGGATACTAACTCTTTGAGTTCTTCTTTTCTGCCACTATTGTAGTACATAACCATATGGCGGAAGTTGTGGAGTCATATACATTGACTGATTCTAAGGACCCTATGACTACGAAAATCAGCACTATTGCTAGTGGAATTTGGAACTCCAACATTAGACATATCCTTTGCTATTTCTCTGGTAGGCACTACCTCTGCTAAGTCTGGTAGGAAACTCTATGCTTATAATTCTGAATATTTAGTTCCTGATTTCTATTGTCCTTTAACTAAGATTCTGTCATACTCATCCCGCACATGCTTCAGCCCCATGTTTGACCATTGAATTATTTTATCACTAGTATAGAGCTTGCTGTTGTGAATGATACCAAGTAGGTGCTTGTCAGTATGGCAAGAGAGCTGACCATAGGTAACGATATGGAGGTCAATAAAGAAGCTAGGGTGCTTGAGGTTATGAAGAAACACTCCCATGCTTTTGCTTGGGATTACACTGATATGAAGGGAATTCATCCTAGCATCTGTACACATCATATTTACACTGATGATGTCAAACCTATAAGGCAACCGCAATGAAGAATCAATCCAACATTGAGAGACATAGTCAAAAGTGAGATAGAAAAACTCCTAAAGGTAGGTTTCATCCATCCTATATCTGATAGTTAGTGGTTTTCCCCATTAGTTATTGTTCCCAAGAAAAATGGTAAGTGGCGAATATGTGTTGATTACAGGGAACTTAGCAAAGCCACCAAGAAGGATTATTTTCCCTGCCTTTTATTGACCAAGTTTTGGACAATTTGGCTAGTAAGAAATATTCTTATTTCTTGGATGGGTTTAGTGGGTATAATCAAATTAGTATTGCCCCTACTGATCAAGATAAGACTACTTTTACATGCCCTTTGGGTACATTTTCTTACCGAGTCTTACCTTTTGGGATTTGTAATGCCCCTACTACATTTCAAAGGGTAGTCTTCACCATTTTAGTAGATATTGCTAACGACCGTGTTGAGGTTTACATGGATGATTTCACTATCCTTAGATCCACTTTTGAAGAATCTTTGAGTAACCTAGAGAAAGTACTCACCGATGTGAACAACACCAACTATCTATGAGTCATGAAAAAGTCTAATGATGGTTGATCAAGGA
The DNA here is from genome assembly GCA_018340775.1 of Taxus wallichiana var. yunnanensis. NCBI lineage: Eukaryota > Viridiplantae > Streptophyta > Pinopsida > Cupressales > Taxaceae > Taxus > Taxus wallichiana. Next base: position 221,358,640 of record CM031243.1, on the reverse strand, counting down.
ATTGTCTTAGGTCACCATGTTTTAGCCCAAGGTATATAGGTGGACCCCAAAAATATATCAGTTATCACCCAATTACCTACACCAGCTAATCAGACTAACATCAAAAGTTTCCTTGGTCATGTAGGTTATTACCACCGATTCATAAAATATTTTAGCAAAATTTCCACACCTATGTTCTCACTGCTAACCAAAGATTGTGTTTTTGAATGGTCTCCTCAGTGTCAACAGACATTTGATTGTATTAAACAAAAGCTAACCACACCTTTCCTATCTTACATGGCCCTGACTAGGGACAACCTTTCCATATCCACACTGATGCTTTTAATACAGCCATGGGCACTGTCCTTGGGCAAAAAGACTCAGAAGATCAGATGTATGCAATTTATTTTATTAGCAAAAACCTGACTCCTATGGAAAGGAATTACACTACTATGGAAAAATAATTCTTGGTTGTTGTCTATGCTTTGAATAAATTTCATCATTACATCCATAGATATAAAAATTTTATTTACACTAACCACTCTACCATTCGATATTTGATGAATAAACCAGTGGTTGGCAGTAGGCTGATTCGTTGGTTACTCTTGTTCAGAATTCAATCTCACCATTATAGATAAACCTAGGAAATTTAACGTTGTTTTGATTTCCTTTCTAGATTAAATGTTTCAAGTGATGATGAAGCAATCCAAGATCAATTTCTCGACGAAAACTTGTTTGCTATCTTGATTAAGACTCCTTAGTTCACTGATCTTGCAAATTATTTAACAACAGGGAAGTTTCCTACCTATTTTACTCATAAGGAAAGAAGGCGATTGGTTAAAAATAGTGCAACATATAAATGGTGTAATGGATTCTTATTTAAATGTTGTCCTGACATGGTTCTTCATAGGTGTGTTCGGGAGGATGAGGTACATGACATACTGCGAGCTTGTCATGATGAGCCAGGAGGCAGACATTATTCAATGAAACGAACAATTCATAAGATCCTTGGAGTAGGGTACTATTGGCCTTCCCTCCATAGGGCTGTCAAAAATTATGTGTGGCAGTGTGATGCATGCCAACGAATGGGAAAACCCACACTTTCAATGGAAATGCCTCTTAATCCTCAACTAGTTTTAGGACCATTTGAGAAATAGGGGATTGACTTTGTTGGACCATTTGATCCTCCATATTTTGGGAAGGAGTATCTCTTGGTATGCATGGACTACGTCAATAAATGGGCTGAAGTTCAAGCATTGGCATCTACCAATGAGGATGCTATTGATGATTTTTTGTACAATCGGATATTCTTTGTGATTTGGAGCACCAAAGGCCATTGTATCGATCAAGGTCCTCAATTTGTTTCAAATATGATTGAATATTTCTTGGAAATCTACTGAAATTAGGAACCGAAAATTTTCACCCTATCACCCCTAATCCAATGGGCAAGTGGAGGTAACCAATTGAGAACTCGAGAATATTCTAACTAAGGTGGTCAATGCCGATAGAAGGAATTGGGTACCAAAGCTTCCTGAGGCCGTCTGGGCCTACAACATGACCTGAAAACAACTATTGGTTTTTCTCCCTATGAGCTGGTATTTGGGAAGAAGCCACTATTTCCTGTTGAGTTCAAATTGTGCACCTAGTGAACAACGTTGGAAGTTGGGATCAATTTGGATGAAGCACAATGTGAACGAGTGCTGCAACTGAATGAATTAGATGAAATGTGGATGGAGGCACAACAATAGACAAAAATTCTACAACATCAGTGAAAACCTGGCATGATGCTCATATAAAAAGGACATTTCATGAGGGATAGTGGGTTTTACTCTTTGATTCCTACTATCGCCAGCTTTAAAGGCAAGTTGCGTACATGTTGGTTGGTTCCTTATCGGTAAATCAAGTGTTTGATAATGGATCTGTTTCATTTATCTCCATCAATAGGTAACAAATGCTCCTCTACAAATCCTACTTGGTCTATTTCACAATGAAGGGGAAGCATTCATTGAAGTCATCCCGACCCCCTTGGGTATCTAGAAGGGCGTTAGGTGGGCGAGTCTACTTGGAATCGGAGCAAAATAGTGAAGTGGGTTAGACGGTATTTCATATGCAATGGTCGGGCCTCTGTCTTGGGTGGTGATGCACTTAAAATGCTAATTCACCTTAAGAAGGGACATGTCAACCTGGCCCTCTGCTTAAATCTGCCTGAATACCTCACGGACTCCATTATTAAAGTTTGCAAGAAGTACCAGTCCGGTGGAGGGAATTCTATCATTAAACACCAGGGTTGATTCATTTGTTATGCTCACATCAGGTCTTCTTTAGACCAAAGCAAAGGCTCGAGGGACTTGCTATGGGCAAAGGGTCAAGACCAAAATAACTGAAATCCAGTCTTTTTGTGCACCACAATCTACCTTTGCACCGGGCCCTTTCCCTTCACACGACCAAACAGAGGTAGTTGGTGTCCTCGAGCATGCAGACACATTTGGCACTCCCAAGGGTCCATCCCCTTCCATTTCTGGCTCAAAAGGCAAGTACACCTTGGCTCCATCTTTTCCATGCACCTACGACCTCGATGACTCGCCTTCATTGTTAAATTCAGTGGTTCCCAATCAAAGACTTTTCCTGATGATACCGCCCCCATTCGAGAAGAACACCATGAGGAGGATCACCTGGCCATTTCGACACTTTTTATTCTTGCATCTACGGAAATTCACCCTATGGTTCCTAAAGTTCTTGGCACCTAGGTTGCATCTTCTCACAACTATTTGGAGGAAATCACACTGCTGAAAGCTCAATTGCGAGGTATGGAAGAAACAAACCTTTTACTTCAAACTAAATTTACACAACAAACAATAGAGAAGGTTCGAGAAATCACTTCCCTACAGATTAAAGTAAGTAGTTTGAAGCATCAACGTGATAAGAGTCTTAACATCTTGGATAGATTCCATCAGTTATCCCTTCAGAAAGAGAATTGAGGAAGGAAAATCAAAAATTGAAAAGCGAAATGGAATCTATACAAGAGGAAAAGTAAAAAGTGACATCTATTTTAGACTCTGTCTGTCCTTTGGCCCTCAAGCTTCTATCCTATAGAAAACCCTCTCCAGTCTATAACATGTTCATTCAAGAACAATTTTATTCTTGACAGTTATTCCAATTGTGTTGTCAAGCTCCCCATGAAATTCCCAATGGCACCAATTTCTTATCATTTTATAAGTGTAGTACTCTGAGATCCATTTTTTTTTGTGAATTCTACCTTCATAACATGATAGTTATAAATGTGCCTAATTTCTTAATCAATTTATTTGTGGGTGATTTCCAAATCAAGGCCTTTCAGTCTGCACTACGAAATCAGATCATCTGGGGTCAGCAAATAGATATTTTCAATCACACCACTCAGTCCATTGGGTTCCACATCCATCCAACTCATCACACTGATGTAGCTCTGAGAAAAAACTTTCGCTCACTTTACTATCAGGCAGGAGTTGGGGTAAACACTTCCCAGATTTTACTTCAATGTGTCATGGATTTTGAAAATTATAGTTAGCAGAACTTTAGGAAATCTTGGCAGGTATGTGATAGGAGGTGGGATACTTTGAGTATGCCCTTGAAACGCAGGGAGGTTCTCTCTCCCCAAAACTTGAGCTGGAGCATGTGTAGGGGTGATGCCCTCATCACCATTATAAGACAGACCATAGAGAAAACCAGCCAACAGTATAATGATGAATGGGCAGGCCTCCAAGTACGCACACCACTCCTTTTGAGCCCTCTTACTACCTGGAAGAACAATGCACCTGAGTTAAATGACAGCTTCACAACATGGGTAGAGGTTACCTCCAACACTCAAGGATATAAGAACACCAGAAAATAATATGCTGATCAATTTGAAGAATATGACATGGTGGAGTAGCTTGGTAGGCGAGCATGATGAAGATAAGTTACATAGGGACATGCAATAGGTAAATTCAGGGGGAAAATGATGAGTGCATTGTTTGGCTCATTGATATCATTTCTTCAAGCCAAAAATACTCTTTTGATATGACTTATTAATACATGGGGATGTTTTGTGTAGTTATATCTTAGTAGGTTTGATGCATTTTCCTTGCTATAGTTTATGAAAACTGATTATCACATGAACCTCCTACTAACTATCTTTGTGAGATAAAATGTGATGATGTGTGTAGGAAATGATGGATGTTGCTGGTAGTTATGGAGCCCGAGTTCGGAGCAAGCGGCAAGAGACTGTTTCCACCAAAGTTGACCTATTAGTTTGGGGCTTGTTCCTAACTACCCGTAGAAATTTATGCATTTTAATTAGTATTTGGTGGACGGTGATTAATTCCACCTGTTATGGTGAGCCTTGTAACTAACAGTACCTATATGAAGACTTTGTCTTCAGAACATATAAAAGAACTACTTTTGATATACGGAGATAGATTATCTGCATTCAGTTTTTGGCATTATTATTTACTGTCTATGCTATGAAACTTATTCTGAGTTAATGAAAGTCATGACATTTTGAGAATCAAAGGTTGTTAATCCCTCTATCCCAAGGAAGAGCAAGGGCCCACTCGACCAAGGAGATAAGAGGTTATTTTGAGTTCATTTATGCATACAGTTCTTTGATTGGATTTACTGCAATTGTTGTTTGAGAATCTTACATGTGTGCTTTGATTGACTATATTTGTTTTCTTCATTATCGCTTTCATTTAGACTAGATGTTTCCATTATGAAAATTTGGTTAACAAGTAATCTCTATTTTTGCTAAGCTTCATTTATACAGTTGTAATTTCATTTGTTAAAAGTAGTGTGTGTGCATTTCATTTTCCAAGAGAAGATTAGCTGTTAGTTTCCTTTCATCATGAATAGTTGAATTACAGAGAGTTGTATTTCAATTCTGTAGATTTGTATTGCATTTTTGTAGATTAGTCACTAAACTATACAACCCCCAACAGACCTAACAAATAATTGGTTCCATTAAACTCCATTGCATACTTGCCAGACACAACCCACGGTTTAGAATGACACCGACAGAAGATTATGTTAGTTAAATGATTGGAGCAATACAATGACCCATCACCATGCCTTTGTATCTTGTAGGATCCCCATTTTTTCAGCAATCATCTTTGATTAATTTCAGGCTTACTTCATGGTGTAGATGTTGGTTTGTTATCCAACATTCTAAATCTTTTCAAAATTTCTTTTGCATACTTTTCTTGAGAAACAAAATTCCTTGCTCTATTTTCTTGACCTCAATGCTAAGAAAATACTTCAATAATCCCAAATCAGTCATCTCAAACTCCTTCTTCATGGCTGATTTAAATTCATTTATTGCCTTGTTTACATTTCTAGTAAAAATTAAATCATCTACATACAAAACAACAATTAAAATCTCACCATCGTTTTCTTTGATGTAGAGTATGGGCTCACTACTACTTTTCGAAAGACATTACTAATCAGATAGGAATTTATCCTAATATACCAAGCCCTTGGTGTTTGTTTGAGTCCATACAATGCTTTCTTGAGCTTGTATACCTTTCTTTCATGCCCTAGAATTTCATAACCAAGTGGTTGTCCCACATACACTTCTTCTTCTAACACTCCATTAAGAAAAGATGATTTGAAATCCATTTGATGGACCTTCTATTTGTGATGAGTAGCTTTACACACCAAAATTTACACGTGTTACATTGTTGGAAAATGGTTACAAAAGGTTGCCAATGATGATTCATGTATTTTCCAAAGGTGTTCGAGCTCCTAAACCTCCTTATAACTTATATTTATAGCCTAGTTTTCCTTAATCAATTATTCTTTTTATGTAGCTTCCCACTTCATTTAGTCTTAGTTTTGGCCTTTAGTTGCAAAACTACCACCCAAACAGGGTGACGGTTTTGTAACCGTTACCTAGTAAGGAAGTGGTCTTGCAACCATCACTCTACGTAGAGTGGTAGTTTTATAACCACCGCCTTGGTAAGGTGGTGGTTTCAGAACCACCGCTCTACACAGGAGGTGGTCCCGTGCTTTTTCAAAAATCTTCACCTGAGAATTGACGCATGATTTATTCACTTAAGTTCACTTTTTGAGAATTTTTCTCACCCATTTTAGCCGATTTCAATCTTAAGTGAATTGTGGCAATATCCTCTTCCACTTTTGATTTGTAATTGACTATTCAAAATCCCCCTTCATGCTATGATTTGGCACTCTATTATTTCCAAATGGCTGAAACATTTCCCATACAACCTTCTATTTAACCATTTCTTGTTTTGAATAAAATTATTGGAGATCATTTTGTGTATTCTTGTATTGTTAATCTGCCACATTCTTACTAGAAATTGCATAACCAAGCTTTGTTCACTTGTGTTATCTCTCGTCCACATGCATTGCTACTAGACTGCTATCAAGCTTCCATTACTCCAATGCATTCTCACTACTGCTTGTATTGCATTCCCAATCCCTTGGAATCACATGAACACAAGAGATTGAAAAGACAAATTGAGGGGACAAAGCATAACACAACTAGATTTTCCATTGCTCTATATTTCTAGGTTGGGGTTGATGTTAGTTTTCTTCATTTCTTCATATTATTGTTTATGAAATTATATGCATATACATATCAAATAAAGTAGAAAAAGTTAGTTTCTTCACAACAAATAGTTAAGTCAATTTCAAAGAAGCTTTACTATTCTATAGGAGTTTCTGTTCATAGATTCTTCCTTCTTTATCCCTCCGGGTTTAGAGTGAAGTACATCTGGAGGAAGCTTTCTTTGCAAACAATAGCATAAAGATAATATATTTGTCATATATTGTGATTTCCCTTAGATTCTCAAAAATTCTATTCGGGAGGTTACAGGGGAAGAAAATCTTTTGAAGCTTTTAATCTTCACGTGTATCTGAGATAGGAGAGGATTTAACAAATCCATAATTACTTATTGGAAAATATTTCATTTAATTAGAATAGATTAGAGAAGATTTAATTGTTTTAAATAGACTAGATTTCTTCTGCATGGATAAACAACTACATCTAGTTGTTTTATTTGTTTTAGGATTGATTAATTAAATTAGAAGAAATTTATTTCCTTTGTACGTATTGTTATTCCAGAAAAGCAAAAAAACATTTATCTTATTAGAGTAGTTGTTTAGTATTGTTTTATTTCATTTATATCTTGAAAACACCAAAAACATAGAATAAATTTAATTCAATTAAATTAGTTATTAATTTCGTGATCAAAGTAGACCATTGCAATACATGACCATCAACAATCCTCAACATGAAAACATATACGGAAGTGATACATGGTTATCACAACCTAACGGTCCCGAATTAATTATGGACATAAATATGGGACTCCGTCTTCTTGTCCTTAGAACACTAGCATGATACGCTGAGAAGATTGAACATTTAAATGTTTTGAATATCGTGGTTGATAAATCCTACAAATACTAGAATGCCCTTGGCAATAGAGTTTAAACGTACATGACCATACAAGGATCGCAACCACCAAGAGTTTATGGTTGTGATCCATGGGTTCCCCAACTGCAAGGGCCTAAACACCGGTTGACCTCAATACATGAATACACTCATTAGTTTTTAGGTCATCTCCACTTCCACTTGATATCATTAGATAGCTAAATGTTCTAAATGAGGAAGATCATCGAGCCCTTGCATTTTGGACCACTTTGGCTAACTGACCATAGAGCTAGTGGAACCACACCTCCCTTTCATTCATTCCATGAAATTTTTTGGAAATCGTTATGAGGCACCCATTGGTCTTCCATGCATCACACAACCCGTTGAAAGGATTTCCATGGAGCTTGATATCAATTGGAGTCTCCATGTGGCTATTCTTTCATATCCATCCATTAGACCAGTTCAGGTTAGAAGGGCATTACTTTCACTTGATGAGTAGATCCTGATATTGCGAGTCGAGGAAATTGTTTTGGCTTGATAACTTGTTCATCCCATTTACCCACATTCTCATTTATGTATCACATTTTCTACCACTAGCCATATTTAGCATGTTATGCCCAAACGAAATTCTTTCAAAACATGAACCAATATATGTATAGGATGCAAGGACATGTTGATGTATTACCTAAAAATAACACCTCTACCCTCCCATAATAAAAAAAAAAATTCTAATGAGGGGTGGCTAAACAACAATGAGAAATTTATAGTAGGATATCACATTCCTTTTCAACTTAACCAAGCTCAACATGTGATAAAACAAAACACCATGCCATCATCAGGCGAGGTCATCTCGACATTGGTGGATATGGTTAGAGAATTAGAACTTACCCAAGATACTCTTGCTCCATCTCGCTTCAGGAAAGGAAAGGTTATCCATCATCCGCATAACTTTTGCCAAGTGCCTATTGTGCTAAATCCTCTCTAGTTTACATGGGTGTTCCTGGCCCCGGAGATCTTTTCACAGATCGGCACCTTGGGTATGCCCCCTCATGCTACATACAAATATCCTCAACAGGCACCAACCGGAAGTGCATTCTCAAATGCCATCCCAAATAAAAGTGCAACGTTCCCGACTTTGTGCCCCTACTCTGTACTGCAGTAATGATACCCATATGTACACATGTATTCCAAATCACCACAGGGGACATGTACTCTTTTCCTAGTCCATATGGTCAGCCACAAGGGATTCCTTATGCCTCCACAAACATCTATGTTGCACCATATCAACAACCAATTCCACCTTTGCCTCCCCAATAGGGGTCATCAATGGTCGAGTCTACGTAGTAGGTACCTACTCTAAATCTCTTAAAGAGCCCCTTGAGTTCACCATATGGAGTGTTATGCTCCCATGACCTCTACTAGATCTTCCTAAATTTAAAGGATAGGGAGATTCAAAGGCACATATCAAAGCGTATGCCACCACCATTCAAAAGCTGCTACCAGGGGATGCTTTCATAGAAAATATATTCCCTAAGACTTTAAAGGAATCGATCTCAGATGGTATTATATGATGGTTGAGGCTTCAATACATTCCTTTAAACAACTTGTGTTTGAATTCATCAAAGATTTCAACATGAACAAGTTACTAAGGACAAGAATAAGGGAATTCCTACATATAAAGCAAGAGAAAAAAGAGTCTGCTACACATTTCATCTAGAGATGGTGGAAAGTCCTCTACTCTTCAGCAAGTACTCCCAACATGGATCAAATGGAGCTCGTGATCTATTCCTTCACTCTATTAATCGGGAAATGAAGGAGGAGGTCCAGAAGTTCCCACTTAGGAGCTATGAAGAAGTTCCCATATAGATCAAGAAGCAATAGACAGTGGTTGAAATACCTACGGTTCAAATGGGAAATTGATCACTCCAAATCAGGGTAATTTAAGTTACCCAACAACACAAACAATAATTAACGATCAAGGTCCTAAAAAAAAACCGTGGTGTTACAATTGACGGTGTTACAAACCAAGCAAAGAAACCAAATGTTGTTAGAAACCAAATGTTGTTAACACCTCAAGCACAAATAACATTAACAAAAACACGAATGGTGATAATCAAAGGAGTAAAAAATTTTCTCATGTGATCAATGCTTTGTGGAATTCAATTGTCCTCCACCCTAACAAAAACAACAATTTCAAGATCAAGGACCTAACCAATACCCAAATGGGTACCAAAACCAATATCAAAATCAAGGGCAATAACATCAAAAATTTAATTACAATAAAACACATTTGAATAACAATCGAACTTTAGACCGCAACAAAAACAAACCAAATAACTTGGTATTATGATCCTGACCTATATTGCGGATTCCATAGGGTCTAAGGGCATGATGCTAGAACTTGTCGAGATTTAACAAATTCTTATAACGCTTACCAAAGGACCAAAGGTAGCTCTTTGTTAATATGTTTTTGGTGAATCCTATGGAACAGACTCAAAATAATTACATGGGGCATGTATCCCCTCAAAACACATTGTCCATGATCTTTAACGATCCCCTTCAAAGATGCCTTAACAATGGTAAGTTGGACCCCAATGGATAAAACAAGGATATCTCGGTGGGAAATAATGATCATGAAGCTTCGACTTTGTCAAACCCATTGGTGGTACCTCCATTGGATGGTCACCAAAAAACTAATATTATGGGTCTAGTAGAGATAGAAATCGAACCCCAAATAAATGTTGCTACGACGAACTCAAGACTACTCTTTGCAACCTATTCCTATTTACCCATCCATATCATATGATGTTCGAGAGACACTTTCAAATCCGGTGGGGCTTATGACTTGATCAATGATTTAACAAATACCTTTTCTCACATCTCCTTCTTAGATTTGTTAAAGAACTCCCCTACTCATAGAGCTACTTTATTGGAAGCATTAGGTCTTAGACATTTGATCAATGTCACCCCTCCTCCGAAGCACAAATAAATCACACAAAATTTGATGTATATCCTTCTGGGAAACCAGAAAGAGATGTTGGGTTTGTATTCAATGTTAGTTAGATTCCCACAGATGTAGATTTGACATGTCGAGGTGATCCAACTCTGTATCTACATCCGTGGATTTACAATAACTACGTAAAGAGTGCAATGATCGATGATGGGGAAACATTCAACATTTTCCCCTTTTCTTTTCTCTAGAAGTTAGGCTACGAGAGAAATTTTTTTCTCTTCGATAAGAAATATGATGAGAGGGTATGATAGCATCAAGGAAATGTCAATTGGAACCATCGTGCTACCAATTATCATGGGGCCCAAGATAATTCTCACAGAGTTTTATATCATAGATTAGGAAACCAACTATAATATGATTATTGGCCATCCTTGGATACATCGCATAAAGGTGACCCCTTCCACATTATTTCAAGAAGTTATATTCTTACATTTGAGGAAAGTATTCATTGTGTAGGGTGACCCGAAGCCCTTTGAAATTCACTTGGCTAACCTAAAGAAGAATCATAGGGTACATTATGAGTTTGTGCTCCCCAAAAACCAATTAAATAGGCCCACAAGTTCGACACTAGAGAGAAAACTAATTCCCACAATGGAATTAGGAACTACTAGTTTGATTGAAGGTATTCCTACAGTCAAGGATGAAACTACTATTGTAGAGACAATATCAACATGAAATCACAAAAATATTGTTAAGATATCGAGAGAATGATTTGCCAATTCTCCTTCCATTTGATTCCATGGGCATAGGACATGATCTAGGACTCAACTCTCTTCCTGTTGATGGGATTTACATGGTTGAAGTCTCAGAAGAAAGGGAAGAAGATACAAAGAGTGATCCAACATTAATCTTCCCAAGCAACTATTAGAATCTTAATTTCGATGGAGCAAAGTGATACTTTGGTGCTGGGGCAAGTGTGATCCTCACTTCTCTTGAAGGAAAGGTCATGCCTTTTTCCTTTAAGCTAGATTTTGAATGTACAAACAATGGTGTAGAATATGAGGCTCTCCTTCTTGGTCTCATAGTAGCCAAAAGGATTGGTGCTTGTAACATTAGAGTGTTGGGTGATTCACAACTATTCGCTAATCAAGTTTCAGAGGTATATGAGACTAGAGCAGAACACTTACAGCTCTATAAAGTTGTGCTCAACTTAAGAAAAGGTTTGGAATTCATTTCAATCAAATCCATTCCACATGTACAAAAAATTCTCGTGGATTCAATAGCTAATTCTTCTTCTTACTTCTATATGAGAAAAGAGCTAGAAGATATTAAATTCATAGTTTTGGTTCACCCTAAACCCTTAGTTTGCAAGATGCCAACCAATCCAATATTAGCATACATCGAGGCTGAGAATGAGCCTGCTACCCTACATTATGCAAAAATGATGAGGCTATCTTAGGGTACCTTAATGATTATATAGATTTACATCCCCAACATCATAAGAAAGGCTTTACTCTCATTCCTCACTCTTCCTCCTATTTTGGAGATCACATGATGGACCCTTCTTCCTTAGAAGGCCTTGAGATTTGTGAGATAGAAGAGGAAGGGGAATTAGAAATACCTTTAGCCCTACCTGAGTTTGAAGAGGGTAATTCCTCTTTAATCAAAGGGATGATCAACATTAACATCGGGATGGAGGAGGACCCAAAAATTATGAAGTTAGGTTCTTCACTTACTCCTAAAGAAGTAGAGATACACATGAATATTCTTAAAAAAATTTGAAGGCATTTGTGTTCAGCTATAAAGAAATGACAAGAATTTATCCTCATGTTGCAGTTCACAACCTTGTGACCAAATCTGATGCCAAACCCATCAAGAAAAATTACAAACCTATGAAACCAAAGGTGGCACTAATGGTTAAAGAGGAAGTTATGAAACTCCTATAGGTGGGGTTCATCAAACCTATTGATTACTCAATGTGGGTATCTAACATCATCCCCATTCTTAAAAAGAATGGAAAAATTCAAATCTACATTGACTTTCCGATATACACAAAGCATGTCCCAAAGATGATTTCCCACTACCATTCATTGATGTAATAGTTGACACAACAATTGGTTATGAGTTGTTGTCCCTCACGGATGGATTTTTTAGGGTATAATAAAATTAGGATCTTTGAGGAATATCAAACAAAGATGAAATTTATTACTCCTTGGAGAATTTATTGCTACACAGCCATGTTGTTCGGCCTCAAGAACGCTAGTGCCACTTACCAATGGGTGATGACTTACTTATTCCATGATCTCATTCTCAAGATTGAGGAATCATACATTGATGACCTTCTAGCTAAGGTTAGAAAGTATTGCGATCACCCTAAGGTGCTTTGTATCATCCTCTCTTGTGTAATTGAATATGGTGTTACAATGGATCCGAAAAAATTGTGTTTAATGTGATGGGTGGGAAATTAATGGGATACATCATCTCTTCATGAGAGATCAATGTAAATCCAACAAAAATCTAGGTAGTTTTAAAAATGACCCCACCATCAGAAAAGTCAGGAATTAGGTCCTTTCCTAGAAAGCTTGGTGTAATCCGTAGGTTTATTCATGATTTAACCTTTATGATTCATCCGATAAACAATTTGTTAAAGGATTGATGCAATATCTAGATGGATGAATGTTATGAGGAATTCGAATCAGTCAAACGATTCCTTTTGTCACATCCCACACTCATGCCTCCCAAATCAGATCGACCTCTCATTTTATATTCACGAGCTACAAATGTCTTATTTTCCTACATCCTAGCACAAGAGGATGACGAAAAATGAGAACATGTAGTCTACTTCATCAGTCATACGTTGCTCAACTATGAGAGACGTTATACACAGGTAGAGAAAGAATGTATTTCTATAGTATTAACAACAAAGAAGTTAAGGCATTACATGGTTAACCAAGAAACGAGGGTCATTGTCAAGATAGATCACTTACAGAAAATTTTAATGCATGTTTCTTTATCTAAGAAAGTTGGACATTTCATTACCCTAATGGGTGAGTTCGAGTTAACTTTTGTTAATAAGAAGTCTCAAAAGGAAAAATTATTATGGATAGGTTAGCTGAAAACCCATTAGATGATGGGGAATTGGAGAACTTGGATTTCCCTGATGAATGCATGTGTTACATAGAGACCAAGCCTCTTATTTCTACATGCCCATGGTATGTAGACATTATTAACTTCATTATGGACAATGCGTACCAGAGAAGAGAACTTATAATAGAGATGATGGCTACACATTATAGCCACCAAATATGTTATCATATAAAAATTTATTTATTGAGCCTTTGACGGATATTTTAGTAAGGTGTTTCGATGAGGAAGGATACAAAAATATCCTTGATGGAGCCCACAATGGGGTCTGTGGAGGTCACTTCAGAGGTCACACCACCACTAGAAAGATACATTAGATGGGATATTTATGTCATACATTAGAACATGATGCTGTAGAGTATGTGCATAGGTTCCAAAAGTGTTAGGATTTATCACACGAGATTCATATACCTTCCCAGGATTTACAACCAATAGCAACCTTTGGCCCTTTTCCATGTGGGGTCTAGATTTGATAGGGAAGTTTTCTCCATTGTCAACAGATGACCATAATTTTATAATTATGGCCACTACATACTTCATGAAGTGGTTTGAGGCCATGCATCTTACCACCATACCAAGATCTATAATTTTGAAGTTCATTATGAACTAGATCATCTGTAGGTATGGGGTCCCACAATTCATTATATCTAATAATGGAACGTCCTTCAAGAATGAGGAGGTACGCGAGTTGTGTGAAAATTTTAAAATAAATCACCACATGGCTTCTCTCTACTACCCTCAAGACAATGGATAGGCTAAGGAAACTAATAAGATGCTGAAATCCATCCTCCTGAAAACTGTCAAGGAGAACAAGTGAGATTGGAACTTAAAGTTATTTCTAGCCTTGTGGGCCTATAGAACATCAGTAAGAACACTGGCAAGGATAACCCCTATTCTTTGGTGTTTGGTTTTGAATTAGTTATACCACTTGAAGTTGAAATACCCAGTCTTGAATATCACTACAAGGAATTTTAGGAGAATAAGTATATCATGAGACACAAATATCTCGAGTTAGATAAAATTGATGAAGCTTGATTTAATGTGGAGCAGTGACATAGTGTTTATGCTGACATGATGGCTCGTCAATATAACAAGAAGGTCTATGAACATGAAATATGTGAGGGATATATGGTGTTGATACTTGATATCTAGATAGATAGTAAAACTAGCAAGGGAAGGAAATTTAGGCCCAAATGGTTGGGCCCATATTGAGTCATATAGTACTATAAAAATGGGGCTTATCACCTGTGTACACTAGAAGGTGAGGAATTTGGAGAATCTATCAACTGCATTCACCTAAAGAGATACTATGTATGATCCATTTTCATTTTAATATGTATACTACTTACATCTGCATTGCATTATCATCTACTAGCCCATTCTGTGAAATTCGTAATCAAGGAACTTATTTTAAAGTAATTTAAAAAAAATGAAAGCATTGGAAATATTTCAATCACATCTTTTCAAACATTCTCAATATTATCATGAAGCATTCATTATTCATTTCATCATTTCAAATGAATTAGGATGGAGTCTTGACGTTAATCCCACCAAGGCTTACATACTTGGTTTTTCTTCTAGCTTAATTGTTTTTACCTTCTGGTTTATTCTAGAATATTATTGGTGTCACATATATCCCATATATACCTCTTTGGAAATGAAAACATTCTAAAACATTTTACTTGGGTCATTTTTTTTCCTATATCAACCTTCGGTGATGAGCCCTCACATCTTACTAGTTGCATGGGGTTGAGGCTAGGGGAAAAATCTCCCTCCCAAAATCACAACTTAAATTTCAAAATAAAAAAGTATATATGTCAAATCAAAATCAACACAAAATTTTCATTTACACACTTCCTTACCCCACCAATCTTCAGTGTTGAGCTCGTGCCTCTTACAAGTGGCGTGTGGTTGGGAAAGGAGGGAAGTTCCCTTACTCACATATGCCTTATCCTTGGTGATGAGTTCATGCTTCCTACTGGTGGTATGGGGAAAGGTGTAGGGGGTATTTGCAAATAAATTAGTAAGTTAAAAATAGTTTCATTCAATAAAGAGTGCTTTGAAAATAATAAATTCCAACAAAATGAGTTAGATGTCCAAGTTCTAAAGAGTTTTAAACCTTAAACCAAATTTTGTCAATCAAGTGGCCATCTACGGATCTAAGTCTAGATAAACTGGTAAGCAAATCACATTTTAAACTATGTAGCAAACTTGTGTAGAGCTAGGTTGTAAGTTCTCAATTGGGTTTCTATCAAAACCTTGTCTTTCTCTCACCATTTCCATTTATCAAAATCATACAATTCACGTCCCTTATGGCTCTCGGTGTTGAGCCCTCACATCTTACTAGTTGCATGGGGTTAGGAGTGGAGTGAATTCATTTTATTATCATATCATTATTCATCACATATTCCAAAAATGAAAATAAGTGTCAAACATTTCTTGAGAAATTAAGGTTCCACATAACATTATGCTTGCATAATCATCACATATCAGCATTAAAAATAACAAAAATAAATAATTTTTTTAGCATTCATCATCGAACTACATGCATTTTTAAAATCATATAAAATCAGAAATTCTAAACATTTGGTAGTACACATATGAAGAAAACCATGAATAAAGTAAACTTGGATGCAAAGAATAACTAAATAAAAAATAGATATTTGTATATATCATAGTAAGTCAAGTCTGTATACATAATGTCATCACACTCTAAGTGTGGCCTAAATTCTCACGAGGAGACAAAAATCACAAAAAAATAATATATACCTCACAAAATGGCATCAAAGCAATAAAGGCTCAATGGTCTATCCCTCTCTTCGGGAGCCTGAAGATGGTGCGCCATTGCGGTTGGGACTCTTGTTACGGCTATGATGTCATGAATGCATCAAATTATGAAAGTGACCTTGAGATCATTCACTAGTCACAACCTTGCTACGTGAATGAATCCACATCACCATCCTCTCTACCATCTCATATGCAACAATATTCTTGTCTTGAGTAATCAAGATATTTGTGGCCTTCTAAAGGGGTGAAAACACATCTCATGTGTGTTGTCTAGCCTTAAAAGGCTATTCCAGATCCTCTATTAGCTCCGCAAGATTATTCCCCATAGGGAGAAACAAGGTATCAACACAAACCTTATGAATAAGATCTCTCCAATGTCGTAGTGGCTACAAAATAAAGAAAGCAATAATGAGTTAGAAAAAAAATCAAAAATCAAAGAAAAAAACAATACGTAGTTTATTAACATTTCTAGATAACAAATTCAAGAGAAGAGTGTTTACATACTTGAATCTCTTGACATCCATGTAGGATCAGATGGTGTAGCTGGTGGTGGTGGTGCTTTTGTAGGAACCTCTTGTGCCTCCATCTCTCCTAGGGAAACATGATGTCCCATCATGGACTCCTTGTCACCGCGTCCCTCATGAGGATGTGGCTCCTCCGAAACCAGGGTTTCCTCCACATCTACCTCCTCTCTCTTTGTCATAGATATCTCTTGAGTAACCCTCAACTTTATGTCACTATCCTCATCCTCATCACCATCCCCCTCTGCTCCAACCTCCTCATTAGCCTCATCCTCCTCCTCCCCATTGTAAGTGGGTGTGGCCTCAATCTGGAGAAGGGCCATAGGTGGTCTGGGAACTGGTAACCTGTTAACACTGATAGATACTCCAGGTGTCACAATGGTCCAACCATGTCAGCCCTTAGGGACATCTCGAGCCCCTCTAAAACTATGATAAACAAAGTAGGCATAACAAGAAGAATATCATCGTCAATAGCCCAAAATGTTGGGGTACTTTGGTGGCAGGGTGGGCCTCCACCCTCACAGATCTATCTACTAACTATGAGGTGGTAGCACATGCAATCAGTATGGTCCCCTCCTAACCCCACAATCCAATCATGTCTTGGTAGGGTCTCTCAATAAAATCAACCATCATCAATGTAGAAATGGGCTGATGTGGCCCTCTAAGAACTGACAAACCTATCCATCTAGTGGCCCTAATAGACCCTAGATCCTGTACACCTATTCCCATATGATAAAGGATGATCCACTTGGTACACCAAGCTCATAACTAATGTAGGATGGCTCAGCTTATTTCTCCGAGAGCCTCAAAACTTGATATAAGTCATGGTATATAGACCCCAAGATATCCACACCCCAGGAAAAGATCCTCCCATGCTTTGCTTAATCTACATGATGATGGGAGCCCAAAAATACAAGAGCTTGTCCCCACCCTTGTCTCCCACCAAACGTGAAGCCAGAATACCAATGATGGCCTTACATAGGGTAGGGATAGGTGCAATGGACACAGATAAAATCCTCATACCTTGCTTGGTGCCCTTTGACGCCTCATCATCCCCCATGTAGGAAGCATGTTGTCTATATCTCGATGTCTCCAAGGTCAATCATATCCTAGTCATAGGTATGTCAAGAATCTTGTAGATGTCCTCTAGAGTGATGGTTTACCATCCCCTCACACCTAGAAATAAGAAAGTGTTCCGGTCTACATCCCAATAAGATAATATATCACATAGAATCTGGCTAGTTGGTGTTATGTATGACACTGTGCAATCCTCCGCATGTCATCCCAAAGGTAATAAATATACCTCACCCCGAGTCAGCTGATTAAGAATTCCTAGAATCCAATCACACACTCTCTCTCGGCTCCAAAGATTTATAACTCCTTTTGCATCCACCAAAACAAGAAAAGGGGAAATTTAGTAACACATTTCAATAAACAAGCTCATCAAAAACAATATAAAATAACTTAAAATCCAAAAACAATAGTCTAACTTGGTCAATTTAGCTCTTTGTCTCGATAATTACAAAACCGCCGCCCTGTACAGAGTGGGAGTTTTGTAACCGCACTTGGCTAGGGTGGTGGTCTTGTAACCGGGCCCCGACACGTGGTGGCAGACCATTTATAGAATCGACAGGTCATCCCCTTTAGCCTAAAAACTCAAAAAAACACAAAAATATCCCATTTTGAATAAAACAAAAGCTAGACCCACCTAAATTACCCCCTAGGGAACATTTTCACATAAGAAATTTTGAAAATAACCCTACTAGGCTTAGATTTTTCAAATTTTACATTTTAGGTTTCAAAATAAACAACTGAGAAATGCTAACCTTTGTCTTTTGTTGGGTCTCTAACTCGTGGAGCCATGATCACGTTGTTGCCCTCATCATTTTGACTATACTATCACTCAAAATGGTCATTGTGGGTCTAGAGATCCAAAATCACTAAAGGGGATATGTGCAAATGAATTGAAAATGAATGGTTTTGTTATATATATGCTTTTTTAACCTCATTTTGAGTGTATGTGCTTTATAGGGCTAGAGCACTGGCACATGTATACTTCTATCCCCACGCAGATGGTAAGTCCTCTTGTCATTTTGTTTTAGTGTTTATTTTCCAATACTTTATCTATCTACACTTGAGTTTTTGTGTGTGTAAAGGTAGTAGGAGCATGGATGTTGACATTTTAGTACATGGGCGTGTCACGTATAGCTTCTAACCCATTTTGAGAATGCTATATTCAAATTCTACATTTTACACCTCTTCATGGTTAAAATGCTTCTTTGAGGGGGAAATATGTACGCACCCGGACTTTTCACATGCTAAATTTTCATAAAAAAGTTACAAAATGTCATTAATGATGATTCATGTCTTTTTCAAAGGTATTCAAGCCCCTAAAACTCCTTGCAACTTATATTTGTAGCCTAGTTTTCCTTGTTTAACCACTTCTTCCTTTTCTACAGCTTCCCGCTTCATTTCACTTTAGTTTTGGACTTTAGTTGTAAAAAGCCACCTTGCTTGGGTGGAGATCTTGTAACTACCACCATGGCAAGGTGGCGAGTCCTATAACCAAGCACTCTAGCATGTGGTGGCAGTCCTGTGCGCTTTTCCAGAATCTTCACCCGAGAATTGACACGTGATTTCTTCACTTAAGTTCACTTTTTGAGCATGTTTCTCACATGTTTTAGCTGATTTCAAGCTTGAGTGACTTGTGGAAATATCCTCTTCCACTTGTGAATTGTAATTTACTATTGAAACTCCCCCTTCATGTTGTGATTTGGCACTCTATTGCTTCCGAATGGCTGGATCATTTCCTAGCCAACCTTCTATAAAACCATTACTTGTTCTCAAACAAATGACCGAAGATATTTTTGTGTATTCTTGTATAGTTGAGCTACCACATTCTTGTTGGAAATTACATAGAAAATATCTATTCACTTGTGCTATCTCTCTTCCACCTGTATTGCTACTAAAATTCTATCAAGCGATCATTACTCCGCCGCCTTCTCACTACTACTTCTACTACATTTGCAATCCCTTGGACTCACGTTAACATAGGAGATTGAAAAGATAAATTAAGGGGACACAACATAACACAAATGGATTTTCCATTGCTCTATATTTCTAGGTTGGGGTTGATTTTAGTTTTCTTCATTTCTTCATATTATTATTTATGAAATCATATGCATATACATATCAAATAAAGTAGAAAAGGTTAGTTTCTTCACAACAAATATTTAAGTCAATTTCAAAAAAGATTTACATCTTCCGTAGGAGTTTTTTTATGATATATTATTCCTTCCCTATCCATATGGTTTTGGAGGGAATTACATCTAGAGGAAGCTTTCTTTTCTAGCATAGAGATAATATATTTGTCATATATTGTGATTTCCCTTAGATTCTCACCAATTCTATCCAGGAGGTTACAGTGGAAGAAAAGCTTCTAAATATTTCATTCTTCTCGTGTATCTGAGATAAGAGAGGATTTAACAAATCCACAATTACTTATTGGAAAATATTTCATTTAATTAGAATAGATTAGAGAAGCTTTAATTGTTTAAAATAGACTAGATTTATTCTGCATAGATAAACAACTACATCTGGTTGTTTTATTTGTTTTAGGATTGATTAATTAAATTAGAAGAAATTTATTTCCTCTATACATATTGTTATTCTAGAAAAGCACAAAAACATTTATTTTATTAGAGTAGTTTCTTAGTATTGTTTATTTCATTTATATCTTGAAAATACCAAAAACATAGAATAGCTTTAATTTAGTTAAATTAGTTGTTATTTTCTTAATTAAATTAGATCATTGTAATACATGACCATCAACAATCCTCAACAAGAATGCACATACGAAAGTGATCCACGGGTACCACAACTGAATGGTCTCGAGTTAATTATAGACATAGATATGGGACTCTGTCTTCTTGTCCTCAGAACACCAACACGATACATTGAGAAGATTGAACAATTAAATGTTTTGAATATCGCGGCTGATAAAGAATACGAATATTGGATTATGCTTGGAAATAGAGTTTAAACATACATGAGCATACCAGGATAACAACTGCTAAGATTTTATGGTGTGATCCACGGGTTCCCCAATCGCAAGGGACCGAACACTAGTTAGACCTCGATACGGACTATGCTCATTAGTTTTTAGGTTGTCTCCACTTCCACCTAATATCATAAGAAAGATAAAAAATCTAAACAAGGAATCTCATCAAGCCCTCGCATTTTGGATCGCTCCAACTAACCGACCATAGAGCCAGTGGAACCACGCCTCCCTCTCATTCATTCCATGACCTTGTTTGGAAATTGTTATGAGGCACCCATTGGTTTTCCATGCATCCCACAACCTGTAGAAAGGATTTCCATGGAGCTTGATATTGATTGGAGTCTCTGTGTGGTTATTCTTTCTGATCCATCCATTAGACCAGTTTAGGTTAGAAGGGCCTTCCTTGCACTTGACGAGAAGATCCCGATATTGTGAGTTGAGGACATTGTTTTTCCTTGATAACTTGTTCATCCAATTTACCCACATTCTCGTTTACATATCACATTTTCTCTACCACTAGCCATCCACACATTCCACATTGGTTGTCTTGGGATGACCTCAAGAGGTAGAGTGTGGATGAAGGTCACATGTCGATTTTCATCCACACAAGTAGCTATGGTAATATTATTTCTCATTATAGCTAGCCATGATACTATAGAAAATGTCTCATTATAATCATGTCTAAGCTTTTTTTTTGGTAGCTTTTGACAGCTAATATTTCCTTGTATCTTTCAATTTGTCCTTCGGGAGTAGTCTTGGTTTTATAAAGGCACTTGAGTCAAATGAATTCCTTTCCTACTGAAAGGTCTACTAACTCCCATTTTTTTATTTTTCTATATTGCATGAATTTCTTCACACCATTTATTATCCTAGATTGCTTCTTCAAAATAAATTGGATCAACTACTGAAAATAAAGCAAAATTAATTATTTTCTTCACACTTTGACTTCTCATAAATCTCTTGAACACTCCTCATTCTTACTTTTTTCTAGAATGAGTTAGTTGATGATGAATATAATTCATTTTATGGTCCTTGCATGCTTTGTTGGATGCTTTCATGAGAAGATTCACCCCTTTGATAAATGGGTGCCCAACTTGGTGCATTTTTTTCTCTGCCATCTTTCACTTTGGAAATAATAATAGGTGCATTTTATTTTTCTTGTGGCTACTCCAATTCTTGTGCATCTCCCAAGATGCTTCCTTAATGAATTGAACATCCCGACTGATTATAATCTCTTTTGTAACTAGATTATACAATCTATAAGCTTTAGATTTCTCACTATATCCAATAAAAATGCACTTCTCTCCTCTATTATCCCATTTTTATCTTCTTTTCTTTGGCACATGTGCATATGCCACACATCCAAAAACTCTCAAGTGCTCAACACCTGGATTTCTTCCACTCCATGCTTATTGAGGTACCATGTTCCTCATACTCTTTGTAGGATATGTATTCATCAAATAGACTATTGTCCCAACTACTTCAACCCAATATTCATCAGGAAATCCTTTAGCTTTGATTATGTTCCTTGTCATTTCTTGAATGGTTCTTTTATTCCTCTCAGCTACACCATTCTTTTGAGGTGTATACCTTGTGAATTATTTCCTGATGTCGTGCTCCTTACGAAGTGGAGAAATTCATTTGATTTATACTTTCCCCCTCTATCCATTATCAATGTATTTATATAATGGCCAATGTGCTTCTCAACCATGGCCTTGAATTACTTAAATAATTGAAATGTTTCTGATTTATTTTTCAAAAAATAAACCTATGTTCTTTTGCTGAAGTCATTTACAAAAGTAATAAAATAATCACTTTTAGATATGGAGGGAGTCTTCATGGGACCACACAAATTTGAATGTATTATATCAAGAGGTGAACTTTATCTCCAAAATTTACCTAAGGGAAAATCATTTCTATGTTGCTTCCCCAATATGTAACCTTCACATACTTTATTTGGTTGTTGAATATGAGGAAACCCTTTAACCATTTGTTTTTATAAAGAACATGAAATCCACCATAACTCAGATGTCCATACTTGAGATGCCAAATATTAGATTGATCAATGACTATCATTTTGAATGTTGTTATGCCTTCACTCCACATCCTCAAAGGATTCATTCTATTTTGTGTCATCTTCACAATTGCAATCAGGTTTTTGCTTCCATTTTTTTCATATATCATGCATTCTCCATTTTCATTCCTCACCTTATATCCATTTTGGACAAGATTCCCAATACCGAGAATATTATACTTCAATTCTAGGACATAGAAAACATTATGAATCTGCTTCTTGTCTCCTTGCTTTGTGAGAATGGATAAAATTACGTTACCCACCACTAGAACCTTGTCATTTGTTTCCATCTTCACCGCATATTTGATTTATTCATCTATGTGATTAAACATATCTTTGTCTCAACACATCTGGTTGTTACATGAATTATCAAAATATCATATTTGTTTTTTTTCCTTTCTCAGCTATATTTCAAATTAGAAAGAAGGTTCCACTCTTTTCATTATTTTTAGGTTCAACTTATTTTGTATTAGAGAATCTTATATTATGATTATGATTTATCAAATCATATTATTTCTTTCTACATTCACTAGCATAATGCCCAAACTTTTTACAGTAATAACATTGCACATTTTATTTGTCACACTTTTGTGTAGAACCACCTCTAGAAGTGTTGTTGATACTTCCTCTACCTCTTCCTATTATTTATGTCTCTTGATGAATTTGTCTTCCACCTTCTTATTGGTTGCTAAATCTTCCTCTTTCTCTATTTTATGCTCCTCTCCCACTGCCTCTAACATTTGTATTTGTGTTGAAGTCTTATTCATTAGAGGACTTGGTTAAACTACTCATCCTTTGTTCATGGGTTTGAAAATAACCCATTATCTCATCAACCGTTATTTGTCTCAAATCCTTAAAATCCACTATTGCAACCAAAACTAGATCAAATATGGTTGGAAGGATCCTCAATACCTTCTCTATGATCCTATGGTATTCAACTACATCTCAATTTTTTTCTTGTGAAGAAATCATTTATTGATTCTGACTCTTTCATGAGAAGAGTTTCAAAATCTCTCCTCAACATCTGCAATCTTACTATATTCACCTTGTCACTTCCTTGATAAGTATTCTGTAAGGTATCCCATGTTTGTTTAGATTTTATAGTCACTTTTATTCTTGGGAAAACTGAATCAGTGACAACATTATGAATATAGCTTAAAGCCTTTGCATCCTTTCTTTTATTTTCCTTCAAAGCATTGTTTTGAAATTGTGTAAGTGCATTTAATGTGGCCTGGTCTACTACCTCTATATACCCTCCATCAACTAGTTCCCATAGCTCTTCAGAAGAAAATAATGTCTTCATCTTAATACACCAGATATCATAGTTCTTACCATCAAATATTGGGGTTGTTGCCATGATTTTCTACTAATATAAGCCATTACAACTCAACCTAACAAATAAGACTCAAAATCTCCAATAACCTCATGCTCGATACCAAGATTTTGGAAAAAAATGGTGCCACCTCGCAACCAACATAGGGAAAGACACAACCAAATAGACTTAGAGATGTTACTTTGTCTTTTCTTTTGTTTCTCTTCTTGTATCTTTTTCTCTTTATTTTTCTTACAAAAATTTGTTTAAATTGAGTGATGCTCTCTCTTTATATATATCCTCTTCTTGGTATATTCTTTTTTTCACCCTTATTCTATTTTCTTTGAGAGCCGGATCTCTCTATTTTTTCTCTTCTTTGTGTTTATTTATGCTCGGTCTTATTATATATTATATATATATATATATACTATATATATATATATATATATATATATATATATATATATATATATATATATTATACTACCTCTACGTTTCCTTATATTTTGATGACCCATAACCGAAACCAAAAAAAAATCCCATTGATTCTAGGATGTGAAGTTTTCCCAAGCACATCAATTTAGAATGTGATGGAATCGCTCCATATGTATACTTCTTTGGGCGGTCCATATCTCCATTGAATCACCTTAAACAAACTCGGATCTCGACACTAATATAAACTCTAGCTCATTCTAGGGATTCATGTCCATTAGAGTCCATCTCCTAAATGAGTGGCGGTATGCTTCCACTTTTCACGCCTAAGATCAAGTTGATTTTCCTTTGACCTGCCGCAAGAGAAAACTAATCTGAAAGTAATTATAGAATGTAGTTAATTATCTAGGGTTGAAATCCACTAGAGGGAAAACAAAAAGAGGTATTTGGAATTGTGCCACATGGTAAAATATTTAATGGGGGATTTAAAAATTCAACAACCATAAAGATAAATGATCACAAATATAAATTCCCATCAGCAGGGTAGATAGGAGATAGGGAAACAAAAATTGAACTCCGTGGGAGGCTCAAGATTAAAAATCCATTAATTATGACAAGGATGTATTTTTCTTTGCAAATTGACACCACTGTGGTAGAAAAGATGTGAGTAAAAAAACATGCGCATATGTGATCAAATATATAGGAAGCACTATCTTCCCCCTTTTGATGTTGTTTCCACTTTGACACTACCTCCTTTTAAAAAGAGACCGGATGATAGGAGAATCATACACCTATCAAATGTGCAATACTACTCCCGACTATTATTTAGGGTAGATAATCAATGAGAAACTTATTAAATTTATTGATGCAAGAATAGGATGAATATTAACATTATTAGTAGAGTCTGTGATCTCATAGGAGTGGTCGTCAACTTCTTTGGGAGCCCTTGTAGACGTAAAACATTTGAATGCAACCACAAATTATTGGCACACTTTTTTTGACGAATAAAATAATGTAGTTTGCAACATTAATTGATTAATTTTCTTAGATCTAAGGTAAGGATCTATTAGAATAGATGTCTCCTAGCTATAACATTTATTCACTTTGGTACCACACTTCAAAAACCATACACAAAAATTTGTGATAGTTTATTCTTAAATATATAAGGTGATAACACAATTGATTTTCCCCTCTAAACTACTTGATCTTCCATCATCTCACCTACTCGATATTATTTCTCCGATACCAACAGTAGAATTGTGTAGTAATAATAAATCTCTTCTCTTTTATATCATACTCAATACATTTTCTATTATCTATCCATTACAATAGAAAACCAACTTTCTATTAAATAGGAATACAAAACAACAAATAACCCCAAGTTACATGTATAACAAACTAACAAAACAAACTAACTTATAAAAATTAACTACCATACAATAATAATACATATAACTATTTAAATGGAGCACTAAATATTATGAATTCCTAACAACCTTATTTCATGTCATAAATTTTGATCGGGCTACAACATCCTCCTTGTGTTTCCATGGATTCATTAAATTCAATTAGTTCTAGCCATATATTATCAATTCATCAAATTTCCCTATGAAGGCATATAAATGGCCATATAAGGGGATTCCAATCCCTTCCAATACTACGAAATGTTGGAGGTTGTTACCAAAAACTAATATTTTTCCACTCACCAAAGATTCCCATGAGTTAGATGCATCTAAACCCAAGGAGCCAAAAAATTCTTCATCTCATGTCAATCCCAATGACCTTACATTCGCATTCTAAAATCCACCATCCAAATCTCACTTCAAGATCATTAAAATAGGATATGGGGAGTATGAAAAAAAAACTAATTTGATGTTTCTTAACTTCCCATGTCTCATAAAAGCTATGGTGGGCTCACCATGTACAAGAAAAATTAAGTTACATGTCGTCGGTTTGGTGTTACTTCCTTCATCAAGGGTAGATTCCTAACGGACACAAATCTTGAAATATCCTCTAGCTCTTGATATATGATGATAGTTTATCCTTCTCTTAAAAATCCAAAGAACATCCCATAGAAAATAAGATGTTAAAAATCATGAACTATAATGGAAAAGTATTCGACATCAATGAATAGGGAAATTTTGAACCTATTCTAATTCATCAAAAACCTTATGGTTATGGCATATGATACAAACATTTTCGTAATGTGCATCACATTATCAGTGATACAACTACTATCAACAAGGAACCCTCTCTCGAAATTAAAATAGGATTCAATTTTATCTTCTATAAGGATATTTTCTAAAAACCATTTTTATGAAATGATCATCCTACCCACTCAAATTAACTCTCAATACTCTAACTCCAGAAAATGGGGCCAACAATATCACAAACCTAACTTCTTTCAAAATAATGAAGTTATCATATAATTCATGGGAGTTTAAGATGGTATCCTTCCATGGGAGTTTAAAAATGGATTTGAGATCCATTCGGAAGAAATTAATAATATGCGAGAAGAATATGAGTTCCTTAGACCAAATAAATAAAAAATAAATACATATATAAATGAATTAAAAAACTCAAAATATCCTATTGAAAACCTCTCTAAGGCATTATTGTATGGAATAAAAAAATTATAAAAATAAATGAGTATATTGGTAGAAACCTTTATAAGGTTATAATAAAAAAAAATTCAAACTTCCCCGGCACCTACATAATTAAAAAATGAATCAACATTTCTCAAAGATATTGGTATTCCTCCAAAACCAATCAAACAAAGGCATATTAAGGAAAACTGTCTTGTAAAAAAGGAATGAAATAAACTAACCACATGAAATGCTCCAAAATAGAAATGATAGGTTACATTGTTGGTCCTTCAACCCCTTATGCTTACCTCCATCACCACCTAGTCCTTCCTATATTCCATCACCATCCAATTCATCCAAACCTTTCACCTAAGAAACAAAAATAATTGATCCCATATACCTCTTCATATACCGATATTGGCAGCACCTTCTATTATAGGGGCTATAATAAGACCTTGTGGAGATTGGGAAGAGATAAATTTCATGATAGTTATGGCTCACATAGGATCAACGACTACATTTGAGTGACAAGAGCTTATAAAATCCATGCAATTCAAAAACCTACATCCTTTATCAAAAACTTCCCCAAGGTGCTTTCAGATGGAAAAAAGTCAAAAATAGGAGAATAAATTGTCCAACACTGAAAAACCATCCTTTTGGTGCATTGGATAAGTACTATGATGAAAACCATTTCTAGCTTCATGGTAAGATTTTTTTCTACTAGTCCCCTGTACTTGAGGGGGGCGGACCTACTTAATCCTAACTCAATCCAACCATCTATTCACTCTACCTATCCTCCATTTCCCCTTCTCTCAACCTTAATAATAAAGTGGATTTGTTTGATATTTGTAAGGATAATAAATTGGCGTATTTAAGTTTTTCCATAGTACATTGGCATTATACCAATTTTTTTGCATTTTTATAGGGAATAGTCCTCGTGCATACCCTGTCTTGAGCTCCTTTGTCATTCTTGTCCTTCTACATTTGCATCTATATGCATCCATGATCCCAAATTTGTTTCCTTTATATTTAGCCTTAGTGTCAACCCCATAACAAGAAAAAAATCAAATAATCCCAAAATCCTAAAAACATCCAAAATAAAAAAATAAATAACACATTAGAAAAAATTAAAAATCCAACAATCCCTTGTCTTATCCTTAAGCATACCCCAAATTGGTTCTTTACACTTTGTAACAAATCATCATCATCATTTTTTTGGGAAATACCGTTCCTAATCCAGCTCCTTGGCACACCTCATTTCTTAGGGAAAATGATATAGAAGCATCACTCCTATCTTTCACTATAGGCATGTCATGACATTTTTGTTTGATTAGGTAGTTTATAAGTCCTAGGAGTCATCTAAAGTTGTATATTTGAGTCCAATAATTTAAAATTTTAAATTATGCATTTTCCCTTTATTTTGGCATATTTGAAGTTTTGAAACAATTTTGGATTTCTTGCATAGTGTAGGGGTCCTAAAAGTGATTATATACATGTTTTACGGGTGTTATAATCATTGTGGAGTAGTTGGAGTCTCTTCATGATGTTTTTTTGGTCATGTAGCTTTTAAAACTCAATTAAGCTTCTTTACCTCAAAGTGTAACCTCCATGTGACTTGGTCTTGTGACCATAGTTAATTATTATAGGAAAAATTTGAGCAAGGTAGGTATCAAAACTCTTCTCAACTATTTCATTATTATTGATCATTCGAATGAAAGAATATTTTGGAGCTCCAAGAAGATTTAAGGGGTTTTTGTTTATAAACAAACTGCAATAATTTTTTAAATATGTGTATGTGTGTGTCAAGACCATTTAGATGATAATATTCAGTCTAAATGAGGTTTAAGACTAGTAATAAAAATTGTGGTGTGTTTCAATACTAATTCTTTGTAGTATCCATTTATTTCTTTATTGAATTAGACTAAAATAATCTATAAAACTTGTAGTAAGTTGTGTGGAGGTGTAAATTGACTCAAGATGGTTGAAATAACAAGAAACTTGATCAAAAGGTGGTAAATTTGTGATTGAGAAGGTTAATAGTTATTTTTAAGGAATACACAGACTCCTCGAGAGATCTCAATAAGTAAAGATATAAGATTTATCATGTTAGAAATGTCTTAAAGGTTCGTAATCCCTTGTTTTGGGTAACTTTGCAGGTAATTTTGAGTTAAATTCGTGGCATTAAGAAGGTAAAGTGTCTTACTGATAACTTCATTAGATATTAAAAGGTGAAAAGGCATAGATTAAGGATATTTAAGTATTAGAAATAATTCTATTTGATTTTATAGTCAAATTTCATCCACCGTGTTCACTGTGTAAAACCCTCTTAGGGGTTAACTTGAAAACAAGATTGGAGGAATTAAACTCAAAATTAAGGTTGGAAATTTTTAAGGTAGTAACATGATGTGCTAGTCTAACAATTTGTCAATATTTAATGAATTAAAATCATTAGGAAAGCTATAGTTTACACCAAAAGGTCTACGAGACATGTGTAAGGCATTAGAGAGCTAGTTAAAACCTTGAACTTGTGGATTTGAAGCACTTTTTACAAAGGAAGGTCCTATGAAACTTTAACCATAGAAGAAACTCCCAAATGGGTATTCTTAAAGGTAAATTTTTGACATTTGAGTCATTATATCAAAATTTAGTCCCGAAAACCTCTTAATGAAGTGCTTCTTAGAAAAGAGTTAAGCCTAGAAGAAGAATAGAGAAGAAAAGGTACTTGCATTGGGAATTGAGCCAAAATATTTAACCCACACCTAGAGGAGAATAATGGGTGTTCAAAATCAATTAGAGTTAGTTATGGGAGTTTTTATATTTCTCTAACGACTAACTTACCAAAAGTATTACTATCAAGGAGCTTGAAGGGTCGCTTTAGTAAAAGGAAGTCAATTGGATAATTTATTATGACCCCATGTAATATGATGATGGTTTTTGCATGATAGTAGGTGGATCATCATATTTGATTATTTTCATAACCCAATTTGAGAATTTGAGACAAAAATTACATGTTTGAATGTTTTCTAGTCACGAGAAAAGTGTCATTTTACAAGCCTAAAGGTCTAAATTGAATTGTTTTGAGCATTCTAACTTGTGTGAATGGTTTTTTGAATGATATGATCTACATCATTTGGTATTAGAGTAGAGTATAAAGAGATAAATTGAAAAGAAATAAGTCATAGAAGATAAACAAGCAGTGAAGAGGAAATTTTCAAGAAGGAGAAAAGATTGTCATAATGCCACCTATAAGAGTGACCATAGGAGGTCGAGAGAGGGGACTCTTAGGGAAAATTAATGGGTTGCTATTTTGAGAAATATATAGGAAATATTGGGAGTATTGGAAGTTTCTCAGAGAAGAGGTAAGGCTTTGGATGAAGACAATTACAAGGAAGAGAAAGAAAAAGAGGTGGTAGAATAAACAACGCTAGAAGAAGGACCAAAGGTGAGAATCCTAAAAGCAGTCATGGGAGAAACTTATAAGCCTAAGATGAAGGTACAAAAGTATGGTGGAAGAATGCATCCAGAGGATTTCAATAGATTGGATTTCTACAATGGAAAAATATATTGATTTTAAGAGTATAGCTAAGGATACGATAGTGAATTTTCTTGTAACAAACTAACATGAGATGCTGCTATTTGGTGGGATTTTTGTAAAAGAAAGAGTGAGAAAAGGAAAGGACAAGATCAGGTCATGGGACTTAATGTTTTCTAAGCTAAAAGGTAAGTTTATCCCTTCGATTATTAAACTATTTTGATTAAGAAATTACGAAAATTGAGGCCAAGGGAAATGAGTATAGATGATTACACTAAAGATTTTTATAAGTTAGAAATGAGATCAGGTCACATAGAAGAGGATGTTGAAGAGGTAGCAAGATATCCGAATGGGCTAAGGCTTAACATACATGATGAAATCTGTAGTGCCCAAATTTTACGCACCCAAATAGAGCAAGAAAAATACTAGGATAATTTTTTTGACTTATATTATTCATTACACACAACACAACACAGGATCCAAGTACGAAACTCGACTCACATACGAAAATCACATAGGCATGTCGATGCCACACTTTTCCTAATGAACAAATACTAGCAATGACTTAGTCACAAGAAACATGACTTTAGGAATGGTGAACCCACAACACATCAATACTTTAAATGTATTTTAGTTACGATTAGCATCCCAAGAAACATTGTTATGTAAGCATAATTTTCTCCCTTTCTCCACCTACATGTTTTGAAAATTCATTTCACATTTCACTTGTTGTTAAACCATTTAATTTTTCTCTTTACCCTTATGCCAATCTTCATAACTTACATAAGTATTTTCCATATTTTAAATTTCATACAAAATTCTAACTCTCTCATTCTTATGTTGAGATTATGCTTCCCAAAATGCTTATTCAATGTTTAGAATTTAACCTTGCTACTCAAGTGAACCTAACATGATGTCAAGATGAAATCTTGGGATTAAGGAAGACATAGATTCGAGATAGCATTTTTTTTTTCCAAGAACATCCATCGATCATGGAATCGTTATTTCGCTACCATAGTTGTTAAATTTCAATAACTTATGGACTTCCATTTATATTTAAATCTTTTGTTTTCTCGAAGTTTGGTCACGCCAAGGCAATTTATAATTTTTGCAATGCATGAAAATGTTTAATTAAGTTATAAAGACTCCAAGAGTGACCTTAATCCTAATATCAAATCTCATTTTCAACTTATATGATATGCTCTTACATCGCACTATGGTCTCGTTATTAGCATTGTTTTGTAATCGGGAGTTACGAAGTGTTTATCTAACATCTTGAATAGGTACATGATTGGAAGAATTGTAAACTATACAGAAACCACAAGTGACACCTCCAAATCAATCGAGGTTTGGTTTGTTCCAATATGAACCTAATGATCTACACCTCAACTATATATGATTTTAAGGAAAGCGGACATATTTATACTAAACCACCTTCAAGGAGATGCCAAGATGTTATGTTGATAGAAACCAAGGTAGCATCGCTTAGAGGTTCCTTGAACAAGGACTCATAAGGTGAATTCTGAAGTGATCTTCGCCACTCAACCCGGTGTTGGACCTAAATAGAGGGGCATTCTTCTCGCGATTACCAAAACTAGAAGGAAATCATATACTTTGGATAAAGTTGGACCATGTCGTTCCCAAAATATGGGTTCACGACAATGTTGCGAAACATAATGACTATGATGGTAAACTCCAACTAGGGGTTTTATTTACCTAACCTAGGAGGTCCCAACGAGTACAAATTTTAAGTTTGTTCTACGTTTTTAAATTTCTTATATGGTAAAAGGGATCACACATGCAGGCAAGCTATACATGAGTATTTTATTAGGGTTGAGTGTTTCCATTCAAAAAAACTCTTTATTACGTTGGCAAGGTAAGAAGATAACCCAATATTTAATTTAATCGTTTATTGAATACTGAGAAAGTACTATAATATATTATCTTCAATTTCACTTACTATAAATATATCAAACCCTTTTTTCCATACACAACTAAGAATCAAATTGAACCGGTGATTAGATGTACAATTCCTAAGATATCCCTAAAACTAGCATCACATACATATTAACAAATTTCAATTATAACTTTTCTATAACAAGAGACTACATTATACAGTTATTCATTTTACAATGACCTGTAAAAATTACAATAATAATAATTAAATTACACATCACCTTTTTCGTCATCATTCTTCCATCCTGCAAAACCCACGTGAGCATGATATCAGTGATAAACCGCTGGCATGGCATCCACCCTAATCAATCATAATTCTCATTTTTCAGTTTCCCATTTACATAAGATAAAAATTACAATTTGCAATCAAAACAAAAAGGTTTAGAGACATGTATTCATTACATTTCATTTTGCTTCTTTTTGTAACCCAAGAGAGAGAAAGAGAAGGGTAGAGAGAGAAAACACCGTTTGGTCAAAAGTTCTAATACACACAACAAGTTTCATTATAGTGTTTTAAATAGTTATTTACATGTGTTTAAACATTTTCAGGGTGATTTGGCAACCCTACGAGGTCCCGTAGCTTTCTATTCTTAAATTTTCTCACTAGCTAACAAACGTTCAAAACGGGCTCAGAGGCTAAGAAACTACTTCCAAAGGTTATCTTCTGATGAACATGCACACCACAATTAACTTTCTACGTGTCCCTAGATATACCAAGAGTTCATAGCAACTGACAAATTTGAAAAAGAGTGAATGGTTTACGTTTGGCGGCTATTTTTCGAGGACCACTGGTCGTAGTTCACCCGTTGTAAAATGACAAAAGTTAGCTTGAGGGCCCAAAAAAACCGCATAAAAATGAACGTTTGATGGAGGAGCACACAACAAGACATCTCCTACTAGTTCCCCTATATAAGGATAATTCATCAGAGTCAACGGGACTGAGAACTAGAGAACCATTTTTAAATGGAAACAAGTTTTCTGGAGCGACAAGATGAAATTGGTCCAGTTTGACCTCGTCAAACTGCGACCAGAGGCCTATAAAATGGCTTCGCCAAACTATCCCGAAAAGTTTTCTTTCCTATATTGAATGTTCCTTGCATTTTTCTAGTATAAACGCTAGAGGTTTGTGAAGACGGGACGTAATTTCTCCATTCAGGTTTCAAATGGCGGTTCAAAATGAAAGCCAACTTTCTAGATTTAACAGCTTTCTACCGTTGCAAACCAATGTAACAGGGCTCCTATAAGAGCATCAAAAGGATGTCATATGTTTGTTTTAGGTCAAACCAAAGGTCAAGGTGACTCCTCGTATACCAATGTACACGAATGAAACTTCACATCTCGTTTCCAGAGTTATGAAGGGTACTTAGTGAGTCCCCAAAAAATGCAAAATTTAACTATTTAAAACAGGGAGAAGATCAACTTTATCAATGGAGAGTCAAATTCGTCTGGTCGATAAAATGATATTGGAGCAATCAAGAAGGGTAAGAGTTTTCTAAATCATCTCGAAGTGAGGGTGATAGTTCATGGTTTAAAGTAGGCGAGTTATAATGACTTCGTGAGTTACGACACGACAATTTATTGTTTTGCAACGAGTTGAAGGAACATTTAACTGTATTAAAAATCCCATAATTTTAAAATTCTATTTAGTTGCAAAAGAGAACTAAAACATGAGAATTATGAGAGGTAAGGGAAGAAGAACCATGCCTGGAGAATGAAGTCGGTTGAAAGCCGCAGCTTCGGTTTAGCCTCTTGCTTGGGCACTTTGTCAACCAGTTCACGAGCATCCTCAGCTCCACCATTTGGCATACACGTCTACCAGGGAAGTTGCATTGCAAACAAAAAAACATCTTGTTTTCTATGCCTTGATGGTTTTCCAACAGAGTAAGTAGTTGCTTGTGCGTTTCTAAAACCTTTTTAATAGATCCGTTATGTGCATATCTTGCAATCCTGGCATTCCATGAGAAACATTTCTTTGAGGCGTTTTGTCAAACAATTGAAATTTTTGTATACATATCTGCCATAACACCTACAACTACAGCATCTGCCAAATGTCCCTACCCTAACTGAAGCCCTTGAGACCACGTTTTTATTTCACTCGAACCAGAAAATACATCCTCACAAATTTTGCCATTCTCAGGTTGTTCATAAAAAGCAAAGCAAACATAATGATTAATTCTAGACATGATTCTACAAGAGGCACTCATGCCATCGAAGTATTTACAACCCGCATGCACTGAACTGCATGGCTGAAACGATAATTAAACAAAAATGAAGCTTACATGGTTAGGGTATGTTCCATAAGACCACATCTCTTTGAGGCATTCTTTCAACCACTCCAACGCCTTTTAACAGACCCATTTTTTTTTTTGCATATCCTGCTATCATTGCAGTCCAGAGAGCCACATATCTTTCAGGTATTTTGTCAAACAGTTCACATGCGTTGTGTATGCCTTCACATTTTGCATACATGCCGATCTGGGCACCTGACAAGACATTTAAAGATATCATCTTCCCATGATGCTTTGATGGATGTCCATGCGTTGTTCTAATTTTCCCATCTTGGCACAGGCTGGGAAGATATCAGCAAAGGTTGTGGGGTGTGGCTTCAAACCTGCCAACCATATTTTTCTTGGAAAAGTTCCAATGTAGTTTCAACAAAACCATTTTGTGCATATCCCAAAATCATTGCAGTCCATGGAACTACATTTCTTCCATGCATTTAGTCGAATGTTCACATGCTTCCACATTTTCACAAATGTATCTACTAGGGCACTTGTGACTGCAACATCTGAAAAAGTTCCTTTTCCTTTTTTCTTTGATGGGAGCCCACACAGTGCAGTGCGGGATGGAAGGATGTTGGCAATGTGACAGACCAAACAGACAAAAATCCTCCTCCATTTTGCTTGATTTTCCCACGCAGGTGTGGCATGGCCTGGGAGGATGTCGAAAATGGTTGTGGAGTCTGGCTTTACATGCATCAAATGCATTTGCTTGAAAGCTTCCAAGGCCTCTTCAACAAAATCCTTTTGTGCAGATCCCTGCGCCCCCAAACCAGCCACCCCATGCCCAAAACTAACGCATTTCCAAAAGCCAAAAATAAAATAAAACCCTAACTGTGATTTTTGGACTTTTTCGCCTTCTTCCACTTTGCCCTAAACCACCCAACATTCACGGGCATTTTGATTTTTTTAATATTTTTAATTCCTTTTAAATTTATTTATCTATTTCTTTTTTTTTTTTTAATCTAAAAATGTCATAAAACCCTAAAACGAAGTAGACAAATAAATAAAATATAACTTAAAGTCAATCCATTACCAGAGATAAAATTTTGACACAAAAGTGACTGGTTGAAGTCTGTGATATGAGTTATAATAGTATTATAAACATTATTTTAATGATTTTACAACTTGATAATGATAATAATTATTAATCCTATTAATGTCGATGACTCGACAAACTCAAGAGCGAGAACAAAATTTTTGTTTAACCAGAATAGTCATCCATGACACTTGAGGTCCACGGTTGGGGTATCATAATGACCCAAAAGGCAAGAAGGAGAGGGAAGGTGAAAAATCTTCACTACAACCTAGACAAGGTCAACAATGGTCAACGAAAGCACCTACACACCAGTCTCCTAGGATTAGTAACAAGGTTGTCATGCCAGGGACTGGGGAACATCAAACGGGCATTACATCCTCCTCCCCTTAAGAAATCATCGTCCTCGATGCGACATACAATGAAGAAGGATAAATGGTAAACAACAAGGAATGAATAAGGTGAAGGCACGCACTAAGGTTAAGATTTCAGACACAAAAGCACGGTCACGGGGTGGCCCTAGGAACAATTGGTAGAAATTTTAACTTTCAAGGTTCTGTGAAGATTGGCAGTTCTCTCTTATTCGTTATTTCATTAATCTCTTTCCATTAACATTATTCTTAATTCAAGTCCTTTAAAATTTCATTTTTATCAAATTTTAGTTTATTCATTCCTGTGGGTTCCCATCATGAACTACAGTCACAACACCCTACCAGGGTCATACATAACACCAAATTTTCACAACATACTTTTACATACTTTCACGACCGTATCACATCACAAGGGTTTCACCAAACCATGGAATGACAACAAGTAGACCACATAGCAAATAATTTCCAACAATTACGTCCTAGACATAGATCTAGTACACACATATGACTGACAAACCGGGTCAACATCGCTGATACATATACAATGGGTATCACATGACCCAAAACAATCCATGACTATAACAACATAGTTCCAATCCAATATCCAAAGTCCATACCAACCAAGGGGAGAGTCAAGCCTCATACATAACAAGGTGTCAAAAAGACTCATACAGGTACACATAACTCACTATACCAATCTCCTCACATCACAAGGCATCACGAAAAACTCTGCAGATTTCTCTAAAAGCAACGAATACAACTCCATATACCTCCCCAAAGTATCACTAGATAAACTCCATATACCTCCCAAGAGGAAGAAACATAGTGCCAAAAATAAGTCAGTCACTCAACCATAGAGCCCCATCAAGAATATCATGTCACTCAACCATAGAGCACCATAAAGAATAACATGTCACTTAACCATAGAGGCCCATCTCATTTCTCCTTCTAAATGAGGCCGAGGTCACCCTATGGCCCTAGGCACATAGAGAGCCCCATCACACCCCCAACCCAAGTGACATAATAACTTGTGGTTCAACAACCCGCTAGTTATCTGTAACTCCTTGGGGTGTACCCCCATACAACGAAGTGGGTCCATAGGTTCAACCACTTCATGGTTAATCCCATGACCCTATTCCAACACATTACGATATTAGAACCAGCATAACAATCCATTCAAATGCCAAGTGGCAAAATCAAAAGCCTTGGGCTAGGCTACAAAACTTGTAAATATGAAAAGAAAGTTTTAAAACCAAGAAAAAAATGGCTAATTAGCCTTGATTAGTGTAAAATCCAATTTTTAATGTAGAAATCAAATAAATGCCCAAAATATAAGAACATGTCAATCAAGAAAATGGCTGGTTCTAGCAAAAGAGAAAGATTAATTTATGAATAAAATACATAATGAGAAAATAGCACATCACAATCACTATGTGGCCTCATACCACCACCAAAGGGGTACTCATTGAGTTGCTGGCACTCAAACATCGAGCCTCAGCTCGTGAAAATATACATGTAACCAGAAATGAGTATATCAAATAATGTAACTGTCATCATCTCTGCCTGAATCATAACTCCAAACTCCCACAAGGATCAACATAGTCAAAATCACATAGGATTATTCAATGAACAATCCAATAGGAAAGAGCAGGGGACACAAGGTTGCATAAGTTGAGCCTAAGGTGGTGCACACCCACAATATACTGAGCAAGCTCAAAGTATACTAAATAGATAAAAGTGGGTTTTCAGTCTATATAAGACTCCACTTTCTCACTTGTACTCAGCTCAAGATTATGACAATCTGGTCCATGCCTCCTCTCTCCACACATACACTCTTGGTAGTTTATCCCCTCAGGGTTATCTAGTGTAAGGTTTCACAACATACACATAACTACATCACTAACACAATGGTGATTCACACACATTAACCATAATGTCTTACGCATGGTATTTATATACAGGGTATAACACAATCACTACTTTCACGGGTTACGATACATCACATTACCACATCCTACACCCGAGGTGCAATCACTATACATAAGGGATCACACTCACCATATGCCCCTAAATCACGACATGAACCATCACATATTACATGAATTTTATGTATGAGGAACACAATGTCTAACCTTACAACATATAGTAAATTGTGATACAACAAGATGATGCACACAACTCAACACAATACGGTGATGACATCACAATAAAATAAAATTCCATTCACTTTAAATCAATTTTGTCATGAAATACATCAATACACCTTCATATCACATAAAGCCAAAAAAATTAACATTATGCACTTCACAATAACATTCCGTTCACACACAACAAGGTGGTACACCACACTCAAATTCCTCATTGGATCCATGACATAGAGAGTGAATACTCTCATCACAAGCACATCAACATGACAACAAATACGCACTAAGTGACATGCACCACATGTGTTTCCATAAGGTCACAATCACGACATAGTTCACATAACAACATATATCACATTACTCTTCCAATATCCACCACATCAAGCAACACTATCACAATTCCAATCTGCCCCAGAGGTTCAAGAGCATGAACCTTCGCTCTAATACCATATGTAGTGCCCACATTTTATGCACCCAAATAAAACAAAGAAAAGACTAGGATAATTTTTTTTTTTGACTTATATTGTTCATTACACACAACACAACACAGGCTCTAAGTAAAGAAAATTGACTCACATATGACAATCACATAAGTCATCGACTCACACAAACCTATGAACATGACATAGGCATGTCGATGCCACACTTTTCCTAATGAACAAATACTAGCAATGACCGAGTCACAAGAAACATGACTTTAGGAGCGGTGAACCCACAACACATCATTACTTTAAATGTATTTTAGTTACGAATAGCATCCCAAGAACATTGTTATGTAAGCATAATTTTCTCCCTTTTTCCACCTACATGTTTTGAAAATTCGTTTCACATTTCACTTGTTGTTCAACCATTTAATTTTTCTCTTTACCCTTATGCCAATCTTCATAACTTACATAAGTATTTTCCATATTTCAAATTTCATACAAAATTCTAACTCTCTCATTCTTATGTTAAGATTATACTTCCCAAAACACTTATTCAATGTTTAGAATTTAACCTTGCTACTCAAGTGAGCCTAACATGATGTCAAGATGAAACCTTGGGATTAAGGAAGACATAGATTCGAGATAGTCTTTTTTTTTCCAAAGAACATCCATCGATCACGGAATACTTATTTCGCTACCATAGTTGTTAAAGTTCAATAACTTATGGACTTCCATTTATATTTAAATCTTTTGTTTTCTTGAATTTTGGTCATGCCAAGGTAATTTATATTCTTTACAATGCATGAAAAAGTTTAATTAAGTTATAAAGACTCCAAGAGTGACCTTAATCCTAATCTCAAATCTCGTTTTCAACTTATATGATATGCTCTTACATCGCACTATGGTCTCGTTATTAGCATTGTTTTGTAATCAGGAGTTACAGAAGTATTTGTCTAACATCTTGAAGAGGTACATGATTGGAAGAATTGTAAACTATACAGAACCACAAGTGACACCTCCAAATCAACTGAGGTTTGGTTTGTTCCAATATGCACCTAATGATCTACGCCTCAACTATATATGATTTTAAGGCAAGCGGACATATTTATACTAAACCACCTTCAAGGAGATACCAAGATGTTATGTTGATAGAAACCAAGGTAGCATCGCTTAGACGTTCCTTCGAACAAGGACTCATAAGGTGACTTCCGAAGCGGTCTTCGCCACTCAACCTGGTGTCGGACCTGAAGAGAGGGCATTCTTCTCGCGATTACCAAAACTAGAAGGAAATCACATACTTTGGATAAAGTTGGACCATGTCATTCCTAAAATATGGGTTCACGACAATGTCACGAAACATAATGACTATGATGGTAAACTCCAACTAGGGGTTTTATTTACCTAACCTAGGAGGTCCCATCAAGTGCAAAGTTTAAGTTCGTTCTACGGTTTTAAATTTCTTATATGGTAAAAGGGATCACACATGCAGGCAAGCTATGCATGAGTATTTTATTAGGGTTGAGTGTTTCCATTAAAAAAACTCTTTATTACATTTGCAAGGTAAGAAGATAACCCAGTAATTAATTTAATCGTTTATTGAATACTTGAGAAAGTACTACAATATATTAACTTCAATTTCATTTACTATATATATATCAAACCCTTTTTGCCATACACAACTAAGAATCAAATTGAACCGGTGATTAGATGCACATTTCCTAAGATATCCCTAAAACTAGCATCACATACATATTAACAAATTTCAATTATAACTTTTCTGTAACAAGAGACTACATTATACGATTATTCATTTTACAATGACATGTAAAAATTACAATAATAATAATTAAATTACACGTCACCTTTTTTTCATTCTTCCATCCTACAAAACCCACGTGAGCATGATATTAGCGATAAACCGCTGGCATGGCATCCACCCTAATCAATCATAATTCTCATTTTTCAGTTTCCCATTTACATAAGATAAAAATTACAATTTGCAATCGAAACAAAAAGGTTTAGAGACATGTATTCATTACATTTCATTTTTCTTCTTTTGTAACCTAGGAGAGAGAAAGAGAAGGGGTAGAGAGAGAAAACACTGTTTGGTAAAAAGTTCTAATACACACAACAAGTTTCATTATAGTGTTTTAAATAGTTATTTACATGTGTTTAAATGTTTTCAGGGTGATTTGGAAACCCTACGAGGTCCCGCAACTTTCTATTCTTACATTTTCTCACTAGCTACAAAACATTCAAAATCGGCTCTGAGGCTAAGAAACTTCTTCCAAAGGTTATCTTTTGATGAACATGCACACCATGATTAACTTTCTACATGTCCCCAGATATACCAAGAGTTCATAAAGCAATCCCACGGAAATTTGAAAAAGAGTGAACGGTTTGCATTTGGCGGCTAGTTTTCTGGGGCCACTGGTCGTAGTTCACCTAGTTCTAAAATGACAAAAGTTAGCTCGAGGGCCCAGAAAAGCACATCCAAAATGAACATTCGATGGAGGAGCACATGCAACGAGACATCTCCTACTAGTTCCCCTATATAAGGAGAATTCATCAGAGTCGATGGGACTGAGAACTAGAGAACCATTTTTAAACGACAACAAGTTTTCTGGAGTGACAAGATGAAATTGGTCCAGTTTGACCTCGTCAAACTGCGACCGAGAGGCCTATAAAATGGCTTCGCCAAACTATCCCGAAAAGTTATCTTTCCTATAATGAATGTTCCATGCATTTTTCTAGTATAAACACTAGAGGTTTGCGAAGACGGGATGTAATTTCTCCATTCAGGTTTCAAATGGCGGTTCAAAACGAAAGCCAACTTTCTAGATTTAACAACTTTCTACTGTTGCAAACCAGTGTAACATGGCTTCTATAAGAGCATCAAAAGGATGTCATATGTTCATTTCGAGTCAAACCAAAGGTCAAGGTGACTCCTCATATACCAATGTACATGAACAAAACTTCACATCTCGTTTCCAGAGTTACGAAGGGTACTTAGTGAGTCTCTGAAAAATGCAAAATTTAACTATTTAAAATAGGGAGAAGGTCAACTTTATCAATGGAGAGTCAAATTCATCTAGTCGATAAAACAATATTGGAGCGATCAAGAAGGGTAATATTTTTCTAAATCATCTCGAAGTGAGGGTGATAGTTCATGGTTTAAAGTAGGTGAGTTATCATGACTTCATGAGTTATGACACGACAATTTATTGTTTTGCAACGAGTTGAAGGAACATTTAACTATATTAAAATTCCCATAATCTTAAAATTCTATTTAGTTACAAAAGAGAACTAAAACATGAGAATTATGAGAGGTATGGGAAGAAGAACCATGCCTGGAGAATGAATTCGGTCGAAGCCGTGGGCTTCGGTTTAGCCTCTTACTTGGGAACTTCGTCGGCAACGGTTCCACGAGCATCCTCGGCTCCATTTGGCATACACGTCTACCGGGGAAGTTACATTGCAAACAAAAACATCTTGTTTTCTATGCCTTGATGGTTTTCCAATAGAGTAAGTAGTTGCTTGTGCATTTCTAAAACCTTTTGAACAGATCCATTATGTGCATATCTTGCAATCCTGGCATTCCATGAGGTAACATTTCTTTGAGGTGTTTTGTCAAACAATTGACATTTTTGTATACATATTTGCCATAAAACCTGCAAATCTTGTAAGCATCTACGAAATGTCCACCCCGATTGAAGCCCTTGAGACCATGTTTTTATTTCACTTGAACCAAGCAAATACATCCTCACAACCACCACAGGTTGTTGCAAGCACCAAGAAAACATAATGATTAATTCTAGGCATGATTCTACAAGAGGCACTCATGCCATCAAAGTATTTACAACCCTCATGCACTGAACCTGCATGGCTGAAAGCTAATTAAACAAAAATGAAGCTTACATGGTTAGGGTATGTTCCATAAGACCACATCTCTTTGAGGCATTCTGTCAAATAGTCCAATGCCTTTTAACAGACCCATTTTTTGCATATCCTGCTATCATTGCAGTCCAGGAGGCCACATATCTTTCAGGTATTTTTTCAAATAGTTCACATGCATTGCGTATGCCTTCACATTTTGCATACATGATGATCTGGGCACCTGATAAAAGATTTAAAGATATCATCTTCCCATGATGCTTTGATGGATTTCCATGCACTGTTATAATTTTCCCATCTTGGCATAGGCTGGGAAGATATCAACAAAGGTTGTGGGGTGTGGCTTCAAACTCCGCCAATGTTGTATTTTGCTTAGAAAAGTTCCAATGCAGTTTCAACAAAACCATTTTGTGCATATCCCAAAATCATTGTAGTCCATGGAACTGCATTTCTTCCACACATTTAGTCAAACAGATCGCATGCTTCCATGTTTTCACAAATGTATCTACTAGGGCACTTGCATTGCGCAACATCTAACAAAGTTCCTTTGTCTTTTTGCTTTGATGGGAGCCCACGTGAGGTCTAGGCGCATCTTTGGAAGGATCTTTGTCAATGTGACCAACAAAAACAAACAAAAATCCTCCTCCATTTTTCTTGATTTTCCCACGCAGGTGTGGTGCGGCCTGGGAGGATGCCAAAACGGTTGTGGAGTCTGGATTTACGTGCATAAAATTCATTTGCTTGAAAGCTTCCAAGGCCTCCTCAAAAACTCCTTTTGTGCAGATCCTGTGCCCCCAAACCAGCCGCCCCATGCCCAAAACTAACGCATTTCCAAAATCCAAAAAAAAATAAAACCCTAAGCGTGATTTTTAGACTTTTTGCCTTCTTCAACTTTACCTAAACATGCCCAACATTCACGGGCATTTTGATTTTTTTTTAATTAATTTATCTATTTCTTTTTTTTTTTTTTTATCTAAAAACATCATAAAACCCTAAAACGAAGTAGATAAATACATAAAATATAACTTAAAGTCACTCCATTACCAAAGATAAAATTTTGACACAAAAGCGACTTGTTGAAGTCGGTGATATGAGTTATAATAGTATTATAAACATTATTTTAATGATTTTACAGCTTAATAATGATAATAACTATTAATCCTATTAATGTTGATGACCGAAAAACTTGAAGAACGAGAGACCAAATTTTCCTTTAACCGGATAGTCATCCATGATGCTACGAGGTCCACATTTGGGGTGTTGACAATGACCCAAAAGGCAAGAAGGAGAGGGAAGGTGAAAAATCTTCACTACAACTTGGACAAGGTCAACAACGGTCAACGAAAGCACCCACACACCAGTCTCCCAGGCTTAGCAACAAGGTCATCATGCCAAAGACTGGGGGAACATCGAACGGGGCATTACAAAATCAGTTTGTTTACCTTGCGAATAGTGGAAGAAGAATACCAAGTAGCTTTGAAATTAAAAGAGAAGTTGTCTAAAAACAAACACAATAATTTAGAGGTAGATTAAGAGGAATAAAACATAGAGGACAACAATTAAATATAGGAAAACAACATAAAACTCATGAAGAAGAGGTAAGTATCTCATAGACACAAAGTATTACAAGAGGTTGATATGTTATAGGTGGTTATTCATGTAGAGGAAGAGGTGGTTTTGGAAGAGGAATAGGTGAGTTCATAGGTAGATGTTTCAAATGCAACAAGTTTTCTATTCATATGTATTTTAATTTAATAGAGTATCCTCAAGCAAGAAATAACATGGTGAGTGAAGCTAGAAATCAGATTACACATGCTGATGAGGAAGAAAGTGTGGCATCACCATCACTTGTGGAAAAACTAGAGACAAAAGAATCCTTGATGATGAAGAGAGTATTAATGATTAAGA
This sequence comes from Taxus wallichiana var. yunnanensis, assembly GCA_018340775.1. Classification (NCBI taxonomy): domain Eukaryota; kingdom Viridiplantae; phylum Streptophyta; class Pinopsida; order Cupressales; family Taxaceae; genus Taxus; species Taxus wallichiana. Next base: position 221,313,840 of record CM031243.1, on the reverse strand, counting down.
TAAATAAAAATAAGAACTAGACTAAAAAGATAACTATTAAGGACCATGTGCAAAGTAAGAGGTAAATGTTGCAAACTTATCATTGATAATGGTAACACGATTTTCTAGTTTCTTCGAAATGGTTGAAAATATAAAATTAAAAAGAATAAAGCATCCAAAACCATATAGAGTGTATTAGGTTCAAATAAACCATCAGTACTGGTTAGTGAGTAGAGTTTGGTTGGTTTTTAGATTGGTATATATCATGATGAAGTTCTCTGTGATGTGTTTCCTATGGATGTTTGTCATTCCCTACTAGGAAGGCCATGACAATTTGATAGGAAGGATATTCATGATATATGTGAAACACCTATACTTTTGTGAAGAATGAAGTGAGACATGTCTTGAATCCACTAAAGGATAGCCAAGGATGGAATGAAAAACATCCTAGAGTGATGCTAATTGGCATGAAAACATATTTTCAGCAGAGGAATGAAGGTGATAATGAAACTACCAAGGGTACAATGTGTAAATAAGATGGAATGACGAAAAAATACAATAGGTATAGTTAAGAAGTTGTGGGAATGGTTGAGTGGAGAGAAGGAGCATCAAATTAATTTACAAGGGGAAGTGAGCAAGAAGGATGAAGTAAGGGAGGAATCAGATCATGAAGAAGATGGAAACATTCATGAAAGGTGTATTAAGATAGTCCAAGAAGATAAGAGGTTGAAAACCCAAGAAGAGAGAAAGCACGATGAGGAAGTGGTGAGTAAGAAGGATGGTGTATTTCATATTTTTCAATCTAATCCTTCTCTGAGTGTTTTTATGCGGGTTTGATGAATAAAGTGAAGGTGGAGCAGTCAAAGGAGAATGATAATTTCAAGAAAAATTTATTATTTTCTAGTCTAGAGGATGAAATGAACCAGGAAAGGAAAAATGAAGATGCAAAGGATAGTTTAATAGTCAATAATCATGAAAGATCATCTCATATAAACTTGAATCGATGTGTAATATCATATACAAGGTGTGAAATATAGCATACATTCCTAGCACAATCATCTTTCTCAAGAACATAATTGATTCAAAGGCTAGAAAAGCTTGTGAGAATCATAATGCAGCTACTAAAGACAAACCAATCATGGGATTCAGTCAAATTCCACCTTCATAATATCATTTTTAAGCTGAAATCAAAGGAATAAGAAGAAGATCGGATTACAAGATAATAATTTTATAGGGAAGAATTCTCTTTCCCTTGGGAGTATGATACGGGAGAATCACTCCTAGCATTCAGTATAGGCATGTCATGACATTTTTGGCTTGATTAGGTGGTTTAGAAGTCCTAGGATTCATCTCAAGTTGTTTAATTAAGTCCAATAATTCAAAAATTTAAATTATACATTTTCCTTCCATTTTGGCATATTTGAATTTTTAAGTAAATTTGAGCCATTTTGGCTTTCTTGCATAGTGTAGGGTACTAGAAGTGATTATATACATGGTTTGAGGATGTTAGAATCTTTATGGAGTCTTTGAGTCTCTTCATGATGTTTTATTTTTCATGTAGCTTTTAAAACTCAATTAAGCTCCTTTACTTCAAAATGTAACCTCCATATGACTTGGTCTTGTGACCAGAATTGATTTTTATATGGAAAATTCAAGCAAGGGAGGTATAAAAAAATATTTTTAATTTTTTATTATTATATATTATTCGAATGAAATAATATTTAAGGGTTTTTTGCAAACAAACCGGCAATAATTGTTCAAATATGTGTATGTGTGTGTGAAGACCATTTATATGAGAATATTTAGAATAAATGAGGCTGAATCTTTGTAAGAAGAATTTTGGTGTGTTTTAATATTGATTATTTGTGATAATCCATTGGTTTCTTTGTTGAATTAGACTGGAATAATATTTGAAATCTATAGCAAGTTGTTGTGGAGGTGTAAATTGACTCAAGACAGTTGAAATAACAAAAAAATTGATCAAAAGGTGGTAAATTTGTGGTTGAGAAGGTTAATAGTTATTTAAAAATAATGCATAGATTCCTCGAGAGATCTCAATGAGTAAATATATAGACTTTAGCATGTTAGAAATGTCTTAAGGGTTTGTAATCCCATGTTTTGAGTAAATGTGCGGTAGGTTTTGAGTTCACTTTGTGGCATTTAAGAAGGTAAAGTGTTTTACTAACAGATTCATCGAGATATTAAAAGGTGGAACAATCTTTTATTAATAATATTTATGTACTATAAATAAGTCTATTTGAAATTATAGCCAAATTTCATCCTCTGAGTTCACTTTGTAAAACCCTCTTAGGGTTTAGCTTGAAAACGAGAATGGAGGACTTAAACTCAAAATTAAGGATTGAAATTTTCAAGGTACTAAAATGATGTCCTAATCTCACATATTTTCAATATTTCATGATTTGAAATCATCTAGGAAAGATATAGTTTACAACAAAGGTTTGCAGACACAATGCGAGGATTAAAGACCTAATTAGAACCTTGAACTTGTGGATTTGAAGAAATTTTTACAAAGGAAGGTCCCATGAAAATTTCCCATAGAATAAAAACTCAAATGGGTATTCTTAAAGGTAATTATCTTAAATTTTATTCATTATATCAAAAGTTAGACCTTAAAACCTCTCGAAAGAAGGGATCTTAGAGAAGAGTCAAGCCTAGAAGAAGAATAGAGAAGAAAAGGTACTTGCATTGGGAATTGAGAAAAAATGTTTAACCCACACCTGGAGGAGCAATAATACATGCTAATAAATAGTTATATTTTGTTATTGGAATTTTTATATTGCTCTAACCACCAAATCACCCGAAGCATGGCTATCAAGAAGCTTGAAGGGTAGTTTTAGTAAAAGGAAGTCAATTTGATCATTTCTTATGATTTCATCTAATCTGATGATGATATTTGCATTATAGGAGGTTGATCAACATATTTCAAACTTTTAGTAACACAATTTGAGAATTTGGGACCAAAATTGCGTGTTTGAAGGCTTTCTAGTCATGAGAAAGGTGTCATTTTACAAGCCTAAAGGTTTGTATTGAATTGTTTTGAGAATTCTAACTTGTGTGAATGGTTTTGTGAATGATATGATATTTATCAAGAAATCATGGCTATCATAATTAGAATCCTTGATGAATTGGGTTTCATGTTAAATAGGAAAAATAAAATTGCTTTATTGTAATTCTTGTGTTGTTATATTTTTGAGTCATAATTCCTTGACATGTTACAATAGTATAATCATGGGGCATATTATCTTGTAGTGCTTCTTATCATATGCTATATTAAAATCAAGTTGTTAACACAAATATACCTCTATGAAATATATATATATATATCATCTATCTAACATTAATTCCTTCATCCATCAACAAATATACTACACATAATCCACATTCCTAAGAATCATATCTCCCATTAAAATAATTCCCCAACGTCCCTCTAAGGATTATAATTCATTCTAACCCACACACAAATTTTCCTCTTGTTTAAATTTCTATTTGTCATTCTCCAAAATTACTGGACACTCAATTGATCACTATACCACCCATTCAACTTGTCGATATCAATTAATCACCAACCTCATAGTTATCCTCCATTTCCATAAATCTAAGGTGAAACATATTACATCATCCCTATGAATACTTTTACTTCCATATCATCCCTCTTTGCATCCCTACATTCACCATGTCATATATAACACCATTCATCATCATTATAATCCATCACTTCTTTGTAATCATACTTTGATTAAGAGTTTTCCTTTTCGACATGTCCAATGTCATCATCATCCTCCCATAGGTCATAATTTTCATATTTCTCCCATTAATACCCTCCTTATGAAGACACCTTCAAAATCCTCATATTTATTCCCATTTCTACTTCGTAACTCCCTTTCACACAATCATTATTTTCTCGCATAGATCATTAACATTTCTTATTTACAAAATCTTTCTTCACTCTCTGATTCAAAAATTATCTAAACCTCCCCCAACAAGTTCCTTTCCATGACCAAAATAAATTACATTTCCACACACCATTATTTTTTCCACTCATTATGTTTCCTCCATATCTTCATCATCTTCACTCCAAGACCATATCCCATTCACGAATATCCTTTTACTCAAAGACTTCACATGTTAGAAATCATTATTATAACTATCCTACTATATTCTCCTCGGTGTATATATATCCTATCCTTCCTTCCCATTATAAAATTTACTTGAATGTTAATTCCAACACTCACAACCATGCCACTTGATCCCATTTATCTCATATAACCACTTCCACATTACATATCATATTCCTCGATTCATATTTTCATCAAGCATCCTCCTCAACCACCTCCTAAACTTGTTCCCACACATTCTCCTAACAATGATTTGTTCTCAAGACCTCATTATCCCCATATTTACTCACATACATTTTATTTTTCACCCAAATCATCTTTTACACACTTTCACCCTCTCCATGTACATCTCTTTCACACATTCACAATGCTCGCTCTTATGCTTAATTTTGACATTGAATTGTTCTCAACACCCCATCTGAAAAATATTGTCCCTTTCATAATGTTTCATCATGCCCTATCTCCGAGACAAGGGCTTGTTCTCACGACCTCATTCATTTTTCATTACCTTCTCCATATTTATTTTCACAATTGTGTTCTTCACTCACTTTGTAATATTTTTTTCAAATTTACCCTCTTCATTTTACTATTTTCCAACACTTTCATACTATACACCTCATCACCCACCTTATCCTTTAACTCATGTTTCTCATTTATCCATGTCCCTATTCACTTTTACCAAGGATCACATTTCATTCCATTCCTTTTTCCCTACTACCTCCTCCATTTACAATTTATTGACATTCCACTTGTAAATCATGAATTCACTCATTATCTTACAAGTAACACTTGTCTACATACAATATCATCTTACACACCTAGTTTCATTCTTCCTCAATTTCCATGACCACCTTACACACCATTTGCTCATCTTATTCATCACCATCCTGCCTCATAGTGCACACATTGTGTCATTTTATTCCTCATCATCCCATATCATCTTTCACATCCCTTGATTCATTTACCTCATCATTGTTAACTTCCTCATCATTAACATGTTTTAGTAACTTGATGGATGTGTAAAATATTTACTAGTAGCAATTAGATCATCAATGATAATGGTACAGCCATGTGATTGCATATCCCCTACATACATCTTCATAAAATTTTCTCCATACTCTAATGTATACTCTGTCATATATTCCAATTTGTTTTGGAAACATCCTACCCATTCCCTCAAGCATCATTCCTTGGAATGAAGGTCACTTTTCTGCCATTTATCAATTGCCAATTTTCATCTCACACCATGATGGGGAAATATTCTATTCATTTCATAGCAAGCTTCATTATATTTTTTAAACATCTACTCTATTTCCTTAAAAATTAACTCACCTCATATTCAACCAACATCACTATGTAAACATCCACATCTATCAGTCATAAAACCATGAAGGAATCATGTGTATTTCCATTTACTAATCCTAGTCCCCATCCAAAGGAATCTAAATCCCATTTTCATATTTCCTCTCCATTTTGAAATACCCTTTGTGTATTTCATCCCCTCACACCCTTTTGAGGAGGCATCATCCTATCGATAAATAAATCTTAACAACCAAATAGGCATCGCCTTATGAAATAATCCTATTGATCCCTTCACAAAATACATTAAAGTGGCCCATTGATCAACATTTCTAAGTGTCATATATCTTCAAAAATATTCCTATTGACCCCTTCATGTAATCCGTTGAAATGGCCCATCGATCAAACTTTCCAATTCCATGTCTATTCCTACCATCCATGCCACCGGGAGTATCTTCTTACGCCTTTATATTTCTGTAATTATTTGAAAAGATGTTGCTAGTTTCTACACCCATTCAAATAAGAGAACATTTAGACACCCTAATTACACCACCACATTAATCAATTAATCTATTTAACCTAATTTAATCCCACAACATCCCATGACTAATTAATAACTATAAACTAGATAATTACATCATCCTATTTATTCAAATCTTATATGACCTATTCATATAATAATTTAATAATCCACCTCAAATCCCACTTTTTCCTCTATTTTCAAATATTCCCCATTATCTCCACCAAACCCACCACTATCTCAAAGTCTCCACCAACCTCTATTATTAGAAATTAAATAATCTTCCATTATCTCAAATTTATCACCAACCTCCACTATATCAAACTCAACTCCATCCTACATTATCATCCTCCACTATTAATAGTTAAATTATCTATTATCTCAAATTCAACATCTAATACCAATATAGATAATAAAATATTCTCCACTTTCTTACAAAACAAAATCCACCTCAAATCCCATTAATTCATCCCCATAAATCTATGAATAGATCCCTCAACACTTTCAATTGGGGGAATATAATCCATTGTCAAATGTAGAATTACTCTATAATATTGTCATTCAAGGATGCATTCATCAAGGCCATAAGGAAATTGAATATCTTATTCATTCTCATAAGTGCATGTTTCCTAAATACACAAAGATCCTTTGGGTATCCATAATCCCTTTTTAGCACATCCATATAAAGAGGTTGATCCATGCTTGGTGAGTGTGGGTAAAATTTCTTCTTCTTTTTATTAATCAAAGGTATTATTTGATTTAAATTAGGATTTTCATTGTTTTCATTTCCTTTTTCTTAGTATAATTCTAGCATATACACATTAGGAGTAAAATGATTCATGACATTTGGAATGATTAAGATGAATTTATAGAAATTGTTTATGTTCTTTCACTCGAGGAAGAGACATTTGAACTCCATGGTCTATGTGTGGAATCCTTGTAATTGGTTAGTTTGCAATAGATGTAGAAGATGCTCAAAAATGGATGGATGGATTTGTGGAACAAATATTTTACGTGGAATTAGTTCAAATGAAAAACATCTATACCACCACTTTATAGTTATTTATTGATAACAGATCATTTGTTACTAGAGAAATGAAAATAGGCATATTTCCAAAAAGAGAGCATTATCTTGTCATTCAATTGGTTTCAATAATTCAATCACCCAAAATTCATCCCTATAGTTATCCATATGTCTAAAAGAGTGAGATTGAAAATATAGTGTAAGATATGTTAGAGGTAGGTATCATTTGTCATGGCCAAAGTGCATATTCTTCTCTAGTTATAATGGTGTCTAAGAAGGATGAGATGTGGTAAATGTGCCCTAATTATATAGAATTAAATAAGTGAAAATTAAAAGATAAGTTTCATATTCATGTAGCTCATTATTTTCTAGATGAGTTGCATGGGGTTGTCTATTTTACTAAGCTTGATCTTTAATCTAGTTATCATCAAATACGGATCAAGGATGAGGATATACATAAGACAACATTAAAATCCATGAGGGCTACTATGAGTTTTTGGTGATGCCTTTTGGCCTCACAAATGCACCCTCTACCTTTTAGAGTTTGATGAACACCATCTTTCTCCCATTTTGTGGAAGTTTTTCTTGGTATTTTATAATGACTTATTCATTTATAGGAATACATGGGAAGAGGAATTAAAATATGTGGATCAAGTGCTAATAACTCTAGAACATCATTAAATTAATATGAAGCCTTCAAAATGTGCTTTTGGGGTGAAGGAGGTGGAGTAAATGGGTCACATTATATCACATAAATGGTAAAAAGTAGACCCTCACAAGATCAATTTCATGGTGGAATGGAGAGTTCCAAAATCCTTGTAGAACCTATATGGATTCCTTGGGGTGAAAATGTAATTTCTTTTTATTATGAATAATTATGGAAGCATATAAACACCACTCACTATATTATATAAATACTTCTTCTAGTGGAAAAAGTAGCCACCAAGGCATTTGAGCAATTGAACAAGGAAATGTGTGCCACACCAGATCATGACTACCCTTGATTTTGAAATGACTTTATTATGAAATTTGATGCATCAAGTATGGAATGGGATTATTTCTCATGAAAGGATGCCTCACCATATTTGAGATTTTTCATCTCAAAGGGAATAATTTGCAAAAATGCATATATGTGAAGGAAATGATAGTTATCCTTCATGTTGTTAAATAATAGAGGTTTTACTTGATGGGAACACACTTTAAGGTGAAGATTGGTCATGATAGTCTAAAGTATTTCTTGGAACAAAGGTTTTCATAAAAGGATTAACAAAAATAGGTCACTAAAATGGTATTTTATGATTTTGAAATAATCTACAAGAAATAGAAGGAAAATTTTATCGCCATACACTCTCTAGGAAGGATGATCCCACAACACCACTCTATGTGTCATGTCTATGTTACAAGTTGATTAGGTGGATGAGGTCATAACTAAATAGGAAAATGACAAAGATACACTAGTTTTTATTCATAATATCAAATAGGATTCAATCATATTAGATAAATTGGTATGGAATGGGACCACTTAGTAGGTATACTAAGATGTACTTGTGTAAAAACTCAATACTGAAATGAAAAGTCATTGCATAAATACACTAATCTCTAGTAGGGGCATTTAATATTCCTAAAGAATTATCATAAGATCGAGAAAGATTTTTTTGGGAAGGACTCAAGGGGGTGTCTACAATTTTATGGTAGAGTGTATTATGTCTCGGCAAAAATAAGGGTGAGATAATTAAGACACTTGGCCTTCCACAACCCTTAGTTATTCCTAGCCAACAATGGGAGGATATTTTAATGAATTTCATTACAGGATTTCTTGGGTCAAAAGGGTAAATTTTCATTATGGTCATGGTGGATAGGATTACCAAATATGCTCACTTTTATGCCCTATCCTACCCATTTTCACCAACACAATGACATATAATTTCGTGGACACGGTTCAAAAGTTACAGTACTCCTAAAATAAGAGACCTTGATTTTATATTTAATAGTAATTTTGAACTTTTTTCTTTTCAGTTTTGGGTATTCAATTGGTACATAGCTAATCTTATTATCCTCAATTTTATGAGTAAATAAAAGTGGTAAAATAATTCCTAGATGTATATTTGTGTTACTTTATTGTAGATAAATAGGAATGATTGGTTCGTGGCTACCCCTAACAAAAAGGTGGTATACCAATTCCTTTCATACTTTTTGCAAAATATATCCATTTATGGATTTAAATGGGTGATAACCCCCATATTTCACATCTTCCTTAAGGGTGCACCTAAAGTTTTGAGCGATGGAGGATCACATTCAATACCAACAATAAGTGTTTACCAACTTCAAGAAGAATTTGGCACAAACAAAGAACTGAATAACATCATAATGAGAAAATTTTTGAAGTAGGTGACTAATTATTAGTGTGAATACAACATACAAGAAAATGTCCTTAAATATATAAAATAAGGATAACAATCTTGCACCAAAATATTATGGTCCTTATCAAGTCTTGCAAAAAACTAAGAGTGAAACATACAAGTTGGATTTACCTTTGTCTACATGAATACATCTTGAATTTCATGTCTCCTACTTGAATGTCATTAGGAAGTTAGTACACATCCTATCATGCCCATTATTTTTGACCCAAAATATGTGACTAATAACTCATAAATACCGTAAACATTTGGGACAACTTTTTTTTATTCATTTATACTTTATTTTAAATATTAAATGATCAAACAATATCAATCCTTCTTAATAAACCATTAAAATATGGTAATAAAAAATATTAATTCCATTTTTGTAAAGAAATATAATTTACATTATCAAACTTTGGGTCTCATAGAATTATTTTTGGAAAAGAAGATATACCATATTATTGTTTACATGGTTAGAGCCACCAAGGTTTCAATTAGGTATGTCCCACCAAGTGATATTGAGAAACAAAGTAAGGATGATAAATTAATCGTTAACCTTATTTCTTATTTTTAACTAAAGGATTAAATTTAGATCCCACATGGAACAAATATTATGGCCAAATTAATTAATGCTCCATGATTAGTTAAGTGTGCTACCAATTTTACCATGATTGTTAAAATGTAATGTTCTATTTTAATAGGATGTTTAAGAAAACACGTGTACTTAATTATCCACATGTGTATTAACTTATATCTAAGTGTTTTCTATGTAAAATATAGTAAATTATAATTCAAAAGGGTTAATATATTCCTCGTCAAGAGGTTGTTCTAGTTAGGGGGTGTATTTTAATTAATCGAGGGCCCAATTTTCTCTAAATAAAGTAACACATTCTTAATGAGGCCCAAATAATAATATTTAGCTCCTTATTTGATTTAGTAAAACCCTTAGCTCCAAATAAATATTGAATCAATTACTTCAATTATATTTATCCATCCATGGAAAAGTGAGAATAAATAATAACTACTTACTGAAATTTAAATGGCTAGTCAACTTGAGGGGACAACTAGCCAAGTGGAAGAAGATATGTCAACTCCGGATAAAATTATTTAGTACCATAGATCTTAGGTAAAGGTTAGAAACCATAAATATCTTTAAATGGTTATATTATTACATTCTATTTCATTTTCATTTCAATTTTTTTAATTTGGTTTTATAGATTTTTACAGGTATTCTCATGGAGTTGTACAAATATTATTCACACACACACACACACACACACACACACACACACACACACACACACACACACACACACACACATACATGTGTGTGTGTACATATGTATTATATCCTATATTTACCCACAAAATCACAAGGTGCATTGACACATCACTCATCCTGAAATGAGGGCTCACCCAAAGCGTGGAAGGGTACCAAGTACCTTTTTTATGTCATCTTGTTCAAGAATTTAGCATGATCATACAAATATTCCAATTACATAACAGATAATTAAGTATATTGCAGTTCATAATCTAGATCTAGTTATTTACCATATGCAAGAATAATCAAACAAGAACCATAATCAGATTTACCATGCAAGATCCATGCTCAGTTATATCAATTACCATTATCCAACCACAAATATCCATTATATTAATTGTTGTAAAATAGAAAGCTTCATACATACATACATAGTACTGTCATCATAAGTCATGCACACCCATAAATCAGCAACATAACTTTGTTACAAAAGTGGTACTACTAAACCATGCAAATCAATACATATTTATAGGGGTGGGGACTTTCCCTTCACCGCCTAAGCACCTTCAAAATAGACTACATGCTAATAATAGCCATGTGCCTTTACATGATAAACAAAAAATCATGCAAGTTCACTATTAATAGATTATCTAATAATACAACTGTAGTCTAATCCTATTAATAGCCTCAAAACACATGTCGATTGATATTCTACTTTCCCAAAATAGCCTTTGTGTGCTCTTCAAGTCTTCTACAAAACGTGCTCCACACTCCATGTCTATAATTAGCCTCATATTACAAAATGGATAAGTCATGATTTTATACTTTTCCGGGTGTTCCTTGCTTCACTATAGTTCCACACGCATGCCCACACCCTATGTTTGCGTGCCCAAACCTTAAGTGCCTTTCATACTTAGGTTGTAATTCATCAGCCCAACATTACCCCACACTAATTTCATTGTCATCCCTAGCAATGGGAAACCATAACTTATCTCTCCAAGAAAAAGAATAAAGAATGAAAGAATGTTTACACAAAATAATGAGAGAATACTTGGCACTCTACTCTTCCACAGGGAGGATCAACTATGGATATTCATTTTTGATCTCTACCTCCAAGTCATTCCAATCACTTAGCACTTTATTTTTCCTATCCGAATGTCTATAAGAACTGCTTCCATTTCATCAAGTGTCATGTTCTCACCTTCATTCTAGTACACTCAGAACATTGGCCATGCTTGAGACCATTCCATCCATGACATCCATTCGTTGTGCTATCAATTTTCCAATGTCCTTTATTTTATCCTTGTGTGGGTCCTAGGAAGCTACAAGTGCATCACACTTCTCTGTTATCAAATTCAACCTCCCACATGCCCAAGTGTCTCATTCTTAACTACTTTCTAAACCTCATCCTCTTTTTCATGGTTCTTGTCTTGATTATCACATCTGGAGTAGCACACATATTTAATGCCAAATCTTCCTTCTTCAATTCATCAATCTTCAAGTCTGATGATAAGGCCTCATAGCTCGTAATCTTGTGCACAATAGTGGCCTTGGTCTTCGCTACTTGTTCTTGCAACATCTTTGGGTTTTGAAATTCTTAGTGACCCCTCATCCAACACTATATGAACTAAATGTGCATAAATAGTGTAAGGAAGATGGAAATTTTTGTGCAACTTTATCTTCCAAATCTGACCTCTTCTTAAAAATTTCATCCCCAATCTATTCGGCCATATTGAGTATCGAACACATCGTTGCCTCATTTTTTTCATTTTCTTCTATTAGGAACTTGATTTAAGTATCCTTTTCCTTCTTATCATCTAACAATTCCCAAATAGTTTCTACTTTGTCTATGTTCCTACATGTAACCTTAACGAATACCTTTGTTAATACATTTCTTACCTATTCATCCACATCAACACAGTAGGCTTAACAGTGACATGGCACGAGTGTGGTGCCTTCTTCAATCTACGAATGAAACATGGATCTTTATATGAGTCAAATTCAAGCTCATCCATATGAGTCTGTATGCTCCAAGATAATTTCTTCTATGTGCACGTAGTAGCCATGTCTGCATCCATCAGCTCCCAACCATAAAGGTCTTTGGGTTCCAAAGTGCTTTGGAACCTCACACATATGATTTTGGTTGGGTCATCAATATACCCAACTATTGGCATCTCATAAATTTCTTCCTCCTTTCCTTTCCTTGAGCACTTACCTTTAGGGGTGTGCACTCCCGAATCCAACATTGGTTCCTCACTGGAAGTTATAGCTTGAGGCATGCCTAATAGCTCACCCTTAATTGTTTCTACCTCTACATCATTATTCATTTCTTATTTTGAATGTTGTTTCATGTCCTCAATACTGAAAGGGTGTTCCTTTAGGCTCATTGTCCCCAGATTTTTCATCTTCATCATCCTTCCTAGGGATGTACTTGCACCTTTTTTTTTTCTCTAGTTCTAATTTTATAGGAGAAGTCCTAGGTGACCTCTTAAGGGGCTATGATGGCCCCATGCCTTGAGTTCTCATTTTCCTCAACACTCTTAAACTGTTGTTCCTCAACACCATGTTCTATGTCTATCTCCATAGTGTCTATTTCCAACACTTCATCTTCTTTCTGTAATGGAGGGTTTACCTCATGCTCTCTTTTCTCTCCTACATTGGTTGTTTTCACCCTACCCCTGCTCTCTAGACCATCACTATCTTCCTTAAGTTCCTCCTCTTCTTCTTCTTCTTCCTCTCCAAGGGGTAAAAGTGTCTTCTTCATCTTGTAATGTGCCCACAATATGATTCCCCTTGGGTGGTCTTGGGAGCTTAAACTCATTTTCAACATACTTTCCATTTTCCAACCTTGGCTTGAGGTGAATATATACCAGGGCTACCCAACTTTCCAATTGCCAAGCTCATTGCCTTCATGTTAATATCATCTAAAATTAATCTCTCAATATATGCATACTTAATTGATAAATGTAAGTCTTCCTGAGTGTGTGGTAGTCATAGTCTACCTTATCTGCATTGAAAAAAATTGACACACGTCTGAAAACCTATGTAAAGATTCCTAGAAATAGCACGTGGTGAAGGCATAAGGGAGATTACACTAAGGGCTCCACTTCCCATCCTTCATCCCAAAGTTCCCTATACAAAAGTGTTGATACACCACAAATTGTACTTTGTTTATCTAATACCAAAGGAAGATCCTTTGGGTATTCTCCATTCCTCCTCAAACACAACATGGAGTCGCTCATACCATAACTCTTCCCTCTGTTTAAAGGGGCCATTCATGGTCCATCACAAGTATACTTAGAAAATCTATCTGCAAGATATTTATTCTCTTTAGGGAACTATCATATTTATCCTTTGGCCCATCGGGCACTCCAATTTCTACAAATACAAAAGATAAAAAGAATCATGTTGAAAATTATCTTCTCACCTTGGTGTGCCTCCTCAATGATGGTTTCAACAATGTAACTAGAAAAATTGTAAACTACACCTTCTATCATCTTCTTCACCACATGCAACCAGGCCTTGTTTACCTACGACCAATGCTCTTGATTGTTCAACTTTGTAAGTAGGTGTGCTACCTCCTGAATGACTGGATACTTTTGCAACTTAGGGATGTCCATCCCATGCCCTCCTTCATATATCCTAGCACCTTCTTTGTTGCTTCTATACTCTCTTTATTAGTGAGGTCATTTCTCAATTCAATACTTGAACTCCTTAGTCTAGTCAAACTCCCAATCAAGGGCACGGTGAGCCTCATTCGTCACCCAACAAAATAGAAGAATTCCTCATGGACTTTTCTCATCAACCACTGGTACAAATTTTCTAGTTTTCCAAAGTAAGGAGTTCATACAGCTGCAAAACTCCCACCTTTATCAACATTTTTTTCCCATGTTATCATATACATCCATGTCATCCTCTATTCTCTTTGTTATCTTTACCACTAGAAAATTATCCAATCCATATTTGTTATCTTTATTTCTATGGTTGTAATCACTTACTTTTGAACCGGTGAATGTGTGAATCCCAATCGTGACCCATCAAAACCCCTTCTAGGTATTGCATCTCAAAAAATTTTCAAGAGCGTCTTCCACTTTGACCTTGAATTACTTCTTATTCCTTCCCCTTGTGGCCACTCCAGGTGCTCTCTTAGGTGCCATAGAAACAATAAAGGTGTGTTCTTTCAAGTGATTTAATCTTTTCATCTCAAACCCACTGTGTGCCATAGCTCAATTTTGAATTCCATAGCTCAAACTCTAACCCTAAATATTGATTCCTCTCCATGCATGTCTTTGTTTTTCTCAAACACCTTCTCTACTGGAGCATCAACCAATATCGTGCTTGAATCATCTCGTTCAGCTCAAAAAGAACTCTTCACACTTACACACATCACACTCTTTCAACTTTCTCAAATTCTCTCAATCGCAAACATAAAAATGATTTCCCAACACCACCTTATATATCTTTTTTAAAAAATGAATTTATTTCCACATTTATTTCTCACTACTACCGTACTTTGTATTAACTTGGTGTTTCTTTCCTTTTTCACGCTGATTTTTCCGTGCCACAATCATAACCTTCTAGCGCACCTTCTACTCCTCAACCACAAACCTTTTTGAGAACCTTCATGCATTAAAGTACCTATTCACTACGCCTTTCACTAAGTATTTTATACTATTGTATCCTACCTCACGTTACATTATGCATCCATTCATCCATACGTGGTCTTCATTCATGAGTAATCTTTCTCTATCCGCACCTTTACTTCAAGCAACTGCACAACATCTCTCTATGCATACCCATCTTTAGATAACATTCAAACCTTGTCCATGTACCCTGTATATACTCCACCCCACACTAAGGGTATGCACGGTCCTCTATGCATGAAAATAGTTAGATAGTAATCAACTTCTAGCACACAAGCATGCTTATTACACAAAAAACTAAACTAAATTGAAAAAGCATAACAACGATGAAGGAAACACATATAAAGGAATTTCATTAAGGAAATATAAGCTAATGTCAATACTACCTTATTACAAACACTAAGAAGACTTATTTATAGGAGGGATTTAGCCTACTCCCATTGAAATAATCAGGTAATCATGTTCCATCTAGTGCCTCTAACTAGTAATCATCTAAATCAAGTATATAAGTCACAATATATGGTCCCAACCAATGCACTTTAAGCTTTCAGGGTGGAGCAAGAACTTAGAGTCATAAAGAGAACCATGGATCCAAATTCAAGCTTCTTATCATTAATATGCCTATCATGTCATGAATTTTACCTAACCTTTTTATCTTCTGACTCCATCATACTATAATGTGCCTTTCATCTAACTGCATCATTTTATCAATGCACTCTTCAAGTGCTTGCTCATCATCTAAACCTCCTGCGTGTGCACAATATGTAGAGAAGGTAACATGAATTCCACTAGTAGAACAACCTCCATGCCAAACACCAATTGAAAGGGTGTGGCCTTATTTAACCTCTTGTAGGTTTTCATGTATGCCCAAAGTACAATGGAGACTTTATCATCCCAATCTTTCCTTCCAACATCACAAATTTTAGTCAATGTGTGGCTCAATATCTTATTAAAGGCCTCAAAATTCCATTAACATGAGGGTGATAGGGTGTTGTTTTATGGTGTGCAACCATAAATTATGCTAAGAGTATCCTGATGGTCTCATTAAGGAAATGAGTACCCCTATCACTTGTTAAACTCAATGGGCATCCATACCCATTGATAATGTTCTCCACGAAACCTTGCTTGCTTTATAGCTATGGGAAATCCTTTGTAGGCGTCACTTCTTCCCACCTTGTAAGATAATTTGTACAAGTTATGATGTAGCACGATCTAGTCCTATGCACAGTGGGTGGGGAAATAGGACCCACAAAGTCAATTTCCCACTTTTCAAAAGGTTCTTCACTAGCAATAGGCCTTAAAGGCATTTCATCTTAAAGGCATTGAAAATGGTCACATGCCTTACAATATTCTTTACAATCCTTATATAATTTTTCCCACCACATCCCAACGAATAAAATCTTACGCGTGGTGGTATCTTCTACATAGTGTCCACTTGATATCATCATGAGACTTTTACATAATAGCTTCATGTTCATGCTCAAGTACACACCGATGTAAAAATTCATCCCAACCTAGTTTTTATAAGTCTCCATTGATCAAACATATTAAGTGCGGCACGCACAAATGGCAAGTTACTTTTTTCTCTAGGCTCTTCATTCCTTCAAGAACAACACCTATTTGTAAAAAAAAACAATATCTTCTAAGCCATAGGGTCACACGGTTCAATCTAAATAGTTGTGCATCTAACATTGTTTCCTCAATGCTCTATGCATCCTCTCCTGAATTAATCCTTGCCAAATGATCTGGTCCAGAATTTCTCTTTCCTGGCTTAACCACCACCATAAAATCAAATTATTGAAATAACAATATCCAATGACATATGCGCCCTTGTAAAACAATCTTATTCACTAAGTATTTCAATGCCATGTGATCTTGTATATAATGTAAAAGGTGTTTCCAACAAATATTATCTAAACCTATGCAACATGTAAATCATGACAATGCAGCCTCACACTCGTAGATGTATAGTTTCATTCTGTTCAGTGGGGTCAATTTCCTACTTGCAAAGTAAATAGGATGATCAAAAATCCCTTCTCCAAGCTGGGATAATACCACACCAATGGCCATGCCAGAGGCATCTAAATGTACATGAAAAGGTTTGTTCCATGAAGGAAAGCATAAAATAGGTGTTGTAGTAAGCCTTTCCTTCAATGTCTCAAACACACGTTGTTGCACTTCACCCCAATGGAAATTTCCTTTACTTTTCAATAACTATTCTAAAGGCGTGGAAATATTAGCATAACCTTTGATAAACTTCCTATAATATCCTGTGTTCCCCAAGAATCCATGTACCTTGCTCTGGTTAGTAGGTTCATCCAGTCCCAAAATAAAAACAACCTTAACAGGATCCACTAACAAGAATTTTTAACAAATAATATGCCCCATCAAAGTCCCAAAAGGTGTAGCAAAAATGCACTTAATTTTAAAGAGATTCTCAACTTCCGGCACCTCTCAAACATATCCTTAAATTATCATAATGATATTTCACTAGCCCATATAATGTCCAATCATCCAAGTAAACCTACATAAACTTATGAATGAAGTCCTGAAATACTTACACAAAATGCACAAAAGGACTACAGCATTATTATTTAATCAAAGGGCATAATCATGTATGAAAAAATTCCCCACTCTATGGTGAAAGTTGTCTTCTCTTGATCCTCTTTAGCTATTCTTACTTGATGATATCCAGAAAATCCATCAGTGAAGGAGTAAATCTCGCACCCTATAATGCCTTCCAGAATTCCTCTTATAAATGGTGTTGGAAAAGGATCTATTACACATGCAACATTCAATTCCCTATAATCCACACAAATTATTATTCTTTGATCTTTCTTTAAATTGATCACCATAGGGCTAACCCACACTGAATCCTCAATGGGCTCAATGATTCCAGAATTCAACATCTTATCAATCTCTTCCTTTACCTTAACACATAGGTTAGGATTCATCCTATAAGGCCTCTTCCTAACCGGGCATGAACCTTCCTTTAGCTTGATTCTCATCTCGCCAAAGATTCATGCACCCCTTTCAACTCATGATAGCCTCTAGGGAACAAGTCTTGGAATTTATGCAATAACTCAATTATCTTAGCAACCTCAGAGTTAGACCAATAATCTCCAATGATGGCCTCCTTAGGTTCAACACGTGTTTCAATTTTAGCCTTCTTCATTTTCATCAACTCATGGTAGATGCGTGCCTTCTCATCTATACTATCTAAAACGTTGCATGTACCCTCATGTATGTAAAACATATAGATTCTCCATTTATTTATCATTAATGATATAGACCATCTTACCCTTTTATTTTTTTAGGAAGGCATGCACAAGTTGTTCTACATCATGTATCTTCTTCTTCAAAGTGCGCCTCCATGGCTGACTCACCTAGGAACTCCTAGATAAGTTCCTCAGCCTTTGCAATATCTCCCATAGTCAAGTGCTTCATAACCTATAACACTTCATTCACTGGAGGTTTAGTGGAAAAATAGTCAAATGTTTGAATCATACCTGCAGTTAGTTCTTTCCAATTCCCTATCTCTCTATTCAACTCTGCATAGGCATACCATGTGCACGCGTAACCTCGCAAGGTGAAATATATCTTATGCACCCATAGTGAAGGTGGTAAATCTTCCTATCCCTCTTTCTAGAGCCTCTCACACTGCTGAACATGGTGTTGAATAGGATCTTTACCATGAAATTCATATATATGAGTAGGTGCATTACTCCGAAGAAATCTAGCAGAGAAGGTGATTCTCACTTCTCTCCACTCTAAACTATTATCCCTATGAACCATCCACCAAAGCATTATAGTCCTACGTAGAGTATAAACTAGCATGTTCCTTCTTTCCACTTGATCTCTCTAATGAGATTTTATAGCACGTAGGAACACTTCAGGATTTCCTTCACCAGTGTACTTTGGTACCTAGTTACTTCCCAAATGCCTCACACTGCGCGGCTTTTTTATGCATAATTTCACATCTCACCTCGTGTATAATCATTTCATAAGTTCCATGTGTCCAGTTGTTACATGTAACACTTATAGTATCACTCATGGGTTGTGCATCATCCCATTGGAGAATTGCTTCCTTTGATGGCTCAAGGAATTCCAGATATCTAAGTGCACACACATAGATTTTGTTTAAATCCTCTTCACTTAATTGCTCTACATAAGGTGTAGCCTTCCCATATGTGAAAGGAATGATGATGTGCTCTTACTTATTCTCAAAACTTATATATCTTTAGTTGAAGCATAGATCAATGTTTTTTGCATAACACCAAGGGTGCCCAAGTAGTGTTGGAAAACTATCTACCTCTGCAAGCACCAAGACCTCAAATTTCCCAGTAAACTTGGCCCCATGTATAGTAATAGTAGCATCCTTCAAGACTCTAATGGGTGTGGCTTTAGTCCTATTTACCATAAACATCAAATTTGAAGATGGATGTAATGGTGGTCTCCCCATATGAATCCACGTGTCCAAAGTGAGTACATTCACTTACAATCATTATTAATCAATATGTTACTTAAAATCCACCCATCAACAACAACATTCAGAGTGATCTCCTTGTCATAATCCAGACTACGAGGAGGCAAGTTAACATGCAAAATATGTCTTTTGTGCTCAACTCTAGCATGTGAAGTCTTCCCCCTTAACCATTCCCCCAATAAGGGGATGATTTTATCTTGTCGTAGCATCTTGCAAACGTATTTTAAATCATCAACATCCTTATGAGGAAGCTAAGTTTCTTTATTCTATTCTAAATTTTGTAACTATTCTTTCAAACATTGTATCTCATCCTAAAATTCATAATAACCTATATGGTTTCTTGATACAATTCCTTCTATGCATAGGTCTTGATACTTTGCATGTAGTACCTCCTCCTTTGTAATGATAGGCTTCTCCTTTGGAACTTCTATGGCGTGTGTAGCCTCAGCGTGTGTAGTGATCTTCACAAGTACCAACTCAAGATCCAATGCTAACTTTGGCATCCACTAATCTTCCACAACGTGTTATACTCTAACCATTCATATGCCATTGTCTTGATTTTTCTTCTTACTCATGTGTTCATACAAATACGGGAATTCTTCATAGTTGTGGTTCTTTCCACAAAAATAACAAATAATTTTTTGAGGGTGTTCACACTGTAATGTTCAAGGGATCTACATGTATCACATGTTCCTTGTGGAAATTCACTTCTTCCACTGCTGTGACCCCAACCTCTGAATCCTCCATGGCATCCTTGACCTCTACCTTGGCATCCATCAGAGCACCCTTCATTGTGACTATGCTCATGATGCTCACCTTATTCCTTAGAATTATTTGCAACACTAGTCTATCACACACCAATATCAATGGCATCATGAATTTGATCAATCAACCTGTAATTATTTGTATCATGAGTGGTAGACTGCAAATCTTATAATAACAAGACATGTTATTTATTATCATGCATTTCAACAATGGGAACCTACTTGAATCATGATCCAAGTGATAGATCTCATATTCCAACAAGATGGCGCACACCGATTTACAGGGGACAACTATCCTTAGTATGTCCTTCTACTTCACAATCTGTGCACCAAATTCCACTTGTGCATCTCATGTGCTTGAATTAGCTGATAATTTCTCTAACTATTTATCCCTTTCTACAATCTAAGCTTCCAAGAATGGGCTCACTCCTGTATCTACACTCCCAACTAGCTCAGCAAAAATAGTTACTTCAAGTGCCTCACGCATATCTGTATAATTATTGTATGAGAGTTCCCTTCTGAAATTTGTGATCAGCCCTCCAACAAACCATTGAGCATGTTGACCGACAGATGTATGTCATAAGATAACTTCAACAAAAGGGTTTTGAGACATGCATCTTACTCCCAAAAATTTCAGCCATGCCCTACTTGATATCCTTCAACACGCTAATGCTTTTCTACTCAAACTCAGGTATATGGAACTCTACTAAGAAAGCATCATGCAACATAGTATAGTCCACACAAGTCTGGTTTGGATCATATTTCCTATACCAAATATGCGCATGAGCCCTTGCAAAGTAGTTGTAAAATGACTTGCCTTACACTTTGGAGCTATAATCCCCTTTGCGTGCCATAGTGTCTCACACATATGCACATGCTCAACTACATATTCTATGCCTCTGTATTTTGGGATATGAAGAGACATCTCCATAAAGATTTTTGGGGTTGGTGCGGTTTGTGCCCAAAATATCCAGAAACTGTATTGCCTCTATTTTTCTTCCGCCCCGTAACCACTAGATCCACTAGATCTTGAGCCACCTGATCCTCTTGATCCTCCCCTTCTAGTGGTAAATGAACCATAGGATGCACTTGCTTGTGTTTCAATAGTTGTGCTAAATTAAAATACTATAGTTTGTGAAGTTGTGTTACTTCTAGACATGACACCAATGTTCTTTACACCCACGTTATGTATTGATGACATGCCAAAAAAACATATCTCCAACTGGACCTCCAAATAAAATAAATTATGATTGCATTGCCATAGATGAATAAGCTACCTAATTATCTCCTAAAATTGATTGAAAAATAACTCTATCTGTCACTACTCTCTCGCCCACACTATCTTTCTTACGGATAATCTGTCATAGAAATTGGAAACCAAGCATAAAGGCTAGGTTTCGGGTAAGATCAAATGTGCTGTGGTTCTCAATATTTTTAGATGCACCTTCATCTAAAACTAAAGAGGGTTATCTACCATGATTTCCCAAATGGGGGAGTTCCAGATGCTCTAGCTCCATGTATTCTATGTGAGCCCCAAATCCTTCATGAGCCATCTCTCTTTGTAACACCATTCTTTCCGTGATTTCTTGTTGCTTCTCTAAATCCCTCTCGCACGCTTCATTAAACTTAAGCCACCTTTCCTCTCTCTATCTTTTTGCTACTACATCCATAATCTTTCACCACACCTTTACTACCCCCATGCGTGGTGGGTTTAGCTAGCCATAGGATGTTCTTCCAAATCCAGGGTCATGATCAAGATCTTTGACTAAGGGGATACCATGCGAGATAAGATACTCTAGGTTCATGTAGAACCAAACCTCAACAACCTCTACAAAATAATATGTAGAAACCACGCACTCTAGAATATAGCTATACGGAACATGAATCCACTAATGATCTATAATGCGTGTCCAAGTCAGATCTACATCATACAAAGCTTTAAATTCTTCCTATGTCCAAACAAGTGTACAAAACCTATAATTTCTCTTTGATGCGTAAGCCACCAACAACTCATAAATCTCTATAGCTAAAATGGTAAAGAATGTCTAGTAGATCTCGTGATAAATATTTTGTTTAACCCACGTGCGTGCATTAAATTTAGGTTTGGTGCTAAATCTGTGAGCATACTCTTCCTCCAAATTATCTAACCACTCTTTAATACTTGGCCAAAGTCAACTATTACATCTTTGTCATGCAACATCCTGGAAAACAATTGAAAAGAGGTCCCAGAAATGGAACCAAAATGTAGCCTAGATTTACCCACAAAATCCCAAGGCATGTTGGTACATCACTCAGCCTGAATTGAGCACTCACCAAGCATACAAGGGTACCATGTCCCTATTTTATGTCAGGTTGTTCAAGAAGTTAACATGATCATATAAATATTCTAGTTCCATAATAGATAATTAAGTATATTGTAGTGCATAAATTATATCTAGTTGTTTACCATATGCAAGAATAATCAAACAAGAACCATGATCACTTTTACCATGCAAGATCCATGATCAATTATATCAATTAACATTATCCAGCCACAAATATCCATTATCTTATTTTTGTAAAACATAAAAGATTCATACATACAGATACTATCATCATAAGTTACGTGCACCCATAAATCGAAACATAACTCTATTACAAAAGTAGTACTAGTAAACCATGCAAATCAATACATATTTATAGGTATGGGGACTTTCCCTTCACCACCTAAGCACCTTTAAAATAGACTACCTGATAATAATAGCCATGTTCATTTACATGATAAACAAAAATCATGCAAGCTCGTTATTAAGAGATTGTCTAATAATACAATTGTAGTCTATGTAAACAATGAAAAACTACCTAAGAATGGAAGACAAAAAAATACAATGCAAACCTCCTTGTAATCCTTCATATGTAAACCTCAATAAGGTTGTAGAGACTTCATCTGTGAAACCTTATAAATGGATGTGGGTGCTCTTGAATGTTCTCCAAATGTGAGTGCAAATGCTATAAACATAAATACTTTGGCTTGGAAATTTAGCAGAATTATTGTACTTAAAATTCAAGAGGATTTGTAAGAGAGTAAGCCTGCAATTTATAGAGGTAGAAGTAGTTGGAAATTAGTTACACATAGTTGAATGCACATGCTAAAAATAACATTGGAGGAGGTTACAGTAGTGTTGGGGCATTTAGGGGCAATAAATGAATTAATTGTAGAAGTTGCATTCGGAAGGTGGTTGTACATGTAATTCAATTTCCCCCACATTTATAGGATTATAGAAGTGCAATTAATTGGGATAAGGATATATTCCAAGTGGAGTCTAAGTGGATGTTAACCAAGTGGCAGTTGACTAGGATGTGCACACACTTAATTAATTAATCATTTAATTAATAAATGATAATTAACTTAGCACAAAGGGGTACTAGGGATACATGATATTAATTTAATTAATCCAAAGGGTACAATGTGTATGAATTAATAAATTTAATCAATTAATCAAAAATGGGTGAATAATAGGGTGTATTAGGATAACACTGGGAATAGGTGGAAACATGTGTGTAATTTTGGGGTGTCTACATTTTTCCCCTCTTTAAAGTGCTATTGCAAAGTAATAGTGCTTTTAAAGATAGTAGACACATGTAGATCATTGAGTGGAAAATTTTGAATATTTAGGATGCCCCAATAATCAAAATAGAAGTGAAGCATTAGGATGCCTCAAAGCACATAAAATAGTAGAGGAATGCCCCCTCAAGCGGGTGGATGATGTAGTAAGGTAGTGGACAACCTGCTTGATAGGAAGGAAAACAAGGGATTGGAACAAGGATGGGAAAGGATTGTGCTCATAACATGAGTGTTCATTTGGAGAATAATTTTAAAAAAACCTTTTTTTTGCTATTTCACAATAGATTTGTCACCATGATTATAAAATAATCAATATGGTTAACCTAGATGCACGTAAACAAACACACACAACAAAGAAAAGATAAAAAGGAAAACAAACCCAATATACAAAGTAAATACTGACATCAGGGTTATAAAGGAACCAAGATGTAATCACACTACTTGCAAGTGGTCTAAAAGTAAACATCAACAATGCAACACAATGTCAAAAAAGAAGACAATCAATTATGCCCCTAATGCATGTCACAATGATGATTAAGTAGATACAAATGCTCCCAAGTGGGAATATGATCAAACTGGAAGAGCGGAGTGAAAGTGACTCCTTATGAAACTTTTGTTGAATCCTTTGTGCAAATGATCGAAGTTGAAATTTTCCCAAGAAAAGTTATATCGCAAAGGAAAAATAATTTTGTGACTTTCCCCAAATAGAGTTAGCATATCATGCAAAGGGAAGAAAGTGATAGTTTAAGATTGGCCCAATCACTAGGGTAATAAATAAAAGTATTGCATTTACCAAGATTGTATTGAGATGTTGAAGGATTCACTTCAATGTTTCTTCCGATTGTAAGAGGTCTATAACAATTGAATGTTTTTTCAAATTTTGTAAATTTTTTTGATTTTTTGGATTTTTGAAATATTTGATTTTTTGAAGTTTTGTGAGTTTTGAAAAGTTTGAAATATAAATGCAAACAAACATGAATACATGGAAAAAGGAAAATGATCCATGGCTTAAATAAACTAGGAGAAAAACACAACACATGCAAGTGACAAAAAGATATAAAGCAAGTAATAGAAACAAACCCAATATGAATAGGAAGGAACAACACCAGAGTTATATGTGAACTAAGATGCAAGTAAATTTCCTGCAATTGGTCTATAGTAAAGGAAAACAAAGTATAAAAAAACAAGTGAAAAGAAGCAAAAGCATCATCACAATGTTGAAAAACTGCAACAATACAACATAACGTGAAAAACGACATCTAATGACACTCTGAATGTGTTCCACATTGAAGAACTAGACATATTTGAATTCCCCAAGTGATAGCTTAGCACACAAGAGGATTGGATTGGGCCGAAGAGTGGAGTGATACTTAGATACTCCAAAAGATACTCTTGTCGGATCCCATTGAAGGTTGATTTGTATTGGATTAAAATGTAAAATCCAAATGTGCCTAAACAAAGTTATATTATGAAAGGGTAAATTATTTCCTTGAGCATAGATATACACCATGGGAAATAAAGATGCTTATCAAAAGATGATCTGGAATGATCATGATCAATGCCATCAAAAGGTGAAATTGTTGAACTGTGTTACACAATTGCTGAACGTTTGTCAAACATTAGTTGAATGTTTTGATTGAGATAATTTTAAACTATTTTTTTGGAGTTTGAACAATTTTAATTATTTTTGAACAATTTTATATTGTTTTTGAAGTTTTGTGAAACATTTTTGATTTTTTTTGTAGTTATACAACTCGGTAAAAAGGTACACTGCTTAAAAGTAGATGAAAATAATTAGAATCATTCCATTCCATTGGCAGAAATGTAGATGATAAAATGATAGGGTGTTTCACTCTGCTCGTGGCTCCACACAACTAGGAAGATGCAAGGGCTCATCACCTTGAGCCAAAAAGGACGTGAAAATGAGGTGAATATTGATATGGAAGTGATGATAATGGATGTGAAGACACAAGGTGTAATAATGATCCATGTGAGAAAAATGTAACTCATCTCCAATCAAGATTATTTGACCGATTACAAGATGATTCCACTTTATAGGTTTTGACTCGACTTAGATCCATTGATGGCCTACTGATTGGAAAAATTTGGTTGAAGGAATTGGTGTCTCTCTTAACATGAGCGCTAAATTACTTCTTGGGATGTTTTTGATTAAGCACTTTGATTCAGATTTCATAAAGGCTTTATTAGTTAATTATTTTTTTTTTTGTGAAGGACCCCCTACATGTTGCCCCATGCCATTAGTAAAAGGCAAGGGCTCAACACCGAAGACAAAATGTAGGCAAGTAAGGGATTTCTTCATTCCTAGTCTCATACTACCAGTAAGAAGTATGGGCTTATCACCAAAGACTGTGAAGGATGAAAGGTGTAATGATTTTATAGTTTTTTTATATTTTTAAATTGATTTAATTTTCCTTGTATGTTGATAGTGTGCTTGTTGGGAAGGAACATTCTTCCCCCAAGTCTCAACCTCATGTGACTAGTAAGACACAAGGGTTAAACACTTGTAGATTAAGATGGGTGGCCAAAAGGACCGGATAAAGAAGTTTAGTGATTTCTATTAAAGAGAGCTTATTTGAAAGGAGTTTGCCATCAGTAAGCTTCAAGACAAAACCGTAGGTAAAAAGATTTGAAATGGTAAGAACCATAACAAAGATGAGACACACAATTCCTAATAGGAACAAGGTTAACCTATGTCGAAATAGGTGAAGAAAGTGAATATATGATAATGGTATGATTAATATATCTACCAATAGATGGAATGCTTAGCATTATTTGTATGCACTTTTCTATTTCCGATTTGCAAATAATGCTCTAATACAAAGTTTTATTCTCTTTTTATGCTTTTTGAGTTTTCTGAATGTTGGTGGATGAGGATTTGAAATGGAATCATCAAGAAATATGTCCATGTTTATTGAAGTTGAATGGTCCTAAGATACGAGGCTTATGCAGATGAAATCCAAGTCAAGAGAGGGAATTGTAAAATTTGATAAGTCCTGAAATATGAGACTTGGATGGACATGAGCCAAGTCAAAGGAGTGAATATGAGACTTGGGAAGATAGGATCCAAGTCAAAAGATTGAATCAAATGATTCGATGGGTCTTGAAGTACTAGACTTGGGCGAGATAGGTTCCAAGTCAAAGTATGTGTGATTAGATGAGTTTTCAATGAGATCAAAATACATATGTGATGTTAGAAGAAGATTGTCGATGTGGGGAAGATGTTGAGATACATATTCACCTATGAGAGAAAGAGTGTGAGGAAAGAAGGATGGATCTCTAGATGTATACCTAGGGTTCCTTGTAAGCCATAGAGAGGAAATAGTCAATGTTTCTCCTTCTAGGTTGTGAATTAGTTGATTGGACAAAATATTTGCAATTAAAGCTTGAAAGGTTGAATAAGGATATTCCTGGGTATACGTACCTCATAGAGTGTATGCATGAAGATGTCTTGATAGGTAGGAATCATCGTCAATGAGATGCCCACAAAATTGATCATTTGAGGTGTAATAGACATAGAAGGTTGCGGTGTCACAAGTGTCCAAGATTGTTGTGGTTGTGGTTTGACAACAAGACTAGAGATGTTAGGCATAGGAGCTAGAATGGAAAGAATAGAATCAAGCTCGATGGTGCTTGATGATGGACCCTCTTCTATTATGTCAAGGGTTATTGGAGAGTCTTGGAGAAAATTCAAGCTCTCGTCAGGTGTTAGAATATTGTTGTCCAAAACAGGTTCAATGTCTGTTTGGACTAAAGGAAGAAATCATAGAAGAAATATATTGGTTGGAAGGGAGAGATAATTGAATTTATTTGTGATCTCGTTGAATGTTAATATGTACAAAAGTGGGTACAACATTCAAATATTTAGTATAATTGGAAATTGGCATGTCATTGGTTATGATAGCTTCATTGTCAAGCTCTACAAAGATCTCTTTGTCATTGATTAAGTCTTGGACATAGTTCTTAAAACGTGTACATTTATCGGTTGAGTGGCCATAAATGTGATGAAAATCACAATATGCATGAGGTTTTTACCAATATGGATTAGGTTCTCCTTCAATCCAAGGTCTTGTAAGGGGATATTTTATCATCCTAGCCACTTTGAGTTGATGAAAGACACTAGAGAGACTTTCGCCAAGGGGTGTAAACTTACATTTAACTTTGCATGGCATAGTGTCTTTGCTAGGTTGTATGATTGGATTTTTGATTGATTGGTCATGTATGTTGGGCATATTGTGATTATCTGTGACACTAGTAGTGATGACATTGCGGTTGCAATTGATGTACCAAGATTCATCATGAGAAGTTCTAGTATGGTGATTATTACGAGTGAGATTGAAAGAAAATGTTTAACGAACTTCTCTAAGAGGTCTGCGAAGGTGGTGATAGATCCCTTTGGAAGGTGTAAGAACCAATCCAAAGCTTTTCCTCCTAGAATTCTAGGAAAAAGGCATAAGAGAAAGATATCGTTATATGCCACTTCGTGGCATGCTATGAAAAATTATTTTATATGTTGTCTCAAATCAGTTTTTCCCTTGTATTTGTTGAATTTGGGTGTCTCGAAAGACCGTGGAAAGGGTATGCATAAGATGTCCATGTTAAAAGGGTATGGACATAATTCATCAAAATTGAATTGTTTGCGTTGTTTTTATATACTCGCAATGGTGTCTTTCATCATTTTCCATTCTTGGGAAAAGGATGAATTATATAAATCCACCATTGTAATGAAAAATGAGGGAGAGTGAAGAAAGGTACGATGAATAACTCAACCCTTAGCAAAGTGAATGCTAAGATGGAAGTGAAGAATTTTTTTGAAAATATTGAATCCTAGTAAAGTGAATGCTAAGATGGAAGTGACAAAAAAGGTTTGAAAAGCTCAACTCCTAACAAAGTGAATGTGAAGAGGGAAGAAACAAAAGGGTTAGTTGATTACCCGACTCTTAATCAAAATGAGAGTTAAGAGAAAAGGGATGAAAAGAGGTTAGAAATGGTATAATCATTAAAAAAATGGATGTATGTTAGATCTAATGCGGGATAGTAATTAATAGAGATAATGATACCAAGCACATATATGATGAGGGAGTTGGTAGGATCGAGGGTGACTAGGTTGGATCAACGGTGAATAAAGTGAGAAACCATATCAAAGCTGTGTCAAGCAAAGGGATGGTAAAACATAGTGCTCAAGATAAAGAGGAATGTATGAGAAAAAGGTAGATGTTGATGTAGATAGATAACAAGGATAACACGGGGTGGGTAGATGGTGACTAGGATGGGTTGACAATGACCGGAGTAGGATTTAGGATTTAACAAGTTGGATGGATGGGAAAAGGGGCATGTAGAGGATCAACAAGATGTTGTGAATGAGTAGAGTTATAGAGTGAACTATAAATCTGTAAAAATGAATATGGTGAAGGAAAGATATATATATATATATATATATATATATATAACTTATATAAAACTTCAAATATTCATTGATGACATGTAAATAATTTCAAGGAAACTCCGAGCCGGTGGCTACTAATCACAAGGAGAGAGAGAAGATTGAAATTATAGAAAAGTTTGAAATTAAGAATTTTTCATCCATTTGAGAGGAGGGGTGGAGGTGTATAAATAGGGTCAACAAAGTGACCCACATGAGTCACCTGGGACTAGAGCAAACTTGTATATTTGGTAGGTGGAGGGTAGATTTGATTTCTAAAAAAATGTGTTTAAATGGTGAGATTAGAGGTGGAAGACTATTTTAGGCATGCATGACTGCATGGGGAGAAATAGGGGGGAATTAAAGGGTAATGAAATAATGGTAGTGGAAATTTTAGGGACATTAAATGGTAGATAAATAATAATGGGTAGAATCCAAGGGTATTTATGGGTACAATTAATGAGTGATTAAAAATAACATTAAGGTGAGCATGGGTCAATTAAAGTATTAGATGGGATTAGGGATGGATTAAGGGGGGATGGGATTAAGGTATGATGAAATGAATTGAGAGGGGTAATGGGGTTTGAGAATTAAATAATCATTTAGGAGGGAAATATAAATTTAAATAGGAAGAGGAGGATGACTGTGCGAGATCATGAGCAAACACGGGATGGGGGGACAATGTACCAAAAAATCGATGTCTACATTTGCCCCTTTTTGTTAAGTAGTTTTTGTTAAGAAATCTATGAGATAAAAATTATAAGTGATGAATAATGGTGGTGGTGGTGGTCCCCCTCAAATTAAGGATTAACGACATGAAGGGGAGTCAATTATGAGTTTGAAAGAGATAGATGGAGGGATGAGGGTAGGAAACAGGTGGGACAAGAGAGATAGGAAGATGCCCCAAGTGAAGGGGGATGACCATTGATGGGATAAAAACAAAAATAAAAATATGGTGGTGACCTTGGAAACACATTAGTAGGAACATAACATGACCTATGATGGAGGTGACGTTAATGACCTACGGACCCTATGAGTGGTAAAAATCACTCGAGAATGAGGTAATCAATGGGAATCCATGGAAATGTATGTACAAGCCGTGGGACCTCATGGTTCAGAGGTAGAAAACAAAAGTATACACAAATACATACAGGATGGTCAAAACATTGGTTTAACGGATGACTTGGAAGACAAAGTGGGGAAAGATATTATGTGTTGTCTTGTAATCATAAAAATGAAAACATATGCATCATGGGTGGGACGAAGATAAAATATGAACATTAGGTTTGGATTTAAGATGCACAATGGTTCCTAAACAAGGGCACAATGATGGTCACAAAGCGGGATGAAAAATGTAAGATAGATATATCAAAAGGAAGATGAGATTTGTAGGATAAGCCAAAGTGTGTTATGGGTGACACACAAGCCTAATGTGGCGGAAAGGAAAATTTAATGAGGAGATTGGTCAAGATGGGGAAAAAGAAGAAAAATGATGGTTTGGGTTGATGATGACTCTGAATGAGTTTAAGTGACTTGTCTTGGGTCTTCAAGAGACTAGGATGAGTTAAAGGCCGATCAAAGTGGGTGCACCTATATAAGCAAAAAGGGATGCCTAATGGGAAAATTTTCATTGTGTGAGCTATTCGATTGAGAAATATAAGAGAAAGAGAAGTGTGTAATTTGAGTGAGATAGAATCTAGCGAGAGGAGTGAGGAAGCACCAAAGGACCATGAGGGTAGTAAGAATCAAAACTCTAGCTTAGTTTTTATTTTATTTTTAAGTTTTT
The DNA here is from genome assembly GCA_018340775.1 of Taxus wallichiana var. yunnanensis. Classification (NCBI taxonomy): domain Eukaryota; kingdom Viridiplantae; phylum Streptophyta; class Pinopsida; order Cupressales; family Taxaceae; genus Taxus; species Taxus wallichiana. The sequence continues at coordinate 221,282,499 of CM031243.1, read as the reverse complement.
GATGTTTTTACATTTTTATGGAAAATTAATACACGGGAAGGGCTGATTAGTGGTGAATAGTCCGGTTGTTATCGACCAAAGGCAAGTTGGCATCAACCCAAAGGGGTTGCCATTGGTGGTAGATATCAAAAGCTCATTTGATGGTGATTTTGATGATGAGTTATTGATGGGTGATTGTTTGATTGGTTTTTTTAGTCCAGAGACACTTTATATTTGAGAGCTAGGTCCCGACATGTTTTGATGGGATTAGAGGAGATGTGACAGATGTAGAGAGGGATCACCTAGCGGTAGTGGGACTGGGTGGATTCCACCACTACCAAAGGGTGTTGAGAGATACAAGACTCATGATTGTGCTAATTGATAGGTGGGACCCATGGACGATCACATTCTAGCTCAAGACGTGTGAGATGATGGTCACACGAGAGGATATGTACCATATTTTAAGACTATCGATCAAGGGCATCTGTGGTACCTATCATGGTAGAGGGGAGGATGGGTGTACTGGCTCATTTATTTGGAGAAGTTATCACACAAATTGTATTTGTTTCAAGGTCCTTTCATATAGAGGTTCAATATCAGTTGGTGATGTAGGGGAGTATATTGATATGATTGATTATGATGAGGATTTCATGTTATGATTTTCCAGACTCAAGTGGATCCCAGTTTCCATGGACACTAGCAGGGGTATTAGTAGATATAGTGGATTATCATAAAATACTTACGTTTGGTGCAGCGTTGCTTTCACAAGTCTATTATGAGTTATGGATGTATACATATGGGTAGATGATAGGCATAGATGTGGGGTTCTTTCGCATTACTAGGCATATGCGCATATAGCCGTAGTGAGGCCACTAGAGCTTCCATGGGTGATGGGTGATCATATAGAGCTGGTGGTGGGATTTTGAGATGGCAAGATAACTAGGGGATCATGGAGACGGGGGAGTGGTATTAGGATATATTGGGGAGATTATATGTGGATGATGTCAAACGAAGCCATATAGAGGCTTCCTTATATGGCTAGGGATAGAGACACAACTAGCATGCATGAGGAGGTTGAGGTGGGTATAGGGCTAGAAGCCCAAGATTATTGAGGTGATGTAATTTACTATGATGATGTGATAGTTTGGAGTAGTACAAGGGGTAGCTGGAGTGCCTATCCGATATAGGTGTGATGAGATAGAGAGGGACCTGACTATCCCTATGATGACGGACCCACTAGTAAAGGAAGGGGATCCCTAGGATGATGAAAATGATGTGGGGGTGGGAGAAGGATATGTAGATTGGTGGACATAGTAGTGGGTGGCTAAGGCCACTAAGAAAATTGGCGGTAGGAGAGGAGGAGGGTGGTTCTTGTGAGAGAGGAGGCATTTCCTATAGGAGAGGTAGATATGGATGGGCGGTAGTTGAGATATCCTTCTTACAAGTGTATTAGATGTCATGTGTCGGGAGAGGGACACAACATGACAAGAAAGCGTGGGGTTGTGCTAGGAGAGGGACACGGCCATACAATAATGAGATTGATATCATAAGCACGGGGAGGCCTCTGAGGCCGGGTATGGAGATTTTGGATCTGTAGTTAAGGCAACATGGAGTGTGGTACATGAGGCCTTACATGGAGCTGGTCAAATGGTGCCACCTAGTACTATATCACTAGCATAGTACAGGTGCTAGGTGAGGAGGTGAAATATTATGAGTTCATTGTTACATCTAGACTACCATATATGTCGGGAGATGTGGCATACTTGGGAATAAGAGAGGGGACTATGAAGATCAACACAACTAGAGTCATCTAGGAGCACGACTAGCATGGTGTAGTCGTAGAAGGATCTAGGTCTAGATGACAAGTAGGGAGGTGTACATGGAGGTAGACGGAGGTGGATAGGTTCCAACTCCTGGAGGACAGAGATTATAGATCATAAGATCTGATTTGTATTTCACTACTTAGTGGGTGAATATTATAGATAAATTTTGATCTAGATGTATATATTTTTTGAGATAGAGCCTAATAGAGGCCTATCACGGATGTATAGAATCATTTTTATTATATATATCATGATATGATGATTTTTTGTGATTTATATGTGTTATGATGAGTAGATTAGACATGTGTGATGATGCTTTTATGCTTTGATGTGATATTTTGATTAGATATTAGATGTAGTATGAATAGATATGAGATGTAATGTATGGATTTATTTTATTTGATGATATGATATGATAAATGTTAGATGGTGTGATAGATTTGTAGATATGGGATGACTTGTATTAGAATAGATTGGATAGTTTTAGATGGGAAAATGTATATGTTAGATTATATGTAAATGCATTATATGATGGATTAATATATGATTATATGTAGGGGATGATATAGATATTGGTGATGTATTTATTTGATGGATAGTAATTTATATATTGATTAGATGAGCTTAGATGTTAGACATGTATGGTGAGTATGATAGAAATTAAATTAGATGTGATATGATGGATTGGATATGGACATAAATTTAGGATAGTGTAGTTAGAAAGGACGTGACCTTGATAGGGTGACCCAAATATGAGAAAGTAAGCTTCTCCATAGAGGGAGTGTACATGGAAGATATGATTTTTAACTAAATTGGAGGTAAAACATGAGAGGTAAAAATGAAAATCAATGCACTTGTGACTAATGATAGGTGTTAACACATAATTAAGAATAGATAGTCATATTTAAGATCATGAGGGAAAGATGGATGATTTCTTTGCTAATAGATCCAGTGTATACATGACAAAGAGGTTAAGATGGAGCTTGCACAGAGAAAGTAGTTTTCTTAGATGGTAGTCCTAGGTCTATGACCCAACTCTGAGAAATATGGTGCAAATTGATCAATGTGGGAATTTTTCTATAGATGGGAAAGTTGATCGATGTGGGAAGCTTTCCAAGGATGTTTGGTTTTGACATTTTTTTATTTTTATTTTTAGATTTTAGAAGGCTAATCAATGCGGGAAGCCTTCCCTGCCATGATATAAAAGAGTAATCATCCTTTGCGGGAGTGGTCTATGATGGAATTTTAATTTTAATTTTTATTTCAAATAGCATATTAGAATGCATGATAGTTGTCCTTTGATGGATAATTCTATTATTTTTGAAAATATTTGCTTTATATAAATAGTTTTCCCTCAAGGGAGTAGACTGTTTTTGGATAAGATAGATTTTAATATGAGCATCCCAAATATTTAATTTTTAAGATAGCGTTGGGGATAAAAAAGTAGACCACTCAGGGAGGGGAAGATAAGTTGTACAAGAAACACTTATGGCCCTTTAGCATGGTTCCAATAGGTAGATAAAAAGGTGATGGATGTAATGATTGTGGGGTTCCTACCAAGAGGGAGGAACTTGTCCATGATGAATATGCTATGGGTAGAGATGTGCCCATTTTTAAGGTCATAGATAAGAAAGTTATGGTAGACCACATAATTCCAAATCATTACGATGATATATAAAAAGGGTAGGGATGGAAAGGATTGCTAAGTGTGACTAGGGTCATGTTGGTAAGTATGTTAATAATAGAAAGGTCATAAGTGCAAGGTGTTAAGAGTTTTTTTTTCTAGTTTACCATCAAGGGAGGCTAAACCATAGGATTTGGACCCATAATTATGTGTGATAATTTGTGGTCCAATCTAGTTGGGATAAAAATTTCCATGTTGGATCATCTCAAGAGTAGTGACATTCTGATTTTATTTTAAGATGATGTCACTGATGTTAAATTCACGTTCCTTGAGATTTTTTTATGTCACGGTTTGAAAACCAACATAATTACATTGAAGAAAGAAATAGTAACTTCACCTTACAAGCTTATTTATGGCAAGGATACTACACTTCCTTTGACACTTGAGTTGAAATCTTTGTCACTTGCCCAACAACTAGAATTTGAAGGTGTAGACCAGAGAGAAGTCAGAATGGAAGATCTGGTTAGTCTTGAAGAATCAAGGAACTTTGCCATGATCAAGCTAGAACAACATTAACAAGAAACAAAGAAGTGGTTTGATGAAAAGGTTAGGACTCAAGATTTCAAAGATGGGAGGTGTTCTTAAAGTGGTATCTTGTGAGCTAAACCAGGGGCACCATGAAAAGTTTGATGTAATTTAGAGTGACCCAAACACTATTAGTTTATGTAAGGAGACTAACTCTTTCAAGTTGTCTCATCTTTATGGAGGCACACTACCAATCCCAATAAATGGGATATATCTTAAACCCTTCCATTAAGTCTGCTACATCATTTGGTAAACATTAGAGTAGTTTCATTCCTCCAAGTGCACTGCATGCACATTATCTATTTGTACATAGTTATTTCTTCTCACTTGCTTCTCGTATGCACTCTTTTTCTACTTCCAGGATGCTAGTCTTCTTTTAGTAGTTTTGTAGGATTCAGAATAGAGTTCAGAATAAGTTTCAAAGTGACTTCAGGGACATTTCTTCAAAATTATAGATCAAAGATTTCATATCATAGAATCCATGCCCAATGGATTCTTCAAGCTACTGTTATACTTCATATAGCTGGAAGATGGCCCCAAAAGTCACCAAACTGTTATCCACAATAACTCTCCTAGTCATCTGGATAACTCATCTCCCCATTTTGGCTCTATGGTTCTACATGAAATTTATGTGCACTTCACTTGCTTGCAGGTTAGCACACCTCCATGGTTACAGTTTCTTTTTCATGCCTCACATTCCTTCCTTTTCATGTCTTCTTCCATTCTTTTCCTTTTCCCTTTCTTATTTGTTCCATCCTTCTCCCCTTGCATGCACTCTCTGGGAACTCGCCTTCTTCTAATAATTGTCTTCACCCCGCACATCATTTTGTAATGATTGTGCCCTTGACATACATCTCTTCCTCACTGTTCATCCTTTTCCTCCTAGCTCATTTTAATTACACGTGCCTTCCTTTTGTTATCCTCCCTTGCCTCATTCTTCCTTGTGCATACCTTTTTCCCTCCTCCATGCCAGATCTATGTCACATCATTCTATGACATGCTTGAGTGTGCCACATGCAACCAATCAAAGAACACCAACAAGGCACCGAATCCTTGCAGCAAATCAGTAAATGACATGTGGCGAAAATGAGAAGAACATTTACACGATTGGTTTTCCTTTCATCTAATGCATGTGAACCACATGTCTTGTGTGCACAAATGAATTTGACAATTTTATGACAGCCATTGATGTAACCTAAAATCTAATGTGAATAACCCAAGTGCACTGGCACATCACCCAACTTGAGCTGAGCACTCACCTGAAGTGTGCAATGGTACTAGGCCCCTCTTTAGAGTTGCTTGTGTAGGATGTTAGTGTGATGGTGATAAAATATATTCAAATCCATAATTAAACATAAATATTCCATGGTGTAAAATCCAGATCTAGATCTTAGAGAATGAAGAATTAAACAATAACTATAATAAGATTAACCATAAATGAACCAGATTCAGTTATGTTTAACACCATTATCCATCCAATATACTCCATTACATTAAACACTGTAAAACACAAAATATTTTTACATTATAAAGTATATCCATAAGTCATGCACGCATCAGATCCAACATCATAACTCTATAATAATTCAATACCTCTAAACTACATAGTTCAATACATATTTATAGAGGTGGGGACTTTCCCTTCACCACCTATGCACTTCTCAAAATAGGTCACATGTTGATAATATCCATGTACCTTTACAATAACATGCATACATGTAAGTGTTTTAATAATAGATGTCCTATAGTTAACTGGAAGAAGAAATCCTATTATTAGCTCAAACCATGCATAGCGCTTATCAACCACTCATTCCAAAAATATCATTGCATGTCATGCAAGTATTCATCTATATGTGTGATTCACACACTATCTCTAAAAATAGCCCATATCCAACAAAATAGATAAGTCCTGAGCCAAACTATTCTGGCATGTATTTTCTTTCCTATCTTCCCACGCCTTCAAATGTGCCTTATTCCCATGCACGTATCCTTTGTGTGTCTACTCCTTAGAGAAACATCGTGTCTGCTCAACATTATCCCACACTAAAGTAAATTGTCGTCCTGACAATGGGAATTCTTTTTAATGTTCCCAAATAAGAACAAGAATTGAAAGAATAAAAGAATTACTGTACAAAATAATGAATCTTTACTCTACAACACCCTTTTCTTCAACTAGGAGGATTAGTTTTGGATATTCATTCTTGATCTCACCTCTAATGTTTGATAGTCATTTAGTGTAGTCCTTTTCTTTTATAGAAAATCTATGGATATGGCATCTATTTCGTCTTGAGTGATCTTTTCCTTCCCATTCTATAATACTCAGACAACATTGGCCATACTTGACATCATTCCTTCCATGAGGTCCATATTTTGCACTTTGTGAGATTCCCAATATAATCAATTATCTCTTTATCAAGATATTGGGTTGTTGCTTTGAGGATTCACACTTTTTTACCGTGACAATCTTTTTGCGTGCCCTAAAGTCTCATCTTTCATTACTACCAGAACTTCATTATCTTTAACTAGAGTTTTGGTCCTTATTACTACCTCTGGTGCCACACACAAATTAAGAGCTTGGTCTGATTTCTTCATTTCATCCTTTAAATTTTGGAGAAATGCCTCGTAAGTTAAAAATTTTCTAAGCATAGAGGCCCATGCTCTCTCTGCTTCTTGTTTAGCATCTTTTGGTGTGGGCATTCAAATTGGTCCGTCCTCTAACACCAAATTGACCAAAGTGCACACATAATACATAACAGAAGGAAATTTTTTAGGTACCTTAGGTTCTAGATGAGGCCTTATTTTCAAAATGTGATCACCAATCTCCTCATCCATGCCAACGAAAGCCTCATTCTTTGCCCATTCTCATTCCTTCTCTTCCTTTAAACGCACTATCTCTGCATTTTTATATTTTTATCCTCCATCAACACTCGAATGGTGGCGGCCTTATCAACATTTCTCCATGCCACCTCAGCAGATACCTTGACCAAGGAATTACTGACCTGCTCATCAACATTAGAGTAGGTTTTATTATCATGTGCTTGCTTTGGGGTGCCTTCTTCACTCTTCATGAGACACATGATTCTTCACATACATCAAAGTATGGTTCATCCATATGGGTCTACATGGACCAAGATAATTGTTTCCTTTTGCATGTAGTGGCCATATCTAGATCCATCAGCTCCCACCCATATAACTCCTTCGAGCCCACAAGGTGCTCTGGCCCTAGGCGCAAAATTTTTTTCTTGTGTCCTCAGCATAGCCCATACTAGGGACAACATATGCTTCACTTATTTTTGTCCTTGACCCCTTAGGAACCTGGGCACCAAGGTATGGAGTTAGCCCTCCTACCTGAGTCATAATTGGCACACTGCTGGATTTCTTTGGCATAGTTTCTTCTGCTTCTTTCACCCCTTCCTCTTCATCTCTCATTTCTTCATCCTGGGGCTCCTCCACATCTTTAGGATGGACCAAGGTTCTAGGCGCGCTCTCTTCAGACTCATTCTCCTCCTCATTAAGCTTCAACTTTATTTTTCTCTTTTCTTTGGTGCTTCTTTATGAGGGAGAGTCGAGGTGACCTTCGTAAAGGTTGTGATGTCCCCGCACCTTGGGTCCTGGTTCTTCTAAACACCTTCTTAAATTGACGCTCCTCATGGACCGCATCTACATCCAATTATTCCTCTCCTTGCACCTTTAGGGGAATATTTACGTGCTCACTCTCCACTCTGTCTGTGGGATGCCTCTTACCTCTATAGTCCAAGCCTCCACTATCCTTGTGTTTTTATTCTTCATATATATCTATGGTCAAGGAAGGATTTAGAGCTACCACATTTTCAACTGTGTTTTCCCTTAGGTGGCCCTGGGAGCATGAACTCATTCTCCACGTACTTGTTATTTTCCAACCTAGGTTTAAGATGGAGATAGAAAAGCATGGTTCCACTTGTCCCCAATAGCCAAACTTACTAGCTTCATACTTATAACATATGAAATGAGCCTCTCAATGTAGGCAAACCGACCTGGATAAACATAAGTTTTTTTGAGAGTATGGTAGTCACAATCTACCTTGTCTACATTAAAGCTCAACCAACGCACATTAGTAAACTGTGTACTTCTTCCTAGAAATAGCGCTATAAAGGTGTAGGGAAGTTTGTACTAGGGAATCCATGTCCCATCCTTCATTATAAACCACACGATGCAAAAATGTTGATACACCATGAACTACACTTCCTTGCCCACTACTGAGGGTAAATCCTTTAGAATGTGTCATTCCTCCTCAAAGGTCATGCACAGTTGATTATACCATAGTTATGCCCTTTGTTTGAATGGGCCACTCATTTTCCTTCACACAAGATACTTCTCAAACCTCTCTGCAAGGGACTTCTTCTCCATGGGGTATTCCCAAATTTTGTTCTTTAGCCCATTAGGCACTCCAATTTATACAAACACAAGAGATAGTAGGATAGCACCAAAACTTATCTTTTCACCTATGTATGCTTCCTCAATAATTGTTTTTACTATATATCCAACTAAGTTGTACACTTCTCCTTGTGACATCTTCTTCACAATATGTAGCCACATGGTGTTTACTTGTGACCATCTCTCTTGATCATTCATCTTAGTAAGTAGATGCATGACTACCTACACCACATGGTACTTCCTTAATTTGTAGATGTCAATTCCATATGGACCCTTGGCATATCCAAAATCCTTTCTTATAGCTATAACATCTTCCTTATCCATTATATCACTAGTAATTTCTATCTTTGTGCCCTTCAATCCTGTCAATGTGGCAATCAAAGGTGTGGTGATCCTTACCCGTTGTCTAGAAAAATAGAAGAAGTCCTCATGGACTCTGCTCATAAGCCATTGGTATAAACTTTCTGGTTTTCCAAAATATGGGAGTTCATATAGTTGATACACCCCTACCTTCTTAAGCAACTTCTCCCCAAAGCATTATCATTTATTTCTATGTCATCCACCGTGCACTTGTTGGTCTTCTTATTCAACAAAGCATCCAACTCTCCCTTGTTATCGGTGGTGCGGTGGTTGTAATCACTTACTTTGCATCTACGGATATGGGAATCCCAATCCCATCTAATGATCACTCCTTCTGGATACTACATCTCTGAAAAATTTCTCTCAAGAGAAACTTCGACCTTGACTTCCACCTTTTTCTTCCCCTTCATACCTACTGCAGGTGCCTTCCTTGGTGTCATAGTAAAAATCCCTCCTTTTGTCTTCTTTTGAGTAAGATTTCATGCCCTAGCTCAAAACCACATGCCCTAGCTTGAAACCGCGAGCCCTAACTCCTTCTCAATGCTTCTTCTTCACTCAAACCCTTCTCTAATGGGGATGCAAGCCACTTATGCACATAAATATGCTCTCCACACCTAGTTTCGTAACTCTCCGCACCTCAACATGTTTTGATTGGCTCGGTCGCAAATAGTTTTCTTGAATACTTGTGATTGCAAAGGTAAAAATGAATCCACATCACGTCTTTTTATATATTTTGAAATTTTTCTGTATTTATTACTCCTTTACCTACCACCAATCCTCTCATTAATTGACCATTTTCCCAACTTCCACATGTCACACCTATGTGCCTTAGCTATAACCTTGTATGGTGCCTTCCTACCTTCTAGCCACATACCTCCTTCTACGTGCTTCTATCCACCTAAGTACCTTGCTAATGTGCCTTCCTCTAGTAGTTTTTATGGCCACCGCTTACCTCACATTATACTGTTCATTCATTTATTTCCAGCTATGGTCTTCTTTAGGAGCAATCTTCTTTCTAACAGCTCCTTTCCATACTTGAATAACACTTGTAATATTTTGTTCTTATGTGTACTGTTAGTGCAAAATCACAGCACCCCTGGACGCACATCAGGCTTCTAGGTTGATGTTCAGGCATCCAGTGTGATTGCACAACATGGAAACCTCTCTCCAAGCGTGGGACTTGTAAAACCAAGAGAGGAATCTCCAGAGAAGGCTAGTTCCTGCTCCTAAACTACCTGCCACAAGCTATTCCAGTGCAGGCAAGCTAATCTAATCCTAATCTAACCATGCCAAGGAGACAGAGAGAGAGAGAGAGAAAGGAAAAAACAGCAAAAGCCTACACTAAAACGGTGATACACCAGAGAAGGAGAATGTTGGACATCTATCAAAACTGCCATGGGACAAAGAGAGGTGAGCAATGGGAAGGATGGACAGATGCATCACAGGCCCAAGGATAGATTTCACACAGAAAATGTCCCAAAACTCCATGAACACAGCTCCAAACCTGCAATGAACATTCAAACATGCACAGATACCTGCAATGAAGAGAGGCAAGAAGAGGACAAGCAAAAATGAGGAAGGATGGACAGATGCATCACAAAACACGTTTTGTTGCTCCAGAAGTTTGCACAGAACATCATTCCATTAGTAAAAGGCAAAAACGCCATTACAGAGCAAGGGAGGAGGTTCGAACTCCATTTTCAACCCTAGAGAAGAAAAGAAGGGAGGGCCGAGCAGAAAGAATGAACAACCACTTTTTAAAATGAGCCAAATCTGGCTTTTACATTGCATGGGTCGAGCCCAGGGGACAGAAACGTGGGAAAACATGTAAGCCCATTCCTCATTGAATACCAACGCATTAAAATGGCATAGGATACCTTACCAACCCATACCCTGCCATATTTGACCGATTTTGGAGGAGAATGTGACCCATTTGTATTAATTTGGCCGCTAAAATGTCACTTCTGTCCGTGCAGAAGAAGAATGCAACCCATTAGCATTAAAACGGGTTGTTGAAAAGTCACTTCTGGCCATTACCACACGTCAGATCCATTTCTTGATTTTCTCTCTTCAGACTGCACCAAAACTCGAGATTGATCCCAGAATCATGTAGAGCATCTCAACAGCTTTCCGTTGATATAAAGAACATGGAAATCGAGCTCTGGATCAAAAGATATGGCGATCTGAAGATTTAGGGCACTGAAATGCAGATCAAAACGAATTTTAAAATGTTTTCTCACTCTTCGCCATCCGGACGACACGTGGCACGTGCTGATTGGACGAGCAATTCTCTCTCCTCCATCTTTCGCGGGCTTTCCTTTTGAAATTGCTTGTGGGCCCCTTAAACTTGGACACGTGGCACCATTTCATTGGTTCGGTTCAGTGCTCGATAACTCGTCCCTTTGACCTTTTGACTTTTCTCTTATGAGGACATGTGGCACCTTCTGATTGGTCCTCGGCTGATTCAGCTCCTTCACGTACTTCGCCTCCATTTGTCCCGGATGTCCCATTTGATTTGGGGCCCTTTGTGCTCATTTCGGCCGGTTCGGGCATTTCGCGTCCATTTGTCCCAGATGTCCCATTTGATTTTGGACCCTCTGGACTCATTTCGGCCGATTCGGCCGGTTCGGGCATTTTTGGCCCGCTTGTCCCACTTTGTTTTTGGACTGCCTTGACTGATTCGGCCGGTTCGGCCGGTTCGCATCCATCTGTCCCGCTTGTCCCATTTGCCTTCGGACTGACTCGACCTTTTTCGCCCGGTTCGGCCGGTTCACGCCTTTTCGGCCCAGATGTCCCAATCGTTTTTTGACTGCCTGTGCTCTTTTCGGCCGGTTCGGGTCTTTTTGTCCCAAACGTCCCGACTACCCCTAGGACTAGGACTTAGTCATTTCTACGATTTTTTCCTGGATCAACCTACTTGCCTTCTGCAACCTCTTTTTGCATTTTCTCAGAGCTTGCTCTTTTCCTCTCAGACAGGGAACTTAGAAAATATTTGAGGGGACTCTAGCAACATGATTTTTGGCCCCAAATCAATCAATTTTCCTGGGACTTGAATATTCTGATGCATGTTATCAAAATTACCCAGGGGGGATGAAATTTTGACAACGGTACCCATTTTTGAATAAAAAATAACAACCACCCCACACCAATGGTATGTGCATTCCTCAGCATAAAATACTTTAGATTGTAATTATCTTCTAGTGCGCAAATGTGCTTATTACACAAAACACCGAACTAAATTGACAAAGCATAGTGACAAAGAAGGAAATAAACTTAAAAGAAACACCGAAAGGGAAATCTATAGTAGATGGAAATACTTTGCCTTATTAAAAACACCAAAAAGACTTATTTATAGTAGGACTTCATCCTACTCCTATTAAATTAATCGAGTAATCGTGTTCCATCCAACCTCTAACTAAAAAGTGCTTGATTCAAGGATGTGAGTGATAACATAGGGTCCAAACCAATGCATATCAAGTTTTCTTGGATGGAAAAGAAAATTTGAATAATATAGAAGTACCATCTTTCCAAATTCAAGCTTCTTGTCCCGATGTGTCTATCATGCCACACCTTCTACCTAGCCTTTTCCTACTTTTAACTACAACATGTTATGACGTGCCTCTCATCCAGTTATATTAACTTTTCAATTCTTTCTCATCAACTAAACCTCTCGTACACACAATACACAAAGAAGGTAACATGAATTCCATGGGAATAACTACTTTTGTGCCAAACACCAACTGAAATGGTGTTGCATTATTCAACCTTTTGTAGGTTGTTCTATATGCCCAAAGTACAACATAAACTTTATCATCCCAATATTTCCTTCCAACATCAAAAATTTTTGTTAAGGTCTGGCTCAATATCTTGTTGAAAGCCTCAATAGTCCCATTTTCTTGAGGGTGATAAGGTGTAGTCTTGTGGTGCACGACCATAAATTCATCCAATAATATCATGATTGTCTCATTCAAGAAGTGTGTACCCCTATCACTTGTCAAACTCAATAGACATCCATACCTAGTAAGAATATTTTTCCATAAGAACCTTGCTGATGTAGCCATTGTACAATATTTTATAGGTCCTAATTCTAACCACCTTGTAAGATAATCTATACAAGTGATGATGTATCATGATCTGATTCTACGCGCAGTTGGGGAAATAGGACCCACAAAGTCTATTTCCCATTTTTAAACAGATATTCACTAGGAATAGGCCTCAAAGACATTTAATCTCTTTTCCTAGGTTTTCCAAGGTGCTGAAAGTGATCACATGCCTTATAATACTCTTTACAATCCTTGTACAGGGTCTCCCACCATAATCCAGTGAGTAAAATCTTGTGCACAGTGATGTCACCTGTATAATGCCCACTTGCAATACTACCATGAGCCTCTTTCATGATATTTTTGTTCTCATGTTCTAGTAAAAAATAGCATAATACTTCATCTCATCCTAGTTTGTATAATTCACCACTGATCAACATGAAGGGTGTAACACGAATTACAAGTTGTTTCTTCTCTAATGCTTTCATTCCTTCTAGTGCCATACCTATGTGTAAAAAGACAACAATATCCTCTAATTCTGGAGGTGCATGATGTAATCTGTACAACTGTGCATCCAACATTGTATCTTCAATTGTATGCACTTCCTCCCTTGACTGAATTCTTGATAAGTGGTCTGGGCCAGAATTACTTTTACCTAGTTTTACCACGACTATAAAGTCAAATTATTTGAATAAGAGAACCCATCATATGTGCCCCTATAAAACAAGATTATTCACCACGTATTTTAATTCCATGTTATCCGTATAAAATACAAAGGGTGTTGCTAGCAAGTCTGTCTAAATTTATGCAACACGTAGATCATCAACAAGGCCTCACACTCTGTAGTTGTATAATTTTGTTATGTAGGAGTCAACTTTCTACTAGCAAAATAGATAGGATGATCTATAATACCTTCTCTAGGATGAGCTAACACTACGCCAATGACAATTCCAGAGGTTTCCATGTGCACGTGAAACAATTGGTTCCATGAGGGAAAACATAGAATAGGTATTGTAGTAAGTCTCTCCTTTAATGCCTCAAATGCACACTATTGCGGTTCTCCCCAATAGAATGTCCCTTTTCCTTTGAGTAACTCTTCCAAGGGTGTGAAAATATTTACATATCCTTTGATAAATTTTCTATAATACCCTATGTGGCCCAAGAATCCATGCACCTCACTCTGATTGGTAGGTTCCTCTAGGCCTACAATAACTGCAACCTTAGCTGGATCTACTAACAAACCTTCCTTGCAGATGATATGCCCTAACAGAGTTCCAAAAGGTGTAGAAAATACACACTTCTTGATGTTTAAAGAGATTCTTAATTGTATACATCTTTCAAACATTAAGCAAAAATTTTCATAATGATCCTTAACAAGCCCATATATCATCCAATCATCCAAGTAAACCTGCAAGAATTTTTGAATAAAATCTTGGAATGCTTGAACAACTATGCACAAAAATACAACGGTGTATTTTTCAAACCAAAGGGCATCATAGTAATGCAAATATTCCCCATTCAGTGGTGAAATTTGTCTTCTCTTTATCTTCATGTGTAATTCTTACTTGATGATACCCAGAGAATCCATTTGTAAAAGAGTAAATTTCACACCCTACAACGCCTTCTAATATTTCCTCGGTGAAAGGCGTAGGAAAAGGATCAATCACACATGCAACATTCATCTCCCTATAATCCACACAAATCCTAATCGACCATATTTATTTATACTTGATTACCATGGGGCTAACCCACTCTGATTCTTCTAGGGGCTTAATGATGCCAAATTTCAGCATTTTTTTCAATTTCTTATTTAACTTTTACGAGAAAGTTCGGGTTCATCCTGTAAGGTATTTTCCTGACTGGGACACTCTCCTTCCTTTAGCTTGATCTTCATCTCACCTAATGACTCATGCACCCCCTTTAACTCATGGTATCCCCTAGGGAATAAGTCCTAGAAATCACGTAGTAACTCAATTATCTTTGCTACTTCAGAATCAGACCAATAATCTCTAATTATGGCCTCCTTGGGTTCAACATCCGTGCCAATGTTCACTTTCTTAGTCTTCATAGGTTCATGATAGGCACGTGCATTTTTATCCACACTATCTAATACCTTGCACGTACCTGTTGGATGATCAATGTCCAAATCTTCTACTTCTTCATCATCCACTATTTAGACCATCTTTCCTTGCTCCTTCTTGTTGGTTGTCAAATAAGGACTTTAATGAAAGAAATAGTCAGGGGACAAAATTCCCTCCTCTTTAATGGGAGAGGTTCCCTTATTTAAAGGCAAAAACTTATTTACAAATGTAAAACGTTTAGTTTTAAAGAGGTACTCTGATATCATGGAAGTGTTTTTATATAACGATTATTAATGCAAAAGATAGAAGAACTAGGAAGTGAGAAAAGGAAGAGTGGCATTCTTCAGAAATATAGATAGAAAAATAATTCCTTATAAATGCTAACTTAGGATCATATAGAACAAAATCATATATGTTAAATCATAATATGCTATTCCATAGACACAAAGTTCCGGAGATGGCATCTATGAGAATACAAAGCTTCTTGATGCGAAAATAGATAAATTATTTAATAATTTAATAGATAGGAAAGGAGGAATAACCACGGATAGAATATAAAGAGGAGTCTTCTTGTATTGATAATTTTTAAAACTCTTTTTACACCTTCAAAATATTTAGAGTTCCAGCCCTTAAGAATGGCGTGGAGAGCTCATTATATAGATTACAATTTAGTTGCACTTGGTAACCATTTCTCTTAACTAAAATATTAATTAAGGAAATGATCAATACAATATCCTTAATTAATTTACAAGGAGCTTAGCAATTAAAAAATAGAAGGAGAAAAAGAGAATCCAGAAGAAGAAACATCTGATTATGGCTAAGGCGGGCTCTCTCGCTTTAAGAATTCGATATCTAATTTCTTCAATGCTTTAGCTATCTCCATACCTCATGGAATTGTTGTGTTGGCAATGGCGTGAGACCAAGTGCCTAGAAATTTTTCCATCTCTTTATCAAATTTAGTGTGATCCAGGTATTCTTTATTTTCCTCAGCAATTGCAGATTGAAGGGAGAAAATGTCCTTTATCTTCTCTTTGGTAATCAATTCTTCTTTGAACAAGTCTTCTTTGACAAAGGTTCTGAACTGAGCTTTGATATCTTGAAGAGAGAAAGGAACACCTGAGGTTTCATCTTGAAGATGACAATGAATATCTTTAAAGGTAGAAGAAACACAAGTCTTGAAAGATTCTCCTTTTTGCCATACGTTATTTAGCTCACCTAGTGCTTCTTCCAACACCTTCATCTTCCATTCTAGACCAAAATGCATGTCTTTGACAAGTTATTCTTGGCCTCATCAAAAATATTGCTAACCAACAATATATTTTCATCATTTTGGCCCATAAGACGAAGATCTCATGTAATACAAATAACCCAAAGCTTAAGCTCTTTATCCATAGCCCTTATTAAGGAAGTGAATTTCTGTTGTAGATTAATCACCTTATCATTGGTCTTGAAGGCTTCCTCAATGAAATTCAAGCCAGCTATAATCATATCATCAACCATGGCTTCCATATCCATTCCATAATTAGAATACCTATGTATATATTTGATGCTTTGAACTTCATCCTAGCTGAGAATCATGGGGGTAGAAGAGTAGCTAGTGGGGTAGGATCCAAAACCTTATCCTTGGTCAATAATGATTTGATAAAGTTGGAAAGAACTTGATTTTGTTCTTCCAACTGTTCTATAGTTTGCTTGCCATTCTCTACTCATTTAATAACCTTTGTCATAGTTTTTTTAAGGTTATAAACCTCACTCTCAGGAGTGGATTCCCCCATTGGGATTCTAGAAAGCTCTAAATCAAAGACCAAGAGATCCTACTCTGCCTTATCCACCTTGGGCTTTGCAACCTCTAGGAACTATTGGCCTTGAGCATCAGTTACTATCCTTGAAGTTTTATTGGCTCTCTTAGCTAGAGGAGGAGGAGTATTTCGATCGTGGCTGCCACAACATCAAAATTAGGCCCTATTATCTGAGAAAAAGCTCTCTTCTTCATTTTGTCAACCATGGGTTACACCCAAGAAAAAGTGGAAGAAGAATAAGAAGGAACAAGGGGCCCAAGATCAAGTGAACTCATGACACTTAGAGTATTGACCATTGTTGCCTCGAGCAGAGAAGTGGTGGGAGTATTAGGAGCTTCCTTTATAGAGGAGTCTACGATACTAGAAGGCTCTGCACTAGACATTTCCTTTTCTTTTTCAACTATTACTTCAGGAGTTCTTGTAGGATTCATTTCACCCTCATCACTCTCACTAAGAACAATAATGTTCTCTATCCCTGAAGGTAGCTTTGGATGATCAAGAAGAGGTTCTTCATCAATTGGTTCCTGTTTGACTTCTCTGATCTTCTTTTGGTATATTTGGGTAGAAGGAGTAGATGACTTAGGCTCTTTCATGGAGGAAGAATGGGGGTTTTCTCAAGAACCTCGGTGTTGGTTATATGTGCTTCCTTTACTGGTATAGAGGTGTCTCTAGAAGAAGATACACATTGACTCTTCTTGAACTCATGAATCTTCCTATCGAGCCAAACTTTATTTCTTATAAGAACAGGGGTCATAATCTCAACCAAATCATCCCTCTCTTTCTTGTACCAATCCAAATCCTCCAAAGGAGTGTGTTTGATTGTTGTCTCATATTCAAAGGACTGTAAGTCCTAATCATTCTCCTTAAGTCCTTCAGAAACTTGGTAAAGATTGAGATCTTTGATGTGTTATAGAGAGAGTCTACCATAGTTCCTTTGCCTAGCCTCAAAATCATCTACACAGCCAGCCTAGTAATCCTTAGTATCTAGCTTGTGATGATAGTTTATCCTGAGGTTCAACTCAATATAATTCTTCGATCAAAGCAAGACCTGGGTCTGAAGAAATGAATAGTGACATAAGTAATATCTCTTTCTACATTTTGGGCATCCAAGGCTATCTTACATGTATAGTTTCCCAAAGAGATAGAGAAATGCATGCCAGTGATCTTCTTGTCTCTGCATGTCTTATGTAGCTTATCAAGCTGCTTCCATATTTCAACCAAGGCCATCTTATCACCACAGAACATAGGGAGCTTGAGGGGTGTGTTCTCATAGCCACCAACCAGATGTATGAAAACTTCTTGAATTGGATAAAGAAAGCCCCATACTTGGCTATCAGGTTCATAGCTTCATCAGAAAATCTCCTGGCAGTGTTTCCCTCTAAGAGTCTTACAATGTACATGGTGAAAGCATCATTGACTCTTTTGAAATTGTGATTGCTAGTTTCCGGGTAAACTAAGGGCAATATGCATAAATAGGCTCATTCTTCTGGCCCTCTATGTAGGTGAAACCGAACCACTGCCAGGATGTAGCCAGGGTATACATGAGATAAGAAGTCATATAGAACTTCTTAGTCTATTGAACACTAGAAAACTACTCAGTCAAATTCGTATAAACAATCTCAGCCCAATTGATGTTTTTCTTTCCCTCGCAAATGATGTTGGTGAAGGGGCACATCCAAAAGTGAAAATCATTGGTGGAAGGAAGCCCCATGATACAGAAAGCAAAATGATAAATTCAGACAACTCCTCATTAAAATCAACCCTATATAATGCCTTGGAGAGTCGGGATGCTCCCTTCTTAGGGTTCTTTAACCATGAATTTTCTATACGTGCCTTGTATTTGTCACTTTCTTATTCAAACATGATTTGGGCTTGGGCACGAGTGAGAATTATGGAATATTCGGTTCGGAATACACAGAGCGGTAGTATCTAGTTTTGTGATTAATTCACCATTCACATTGGTGAGTTCCTTGGTATCCAGGTTAAAATAGGATCCGCAGAAAGCACCATGTCTACACCTTTGTACAAAGATAGGAAAACCAGCCACGTATGCAAGTCCACCGTCACACTAATCGGTTGTGTCATGGGATCGGGATTAGAGCATGTTAATCTTCCCCAAAAATATGTGAAATCTAAGTGTCAAACCTCATTGTCTCCAATATCCGTGCACAGAGGATTCAAGAGGTGATACATGTTCTTATCCCTAGAACTTGAAATGTGTAGGGGATAGCATTCTAAAGATCAAAATCATGATGAGGATGCAAAGGGATATAGGGGCATGAGAAAACAGCTTTAATGGTAAGGATTCGAGCAAGAGAAGGCAAGCGAGCAATGTGACAAATGCGTAGGGGGAAGTCCAATTAAATAGCCATTTCAAGAGAGAGAAGGTTATTAAATGTGCATTAAATACACCCCACACCGACTCAAAAATATGAAAAGTGGAAAAAGTGGATAAAATTGGCCTAGACGGTCTTTGGTACATTTGGGACATGAGGGACACAAAGATGCGATTTGGCCGATGCGGAAAAAGTGGGCCAAATGAGCACGGGCGGTCCAGAACTTGATACGTGAAAGATGCAAGGGACGCAATGATGTGAGGGATGTAAGGATGTAATTTTTCTGATGCACGAGATGTAAGAAAAGTGGGGAAAACAATCCCATACGCATTTGGGACAAATGGGACAAAATTACATGAAGTACTGATGCAATGCAATGCGGACAATTGGGTAACAGGAAGCCTGGTAAATTGGAACAAATGGGCCAAAAAGTTCTTAAAAATTTGATAGTGTAAGGTTTTGCAGGGAAAGTGGCTGATCGGTGAATAGAAGGCCCAGAGGAACCTGGGACACAGGGGACAAAAATGTCCTGATGCACCCCATGAAATCACCAAAAAGACTCCAAAAAATGCAATTTTCACCATCTCCTCAAGTTTCCTCTTCACTAGGATATTACTAAAGGTGCCAACTCAAAATTTTCAAAATTCAGACTTTCAAAAGAGGGGAAATTTTGAGAGGAAAACACTTCTCAAAGCAAGCACGCGTAAATAGTCTAGAATCTACCTCATCTATTTCATCAAAATGCGCTCCTAGTACTTCCTCACCAAATGAATCCTGAATGAATTCTTCAACCTTTGCACTATTTCCCATAGTCAAGCAGTCCATGACCTGTAATGCCTCTCTCACAGAGGTTTAGTAGAGAAGTAGTCAAAAGTCCGGACAATTCTTGCAATTAATTCTTGCCAATTTCAGGTCTCCATATGCAGCTTATGCATAAAAATACGAAGCAAGTGCGTAACCTTGCAACATGGAATATAGTTTTTGCATCCAAAGTGAAGGTGGTAAATCTTTTCGCCCTCTATCCAGAGTCTCTCACACTCATCGAACATGGTGCTTTGAACAAGTTTATTACCATGATATATGCAAATTTTAGTAGGTGAATTTCTCCTAAAAAAATGAGTTAGAGAAATTATTATTTCATTCCATACTATGAGATTATCCCTATGAACCATCCACTAGCGCGCTTCCATCCCGCGTAACATATACAATAACATATTTCTTCTTTCTAATTGATCCTTCCATTCCTCCTCTATGTTGTGTAGGAATACCATAGGATCTCCTTCTCCAGTATACTGGGGTATAGATATGTTACCTATCCTCCTAATACAACGAGGTTTATTCCACCACGTAAATTCGCTTCTTACCTCACACCCAATCATCTCATAGGTGCCATGCACCCAATTTTCACAAGTAATACTTGTAGTATCACTAATAGAATGCACATATTCCCACCGAGGATTCCTTCCTTAGATGGCTCAAGCACTTCTAGATCTCTAATGGCACACACATAAATTCTATTCAAGTCTTCCTCACTCAATGGTTTAAAATAAGGTATAGACTTTCCATCTATTAAAGGGATAATAACTCATTCTTCCTTGTTCTCAAAACTTATATACCCCTGGTTGACTCGTAGATAAACATTATTTTCATAACACCAAGGGTACCCAAGTAGATTTGGGAAGTTGTCTTCTTCTGCAAGTGCTAACACCTCAAATTCCCCAGTGAAATTGGCCCCTTGTATAGTAATGGATGCATCCTTTAAAATTTTGATTAGAGTGGCCTTAGTTCGATTAGCCATAAAAAATACATTAGAGGATGGTTGTAATGGAGGTCTACCCATCTGCACCCATGCATCTAAAGTAAGCACATTCACTTCCACACCTATGTCAATCAATATATTTCTCAAAATCCATCCATCCACAACAACATTCAGAGTGATCTCCTTTTCATAATCCAAGCTATGAGGGGGAAGATTAACATGTAGGATATGTCGTCGATTCTCAATACCTATGCGAGGAGTGTTTCCCTTTAACCAATTCCCTAGTAATGGAATAATATTCTCCTGGCACAAAATCTTGCATACCTATTTCAAATCATCAACATCTGACTGGACCGTCTTTTTTGCCTTATTTTTTTCCAACTTCCATGGCTGTTCCTTTAAACACTATATTTCACCATGGAGATTTTTGAGTACCTCCATGGTTTCTTGATAAACCTCCTTCTGATGTGTAGGATCTAGATATCTTGCATGTAAAACCTCCTCCTTAGTAATGGTAGGATTTTGTTGTAACATCTCTCTAGCATGCACAACTTCAACGTGTGTAGTAATCTTCACAGTACTACCTCAGGTTCCGGTGCCAACTTTGGCATCCACTAATTTTCTATGGTGTGTTGTATCCTAACCATCCTTGCGCCCTTGTTTTCCTATTTATATTTTTTGCTAAGATACTCATATAATTCTAGGCATTCTTCATAGTTATGATTCTTCCCATAAAAGGAACAAGTAATATTCTCGTGGCATTTACTCATGTAGTGGTTAGGATATCTGCATATAAAATACGTTCCATGAGGAAACTCACGTCGCCCACCACCATGGCCTTGGCCCCTGAATCCACCATGATATCCTTGACCTCTACCATGACTTCCTTTAAAGTGCCCTTTGTTTTGATTGTAGCACCCTTGAGTGTGATCATGATCATGGTGCTCACTTTTACTTTTAGAATTATTTGATACTCCTATCTAATGGACACCAATATCTATAACATCATGGATCTGACTAATAAACCTACAATCATTTGTATTGTGAGTCCTAGAATGACAAATATTACAATAGTAAGATACATTATTTCGGATCGCGCATTGTAATAATGGGCAATGGATTGCATCATGATCTAAATGAAATATCTCACAGTTTAGAAACAATGAACATACTAACTTGTGGGGATAACTATCCTTAGTGTGCCCTTCAACTTCACAATTTGTACACCAAATCCCAATGTGCATCTTGTGTGCTAAATTAGTTGATAATTTCTCCAACTACTGTGCCATATCTATAATATGTGCTTCTAGGAATGGGCTCACTCTAGTGTTTATACTTCTAACTACCTCAGTGTGCAACACTACTTCAAGTGCTTCGCACAAGTCCGTATATGTCTTATGTGACAGTGCCCTCCTAAATGGTGTGATCAAGCCCCCAAAACCACTTGTGCATGTTGGCTTGCATGAATATCATACGAAAGTTTAGATAAGAGAATTTTGAAATGGGCATCATATTCCCAAATGCTCGAGTATTTCCCTACTTAATATCCTTGAGCACACTTATACTCCTCTACTCGAACTCAGGGATATAAAACTCCTTAAGGAAAGCTTCCCGTAATGCCACATAATCTACATAAGTTTAATCAGGGTCAAACTTCTTATACCAACTGTGAGTGTCTCCCTGTAACGTAGTTGCAAACTGACTTGCCTTAAGCTCAAAAGTCATAATCCATTTTTTACACCATAATATCTCACACATGTGCACATACTCAACAACATATTTTGTTCCCCTATACTATATAAGACGAAGTGAAATATCTATGTAAATATTATGGGGTTGGTGAAGACCATACCCACCTAAACCAGAGCCTCTTGTGTTACCTCTACCCCTACACCCACCATATCCACTAGAAATAGAGCCACATATGCCCCTTGATCCTCCATATGTAGGCAGAAGTGGACCAGTGGATGTATTGCCTTGTGTTCCAACAGTGGTACTAAATTGAACTCTTACAGTTTGTGAGGTGGTACTACTCCTAGAAGTGAGTCCAAAATTATGTGTGCTTGAGTTTTATGCCAATTATGCACTTGAAAAGGTACCTCCAAATAATAAATAAGATGTTTTCCTAGCCATAGATGCACTTTCTACTTGATTTAATCCTTTTTGTTACTCCCCAAACTAGCTTGTTTACTACTAGTTGTACTAGATACTCCAAAACCAAATGCAAGGGATAAATTTTTAGGTAGATTCAGATGTGCACCCATGGTCCATATAATCTTTGCTAGCGCACTCTCATATGAGGATGAGGAGGGTTCCCTATCATGCTTTCCCAAATGGGGGAGTTCCGGATGCTATGGCTCCATGCCACAAGATGAGCTCCAAATCCTTTGTGAGCCATCTCTCTCCTTAATGCCATCCATTCTACAATATGACACTACTTCTTTATCTCTCTCTCACACACCCCATTGTACTTAATCCACCTTTCTTATCTTTTCCTCTCTACCGCTAGGTCCGTCATCCTTCACCAAACCTGCTCCTACCCCTACGCATGGTAGGGTTTAGCTAGCCATCAAATTTTCTTCCAAGTTTAGGGTTACCATCAATATTTTGATCACCAATGGAATTCCTTACAAATAGGTTCCTCTAGGATAGCGTAAAAATTGGAAATCAGCTACCTCCAGAAAGAGTAAGTTGAAATTGAGTACTCGAAATATAACTATTCGAATACTACGAACCAAGTGTCCACAACATGCATCCAAATTAGATCAGCATCATAGAGGGCTTAAAATTCTTCTTGTGTCCAAACAAGTGTGTGATACCTCCAATTCCTTTTAGATGCATAAGAAACCAGCCACTCGTACAACTCTACCAGAAAGATAAAAAAGAAGCTCTCATATAAATAGTCATATAAATTTTGTTCTACCCACATGCATTCATCAAAATCAGATCCCGTGCTGAACCTCCGAGTGTACTCTTCTTCTAGATCTATTATCCACTCCTTAATACTTACTAGGGTCAACCACTAAGTTTTGATCATGAAACATCCTGAAATCAACTAAAAAGAGGTCCCGACAACATAACCAATGATGCATCCTAGAATCTACTGTGAATAACCTAGGCATAGTGGCACATCACCCAGCTTGAGATGAGTACTCACCCAAAGCACGCAAGGGTACCATACCCCTCTTTATATTTTCTTGTCGGGATGTTAGTGTGATGGTGATAACATATATTTAGATCCATAGTTAAAAATAAACATTCCATAGTGCATAATTCATATCTAGATATTAGAGAATCAAGAATTAAACAATAACTATAATAAGATTAAACATACATGAACCAAATTTAGGTATGTTTAACACCATTATCCAGCCAATATACTCCATTACATTAAACATTGTAAAACCCATAAGCATCTTACATTATACGATATATCCATAAGTCATGTGTGCATCAATTCCAACAACATAACTCTACAATAATTCAATCCCCTAAACTACATAGTTCAACACACACACACACACACACACACACACACACACACACACACACACACACACACACACACACACACACACACACACACACACACACATATAGAGGTGGGGAATTTCCCTTCACAACCTATGAACTTCTAAAAATAGGTCGCATGTTGATAATATCGATTCACCTTTACAATAAAAATACATACATGTAAGTGTTCTAATAATAGATGGCATATAGTTAACTGGAAGAAGCAATCCTATTATTAGCTCAAACCATGCATGACGCTTATTAGCTACTCGTTCCCAAAATATCATTGCATGTCACACAAGACTTAATCTCTATGTGTACTCCACATGTTATATCCAAAAATAGTCAATATCCAACAAAACGGCTAAGTCCTGAGCCAAACTATTCTGGAAAAGGTTTCCTTTCCTATCTTCCCACACCTTCAAATGTGCCTTGTTCCCATGTGTGTAACCTTTATATGTCTACTCCTTAGAGAAACCTTATGTCTACTCAACAACCATATCTTTGGTTACATAGCTCTAATTGGCATGTGCCTAATTTTAATCAATAACCTGCGACATGGGCTACAATGCTAGACATTCAAATTCAAAATCTGAGTGGATTTGGTTGGTGAGAAGATGGAAAATGTATTTCACACCATTAATATGCAGATCTGATTGCTCCAACCACCAAGATTTGATTTGATCTACCTTCCTTCCTTCTCCAACATGCCAAAAAAACTTGGGGAAGCACATATGAAAAATTTGTAGGCAAATTTATAAGCATTGAATGCTTTTTGTTAGTGGTTGTATTTCAAATTTAGGTTTTCTCTCCTTCTTCTCTTCTTCTTCCATCGATTCATCTATAAATGTAAGATTTGGGCTCATTGTTAATGTTGGACACTTTGGATCCTTACGCATTTTGCTAAGGACTTCATATCTTTGTATTTTGAGTTACATACCTCTAGATCTGACTCATGCATGTGAATATCGACCTTCAGTCGCCATTGTAATAGTTTGTGCATTTCTGAAAGTAATGGAAGCATCATTTTGTCACTAATCTCTATCCTAGTGTGTTTACATTCCTTCTTCTATCCTTTCTTTTACTCTATTTTCTTGATGTGTCACTTTACGTTCCTTGCATCACCATTTTCTAGTTGTGTTTCATGAAAACTGATCGTGTAAATACATGTTGCTCTATGCTACGCGTGTCCGCCTTTTTCATGCCCTTTCCTTTCATTTTCACTTAGAACAAATGGTGTTCATCCCTCTTTTTCTAGTGCTATTACCTTCCTTAGAATAGTTTTCCATTCCGTTATCCTTCTATCCCTATTCCCTTGGTATTGTTAGCTTATTTTTCCCTTCCAACATTAAGAGTAGCAAGTGGCAGGAGAGATAGATAGAGGAACCGCCTTCTCTAGAGATTTTTCTTAAGCATGCAAGGTCCCACAACTTGGACATGGTCCCATTATTGTCTCAAAGGACTTAGTTCTTCTAGATATGAGACACGGGTGCAAATTTTACAGCCAACAATCACATTTGATATTCTATTGACAGACATGATGGTGTTGAAGAGATATTAAATGATGTTCATCTAGTAATTTGAGTTGGGTTAGACGTTCTTGATGATATTCCTCATCGAGAGATAAAGTCATGGAGAGAAACACATAAGGATGGGATTTGGAATTTGAGGTGGAAGGATGACTTTAGATTCATAGACTAAACATAAAGGAGTAGTGTTAGTAGAGGTACAGATGCTAGTCTAATAAGCACAAAGGGTGACGGGGATGTCAAGATGCTAATTTTTTCCCGATCTATTAATAATTTTAGGAAGAATATTACGAAGATTATTATTAGTGGCTTTGGTTTGGCTATTATTTTAAGGATAGTAAGGGGAAGATATGATAAGATTGATGTTGAAGAAGTCAAAAATATTGTTAAGGTATTTTCTTTTTAAGTACTTTCTGTTTTCTTTGATGATTTTCTCGAGGAACGTCAAGCATCGAGATAATGTGTTGATAGATGAAGTCAACAATTTTGTTAGCTTTGGTGGATGCGAGTGGAATGGCTTCCACCCACTTGGTGAAGTACTCGATGGCGGTGATAATAGAATGATGATGCTTTGAGAGATCGTGGATTGATGAGACTAATGAGGTCGAGGCCGCACTATGAGAAAGGCCACATATATTGAGTTGGTTGTAAGGCTTAGATAGGGATGTGGATAAGATTAAAATGTTGATGGAATTTAACACATTTTTAACATATTCACAATAGTATTTATTAAGAGTGGGCCAATACTAGCCTAATTAAAGGATGCGCTCGAGAGACAACCAAACCAATAAAGTGTCCATCACGAGATACCATCATGGGCTTCTTAGATGGTGTGGGAAGATTCATGTGATTTAAGGCAATGTAGTAAGATGCCATCAAAGAAACATTTTAGAGGATGTTTCCAAGGATAAAATAATGGCTAGCATGTTGAAGAAATGACCTCCTACCATTTTTAGATAGGTTGGAGGGAATTTTTGATATGGATAGCTAGTCGAAGATATGAGATTACCGAGATCTAATTGATTGGTGTCAAAAATATTGACACATGGAATCTCATGGAGATAAGACAACCGATCAAGATGATGAAAAATGATGGAGAGTTTGGATTCTTTGGTTTCCCACGAGATGAGAAATGTAATGGATGTCATAGTATTTGTAAATTAGTTGGATGTGAAAGGAACGAATTAGATGGTATATTGATCGAAGGCCTTAAGAATAAAGTTGACGATGTCCTTGTATTTCTAAACGGATTCATTTTTTCATTGATAGGTTCCCTTTAATTGTTTAATTATAAGATTAGAGTCACCATAGATGTCAAGGATTTGGATGCCAAACATGTTAGCAGCTTGAGACACAGGATAAGGGTTTCATACTCATCTATGTTATTAGTGCAATCAAAGTTAATATTATAAATGATGGGGATAGGGGTATCCTAAGGAGGAATGATGATAACAATATAACCTCCCCCTTTCGACACTTGGATCCTTAAAAAAGTTCCATTAGGAAGGGAGAAAATTTCTAATCGATGGTATGGATGGATTTTTATGGAAATTATTCGTGAAAAATATGATTGTTAGAAAGAGGGGATTTAGTGAGTTGATTAGCAAGCACATGGCCCTTGATATATTTTTGAGAGATGTAATCTAGGTAAAACTTGATCATCAATGTGAGCCATCGAGTGATTTTATTGTTATGATAAGGCTTGGATTACATGGTTTTAAGGAGATTGAAGCTAGTGACGATAAAGGTTTTTTTATTGAGAATATAATGATGGAGTTTATAAGTGGTGAAGAAGAGAGCACAACACAAAGTTTTCATCTTCCATGTGGTGGGTTTTGTAATAGAGGAGTGTGTGATTAATATAATAGAAGGCTTGCTCCCTGCCTTTCTCATCGCAGTGTGCCAACATGGCCCCTAGAGCATGATCAGAGGTAGAGATGTAGAGATAGAAAGGATCCCCCTCACGTGGAGGTTTGAGCATAGGTGGTGATAGAATATATTTTTGAGATTATTGAAGGCCTTCTAAAAATTGGAATCCAAATTTAACTAAGTGTATTTATGAAGGAGATGATGGAAAGGATGGCAGTGGTCAGAAAGCAGCGAGATGAAGTGACAAACTGATTGAAGTTGGCCTTGAAGATTGTGAAGCTACTTAAGATTGGAAGGAGGAGGCATTTTGAGGATGGATTTGATTTTTTTGGGGTCAATTTCAATGTCCTTGATAGAAATGATGAAGCCAAGGTTTTTATAGTTAGCACTTCAAACACACACTTGGTGGGATTAAGATGAAGGAATAATTGAATAAGACATGAGAATAGGATTTCAAGGATGGAAATATGGTCTTGTCGATGCCTGGATTTACCCAAGACGTCATCAACATAGTCTTCTATGATTCTACGAATAATATCATGGAAGATATAGGTCATATAACATTCATAGGTGACCCCAAAGTTTTTCAAACCAAAGGACATGACACGATAGAAAAAGGTTCCACAAGGGGTTACGAAATATATCTTATGTTGGTATTCTGGTGTGATGACAATCTGATTATAAACATAAAAACCATCCATAAGATAGAGAATCTCATGGCTGGTTTTTAACTCCAATAAATGAATGATTTTGGAAAGGGGAAATTCATCCTTTAGGAAAACAAGATTTAAATCTCAAAATTCGGTATAGATGCATAGATTTATAGAGGTTTTGGAAATGGGTATGATGTTGGAAACCCATTTCGGATAGTCAATGGGTTGGATGAAGTTAGCAAAAAGAAGGCATTGCAACTCCTCTTTGAAAAGGAGGGAAATGTGAGGGTGCATGCAGAAAATATTTTTATTAATTAGATTAGTGTTAGGGATGGTGACAATGTTGTGGACAACGATATTGGGATCGAGGCCTCAAATGTTAGGGTATGACCATGTAAAGGCCTAGCTATGTTTAGATATGAAGGAGTTGAAGGCCTCAAGTTATTTTGGATTAAGGGATTGGAAAACCTTGAGGATGTGGGGATCTTGCGGAGTCCCTATGTTGATGTCGATAGTGGACTCATTGAGAAGGGTGGATGTGTCAGGAGGTAAGGTCTTATGAAGATAGGAATATTCTACCCCCATGTAGGAAAGGATGGAATCGTCATCACTACACTAGATAATGTTGATAGTAGGGGAATCCTCCTCTATTATGTTAGGGAATCCAAGAGAAAGGGACCTAGTCTTACCCCTAGTTGGGTAAGTGACCGGTCCTAGAGTAATGGTGGAGACTAAAAAATCATAAAGAACTCGACAAGGTGTCATCGATGTCCACAACATGGTGAGATGGGGGAGGAGTGGATGAGGAATCAATGTACATGGAAGATGTAAAGATGGCTATGTAAGGGATTTGGCAAGTTTTTCTTTAAAATCCAGTCCAAAATTTTCATGAGGCTTGTGGGATTGGTCAATGACAAGATCATGCATACCTTATTCATAATTCCCTAAACCGAATACCTTTCATGCAAAGCAAAGGAGGTAGGTGTAGGTGAAGGCTTTATTATAGAGGAAATCAAAGCCATTGGTGTAAGGTTTGGTGTGAGGTTTCGAGATGAAGCAAAGTGAAGGAAATGAAATCCTCGACATTGGATTGATACACATGATCCTTATCCACCTACCAAGTAGATTAATTGAGGGAAGATAATTGAGAGTGAGGATTCAATACTCCCTCAAAGATATACGTCGCATCACATTTTCAAGAGAACCATCATTAAGTAGTTTAGATGGAGGTACAAAAGTACTAGTGGATGCTTTAGAGGATGATTCTTGATTAGGGAGGATCATGTCATTCAAACGATAGGTCATGTGAAATGCCTTGAATGGAGGAAGTTTGATTGGGAGAGTATGGATTTTCCCATCATATTCATACTCGATATAGCAAAGGAGAGTGGAAGGGACATAATACATGGTGTGAATCCATGGGCATATAAGAAAGAGGTTATATTGAAACTCCCCCAACAATGTAGAAGACTTTGTGGAGGTGTTTTTCGCCGATGTAGATGTGGATGATAATTGTTCCAGAACTAGGGGATACAACATCATTAAAGGTATGTAGAACTTCAGTGCTTAAGAAACAATGGATTTGGGAAGTTTACTTTGATTGATGTATGAGATGAGATGATATTAATGATAGTGCCATTATCTATCATAGAGTGGTGGATAAATGTGTCATTACTGCAGACATTGATAAACAAAGGGAGGTCATGATCTTTAGGTGATTTTTTAGAAAAAAAAATTCTCTTCAATTTAAGTTAATAAACAAGAAACTAAAACTATCAAAAATATAGATTGAGGGGTTTACCAAGATCGGAAGATTTTTATGAATGGTGTTTATTTTGTGCCGCGTGTTCAAAACAATTGATATCCTATCCTCGTAAATGATGCTGCAATTAAAGACACTACACCAAATTTTTAGTAAGTAATAATAGTAAGTGGGCTTCCCGGAAAAGGCCAGTCCTAGGAAATCCAAGGGGCTTCCTCACAAGGATGTCAACCCACTATTTTAGGAAATCAAGTGATACATTAACTAAATTATGATAAAGGAGGGATATAAAATGATAATGAAAATCTAGATATATGAGTTATAACTAGAAATCAAAATCAAATTTGGTTTTAATCTTTAGATGAGGAAGGGTTCTAAAAAATGAGCTTAGGCTAATATATCTCGATTCTTCAAAGAATTTGTAGTTGTAATCATCAACATACTCATTTATAAAGAATTTAGAGACAAATAAAGGATTCTCGTTCTCTGAATCATACTAGTAATCAAATGCTATTTTAGAATATGGATATTTTGGTTGTTCAAAGGGTTCAAATTAATTTGACGACCTAGTAGTACAGTTCCGAATCTCTAACCCAATTTTTTAGTGATATTTGAACTAGGCAAAATCGGCTTGAATGCATAACATTTCAAAGTATGCCTCCCAAAAATTTTCTATGGCCTCACAAATCCTCTAAGTGATCTCAAAGATTTTTTGTAACTGATTTGAAGGGGCTGAATGTATGGCACAAAGTTCCAAATCAAGCAATACACCGTATTTCTCCCAATGTAGAGGGTGAAAGATGATTGGAAGAGAATTAACACTAGTTATCTCATGTGCCTCACCACCTATAGCCATCTACAAAGACCCATCCCTTATCATATGTTAGCAAAAATAGAGAAATAAATGTAATGGATAGATGATACTATGATAAATAATGTAAATGTCAAAAATGATAGGAAATGCAGGCTTTTAGGAAACACACACATTTCACTAAAACACTTGCAATTCTGAAGTTATATTAAACAACATAAAATATGATATATTTTTAACAATATGATTGAATTTTTGACAAATTAACCAGTTTGAGTTTGATTATAATGGAAAACAGAAGGAATCGAAAACTATGGATATTTTAAATAAGTGAATAAAAGATGAAAATATATAATCTTACCTTGATTTGGATGAAGATTGAGACTACCCGAACCTGCAGATTGGTGAAGATCGATCAAATTCTAAACAAATCCTAACCTATTCGAAAATGGAAAGTATAGGTGCTAGATGAAAAATGATGTGGTGAAAGAATGGAAATATGTAAACATGAGATTGAATGAATCGAAGAAGGAAGGAGGATGCACAAATGAAACTCAAAGCTCTTGGACAGATAGTAGGAATGTCTTCCAACTGGGAACAACTATATAAACAAAATGATATGGAGTCTATCCTGTTGTGAAACTAGAATAAACAAAGGTTGATAAATGTTTTCAATTGAAGATATGGAAGGATGACAAAGAATGAGCTTGGGAATGCAAGTAGGGTGGTCCCTAAATAAGAGTGCAAAATGGGTTTAAATAATCACTAGCATTTTACCAAAATGCCAATGATTTTGGGTTATTCAAATTCACTTAGCTTATAGTTGGAATAATTGCCTAATTTAAGCCTATTTGTTATGGATTTAAAGGGATAAGTCATAGGTTTGTTTAGGAATGTAATGTGTTCTCAGGTGAGGTGTCTTATTTGATCGGATTATATTCTTATTTTTGCCTAGGTTTTGTTTAAGATTTATTTTGGCTAGTTTATTTGGATATATAAACACATTTCTTAGGATATTATGATAATAATAGATTATATTAGAATATTATTTAATAAAATTAGATTTCATAGATATATAAAATAGTTTATGGTAGATATGAGGAAATGGTGATTTCATGAAGTATATTTAAATAGATATTAACATGATAAATTGTAAGTGTGGATGAGACGAATTATTAATGATGGGGGGCGGTGTAGAATTTTGATGTCTATATTTGCCCCTTTTTGTTTGATAACTAAAAGGAAAAGTGTCAAAAATGATGGAATCGTTTATGGGTGATCTTTTCGTAACGCAATACAAGGGAAACACCTATGTCTATATGTCATATGTTTCGTAGTTTCCCATCCAAGGGGATATCAAAACTAGATGTGCTACCGAGGGAACAAGTGATAGGGGAATCAATGGGTTTGACACATATAGACATATGATCCGTAATGGTAGGCTAGAAGAATGAGAAATCCAAATGATGGGGGCTAAAGGGTGCATGTCCCATAGACAAATGTTGATCCTGATATAAAGTTTGTTTCTTTGTTTTAATATTTCGAGGACTAGGGTCCATTAAAAATTGGACTCATTTGTGGAAGATTGTGGTTGTCATGATTCAAGGAAAAAATGGGCACATATGCCAATAAGGTATGATGTGTAATTGTTTATAGGGAAAATCACTGGTGATTAAGGGAATCACCGACGATTCCCCAATGTAAAATTTGGGGCTATAAAAGCCAAGTCATGGGCTCATTTCACCACATGGTGAAAAAAATTTGACAATGTGAGATGTGTGGTAAAAACATCTTTTCAAAAGTAAAAAGGTAATTTCAAATGAAATGGCAATTTTAAGCATGCAACGAAAGCCCATGATGGTCGAGGTGAGTGCCCTATCCTTGTTTTTGTTATTTTTCATATTTTTTGTGGTGTTTTGATAGTGTAGGATATTTTTTCCATTTTTGGGGGTGAAAATGCCCTAGGAAAAATCACAGGAATTTCCAATGATTTATACAATCACCGACATTTTTAGTGAATCGTTTGGTATTTTTCCCCGCTATGTAACAATTGTAAATTTTGAGAAAAATCTTAGTGTTATTTATAGTGTTTAGTGTTCCAATACTATAATTGTTATGAA
This sequence comes from Taxus wallichiana var. yunnanensis, assembly GCA_018340775.1. NCBI lineage: Eukaryota > Viridiplantae > Streptophyta > Pinopsida > Cupressales > Taxaceae > Taxus > Taxus wallichiana. The sequence goes on along the minus strand of CM031243.1, from coordinate 221,249,443 downwards.
ATGTAATTGATGTAGGATACGAGACTTTGTTTTGTAGTTTTTATTTGTGGTGATATCGATTTTGATTCAATCTATTATTGTTGCCTTCGAATATGGAAATTACAAAAATTTAAATAACAAAGAAATTAATTATTTAATGTTTTAGATGTTGTTGGTATTAATGTTTTTAGGTGATGATATTAATGTTAATAATTTGTTTTTGATATGTTGTGAATGATTTTAATTTTTCACTTACATATTTTTAATGATGATACTAATGTCAATTTATTTCTATTTTGCATGTGGTTGCAAAATTTACCATTCGGGATTATATACCATTGATCTTAGATCAAGTCAAGATTGATATGTCTAAGGATGATTGGGAGCATTTCAAGGCCGTAGGTTTTGGTGGTATGATATATTATCGGAGGTTGCACAAATATAGGGGTTTTATATGTTGGCTTTACTAGAGTGGTGGAATCCTTCCACCAACACTTTTTGGCTACCTAATGGTGGGATTATGATCACTCTAGAGGATGTTCATCACATTCTAAGATTACCTATCTAGGGTGACGGTACATATCTCATCACGGAGGAGGAGCGAGATGATACTATGACTAGACTATATGGAGGTGATGTAACAAATATCATATTGGATTCAAGGGATTTTGCTTATGCTAGATCGTATTTATTTGAGAGATCGGGACGTACTCAGATGACCATGATGATGATGAACATTATTTGCTATGGATTTCTACATTCGTGAGGTGGCTGATTTCCTTGGATGTTGACAAGAGTTTTGGTTGAGATGATGGAGGAGTGGATAATTTTTGAGTTGGGTCCTATCCTAATTTATCGAAAATATAGAGAGTTGTTGGCTTGGAAGGTCCACAAGAGATATGGCATTGATATTGGGTTTCTAATGCAGGCTTGGGCCTTCAAGAACATTGATATTTCTCAATCGATGGGGTTTCCTAGGGTGATTGGTGATGACCATCCCAATTTCATGAGATGGAGGGAGGATTTCTGCCAGAGGCCAAAGAGGAGGATATCAGGATATTTTAGAGAGTTGTTTTCTAGACTACAGATTGGTGATGTGGTATGGAGGCCATACTTAGATTTCCCTATTTGGCCCGAGGTTGATGATGAGATAGTTAGTTTACAAAGAGCTTATATGGGTGCAGGCTCGCCGACGAGGGGAGCATGAGTTACTCCACTTTGAAAGTGTTTGGAGATATTTTAGATCGACACAAAGAGTACCAAAGTGGAGCTTGTACAATATAGATGAGAGGATGGGGATATAGAGACTCCACATGTAGTCGTGAAAAATCCTTAGGATATTGTGGATCAGCAGGGGGCATGGATCCTAATGATGAGGGTCATATTATTGTTATTGATGATGCAGGGTTACCCTACTTATACAACATGGTGGAATCATGTATTAAGAAGATTTGATGGGGCTCTGATCTCCGAGAGAGAAACACCGAGATTCGGGCGAATGTTATCTTGAAAATCTAGAGGAGAAGTGGTACATGAGCTAGTGGAGGGCACAAAGGGTGATAGCAAGGAGGATGGGGATGATGAGTTGGCAAAGCAACCATAGCTATGGTGATGACTAAGAAGGCCGCAGCTTGAGGGTGAAAGAGATGTAGCTAGGAGGGATAAGGATGACCTCATGGGTATCCAAGATACATTAATTATCAAGTGGGATGGCTTGCTCACCGAGAGAGATGGTGTGATTAGTGATAGTAGAGAAAGAGGACTACAAATCTCGGCTAGAACTTGCTATCGTAGATAGAGATCGATATAAGGGTCAGATAGATGGGATGAGGAATGCCCTAGGGATTACCAGGCCTTCTATTTCTAGTGCAGAGTTAGCTGAGATGGAACAGGACCCATAAAGAGAGGGCACATACTAGCAAACAAAGATCTAGAGCCAATGGGGTGAGACCACAGGTGAGTAGACAGAGGCCACCTATAGGATCTTGGACATTCACTATAGCCCACTATGATGTTATATGATCAGAGCATGATTATTATGTTGATTTTACTATGGAGTATGGTCCTAATGCAATTCTGTATGTCAATCACGTGGCCACTAAGGTGGTAGTGGGCCCTAGTGCTAGCATGGCAAGTGTGGGTCCCCCACCTCAGATATAGGAGTGAGTCAGTGATAGTGAGAGGGGAGATGGAGGATATTCTAGTGGTAGATGTGTCGAGGGAGGAGAGGTTAGTACAAATCCTTGTCGAGAGTTTCAATTTACAGACTCTTGATATTTAGTTGTATGGCTTATGGAAGCCAATTTTTGTATGATGTATTTTATTGACATGGATCTTAGAAGCTTATTTTTTATATTGATGTATATGAATTTGATTGATATATATATATGATGATGATGATGATGAGGTTTTATGATATATTATTGTTTTTTTCTATGTGTTAATCTTAATATGTATGATGGTATATGTATTTTAATTTAGAATGTGTTAATATTTGATGAATGTATGATGTTATGTGTTTGGAAAACCTGGTTAAATTTAACATGTGATTTTAATTGTATCAAAATTTAGTCTAATAAATATGGAATGTTCATCCCAATATGGATTTAATACATACACTGGGTTTTGAAACTTTTAATGCTCTTTCACTTGCAACCTTTTACAAATATTAACTATGATCATCAATGGATAGTTACACAATACTTAATAAAATGTGGGATTAAATGAGAGATTTGTTTATTAGGACATGAAAAAGGGGTTTTAATTTGGATAGATCAATGAGGGGAAATGAATTCTCCTTTTCTACAGGTATAAAGAGAGATGCCCTACCTAAGTTTGATTTTGAGGCAAAATAATCAATGTGAGAAGTTTTCTATAAGAAGAAGGATGATCAATGTGGGAAACCTTCCTAGATGTTTTTGATATTGATATATTTATTTTAAAGGGTTGATAAATGTAGGAAGCCCCTTTTATGGGTAACCATCCTTTGAGGGTATGGTCTATGCTTATTTTTATTTATAGATAGTCCTCCTTTAAGGGATCGGTCTATGATGGGTAGCTGACCTTCAAGGACCAGATCTACCATTTTATTTCTTTCTTTTGAGAAATGCATCTGAATGATTTTTAAAACATATATTTTTAGCTAAGAGAAAATCCATAATAAATTGTTTTGAGGGGAAATGGTGAATATATGATCTATACATTCGTATTCCCCTTATTATGTTCCCTTTTACTGCTACAAGGGTAATGAATGTAGTGATTGTGAGGTTCCTACTAAAGAGGAACTTATCTATAGAGATGAACAGATTCATGGTGTCATCTTTAAGGTGTTTTAGGATAATGAAGGATAACCACATGCTCTCAAATCACTATTGTGGTATGATGGATGGTTTTAATAGAATCATAAGATATAAATACTATCATGACAATCAAACATTTAAATAAACAGGTTGCGAAGTGCAAGGCATTCCAAGGTTATACTTCAGGTTCACCATCAAGAGAAGCAAGGTGGTATGCTCTAGACCCATACTTATGCATAATGATGTATGGACCAATCCAATTGGGGAAAAATTTCAATGTTTAATTTTTTCTAATTGAGTGACATTTTTATTTTCTTTAAGCACAAGATCACCAAATTTAAAGTCACGTTCTCTAAAATGTTGTTTATATGCCTTTTTAATGCATTCTTGATAAACTTGATGATGTTCAAGGGACATAGGACATTTTTCATCTAACTTTTCAAGTTGTGCTAAATGACCTTGTCGATATTCTTTGTCAGAGATAAATTCCATGAGGGACACCCGAAGTGATGGGATCTAGATTTCAAGAGGTACAATGGCTTTGGAGCCATAGAAAATTGAATATGGTGTTGCTCCTGTAGGTGTGTGGATGCTAGTTTGATAATCCTATAGATAAAATGGGATTTATATATGCCAATTTCTTCTTGTGTCGATTACTATTTTCATAAGGATCTTGTTGAGCATTTTATTAGAGGCTTTGACCTATCCATTTACTTGAGGATATTATGGTGATGAAAATATGAGTTTAATATTGAAGGTATCACAGAGATTTTTAACTTCTTTATTTTTAAAATATTTTCCATTATCCATAATAAGTTTATATGGGATGCCGAAATGACATATAATGTCAAGGGATTGCTTATCGGTCCCGACTTAGTCAATGTCAAGGGATTGCTTCAACCCATTTGGTGAAATATTCAAAGTGGTTGTGATAATGGAATGATGTTGCTGAAATGACTTGGGGTTGATATCCCCAAGAGGTCTAACCCCATTGAGAGAAATGCCATAGGTCCTAAGAAGGTTGTAATGTTTGACTAGGAACATGGATAAAATCGAATGAATTTGAAATTTCACACATTTTTAATGTACTCACAAAAATCCTTGGTGATAGTGGGCCAATAATAACCTAGTTGTATTACACATTTAGCGATGAAATTTCACATTGAAATGACCTCCAAAAACTCTTGTCATGGACTTCTTTAATGGCTTTGATTGATTCATGTGACTTGAGGCATCTTAGAAAGATACCATCAAAACTACGTTTGTAAAGAATACAACCTATAATGAAAAAGTGAGTAGCGTCTTTGAAGAAATGACCATTTAGCATTTTGTGGTGAATTAGATGGAATTTTGGATTTAGCGAGATAGTCATACATTTGATTATACCATAAATTAGTTAGATTATCATCAACGATATTGATAGGAGGAAGTTAATTTTGATGTGAGGGATGATCTAATCATTGAACAATGACATATACTTTAGTGTTGTCTTTTGAATTTTTTTTTCTAATGGGATGAGGGCTCCTAAAGAGGCCATTGTATCTAAAAACCTATTAGAATATCATGGGATGGATTGGATGGTGTAATGATCAAAAGAGTTGAGGAGAAAGTCCACGTTAGCTTTATATTTTTGTAAAATTTCATTTTTACATTGATATTCTCCTTTAAATTGACTGATAACAAGTTGTGAATCTCCATAGATGTCTAAGATATGAACACCTAGAAGAATAGCAGTGGTGAGACCCATGATTAAAGCTTCATATTCTACCATATTATTAGTGCACTCGAAATTGATTTTAAATGATAATGGAATAGGAATACCACAAGAAGGGATAATGTCAACACCAACACCCCCTTCCTAGAATTTAGAGCCATCAAAGAAAAGAGTCATCTTGACGGGGATGAATTTGTATTCATCGGCATTACTAACAGTTTGTCTAGAAAATAATCATAAGGAGGTTGATTATCCGGTAAGGAGCATTGAAAAACTACTCTGCAATAGCTTGACCCTTAATGGATTTTTGTGACATGAATTCTAAATCAAACTCAGTCATAAGCATAAGCCATCTAGTGATATAATCACTATGATATAGTTTAGAGTGTATAGCTTTGAGGGTATTAAAATTGGTGACAACATACATTTTATGATTAAGAAGGTAATGGCATGAATTCAAAGTGGCGAAGTATAAAGCACAACATAGCTTCTCCATTTCAATGTAATGGGTTTCATATTCATGGAGTGTGTGGTTGATATAGTACACAACTTGTTCTCGACCCTGACTATCACAATGTGCAAGCATTTCTCCAAGATCATGTTCTGAAGTGGATATGTATAAGTAAAATGGATCTCCTTCACATGGTTGAGTAATAACATGAGATGATAAGAGAAATTTTTTAATTTCACCAAATTCATTTTGACAATCAGAATCCCAATGAAAATCTATGTCCTTATGGAGGAGGTGATGAAAAGGCTTGACAATGATTAGAGAGTTTTGAAATGAAACGTTATATGGACTGCAACTTTCCTAGAGGCTACATAGTTGTGTGAGATTAGATGGAGGATGCATTTCAATGATATCCTTAACCTTAGTTGGGTCAAATTCGATACCTCTAATAAATATTATACACCCTAAAATTTTACCAAAGTGATAAAAACAAAAACAAATTTCAAGGGATTGAGAACAATTTTGGATGAGACAAGTGAAGATTGACTCAGGGACAGAAGATGATCGTGGGTCGTTTGTAATTTCCTAGAAGGTCATCAATGTAATATTCGACTATTTTTGAATGAGGTCAATAAAATGTAGGTCATGGCTCGGCGATAGGTGGCTCCTGCATTTTTTAGACTGAATGACATAACATAGTAATAGAATCTTCCTCAAGGGGTGATGAAAGTAGTTTTATGTTGATCATCGGTAGTGATAAGAATTTGGTTATACCTGAAAAATTGTCCATGAGGGAAAGAATTTCAAGGCCAACTGTGAGGTCAATGAGATGATCTATGTTTGGAAGGGGGAAATCATTTTTTGGACAAGAAAGATTGATATCTCTAAAATCCATATAGATACATAACTTTCTTGATGCCTTAGTTACAGGAACGATATTAGAAACCCATTGTGGATAATCGATAGGGATGATAAAATTAGCAGATAAAAGACGTTGTAACTCTTCCTTAACAAGAAGAGCTATGCGGGGATACATTTTACGAAGTTTTTATTTGACTGGCTTAATGTTTGGATATGTGACAATATTGTGTACCAAAATATTAGGATCAATTCAGGCATATCAATATATTACCAAGCAAAGGCTTGATAATATTTGAATAGAAATGAAGTGAATTCATCAAGATCTTGTAGACTCAATGATTGGCCAACTTTAATTATAAAAGGATCCTGAGAGGTTCCTAAGTTAACATCAATGGTGAATTCATTAAGTAGATTTGATGTTTATAATGGTAATTTTTCTAAAGGAAGTGATATTCAGCTCCCATATGTGAAAGGATATCCTGGTCATTATGACATTGGAAGATATTTACGATGGGTGAGTTTTCCTCAACCATTTTTGGCCAAAGAAGAGGTATTTTTTTAGTATCATGGTTAGATTGATAATTAAGTGGTCCTAAAGATATAGTATTGAGTAAAAAAAAGGCTAGGTGGGATGGGTACAATGTCCTCCAGGTCCATAGGATCTTTAGAGGATGTTGGAAATGACGAGTCTAAATTAGTGATGAGCATAGATGTAGTCGGTTTGGATGTAGTAACTTCGGATATTTTTGAACTGAATTTTTATGTCCTAAACCATATTTTTCATAGGTTTTAAGGGAACATTGGATTACCACATCATGCATTCCCTATTCATAACGCCTAATCTTTGAAACCTTTCTATGCACATCGGTGAAGATATGTAACATTCCCATTTTAAGACTTTAGAAACAAGGGAAAAAAATTACATAATGCTTTTTGTTCTAAATAAAGCATTATTTAGAACACACATATCATGCCAAGGGAAAAAAATTACATAATGTTTTCTGTTCTAAATAAATCATTATTTAGAACACACATTCCATGCCATTCAATCTCAAATAGATAACCATATGTCATTATAAATGAATCGGTGATCCACGAGATCTATTCATTTCATAACTCGATAATCTTCCAATCTATTTATTTCATAACTCGGTGATCTACCAATCTATTTATGCCATAACTCGAGAGATCTATCGATCTATTTATGTTAACTATAAGTATTGAATACTTATCGTATACTTGGTTTTCCTACCCTAAACCGAGTCTCGAGTGATTTTCTTAAAGAACATATCTCAATATTTTTACCAATATTCATCGATATCAGTTGCTTAAAACTAGGTGACATAGGACAATACAACTAGTATCTTGTGATACTTTCGCCAAATATTTTCAACATACGGTTTATGTCACTACTCCTAGAAAACATACTCATAATTTCAGAATACATCCTTAAACTCACTCCTCTGTTATCAAGCATGGTCTTTACTAACTACCATCAGTCCACTTGTCCAAGGTTTAACCCTAGCCCTAGTTAGAAACATAATTTATTATAGGAAGACACTCACAATGACTTAGGGTATATGGGCATACTCGGTTGACCTAAGTCAACCAGATGTGCCAAGGTACCCTAAGCCATTAAAAGCTACTACCTATCCTAAACATGCCACTAACTTGACCTAGAGAGAAACTAAGTTCAAGTCCTTATTTGTGTGTAGATCTAGATGATCAATGTAGAAGGGTGTTACCACATGTCAACTACAACATTGTATCCTTGAGAAAACCCTTGTCTTCTCAAAGGTACATCCTGCAGTTGGTGTGTACCAACATCCTACAGAAACTACCTCATCAAGATGTACATACCCCAAGGAGGTTATTAATATTTAATTAATTTGGATTATAAAATAGATTACAGCATCCATGCTAAACCCTAATCCAACACTCCTTAAGTTCTTGTTCTATACTTGAATCAATTAAGCATTAAAGAAATTCCTTTAACTTATGATTGCTTTCTAGGTTCGTTTTACTTGGCTTAACAAGAAGTTAACAAAAATAGGACAGCAATATCATAAGTTCCATTAAATATAGCTTAATCATTCAAAGAATGTGCAGCAACCAAATAGGTTCAACTAGAGGTAGACTTTATAAGAAATAAAGTCTAACGATTAACGATCATATCACCATTCTTTGGGTTACATTTTGTTTAGCGAGGAATAATCTTCCTCTACATGATTAAGTGTTAGGGTTTGTCATACCGTTCTTATCTTTCACAATTTCTATACTTTTACTGCATATTCATTACACATTCCAATACTATGTTAGAATTGTTTAGATAAGATTGTTATCTTATGCAACTTAACAAGCTACATCTTAATAAGGGAATCCAATTATTTCCCTTTAACCAACTGATCAATTTTATCTAAATTAAGCATATAACAGATATGAAAAATATCATCAAGATAGGTTTCCCATCTTCTTCATAATACAAGATAATTTACACAACCAATACAAGTAAATCTCAACTTTCAATTCATCATTATAAAACTATACATTACAAGACTATGTATTTCAGGCATGTTGTACAACAAACAACCTCTATCCCAAAAGAATACAACTTTTCTTTTTCAATACAATTCAAGAATGAATCAAAACTCTTTACATAAGGTCCATAATTAAATAAGCCCAATACAACATGAAAGTTCTTGTCTTCTTTTATCACTTACGATGTCCATCTTAAAATTGCTAGCACGGGTCAGTTCAATGAACTGAGCATGATAAGCACTAAGCATTAAAGTAAATTGCATTCCACTAATTATTTCATAAAACAACTCGCTTTTATGAAACAATTAATAGGCATCATACAAATAATCATAAGTAATAACATCCAGAAAGAAGAATAATTAAGAGAGTCTAAATTCATTATCAAGAAAAGAGCATAATATAATCTACAACATCATAATTATATCACAAGACTTAATTGATCCTATCAATCACTTTAAATAGTCAACAAGTCTTTTCATTCAATTATTTCATAAACCCATAGAAATAGAAATACACTTTTATCTTTTCCAATCAGCAAAGAGGTTAGTAAAAACATAACTCATATTAGTATGCTTCATTTTTCCATGTAATCAAAGAAGAGAATCAATACATATCTATTTCTTAGACACAATTCCTCTTGAAGGAAAGAATCAGGTTTAGAACACACATCACTACCTCAGTCCAAAGATGACAAAATAAGGAGTCCTTAAATAAAGAGGCAACAACCAAACAAGAATCCCAATTCAATCTAAGCGGTTTAAAAACAGTCTAACTGAAATTTTTACTAACTTCAATATATTAGTAGTATATAATTCAAAGGTCTAAATCCAATCTTTCCAAAAATCCAAGCTATACTCGAATGAAATAAATCTCTTAACCAATCCACAAGAAAATTCCCATCTCAGAAGAGAGTCAATTAAAGAGATGTTCGGCCTATGAACTTATATATTCAACATAAAAAGGATCTCAAATAGAAAAGTAACCAATCCATATTTCATTTCATTTATACTATGAAATGAAATCCATTAACTAATACAAACTTAGAAATTCTCTAGTTAGTTCCCTAAAGAGAACACAAAACCGAATGCCTAGTTAATGATATGCACACCGCATCTTTCCAAATAAAAATAGCAAGCTGGTTTCATATTTCCATTAACCAAGCTCAAGTTCAAATTCAAATCTCAGAAAGAAATACATAGTAAAGTCCCTAACTGTATACTATCCACATGGTTTATATTCATTTCTCTTCTTGAAACCCGGAGGTTCGTTCTATGATCCCCTCAAGGAATAATATTCCACAAACAGAGAAGATATACAAGTGCAAAAGGAATTGTGAACTCAAGAATTGAATTCTTATTACACGACTTTAACAACTCGATACAAGAATAGATGTACAAAATTATCCGAATAGAGATATTATACATACATACATACATATATATATATATATATATATATATATATATATATATATATATATATATATACTTTAAACAAGATTCAATATTCTAGTTTTAAATTCAACTTCCAACAAAACCCAATAAACCAATTAAGAAGGTCCAAAGAGAGTAATACTACTTCCCGTAACATCAAACTTTATTCGACTGTTACCACGATCAAAGGACCAACCAGACCCATTACAGGACATAATTCCCATCCCCTTATAATATTAAAAATAGTCAAGCTTTCCGCATGACACGGGTTCGCTCAGAATAGAGAAGGATAGGTTAAACTTCAATTTCTCTCTCCCTGTCTAGTTCAAGAAGGTTATACAGTCCAAAGGGATAGAAGCATAAAAACCAATCACACTCAAGGAGTGACATGAAGGAGATTACAAGGAGATTACCAGATCAGCTTCAAACCGAAACTAAACTCTCAAGCTCCTATCAAGTAGACAGTCTATAAAGAGAATAAAGATTTTCAAAACCAAATACCAACCAAACCCAACTCACAATATAGGTAATCACTTCGATTCCAACATAAATCCAGAACATGCAATCATGGAATACCTATACAGTGTTGATTATGAGCTTCAAACATAAGTTCAAACTTTACAAGGCTCCAACACCGGCTCAAACAAACACAAGATCAAATACGAGCCTAAGAGAAACATGAAGCCCTAAATACGAGCTCAAAACCAAATCACCAATGCTCCAATATGAGTCCTAGTATTCTCAAATCCTTAAATGAGAATAAAATTCTAGTTCAAAATGCAAGTACAGAACAAAACTCAACCACATGACAATAAGTTCGGTATTTATAAGAACTATGTACGAGTACAATTTTTGAATATGAAGATTCAACCAAAGGTTCAGAACTACACTTAGCTCCAACACAATCCAAAACAAACACAAGGTCCCAATAAAAACTCATAACAAAACCCAAAGCTTCAATATAAGCTTAGAACAACTACGGAGCTCTACTTCAAGCTCACAAAACACAAGACTAAATAGAGATTCAGAACCAAACAAGAAACAAGCCAGTTCACTCAACATTAGTCTCAAATGCTAGAAACAAAGCTTTGAATACAAGCTACAAAGCTTCAAATGTAAATTTTAGAGCTTCAAGTACAAGTCACAGAGTTTCAATACAAATTCACATGAAAACCTCTAACAACTAGTACAGAGAAAGTTCCCAAAAACTACCATTAACAACAAAGGATTCACATTCCAAAACCCACATAGATTTCATGAATACATGCAAGTAAATAACTAGATACATCATGAAAATATAAATTTCCAGTGATCAAAATTGTTTTAAAGAATCTTTTAGAAGAAATCAAGAAATCTTAATGCGTAGAGCCTATCATGCTTGATAGTGCTTCTACCGATTCGAAAAAAGACGCGATCACCCGAGTTTCCAACTCCCCTTCTTCTCCAAGAAAGATCAAAAACAATAATATTTTTCAAAAGTGCCTCTTATACATTCCTCAAACCGAAAATAGGTCAGAGAATTCAAAAATAACCACCAAGTGTAAATCAATCTACCGGTTTGAAAAACCGAGATAGCTCCATCTGAGAGAAAAATCGTGATGCATCCAAAACAAAACAACCCCAAAAAATATGCCAAAGATGCCTTCCAAGACAGTTTGCTCACCAAAAATGAGGTGAATTAATGACATTTAATTGCATATTCCCACCTATCTCTCCTTGCCACCGCCATACAAATTTGGTGAGACCACATTGAACTTCAACATACATTTCTAAACTTAGTGATGCTTCCACGTAGGATCCTCCAAATTTCACTAGCCCATGCCAAACTGGTAGTACAACCATGCTTTAATGCCAAATCAATCAAAATCCCATCGCATTAAAAGCTTAGGAACCGTCGCTTAGCTCCCACTTGTCAATCGACCCATAGGTTCCCTCTCATACCCATTAGTTTAGGATAGATAGAATTGCTTAGGTTAGATCTTAGGTTAGTTTAAAATATATAACCTTAGGATATAACCCCCAAACAATAAATTTCCACCTTAGGTTAGGATGTAGATTAACCAAAACAATAGGTTAGAAATAACTTAACATCCCTTAGGTTATTTCCCATTTCATATTAACTTAGTGTTAAAAACTAAGGTTAGGATGTCATCCCGCGTAGAGTGGTGTAGAAAGAGTTAGGTAAATTACCTGAGTCCCAAATCTCTTTAGGATAGACCTTATAGATATAGGGCACATTTTTCTCTCTTTCTCTAGAATCCTGAAGTAGGTTTCCCCTAACGCCATTAATCACCCTATAAGGGTCAATCAAGAAGAGTCGAGCATAGCAAAAAATAGAATGTAGGAATGGTATTTTGAGATAGTCAAGAATTTACAACAAACACAAGTTCAGTCTGTTAAGTCTCTTAATTAATGAATGTCAATTTTTCATTTAGTTTAGATAAGAAGATTTAAAACATACCTTGGATCAATGGAATTGATCCAAGGATGAGTCCAATTACAAAGGATAAATTTGCAACAATTTGACCAGATTACAACTTACTCATAAGAAGTGAAATAGATTATTGTAAGCACAATATATCAGCCCTACAATACAAGTACAAGTCACGAGTTTCAATAAAAATTCACATGAAAACCTCTAACAACCAAAGATAGAGAAAGTTCCCAAAAACTACTACATTAACAAAGAAAGGATTCACATTCCAAAACCACATAGATTTCATTAATATATGCAATTAAATAACCAGATACATCACACAAATATAAATTTCCAGCGAGAAGAATTGTTTTAATGAATCATTTAGAAGAAAGCAATAAATATTAATGGGTAGAGCCTATCATTCCGATAGTTCTTCTACGATTCGAAGAAGACTTCCAAATGAGTTTCCAACTCCCCTTCTTCTCCAAGAAAGATCAAACAACAATAATATTTTTCCACAAGTGCCTCTTTTACATTCCTCAAACCAAAAATAGGTCGAGAATTCAAAAATAGCCGCTAAGTACAAATCAATCTGCAGTTTCAAAAAACCGATAGCTCCATGTAGAGAAAAAATTACGATGCATGCAAAACAAAACAACCCCAAAAAAATCTGCTAGCTTGCCTTCCAAGATGGTTTACTCGCCATAACCGAGGCGAATTAATGAAATTTAATTGCATATTCCCACTTATCTCTCCTTGCCACCACTATCCAAAGTTGGCGAGAGAACATTAAAATTCCACATGCATTTTTAAACTTAGTGATGCTTCCACGTAGGTTCCTCCAAATTTCACTAGCCCATGCCAAACTGGTAGTACAACCATGCCTTAATGCCAAATCAATCAAAATCCCATTGCATTAAAAACTTAGGAACCGCCACTTAGCTCCCACTTGCCAATTGACCCATAGGTTCCCTCTCATACCCATTAGTTTAGGATAGATAAAATTGCTTAGGTTAGATCTTAGGTTAGTTTAAAATATATAACCTTAGGATATAACCCCCAAACAATAAATTGCCACCTTAGGTTAGGATGTAGATTAACCAAAACAATATCTTAGAAATAACTTATCATCCCTTAGGTTATTTCCCCATTTCATATTAAATTAGTGCTAACAACTAAGGTTAGGATGTCATCCCGCGTAGAGTGGTGTAGAAAGAGTTAGGTAAATTACTTGAGTCCTGAATCTCTTTAGGATAGACCTTATAGATATAGGGCACATTTTTCTCTCTTTCTCCAGAATCCTGAAGCAGTTTTCCCTAACGCCATTAGGCACCTGCAAGGGTCAATCAAGAAGAGCTGAGCATAACACAAAACAGAATGCAAGCACGGTCTTTCGAGATAGTAAAGAATTTGCAACAAACACAAGTTTAGTCTATTAAGTCTCTTAATCAATGAATGTCAGTTTTTCATTTAGTTTAGATAAGAATATTTAAAACATACCTTGGATCAATGGAATTGATCCAAGGATGATTCCAATTGCAAAGGATAAGTTTGCAACTATTCTGACCAGATTACAACTTACTCATAAGAAGTGAAATAGATTATTGCCAGAGACAACAACACCCTACAATAAAAGAGCAAAAATGATTTATCCATGGCAAGCATGATTTTTCAACATCCACGAAACATACATTTGTCCTAAAAATCACATGTCAATGCTTGCAATGCAAAATAGGAATATAACAATTTGAAAGGGTGTTATAAGATACATACGGGTGAAATTTGGATTGTCTAAAAATTTGAAATCTAATGTGAATGGCATGACATGCTATTGATTAATATTTCTAGATGAATGATGATTGAATCCCCCATAGAAAATTTTTGTTTTGAGATAAGATGGACCGTAAGAGACAACATCTCCCATTATTAGGGTCGTACATAGGTTGTTTTTGTGGGCAACCATAAGCTTTTGGTGAAGGAATGTGATTAAGCATGAGGAGCTGATATCCTTCCAATGTAAGGTGTTATACAACATCACTAAGAGAAGAATCATATGGTAATTTTGAAGAAGGAATAAATGTGCTATTGGAAGCTTCATTGGATGACTCAGATGTGGTTTTAGGAATAAGTACATCATTTGGATGATACATCATGTAGCAATCGGCGAAAGGGTTTGGATCTACAAGAACAATGAATGTTTGAACCTCATGTTCATACTTGAGACAATGATGAAGAGTGCATGGAACACACATCATAGTGCATATCCATGGGTTTCCTAATAACATATTATATTGAAACTCTCCTTCTATAATGTAGAAGAGTTCTGTAGAGTTTTAACACCAAATTTTAGTGGTAAGATGACAGTGCCTAATGTGGGTGTGATAATATCATTGAAGGATCATAATAAGACTGGTGTTTGGGCTATAATGGTATTGGGTAGTTTAAGTTGATCAAAAATAAGGGAGGAGATAATATTAATAACATCACCACTATTAATCATTGCTCTTTTGATGTAGGTGTCATTAATTTGAGTCGTGATGAAGAGTGGTAAATCATGATCCTATAGTTTGAGGGAAGGCATTTCAAATGGTTTGAATGATATGGCAGTAGATGCTTTGAGGGATCCTATAAAGTTTGTAAAATATGATGGATCATCTAAAGGTATTATTATTTATCAAAGATCTCCCATCATTTCTTGTTTGTGAAGTGGTGATGTTTGTATTAGTTCATATATTAACATTTTGATATGAGCATGCTGTAGTTGTTTAACAAAAACCTTTTGTATTACAGTGGATGTTGAAGGTGGTGTAACAAGAATGGAAACTTTGGCCTTAGGTGAAATTTTTGGGCCATAATTTTTGGGAGCCAAAGGGATGGATAATTTGGCTTTATCTGATGGGATAACTATTTACGGTGGTGAAGGTATTGCTATGTAGGTTTTACCCTTTTAGAATCATATGGATATGTTTCATAGTTCTCATGAACGAGTAGTAATATGAACAAAATCAACTTGATGGGAAGTATTTTTAGACATAGGTTCCTTAGATTTTGATAAGGATTATGGTGATGTTTATGTCGGTGTTGTATGTGGTTCGAAAGGAAGAAAAGATGTCAATGTTGGTAAGGAAGTGGATGTCCTATTTTTTGTGCAATCATGTGGAAGGATTTACAATTTTCAATATAATTACCTCATGTTCTATGATATTCATACGAGGCATTGAATTCGTGCACTGCGGGTTTCCATCCCCATGGGCCGTAATTTTAGTGGTGGTAATGTTATGAAATTTTTTTCAATGAATTCTTCTAAAATAAATGCATAATGCCCTTTCAATCCATATGCAAATGATGATGGAGCCTCAAATACCTTATCTTCTAATGGAAGTAAGAGTTTGGATGGAGATTGTCATTTTATTTATTGCGAAAGGGATTTTAGGTGTTTTGAGGGACATGAGGAGAGAACCACTTGTTACAGTTTGATAGACAGGTTTTGGACCTGAAATGATGGGGTGATTCCTATGTATAAGGGATCTAGGACCATATAAGGGATTATAATTTGGATGAACATAATAGGGGCCATTAAATTCTTGAATGGTGTCTTATTTATAAAGTCTTGTCATGGGATTTTTGTTGGTAGGCCTAGGCCTTGGCATGATAAAAGGATTATTGAAAGTGGAAATGGCCTTTCTAGGAGGAGGGCGATGGAAACTATATGTTTGATCATAACAAGGACTTTTAAAGGCCTGGACTAAACCATCTTTATTGGTTTACCTTGTGGTTTTGGAGAAGTAGGATGTATTCATTAAAGTTGATGTTAATGAAGGAAGGGGAGTTTGAATTGTGTTGTTAATGTAATAAAAATGGTTTGAGGGTTGTATTGGTCCTTGATTTTTTGTTTTCATAGGATGAGTGCAAGTATGGACCAAAGTTGGTTTAGGAAGAGATGGTTATGTTAAGAAAATTTCAAAGGTTATTATAGTTATGTTTTCGAATGAGGATGGAGTTATAGGGATATCTATACTAAAGAGTGGAATTGGTAAGGAGATTGGATTGATAATTACTTATGATGGTAATGGTAAGATAGCAGAAAGGGTTCAATAGATACGAGGTTCGATTGAACAAACATTTCCGTTATCATCGTCGGTTGTGTGGGTGTCGATATTTCTTCCACAGACATGTTTGTTGGTTCAATAGATGTGAATGTTGATTTAGTAGGTATTATTTTGGATTCAAGAACATGTGTTTCTTTTTTAATAGTATTAATGGTATGATAAGTATGGACAACATTAGTTTGTGGTTCATTAGTATATGGAGAATGATTTGGAAAGGGTTGTTTAAATATGTCTAGGTTTTGGTTTGGGAGTTCATTGGGATTATCCAAATGAAGTTCACACTTTTCAATAAAATCTTAAAGAACATTACGAAATGTATGGCACCTTTCTATGTCATGTCCTTTGACCCTATGGTATTTGCAATAGTCATTGTCACAATACCATGAGGGTTTAGATACAAATGTGTTGATATGTTGGATGGGGGGGAAGAGATATCATATTTATGGTGATTAGTTTTTCAAATATTGTGCTATAAGTCTCCCCAATTGGTGTGTAGTTATGTTGTGGATGGGAACGTTTAATGGTAGGATTTTATTTGGGATCTGAAGTGACTACTATGATATTAACAACTGATTTATATTTTTCAGGACTAGAGGATGACTTAGAAGGAAACTTGGATAGCGGTTTCTTAGGTTGAATTTTAAAATGATCATCTTAAGCATGCAGTTCTAATTTTTGGGCCATAGTAAAGGATTCATCAAAGGTCTGAAATGATTGGATTTGTAAGGTTGAAGAAATGTGTTTGGTACATGATCAACATAAAACTTTGATCAACTCAGTTTGCGGTAATGTAAAGGATAATTGATTGATTATACCCCTCTAGTGGGCAACAAAATTAACAATTGACTCATTCTCAAATGATTTAATTGTGTAAAGGTCATTAATGGTGACTTTGCGGGCTATGTTTATATAGAAGTGTTGTAATAACAATTGTGTAAGTTGAGTGAAAGAGAAAAGGGAATATTACAGGATGTTATTGTACCAATCTAGAGCAGGGATGACGAGGGACATTGGAAAGGTTTACAACATAAGGTCTTGATCATGGGTTATTAAATAACAAGCGTGAAGAAATGCATGAATATGTTATTAGGGATCTTCTTTTCTATAGAACTTAATGAACTTTGGAATATCCCAAAGTGAGGAGGGTATGCATTGTATGGGGACCTGATGGGTGAATGGGTTCATTACAGATTTGGTTATAAGAGAAGATGCTTTTAGGTGTAGATGAGGAAACTTCAAGACTTGATATCCGTTTCATAAGAGCTTGAAGAGGATAAGTTAGTGTGGATTTTTGTGAAGATGGACCATTTTGAAATGCAAACTGACCAGGTTGTGAGTACATCTATTATTGTTGAGGATGTTTTTCTAATAAGGGATGTTTTGTTGTGGAATGTTGTATTGTGGAATTTTTTTCTGCAGGATGTTTTGTTATGGAATATACAGTTGGGAAGGAATGTTTTACTAGGGTATGTTCTATTGTGGGATGTAATGTTGAGGAATATACTGTTGGGAAGGAATTTTTTCCAGGTATGTTTTGTTGAAAGGATACTTTGTCATTATGGGAGAGTCTACTATGGAATATATTGTTGAGATGGAATGTTCTGTTATTGTGGAAGAATTTATTGAAGGATGTAATGTTGAGAGGGGATGGTTTTTTGTTGTTATGTGGGATTTTATTGTGGTATATATTGTTGAGAAGGAATTTTTGTTGTTTTAAAAGAGTTTGTGTAGGGATGTTCTATTGAGATGTTAAAGGTTATGAAGATTGTATATACCGATAAGGAAAGGGGTGTGAATAAGGGGATGGTTGTTGAAAGAACATAACAGAGGCCAAAGAAGATGGTGCTTGTTGAGTAAGAGAAGATTGCATGTATAGATCTTAGTGATAATGATTGTTGTGGTATGTGTTGTGAGACAGGATGAGTGTTAGTAATTGCACTAGTATTGATTAAAGGGATTGATGTAAAAAAAAACATAGTAATATTTTGAATGCTTTGCTAGTTGGTGAGATAAAACGGTAAAAGCAACAATGGAAGTCATTGGAATTGTTTGAGTAATCGAGAATGCTTTGGAGGGGTAGACAATGAAGTACTAATATTTCTTTACGGAGGTTTTGAACCAATAGAAAGTTTAGATGATGACGTATTTTATTGGGAAGTTGTGCCTAAGAAGAAACCATATGAAGACTAAAAATAGGAATAGAGGATGTAACTTCTAACAATTCGGTTTCACTCGGAGGTAGATATGAATGTATTTTTGAATGACATGTCCCCTGTTTTGAAGGAGGTATTTCCATGTTGGAGGAAGGATCATATAAAGATGGTGGTTGGGATATGAATTGTTGATCGATAGGATGCGTAGAATCAGAAGCACTTTAAAAAGGTTTGAATTCAAGTTCTTGTGTGGAACTAGACAAGGGTCCAAGAACGTTTGTAGATGGTTCTGGTGTAAATGGTTGGAGATGAACACCCCTAGTTGTCAAATTGGCATTAAGGGAAATGGGATTTGAATCTAACATTTCTTCAAAAATAGGGTCTCCTCTTTCAAAGAAAGTGGCTTTAAAATATTCTAATTATGAACTAGGGAATATGGTTGTTCAGTGTTTTTATTGTTTTCTTATTTAAATGTATTTAAATATTGACCGGGAAATTGACGTGCGAGAATTTAAAGTTGCTTTTCTCATTTCTTCATTGTATTGTTCCTCTATTTCATTCCAAGCTCATTGAGCATCAATCGATGGGTCGATGAAATTGGTTGATGGAAAGGGTTTTGTTTTGTAGTGGTATAGTAAAGGATGGTGTCGATACAATAGTAAATGAAGGTGTCGAAATGATGTAGATAATGGAGTGGATAAGGGAATTTGTTGTTCCAAAGGTGTGGATATTTGTTGAGACATACTTTTAGTAGTTTCATTACAATCTTGTTGTATTGTTTTTACCATTGTAAGAAAACACACGCAAAAATGATCCGAAAATGTACTAAAGTGGGTTGATTATAAGAAATAATCAAAAGTAAACATGATAGATTTTAGACTTTTCTTGGTTTAATTATAAGGTGAAATGTGTAGAATGGTTAACAAATGCGATTCTAGGAAATGACAATCTAGGGTTGGTTTGAGGTATGTTTAAGGACGAAGTCCTTGATATACCAAAAGGTACGAGAGGACCAACTCGTAATTTTGTTGATATGAACATGGTATTAGGGCCTACCCCATCACTTCACAATCCCTCGGTGATAAGGGTATCGTGTGCTTAGGTGATATATACCGTGATGACAAGCGATTATACTCACCAAAAAGGTGAGTTGGCTTCTCCTCTTGGTGATCAAATCCAAGTAGGTATCCACCTGGGTGGGAGACGTTTGAATGTAAATTATGTTTGATTGTGATTTGGTTGTGTGTGGGGAATAATAAGTGGATGCAACCAATTTACCTTCCTAATTAAAATTAGATGATCAAGAAGGATGTGTTTATTTGTTTTAAGCCCAAAGTAAAGTGTTATCTTCGATGAGATAATTCAATTAAAATGTAGTGTGGAAAGTAAAATGAAAATTTTTAGAACTCGTTGTTAAATTATCCTTTTATTTATTTTTTAATAATTTATAAAGTGAGTAATTCCAAAGCAATCCAAAGACACGATATTTTCGAGAGACAGAACCTGCAAATAGGTTATGAAAGATAACAAAAAAATCAAGTAAACAAGAAGTAAAAGAAAAAAATTAGGTTTTAAAAACACATAGGTAAACCGCAGCCATTTTCCCAATCATGGGTGATTATCACACAAAGAATAAAAAAATAAAAAGATGTTATTTTATCATTGACATAGATCAAATAAACAAGGGAATTGGTCCCACTGGTAAGCAAAATGTTTAGAAAAGTTTTTCCTCTTCAATTTAAGTTAATAAACAAGAAACTAAAACTATCAAACCTCAAGATGGAGGGGTTTACCAATACCCACAAATGTGTATGAATGGTGTTGATATTTCACCATGTGTTCAAAACAATTGATCTCCTATCCTACAAATGATGTTGCAATCAAAGACACTACACCAAATTTTTAATTAGTAATAATAGTAAGTGGGCTTCCTGGAAAAGGCCAGTCCCTAGAAATCCAAGGATTCCTCACAAGGATGTCAACCCACTATTTTAGGAAATCAAGCGATACATAAACCCAATCATGATAATGGATGGATATAAAATGATAATTGTTCTGATTGTTTTAGACTTTATTACAAGATTATTATATGATAATGAAAATCTAGATATATGAGCTATAAATATAAATTGGAATCAAATTTGATGTTAAAATATTTAGATGAGGATGGGTTCTCAAAAGTGAGCTCAAGATAATATATCTCAGATTCTTTGAAGAATTCATAGTCATAATCATCAATATACTTGTTTATAAAGAATTCAAAGATGAATTCAAGCTCCTCATTCTTTGAATCATATTGGTAATCAGATATTGTGCTAGAATATGGATATTCTAGCTACTCATTAGGTTTAGCTTGATTTTTTTACCCAACTTCAGAGTTCCAAAACTCTAACTTTGGATTCGTAGCGATATTCAAATCAGGCCAAATCTGTTCGAATGTGTAAAATTTCAAAGTATGTCTCCCGAGAACTCATCTCGTGGCCTCACGAATCCTCTAAGTGATCTCAAATATATTTTTTAGTTGGTATGAAGAGGCTGAATGTATGGTGCAAAGTTCTAAATCAATAAATATGTCATATTTCTCCCAATGTAGAGGATGACGAATGATTGGAAGAGAATTAACACCGGTTCTCTCATGTGCCCGACCACCCATAGCCATCTACAGAGACCCATCCTTGATCATATGTTAGCAAAAATAGAGAAATAGATGTAATGGACAAATGATAATTTGATAAATATTGTAAATGTCAAAAATGACAAAAATGCAAGCGTTTCAGGGAAATGCAAACATTTCACTAAAACATTGGCGATTCTAAGTTAGATTAAACAAGATAAATATGCTATATTTTTTAACAATAGAATCAAATTTTTGACAAATTAACCAATTTGAGTTTGATTATAATAGAAAACAAAATGCTTGAAAACTATGGATATTTCAAATAAGTAAATAAAGATGCAAATATACAATCTTACCTTGATTTGGATGAAGATTGTGACTTCACGAACCTCTGATTCATGAAGATGGATCGGCTCTGAACAGGATCCTAACCTATTCTACAATGGGAAGTATAGGTGCTAGATGAAAAAGGATGTGGTGATAGAGAGGACTTGTAGAAAGAGGAACTTGAATGAATCAACGAATGATGGAAGATGCACAAATAAAAACTCAAATCTCTCGGACGAGTTGTAGGAATGTGTTCCAACTAGGAACAACTATATAAACAAAATGATATGGAATCTATCTTGTTTTGAAACTAGACTAAACGAAGGCTGATAAACATTTGTAATTGAATATATGGAAGGAGGACAGAATGATCTTGGAAATGCAAGTAGGGTTGTCTCGAGAATAAGAGTGCAAAACAAGTATAAATAATCATTGGTGTTTTACCAAAATGCCGACGATTTCAAGTTATTCAAATTTACTTAGCTTATAGTTGGAACAATTTCCTAATTTAAGCCTATTTGTTATGGATTTCGGGGGATAAGTCATAGGTTTTTTTAGGAATGTAATGTGTTGTTGGATGAGGTGTCTTATTTGATTAGATTATATTATTATTTTGGCTCAAGTTTTGTGTTGGATTTGTTTTGGTTAGTTTAGTTGGATATATTAGTGCATGCCTTAGGATATTATGATAATAATATATTATATTAGGATATTATTTAATAAAATTAGATTTGATAGATATATAAAATAGGCTATGGTAGATATGAGGAAATAGTGAATTTATGAATTATATTTAAATACTATTTAAATAAATATTAACATGATAAATTGTAAGTGTAAACGGATGAATTATTAACGACGGGGAGTGTAGAATTTCGATGTCTATAGTAAGATGTTTGGAATATCCAAATCATCAAATAAAATAGTGGCAGAGTGGTGAGATCCCCAACAAGGCTTGTAAAGGAATGATATTCTTAGGATGAGGTAAGAATATGTTACAAGGCCATAATGAGGTCCTGTTGGTGATTGGGAGAACTTTGGATAATCTCGTAAAGATACATCTTAACTTGGTATATGTGTAGTTGCCTTATGATTCTCTGTTCAATGGTGGTTTGTTTATAAGTTGGTGGCTATACGTCCAAGAATCAAGGCATGACTCTAAGGTGCACTCAACCTCTTGAGGTTGTGCCCAGATAGCCGAGAATGTACAAGATTGCTGGAAATGTTAAAAAGGAGCTATAGGAGAACCATGGACTAAGAATGGGTAGTGTGAATTCCTATGAGATGAGTTGACCAAGAGGGAATTAGAGGCTATGTATGGGTAGCATAAGTTCCCTATGGTTTAATTGTCTAGTTTTATTTAAAATTTAAACTATGTTTAAATGTTCGTTTTAACCAATTAAGAAAAGTAAATCTAACTTAATTAAAAGACAAATGTGCTTTAATCTCTTAACTGGATATATTCATTCCCAATTAATTTATCAAAATTAAATGAACAATTTAATCTACTTGTTTGAAACGTAATGAACTAAATAAATCTAAATAATTAAATCTAACATTTACCTAATCCATGTTTTAAAGATTTTCTATTTTCTAAAATTAAATAAAATAAATCTCCACATACAAAGACAACTTCTTCTAACTAATGGAAATTATTTCTATTCTAAAATAAAATAAACTAAACAATGAAATATCTGAATGCGAATATTTCCTGTTGCAGGAAAGATTTAATATAATATAATATAATCAAAATAAAGATTTTCCTCATTTGTAATTGTAGATATGACTTCTCCTAGTTCTACCTCAGAATCATAGGATGATTGAAAAGCTTCTCGAAATAATTCTTTCACTAAAGCTTCCCAAAGAAAAATAGGATTTGACAAGATTTTATAAATATGCAAAAACTAAAACTAATGCATAGACACAGAAGCTTCTTCAAACTTACTTCCCATGTAAATCCACAGGGATATGCAAGGAGGAATATTTCAACAAAATCTTTGATTATTTGTTAATGGGATCTAAATAATGAATGCAGTGAACTCTACAGGTAAATTGATTGTGAAGAATTAACAAAATTTATGCACAAGAGCTTCCTCTGAATTCTTCCTACAAAATCCATAGGGATGAGCTGAGAATAAATCCTCAATGGAAGATTCTTACATGAAAATGAAAACTACAGTAAATTCTACTTCTCTAAAAAAATGTATTAAAAATACTATGAATTGAAATCTATCTAAATAAAGGAAAGCTTCTAGGAATGTAATAACACCTCCAACTTGGAAATGTAGTGCAAAGACAATTCCAATGTTATTTATGCTTTTGATCCACTCAAATTATTTTCCAATGAGATATCCAAATGTGTTCAGGGAAATCTAGAAATGTGTAGTATAAATGGAGTGTTGGAGCTAGTTGGTTTGCAGGCAGTCTAGTAGCAATGCAAGTAAGAGAATAACAAGGAAAATGATTTGTTTTCTTGTGTACTTCTTGGAAGGATTCTAGAAAAATAACATTCTAATTCCAAATAAAAATACTCCAACCAACGCTTTAGGAAAAATCTTTATTTTTATAGAAATTTGGCAAGGAAATGGTTCAAGACTTGGCAACCAAGAAGTCGATCACCACTAGGAGGGGTGGTTAATTTAATAATAATAGTAAGTAGGGAATAAGAATTACATACACATCTAACAATCTTAAGAATGGTTGATTTAGTCAAAACACATGCATAAATAGTGAGCTATAAGAAGGCAACACATGTTTAGAACATGCTAGTAAAGTCTCGATTAAATATGCCCAAAACCTCTAGTCTGCGTAGACCAGAGGTTATGCAACTACCATGGTGGTTATGTAACCACCTCTTAAGGAATACATGTGGTTTCGTAACCTCCACGATGGTTACGTAACCACCGGTGGTGTTTCATAACTAAAGGATGGAAAGTTAAGGAAAAAGCTGCAAATCAACTAAGGAAAGCGGAAAAATATGGAAAATAGATGAGAAAAGTAAAATAAGCTACAATAACATACTGCAAGAAAGAATTTGGACTTAGATATCATTAGAATTAATATTTTATCATCATTGGGGATTCAAACTATTCCGACAATGTAGCACCGTGTAAATTTGGGCGCGTACAAGTGCATCTAAGATGGGAACCTTAGACTTGTATGAAGAAGGGGATGGATTGGAATCATCAGAGGGATCAATGATGATTACCTTTAATTTGGATTGTGTATATTTTTGTGACTCATGAGGATGAGAATGAGTGGTGATACATATGGTGTCGATATAAATGGGAAGAACATTCTAGGAGAGGTAAAGTGGGAGGAGGGATAATAATGAAAGATGTGGATGAGGAAGAGGCTTTAGAGGTTGTGGACTTGGCTGAAATATGGGGCTTGGATGTGGATTGATTAGTAGATGGGAGAGGGTGATCTTATTTGATGAGAAGATCATCTTATTTGATAAAGTTGTTGATGAGGGTGCAGAGGGCCTGCATGTTCAATGTCATGTCCGGGGACATGATGGTAGGAACATACATTATTGGAGTTAAAACACATGGGTTTTAGAACTCATGGATTGAAGGGCTTGATAAAGGGAAGGGTGAGTATGGATGCTTAGAGAAGATGATGAAATATTTCATTATAAGATCCAATGATGGTTTGTGGAGGTGAATTTGTATGGAATTGGGGTGGATTTGGTTTAGAAGAATATAATGAGGGTAAGAGAGGATCCTTACTCTTGTGAGGATTTGTAGGAGCCTTAGATTTAGGTACTTGCGATTCAGATTGAGGAGGAATGGATGATTTAGATGTGGATTTGGAAGGAGGAATAAATTATTTGGATGTGGATTTGGGGGAGGGATAGATGTTTTAGATTGAGATTGGGTAGTGGTAGATGTTTTTTTATTAGAGGTAAAAGAGGGTTGAGGGGACCCTACCCCATAAAAAATAAGAAGTTACAAAAATCAAGAAATGAGGCCAAGGGTATAGCCATTGAATCCCAGTTAAAGCATAAACATAAGGAAACTAAAAGCTGACATAATCCAAACTAACAACTTTGAAAGTAACAACAAAAGAAACTAACAACATAGATAATAGCATAGCAAAAAGAGAACTACAACATATAGGATAAAATCACAACATCCATTCATTCTTTTATCAGGTCTCCCACAGTCTGCATGTAGTTGTTCCACTCTTTAACTAGTCCAGCAATGGTGGCCTTCCAATATTCATAATCAAGTTCAAGGATTTCCATTTTGGCCACAATGCCATCCTTCTCCAACTACTTAGCTTTTTTCATGGTAAGAATCATATCATCCAAGAGCTTTAGGTGATGAATAGTTCTCTTCACATTCAGAAGATGGACGTCCTTGATTTGCATGATGATTTCCTTCATTTTTAACATTTCTTGCTCCATAAAGATACATCTTTCATTAGCATTTTTAAGTCTTCATTGAGCACTATAGCAGTGAGTTTTTCCACTTTCTCTTAGAGCTCCCTCAAGTCAATGGACACCATACTAATCTTGTGCTTGTTGATGTCAGTATCCAAGTGACAATTTTCAAACTCTTTTAAAAGACATTAGATTTCATCACAAAATCTTGGGCTGAGAACAAATTTTTTTGAGAAAATTTGAGGGCATGAAGGATCTCAATAGCCTCATCAGTGTTGTGGGAGTGATTTTCAGGAATATCTTCCTTTTCCATCCTTAAGGAAGGGACAACCATTTGTTTTTCCAGTTCATTGTTTGTATCCTCTTGAGCCTCCTTTTCCCAACCCTTTTACTGTCCATCTGAACATTATCCTCTTCTTGATCCCCTAACTCAACTCCGACTTCATTATTAACATGCTTTAGAGCATTGTCCACTTTCCTTTTCTTCTTCTCATTTTCCTTAGCCAAACTAGATCTAGTTCTTTTGGCCACCGATTTATCATCATCTGCTAGTCTAGGGATTTCCATTTTGGTACCAAATTTTTCACTTTTCCCAATTTTGGGAGTCCCTATTTTTACTAGGGCTTTAAGGAGACCTTGATGCAATGGGTAGGTAAAATTACCTTTGCAAACCTTCTCTACAGAATTAACCAGAGATAAATAAAGGAAATTTGGGAAATTATATAGTCTGTCATTTCTAATATGGTTTAGCATGGGAAAGTGGTAACCATAAACCACCTTGAAATGACCCTCCAACATTATATATAACATTAGAATAAGGGAAATTTCATCATACGGGAAGGTAAATCCTCTCTATCAATTCCATTGAAGTTTTTTTTAAATAACCCTTACCTTGCAAAAAATGGTCTACTTCTAGGCTATAGTGATTTGGGCTTGAAAACACACCTTCCCTCCAAAGAAATACGAATGAATTTGGTAATAAACTTTGGAGATATAGTGAAAGATACATCCCGAACATAAACACAACCTTCATTCCAAGATCTAGCATCCCGTGCACTCGATCTTCATCATACCCATAATTTTTTTAAAAATGTAATAACCTAGCTTTATCTAATAGCGTAACATCCTCCTTCAAGATTACCGGCATAAAAACTAGCTCTATTCTCACTAAGTCCCCCCATTATGTTTTTAAATCCATTTTTCTATCCTTCCAACAATTAATTCCCTTTCCTTGAATCCTCAAAGAGACCAATTTCACAACGTAGGATTGAGATAACCAAGACAATAATTAGAAGATACACCCTTCTTTCCCAACTTTGGAGTAATGAGATATAATTTTTGGCACAAGTGCAACATGTGAATCCATAATTTCCAAAAATTATTCTTATCATCATTAAATTTTTTAAATTCATCATAATAGGGATATGGATTTGGGGTCAAAGTCCCCTTCAAGAGTTCGAAGTGTATGTTCATCCAAACTTGCTAAGTTATCAACAACATTAAACTCTTTAGCCACCACACCCTTGTTTGCAAAGATATCAGCCATACTATTTCCTTCACGGTATATGTGTTTAAAAGATATAGAAGTGAAGGAAGACATTCTACTTTTGGAGCTCTTTATGAAGTCTTCTATAGACAAAGATATAGATTTTGTGCCCTACATGCAAGAGATTATATTCATAGAATCACCTTCAACAATCAAGGAATTAAAACCTCTCTCTTCTACTAGTTTAACTCCCAAAACATTTCCATTTCTTCTGACACATGGTTCATTTTATATACCCAAATTAAAGAAGTAGGCAAGAATAAAGTTACCTTTGAAATCCTAAAAATACCACCTCCACCTACCTTCCCTAGATTCCCCTTGGCTGCTCCATCAAAATTTAGTTTTATAAAACCTTCCAAGGAGGAAGACTCCATTTAATTCCTTCTCTTGGATTACTTTTCATAGGCTGAGTGGTGCATGGGAGAAACCAATTACTCAAAATATGTTTTTCTCTTTCCATTATTTCCAGTTCTTTATTTTTAAGGATAGAGAAATTGTTCTTAACAACTTGTATACATATTTTAGAAATAAGCTTGTTTGATAGACTCTTTCCTTTGAAAATTCTCCTATTTCTTTCTTTCCAAACTTCCCACCAAATGTGTCCAAGGCTCATGATCCAGAGATTATTTAGGCCTTGGCTTTTGAAAGGGCAACACCATTGGACCCAAGAAGATTTGACCTCATTAGAGCTAACCCAATTAACAAAGAACAAAGATAGAATAGTTGTTAGAACTTGGAGAGAGAAAGTACATTCCATAAAAAAATTATTGATCGTCTCAATATTATTTTCACATAAGACACACATGTTAACCATGTGGAAGCATCTTTTAGTAAGGTTGTCAATAGTTAGAATCTTATTGTTCACAGTAAGCCAACTGAATATGTTGACCTTAGGAATGATTTTCTTGTTCCATATTTTTCCAACTAATACATCCTCCTCACTAACCTCTCCCTCAAAAAATTGAGCATAAGCATATTTGACTGAGAATAAACCATTTTCTTCCTTGTGCCAAACAACTCTATCTTGATCATTTTTGTTGTAGGACAACTGGTTATGTAGGAAGTCTTTAAAGTTTTCCATTTCACTTGTGAGGTCCTGTCTATCCAGCTCCATTTGTTTCCAAGTTTGAAAATTCCCTTCTTCCAAAAAGTAGTTACTAACCATCCTCCCATATTTCACTTCCAACAACTTAGATATTAGAGGGAATTTATCTTCTAACTTAAAGTTTCCTACCCATTTGTCTTTCCAAAACAAAATTTTTGTGCCATCTCCTATTTTCCATCTGCAACCTTTTTCCACAGTTTCTTTACCCAATTTATGGCTTTCCAAATGCTTGAGCCATTGAAAGAGGTAGGTTTAAAGATCCATCTCTCATCATTGGCATCCTCCCAATATTTATTTTTAAGATTTTTTCCAAGCCCCTTCTTCACTAATTAGTCTCCATCCAATTTTTGCTAATAAGGATTTATTCATTTTAATCCAGTCTCTTAGACCTAGACCACCCATATTTTTTGGTTTGCACACTCTTCTCCAAGCCACCAAATGGATATAATATTTAATTTCAGTTCTGCTCCATAGAAAACATTTTTGAATACTTTCAATTTTTTTCTCATGATTTTCAAAGGAAGCTGATAAAGAGACATCACGTACACCGAGAGACTTTAAGGGAATTTTAAGAAGAGTGATTTTCCTAGCTTGTGATAGAATATTTTCTTTCCACCTGCCAATTTATTTTCAAACCTTTCAATAAGGAAGTTCCATTCCCCACTAAGAGGTCTCTTATCTCCTAAAGGCATACCCAAATAGAAGGAGGGAAATATTTGATATCACATCTGAGAATTTCAGCAATATTCTTGCTCCTACTATCCATAGTATTTAGGAAATAAATGGAGATTTTTTGTAGTTCACAAGCTGCCTAGAAACCTCCATGTAGTCATCTAACAACGATTTAAAATATTTTTCTTTAGGTATCGTAGCTTCTCCAACAAGTATCGTATCATCAACAAAATGTTGGTGTGAGACATTATCCACTCCCCTAGCAGGAGATATACCTTTGATCCTACCAATATGAGATTCAAAATTGAGTCTCCTACTAAGAGCTTCAACCATAAGAATAAAAATAAAAGGGGAGAGTGGGTCCCCTTTCCTCAAACCTTGAGAACTTGAAAAAAAAACCACATGGGGTCCCATTGAGAAGGATTGAAAACCATGAATTTGAGGTGCAAGCCTTAATCAAACTCCGAAAAGAATTATCAAAGCCAAAAAAATTTATTATTTTATCAAGGAAGATCCAAAAAAAATTTCCATATGCCTTATCCATATCAAATTTAAGGATCATAGCAGCCTTTTTACTGAGTTTTGTCGAGTGAATAGTCTCTTTAATAGTAATGATCCCATATTGAATTTGTCTTCCCATTACAAAACCCCCTTGTTGTTCAGAAATAAGTGAAGGAAGGAGAAATTGCAGCCTGAGGGAAATAATCTTAGTGCATATTTTATAAGTTGTATTACATAAACTTATAGGCGAAAGTCTTTGAATTCCATAGCATTGCCACATTTCGGGACAAGAGCCAAAAAAGTGTAGTTCATGTCTTTAAGCATTTTATTATTGTTGAAAAATTCCTCCACCACCTTATAGACATCCTTTTTAATTATCTCCCAAAAGTGCTAAAAAATAAATCCTAAAACCCATCCAGTCCAAGGGCCTTATCCGGACTAAGGTGTTTGACCATAAATTCAATCTCTTCCATAGAAGGAGTAACCAAAAGCATTTTTTATCTTCCTCTCGACACCAGGTTAGGAATGTAATTAAGAAAATAATTTTCCTTTTCCACATTAGGACTGTTGTGATTAGTTAACAAGTATTTGAAAAAAGAAATAGCTTCATCTTTGATCTCTTCCTTATCTTCCAAAATTAACCCTTCATTTTTCCTGATTTTTTCAATTCTATTGAAGCTTCTTCTTTTGAGAGTGGTCAAGTGAAAAAATCTTGTGTTTTTGTCACCCTCTTTGAGCCAAGTTATACATGATTTTTTCCTCTAAAAATTATCTTCCTTCACTAGGATATTATGGTATTTAGACAGAAGGATTCTTTCTTTTTCATAATCTTCCATTTTTGTGCCTAAAGCCCACCCTTCACTCTTCATCTGTATATTAAGGATGTCTATTTTCAGTTCATATTTCTTCTGGAAGATATTTCCAAATCTCTTTTTGTTCCATTTTTTAGATTCATTTTAACATTCTGTAGCTTTTTGGATAATCTAAACATGGCAGTACCTTGAACATTTAATTTCCACCATTCGTTAATGATATCTTTTAGCTCCTCACTTGAAGCCACATTTTTTCAAATCTAAAAGGAGTTTTTCTTCTTGAGGGGTATTTTATTGTCAAAAGAATTGGGTTATGATCAGATCTAATCCTAGGGAGAGAGAATAGAGAGATATCCTTCTTTAGCCACTCTTCCGAAGCCAAGACCCTATCAAGTCTCACTTGAATAAGTTGGGACCCAACTCTTCTGTTTGACCAAGTATATCTATTGCCCTTGAGTTCAATATCCAAAAGATTAGAAGAAAGAATAAATTCATTAAAATCCTCCATCCCAATTATATACTCCATGGATCCCCTTTTTCTGAGGGAGACATTGGAGTATTAAAATCACCTACCAAAATCCAATCTAATCCAAAGATAATACTTTTGAAATTTAGGAGATGTTGCCACAATTTTCTCCTCTCCTTATGAAGAGTAGGTGCATAAATATTAGAGAAAACCCATATTTTACCATTACCCAGGTTTCTCATCATAACCACCATATGATTGTCTCTTTTTATTAAGAGAGAACCCTCAAAGGTGGAAGGATTCCAAACAATAGCTAACCCTCCAGAGGAACCATTAGAACTAACAATAAATGCCTTTGTGTTATTCCAAAAGAACTTACAGGAGTTTAAAAAACTTTCTTCCTTCATTTTTCATTTCTTGAATCGCTATTAAATCTAGATTATGAATTTCTATCAAATCTTTAAGGATCCTCCATTTTTCCGAGTTATTAATCCCTCTTCCATTCTAAGAGATGTAATTCATTTTCTAAGATTGAATTTATTTTTTCCAAATATCTTTTGATCCAAACAGTTTTGTTTCCTGAATCTAGATCTCATTAGTGTGAGTTATCTTATGTGTCCTCCTCTCGTGTTGGAGGGTCATCTCACATGGGTTAGGTTTAGGGTTTCATATGTGTCATGCACTAGGGTTACTTAGCACCCTATATGTACCCCTTTTCTATTCATTTATGAGCATGCCAAGACACTCTGCTGTCTCTCCTCTATGCAAGCTTTGTTTCTATTAAGCAAGTTCTTCCATTACTGATCAATTTTTTCCTTGCTATCGCTGGAGCTTTCACGATTCCGTTGGAGTGCAACTACTTCGTGGTGCCTCATTTCTGATTTGATTCTCGCAAACTCTTTTCATGGTACCAGAGCTGAGATCGGGTAAACGTGCACTTGATTTATTTTTTGTTGCTATTACTCTTACTTGGTTTCGTTATTTTACTCTGCATGCAAGTCTTTTGATCACCATTTTCTGGAAATTTATCTTGCTAATATCTCTAACAAGCTTTCTCGGAAAGTTTTTGTGTTTTTTTTCTTGTGCATGTTGTCTGTGGTTGCAGGATCCTTGAGTTCTTCAGTCGTGGTTGCTACTCAACGAACTGCTGTCCCTCTGGCATTTTTTTGCTTCCCAGGCGTTTTTAATCAAATTTGCCACGTTTTTTGGTGTGGGCAAGCTAAAACGTGGTTGCTTAGGCATTTTTTGGACTCTCCAAGGCGTTTTTTTGATTGCCAAGGTGTTTTTAATCATTAGCCACGTTTTTTTGATAGCACAGGCGTTTTTTCATCATTAGCCACATTTTTTTGATTGCACAGGCATTTTTTAATCATCTACCACGTTTTTTTTGCTTCACAGGGCTCTAAAAATCATTTGCCTCGTTTTTTTGCTTCACAGGGTTGTAAAAAAATCATTTGCCACGTTTTTTTGGGCTGCTAAAACAAAAACGGCCTGTACACTCTCTTGACGTGGCCAGGCAACATTTCTCTGCGTTTTTTTGCTTCTCCTATGCGGCTGTGCATCTTATCTCTCCTGTGCAGCCTGGTCAGACGTGGAAACAATTTTTCTCAAAGTTTTGGCCTTTTTTGGTGCAGCTGCTGTAACCTGCAACTTCATTCGCTGCAGCCGAATGCTCTCCAAGAAGGCACGTTTTTCAGTGTTTTTTGTGGTACAGTCGGTTGGTAAGTTCCTTCTTTTTTTATCTCAAAAATCCTTGCTTTTTTAACAAAAACGACCTTGTTTTTTTCATGTTTTTTTAAAAACAAATCAACTTTTTTAGTAAGTTTTTTAAAGTTTTCTAAACTTCACCTTGTTTCTTTAATATATGTTAAGTTTCTAAAATCAAATTTGAAATTTGTTTTTTAATTAGAAGTTTCTTCAAATATTTAAAAGATCTAAATTAAATTCTAAATCTTTTTCTTATCTTTTTTAGATCTTAATTATTTCCTGAAATTAATTAGATTTAAGTTAATTAAATCTATCTTTTATTAATTTCACATTATCTACACACTAAATTTCTTTGGCACTATAATTTGGTCTATTGGCTTTGTGTATTTTTAACCTTCCGTCGAGTGCCGAAGACGAAGGGTGAGGTCCGGGATTGGCAGGTGGCTAATTCCCCCTCGCAATACAAACAAACCCTATCTAAAATTCCATGTCATTTCCAACGAGCATACATACGACACCCTTTGCATGCGTTTCAGACACTTTTTTAATCCGTTTGCAGGTTTATTGGCTTTTTCTCATCAAATTGCGGGAATTGGTTTTTGCTATAACTTTTGACTCGTTGCTCGGTTTTGAGCACTTCTTTAGTCAAAGTTGCATGTTTTTTCACACTCTATATGATGGGATCATTATCTTTGTAAACACACTAATTTTATAAAGTGCCACATTCTGGGGGGTGTCTTTGTTTTGCTTAATTCAGCTCATTCTTTTGAGCTTTGTTCTATTCTTTTTTTTTCGTGGACTTGTGAGCGCATCCACCACAGTTTTACGACAAAGAGGTTCTTTCGTGCGACGTGAGATACTTTTTCTCACCACCAGGGTTGGATTTCGCCTCCTTTCTATTTTTTGCTTGTGCTTGTTTACGGTGTTCCTCTTTTGTTGCACTCCACGAAACACTATTGTGGTCTCCTCTCTTGCGCGTTATTACGCTAATTGCAAGACGAGTTACCAAGTGTTTCAAACCGCACGCACGGACCCAATTGTAATCAACGCACTCAACTATAAAGTGCCGAAAGCAGGGGGTTTTTATTGTCCTGGGTGGTTGTGTTTCTTTTCTACATTTCTTTCTCTCTCTCTCTCACTATGGATGCACTTTCAATTCCTTTGCTTACGCCATTCAACTTTTTCAAATGGAGATCGAAAATAATAATGAAACTAAGGGGTAAAGGGTTATACCACATCACCATGGGAACTGAGACTGAACCAGACGACAAACCTGAAAAATCTAAGTGGTTAAACCGTAGTGATGAAGCTTTAGGTCTTCTCTGCATGTCCATTTCTCCTGACTTGCTCTTCCACATTGAGGCGTCTGAAACACCTACATCTGCATGGAAAATGTTGGATGTGATGTTTGGAAAACTAGATGACATGAGAGCGCATGAGTTGGAAAACGAACTACTAGGGTTAAATCCTAGTGACTTTGAAAACCTACAAGCCTTCTTCTCGAAATTTGTCCACATTAGATTATTGTTAAAAGGATGTCAAGTAGAAAAGAAAGATTCTCAACTGATCTTGTCGATTCTCTCTAAACTAGGTCCCGAATACTCTGTCTTCGTGTCAACTTTCTACGCTACAAAAGTCTGCTTTGGGCGATACTTGGATGATGCCCTCCTTTGACTGTTTTTCATCCCAACTCATTCGAGAATAGGACAAACTCATTCAAATGGGGTCTCTCAAGTCCAAGTCACATGCCCTTGTAGCAAGTACTAGCAAGGGAAAGAAGACTGAAAAGAAGAAAGAAACTAAGGATCAACCTAAGAAAGAAACCAAGATCAAACCTAAAAATGACACAAACACTTCGACTTCTGAGCCTAGGGCGCAGAAAAGCAAGTATTTGTGTTCCTATTGCAAGAAGACTGGTCACGACGAGCAACACTGTTTTAAGAAACAGATTGATCACTTATCTCATTTACTTGAGAAAAATAAAATAAGTGTTCCTGAATCAATAAAACAAAGTGCTTCAAAGGCCGAGTCTTCTACTGCAAAAGGTGCTAGAAATGATAAGAAGAAAGGAAAGGCCCTTGTAGCCAAAGTTGCTCCTTCATCGACATGGATTATAGATTTCGGTGCCTCGCACCACATGGGTTCTTCACATGTTGAGTTTTCCAACATCGAACCTTGTGGAATGTCCCAAATCACGATGGGTAATGACACGACAGTGTCGGTTTCCAGTAGTGGATCGGTAGAGATGGATGGGGAACATTTAACCAAGTGTTGAGTGTTCCTAATCTCTCTACCAATCTCCTATCAGTTTACCAAATTACTCACCTTGGTGAAGGAATGCGAGTGGAATTTGGTCCTAACTCGGTGATTATTCGTGAGCTTAACAATGACACTACAGTGGCTGAGGGAAAGGTAGATCACCATTCACGATTGTACACCTTCTCCCACTTTACTTCTGATTCTACGCCCACTACCTTGCTCACTCATGCAAATGAGGTTAGTAAGCTATGGCATGAGCGTTTTGGACATCTAAACTATCGCTACCTTGAACAATTGAGTCAAAATGAAATGGTCAATGGGTTGCCTCGCGTCAAGTTTTCTAAGGGTCTTTATGAGGGTTGTACCCTTGGAAAGCATCCTGAAAAGAACTTTGATAAAGGAAAATCCTAGAGAGCCACTCGTCCCTTGGATCTTGTTCACAGCGATGTTTCTGGTCCATTTCCTTCTCCTTCGTTTACTAGAGCTCTTTATGTGCTAACCTTCATTGATGACTATTCGCGATATACTTGGGTATATTTTCTTAAGCTTAAGTCTGAAGTCTTTGAACATTTTCAGGACTTTAAGGCTCTTGCTGAGAAACAGGGAACGGTCTATCAAGGTTCTCTCGAACTGACAATGGAGGTGAATATGTAAACAATAGGTTCATGGATTTCTGTACTTCTGAAGGGATCTCTCTGCAGCATACAATTGCTTATAGCCCTTCACAGAATGGAGTTGCAGAAAGAAAGAACCGTACTCTTAAGGAGATGGCCACTTGTATGATTCACTCGAAGTCTCTTCCTCCGCAGTATTGGGCCGAAGCAGTGAATTGTGCAAATTACATTCAAAACCGTGTTCCACACAAGGCAGTAAGAGGGATGACACCCTTTGAAGCCTGGTTTGGATGCAAGCCTGATGTTGAGCACTTTCGAGTCTTCGGATCCAAGGCTATGGCTCGGATTCCCAAGAAGAAACGCAAGGCCTTGGAACCACAATCCAAACCTTGTATCTTTGTAGGGTATCCTGATGGCGTGAAGGGATATTGATTGATGAATCCTACTTCTCATGAGCTATATATTGAGAGAAGTGTTAAGTTCGATGAGTCCTCTTCGACTTCTACTTCTCCACCTATTGAGGTTCTTCAGCTCACTGATTCGGATTCTGACTCATTAGATGATGATACTGTTGAGCGTGCTCCTCTTCCTGGATCCTCCCAACCATCAGACCTTTGAGTCTTCTGATTCTAACAATAGTGATGATGAGGACTATGTCCCTTCTCACTCAAGTGAAGAATCTTCTGACTCTGAGCCTGATCCTCCTGGTCCCCTTTGGGCTAGGAAAACTTTGCAAAGTGCTGGAGATTTAGTTGGAGATACTTTGGATATGAGACGTACTCGCTCAGATTTTGTTGGACCCCACTCCTTCTTCGCCTTTGCTTCTGATCCACAGTCTTTCCGGGAGGCTTCTGGTATTCCTGAGTGGGATTCTGCCATGGATGAGGAGTATTCCTCTCTCATGAAGAACGATACTTGGGATCTCACCACTCTTCCAAAAGGAAGAAAAATTGTTCAGTGTAAGTGGGTGTTCTGAACAAAGTATGGAGTAGATGGAGACGTCGAAAAGTTTAAAGCGCGATTAGTAGCTAAGGGTTTCTCCCAGATAGCTGGGGTTGATTATACTGAAACCTTTGCTCCAGTTGCAAAGATGACTTCTATTCGACTGACCCTAGCCATTGCCGCAGCAAATAGATGGAAAGTCCATCAAATGGACATTAAGAGTGCCTTCCTTCATGGTGACCTAGAGGAAGAGATCTATATGGAACAACCTCCGAGTTATTTCCAAGATTCCTCCCTCGTTTGTAAGTTAAATAAGTCTCTTTATGGCCTTAAACAAGCCCCTCGAGCTTGGTATGCCAAGATGGACTCCTTCTTACTTACATCAGGGTTTACTAGGTGTCACTCTGATCCAAATGTTTATATTCTACGGCAAGATGACTCCATACTCATTCTTGTTCTATATGTTGATGACTTGTTGATCACAGCTCTTCCTCTATTATTGATTCTGTGAAGATCGCCTTAGCCAACAAGTTTTCCATGATTGACTTAGGTTTGCTTCATTACTTCCTTGGGATCT
The DNA here is from genome assembly GCA_018340775.1 of Taxus wallichiana var. yunnanensis. Lineage (NCBI taxonomy): Eukaryota > Viridiplantae > Streptophyta > Pinopsida > Cupressales > Taxaceae > Taxus > Taxus wallichiana. The sequence goes on along the minus strand of CM031243.1, from coordinate 221,211,955 downwards.
AGATTTCACAATCTGACTTGGGAATCTTGATTTCACAACCTAAGTATGCTCTTGATTTGCTAGCTCGGTTTCAGATGTCCGATTGCAAGTCTTCTCCTACTCCTTTTCTTTCCGGGGTTAAGTTGGTTTTAGATTGCTCTACTCCCTTGGTTGATGGTACTCTTTACCGACAGTTAGTTGGGAGCTTGATCTACTTGACTCACACTTGACCGGATTTATCATATGTTGTTGGGATCATGTCTAGATTCATGCAGGAGCCACATGAGCTGCATTGGAAAGCAGCTAAATGGATCCTTCATTATGTTCGTGGCACTTATGCTGATGGCATACACTATCATGGAGGGGTTGATATTGACTTGATTGGGTTCACAGATTCTGATTGGGCTGGTGACTTAGATCATCAGAAATCTACTTCGCCACAGCTCTCTTGGTTCGAGTCCTATTAGTTGGTCTAGCAAGAAGAAAATGCAATTACAATATCCTCTACAGAGGCGAATACAGAGGAGCGAACAATGCTGCCACGTGGCTATTTGGCTACGGGGTATTCTCGACGAGTTTGGCATCCACTTTCGGCAGCCTACCATTATCTACTGTGATAACACGAGCACTATCTCTATTTGTAGAAATCCAGTTCAGCATCAGCGGACGAAGCACATTGAGATCCATATGCACTTCATACGGGAGCTTATTCATGATGGTATCATCAACATTCAGTACATTCAGACAGCTGATCAGATTGCAGACTTATTCACCAAGCCTTTCACTGAGATGAAGTTTCTTCACTTACGGTCTCTTCTTGGGGTGAGGTCTTCTGCAGCTACCCATCTTCTTAGGGCTATTTAGTCCTTCTTTTCTTCTTCTTCTAGGAATATTGTGTTTGTATATGGGCACCTTATTAGGCCTTTAGTTGCGGGCCCCATTGACACATCTTTCTTAGTTGTTTAGGAGTGTCTTTCTCTTCCGTTTGACTCATCACAGTCACTACCCCAGCTTCGATGAAGGGGGGGTGTTAGTGTGAGTTATCTTATGTGTCCTCCTCTCATGTTAGAGGGTCATCTCACATGGGTTAGGTTTAGGGTTAGGTTTAGGGTTTCATATGTTTCATGCACTAGGGTTACTCAAAGACCCTATATGTACCCATTTTATATTCATTTATGAGCATGTCAACACACTCCACCTTGTCTTTCCTCTATGCAAGCTTTGTTTCTATTAAGCAAGTTCCGATCCCCCTTTTTTCCGAGGGAGACACTGAGTATTAAAATCACCTACCAAAATCCAATCTAATCCGAAAATAATACTTTGGAAATTTAGGAGGTGTTTCTAGAATTTTCTCCTCTCCTTATGAAGAGTAGGCACATAAATATTAGAGAAAACCCATATTTTACCATTACCCAAGTTTCTCATCATAAGCACCATATGATTTTCTCTTTTTATTAAGAGATAACCCTCAAAGGTGGAAGGATTACAAACAACTAACCTTCCAGAGGAACCATTAGAACTAACAATAAATGCCCTTGCGTTATTCCAAAAGAACTTGCAGGAGTTTAAAAAACTTTATTCCTTCATTTTTTCATTTCTTGAATCGATATTGAATCTAGATTATGAATTTATATAAAATATTTAATCATCCTCCATTTTTCCAATTTGTTAATCCCTCTTCCATTCCGAGACATGTAATTCATTTTCTAAGATTGAATTTATTTTTTCCAAATATCTTTTGATCCAAATAGTTTTGTTTCCCTGAATCTATATCCTTCTAGGTGTTCCTTTCCCTTGAGACAAATTTATTAGTTATGCCATTTTTTTTGTTAGGAGTATCAATGTTAATTGGATTCACTGCTTTCACCGCCGACATCTTCCTTTTTACTAGATTTTGATGGCTTCCCTTTTGGATATTCACCCTTTAAGATTGGTGAATGCATTTTTTCACACTTTTCTTCCTGTCGTTGTGGAAGATTTGTTTTACATTTAGTATTTCATCCACATTTAGATTTATCAAATCTCCTACCATTTTATTTCCTTTCAAGCCTTCAAATTGAGTAGACCTTTGTTCTTGTCTAGCCTAGTTTTATGTCTTTTCCACCAAACTTTATTATAAAATAAAATATATATCTTTTCCATCCTTGTTACTATTCTCCAAATTGGGATTATCACCTGTATTTCTGTTAGAAACTTGAAGAAACTCTTTGTTAGAAATCTCTAGCTTCCTAGCAGACATTTGTTCTTTATCTGTCTATCCCTTTTTTCTCCATAATCTTTGAATCGACATTGAGAGTGATTTTTTCTTTTTATTGACCACCAATGTGAATCCTTCTTCATCCATTTCTAGAAATTGTTTAAGTGGGGTTTTTAATAATTATTCTATGTCATTTATTCTTAGGGGATTATACCCTTCCGTGTGATTCTTTAAAAATACCTTACAATGGTCTCGGTGCACTTTACATTATGCCTTTCCTTTTTCTTCCTTACATTGATTTTTATTTACCATTGAATACACCTGAGAGATCTTGAACTTACAATTTTGAGACGTATGACCCCATCCATTGCATTTAGAACATTTAGCTGGAGTACTCTCCATTTCAATTTTTTATTCCTAGATCCCTAGTCTAGACTTCAACTTGATGCAATTAGGGATATCAGTGCACTGAGATAGTATATATGCAGAATCTAGCACACACAAGTCTGGTCATGTTGAGAGTAGCATTATCTATGAGCACCAAAGAACCCAAAGAATTGGCTATCCCTTTTATAATATCCTCATGCCAAAACTCTAGAGGTAGATTAGGTAAATGGACCCATACTAGGAACTGGTTCAAGTTTTCCTTCTTTGGGTTAAAATTTGGTTCCCACTTCCTAAGGTACCAACCTGATTTTCCCCAGAACTAGGGTCCATCCTCCAAAACCTTTAACATATCTTTATGAATGATAAATTTAAAGAGAAAGAAGAAATTGGTTAAGGCCCTTACCTTTAGGTGTCCTTTCGGGTTCCACTTTAGTTTAGCCCATATTTTCACCGCATCGATATCGGGCCTTCCTCCCATTTTTCCCACTAGATATTTGTTTCCTATGTCATTTTTAATGCCAACATAATGTCTTTGGCCCATTCTATCTCCTTCTATTCCATCGAATCCTTGGATCCAAAGAATACCCCTACCATTAGTTTCCCACCCATAATTTTTCAAAAACTCCTCATGCTAGCCATTCACCCCTCCTCCTCCGCTATACAAAGGGCATGGTCCAAAAATAGAAGTTTGAGTCCCTAAGAAAGATGTTTAGATGGTGGGTGACTTGGATTGATGGGGTTTTGAGGGAGGAAGCTCAAACTTCTTATGTAGATGGGTGAGTGACTTTTGAGTAGGAGTTCTAAGGTTCTTAGATTTTAGATGCAAGGTTTTACCCTTGGCAAGGATGACGATGATTTCAATAAGGGATCTTCAAAGATGGAACTAAGTGATGTAGACATAATTTTTGTTGAAGGTGTGGGAATTGACGATGGGAGCATTTTTTGGATGATACATTTGATGAGATCATAAGGAGTTATAGATGATTTTGAATATGTTGGTATAAAATTGGTAGTAGGTATGGGAGATGGAGATGGGAGTGAGACAACCTTTAAGGTTGTATTAAGGGAGGATGCTTATATAGTATATATTTGAAGGAGTGGTGTGGATACGAGAGTATATTTAGGTGGAGGTTTTGTTGTGGATTCAATCAAAGGTGTGGGCTTATAAGGGGTTATAGGCCTGGTTGTAGAAATATATGTTGATGTAAAGAAAGGTAAAAATATAGAAATTTTAGATGTAGAATATGTAGATATGGCAATCCATATGTATATTTAAGGGATGTGGGCATAATAGATGTAAATGGGGTGGATGTAGATTCAATAGATGTGGTCATGGACGTTGTTACAGTGTGTAGATGTAGATTTCAAAGGAATAGAGGTGGGTAAGGTAGATGGAGGGATAATGGGAATGGATGATGATGTTGATTCTTGATTTAAGGTATTGATTGTGTGGGTATTCGTATTATGGGTGCTTAGGATATGAAATATATGTTTATTTATTTGGCGAGTGGTTATGGAATGGTTGTTTGAATATTTCTAAAGTTTGATTGGGATGGGTGTTAGGATTATCCAAGTGGAGATCCCCATAGTCGATAAGGCATTGGATGAGGTATTTGAATGTGTGACACTTTTCAATATTGTGGCCACAAACTTGATGGTGCTTGCAATAGTGGTCCTCATGGTACCATGTGGGATTAAGACATGTTTCATTGATAGGATAGATAGGAGGAAGGCTTGGATGAGATAGGGTACCATGAGCTTATCAAAGATTGAACTATATGATTCCCAAGGGGGTATAGTTGGGAGTAGGTTGAGGATCCCTTTGTGGGGGCTCAATATGGGAGGTAGATGTGGTAGAAGATTTAACAATGACAACATTGGTAGTATTTTTAGATTTGTCATTATGATTAGATATATTGGTGAATTTTGGTTTTGGTTTGTTAGATCAAAGTTTGGTGTGGCCTTGTTCATGGGTGCGGAGTTCTATTTTATGAGTCATGGTGAATTCATATTCAAAGGTTTGAAAAGATTGGATCTAAAGGGTTAATGAGATTTTTTACAAGATCGGGAGAAGAGCTCAATAGGCACAACTTTGAGGAAGGGAGAAAGATTGTGTTCAAAGAAAAGTTGTAAAAGCCATGGACATGGGGTAAGAATCTCTAAAGAAACCCCAAAGTCTTTTAAAAAATTAGTCAGTGGACCATCAGATAAGAGATAAACAAGGATTCATCACTTTTTATATATTAATATTGAAATAAACAAGCAAATCTAGTATATTTAGTAATTTTCTACTCTTGAAAGCTTTAAAATGAACCTAGGTAGATTCTAAGAAATCAGTTGTGTGATTATGAGAATGGGATCTCACCATTAATGGCTTCAAGGCCAATGGTTCTTCCCATTTACTCAATTCTTGGTGTGTAGTGCAATGGCAAAGCAATATCTCAATGAAAGAAATGAAATAACTCTAAACCATAAGTAAAATGCTATAGTTTATGTTAGGAAGAAGAAGAGTTCTTAAGCAATGGTCTAGGTGTAGTGGGCTATTTATAGTTCTCCATTTGGGAAAGTGGGTGAACTTTGGTGAATGTGGGACTAAAGGATAAGCCAAAAAATTTATTAGGGAGTCAAAGTAAGATTTGAATAGGTTAATCATGGTTAGGACTAGTTAAACTAGGTTATGCTAGCTAATCCTGTTTAGAGAGGAATTAGGGTCTAGAGAGAGTTTTGAGAGGTCTAATAAATTCAATGAAATGGATTAATAGTCTAGGAAGCTTAGTAAAAGTGGTATAGAAGAGGGTGAGAAGATGGTTTAGCCAATAAAGGGTTATATTAACCCCATTAGTTGGTCTATAGGATAAATATGACCAAAAGATTGTCATAAGAGGGGAGTTAGATAGGTCTAACTGATGATATGTCATCAATTTGCAAGAAGGAGAGTAGTTAGTGCAATATTAGGAATAAAAGTGTTTTGATAAAACTACAGGTGTCTACATTTGCCCCTCTTTGGGGTGACGTAAGCTACGTCACTTCAAAGAAAGTAGACAAACATAAGCAAATGAAATTTTTTGAAGGGGTAGAAGAAAAATTAGTTAGCTAAAGGGATGCCCCCTTGAGTGTCGATGGGGTGATGGAAGAAACTCAATCAACGATCGAAAAGAGAACAAAAGAGAAGATGAGACAACAATAAGAAAAGGGGATATTGAGTTATCCACAAACCAGTGCAAATAATTTTTAATCATCATTTTGCTTAGAATCCTCATCATTGGTCCTTATTAAAATGTGAGCATACGACGGAAGTGTAAAATGACATGAAAAGCCAAGATACAAACAAATTTCCATTGCTAAAACAACAACCCCATGCAACATACAAACATGCAATGCAATACAAGAAGTAAACAAACTCATTTAATAAGGAAATAAGTACAATCACACACACTCAAACCAACAACATTCAAGATAGTTGCACAAATAATTTTTTATTGAGATTCAGTCCCAAATGTTTTGATAAACAAAAATGGTTTAAAATGATTCCCCAAGAAATTGGTATATGCAAGGAAAATGATGGAGGACATTGGGGTCCACTTTGGAAAAGCAATGTGCACGTCGAAAACAATACCGGTAACTAATAGTGCCCCGTACAAACGAAGTAAGAAACATAGATTTTGTAAATGATTGAAGATTTAGATGATCCACAAGTTGTTGTTTCAAAACATGTGAAAACATCAGTAAGATATGAGATGAGTGTCATGTGAGAGACACAAATTTCATTCTGAAATAAGCCGATTACCGATTTTAGTCCATTTTCGAAGTGTTAAGTTTTTTTTTTTTTTTCAATTTTTTGGATGATTTAATAATTTTTAAATTTTTGATCAGTCAGAAGAATTGTATAAGAGATAAAAAATCTCCCAAAACATGTAACGACACAGGCGAAGGCAAGGGTGTAGGATAACAATAAAATGCCTCGGAGAATGTTACACCCTTAATTATATATCTTACATGGGATGGATATAGTCGACTTGTGGCTATCATAACTCCTTATCATCATGTATCTATTTCATATATGATCTATTATCATTGGTTGGTCGGCCTTGTTGATGGCCATATCATAGGAATAGTATAAATAGGGGTTATAGGTAGTGGATGATTATTATGTTGAGTATTTGAGTCTTATTATATGTTTTGGAGGTTGCCCCCTCGAAGTGGCCAAGATATTCTACTTTCATATTGAGAGAAATTATCTAAATATTGTGTTATTTGGTGTTCTATTTCTGGTGATAATCATAATTAATCAAGTAATTTCATTACAAGTGGTATCAGATCTTGATCTCGCTAGACGACATCAAACCCTAATTATGAAGGTTCGGCTATATCTCAAGATTGGTAGCGAATTTTTCTACAATTTTTTTGTGGTGTGGAGAAATAATTCAAGTAAGATCCTCTCCAAATTTCAATAAGTTTTGACTTGTTTTGAAAAATTTATTACGGTTCTATATTTATTCATAATTTGGCTCCCTAGGGCATAATTTTTGGAAAATTTTCAAATTTCTTATATTTTTGAAACCCCTCCAAAAAATAGCTAGGGTTTTTTATAAATTCATATACTCGGAAATATTTTTACGAAACCCTAAACCCTAAAATTATTCCCTATTAAGTCTACCCCTAGGCCCAAACCCTTCATCATGGTTGGTAGATCTACCCGAGGCCAAGGAAAAGGACAAGCAACTCTAGGAATGACCCCAAATAAGGAAGATATTACTTCAGAGTCTATTGGTTCGGGAGTATCTGAGGTGGTCATCCAACTTTAGGAAAGGGTAAACAATATGGTGAGTAAGGATGACCTTAATGTTGAGCTTCATCAACTGAAAGGTAGCCTTAGGAGTGAGATTCAAAAGTATTTTCATGCAATGCAGCAGGAGTTGTTGCATATTATTTCAAATACAACTTCTAATGCCAGTCATATGGGTTCCACTAGAAATGGTCACACAGATCCAAATCACTCCAATTAGGGAGGATCCTTTAATCATTCAAGTGGATCTTCTCACCAATGGAGGGGCATGATTCCAAAATTTGAAATGCGTAAATTTGATGGAAAGGATCCACTCAATTGGATTACCAAAATGGAAAATTTCTTTGATCTCCATCAGATCCCAGGAGGAAAAAAGGTAATTGCGGCATCCTTATACCTAGAACCTGATCAATTTGTTTGGTATCATTGGTTATGTGCTCAAAGGCAGAAGAATGGCCTAAATGTCACCTAGATAGTTTTCATTGAAGAGATTCAATTACACTATAGTTCTAGTGTTTCTGAGAATTACTTCAACCAATTAGCAAAGTTACACCAAACTGGTTCAGTTAAGGAGTATGTCCATCAATTCAAAACTTTATCCTTGTGTGTGGAGGATATTACAGAAGATTATTTAAATGACCTATTTCGGGGACTTAAGAACCACATTGAGCATGAGGTACACATGTTTAACCCACTCAAGGTTTTGATTCTATTATCATGGCATGTCGAGTAGAGGAAAAATTTATTTCTAGTAGAAGGCAGTCCTTTTCTAGCATAAAAGATCATAACACCTTGTCTCCTTCTTACCCTCGGCCAATTCGGTTGACACCTCAACAAATTGAAGAAAAAAATGTTCTATAATGAAGGATCTAGTGATTAGGAAGAATATGAGGCAACATCAACAGAGGAAGTGGAAAAATTAGAGGAAGAATCTAGAGATCCTCAACCCACTATTTCATGTCATGCTCTATCAAGTATTAGTACTCCACAAACCCTTCAAGTTATGGGTTATATTAAGAAGTAGAAGGTAACAGTATTGATTGATTCAGGGAGCACACATAATTTCATCAATCATAAGTTGGTAGCAAGACTAAATTGTTTCATCTACCCAACACCTGAATTTCAAGTAATGATTGCAGATGGTGGCACAGTCCAATGTTCAGGTAAATGCCATAAATTCAAAATCATGATGGGTGATTACACATTGGAATCTATGATGTTTGCTATTCCCATGGGAGGAGTTGATATTGTCTTAGGTGTTTAGTGGCTCACTACTTTGGGCACCATAGAGATAAATTTCCAGGAATTGTTCATGCGCTTTCATTCTGAGGGTAAAAATTTGAACTTCGAGGTCTACAAGCTAAATATCCTCTAGTGGTAAGTTCTCACCAAATGCAGAAGATTCTTAAAAAGGGGTCTGAAGGTTTTGTAGCTTGATTATTCTCTATAGAAGTCCAACCACAAATGAAGGTATTGCATCCTGATCTTCAAAAGGTTATTAATCAACATGTAGTTGTCTTCAAGGAACCAAGAGGATTGCCACCTGAAAGAGAGCATGATCATGCTATTCAGTTGATTCCAGGAATCCAACCCCCAACATCAGGCCTTATAGATATCCATATGTGTAAAAGAGTGAGATCGAGAAGATGGTGGAGGAAATGTTGGAAATGAGTATTATTCATCACAGTTAGAGTGCCTATTCTGCTCCCATGGTGATGGTGCATCACAAGGATGGAAGATGGCACATGTGTCCAAGATTATAGAGAGATTAACAAGTTCACTATCAAAGATAAGTTTCCTATTCCTGTCATTGATGATTTATTAGATGAGTTACATGGTGCCATTTATTTTACAAAACTAGATCTGTGTTTTGGGTATCACCAAATTAGAGTCAAGCAAGAAGATATTCATAAGATAGCCTTTAGAACTCATCAAGGCCATTATGAATTCCTAGTGATGCCATTTGGTCTTACCAATGCTCCCTCCACATTCCAAATCTTGATGAATTCAATATTTAGACCATTCCTAAGAAAGTTTGTCTTAGTATTTTTCGATGATATACTCATCTACAACAAATCATGGGAGAAACACTTACATCACGTCAATATTGTCTTAGAAGTCTTAGAGCAACATCAACTTTATGCCAAGCCTTTGAAGTGTTCTTTTGGGGTACAAGAATTTGAATACTTGGGACATATTGTTTCTCATGTAGGTGTTAAGGTGGACCCTCATAAGATCCAAGCCATGGTGGAATGGGAAACCCCAAGAACCCTCAAACAATTACAAGGTTTCTTAAGTCTCACAGGGTATTATCACAAATTTGTCAAAAACTATGGCAGTATAGTAACACCACTCACAAAATTATTGAAGAAGGACTCCTTTCAGTGGAATGAGGAAGCATCTAGGGCATTTGAAAAATTGAAGGCAGCTATGTGCACCACTCCAGTATTGGCAACCCCAGATTTCTCCAAAAATTTATAGTTGAGTGTGATGCTTTAGGAAATGGAATCGAAGCAGTACTAATGCAAGAAGGACACCCCATTGCTTTTGAGAGCCGATAGCTAAAAGGAAATAATTTGTTAAAGCCCACCTATGAAAAGGAAATGATGGCAATACTACATGCAGTCAAACAATGGAGACCATACTTGATGGGTAGACATTTTAAGGTAAAAACTGATCATGATAGTTTGAAATATTTCTTAGAGAAACATCTATCTTTAGAAGAACAACAAAAATGGGTCACTAAGATGTTGGGATATGACTTTGAGATTGTTTATAAGAAAGGAAAGGAAAATTTGGTCGTGATGCTTTGTCTAGGAGGGATGAGTCTGCCGAAGCATTGTTATGTGCCATATCTATACTAAATGTAGATTGGGTAGATCAAGCACGTGAAGAATGGAAGAAAGATGCAACCACACATACTCTCATTCAAAATATCCAGGTAGATCCATCCATATCAGCTCAATTTATATGGAAGGGGGATACATTGTGGTACAAAGATCGGTTATATCTATATAAGAACTCTACACTTAAACACCATGTTCTTTCAGAGCTACATTCTTCTACAATAGGTGGCCATGCTTTGGGTCATGAAAAACATATCATATAGTTAAGAAGGATTTCTTTTGGGAGGGGTTGAAAGGAGATGTTCAAAAATTTGTGGCAAATTTTTGGTTTGCCAAAAAAATAAGGGTGAGACCATTAAGACACCTGGTCTTCTCCAACCTCTGTCTATTCGTAGTGAGAGATGGGAAGAGGTATCAATGGATTTCATCACAGGATTACCTAAATCAGAAGGGAAAAGTGTCATCATGGTCGTGGTAGATAGACTTACTAGATATGTTTATTTTTGTGCAATGGCTCATCCTTTCATAGTTAGTATAGTTGCCATCTCTTTTATGGATACAGTTCAAAAGCTCCATGGCATGCCAAAAATTATAGTAAGTGATCGTGATCCAATATTTACAAGTAACTTTTGGACTGATTTGTTCTCTTTTCTAGGTACCCAACTAGCCTAGAGTTCCTCTTATCATCCCCAAACAGATGGGCAAACTGAGGTGGTAAATAAATGTTTAGAGGGATATCTTTGATGTTTTACTTTAGATAAACAATAACGTTGGGTGCAATGGTTGCCACTATCAGAATGGTATTACAATACTTCATTTCATACCTCCTCCAAAATTTCTCCATTTCTAGAACTTTATGGGTACCATCCTCCATCACTCATATCTAGCTTGAAGGTCAAACCAAAGGTGAGAGAAGTTGAAGATCACATTCAGCATTAGCATGAGGTACTCTCTAGTCTTAGAGAAAATTTGGCATGGGCACAAAACAGTATGAAGCAATAGGCTGATCAACATAGAAGTGAGCAACACTTTGAAGAGGGAGACTTTGTTTTTGTAAGGTTACAACCATACAAGTAGTTATCCTTAAAACAACAGTAGAAGGATAATAAGCTTGGTCCTAAATACTATGGTCCTTACTTTGGGTTTTAAAAAATTTGGTAGTGTGGCCTATAAGCTAGAGATCCCTCCAGGAAGTAGAATACATCTAGTCTTCCATGTTTCTTTCTTAAAGAAAGTTATTAGGCAGCACATTTCCACCCAGTCAGTGCTTCCAGAACTGGACAAGGAAGGAAGGATCATATTGGAACCTAAAGGCATTCTTCATACACGCACCAAAAGACTAAGGACCAGAGTCATTACCAAGTACCTGATCAAGTGGAAGAATATTAATATTGAGGATGCATCATGGGAAGATGAAGCATTCATGCAGCAACATCTAGGGCTTCCCAACATTGGGGACAATGTTGCTTTGAAGGGGAGGGGCATGTTACACCCTTAATTATATATCTTACATGGGATGGATACAGACTTGTGGCTATCACAACTTCTTATCATGATGTATCTCTTTCATATATGATCTATTATCATTGGTTGGTCAGCCTTGTTGATGGCCATATCATAAGAATAGTATAAATAGGGGTTATAGGTAGTGGATGATTATTATGTTGAGTATTTGAGTCTTATTATATGTTTTGGAGGTTTCCCCCTCGAAGTGGCCAAGCTATTCTACTTTCATATTGAGAGAACTTATCTGCAATATTGTGTTATTTGGTGTTCTATTGCTAGTGATAATCATAATTAATCAAGTAATTTCATTACGAGAATAATTACAAGCCAACAATAATTATTTAATAAAAATAATCATCGCGACGGGTAAAAGAGAGGGAAAAAGAAGAAAATGATAGGAAAAGGGTGCTTGGAATATTCGTAAATCATTCCAGGTGAAGAAGTGACTACAGGGTGGCACTGAGTGCTCCAACGTGCAAAAATTAGTAAAAATAATCATTTTAAATATAAAAATAATCATTTTGGTGAGCAGAAGAAGTATCAGAGTGATCACGATGGAGAAAACATGCCCAGGGGCATCACAATAGCTTAATATACCCACATGAGGGGGTAAAACAATCACAACCAGTTCATTTATAGTAGAGCTCTTACAAATTTTTACCATGAGTGAGAGTGAGAGCCCTAGAGTAAGATGGAGAGGCTACCAAGAAAGTGGAGATGAGAAGATCCAATCCAAGATTACCTTCGGGACCCAGTGGACAGAACCTACGTGAGTTCCCTATGCCTCCTTGTCAATTATGCATTTAATGTTTTTTTCACATCCTTTGTAGGGTAGATTAGGTGTCTTTTAACATATGCACATTTGCATATGCATCAATTCGATGGATGCACACGCACATGCGCCATACTGATGGGTACCCATATGCATACATGTTGAAAAATAGGTACGCGTATGCATATACGTTGAAAGGAGGGTGTACAAGCCTGGGAAAAAATGGATGTGCATGCACGTGCATCAAAGGGTAGGTGTATTTGTCACGCTAGGGGCACATGCGTCCTGGGTAGAATAGGAAAAATGGGTAGAAATGGGGGAGTGCACACATCGACAAGACATGTATCCGTCGAAGAAGATGATTATAGATGTTGGGTGCGTACATGCCAAGATAGGTGTACATACATCGAAGTATAGGTGCACACGTCAGGGAAAAGGGACAATTCATCCCTGCAACCAAATAGCTAAGTATAGATGAAAAATAGACTAGATGGTTTATAGAAGAAGGTGAAAAATTAGCATGTTAGATGGAATGAAAGAAGATTTTTTAGAAAACTAGATAGAAGTAGATAGAAATGTAACCCTAATGCGTGTGTTTTTGTTGCAGAGTGTATATTACCCGTCCTTCATACTCGTGAGAGGTATGGCCAGCTAGTAGTGATAGAGGCACAGTTCGATGAGGATGATAGGAGGATATTAGATATTCTCCTATACATCACAGGATTAGCTTACGTGGCCGACATGCCACATATTACCTTGGATCACAACCTCCTTATAGCCCTAGTTAAGTGATGGCATAGCGAGAGTTAGTGTTTCAGGCTACCCACTAGTGAGATCATGATCACTTTGGAGGACGTATGGCACATCATGTGGTCCTCATCCAGGGCGAGCTGATCTAGTATACCCATCACCAGCTCGACATTGATCGGTATATTATTGAGCTATTTGGCATCCCAGTGATACCATGTCGTGGGATGACAATTAGATTGTCGTGGTGTATAGAGGATCCCGAGCTTGATTGGGTTGTAGTCTATTTGATGGCTTTTGTTAGTGGAGTTTTACTCCCTGACAAAACCATTTCTTCATATTGTCGAGGGAGTGATATGTGGATTGATCGAGGGGAGACATATTGTTGGGGTTAGTGCATACTATTGCACTTATATTAGGACCTTCATTTGATCACATACTACCATCAAAAGACAGTAGGACCGATTAGATTTGGGTGTGGGACCATATTTCTATTGGTCACCCTATAGGTGTGTTGAGATCTTGAGCTCCAGAGAAGCCTTCTTCTATGGGTTGGGTTTTGATTGGGGATGACATGTGGCCACACACAGGAGATGCCTACCACTACCACCATGAGGTGAATGAGTTACAATAGGTCATTCATACTATGGAGACCCTATATATATTTTTAGTGGCCTCAGGATGGTCTAGAGCTCAACACTACAATAGTTGAGAACTTCATGTTAGGAAGTTTCAGCTATATGCGGGAGATATACATGGTAGATAAGTACTATATATAGTTTGGCATTACTTAATATTTACCTAGGATAGATATGTGGTATGCTCACAGGGCTAGAGAGTATTTTTATATGGGGCCACATATTTCAAGGGGTAGGGTTCTAACTAGCTTCTTACGTGTGGTACCAACTTTGTGGGTACCCCAAAGACATATTAGAGATCCTAGTTGTACTCCAGTATGCCCCCTGGTACCATGGAGTGATTCTACACCGCTTGACTATTCCCAAAGTGGCTTATGATGTAGGAGTGGGGTACCCTTATTGGGGCCTCCCAGCAGCGTGATGAGGGTGGAGGTGGTGGTGATGAGGATGATGATCCATTTGGCAGCCATCATCATCTTGGGGGTGGGGGAAAGGGTCATTTATTACAGCAGCCATAGAGATAGGGGCCCCTGACTTAGGTAGAGATAGCTGCCTAGGGATCCGGATATAGAGTTTCCTCAAATATGAATTCCATTAGTGATATATGTCCTCTTACAGCAGGTATTTCCACAAAGGCGGGGTCCACCACCTCATGCTCCAGAGGGTGGTGGTGGTGATTGGAAGTTGTATACACTTCAAAGTGAGCTATAGTCAACAATAGTCGTGTAGTTACAGGTGGCAGGGGAGAGAGATGAGGCTAGGGAAAGGTATAGGATTTGGAAAGTGAGCAAGATCATGCCGGTGCCCTAGTATAGGTCTTGATGCTTGACTAAGTGAAATCAAGCCGAGTACATGCCACTTAGGGTGGGGATGGTGTAGCCTAATAGCACTAGATCGATCCGCTAATCAGCAGTAGGGGGATCAGATATTGAGTCTTTTACACTAGTCACAGACTCAGGTGTAGATGGTCACTACACAGAGGGATTAGGCCCACGAACATGCACAAGGTTTTACCGTTAAAAGGGACCATACCTGAGCCCAAGTATAGACTATTGCTATGGAAAGAGATCGAGAGACTGTTTCCAAGAGACAGGCCCATACCGATAGATGCCAATTGGTAGGAGAGATAGACATTTCCATTCAGGTAGTTACTTGTTTTGGTGACACCGAGATGATCTAAGATGTTATGAGGGCTAGCAGTAAGGCCTTTTATTACAAGACCGCCTATTATAGAGCAATTCTAGCAGAGCAGCATGTAGTACCTTTTGATCAGCTAGATGTGAGTGGGACAGGCTCCAGATCACGGTGGTCATGTCGATTGGTCGATTAGTGTGGAAGCCATCCGGATAGTAGGGTGGTACACTGATCTGGCCCATCACAACCACCATTATTTTGTCCCCCAGACACAAACCGTATCTTCAAAGAGGGCGAGAGCTGTGGTTGACTTTTCTTTTTTGTACAAATGTATGTATGTATACACGCCTCTTATGAAGGCTGATATTTTTATCAATGTATAGATTGATGTACCATTATTTTTATGCCTATTGATGAAGGATGAGTTTATATCCATGCCCTTTAGATGGCATATTGTATCGATGATGTATACCTGATTTTTGAGACAGACATTTATACATGTATTATATGGACATTTGATGGTTTATTGTTGTGTCATGCTTTGATATGATCTTATGGTGATGGTTTATGTTCTATAGATGTATGAGTGTATCATGATGTATGATTTTCTCCTTTCTCACATATGTGTTAGATTTTATATTAGAGATTCTAGTTTCTCATGTTTCGCACTAATGATATATCTGTAGATAATATCATATGTTTTTCATCATGGTATGTTCTAATTTTTGTTCTAGCACTTGGGATGATACTTAGATGATATTGGTGTGGGGGGGGATATATTTGTGATCTTGCATAACCTCTCTTACCCTCATTGATGATACGATATGTGATTATTAGCTTAGTATACATGCATGATGTAAATCTTAGAAATTTTGTATATATGATGTATGTGATGATGATAGATGTGATGGATGATAGATGATAGATGTGATAACAAATGGATGTGCAGTAAACACACAAGCAAAAATTTAACAAAACTAAACAAATATAAATAAAACAACACAACCAAATGCAAAAATGGATCATAAACAAATAGATTAAATTGACATTCAATCTAAGTGAGTAAAATGAATCCTAATAGATGCATACAATAGATGATGTAAACATACCAATATTGTACAAGAAAATGAATTCAATGCAACACACAATTAAACTAAACAAGATTCAATCTATGGTAAGCAAATGAATCACTTTCTTAAAATTAGACAACATGACGAGATATGCACAATCAAAACTATACAAACCAACAACTAAAAGTAATTAAACCACTACCTTGATTTTGGGACAACATTGATATATTTTCTAATGTTTTTGGGTTATCTAGAAAGATATGTTTTCAAGGCTATGGTTCACATTGTTTTTGAGGTTCCCTAAGATAATGTTGGGAAGTTATTGTAGCTTCATTCTAAGGGGGGGATTTTCTAAATGTTTAATATTTTTGTGTATCTTTTTTTGAATGTTTTTGTATTTTCTAAGGTCATGTTCTAAAAACAATGTACAAGGACAAAGAAGCATGGATTCCCCCAACACAATGTGGGAATATAAAAAGGGTAGAATGCCATGCACATATGTATGAGAAAGTGGAATGTGAAGGTTCCCCAAATGTTAGATGGGAATATACAAAGGCACATCTCTCATGCAGATATAAGAGTAAATGAGCTAGATCACGCCTTGGCAAAGATGGATTCGGTAGGGTTCCTAGACCTAGCAAAGTATGTTATTCCTATAAATCGGTGAGGGTTACCCATCTTGATGCAAGAGTAACTTGTGATTGGTCAATCCTCCTTGAGCATCGAAAATGTATTTTCACCCAAATAACTACCCACTGCACCACAATTGCGTGGTTTTCACATGTGAATGACCTGTTTTTTTTTTTCTTGTTTTCTCAAAATTTTCATGTTTTACTTATTTTTTCTTTGTTTTTCTACTTTTTAGTTCTTATTTGATATTCTTGTCATGCTTAAGTGTAGAACCACTTGAGATGCATTTCATTCATTGGTTCCAAAATCTTTTTAGCATCCGAGTATGCAAGTTTATAATCTCCCGATCCATACTTAGCATCCACCACATAGAGCCCTAACCAGTTGACTTCAAACTTACCTTTCTTTTCTCTATCTTTGACGATATTCTTCTAATTTTATTTCAGCACTAGATCACCTACATCAAATCCATGATGAATGATTCATTTGTTATATCCTCTAGATACTCTATTTTGATAGACTTTTAGATGATTAATTACTTTGATATGCTTTTCATCTAGCGCTTTAGCTCTATCACCAAGCAACTCTATAGTCTTCATATTTCTCAAGATAGTCCCGAGAGAGATTCTCGGGAGGGAAGCTCCTCTAAGGGTATGATGGATTCAGTGCCATAGACTAGGGAGTATGGGGTCACACTAGTAGGAGTGTGGATGGAGGTTCGATAGGCCCAGAGGGCGGGATGTATCTGTAAGTGCCAATTATAGCCAATCTTACTTACCATTTTCTCCATGATTCGTACAAGGGTCTTATTGGTTGCCTCGACTTGTCCATTACCTTAGTGGTAATAGGGGTAGACCTATTGAGTTGAATATGGAGAAATTAACACAATGTCTTAACCATTTTGTTCTTAAAGGATTTACCATTATCATTTACAATGGCGGAAGGGATACCATAATGGCAGATGAGATGGGTCATGATGAATTTTGACATTTACACATCGGTGATGTAAGTAAGAGGCACAACCTCTACCCATTTAGTAAAATACTCTGGTGGCGGTGATAATTTCGGTGTGGCCATCTGAAAAAGAAGGATGGAGCTTCCCTATGAGATCCAGGCCCCATTTAGAAAATGGCCAAGGTGTTACAATGGGTTGCAAAGCTTGTGTTGGTGCATGTATCAAGTTGCCATATTTTTGGCATAGCTCAAATTTCTTTACAAAATTACAATAGTTTGCTTCCATGGTGGGCCAATAATAACCTACCCTTAAGAGATTCTTAGCCAAGACCATACCACTAGTGTGCACTCCACAAATACCACCATGTACTTCCTTAATAGCATGGATTAAATCAATAACATCCAAACAACAAAGCGATTCCCATCATAGCCATGATGATAAAGGGTGCCTCCTAGGAGGGTATAATGGGCTATACGGTGGATAAGGGTTTTCTTCTCAAAATGGGTAATGTCCTGGGAAATGTGTCATCTTGTAGGTATCTAAATATAGGGTCATACCAAGGGGAGGATGGACCAACAATTTCACATGCCAAACAAGATTCCGACATGTCGTATGCGGGTATTTGTAAATGCTCTACAAAGAAAGGAATTTTTCTTTCCTAAGGTGGAATGCGTAAGAGAGATCCAATTGTAGCCATAGCATTTGTTGATCTATTATGTGACCTTGGTTTTTTCTCAAAGACAATGCTGTAAAATACTCTTTCAAGGTTTCAACCAATTTATCGTATGGAATAAGTTTATTATATTTAACCTTGTACTCATCATTAACTTTCTTAATAATGAGTTGGGAGTCCCTAATGACTTATAGCTATCTGATATTCCAAGTGATAGCCAACTTGAGGCCAACAATGAGTGCCTCATACTCTGTAATGTTATTAGTGCAAGGGAATCCCAAATGGAATTCTCTTGGGATAACCTCACATGTGGGAGTGATGAGAACTACTCCTACTCCTAACCCATGGAAGGTGAATGATCCATCAAAATGAACTTTCCATTCTATAGACTCTTTAAGATACATCATAGATGTGTCGTAGATCCAGACACAAAGGTTCCATTCCTGGTAGAGGGGCTTCTACCAATTGATCGGCTAACATATGTCCCTTCAAGGATTTCTGATTCATAAAATTGATATCAAATTCACTTAGGAGAATGATCCAATTAGCCATTTGTCCTGTAAGGGTGGGTTTGGATAAAAGGTACTTGAAAGGGTCAGCTTTGGATATCATTTTGGTTTTATTGTTAAGGAGATAGTGGAAAAGTTTCTGAAAGGTGAAGACGATTGCTAAGCAATCCTTTTCAATCTATGGATAATTCAGATCGTAGGAAATCAAAGTACGACTGAGGTAATAAACCACCCTTTCTTTATGGTCTAGGTCATATTGGGCAAGTAGTGTACTAATAGAAAAATGGGTAACATAGATGTACAAGAGGAGAGGTTCACCTGGGGTAGGTGGCATGAGTACAGTGGGTTGATAAGGTATTGTTTAAGTAGTGCAAATGCCTTTTGATAGTATGGTCCCCAGTTGAATGCAACATCCTTCTTGGTATCCAAATTTGTTCTCCTTTCAAGATGAGAAGCATCATAGATTTGACATGGAGCTTAGAAACATATAGATCATAATGTATGTCATTTTATAGCCAGGGATGAGATTTAACTGGCCCTTTGTCACTCAGATTTGTGGAGAGATGGATAACACCTTCAAGAGGATTTGACCTATCCTCACTACTTTAGGCCATGCCTTTTGACCAGGGTTAGAGGACCCGTAGTGTCTGTTTGATGAAGGAGATGGAGATATCCTTCTTTTGCACAAATTTTATGAAGAAAACCTTGGGAAATTATGATCAATACTCCATAATTTAACTCTCAAGAATTGTCACTTCTAAAAGATGGAGACACTTTCAAAACAAGGCTAAGGTTACTGAAGACATTATGAAATCCTATTTGTTCTGCATATTTTAGTAAATAGGTTTTGTTCCTTTGTGGATAGATAGGAAAAAAGTGGTAGTTCGGATGGATTCATTGTTTTTGAATAATTTTTGTGGGAGATTAAGCAGATAAAATTGATTATACCAGATATTTGAGAGACTCCACAACAATTGGAAAGATAAATGACAGAAAGCTTCAGAATAGCTAAAATATTCCTTTAACCAAAAGGTGTGCATCAATGAAGGCCTAGATCTACATGGTTTCACACAATCTCCAAGAATTTAACATGAAGGCTTGAGCTAAAGACTCAATAAAACATCAAAGACCCCAGTTCCTCATGCCTAAGATACACTCAAAGGCTTACAGACAATATTTATCAACAAATGACAGTGAAGTGATTTTAAATTGTTTATCTCATCACAAGATGAAGGCTCTTCTTGAAATGAAATTGCAAATGCCACTAAATTGTCATAGGGATGAGATCCTATGTGATTCGGAGGGAATTTAACACAATATTACAATAGGAATAAGAAAAACTACTTGCAGACATTATGAAACAAAGCAGACACAAATTGCTCCAAGATTGACACAAATTAACTCAAAATTGATTAGATTAATCGAAGGGAAATATTCCAAAGCAATATCGAGCTTATCAATGGCTATACATCTGCAACCAACTTGACATGATAAGAAATCTAACACAGAAGAAATTAACAAGGTATCTTATATTGGTCTCTTGGGAAGACGGACTCTCTCAAATTTTCTCTTAAGAATTCAAACCCCTACTATTTGCAAGAGTATTCTCATTGCATTTATACATTTCACTTTCTCACTCATCCCAAATTTCCCCCAAAAAAAGAAGAATGTTCAAGGGACCTTTTCTTATTACCAATTTTCCTTAGAAAGGACGTTTAAAAATTCTTTCCCAAAGCCGCCAGTGAACAAATCATGAACTGATCACATTTCTCAAACCCTCGGCTAATGACTAGGATGCCATGCCACAAATTTTTGGCTAGTCATTTTGATTCTATCATGCAAGAAATCCCCATTTTAATCATTCTCCTGGGCTCAGTATAGTTGGATTTGATAGGTAATCCTTTTCACTCTTGAGGAAATACCTTTTTCATCTTTTACATCTCGCAACTTCCATCATTTAATCATTTTCCCTCTATTTCCTCTCGCAACTCGCCCACATCCATCTTCTCTAGTAATTCATGTTTTTGCAAGTGCCCGAGCAATTCCAACTTTAAAATATCAACCTTAACAATCCTTGGACTCACAAATTAAGTTCTAAATCCATTCAATGGCACTTTGCACATACAAAAATGACAAGGAATTTCATCAAAAATGATGAAAAATAGTGTGTATTCACATCTCCAGAGTCTTGGAGAAAAAATGGCAGAAAAACAGATGCAATGCACAACAACCATTGATTCTTCCCCTTCTCTACTTTATATTATAGCCATCCACATGTTTCCTTGGTACAACTACAAAGGAGAAGTACAAGGGAAAGTTTCCAAACAAGTGCGGGCCTTCCACGTGCCCTGGGCCCAAGAAAAACACCTTTTGGCCTTTGAAAAGTCTCAGTAAAAGGAGCCAACAGAAGCCTCCACGTGTCTAGTCTAGCGAGAGTTGTTGAAAAATTTTAAGGATCAGTAGAAGGCACCATGTGTCTAGGGTCCGAGACAGTTTTCCTTGGCCATTGAAAAGTCCAAGCAAGGGTAGAGTGAGTGGAAGCTTCCATGTGTCCTCTTGGCGCTTCTTCAAAATAAAATTTAGGGGTAAGTCCCAAACAGGCATGGTTCATCCACATGTCCCAGGCCTTAGGAAATTGCTTTGAAAATTTTAAGTATAGAGGAGCTGGTGGAAGCCTCCACATGTCTCCCCGACGCAACTTTGAGATGGTCCCCAAAAGCGGAGACCTTGAACAAGCGTGAGCTCACCCATGTCCCCTTGGCGTAACTACTAAGATGGGACCCTGAGGAAGAACCTCAAATAAGTGTCATCCCTCCATGTGCCCATGGTCCGACAAAGTCGCACCTGGTTGCATGAAAAAATGTTTAAGTTTGGGCAAGGTAGCGGAAACCTCCACGTGTCCCCCAGACGATGCAACTCAAAGGTCAAACCAAAAGCAGAATTTTCAAATGAGCGCTGGCCCTCCATGTTGATAAGACTTAAATTAAAGTGGGCCTTAGATTTTTCAAAGTACCCTTCCGAGCTGCTTCTATTCGAAAGGGCCACGTTTCCACATATGCTAAGATATAAATTTGATGGGGAAAACACACCTGTCAAACTGTAAAATGTAGGAAAATCACCATTTGCACCTAGAAATGAATCTTTCTTTCAAGAAAGAGAATTTGGAAATGATATAAGGCCCAAATATGATCCTCTAAGCCACATCCAATCACGTTTCCATAGATATTGGGACAAAAATTGACAAGGAAAACAAAACATGACTGTGGAAGAATGGAAGGAAGGGAAAAAACCTTGATTTTACACCCAAGTTACAAATCTTTTCACATGGATAGAGGAACGAAAAAAAATTCGGACTTTAAGTGATCCTCAACCAAGGAAGGGACTGATCATGGAAACCAAATGAAGGATAAAGCTTTCATGCATCAATACAGGAGATAGAAAAGATGACAGAGCCCGTAAATTGAATAATTTCAAGGACAAATGGGGTGAGATCAAATTGAGCACCAAAACCTTCTTCAAGTAGATGTGTAAATGGATGGAATTTATCTGCAAGTTGTGAAATAAAGTGACGGATTGCTTGAATCTTTCCTTGTAAACTTCTCAGTTGTTTGAGAGTTGTAGGTGGAGGCATTTCTATAATAGTTGTAACCTTCATAGGGTCCACTTTTATTCCTCTCTATGAAACAATTAAACCTAGGAGTTTCCCTGAAAAAATTCCAAACACACACTTCTTGGGGTTCAAACATACCTTGTAATCCTAGAGATGCTGGAAAATACGTCTCAGACTTCAGGGTGCTCTCCTCTACTTTTGGACTTTGCTATAATATCATCAACATAATCTTCCATGATGTAATTCATCATGTCATGGAAGATGACGGTCATCAGATATCTTGATACGTGGTTGCAAAATTCTTTAGTCCGAAAGGAATGAATTTTTAGTAAAATGTTCCCCAAGGACTAATGAAAGTTATTTTATGCCGGGTCTTCTTCGCAATCCAAATCTGGTTATAACCTAAAATCCATCTATTAAGGATAGCATTTCATAACCAATAGTGGAATCAATGATCATATCAATGTTAGGCAAGGGTAAATCATCCTTGGGACATGCTTTATTGATATCATAGAAATCGTGTAGATTCTTATGCCAACAAGTTTCTTCTGAATAGGGACTATATTAGATATCCACTTTGAATAGTCGATGGGCTTAATGAAATCAACAGCTAATAATTTCTCCAGTTCTTCTTTGACAAGAAGTGTAATTGTAGGGTGCATCTTTCTCAACTTTTGCTTGATAGTCTTGGCATTTGGGTTCCCAACAATGTTTTACATGACTAACTCGGTATAACCTAGGCATATCTACATATGTCCATGCAAATATATCCACGTATTCTCTTAATAGCTCTACAAAAACCTTTTGTTCTTGAGATGAGAGTGAAGCTCCCAATTTTATCATCCTAGGTTGGTCCTCTGAGCCAATGTTGACACTGATTGTTTCTTCAACAAGCATCTTAGAAGCATCTTCCATCCGCGTAGGATCAAGGGGAAGAGTAAGATCAACTTCCTTAGGTATCTCCTCATCATATTTGAATGGATACACCATTTCATCCATAGGTTCTTTGTTTTATTTATCTATGAGTGCTTTAAAGAGTTTATCACTATGAGACTTGTGTTTATATTTCCCACAAGGATTCTTTAAAGTGTTCTTACTTTTGTTTATGACTTTCCTATTCAAGTTTCCACACATCTTTGCCTCTTCTTTGAATTACGCATAGGTGTCTAATTGAATTGCAAATCCTTTCTTGTGATCCCCAACTAGAATAGAATCCCTAAGTCCCATGAATTCTGCTAATGCTTCTTCGTTCTCAAAGTAGTTAATCAACACGTGAAATTTTTTATCCCAATCTATAAGTTCAAGATATATAAGGGCTACTTGGTAATTGGTTTGAGGATCAGATCCAAACAAGGTAAGGACAACTGAATCAAGGAATATGTTAGTGGAAGTAAGATCCTCATAGAGGCTACATTGGGAATCCACATCGCTATCAGAATGAGATGAATCACTCTCACATTCAGAAGAGGTGGCATCAATCTCAAAGGGTGGATTGTTCGAGGTCTTATTCCAATACCATGTTTATTTGATTTGAAGCGAGGGATAGGAATGGGTTCCAATCGGCCTTGCGCATTGATACCACATCCAAGCCCATTAGTAACCCATGACAAACATCATGTGGTGGCCTTTGACATATTGGGGTGCCTGATGGCATGAAGCCATGGTACCTTCGGCACTCTATTAGTAGGATCCCCTAACATCTTTTCCTTGGATAAGAAACCACTAGGAATGAACTTCTCCAATGGTTTAGGGCATTGTTCCTGAGTTATTTTGAATTGAAAATAAGGTTTACCATGTGTCCTGGGTGACACTGATAGATCTGATATTAATAATTCATGTTCAAGAGTGAACGAATTACTTGGGCCGTACTTTTCTGACATTACCTCCTATGATGTGAAAGGGTTGACCAACAAAGGAAAGTCTTGATTACAAGGAGTGAGTGAATCTAGATCCACACGTTCCTTGATAGCCTCTATTTGCAAAGGAACAACAATGTCTATAGAAGGGCATTCATAAGCTACACGAGAAAAATTGTGCAAGGCTCTATAATGTGTAAATGGTTCTGGATCACCCTGAATGGTGATTATTTGTCCTTTATGGAACATCTTGATACACTCATGGAAAGTTAAAGGAATTCTTGCATGGTATGGATCCATGGGAATTATAAGAGCATGTTGTATGGTAGATCTAAGTCAAGAACATGGAACATTATATCATGACAAGTCGGCCCTACTTCCATTGGAACTACTATAGTTCCTACTGAATCTCACTCCTCATTATCATAGGTCGTGATTGTAATAGTTTTGGCACCTAGATCCATTTTTGAGTGGCCTAGCTGCTTAACCACCGCAACATACAAATGTTTAGACTGGATCCATTGTCCACAAGTACTCTCTTGATCTTGCGACATGTAACAAATACTTCTAGATATAAGGGTAAGTTGTGTTTTGGGTTGTTACGTGGGATTGCAGCGTGATCAAAATTGATATGATTGTTAGAGTCAAGGTGTGCAATCATGGCTTGAGGTGCACAAGATCTACATCGGAGTGCAGACTACCAAATTCAGTAACGCTTTTATACAATATGTTTTTATGGGCAGTAGAGATTTTGAGGAGATCTAAAATGGATATCCTAGTAGGTGTTTTCTCTAACTGGTCTATCAAATTATACTAACCTTCTTGAGGGATAGGTAGGGGATCTGGTATGATTAAATGAGCACATCTTGTCCCTATTACACAAATCTTTTCTAATATCCTAATAGTATTGACTTGTTCATCAGATGAACGAATACATCCTATGAGAGAATTAAAGGGACTATCATTAGTGGGATAAATATAAGTGACAATCCTATAGTCATTGGAAGTTTTTCGTGATCTGGATTCCTTTTCTTTTTATGCGCATGGTTAGGGAAGGGCTCTTTGAATATACCCATTTTATCATTTGGGCCTTTTCCCCGAGCTGGGAGAATCTATGATGATATTTCCCTCAATTAGGTCTTGTATGTAATGACGTAGTCTTAAACACCTATCTTTTTTTGTCCTTTAACACAATGGAAGTCATAGTACTCATGCTATTTAAATCAAATGACTTTTGGAGCATCTTCTCGGGAATGGTACCATAGATTTGAATAGTCCACCATGTTTACATTATCTAACTATTTTAGTATGGTAGATAGGGATTATGTTAATGGTGTGAACATACGTTTAGTGGGTGCCTTAGGATGAGGTCCTTGTGAGAAATTTAAAAGCAAACCAGGTCTACACAATCTAGAATCTTTTGGAGTCCATAATGCCATCTCCAATGACATGTTTATTTTTGTTGAAAAACTTTAGTTTGTCTACATATTTCACTTCATGTTTGTCTTTAACGACCAGTTTAAGAATTTCCTTTGTGATGAGGTCCTTTTCGATTTGACTGCCCTTCTCTATAACTTCTTCAAAGTTAAAACCACAGTGCATTTGTAAATGGAAGGCTATCTATGGGTTTAAGTTAGGAACAAATATGCTTACTAGTTATTTTTATGGCAAGGCACAAGGGAAATGACTTTCCAACCCTCACCATCATTGTAAAAATATCGTGAATGTCTCGTTAGGATTCTTCTTTGCATTGTAGAGGTTGTTCATTGTGATATCATTTTCCATGTTGTAAGAATAATTTCATACAAATTTTTCAACCAACGTGGGCCACGCTGTAATGGATCCTTTGGGTATGCTAAAGAACCATTCCAATCTCAGTGCCCCTAGGATGTGAGGGGAGAGTCATATTGAAAAGTTATTGTTGTACATGACCTCTTAGAAAGCCATATAAAAGTATTTAATGTGATCATGAGGATCACCTTTGCTTTTATATTTATCAAATTTTGGGATGGTAAAGTGATTTGGGAAGGGTTGCCACAACATGTCCTTATCGAATGGGTAAGGGCAGAGTTCTTCATACAAGTATTTTCTGCTATGTCCTATGTTTCCCTCTTGTAACGTAGTAAGCATGTTTTTCATTGATTGTAATTCCTATTGAATGATTTTTTCTTTGGTAGGTGACATTGGTCTTTATGCCTTAGCCACTTTAAAAGTTCTCGTCATTATATGGATCAAAGTGGAACTCACTAGATTTTGTTTTGATTTTGTCTTTGTATACGTTCCTACTTGAAGAGCCTAAGTTTGCTAATTTTTGGCTCAGTTTCAAGATCTATTTTTGAAGGATCTCTTCTTTAATTAAAGGATCCTCTTCCTCATCGAACTTGGGAGGTGGTGAGGCTTTTTGCTCAATCTTCACTTTACGTGAAGCTTTGTAATAAGGTCATCATGGATCACCAAGTGGCTTGGATGGGTCTCCTTCAACAGTGTTGTGATGTTGCCAAAAGTAGAAGCATACCCTACATCAAAGGGGTTATCCATGTCTAAGAGGGATCTTCGTTCTTCTATTTTATGATTAATGGCCTTGGTTTCTACTTTGCATTCCTGTGGAATCTTATCCCCTAATTCTAAGACTCTTGCGAGCACTTGATATTTGTTGTAATAAAGGAGTTCATCAAAGTGACCTAGGTCTAATTGGTGTTGTTCTTTAGAAGATTTAGAATCCTCTCCGCTATGATCAATCAACAGCTTTTGTGTCATTGAATTGTGAAAATAGAGGTGCTAAGTTGTTGCCACTAAATGGGAAGGCCTCAAAAGGATTTTCTCCTAAGTCACGATCATTTGGTTTGGACGCCATATTTGTGATTCTAGGCATCACTAGTTAAAGTGATACTATATTTTTTCTAAATGCTTTTGAAGGTTTATGTGAAACCTAGGCATATGTTTGTGTAAGTCACTCGATATGATGTTTGAATGACCTAATTTGTTCTAGAAGTAACACTATGCAGTTGTTTTTATGATTCAAAGAACACTCATATGAACACTCGAATGCAACAATCACTCAAATTGTTGCTTTGTCAAATTTATACCCTAACTAATATTCTAGTGAAGGGTCCAAAGTGGATAGTGAAAATTTTGTATCAATACGTAGGTAAAGTTATAATTCTAACAAGGACTAAATATTAAAGTTCTACCGACGCAAATATCTCACAAGGTATACTAAAACTAGTTTGAATGCCGATGAAAGCTAAGTTTTCTGAAAAATGGAAGTTGCAAGTATGTATAACATAACAACACTATCTTGATACATTAACTGAGCAAGCAAGGTGTTAGTATCAAGATGACATTATTTTGGTATATATAAGGCAATATCGACACCCTCAAAAAGACTTAGATGACGTTAACTGAAACGAAGTATGAGTATAGCAAGAATTTTTTAGTTGCATGAGCAGTGTAACCACACAATAAAGGGACTTATATCAAGTTCTCAAGAACTTAAAACATGATGTAAGTACCAAAATTGTGTGACTAGAATGCGAGCAAAAAAATATCAACCTAAGGAGAGATAAATGATGAACCAAAATCACAATAGTGAAGATGATCTTGAAATCAAGATCAAAGGACTATCAAAGATACAAAAACATACATGTGTACTTTAGACGTTTAACAACCTAGCCATGAACATGAATGGGCGTAAATAGATAAAAAAGTGGAGAGTACTATCTTTGATAAAATGTGTGAGGTATGCTTCCTTATCACTCCAAATGGGCAAAGAGAATGCAAGGGTATAGATAAAAAGGATCAAAATAAACTAAACACCACTTGGGCAGAGTTTCACCTCGTTTGAAGGTGAGAAAGAAACTAAGCTAATTGAGATTTTTGGTGTGTGTGACATGTCTAGTCATCATCCACATCACTTGGTGAGTCATCTCGCCTTGCGAGAGTCATAGGTCTTAGCAAGTCAAATGACAAGTGGCATATTCTGTCATAGTATCTGTCATTGTCATTTGAGTTAGTGCGTCATAGGAGTTACATTCCTTATTTGGAATGGTAATACCTCATTTAGTGGTGTCATATGCATCGATCCACGCTCATATGCATCAGTGGCGTCATTGATTCTCTTTCCTTATTTAGGCATGGGGGTTACACAACACCCCTATTTGTACTTCCTTTTTTGATCTATGAGCATGAGCAGACCTATTTTCTTACTTGCATTTTCATTCCATTGTTTCGAATCTTGCTTATTGCGTTGGAGCTTGACGTTACCATCGGAGTGCAACTATGTTGTGGTGCATTGTTTTCGACATCGGTTCTTGTTTTTCCCTCTTTCATGGTATCGAGCTGGTTTCGTAAATTTACACTCTTCGTTATTAGTTGTTTATTACTTTTGGTTTCTTCTTATTTTCCTCATGCAAGTATTTTGATTATTATTTTTTCGAGTATTACTCACCTCGTATTAAGGTTTCAGCAGTTGTAAGTTTGAGGTATTTTAGCTGGTTTGTCTCATCATAGTGCTGAGCTCGTGATTGCTTCTATACTTCACGAGCCCGTTTTTGATCTGGCATGGACCTGTGGCTCATTACTATCTTGAGGTAACCATTGCATGGATGTTTTCTGCGTGGTTGGTTATTGCTCATGTTTTGGACTACTTGACTCATGTTTCAACTTCCACTCCTTGTGCTTGGGATTTTTCTACCTATTGACTCGTTTGCACTAGTGAACCCACTGCTCGGGCACATTTTTTTGGATTCGAGGCTCGTTTTGTGGTATGCTCGTGCATTGATTTTTGCATGCATTGGATATTGATACCTCTCGCCTCAGCTCCTTGTTCTTGTTTAAGCACTCTCGGCGTTGGTTTCACATGTCTGTGGACTCAGCTAGCTACTCCCATGTTCCTATTTTTTGCCTTGGCTAGGGGATCTATTTCTAGTTAGAACATGTGTGGTTTGGCTCTAGTCATTGTCTCCTTCAGCTACTCACATATCCATAGAGCTCTGTATTATCCCTACACTCGTTTCTCCTGCTGCTTCTTGGCTCATGCCTTGTGCATTTCTCCACTAGCATGTTGTTCTCTACAATCAACGATACAGAAAGCTCTGATAAAATGTTTTTGACAGAAATCAACCCCTTTTGGGATATTTTTGGCTTCAAGATGATTCTGGCACATTCTTCCCTTGGCACGTGGCTTCCTCATTCCATAACGCTCAACTTGGGAGTGCATGTGTTAAAATGGTTCCCATTTCATTTACTCACCGAAAATCTACAACCTAACACATCTCGCATCTTCTCTCTGGGTTACACCGCATGAATTTTGGTGGTTGCAATCAATCACGTGGCCCTTTTCCTAGTATCAACATCCAGATTCAGTTTTTAATTTGTAGGCTCAGATTATGCCCTCTTTTTCCTACCGTGGGTGTTTTTGGATTTCTCAAACTCGTACTAGTTTTGTATTCTCTTGCACCTTTTTTGGGAGCTCGGGTTCTTCTTTTGCTGAAAGTTCTACCCTGATCTTTGGCATTGAAAGATCCTTTGTACACGTTTGTGGGTTTAGAGGCTTATTTTTTGGTTGCTTATATATTTCCTTTGCACGCATTGGATATTGACACCTCTCACCTCGGATTCTCTACACAGTCTGGGTTCACTCAGTTTTGCTTGAATATTTTTACATGGTGATCAAATTTTGAGTGTGCATTGGTATCCACATGCTCTATCACTTTCCACGACTCGTGTATTGGGCTGCACATTCCAACCTTCCTTTCTCGCCTCTGTTCGCCCCGGTCTCTAAGCTAGGCATGGTATTTTGAGTGTTGGACATGGTGGGTCAAGCACACGCCCGTGCATTAAAACTGCATTATTTCTCAAACCTTTTCTACCTGTGTTTAACTCGCTTGGTGTATACGTTGGTAGAGGAAACTCGTGATTCCTTTGAGAGCCTTGTTCAAAATTTCTCACCTACATTCTTCCTGGCTATTCTATGACCTATGTTCTCTCCAGCCTACCCACTCGGTCATTTCTGCCATAGACTCGGCCGAGAGACTTCTTCTTTTTCTCGTGACCATTTCATCCTTAGCCGGCACGAGGGCTGGTCTGTTGGACTATTCATTTGGGATGTGGGAACAACTCCCTCAACATCTATGTGGGAACTGTTACAAGCTTGGAACATGTGGAATTTTTAACACACATCTCATGGATGTTTCGCCACCTCAACCCTATCAAAAACTCCTGCTACAACCATTCCACCTTTGGCGCCTAGCTCTCCACGTGGGCCTTCATTCTCAACTTCAACAGCTCGGTCAACTTTTCCTTTAGAATTATTTGAAGGTAAAATCTAATATCACCTTTCAAAATTTTAGGGTTAAGACCTTTGTTGAATTTTTTAAGGTGTCAAAACATTTTATTGGCATTGTAAAATTTTAGATATATTTTTTGCTTGTTTTATTAAACCTTCCTTTGAGTGTCGAAGACGGAGGGTGAGGTCTGGGGTTGGCAAGAGGCTAATACCCCCTCACAATACAAACAAACCCTAGCTAAAATTTGATGCCATTTCCAATGAGCACACATACGATACCCTTTGCATGCATTTAGGGTACCTTTTTAATCCATTTGCAGGCTTATTAACATTTTTCCATCAGTTGCATGAATTGGTTTTTGCTATAAATTTTGACTCGTTGCTTGGTTTTGAGCACCTCTTTAGTCAAATTTGCATGTTTTTTCACACTCTAGTTGATGGGATTACCATTTTTGTAAATACACTATTTTTATAAAGTGTCGCATTCTTAGGGGTGTCTTTGCATTGCTTAATTAAGCTCATTTTTTTAGCTTTGTTCTATCCCTTTTCTTGCTTGTGAACTTGTGAGCGCATCTCGCCAGCTTATAGCAAAGGGATTCTTTCTTACAATGTGAGATGCTATTTATCACAAGGCTTTCTCTTCCCCTTCTTGTTTTCTCTCATTCTTGTGCTTGGTTACAGTGTCAAACTATTACGCCCAATGAACCTTGATTGTTGTCTCCACTCTTGCACGTTATTATGTTAATTTCAAGGTGAGTGACAGATTGGTTCTCGGCACACAATCGCATCTGATTGTAATCAACGCACTAAACTATAAAGTGCCACAAAAAGGGGGTTAAACTTGCGTTCTTTTGAGACTCCTCTCATCATGGACATTGAATTTCATTGCTCTGTTGTTCAACTAGGACTAGGAAACTACCTACAATGGAAGAATGGGATACTCAATCATTGTATTATGTACAATTTGTTACCACATCTTCTTGGGTTAGCACTTGAACCTATTGAACGCATTCATCACCAAAATTGGTTGAATGAGAATGATATGGCATATGGGCTTCTTTGTTTTACTATCCCGGAGGACCTTCAATGTTAATTAGAATTGCCCGAGTCTGCGTATAGATCCTGGACCTTCATTTGAAATTTTCATGGAGACTTTGATCCTCCTTCATCTGGTTATGGATCTTATGATGATCTTGCATCCATGAAGGAAAGTGAGTTCACCGTTACTTTTTCTTATGAAGGGCCACCCACACATATTTCTTCATGTGATGACAATTCCATTGACATAGACTCACTTGGTTCTACTTCTAATGACAAGGATTGTGCACCCAGTTCTGATGTCGAGAGTACTATAGAGGAATCTTCTCCTCCTTCTCTCACTATTCTAGAGAGTGTTGTCACATCCCACATTTCATCAAATATTGAGTAGTCTCCTATATAGTCTCATATAGTCATCACACCAACCTCTTTTCCACCTTCAATGTTTGAGGCCCCTTTCACTCCTCTACCTTCATTGGATGACTCATACCTATCTTGACATCGCTCTTCTATTTGTTGAGCCCCCTTATTGGGATGAGTATCTTCCTGACCTTAGTCATCTTTTCGTAGAGTACACTTGTGATGTACTAGTAGGTTCCTCATCCATCTACAGGTATTTTAGAGGAGTTCATCATCTCTGTTGTTAGGAGTGCCCCCTTTGGGATTTTTACCACTTCCACTTTTCTGGAGATGTTCATTGATCCACCCTTGCTTGTGGATCCATTTTCTGTTATCAGGGATGTTTTGTTGCCTTCACAGCAATTGGACATCCTTTCTATAGGTGTTCCCCTTCTTCACTCTGATAGTTCTATGCATGTGGAATTACCTTCAGTTCCTTGGCACTCACTTGCTAGACCTATGTCACACTTTTGTGGACCAGACTCAGAGTTCTTCATACTTCTACCTTCGGTTTCCTTCGTGGAGTGGGCAGACTTTTAGCACATCATTTTTGTCCTTCCTAAGGGTAGGCACACAGTTTGGTGTGGGTTGCTCTTCTTCATTCCAGAGGCAGAGGATCTCATGATCAACATTATTTTGGGAGACTTCTTAGAGTTACAGGGTAAAGATCCATCCATGACACCTTCTACATCCCTCTCATCTTCCCCTTCTTCTCCTCTTCTTATTTCTAGAAAGATGTTGTTTGTATATAGGAACTTTATCAAGCCTTTAGTTGTCGGCCCGTCGACACATCTTTCTTAGTTGTCAGGGGAATCTTCTTTTCTGCTTCGCTTACCATGCCTCTTCCTCGACTTCAATGAAGGGGAGGTGTTGGTTTGTGTGACATGTCTAGTCATTGTCCACATCACCTAGTGAGTCATCTAGCCTTACGAGAGTCATAGGTCTTAGGAAGTCAAATGACAAGTGGCATATTATGTCATTTTCATTTGCATCAATGTGTCATAGGTGTTACATTCCTTATTTGTAATTGTAACTCCTCCTTTAGTGGCATCATATGCATCACCACATCATATGTGTTAATGGTGTCATTGATTCTCTTTCTTTGTTTAGGCATGGGGTTACATAACACCTCTATTTGTAATTCCTTTTTTGATCTATGAGCATGAGCAAACCTATTTTCTTACTTGCATTTTCATTCCATTGTTTTGAATCTTGCTTATTGCATTAGAGCTTGACGTTACCATTGGAGTGCAATCGTTGTGGTGCATTGTTTTCAACATCGGTTCTTATTTTTCCTCTTTCGAGATGTCATTTAATTTTGTGATGAAAAACAATTAGTTCTAACTTATGTGGGCTCTTTTCCTTGTTCAAGAAACAAGGTTTAGAATCCAATTAAGTTGTCACTTCTTGATGGCTTGACGTGACAATGGACTAAAAAAGTGGGCTCCAAGATAGAATGAATCCCTAATAAGATCTCTCAACTAGGTGTCACAAGTTTTCTAAGAGCGAGCTCAATTTACCCAAAGAGTCGCACTGACTGATTTCGGAGTATCTCATATTTAATTTACCCCCTTCTGATACAATGAGAAACTAGTGCATTCATTTGTACCATCACTGGGGTTGTGATACGATAACTTTGACTCTAACTTACAAAGTGTAAAACTATTCAAGTGGGTAATCGAGCACTTCCTTTTTCATCCATGAGGTTACTCGGTGGTGGATTATTTTAGGTTCCTAGAAACACCCTCATTGTTGTAGCTTAAGGCATTATGTTGAAGGGGTTATGTTCTAGTTGAGCGAGATAGGGATGTACCCTTTTCTAAAACATGCAATACAATGTGAATTGAAATGGTGTGTTTTTTATCTTTCTTAACTTAATGTGGTTTTAAGTAGCACACCATTTGGCAACGTGTATGAAAATATGTGTATCAGAAGGTTTTGTTTTGTCTTGGCTTCTTTCTTTGACAAGTTTTAGGACCTATACGTATGGATTTAGTAATTTTTCATTGAATAATAATATCAAGAAAGATCACCAAAAGGCATGAAGGAAGAGCATATGCAATGTGAAAATTCCACTAAAAAAATTATATGGAAAGTATTTTACCTTTTAAAAGTATAAAACAAGTGTTTTTAGACGTGAAAAAGGTTGTACAAGTGATTTTGATCTCCAAGATCACCTAGAAGGTGCGAGGAGAGAGCATACACATTTCACAAACCTCGTTCTAGCTAAGAAATGAAAACACTTAAGTTATGCTAGTTTAAAAACTAAACAACACCTTGCACTTACTTTGTTAGACTTTAAAACCTTTAAAATTTTGAAAAATGATCTTACAACTTGGGAAAAAAATTTTAAATTTTAACACAAACGCCAAAGACATCTAGAATGACACATGCACACCCTCACCAATAGATATGCACCCTAACCAATGTGGATGCGTGGAAGGGTTTTATGACAGTGGGCCCCAACACCTACGTGAGCTGCGAGATAGGTGTGTTAGGGTTTCAATGCAAACACTCTCACCAATGATATGCTGCAAGTAAAATAAATTAGACAATACAATGTGACAAGAGCCACCAATGCATCTAGAGACACAAACGATGCCCAATAATCGATGGAGATGCCTACGGTTCGATGGATACACCTATGGGTCAAAATGACATAGTTTACATAGTATTCCAATATACATCAACATGTCTAGAGTGATGGGTACGCTCACCAAACGACGGAGATGTCAATGGTTTGATAGAGATGTGACCCATTCTGAATAAGTTTTTAACAAGTAGTATGATCGATGGGTGGGCAACCAGCTGACTCGACACCTACACCAGGGTTTAAAAGAAGATGCCCCCTTGCAAGACACCTATCTCATGCCCCTGAAAAACCTAAAAAGTCATGGAATTGAAAATTTTTGACAAGAAACCAGGTTAGAGGTTAGTTAAAGAATCATATTTCCATCTTAAACCCACAAAAAAGTATGATTAAGGATAATTTATCATGTTTCTCCTAGAAAAAATGAAAGTCGACTTAAAAGGCTTGAAAAGGGCCCCTAGAGGAAAATGGTGAGACTCCCATCGGGCATGCCAAATGTGTTCAAAGAAAAGTTGCAAAAGCCATGGACATGGCGTAAAATCTCTAACAAAACTTGAAGTCTTTTAACAAACTATTCAAAGTGGATCATTAGATAAGAAAAAACAAGAAACAAGAAAATCTAGTATATTTAGTAATCCTCTACTCTTGAAAGCTTTAAAAATAACCTAGGTAGATTCTAAGCAATCAGTTGTGTGATTATGAGAATGGGAGCTCACCATTAATGGCTTCAAGGCCAATGGTTCTTCCCATTTACTCAATGCTTTTCGTAGTGCAATGGCAAAGCAATAGCTCAATGAAAGAAATGAAATAAGCTCTAAACCCTAAGCAAAATGCTATAGTTTATGTTAGGAAGAAGAAGAGTTCTTAGCAATGGTCTAGGGGTAGTGGGCTATTTATAGTTTTCCATTTGGGAAAGTGGGGGAATTTTGGTGCATGTGGGACTAAAGGATAAGCCAAAAAGTTGATTAGGGAGTCAAAGTAAGATTTGACTAGGTTTAGAAGAGGTTAATCATGGTTAGGACTAGTTAAACTAGGTTAGGCTAGTTAATCTTGTTTAGAGAGGAATTAGGGTTTTGAGAGAGTTTTGAGAGGTCTAATCAATCCAATGAAATGGATTGATAGTCTAGGAAGCTTAGTAAAAGTGGTATAGAAGAGGGTGAGAAGATGGTTTAGCCAATAAAGGGTTATATTAACCCCATTAGTTGGTTTATAGGATAAATACGACCAAAAGAGTGTCGTGAGAGGGGAGTTAGATAGGTCTAACTGATGGTATCGTGTCAATTTGCAAGAAGGAGAATAGTTAGTGCAATATTAGGAAGATTAGTGCTTTGATCAAAATACAGGGGTTTACATAGATAACGAATTGATGAGACCCCGCCACCTAGAGACAAAAAATTTGATGGATTTTTCATCAAATTTCTTAATGGCATAAAGGTCTGTGATGGTGATTTTACAAGGAATATTAATGGAGAAATGTTATAATAATAATTGTGTGATTTTGGTAAATTAAAAGAGGGAGTGTTGTTTTAGTCATTATTTTACCCTCAATACTTCTTTATAACCCCAAGCGTGTTAGCCTATCATCTAGCATACGTTGGGTACTCACCCGAGGCACATGTGGGCATCAATCCCTCCTTTATGTGCACTTTGCAAGAGATTTCTACCATTAATGGAGGATTATTTATAGAAATAGAAGTACATTCACTTACTTTAAAAGGTAAAAGATGTAACTAGTAGATCTACACATCAATGCATCACAAAAGCTAAATAAACATTGCACAAAGCATAAGAAACTAGATCTGAATCATGATAAGCCAAATAACATGAGGGTTTACACCCATAAATAAGATGTATAGAATAGATCCATGTATATTGATTTAAAAAAGTCTTTGGTATCCATACTACATTCAAAAGGGTCATCTCAGACCATATACATTAAATGACAAAGATCCAACCCCTACAAACTAATCTTATCAGAGATCCTAACTATACTTTCCCATTATATCCCTTGTTACAGACCCCAGTACCCATACATATGCTTAATGGTATCCCTTACAACCCTCTAGCACTAAGTACTCTAAACCCTAGCACCATGAACTCCAAACCCTTAGCATTTCTATAGCACTTCGTTACTCTCCTTCTCTTTCTCTACATTCTCTATGCATTCTCTTTTTCTATCTATGTTTCTATCCCAAGAACCTCTTTAAATAGGATCATCAACCACCACCATGACTTCTCTTCTGAGTATATTATGTGTCAAGTATCGATGTGGTCCTCCATTGGTGAATGCTTATCCTTTTACAAACCTTCCACTAACTATAATGATGCCTCTAGGGAATATTCCCTATGTGGAATATCCTTTTCTTGACCTCCAAGGTTCTAGGCTGGCACCTTATCCACTTATCATGCCTAGTTAGGTCCTCACATTTTTCCTCAAGTGACTCCATGATGCCAAATATGAATAAGTCCTTTAACACCTTGTTTTGCCTCCAACACGCACCCTTGTTTATCTTAATCCCTTCTTAAACCCCTTTTTCATGTTCACTTTTCCCTGAGCGCCCTTCTATCTACTTGATCTTGTGTGCACACGCCTCTTGGTACTTAGCCAATATTTTAGGGTCCAACATCACCCCACACTACGCATGTTCTCCATCCTCGAAAACATTTTACTTCCTCAAATAATAAAGAATAGAGGTATTGAAACAATTAAAGAATGGAAGGATGGAAAA
This sequence comes from Taxus wallichiana var. yunnanensis, assembly GCA_018340775.1. Taxonomy (NCBI): domain Eukaryota; kingdom Viridiplantae; phylum Streptophyta; class Pinopsida; order Cupressales; family Taxaceae; genus Taxus; species Taxus wallichiana. Next base: position 221,174,618 of record CM031243.1, on the reverse strand, counting down.
ATAGAAGAATAGAAGAATGTGCTACTACTTTGCATGATGAGTGGGAACTCCTTCTTCATGGATTCCTCAATATTCTCCCATGCATCTACTTCTCCATGTGCTTGCTAAAGTAGGTCACCCACTAATGTGCTTACTTCATCAAAACTAAGTTCCTCACTCTTAGCTTTTAGTGTATCTACAATGCTTTCCAGCTTTCTTGTTAAGACTACCTAGTGCATCCATCCCGCCACCTACTTAGGGTATAATTCCTTTAGCTTATTCTTAATCAAACCCTACAAGGTTTTGATTACTTCCAACTTCTTCTCAAAATTTTCTAGGATCTTGTTGTGGTCTACGCTATTTTCTTTATGATTTTCCTAAAAAAATTAGATTTGCCTCATGTGTAGCAACCAACATGCTTGCTACCCTATCCCTATTGGCACAATTGTCATACATAGCTTCACCATCTCAGTATAGATGTATTTACTATAGAAAGGATCTCGAGTACTGAGTCACTGTCTCCCCAATCTTCATATTTTCCTCCTCCTTCGGCATACCATCACCTCCTCTACTGAATCTAATGTGAGTGGTCATATTTTTATGATGAGGATGTGGGTCAAGTCTTCCAAGAATTGCATGGTTGACTCGTATTTCTGCTCATGCAGAGCCAAGTCTCAGGTTCTTCAAGATTATGGTGTATAAAATGACCTCTATCTTATTATCAATTTCACGTACCTTTTCCTTTTCATCCCTCAACTCGTGTCAATGAATCGCCACCGATCAATTCCTTTTTTATCTTTTTATCTCACTCAATTATCTCCTCATTATTTTTCTCAATATCTTCCTCCAAGGCCCTTATTCTATCATTTCTACCGAAGAGTCTCTCCTCTACCTCCACCGATGCTTTGTTGAGCGCATTGCAAACTTGCTCATTTGATAGTTGTTGGGCATTTACCATAAGGGTTTACTCCCTTGGAATTTGGTATCTTCATCAATACATCTTAGTTTACCTTGAATTCAGGTTCATCAACATGGGACTCAAAATCCCAAGATAGCTATTTCCTTATGCACGGGTACACACCTTCATCAAAAGAAGACCAAGTAAGGAGCTGGTTTATGGGCATGGTACTTTGGAACTGTTCACACAGTACCTTATTCAAATTATTAATGTAAGTCATTTCTTGTTCATGCACTACTTTTATGCCCTTTTAACTTGTGTTCACTACCTTTGGGAAGTTTATTGCTAAGTTGGGGTCACCACCCATGCTTCCATACTCCTTTCCCACACTTGCACTTTCCTCTGTTTCCTTTAGCACTTCCTCGACACTTCACTCAACTTCATGCTCCACAAACTGTTGGATAATTCCTAACACTTCCCTCTCTATGGGATTATTCATCTACCCCTTGTTTAGGGTTAGGTATTTTGATCCTTCATGTTTACTTCCTCACTCCCCCTCTATCGTGAGTGCCTCCCTCGTTCTCATCCTTCCCTTCATTTATTTCTTCCTCTAACTCATGTACATTGTACATGGGATGATTTTGAGCTTCATCGAACTTTTCATCATCTTCATATCCCTTGTCATCCTCCATGATTTCTGCTTCACCTAATTCTAACCCTTTTTCACCCTTGTTTCTTCCTTACTGGTGATTCTAGTTTAGGGACTTCTCTTTTTCTTCTTTATTGGGTGAATCTTCCCTTACCGATGACTCTTCTTTCTATGGAACTCTTCCTTTTGTGGCAATTCCTCATTCTACGGTGACTCTTTTCTCATGGGAGAATTCTTCCGGTAGATGTAAGTACTTATGCCTCGCTCCCGACTCCCGTGTCCCTAATATCTAGATTGTCTACATGCTTGGCACTTTTTTCTCGTGAGCCTCTCCTCCATCTATTTTCCTTTGTACAACTATCTTCTATGTGGTGGGGTCCTTAAGAATGGAGACATCATCTTCAACATAAGTTCCCTTTTCATACTTAGGCCTTATGTGCAAATACACCCTCATTGTTTTCCTCCCTACAATAGGTAATGTTACTAGTTTTAACATGTGCACATCATGGGAGACATAATTCTCCACATAGGAATGCTTCTTTGGGTATATTAGTTTCCTTTTCAACTTACAAGAAATTAATCTACTATAATTAGATCAAATCTGAGTTTCTTCACCTCTTACAAATGATTGACCCCGTCCTGAAGTATTGCGTTGTGAAGGAGAAAGGAAACTTACACCAAGGACTCTTAGTGTCATCTAATAAAGTAAATATACCGATGCAAAAATGTTGGTATACGGTGAACTCAGCTTCTCCTTGCACTAGTGAAGGAAACTATTCAGGTATTCTCCATTCAGCCCCAAATGCGTCGCATGATCTGCTTATACCACTTTTCTAGGTACACCTTATGAGCATTTGTCATGGTGTCATAGGTATACTGTTCAAACCTCTTAGTGAGGGAGGGTTTGTCATCTAGGTATTTCCCAAAAAACTTATCCGGCCCATCGGGCACTCCAATATCTGAAAAATACAATGGTGAGGAGGATATTACGAAACATGATCTTCTCTCCATCACACACGGCATCTATGATCTCCTCTGCAATGAAAGCTGAGAGGTTATAAATGGTTCCCTCTCGAGATCTTGTGGCACACATTCAACTAGGCCTTGTTTATCTATGTCCATCTCTCTTGCCCATTCATCTTTGTAACTAAACGCATAATCATCCTCATCATCGGGTCAGTAATTGCAAAAATGTTGAAGTAGCATGAACCCTTCTTGTAGTCATAAGCCTCAATGGTCTTCTTAATGGATTCCTTTTCTTCCAAGTCATCATCCAATGAATCTCCTTCACAAATAAGGCCAGTGAACTTAGAAATTAGTTGGGGGTTATGCGCATCCTCCGACCTATGAAATAGAAGTGGTCTTTATGCATGTGTGACATCAACCATTAGTATAGTCACCTAGGCTTGCTGAAATAGGTCAACTTGTAGAGTTGCAACAACTCATCCTTCTCCATTTTTACTTTTACCTCGTCATCATGGATGGGCATTCCATTTGGTGTCCTCTTCTCTGTAGGGAAAACCATTTCTAGTGTCATTTCATTCTTTGTGGTGCTTATTTGATGGTTGTAATCACTAATAGCCATCTTTCTGATGTGAGACACCCATTCTTTACCAAGTAATATGTCATTTGGGTACTACATTTCCGTGTACCATTATTCATTGAAACTGGTAGAGACAACTTGTTTTCCCTTGCCCTTACCCTTCTTCGGTGAAACATTTGCTACTTTCATTGGTGTTATTCCTTTGTTAGGTCCTTAAATATTCTTCCTCTTTCCTAGTTTAGCTCTTCTCAACTTTTTGGCTCCACTCCTTTGTGAAATTTCCTTCAAACCCCTTTCCCTAGTTATGTAACCCTAACCTAGAAAACCCTTTTTCAAAAGATGACGTAACACCGGTGGGATTATTCCACACAACCTTCTCTCGCTTACACTCGTGTACTTCTTTCCACTATGGTTCTCTTATTAAACTATCTATGCACACAAATCTTCACAACTCTTCTCAAAATTTCTTCGCAAGGATGCCCTAGTTCATGAGAGCTCTTTGATAACTTAAAATGCAAGGTAGAAAATAATGCACCCCCAATCTTCTATTTATAACTTTTACTTTTCTTTGTAATAAATTCCATGCCACCTACCAATGTACTTTTGTAATAAAGGTGAATTTTTTCCAATGCCAACCTTCAGTGCTTTTCCTCCATGCTCAATCCTACGTGAACACTTCCGCAACCTTCTGGTGCACAAATTCCTTGACCATAGAGTTCTTTACACTTTCTCTCATGTAAAAGTCAATTCTTCTTCTATTTCTTAGACTGAGTTCTTTCATTGTCTACCTCATGTTTCTTAAGTGATTTTTATTATTGTATATGGTTTCTCAAAGCCTTTTGAAACCAACCTTTCCTTATGTTCACCTTTTCCACACATGATATTCCAATCCTTGTGTTTTTATTTTTCAACCTGGGCCATCCACAACCATAACTTCCAGTACTTGTCACCTCACTCCACCCCACACAAAAATGGATGTGCAATCCTTTGTGCATAGATTTTTTTTTAAAATAATAAGTGGCTACCAACGATACAAACATACACAAAACAAAGCAACAAGAAAGGGAAACACAAAGAAAGGAAACTGCATCAAAGAAAAACCTAGGCTAATTGGTAATATTGCCTTATTTACAAACACAAAGAAGACTTATTTAGTAGGGCTTCAACCTACTCCCATTGAAATGGCCTAGAAATCGTGTTTCATCTAGTGCTTGTAACTGGAAAGCACCTGAATCAAGTATATAGGATACAATGTACGGGCCCATCCAATGGAATTTGAATTTCTCGAGATGGCACTGAAACTTGGAATCATATAATAGAACCATCTTCCCAACCTCAAACTGCTTGTTCTTGATGTTTCTATCATTCCATTCCTTCTGCCTAGAATTTTTTGTTCTCTAAATCTAGTGAGCAATAGCCCATCTCTCATCTAACTGCATCAACTTATCAATCCTCTCCTCAAGTGCTTGTTCATAATATAACCCTCCTGTGCGCATTATACGCAATGATGGTAACATGAATTAAATAGGTAACACAGCTTCCATGCAAAAAACCAATTAAAAATGTGTGGCCTTTTTCAATCTCTTAAAAGTAGTCTAATATGACCATAACATAGCAAAATCTTTATCATCCCAATCCTTTCTTCTCACATCAAAAATCTTCATTAACGTGTGATGCGGAATTTTTTAAATGCCTTAGTAGTTTCATTATCTTGTTGGTGATAATGGGTAGTCTTGTGGTTGGCTATCCCGACTTTTTCAATAAGATTATAAGTGTCTCATTTAAGAAATGAGTGCCCCTATCACTTGTTAAGCTCAACAAGCATTGATAAGGCAAAAATATGTCTCATTAATGCATAATTAATGATCTTATTTTACTCTCCTTTTTATCAAGTTTGACTGCATTTTGTGACTTTTGTTTGATCTAATGTAAGTTAGGATGTAATTTTCCATCTTTTGTTGAATATTAGTTCTGAAGTTTAAAAGATCTATAATTCCTAACAAAGTGTGTCGAAATTCAGTTTTTGTAATAAAACAGGTCATAATAAGTCAAAGAACAGAGTATGAAGTGATCAACATGTTTTTGGGAGACTTGGCTTCAATACGGATTGGTTTCGGAACTTCCAAAATTAGTTCCATAAATCTATCACATAGTTTATGAGCTCTATCACTTAGTTCCATAAATTTCAGACTTAGTTCCAGAACCCCAACACTTAGCTCCGGAACTCTTGGGTATTAGCTCTGGAACTTCCACGGTTAGATCAAGAGTAGTTCCCTTTAGTTCCTAAACTTCTCCAAAGTTCTAGAACCAATAGGAATCTATTATTTTGAAGACATCCAATGATAAAGAAATCAATGAAGCCTTTCAATCAGGAACAAATAAGAAGATTTCCAAATCTTCCTACTCAAAGATCCAGGGATAATTTATCATACAAGTATACGTCCAGAAGGTTCCAGATTCAACATCTATTTTGGGCATAATTTAGTTCCATCTGAATTGGTAGAAAAACTATGGTTGTAAATGCATCTCTGAAAATAAATACATATATAAAGACATGTAGATAGATTAGAAATAATATATAATATACATAGACACATAGAGATAGAGATATAGAAAGATTCAACATGTTTTTTAAGACAAAATATTTCAGCAATAAAATAGCCACTTCGTTTTGAGAGAATATCACTTTGTCAAATCCTGATTCAAGGTGGAGCAAGGGCCCACTCCTCCAAGAACCAAGATTCTCATTTCATTGGTATTTATATTTCTCAAGAAAATAGTGTAGATCTGTTAATTTTGTAAATGTCTTTGATTCTTTAAATTACACTTTGTTTCATACTTGTCCCTGTAGGTGTTATAGACTAGATTTTCATTTCCTTACAAGTGTTTCACAACATTTTTAACCATGTGTTTATTTCCAAGCAAAGTGTGTTTTCTTCTGCATTGTGTGTTTATTTCTAGCAATCTATTTATTCTTGTACGTGTGTTTATTTCCAGCAATTCATTCTAGCAATAAGTGTTTATTTCAGCACGTTTCTTACAGCATAGAGATAATAAGGCTTTGGCCATGGAATCCTAAAGACACTACAAAAACCCCCAGAAAATAAAATAACAAATACCTACAATCAATTACTAGATCACTAAGATTTCTTATTGCATATAGCTTCGACACCACCCCTAGTTTGAATATGACATCAACAAAGAGTTGATTAAATGAAGGGAATAATGACACCCATCATTTTTGGTGCCATTTCCAGGGGACCCAATAGTTATAATTGTCTAATTAGGTGTCAACAAGAGAAACAATCATATATCTAGTAATTGAATAATCTTCCCTATGTCATCATAAAATTTATGAGTAGACCAAGAGACTCCAAGGGTCGATTCCTCCCAAAAATATCTGAACAAGAATCATCATCATCTTCTTGATCAAATAAGGAATTTGACCAAGAATTAGAAGCACCATTGTCCCATGTTAGACAAGAAGTAGAATTTCCACCTTTGGAATTCTTAGATCAATCACCAGAAGGAAGTAGAACCTTTAGAAAGAAGATTATATCCCAAGACCCATTTAGAGAAAGTTTTGATTCACAATTGAGTAGTCAACCTCCTACTCCTATTTTTAACCTTCCTAAAACAGATCACATACCATATTGATTGGGAGAAAAGTCTAGAAGGTACTATAGAAATGGCACGAGAAGTTGAAAGAGAACCTGATAGGACCTTTACTTATCCAATTCAGTTGGATGATGATGATACACCCATGAAGAATATTTCACCTGCACATTTACCCACATTTAGAGGAATGTCATTTGAAGATCCTGACCAATTTCTATTTGAATTTAAAGTATTGTGTCAAACTTATGATTACAAAATAGATAATCAAAAACTCAAGTTGTTTCCATCTACCCTAAAGGATGCAAAAATGAGGTGGTTTATGGGATTAACATCTAATTCTATTACCACTTGGGAACAAATGGAAGTTTCTTTCCTATACAAGTATTAAGATTACTATAGAGAGAGGAATACGAAGGAAAAAAAAAATTAAAATCAAGCAGGAGGAGGATGAGAATATGGAAGATTATTTAGACGGATTCCTCTTTGTGAGTAAAAGATGTGGATTTGTACTACAAGAAGCGTTAAGAAAAACCATTTTTCTTAAAGGTCTAGATGATGAATCTATGGATGCCCTTGATTTGATGGGAGGTAGAAACATTGATCAATTAAGAATGAATTATATTAAATACATTTGTAGAAGCTATTCATGAACAAGGGGTGGACCTAGAAAAGGCAGAAAAGTTAAAAATTTGAACCCAGATATGAACAAACTGATGGATTAATTGGCAAAATTTAAAATAGACATTTTAGTTCAATTAATCTCCACCATGAATGGATTGCACGCTAAAGAAAATGATAAAACTGAACCATTAGCTATGTATTGTCCTTTATGTAGGAAGAAGCATTGAATCATAGATTGTCCCCTAGATAAAATAGAAATGTGTTTTATCTGTGAATCTAGGGACCATGAGAGTAATGCATGTTCTCTTCTTCCATTTATTAAAAATTAACTTAAACAAACCAGCATTCCATCCACATCAGAAGAAGTAAATTTTGTCCAGAGACAACCTAGCTAAGGGCAGTTCATGACCAGTCGGTTCCTAACCACTGGATGATGCCATGGGCAACTCGGATAGTACCACAAAGTTGGGTGCAACCACCTTTGGTCCCTCAAGAAACATGGAATCCTCGGGATTGGTCAAGAAAATCTTGATATGCCTAAGGACACTAATAACCATCATTTGGTCAAGGTAATCCGAATGCTTGGTCACAACCTAGGTGGAGCCCTAATAATTATACTCAAGGGAGGACATATCCCAATCAAAATAAATAAGCCATAATGGGTTCCCCAACAAAAAATTCACAAAAATGTGTGGTACAAACAAAAATGCCAAGAAAAGCGATTGTTAATCCCGAAACAAACAAACAACTCTTATCTATGGGACATAACAAGAAAAACCGGTGGATGTAAATGCCATGGAGTTATTGCAGATGTGGCGCTTATGGTGGAGTCATGGGAATATCCAAAGGACTTCCTTATATTGCATAGCTAAAAGGTAAAACACTTGGTTATCCCATTATTTTGAGTAGACCATTGTTAGCTACTGATTGTTGCCTTAATCGATTGCAGTCGGTGATATGACTATCTCAAATGGTAAGAGTTCTAATCAAATTTATTTATACCCTCTCGCACGAACTTTTATTATAATCAAGAGCAATTGTGGGTTGATTATCCTGACACTAATAAACAAAATCTATCTTCTTTAGCTATGATAATGTTGTAGGATCACATATGGGAGATGGAAGATATGATTAATAAACCATTAAACAAACACCATCTATCCTTGGAACAATATGTCTTAGTTTCGGAACCTATAGACTTAGTTCCGTAACCTACGGATTTAGTTTCAAAGCCATCACATTTAGTTATGGAATGTTCAAACTTATCTCTAGAATAACATTAACAATGATCCCATGAAAATGCAAATAATTTCACTCTAAAGGAATGATATTTCTCTTATGGCGAGCATAAATAGCCATCGTGTTAGTAGTTTCAGTTTCAAAGATATCAGAAAATGGTGGGGAATTTTTGGAAAACAGCAATGATGAGGAGTTTGACCGACAACAAGATAAGTATCATAACTCACCTACATCATTTGTCCAGTATTCTTTCTCAAGGGAATTTTGTATATGTTGCTGCATATCATATGTTATTACCACATCCATGTCCACTAAACACCTTAATGGCACCCTTTCAAAAAATCAGTTCATCACACATTAGAACCAAACATGTTGATATTCAATTGGGTAAAATTTTGAACATTAATAGCTGGCTGAAGAATGATGAAGAAGATAAATTGTTTGATGTTCTGAAGGATCATACTAGAGATTTTTCTTGGGAATATAAAGACATGAAAGGAATCCATCCAATTATTTTCACCCATCACATCTATACTGAAAACATTAAACCAGTTAGGCAACCTTAGAGGAGGATTAATCCAGCCTTAAGGGACATCATCAAGCAAGAAATTGAAAAACTATTACAAGTAGGTTTTATCTACCCTATCTCAGATAGTCAGTGGGTGTCTCCTCTTGTAATTGTGCCTAAAAAGAATGGAAAATGGAGAATTTGTGTTGATTATAAGGAACTAAACAAATCAGGTGAGAGATTATTTTCCCTTACCATTCATAGATCAAGTTTTGGAAAACCTTGCAGGTAAACAATATTTTTCCTTCCTGGATGGCTTTAGTGGATATAATCAAATCAGATTTGCTGCTAAGGATCAGGATAAAACTAATTTTACTTATCCATGGGGTACATTTTCCTATAGGGTATTTCCATTTGGACTATGTAATGCTCCAAAGCAACCTTCCAAAGAGTTGTATTAGCAATTTTTGTTGACCTAACGAATGATTGTGTAGAAGTGTACATGGATGACTTTACTATACATGGAAACACATTTGATGATGCTTTGAAGAATTTGAATAGAGTACTAAAAAGATGTGAGGAATACCATTTATCTCTTAGCCATGAGAAATTTTTAATGATGGTTGATGAGGGTATTGTATTAGGACACCACATTTCAAAAAGAGGAATTCAAGTTGACCAAGACAAAATTAGGATTATTTCAGACTTGCCTATTCCCCAAACCCCCACAGATATCAAGTCATTTTAGGGCATTCTGGATATTATAGGTGTTTTATTAAGGATTTTAGTAAAATTGATGCCCCTATGTTTAGTTTACTTACTAAGGATTGTGAATTATGTTGGGATGAAAAGTGTCAACATGCTTTTGAGGAAATTAAAGAAAAATTAATCACTACCCCAATATTGAGAGGACCTAGTTGGGAGAAACCTTTTCACATCCAAATAGATGCCTCAAATAACTCAATAGGTGTAGATTTGGGAAAGAAATACGAAGAAGGAAAAATGTATGCTATTTATTACCTTGGTAAAAATCTTACTCCCACTAAGAGAAATTACACTACCACTGAAAATGAATTTCTTGTTGTGATCTATGCAATTAATAAATTCAAACATTATATCACAGGGTACAAAATATTTGTACATACAAATCACTCATCAATTAGGTACTTAATGAACAAACCAAAGGTTTGGAGGTAGGATAATTAGATGGTTATTACTTTTATAAGAGTTTGATGTTACCATAGTAGATAATCTAGCAAAATCTAATGTGGTAGTTGATTTCTTATCAATAATTATCTCATGATAGGGAAGTTTCCTCCTTTCACTAAGAAACAAATGAAGAAGTTGATCAAAACCATTGCACAATTTAAATGGTTAAATGGAATGTTGTTTAAATGTGGTCCTGATTTGGTTTTACACAAGTGTGTGAGAGAAGATTAAATCTTTGACATACTGAGGGCATCTCATGATGAACCAAGTGGGGAAAATTTTTAGTTAAAAGAACAACTCACAAGATACTTAGCACTAGCTATTATTGGTCATCTCTATATAAAGATGTGAAGAGATATATCAAGCGGTGTGATCCCTGTCAAAGGATGGGACAACCAACCTTTACCATTGAAATGTCTCTACAACCTCAAGTAGTTATTGAACCATTTGAAAGGTGGGGGCTAGATTTTTTTAGTCCCTTTAGTCCTCCTTCACAAGGAAAGGAGTACATTCTTGTGTGTATTGATTATGTGACAAAGTGGGAAGAGGTGCAGGCTTTAACAAATGCCACTGAAGAAGCAATTGTTGATTTCCTTTGGCATAAAATTATGATGAAGTTTGGGGCACCAAGGAGTATAGTTTCATATCAAGGGCCATAATTCATGTCTAATATGATCCAAGCCTTCACAATGTACTATCAGATCAATCATAGGAAGTCATCTCCCTATCACCCACAATCAAATGGACAAGTAGAAGTAACAAACAGAGAATTGGAAAACATCCTTACCAAAATAGTTGAATCAGGTAGAAGAGATTGGGTAAAGAGACTACCTGAGGTTTGGGCATATAATACAACTTGGAAGACTACAACATGGTTTTCACCATATGAGTTAGTCTATGGGAAAAATCCCTTGTTACCTATTGAATTTTAACTACAAACATTGAGGATAACAACTAAAGTGGGTATTGAGTTGGATGCAACACAAAAGGAAAGAATTCTTCAACTCAATGAATTAGATGAGTTGAGAATGGAAGCACTTCAACAAACAGAGATAATCGAAGATCAAAGGAAGCAGTGGCATGACACACATATCAAGAAAATGAAATTCAAGGTAGGATATTGGGCATTACTAGTTTGATTCTATATACCAGCAATTCAAGGGAAAGTTGAGAAATAGATGGTTGGGACCCTATAAAATTGAGCAGATATTTGAAAATGGCTCTATTCAGCTACTTCCCATTAATGGTAGTAGAAGGACACTTTTGGTCAATGGACATAGGCAAAAACTTTATAGGAAGCCTCTTACTAGGGATGAATTCTTGAAGCAAATTGGAGTAGACAAAGAATTTGATCATATGGAAGAACCCAGCTTCCAAAATGATCAAATAATCGAGATGCTTGGATCAAAATAAAGGGAAAAGAATGAAAACCAACAAATGGAATTCTCTTCCCCCCAAAAAAAATATAATAATAGAATATATATAAAGGGAAATAATGAAAACAAGTAAATGGCGTTCTCTTCCCAAATAAAAAACTATCCAAGATCAATTGAAAACCAGCAATGGCGATTGATCTCTGCAATAAATGGCTAATGCAAAATAAAAATAATTTGTTTGAATTCAAGCTATCTTTTCTAACCATTTTTCCTTTTTCACTTTAGGAATGATGAGTCATCAAGATGGAAGGATTACATCAAAAAGAATGGTAATTATGTCTTGAACTTATTAAAGGTTAAATTAAAAGTTTGCATGTGTGATTAGACTTGGTTTAAAAGTTTGATATAACAAGTCATTTATTGTGCATTATGATTAAAAGAAAGTAATCATGAGATTGATGTTGATAGAATAAGAAAGTGGCGGTGCATTTATAATTACCTATCATGTGTGTGGAATAAATGAAGTTGAGAAGCAGTTGTAAAAGAATTTCGAAGAGGAAGCAAAAGAATTATATTTGAATTCCGTAGCTAAACCCATCAATTCCATAGATAAACACAACATTTCCATAGCTAAATATAGTAGTTCTGCAACTAACTCTGAATTTGAAGAAATAAGAATTCAAATCATCCTCTTTGCTATGGGGATTAAAAAGAAGTCGAGCTTTAGAGATGATACCCAACTTATTGCAAAAGTGGTGGCCATTTTTCGACGAAAGCGGGGTGGCTAGAGTTCTTGAAGAATTTCTTGAGGTACAATGAAAAATTGGTAAGAGAATTTGTTGTGAATTTATAAGAATCCATAACTAAAGTTAGAAGCATTATAATTCCTTTTCTTATCATATAATGAGTAATGCGTTTGGAATACCAATTGTGCAAGTCCCAAATCCTGTCAAGGGAACCCTTAAGGATCTGGTGGAAACCTTGATACAAGAGGGGAATTTCAGCCCCAATATATCTATAACACCAAGAAAATCATAAAGGGGGTCAGAAGGAGCAGTTTTCCCAAACCCTTTGACAAGGTAGAATTTTGGGTAGTTAAGTATTTAAATTATGATGGTCAATTTAGGACTGTGGGAAGAGAAGTCCTTAAGATGTTAATATATCTTAGGTATGAGAGTTCAAAACCAGAATATATAGTAAATATTTCAGGGATTCCTTGTAGAATCCATCAAGAAAATGGCTCGGAGGTATTCTGGGGAGTTGGAATGATCGGACATCATGGGTTAATCCATCTGGTATCCTAGCACCATTTTATTTCAAAAAAAAATGGAGAAGAAATATGGGAGAAGTTTCTTAACAAGTTTTAGGAAAACCCTGATATTATCAGGAGGGGAATACCAACCCCTTTTTCTCCTACAAGTAATTTGGAGATTGATGCCCCTAGAGAAAAAGAAAGAAATAGGTGGGTGTAATATACCAAAGAGAAGGAGAACTGAAAGAAGGATTAAAACTATAGAATCTATTATGTCAGTCAAAGAAACTCCTTCCTCTACAACAATGCCAAGAGAACTAATATCTATCTCAGATAGCGATAGTTCACCTAAGCTAGAGAATGATGTAAAAGTCAGAATAAGCTCTAGGAGGAAACCCATTTCCAGACATTTTGAATCTCCCCAAAGAAGAAGAGTTCATAAAAGATCAAAAAAATTCTAGAAGAAATGAAAGAACATGATGGGTTAGAAAAATAAGTTACTTGATATTTTGGGTAGCATGGTCATGACTCATCCTGGACCAAGCCAAACTGATATGGAAAAGAGAGATGAAATATTTGAGGAACATGATTTTCAGGAGTTTGGGGAACCAACAAAGACAATCACATGAAGAAGAATTGGCATCCTGGAAATGGAAAGGGAAATCCCCTTTGGTAGAAGAGGAATGTTCATTTCCCAATGAAATTTTAGAAAAGGAGGAAAAACAACATTTAAAATAGACTATATTTTTTTCTAGAGCAAAACTCATCATCAGAGAGAAGGATGAGGAATTAAACTTCCTCAAACTCAAGTTGGAATAGAGGGAAATTCTCATTGAGAAACTAACAAATCAGCTCACAAATAGGAATGAAGAAGTGACAATAGTCAAACAGCAGATGATGGAAAAAGAGGAAGAATGTCAATTTTCTAGAAGACCAAGTGCTATGTCAACAATATCTGCACAGATTGAACTAACTTACTGGCCACTCAAATAGTTTTGGGATGATACCTGCAAGGAACTTAATGAATTCAAAACATCAAATGAGGACTTGAGAAACAAGATGGAAGAAGAAAAGAAAGCAAGTAAGAAATGGGAAGAAAATTTCTACAAAGAGGAAGAAGACAAATTTAAATGTCTTGTAAAAATACAAATGGTTTGCATGATGAGTGAAAAATTACTTACATGCAAGATACCTTCTCCTGCATACAATATCTTTTTAAAAGAAAAATTTATTCATTGACAACTATCAAGAATTTCATGTGGCCTTCCACATGAAATAAAAGATGAATCTGAGTTCATGACATCCTATTCCTCAGCTAGTGCAGAGAAGAAAAATATTCTCTGTGAATTATATCTCTGCAATATTATGTTGGAAAAGAACACAAGCTTTATGATCAATTTAAATGTCGGGGAAAGCTAGTTGAATGCATTTGTTTCTATTCTTCAAAATCAGGTTGCATGGAAAGAGAGAGATTCTAAGCATATATTAGAAGCCATTTCATCTAGTCTCTACATGAGGGATCACTATGGTAAACCATCTACCTTCACTATACATTTCAGATCCCATGCTTTTGATAGTCGGTTCAAAGCACAATACCTGACTAGTTTACAAAAAAGTATTGATGCCTTCACCTCTTATGAGGAGGGGAACTTTGAGGAGATTTATGATGGATCTTAGAAAATATGTGAGCTTCTTATAGTTGCATTGAGAAGAAGAGAAGTAATATCTCCCACAAACTTAATATGGAGCTTAGAAAGAGCTAAATCCTTGTGCACACTAATCCCTCAGGTCAATGAAAAATGTAGGGGCATATGGATGGGAATGAGAACAAGGCCTCCCCTTCTTCTCACTCCCATGTCTCCATGGAAAAATAGATAACCTCAAGATCCCACTCAATTTGAGGAATGGAAGAGGAAAGTAGAAGCAGGATCATGGTATAGTATTTTTGAACTAAAACACTTTGGAATATTCGTTTCAACCATTTGACTCGAGCGATCAATCGGAATGTAGAATACATAACCCAATATTTGAAGAGTAAATTTTGTAAGAGGACTTACAAACAAGTAAGTACGAGGAGATGATAATGCAAAAATGTCTCGTTAATGCACAATTAATGATCTTATTTTACTTTTATTTTTATCAAGTTTGACTGCATTTTGTGACTTTTGTTTGATCTAATGTAAGTTAGGATGTAATGTCCATATTTTTTGAATATTAGTTCTGAAGTTTAAAATCTTTGTAATTCCTAACAAAGTGTGTGGAAATTCAGTTTTTATAATAAAACAAGTCATAATCAGTCAGAGAACGGAGTATGAAGCAATCAACATGTTTTTGGGATCCTTGGCTTCAATACAAATTAGTTACGGAACTTCTAGACTTAGTTCTAGAACTCTATCACATAGTTTATGATCTCTATCACTTAGTTTCAAAACTTTCGAATTAGTTACGGAACTCCTTTGTATTAGCTCTGCAACTTCCATGATTAGATCAAGAGTAGTTCCAAAACTTCTCCAAAGTTTCAAAACTAATGGGAATCTATTATTTTGATGACATCCAATGATAAAGCAATCAATGAAGCCTTTCAATCAGGAGCATATCAGAAGATTTCCAATTCTTCCTACTCGAAGATCCAGGGATAATTTATCAGACAGTTATATATCCAGTAAGGTTCCAGATTCAACATCTATTTTGGGCATAATTTGGTTCCATCTGAATCGGTAGAACAACTATGGCTGTAAATGCATCTCTGAAAAGAAATACATATATAAATACATGTAGATGAGAGAATATCACTTTTTCAAGTCTGATTCAAGGTGGAGTAAGGGCCCACTCATCCAAGAACCGGATTCTCATTTCATTGGTATTTATATTTCTCAAGAAAATAGTATAGATCATTAATTTTGCAAATGTATTTGATTATTTAAATTACACTATGTTTCATACGTGTCCCCGTAGGTGTTATAGACTATATTTTCATTTCCCTGCAAGTGTTTCAAAAAAATTAACCGTGTGTTTATTTCCAAGAAAATTGCATTTTCTTACGCATTGTGTGTTTATTTCCAGAAATCTATTTATTCTTGTACGTGTGTTTATTTCTAGCAATTCACTCCAACAATAAGTTTTTATTTCAGCACGTTTCTTACAGCATAAAGATAATAAGGCTTTGGCCATGGAATCCTAAAGACACTACAAAAACCCCCAAAAATAAAATAACAAATACCTACATTCAATTACTAGATCACTAAGATTTCTTATTGCATATAGCTTCGTGCACCACCCTGGTTTGAATATGACATCAACAAAGAGTTTATTAAATGAAGGGAATAACGACACCCATCAGGCATCCAAATCTATTGATTATGTTTTCCCATAAGAACCTAGCTGATGTTTCCATTGTGTAATCTCTTGTAGGTGTCGATTTTCCCACTTTGTAAGGTAATATGTGCATGTAATGATATAGCATGAACCTTTCCTTCATGTGGCTAGGAAATAGGGCCTACAAATTCAATTTCCCACTTCTCAAATGGTTCTGCATTGGCAATTGGTCTTAATGGAATTTCATCTCTTTTCCCTAGTTTACCAAGGTGTTGGCAGTGGTCACAGAGCCTTGCAATACTCAATACAATCTTTGTAAATTGTTTCCCACCAAAATCCTACTAGAAGGATCTTGCACATGGTTACATTCCTTACATAGTGTCCTCCTACAATTCCACCATGTGCTTCCTCCATGATTACAATGTACTCATGCTCTAACATGCACCAACACAAAACCTCATCACGACTTAGCTTGTATAATTCTCCACTAATTAGCATGTAGGTCACGACGCGTATGGATAATTGCTTCCTTTCCAAAGTCTTTATTCCCTCCAACACCAAACACATTTTGAGAAACACATCAATATCTTCCAATTCAGAGGGCACACATCACAATCTAAAAGTTATGCATTTGGAATTTTATCCTCAATTCTTTGCATATCCTCCCCGAGTCCATTCTTGATAATTGGTTATGCCCCAAATTACTCTTACCTAGTTTTACAACAACCATAAACTCAAACTTTTGAAATAGTAGGATCCACCAAAGATATGTTCCCTTGTAGAACATGTTTATTTACCAAGTAATTCAATTCCATGTGGTATGTGTAGAATATAAAGGGTATTTCCAACATATACTACTTGAATTTGTGTAAGCACGTAGATCATTAACAATTCCTCATGCTCAATAGTAGTATAGTTATGTTATACTGGGGTTAGCTTCCTACTAGAAAAGGAAAAGGGGTGGTCAACTATTCCCTCTCCATGTTGTGCTAATATTTCTCTAATCGCCATCCCTGAAGGATCAACATGTACATGGAAATTCTTATCCCAAGAGGGAAAGTGTAATATGGGCACATTGATTATCTTATTCTTTAATGTATCAAATGCCATATGATGCACCTCTCCCCAATGAAATGTAAAATTTTACTTTAAAAAAATTTCCAATGATGTGGTAATCTTGGCATACTCCTTAATAAATTTTTGGTAATACCCCATATGCCCAAGGAAATCATGCATCATGTTATGGATGATAGGCTCCCCTAATCCCACAATAATGGAAACTTGGGCAAGATTCACTAGCAAACCTTCCTTACATATGATATGCCCCAACAAGGTTCCAAGGGGAGTAGTAAAAATGTATTTCTTAATGTTGAGAGATATCCTCAACTGCTGACATCTTTCAAACATCAACCTCAGATTGTCATAATGGTCCCTTTCTAATCCATATATTGTCCTGTCATCCCAATAGACTTATAGAAACTTGTGGATGAAGTCCTAAAATGCACAGGCCATGAATGCGCGAAAACACAACAGTGTGTTATTCAGTCCAAAAGGCATGACCGTGTAGGCAAAACTTATGCATTTAGTGGTGAAAGTTATATTTTCTTGGTCCTCCTTTACAATTCTAACTTGATGATATCTTGAGAATCCATCTGTGAAAGAATAGATCTCATGCCTAATTACTCCTTCCAGGATCTCCTCAGTGAATGGGGTTGGAAAAGGATCAATGAAACACACTGCATTCAAATCTCTATAATCAACATAAATCATTATCCTTCCATCCTTCTTAATGTTGATGACCATTAAACTTATCCATTTTGATTCTTCAACAGCCTCAATGATGCCTGATGCAATCATCTTTTCAATCTCCTCCTTGACTTTGACACGTAAATTTGGATTCATTTGATAAGGTATCTTTCGAATTAGGTGTGCACCTTCTTTTGACTTGATCGTCATTTCTCCCAATGAGTGGTAAAATCCTTTAAGCTCATGGTACCTACATGGAAAAAATCCTAAAATTTATGCAACAAATCGATGATCTTTGAAACCTCCTTTTCTGTCCAATAATCTCTAATAGTAGCCTCCTTAGGTTCTACCTCTGAACCAATGTTAACCTTCTTGGTTTTCAAGGGTTCATGGTAGGCGTGCACTTTCTCATTAGTACTATCCATAACCTCATGCATACCCATAGTATGGTTAACATCCAATTTTCCACCTCTTCACCATCAATCACATAGACCAACTTTCCTTTCTCTTTTTCCATGCATGTGCACTCAAGTTGTATCTCCTCTTATTCTTCCTCATCAAATCACACTTCTAAGCTAGGTTCACCCAATAATTCTAGTATTATATCCTCTGCCATGGCACTATCTCCCATATTTAGGCACTTAACAACCTGTAACGCCTCATCCACTAATGGCTTAGTACTCCAATATTCAAAATCTTGAAGGAGATCAGTCGTCAACTCCTACCAATTTCCTATCTAACAACGCATCTCTGAGTGAATGTACCATGTGCATGTGCATCCTTGTAAGGTTTAGTAAATATTATGCACCCATAAAAAGGAAGGAAGGCTTACGCCTTCCATCTAGACCTTCTCACATGTTTGGACATGAAACGAGGTAGGTTCCTTCCCATGATAATCTTGTATAATAGTAGGTGCATTGCTTCAGACAAACCTAACAGAGAACGTGATTCTCACCTCGTGCCACTCTAGAAGGTTATCATGATGGGTCACCCACCAATGTGTTGTGTTCCCGAGAAAGGTATAAATAAGCATCCTTCTCCTTTTGATCTCACATCTCCACTGGGTCTCCATTCTAGCAGGAAAACATTACGGTCAGCTCCCCCAGTATAACTTGGCAACTTCTTTCCTCCTAGGTTCCTGACTGAGCACACATTTTTTACTCTCGTCACAAATCCTCTCAACTACCTTTTGAATAACTCGTGTCCCTTACGCCCAATTTTCACATGTCATACTAGTTATATCACTTATAGAATGAGCATCTTCCCATTGAATAATGCCTTATTTTGTTGGTTGCACAACATTAGGGTCCCTAATAGTGCACACATAAATTTTGTCTAGGTCCTCTTCTCCTAAAGGTTCAATATAGGGCGTTGACTTCCCATCCATTAAAGGAATGATAAAATATTCCTCCTTGTTCTTAAAATTTATATACCCCTTATTGAAATGTAATTCAACATTGTTCTTATAACACCAGGGGTGCCCAAGTAATGTTGGAAATTTGTTTGCCTCAACAAGCACCAAGACTTCAAAGTCTCCAGTGAATCTTTCCCCTTGGATAATTATAGAAGCATCCTTTAAAACACCAATGGGCATTTCCTTTGTCTTATTAGCCATATACAACACATTTGAGGATGGTTGTAATGGTGGCCTTCCCATTTGATTCCATGCGTCTAAGGTGAGAACATTAAATTCCACACATGTGTCAATCGAAGATTCCTTAGAAACCATCCATCAACAATTGCATTCAAGGTAATCTCCTTATCATATTCAAGGCTATAGGGAAGAAGGTTTGTGTGCAAGACCTTCCTCTTGCGCTCTCCTCCAAAGACTTGGTACTCTACATCTAAACCATATTCCTAATAGAGGAATGATATTCTCTTGGTGTAGTATCTTCCACGCCTCTCGAAATCATCTATATCCGATCGAGAGACCTCAATGATTTTCTTCTGCTCTAACTTCTTGGATTTCTCTTTTAGACACTAAATTTCCCCTTGAATACTTCTGATTACATCCATGGTATCTTGATAGACTTTCTTCAAATTGGTAGGGTGTGGATACTTCCCGTATACCACCTTTTCTCTTATAATTAGTGGTCTCTACTTAATTATTTCCCTCGCACACATAGCCTCGACTTACGTCATCATTGGTATAGGTTATAACTTTGACTCACACTCCATTCTAAGCATCCAATTTTGATCAGCAATATTTACGCTCACCATCCCAAAGACCCTTATCCTTCTACTACTTCTGGCTCATGTGTTCAAATAATTTCAGGAACTCCTCATACTTTTTCTTCTTTCCACAACAAGAATATTGTAGCATATCGGGGCATTCATGCTTAAAGTGTTCTGTAGACCCACAATTATAACAAGTTCTATGTGGGAACTCAATTCTTCTACGTCCTCAGCTTCCATGGTCTTTAAATCCTCTTCGAAAGTATCTTTTGTGACTTCCTCCATCTATGTGCCCTTCATAATGATAGCCCTCATCCTTTGAATTTATTGCAATACTAGTCTAGTCCACACTAGTATTAATGGCATCATGTATTTGGTCAATCAATCTACAATCCTTAGTATTGTGAGTAGTAGAGGTGCAAATTTTTTAATAGTAAGACACATTCTTACGGATCGTGCACTACAATAGTGGACACCTACTTACATCATGATCTCTATGGTAGATCTCACAGTCTACCATCATCATGTGTACTGATCTCTGAGGACAACTATCCTTTATATGCCCTTCTACCTCACAATTTGTACACCATAACCCACTATGAGTCTCATGAGCCGAGTTTGCAGATAATTTCTCCAATTGCTTTTCCATTGCAGTAATTTGGGCTTCTAGGAATGGACTAACTCCTATATCAATGCTTCCTATTTCCTCTATGTGCAAGGAAAACTCCAAGGCCTCACATGGATTTTTGAAATTCATCTCGTGAAATTTCCCTCTGAGCGATGTGATCAATCCTCCAATGAACCATTGAGCATGTTATGAAGGATGAATGTCATAAGATAACTTGGATAGGAGATTATTGAAACACATGTCATACTCCCGCACACTCTCCACCATTCCTTTCTAAATCTCCTTCAATTCCTTGATGATTTTCTATTCAAACTCAGGTACATGGAACTCATTCAAAAAATCATTATGTAGCGTTATGCAATCCACCACTGTCTGGTGTGGGTCATACTTCATGTACCAGTTATGCACACATATTTACAATGAGGTTACAAACCGACTTGCTTTCCTCTCTCGGGAAGTGATCCCTTTCACGGGTCATAGTAACTCACACTTGTGTAAATGTTCAACAAAATCCTCAATGCCCTTGTAATTAGGTAAGTGAAGTGTTATCTCATAAAACACTTGTTGATGGTGTTGTGGACCTTTTTGCTAGATCCAGGACCTTGATTCCCTCTAATGTTACCTTTGTCACCAATCCCACTAGATCCACTAGTGCCAATGCCTCCAAATCCACTAGATCCTTCTCCTTTCATAGGCAAGAGGCCTAACACAATTGTGCCCTATGAACCCACCATCACACTAAACTATGTGTTGACAGTCTATCATACTGAACCACTCCTAAATGTGTTTCCCATGCCACTCCCAGAATCGATACTCGAACCTTGTGATCCCACACCTTGTCCAGAAAAAATTCCAAAAAAATACCCCCAAACATAGGAAATGACTGTGCAGCCATAGATGTACCAAATGAAAAATTATACCTCCTAGGGTCATTCGACTATGAATACTGATACTAACTGGATTATCAAAACTTATCTCAGCGACTAAAAAACTAAGTGCAAGGGTATGGTCACCATATGGGTTAAGATGTGTGCTTATGGATCTTCTCCTTTCTTCATACGATGAGATATATCTAGAAACCGAGGTGGTTTCTCTTCCACGCTTGCCAAGATGGGGTAGCTCAAACTACTCAGATCCCATGTCCTTCACGCGAACCTCAAATCCTTCCCACAATGTCTGCCTCCATAAATCCATCACTCCTGTAGCTTCACGTTATCTTACCAACTCCCTCTCTTGAGCTTCATTATAATTTATCCACCTCTCCTTTCTCTCCATTTCTGCTGTAATGTTTGTCATCCTTCTACCATGCCAATTTCCACGCCCGTGCCTAGCAGGAATTTAACCATCCATGGGAAAGGCTTCCAAACTCAAATTAATGACCAATATCTTGATAGCCAATGGAATAACACACAAGAATGATCCTCTAATCTCCTAAAGAACTCAAACTCATCAATCTCCGGAAAGAATACATAGAAATAATGTATTCTAAGGTATAACTAGTTAACACTCTACTCCACCAGCTTATCAACAACATGATTCCATGTGAAATCAGCATCCTCATGGGTCTAAATATGAGGTCTATTGTATCAACTCTTCCTTTATACATATGATGATATCCATTCATACAACTCTATTGGGAAATAGCAAAATAATGTCTCTTAGAGTTCATGATACAGGTTCTCCTCCACCCATTTTCATGCATCAAACTCAGATCCAGTATTGAACCTATGAGAAAACTCATCCTCTATGTTTTTGAGCTGCACTTCGACACTATCCAAGGTCAAGTGCTCCATCATCACACATTTCTCTCATAATAGCTTCAAAAGAGGTCCCAAAAATGGAACCAAGATGTATTCATTATTTTACCCTCAATACTTCTTTCTAACCCAAAGCGTGCAAGTCTATAATCCATCATACATTGGGTGCTCACCTGAGGCATGTGTGGGCACTTAGCCCCTCCTTTATGTGATCTTTGTAAGATATTTCTACCATTAATGGAGGATTATTTGCAGAAATAGAAGTACATTCACTTACTTTAAAAGGTAGAAGATGTAACTAGAATATCTACACATCAATGCATCACAAAATCTAAATAAACATTGCATGAAGCATAAGAAACCATATCTGAATCATGATAAGCCAAATAACATGAGGGTTTACACCCATAAACAATATGTATAGAATAGATCCATGTATATTGATTTAAAAGAGTCTCTAGTAGCCATACTACATTCAAAAGGGTCATCTCAAACCATATACATTAAATGACAAAGATCCAACCACTATAAACTAATCTTATCAGAGATCCTAACTATACTTTCCCATTATAGCCCTTGTTACAGACCCCAGTACACATACATATGCTTAATGGTATCCCTTACAACCCTCTATCACTAAGTACTCTAAACCCTAGCACCATGAACTCCAAACCCTTAGTATTTCTGCAGCACTTCATTACTCTCCTCCTCTTTCTCTACATTCTCTATGCATTCTCTCTTTATTTCTAAGAATCTTCCCAAGCACCTCTTTAAATAGGATCATCAACCACCACCATGACTTATCTTTTGAGAAGATCACATGCCAAGTGTTGATGTGGTCCTCCATTGGTGATTTCTTATCCTTTTGCAAACCTTCCACTAACTTAAATGATGCCTCTAGGAATATTCCCTGTATGGAATATCCTTTTCTTGAGCTCCAAGTTTCTAGGGTAGCACCTTATCTACTTATCACGCCTAGTCGGGTCCTCACATTTTTCCTCAAGTGAATTAATGATGTCAAATATGGCTAAGTCCTTTAAACTCTTGTTCTACCTCCCGTGTGCATCGTAGTTTCTCTTAAACCCTTCTTAAACCCCTTTTTCCTGTGCACTTTTCCCTAAGAACCCTTCTATGTATTGATCCTATGTGTACATTCCTCTTGGTACTTAGCCAATATTTTAGGGTCCAGTAGTTGTGGAATGCCATTGTACTATTCTAAGGTAGGACCTTTCAACAACATAGGGAAATTATGGAGCATGAGGTTTTAATCATGTGTAATGAGGTATCAAGCATGTCTAAAGTAACAAAGATATTTTTGAGGGTCCTCCTTTCTATTGAATTTTGAAAATTTAGGTAGTTCCCAATGCAAAGGATAAGGTTTAACAGGGACTAATGAATGGATGCACTCATTGAAAAAAAAATCATATGTGAATGATATTTTAGGACCCAAGGTGGTGTCTTCTAGGTTCACCAACCTACTTAAAACAACTTTCATAGGGTCATTGGATGTGTGGGGATGGGATATTGATTGGTGAGGTTAGGGATCATAAGAAGAGGAAGGATTGGGTTCAATAGGAGCTTGATGGTACTGAGGGTATGTAGGTGTTTGTGGAGGTGGTTGGTAAGGGGGAAGATAGTTGAAGGGATGTGATTGAATAGGCTAGGAGATAGGGTTTAGTTTAGAGACAAGGATATGATGAGAGAGATATGATTGTGTTGGTTGAGAAGTGGTTATGTTAGATTGGTTTTGCATGGGATGAGTGGGGATGTAATTATGAGGTGGTTGAGATACTTTGGTGGATTGATTAGGAAAGATATGGTGAAAGACACTCCGAGAGGACTTTGATGAGTTTCATTGATTCTAAAGGATGGGGTAGTGAGGTGATGACATTTACATGGATTTGGGATGTGGAGATAGGAACCAAAATTTTATCATGTTGTTTGGGTGGTGGGAGGAGGAGTTGGGATTCCTATAAATTTTGGGTAGGGGTGCTAATGATGAAATTGGAAGAGGAAGTGATGGGAATGGAAGAAGAGGGGGCAATGTTGATGTGAGGAAGATTGGGTGGAATGGGAGCCACTAGTTGAGTGGATTGATGAATTTAAAGGATTGGAGTGGAATATTCTGGGATTTAAGTTCACCTTGCACCATGGAAATCCCATTCATATATCTAGGGAAGAAAATGGAAAGTTAAGAGGTGAGGACTTGAGTGGATTCGGGTGATATAAGCATAGATTTGTTAAAGAGGGGTATTTTTATAGGAAGGTTTGTGGATTTACAAATAAGGTAGTCATGAAGAGTAATAGGGTTAACATCTAGGAGTTCCCGATACTCCAAACAACCACGAGGGATAATGGGAGGCCCAAAGATCTATAAGGAAGTGATAGATGAATTTATATCTAGTCTAGAAGGTACTAAATGGTGGTATTGGAAAGGATTGGTTTTAACATGGGAATGGGTCTGGACTGTAGAGGGATCACTAGAAGGAGCCATGGAAAAATTAGGTTATGGAATTGAAGAAGAAGTGATCAAAGGAGTGGTAGAAATAGTTGCAAGAGTGGATGTTTGTTAGGATAGGGATGTTGGATGAGATAGATTGTTCCATTTTTATTATAAATATAGTAAGAATGGGCATAAAATAAACAATAACCGATGCAGATGTTACTAAGATAAACAAGACAAGCATCAATTTTTTAATTATCTTGTTTATTAGAAGATGTGAAAAATAACAAGAAAAAGGCTCAAAGGGAACCTAGGAAATGAACGATCTAAGGCTGGTTTCAATATGTTTTGGATGGCATCCTCGATATACCCAAAGTTATGTGAGGAACAAATCTATAATGACTACTAGTACATGGCCTGATATAAGGGCCTACCCTTGTACTTCATGCACTTTGCATCGATAAGGGTGTCATATTCTTATCGATATACCAATAGTCAAAAATATTATAACATGGCCAGAACAACGCAAAGGGTGGCTTTCCTATTAGGTGATGAAATCCCAATATTTCCACCTAGTAGAATATGTTTAAGATGTGTAATTTTATGTGTGATTTTAGATGTGTGTGAGAGAAGTGGATGCAATAGATTACCTCCTACTTAGACTAGATGAGAAAATAAGTATGAAGGTGTTCATTTTTAAACCAAAATCCAAGTGTTATTTTTTATGAGATCACACAAAAAAGAGGTGGTAGAAGGATGCAAAAAGGAGAAAATTAGGACAAAAATGAAGAATTCCTAGATATCTCTTAACCCTTATTTATTACTTTAGCAAGTGCATTGTTGATTTAAGCAAGAAAACCACCACGCATGTGAGCAATTAAAGCTACAACCTGTGAGGTTAGTGCAAAGAAAGAGGGAAATAATAAAAATGCAAATGAAATAAAATAAAGGAATCACCAAGGAGGAAGGGTGGGTCCCACCATGCATGCCATAATTTTTTACGAGACTTCTTGTTCTGTTACAAGTTAATGTAAGGGGGTCCAAGAAATCAAGAAACTTGATATTGTGGGAGTGTTTAATGCTACCTCTTGATGTAGATGAAGATGGTGATGATGAATTTACAAGCAAAAATATCCTCTTCTCTATGATCTTGATGACCTGCACAGAAAAGAGAAATTAAACACAAAAAATATTAGTAAATAAGATGGTGGGTTACCTCATAAGGTCAGTCCCAAGAAAGTGACAACTTCCTAAGATAGATGTCGACCCACTTTTTATAATAAATATAAATAGATGATAAGTGATAAAATAATGAAGACAAAATAGATATAAGATGTAATAAATATGATGAGATAGATATCCAAAAATATAAATGTTGATAAAATAAAACCAAACCTAGTCGTCAACGGAAACACGAGATTGGTACTCACAGTTGATGGTGACCACTATAGAGCTGACTAGAAAAGATGTAGAGGATAGGACAAGAAATTATTCTCGGATGTTGGATTTGATTCAAGGATGGTAAGGAATAGAGATGATGTAACTGGGTGCATATCGATGAGGGATATTGTAGGATTGATGATGACTAGGTTGGGTCGACAAAGTGATCGGGGCCAAGAAAACTAGATTGGAGGTATCATATAGAGGGGATGACGACAGAAAATATTTCTCGGGATGACAAGGAATGTATGGGATAGAGGAAGATGTTGATCCGGATAGAGAAGAAGGATAAAAGAAGTTGGGTCGATGGTGACTAGGATGGTTTGATGGTGAGCAGAGAGGGGATTTAATATTTAGAAATATGGATGGATGGGAAAAGGGCCATGCAAAGGATCGAAAGATGTTGACAAATGGGATGAGTTCCAAGGTGAACTATAAACTTACAAAATGGAGATGGTGAATCAAAGAGAGATATCTAAATGAACTCAAAAACCTCAAATATCCATTGATAACATGTAAATAATGTCAAGTAAAATCAAAGCTAGTGGTTGTTGATCATAAGGATGAGAGGGAGCAGATAGAAATCGCAAGAAATCCTGAAATCTAAAAAAATTCAGCCATTTGAGAGGAGGGGTGGAGGTCTATAAATAAGGTAGATGACAACCACATGATTTTCCGATTCTTGGCGCATCTTGCACATGAAAAAAGGGGATAAATAATAATTGTTGGAATCCTAGGGTATTTATGGGTAAAATTAATGGGTGATTAAAAATAACATTAAGTTGAGGATGGATCGATTAAAGTGATTATATGGGATTAGGGATGGACTAAGGGGGATGGTGTTAAGGTATGATGAAATGAATTGAGAGGATTAATGGAGTTTGAGGGAGAAATAAGCATTTAGGAGGAAATAGAAATTTGAATAGGAAGAGGAGGATGAATGTACGAGATGATGAGTTAACATGGTATGGGAGGAAAATGTACTTGAAAATTGGTGTCTACAGTGTCTTACGGTGATATGCATGGTATAGAACTTAACATTTTTATCTACAATATCACCACCATCCCAAATGTTAATTCAATGAAGCAAAAGCTTTGTAGGATGCATCCTCACATCACATTAAGAATTGAAGAAGAACTTCAGTGTCTTCTTTCAATCGATTTCATACTACCTATCGATTATCCCCAATGGGTTTCCAATATTATACGTGTCACTAAATCCACTGGGAAACTATTCATTTGTACATACTTTTGGGACCTTAACCTCACTTGTCCAAAATATGATTTCCCCTACCTAACATCAATCACCTCATCGATATAATAAAAGGACACAAAATTTTGTCTCTTGTGGATGGTTTCTCTAGTTATAATCAAATCCTCATCGCACCAGAAGATCAACATAAGACATCCTTTATCACCTTGTGGCAAACCTTCTAATATAAAGTAATGCCTTTTGGCTTTAAAAATTCAAGAGTTACTTATCAACATGCCATAACATACATATTTCATGACCTCATCCACAAAACCATATAATACTATGTAGATGATATCTTAGGAAACTTTAAACACCGAAAATTCCATCTTGTTGTCCTTGGCATGATCTTTGTACCTCTACTAGAGTTCTTTCCCTACCTTAATCTAGATATATGTGCATTTGGAGTTCTCAAAGGAAAAATCCTAGTATTTATAGTTTCTATTACAAGAATTGATGTCAACCCCTACCAAGGTCAATGCCATTATCAAAATTCTACCTACATCTAATATTAAACAACTTTGTATCCTTCAAGGGAAACTTCAATCTATCCATCACTTTATCTCTCAACTAATAAACTGTTAACTTTTTTATCACCTTCTAAGGAAATGCATCCAGTTTAAGTGGGACGACAACTATCAACTGGCCTTTGACACCCTCAAATAATATATCTTATTACCACCAGTGCTTACACCTCCACATGAGGGGGATACCTTCTATCTATATATCTTTTTATTGATCATACCTTAGAATATGTTCTAGCACATCAAAATGAACAAGGTAAGAAGAATTTTGTCTCTTGCATTATATGCACCCTTCATGATTACAAAAACCATTATTCTCAAGTAGAAAATTATGTTGTTCGTTGTACTTTCAAACTTCCAAATTTCATCATTACCTCCTCAATCAAAAGACGTATCAGACACAAATTTTAATCCACTAAAGTACATGGAAATATAAACCATATCAAAATGATCGTATAACCAAATGGCTCATGGTCATGACAAAGTTTTACCTTGAATTTATCTCTCAAAATTCCATCAAGGGAAATATCATTGCTAATCATCTCTTGAAGCTCCCATTCCCATTAATCATCTACCTTGTGAAAAGTTTCTTGATGAATCTATTAACACCCTCGATCACGATAACACCCCTCTCAAAATGACCTTGTTTTTTCCAGATGAAAATGTAGATAAGGGGTGCTGGAATAGTCATAATAACCCATTGGGGCACCCCTATTCTATGCTCCTTAAAATTGAACTTCAATTACACAAATAATATGGTGGAATATGAGGCCCTCATCATGGTATGTCATACCATCACATTTATCACATCTACAAATCCTTAATAGCTACGAGGATTCTCATCTCATCATCAATCAAATCAAAGGTACATATCAATGTAAAAATGAGATCTTACAAAAATATAAATCCATCGTTGAAGACCTCTTGAAACTCTTTGATCATTACGAAATCTAAACTACCCCTCACTCATCTAATAAATTTGTGGATACCATGCTTCCCTATAATCTCTTATTCCTTTATCTCCAGATTTTTCCAAAATCATCATTATTTTACAAAAACTTAATCATCCATCTTATACCAACATTGATCTTCTAACCAAAAATAATATAGAAGATAGTGGATCTGATACTTGGTACACTTAGACACATTATTATATTTCCACAAGAAAAATACCTTCAGATCTATCTAGAAATGGTAAAATATATTTTTAACAATGTGCATCCCACTATGTCATACTAGGGGTATCATTTTTAAAAGAGTTTTGATGTCCTTGTCCTCCAATGTCTTAAATATCCAAAGGATCATCTAATTATCCAAGAATTCTATGATGGAATATGTGGTGGGAAATTTAACAGTTTATTTATTGCTAAATAAATCTTGTGGATGGGATACCATTGGCCTATGCTTCACTGATATTATTGTGACCATGTCAAGAACTACATCAAATGTCAACAACACTCCAATATTACACGCATCCTCAGTCACACTCTCAAACCAGCTCAATATTTTTGGCCCTTTTTAAAATGGGACTTGACCTCATTGGCCTTATTAACCTTTGTTCATCACAAAGATATATGTCCATCATCACAACAACTAAATATTTCACAAAATAGTTGGAATTGGTCCCTCTTATCTCCACTAAAAAGATAAGATTTTTGAATTCATCCATCATCATATTATCAATCACTTTGGTATCCATCATAAAATCATCACAAACAATGGTAAATCATTTAAAAATAAGAAGGTTTAAAAACTCTATGACACTTATAATATCAAACTCAATTTCTCCATACCCTACTATCCACAAGCTAATGACCAAGCTAAAGCAACTAGCAAAATACTTTTCAAAACCATTAACTAGGCTGGTAAATATTGGCACCTTCAAACCCCTTTGCATTGTGGGCCTATCAAACTAGTATTATAACCCCTACGAGTGCTACGGCCTATTCACTAGTTTACAACATTGAATTTTTATTCCCCTTGAAGTCACAGATTCCATCGTTACATGTCTCACTCAAACATTTCATTCGCGAAGAAGAATATAATCAAGAATGTCTATCACAAATTGAATTTTTAGATGGATTTCAAATAGCCACCCTCAAACATATCAACATCTATCAAGAACAAATCAAAAGATCATATAATAAACACCTCAAAGAATGTGGATTTAATGTTGGTGATCTTGTCCTCAAAGAAAACCAACATGTCACAAATATGGAAAAGAGTAAATGCATATTTTTTCTCCAAGTTGGCTCAGTCCCTACATCATCACTCATAAATATGGATCCGGAGCCTATCATTTTGCCTCTCTTGAGGGTAAACCTAAAAATGAACCTCTTAATTCCTTACACTTGTGACCTTTATATTGTTAATATATATACCTACAAAACCTTAGTCCAACTAAAATCCTCCATCCTCAAACTAACCACTTAAAATCCTTCACCTATGTAATGATCTAGAATCATGTGGTTTCTGTGAGTATAATTATTACAAAATTAAATATTGGCACCATGTCCCTTCTCATAACATAGTTCACATTGACAAGTCCCCTTCACACTAAAGGACCCTATAATCATTACTTCCCCATTTTAACCTATCCATAAAAAAACATGCCAAAGATACACATGTTATCTTATACACCAAACTCACCCTCCTCATATGGTCTCTTAGGCCCACCCTTATCTAAAAGAATAAAAATTAGTATGGGATATAAACCCTCTTATAAGACTGATCTCTCAAAGGATAGCTATCAAGACATCACTATCAAAGTCAAAATACTATTATAGAAAACTCCCTTGAAGGATTACTACCTAAAAATTCAAAAAATATATGGAAATAAAATCAAAATATTCTCTCATTGATCATATTTATAAATAAATCCTTGTCATCCTTGAAAGCATCCCACATTTATCAGCTTTCCCTTAAAAGACAGAAGCTTCCCGTATTGATTAGCTTGTGCACTATATAAAACAAAATTTGGGTTCAAGCCTAAAACCTCTAAGGAACACATAGTTCCTTGTATAAGATACCTAAAAACTTAAATGTATCTACCTCATCACATCCTAAATCCATCACACAACCTTGATGGACTACCTATTATTATTCATATATTTCTAGTAGTTAAGGTTGTAAGCGTGTTATCTAAAACCACCATTACATACATACCAAATTATATAAAAACACATCTTAACCATCCTCATATATACATCAATCAACAATATCAACATCAATCTAATCATATCTAAAATCCATCAAAAACACCATCATTATAACATAACCAGCATCATTTCTAAAATTACATATAAACATCACATCAAAATCATCAACACACGTTTCTTACACATTCGTATGCCAAAATAATATTATATATATATATATATATATATATAATTTTGATGTACATCTCATCAAAAATTAGGATCTTTGGCCCATACAATAAATCACATAGTGAACTATACATATGATATCCTCAAACCACCCACTCCTCCATTTGGATCCCTCTGAGGACCTCCAACATTCCCCATACTCGCTACTTGACCCGTTGTGATTTTAATCATGGGATTGCTACATTTTATCTATTGCAGAGGTAACTTGGGTATCCTCTCTCCTACTACTCTCTCATAATATATCAACTCCTCTCATAGGGATTGGTATCAAGCCATGCTCATTATACCTAGTGGCCCCATCTAAGCTCTAGCCCCCACTCTACCTAGTCTTCCTGTTGCTCCCGATCCTAGTGCTACCTCCACTCCAAACTCAACTATCCTTGAAAATTTTAGTGTACGACCATTCACACCAAAAAATTTCCTCAATAACTCTCGATGTTGATATTATTTATCATGCACTTGCTGAGATTACAATGACTCTAACTCTAGGGCGGCCACCCCCTGGTCCCTCTCATTCACCACCCCTATCAACATCGTCACCTCACTATCTAAGGAAGCTACTCAAACATCCCTATCACTTAACAACCTCCTAAGTCTCACCACCTCATCCTCTACACCCCCTCTTACCTACCCTATAACCACCTCCTCCATCACCACATCCTACTCCCCCTGCTCCACCCGCACCATCACAATCCTTGCCTCATGGGATATCATCTTCCCCTTCCACCACACAACATACTTGAGTCTCATCATGACATCATAAATATTTGAGGCTTTCACCTCCTCCTATGTCATCTCATGTACCTCCCACATCTAAACCATAGGTAACTCTATGTCCCCCTCCACTCTCCTATAAAAAATAGGATTTCTTGGTACATCATGTACCAAGCCAAACTATTTTCGTGCCCATCCAAACTGCACCACCTCCACCATCTCAACTCTTTAGCCCCACATCGAATTCTCCTACTACATCATCCATAGCTCATATTCATATCCTAACCATATAAGGAAACCCACATATAGACACCATACTACTTCATCTAACCTTAATCCATCCAATAAGATAACACAATACTCTAAATGTTGTGATACAACATCACGGAAAATTCACTCCTTCACTACAAAAATCCAACACAAAAATATTTATCTTGTCACATGTACCAAGGTAGGCCATGTGGCCTAATCACTCTAATATACTCATAGGCTCAACACTTTAAAAATTCACATCCAAACCAAATATCTACCCCACTAACCACTCCCAAAAATCCATGTACACATGTTCTAGTAGAGTTGGCCCCAAAGTAAAAATTGTTTGATACTCTATCATATCTACTACAACCCCTACTAGTTCACATAGAAAGAGGGCACCATAAGAATTTGGTAAAGCATAGCTCTTGATTCCCACCATGATCATAGTAATCGGGTACTCCTTGTTACCTCATCATATAAATAACTCTCAAAAGTAAAACACCCAACAAGATTTGTTATATCAAGGGTAGTATCCCCATACAACCATATCATCACTACCCCCATCCTATTTCATCAATCAACACAATCAGATCACCCTGAATAGGTAGCCACAAGATCCTATAAAAATCCTCCATGGTGATCATCATCTCCCCTATAGGTAATCATAATGTACATGTATCTAGGCCCCACCTCTCCAATAAAGCCACAATCATCTCCACATCTCGGTGAACACGCCTATAGTAGTATAATCCACCTAACTCCAACACCTCTAAGATCTATCACTCATCATATCCTATGTACTCCAAAAAATGACCTAAAAAAGATATCACTCTATCTCTCATTAATAATAACCTCTTTTCCTACATCCACAAACACAACAAAAATATAATTAGTCATTTTGATCCCAAATCATACTCAAATCAATAACTTATGAAAACATGTCAAATCAACACCAATATTTAGTAATCGGTACCAATCATATGTAATCGACGTCGATCCTTCGATTGATGTCAATATTATATCACACTATGGAAAATAAAATCTACTTAAAATATATTAAAAGATCACCTACCTCTATTTGTGATGGTCGTCATTTACTATGTCCACTCGCTTAGCCTCCATCTCTCAAAGAGAAAAATTCATAAATTTATAAAGAACATATTATAGCAAACACAATGACCATAATGATCTCTTCTAACCATCCACTACCTATATATAGGCCCTTCAACCCAATCGCCATCATTTTCTAATTAGAATCAACTCTCTTAAATCGGTATCGATTTACCCAATCGATGTTGATCCCTTATGAATTGCACATTCTTTTAATGTTGTGCTTCTGTTTTGGTCCCCCAAGTCCCTTTTCAAATAGAAAACTATATATCACATAAATAAAACTATTTTTATCAATCCACTATGGATTCCATAGCATCTCAGGAAAATTTTCTCATTGCTTCCTATAAGTCATACATTTATAGATCGAGAACCCATTGGTTTCCCTATCACTTGACTTATTAGTCGTGAATGCACACCCATGTGGCAACACAATTCATCCTAATCCAATGTATCCCAAATCCAAATGGATTCCATATCATTATGGGAGCCCTTTTCCCTTTGCTTCCTATAATTCATATGTCTATAGGTCAAGAAACCATTGGTTTCCTATCATTTTACTTATCGGGCATTTAAGACACCTTTGTGGAAACACACTTCATCTCAAGCCATTGTATTCCAAATCCACAACATATGCCATATCCTTATTGGAACCAATTTCCTATCACTTCCTAAAATTTATGCATCATGTTTTCATGTGAATTGACTAACCCAAAAATGCAAAAATTTACATCATGACAACTAAGCCACAAGATGAAAACATGCTTCAAAATCCTCCTAAATACCTCTCCTAGTCAGCTTACCTCTTATGTCATGGTCACCTTGTCCTTGAAAGTATTATTAATTCCTTGGATGAATATGTATTTTTTTCAAAATGGTGTGATAAGAGAAATTCTACCATTTAGTGAAGTG
The DNA here is from genome assembly GCA_018340775.1 of Taxus wallichiana var. yunnanensis. Taxonomy (NCBI): domain Eukaryota; kingdom Viridiplantae; phylum Streptophyta; class Pinopsida; order Cupressales; family Taxaceae; genus Taxus; species Taxus wallichiana. The sequence goes on along the minus strand of CM031243.1, from coordinate 221,140,069 downwards.
CAACAGAAGACTAGCTCTCGAGAAGGTCTAGAAAGGCCAATTTTGGCCATTTTAGGGCTTGTGTGCATCCTCCGAGAGGGGTATGAAAAGTCCTTAAGAATAAAGATGTGTAATAGGATATATTTAAATGTTTTATAATTAGTTTAGGAATATTTAGGAAATATTTGATGATTCAGGGACAGTTTCTTCAACAACGGTTTTTAGATGTAAGGAATGAACAATCAAATTGTGAACCTTGAATTCCCCAAATGATTCTAAGAGCTCTGTAAGGAGTTAAAATGTAATGAAATAGGAACCAAAAATATTTAATAATTATATACATGGGAGTATTATAAAATTTTATCTAATGTGTGATGATTCTTAAGCCAATTCAAACATTGTAGATGCCCCTCGCGATTCTAATAAAAGGGGGTATGTTTTGTATTATCAAGAATATTCAAGGTCTAATACCTATTCCATTATTCTTAGAATATTTTTAGAGTCAAATTCACATAGTGTTTGACCCCAAAATACCATCTTGAGCCTCCAAGGTGAAAATTTTATGTTCCGAGGCTATTTTAGGTAAGCAAAACTTGGCTTTCCAGAAATGGAAATGCACACTTTTGTCATCCTCTTTTCATAATTGTACCCTAAGATACATGGGGAAAATTAATAACATTAAATATCACCCTCATCCTCCTCACATAGGAACACTTTAGAGAAACTAGTGTCCCAAGTGTCCTATTTGTCTCGTTTGCCCCCTAGGACAAAGGGGACGGAGGGGACACAAAAGTGTGCCATCACTCCCACACTTTAAGAAAATATTTGTGTTCCTTGTGTCCCCCATGTCCCCAAGGGGAAAAATGGGACAAGAAATTGTGCCTTGTGCCTATTCTTATCTTCCGAACACTCACATGACCCCGCTTTCGGATTCATAAGCTCATTTTTCAGCTCCTATGCTCAACCACTCATCCCCCTTGATTTCACTTACACTCAACCATACCTGTGGGTGAAATTTTATACCCCTATTTTATCCACTATTAAGGGGATATAGGGGATGATAAATTGATCCTATTCCCAAGCACTAACTCCTCATCACTCATGTGACCTCTCTTGGCTCTCGCATGGTGTTTTCTTAGCTCCTCCATCTCACTCATCTACACTCTTGTGCTACTAGTGGTATTCATCCTGCTTCAGGAACAATTGGAAGCCCTTAATGTCACTTGTGTCCCCAATGCACCATGAAACCCATATTTAAAGCTCATGTTAACTCACATTTAACCCAACTTTGGTCTATGGTCAATAGGACATCATAAAATTGTTTTATAACTCATTTTCAAGTCATTTATTCACCATAGGTCGGCCATACACCATTACATTGTTGTAAAACCTTGAAAATTATCTATTTTTACCGAGATATTTTGGAAAAAAATCTAGGACAACCATATCCTTCAAAATATAGTTTTTGCATATCTCATTAATCTTTAAACTGATTGCACTAAAAATTTGTCAAATTACTCTTCCCCAAAATGCCTTTGGGAAGATTTTAGTTTCATACCATATTATGGCCTAGATATTTTGATAGATCAATCTGAAAACCCTAAAACTAATATTTTATTTTTGGATTTCCAAGAGTTCCATCAAATGAAAAATAGTGAAAATTGGATCATGAGATCCTTGTGCAGATCATCCAAACACAAGAATGACGGTTTGTCACAATATGACACTAGTAATTCAATGTTATAAAAATAGCACATGATTTGAATAGTGTGGTTCTAAACATATAAATTTTCCCAAATTTTTATACCCTTAACATGTAGAACATCCAAAAACAGGTGAGAGACCCGAAAGGGTAAACTAGACAACTTTCTAAAAAATAGTAGGTTTGAAAAAGTAGATGTACCAAAATAGAAAATTTATAAAAATACACAATAATATTAAATGGAAGTATTCTAAGTGTATTAGGATCTTCAGGGGAACAAGTATTGTGAAAATGTGTTAAAATTTCTAAAAATAGTAGTTCCTAACTCCACTTGTTAAAAATAGAAAGTTTTTGATTTGAGCCCAGAAAGTTACTAGTGCCTCTATTTTCACTCATATTGTTGATTTTTTCTATCACTTTGAGGTCAAAAATATGCTTCATGGCTTAAAAATAAAATTAAACCTTTAAAAGCTTTCAAATTTGATTAAGCTAAATGTGAATTTTATGCCTAATTTGAATGTTATTGTAGCAATAAATAAATAAACAATTAAGTACATAAATTAACCCAAGCAAACTAAGCCAAAATATATGAAACCCTAAGTGCAAAGAAGAGGTAAAATGACTTATCTCGATTCACATAAATCTCAAAGGTTTAGAGAGATAGAAGCTGGAAAATACAAAGCATCAATCGTTGCACCAAAGCTCATAAAAATGTAGATCTGGAAGAATAAGTTGGACCGGGGTGCACGAGAGGGACAATGGCACTGCGGGCACATTAGGCCTTTTTCTGGGTTCCCGGGTCTATGAAATTCTTATAAAAACTCCTTTGAGTGGTTTTTATTTTTTCTTTGTTGTTCACCTTTAGTCACTATGAGGTTGCATAGTGATTGCCGAATCGCTAGAAAACTACAATGAAGTATTGACCTATAAAACCCTCAAATAGACATCAAATCCTAAAAAAGAAAGATGTAGAATGATGGGTTGGATTGTCCTCATTTTTCACAATGGTGAACTTATGACTGAGCATTGCACTACATATTAGACCTAATGTAGTTCTCTTTGTGTGTATGTGTGTGGAATTATGCCCTATGTGGCTCTTGTGCGTGTCACACTTGATAGCGAGTAAAGTAGATAGATGTAAAGAAATGTAATAGATGTATGCATGGAATAGAATGAACTCCCCTCCTATGAAATTTATGTAGAATAACCAGCCCTTGTGTCCCTCGGATGGTGTTAGATAGATGCAATGAAGCTTTTATATGCTTGATGGATACAACCTTAGGTAGTGATAGCTAATGCTTAGTGCTTGGTCCTTTATTATGATCACATAACTTTATATTTATATGATTCCCTTGCTTGAATTTCATAATTAACCCCGAAAATTCTGAATACCAAAAAGATAAGATGCTCAAATGGCTAGAAGGGACCTTGAAAGTGTTAATAAAGTATACTTTGGGTTAGGGGTGCCCGAGGGGGTGAGGGCAACTAAAGTTGGCATCATGGTTGGGTGCTAGTGTCCAGGATGATAAATACTAAGGTATAAAAAGAAAATTGAGCAAGTAATAGTATAAGACCAAGAGAAGTAACATAAAGAAAAGAAAGGTGGCCAAAGACATGGGTTAGTTATTACTTTTATTACTTAGGAATCATATGAATAGTAGTATGCAATCAGGACTAGATAATTACCTAAAGTGTGTGATTTTGTGTCTACATTTTCCCCACTTTATGTTGGTGAGAAAAATCCTAGTAACATAAAGTAGATAGAGATCCATACCTAATAACCATGTAGATCGATGTTAAGGAGCATGCCAAGGGACATGACAGAGCATGGAGTGATAAAAAAAGTGAAGTGTGGATGTTATGGAGGAAAAACTACAAAAAGTGGTGATGAAAATGAACCTAGGGCAGAAACACATGTGTATATGTCGTGATATGCCTATTATTAATGTCAATTTTATTGTTGTTGATGTTGTGAATTATTTTTTTGTTGTTAAGTGACTACCATGTTGCATACGGATGGACCTACAAAAGATAAGAACAAAAAAGTAGTCAAATACACATGTATATGTCAAAAATGTGTAAAAACGTATGTAAGGAAAGTATGAAAAATTGAAAAAGAAACATGTGTACTTGATTTGTGATGAGGAAAGAGTATAGAAAGGATTTTGAAGATGTTGTAGATGAACATGTTTTTGAGCGATCACATGCCGCTTACGTCGGCCATGAGTTTTTGGTGATCTCACACCAATGATATGGAAGAAGTGTAGGGAGAAAATTCTAGTGTTATTCTCCAACCTTTAACTTTTTCCTGTAATGTAGGACACTGTACGTACCCAAAATTATAGGGTGCTGCACCACCAAAACAACGTAGCACGTGCCCCAATGATGATACAGGTCTCCTCGCAAGGTGTTCAAGATCTAGAAAAGCTCTCCAAGTATGTGTTAACATCCTGCATGTCCCACTTAGCCCCTGTGTGCTTTGTTGTTCTCTTTTCCCCTCTTTTTCTTTTTGTTTTGTTCTTCAGTTACAAAACCACTACCTTTCCTGGGCGGCAGTCTCGTAACCGCCACCTAAGCAAGGCAGTGGTCCTATAACTGCCGCCCTGCTCAGGGTGGCAATCCTTCACGCATTTTCCAGAATGTTCTTTTTAACGTGACTCACGTAAATTTCAACATTTACCAACTTTTTTCACCACCTTTTCTTGTATTTATGATTCTGGTTCCCTGGAATAGTGTTTTGGCATTGTTTATGGTTTAAGAGATCAATTTGGTTTTTACCTTTGGGTAAATGGAAATGCTATAAATAGCTGGCTTGTGCTCAAGCAAATGGCCCCTCAAATTTTCCTCTGAATTTCTCATTTCAATAGTTTAGCCTTTCAATTTTTCTTCTAGGATTCATAGTTTCATTTGTTTTATGCATACTTAGTATTGTTTAACTGTCAGAAAGCCACATATCCTCCTTATGCAAATGTTGTTATTATTTCATCCAATCAATTGGAGTATGATAGTTTGCTTTTCAAAAGGAAGCCATTAAAATTTTCAGGTTTTGGACATTTTATGTTGCATGACTCATAATAAATCCCGCTAGGAATTACATAAGCCAAGCTCTATACTCTTGCACTATCCCTCTCCTACTCGCATTGTATTCAGTTTATATCCTAAGCTGGCATTTCTCCAATATCTACTTCTATTAATGCTAGCATTACACGCTTTTCTGGGTCCACATGAGCACAAAGGAATGAGGAGATCACACTAAGGGGACAAGGTCACACACCATTGGATTTGCCACTATTCTGTAGAATCCAGGTTCTAGCTTTCAAAGTTCTAGTTAAAAGCATATCAAATAGAGTAGCCAATCATTTCATTTCAATTAATTTTACTTTCGATATTGCCAGGGAAGCTGTGGGGATTGATAGTTTCTGAGAAACTATGATTCACTCCTCACTTCTGAGGTAGGATCGAGAGTCTTTCAAATAGAGTAGATTAGTTATCAAGTTATTTAGAATAGATCTACAAATTACACAGACAAGTAACTATACTCGGTTGCTTTGTTTGTTTTAATTGTGTTATTAGTTTAGTTGTCAATTTTAGATATATTAGATAATTTCTCTTTAAAATATATTTAGTAGTTTATCAATAAGTATCAGACTTAGAAATATACGTAGATATATCTTGCATATTTAGTTTATTCTATCATTAGTTAGCTTTATATCATTTTCTTTTGTATGACAATCATGGGACCTAGAGAGCCCAGAGAATACGTATTCGAGCCAATCATGCCTCAACCCAATCTTATTATGGCAATAACTGATATAGATCAGAACCTTAGAATCCAAGTCTTCCGAACAACAATAGACTTACAACAGATCAGCTCACAGTTAAGCGGGTTAAATATAGAAGACGACCAAGCGCACACATTTTGGTCAAATCAGCCAAACTACATATTACCCTAGATAAATATCCATAATCTGTAGAAGGGCTTGAAAGAGAGCAAACATTTGGTTGTGACCCTTTGGTCCCATAGCCAGATGTAGGAGACACTCTCACAGACATAGATACTAGCTTAAGAATTCAGGTTGCAGGAACGCCTGTGAGATACTCTGAGAAGATTACACAACTGTTAATTCTAAACATAGAGGCCGAAAAGGCATACAACTATTGGATACTAGGGATTAGGGACTGATCCCGCACATGACCATAGCAGATCCACAACAACCACGAATCTATGGTTGTGACCCACAAATCTCACAACCCAACGAGTCCACAGGTCAATCAGACATAGATGTTAGCTTACGCACATTAGTATTCAGATCTACTCCACTTCTACCTATCATCATCACACAATTATCCTTGTTAGACATAGTAGCTAACAAAGCTAAAGATTTCTGGACTAGACCAGAGAATCGACCATAGAATCCACTATATATCCATCATCCATCATATGACCCTATCTGGAGACATACATGAAACCATCCCAGGTCATTTTCCACGTATCCCACAACCTATAGATCGATCATGCCAGAGCTCGATATTGATTGGAGCCTTCGAGCAGTCATCCTTGCCAACCGATCTATCATGCCAGTTCAGGTTAGGAGGGCCTTCTTTGCCTTAGATTCGTAGATTCCACTGTGTGTGTCGAAGACATAAGATTGCTTGACTAGTTTGCCTATACCCCATGTATATTCCATCCCCACTGGCTGTCTCGGCACGACCTCGGGAGGTCAGGTATGAGGAAGAGTTACTTGTAGATTCCCATGCTTGCTTGTCACTTTTCCATCATACGACACCACTACAAATGGTGTGTAAAATTCAATCCAACGTTAAAGTTCTAAGGATCCGTATGTCTTTGTGTAAAATCCATTGTGTGTTGAGTTTTGTAGACTATGCTAAGCTATCAAAACATTGTGTAATTACGCCCGGTTATAGGAATCTAGGAATGGTCATGTTGTGCTAAGGAACCAAGTCTCGATTATGAGCCACAAACTGAAAATACTTTGGTGTACCAAGATTGTGATGTGTTGTGTAATGACTGTAAACTTTTATACGAGGTGACTAATTCACCCAAATGATGCCCCCATCTTTTGTGGTGCATGCGATGTCGTTGAAGGAGTATGTGTCCCAAAAGAGAATTGACCATTGTGCTGAAAATGTGCCATGTATGGGGAAGGGAATGTGCTTGGTAGAAACCAATAACATGGAAACAAATTTTATGGGAGACAAGTGTTAGTACAAGAAAAGACAAACACACATGTATAATACAAAATGTATGCTACGCAGACAATAAGTAAGCTAAGATGAAAGAAGACAATGTAAACACGCAAGAAGACAATGTAGACCATGAAAATTAGGTTGTAAACATGGTACGCCACTCACAATGTTGCAAGATAATTAATGCTAATGAATCCAAAAGAAAACAATGTGCATACAAGACAAAGGGAAAATCCTGAAAACAATTGCAATCAATGACAAACAATGTAATAGAAAGAAAATACACATAAAAGACAAATTTTGCATATGAAGCACCTATTAGTATGTTAGAAAGATGAAAAATTATGTCAAATCTCGTATAATTATATATATAAAGTAAAGTGCTATGAAAAATGAAACAATAGAACCTGTAATGTACAAATGTGGATGCCCCAGAGACATTATGGGACTAGTAATAGGTACTACACAAAGCATCCATGTTGCATGCGACAGATCTGTATGATATGTTATCAAAACTAGAAAGGAAATTTAACATGCATGTGGGTATGATAAATACAATTATATACAAGATATCTATCTAACATGTGTAATAAAGTGAACATGTAAGAAAAAGTAAGAAAGACAAAATACAACCAAGATATGGAGCATGTTGTGGATGAGATGGAATGGAATGTAGTGTGAATGATAGGAGCAATGTGCCCCCAAGTGGATGTGTATGTATGAGATGAGTTTCATTTATATATACCCCTCAATAGTAAAAATGAACCGTAAATGAGAGTGCATCATCGGGAAATGGTTTGAATGTGTACGATAAAAAGATGTGATCATCAAAGCGTAAAGTTTAGGGTGTAAGGGTGTTAGTGAGTGATTAAATGTGTGACTATGATGAGGTTAATTTTAAATGGAAACCCTTAGTAGTAGAGTATGAAATTTGGAACTAGAGTGCATCATATGCTAATGACCGCAATGCATAGAAGTAGATGTAAGAGATGTAGTGCAAATGTGTATAGTGAATAAAATACAAAATGTATAGTAGATGTTGTGAGAGAATATTTCCTAAGTGTATGATGTGTGATGCATGAAGTATGTAGTATGTAAAGTCCAATGTATAATGTGTAGTATGTGAGGTTCATGTGTATAATATTCCCTCAAAAGTCAAGTGTGAACCATAGCACAAGATTGTATCTTCAAGTAATGATGATATTAGTGTGTATGTTGTGTGTAAATATCTAGGTGTGATGTGATGAGAGTATAAGATGTGTGTTGATGTTAGATTTAGGAGAGAATAAATTTGATTCCCCGAGTGTGTTATGGTGAGTTTACTATCCAATAAAAGTGAAAGATGAAGGCCCTCCACCCAATGTTAGCGAAGATGAAGGTGTGTGAACATGCTTTAAGACTACTAGTGTATAAGATAGATGTTGTGCAGGTGGATGAATCCTTTATACATGTGACCAATGAACATATGGTGGCCACCTTTGTGTGATAAAATGTGGAGGTGATTTAGACCTATGTGAAGAAAAGTGTGGAGGCTATGGATTCCTATGTGTACGCGATCTCGGAGGTAATGAACACCTTCGTGGAGTGAAATGAGGTGGTTAAGTATGCCTAGATATAGGATTTTTCCTCATGATGGACCTAGACTGATGTAATGGAATAACAGAGTGATGATACTACATAGGTCGTGTGTAAACAGGAGAGTTAGGAGTATATTGTTCTTTAAGATCGATAGGCCACAAGGAACTAGATGTAGTAGGTGATGCAATGGCAACCTTAAGAGAAGGTGGCGACCATGGAGTGGATGAAGGCACACAATTGATAAAGATGACTTGATTTTTGTGAATGAACTTCATACATAAGTGATTCATGGAGATGATAGATTGAGACCTGTGAATCCAATTAAGACCTAAGAGCATGTCACACCCTTCGATTGTTTGTGCTATAAGGAAGGGCACAAACATGGTGAGAGGACCAACAATAACATGAATTTGGATGACCACATATGATTTATCTATTGGATATCCAATTTTTGAGAGTGGATAGCCAATAGAAATAATAAATGGAATGGAACATGCGCTATTACGCCATGATGGATCAATTTTGGTATTATTGATAGTGATGGATGTAATAGAAGTGTTAATGTGTAAGTGATCAGAAGAGAATACAACATGATAATCATGATCAGAGAAAGAAATGATTGGTGGAGAAATGTCAATATGAGAAACTAGGAAATCAAGATCCCCCGATGTAGGAGGAGGCACTACGTAATATGTATGATTAGCTAAGGAATCAACCACTTTCTTGTCATGTTTTGGAAGTGGATTATTGAATATTTTGAGCTTATGATTTTCATTGAATGGTGTAGAGGCCATAGGATTTAGAAGCTCAAGTTTTTTTATCATCGATAATATCTTGGATGATAGTGTGAAGTTTGAAACACCTATCTGTAGAATGTACGACACATTGATGATAGTCACATCAAAATTTCTCATTGTAATTTTGACCTTTTGGGTAAGATGGATCTAAGTTGAGTAGAGGAGGAAGTGTAATAATATTTCTCTCAAGAATTTTTATAATATAATATGTCGAGAAATAGTCAACTTTATATATGTATGCTTAGGTGGTTGACATTGGATTTCCTTGGTGTTAGAGACAACGTTGACAATGAATTTAGCTTCAGTAGATTTTGCGGTTGGTTTAAAAGTTATTTTACTTTGAAATCATGTAGAAGATGAATCTTTCTCATGATACTTAAGCTTTCCAAAAGATAATATTTTAGTTTCATGTAGCTTGAGAGTGTGGCACAATTTATCAAATGAGGGAGATGTCTTAAATATAATGCTCTCCTGAAGAGGTGGTAATAGAATTTTAATGAATAAGTCTTGAAGCTTAGAGTCCACAAGCATATTATACATCTTATCTAGGTTGTTTTTATATCGTAATACACAATCCTCTAGATGTTCATTAGACCTTTGTTTTAAGTTGTGTAAGTTACACATATGAAATCTTAGAGCTGATATTGATAAATAAATGAGTGAGAAAATCATTTTCTAGATACGTGAAATATGTTACTAAGTAGACACATAGGTCATAGAACAAATGCATCACATAATCATAGAGACTACAAAGAAAGATCTTAGCTAAAAGAATGTGATCATCCACAAAATCTAGACAGGCCACATGAAATTCTTGGATATTCTCTTGTGGGTCACGATGGCCATTGAAAATGGGTATCTTAGGGGTGACAAAATTAGGTGGAAGTGAGTAAGAAGATATGGTGGGTGCGAATGGAGTGTGTAGTAAGAGAGTGGAATCCAAAGATGGAGATGCATGAGAAGTATCCTATTGCAATTGGTGGATTTGTGCTTGGAGGTCTTGATAAAGAGAGGATAAATCTTGAGTGCCAATGGAATAAACTTGTTGTGTGTGAGAAATAAGGGGTGGAGTGAAGTGATTGGTGGGAGTAGGAACTAAAACAGGAATAGTGGATGTAGGCGGAAGAGTGGAAACAAGCAATTGAGTGGAAATGGAAGTGGGGATGGCAGCAAAAGTAGTAATTTCTACAAATTGGTGGCCTCCTCACAAGAAGAATATAAAAGAAAGTATAGATCTTGGGGATGCTTAGAGATATGATCATTAAGGGATTTAATATGGTCTTCAGTAAATTCATCATAAGATTGAGCCATAGTGATAAGAGGATAAGAACTCTAAATGGAAGGTGGATTCAAAGATCGGGTTCACCAAATTGATTAAAATAAGTGTGAATGTTATGCCTAAACTGAATTTTTATTATAGTAGTAAATAAATAAACAATTAAGTACGAAAAATAACCCAAGCAAACTAAGACAAAATATATGAAAATCTAAGTGAAAAAGGAGGTAAAATGACTTATCTAATTCACATAAATCCCAAAGGTGTATACATCTAGAGATCTAGAAAATATGAAACAATGACTATCACACCGAAGCCCAAAAAAATGTAGAACTGGAAGAATAAGCTGGACTGGGGTGCCTAGAGAGGGATAGGGGTCCTGTGGGTACCCTAGGCCCATTTCTTGAGGCTTGGGTCTACATAAATGCTTAGAATACCTCCTTTTAGTGGTCACTATTTGTTTTTTTTTCTCCTTTGGTCTCTATGAGGTTTCACAGTGATCACCAAAGTTGCTGGAAACCCGAAATGAAGTATCGACCTACAAAACCCGTAAATAGACATCAAATTCTAAAAACAAAAGATGTAGAATGAGGGGTCAGATTGTCCTCAACTATCACAATGGTGAACTTATGACTAAGCATTTCACTACATCTTATACCCAATGTAGTTATGTGTGTGTGTATGTGTGTGTGGAATCATTCCCTACATGGATTTTGTGTGTGTCACAATTGATAGCAAGAAAAATAGATAGATGTAAAGAAATGTAATAGATGTGTGCATGGAATATAATGAACTTACCTCCTATGAAGTTTATACATAATAACCATCCATTGTGTTCCTTGGATGGTTCTAGATGGATGAAATGAAGTTCTTAGATGCTTGATGGATGAAACCTTAGGTAGTGATAATTAATGCTTAGTGTTCGGTCCTTTATTATGATCCATTCTTGTTTCATAATTAACCTGAAAATTCCAACTACCAAATATATAAGAGTCTTAAACGGCTAGAAAGAACCCAAAAAGTGTGAATAAAGTATACTGAGGTTAGGGGCACCCAAAAGGGATGAGGGTGCTTTGCACTAGCGTCTTGGCTAGGCGCTAGTGTTAGGATGATAAATTCTGAGGTATAAAAATGAAGACTAAGCAAGTAAGGGTGTAAGACCAAGAGAAGTAACATAAAGCAAAGAAATGTGGCCAAAAACATGGGTTAATTAGTGCTTTTCTTACTTAGGAATCATATGAATCATAGTATACAATCAAGACTAGATAATTACCTAAAGTGCATGATTTTTGTCTACAAAATTATCCTAAAGAGTCATTTTCATCACATTAGTGTCAAGGAGCATATCAAAGAACATCGGGGTGTAGTAGGTGAAAACATGAACATTATGAGGTTGGAATTTTTTTTTAAAAGAATCAAGAGATCCATTGAAATTCAAATTCATTAGAAGGGTGATCATCATAATCATGAGAAGAGAATATCAGTTTGATTGAGGAAGGAAGTCAACTCAATCAATGCATACACTTTGAAGTGTTTCTAAACACTTGATCCATTCTTAATAATGAGCAAACCTCTTACAGTCAAAGGAGGAGGAATTTGCAATGTCTTGGTGTAATTTGGATGTCAAAACATATAACTCATCGTCATGCTCCATTTATAGGTAATCCATTCCATCTCGAAGAAATATTTTCATTCCCAAAAGGAAGTAAATTAACCAAAAGGGTGTTTAGATGTTGTAGGCGTGATTTCACTCAAGTATCATATTGGTCGGGAATTCAATTATGAAGTGGGAAATGGTATTACTATGATAAAAAATGAAATGAGAGATTCATGGAGTAAGTTAAGGGTCATCTCTTCGAGAATAAATTCAAAGTGAGATAGTCAGAACATCCATGTACTCAAACCATCAGGTGGGAAGAATCAAGGAATCATCTTCTCCCATGGGAAACATTTGAGCATGAAGGTGTGTAATCATCCCAGTCTAATTTCTTTCAAGTACTCTAGATTAAGCAAGCTCAAATAGTTGATCTTCATGTGGGGCACTTTGTATGCAAGAATGATAAATCATCCCCATTTCCTTCTAATGTCATTCACAATAGTATTCTTAAACACTCAATCAAACTCTTGGTAATGTGGTCACTCCCCAAAAGAAGAAACATCACAACAAAATATCATTTCATTGTAACCAATAACCATTAAACAAGAATATTCAAAAATAAAGATAATGAAAATAGGGTAAACAGAGGTTTCTATTCTGGGAAGCTTCATAAGAAGGTGAGATTCATTGAAAAACATATTGGAGCTCAAAATTACACCCTTCCATGAGTCATAGAAAACTCGATATTTTAAGGAAATATCGACTTGTCTCCAAGTTGTGGGACCTTGTGAAATGGTACAAATATCCATAGAAGGTCGGTTCCTCTACCTAATATTAATGCTAAAAATAATCTTAATGTAGAAATAAAATCCTAAACTAAACATGCCAAAGGACTAGGGTTAGAAGGAGATGCGAAAAGGAAAATCCTAAGGTAAAAGGGGCAGAATAACACTAGAAAAAGGAGGTAAGATATCTCCACAAGGGGAAGAAAAGAGAGAAAATAATGGGATATAGGGTAGATGTACGATGGAAAAGTGACATGCGAGCATGAGAATCTACAAGTAACTCTTCCTCACACCCGACCTCCCGAGGTCGTGCCGAGATAGCCGGTGAGGATGGAATACACGCGGGATGCAGATAAGCTAATTAGGTAATCTTATGTCTTCAACACACAATAGTGGGATCTACGAATCTAAGGAAAATAAGGCCCTCCTAACCTAAACTGATGTGATAGATCATTCGGCGAGGATAGCTGCTCGAAGGCTCCAATCAATATCGAGCTCTACCGTGATCAATCTATGGGTTGTGGAATATGTGGAAGATGACCTGTGGGTGTTTCGTATATATCTCCCGACAAGGTCATGAAAATGGAATGGCTAAATGTGTAGTGGATCTTTTGGTGCTTTATGGATGATTCTCTAGCCTAGTCTAGAAATCTTTAGCTTGGTTAGTTGTTATGTTTAATAATGATAGTTGTGTGATGATGTCTAGTGGGAGTGGAGAGGACCTAAATACTAATGTTTGCAAACCAACATCAACGTTGGATTGATTTGTAGGCCCATTGGGTTGTGGGACCTGGATCACAACCGTAAGTTCGCTCTCTTTCAGGTCCTTCTACAGTCATACGGATATCTATCAAGGTAGTCTATAATTTGGCTGATTTGACCAGAATGTGTGTGCTTTGTCATCTTCTATGTTTAATCCTCTTAACTGTGTGCTGATTTATTGTAGGTCTATAGTTGTTCGGAAGACCTAAATTCTGATATTTTGGTCTATGTCGGTTATTCCCAGTAACAATATTTGGTTGAGGAATGATTGGCTCAAAAATGTATTCCTTGGCTCCCTAGGTCCCATGATTGTCATATAAGATAAATATAAGCCTAACTGAAATGAAATAAACTAATTATGCAAAATATATCTACAACATATATATATATATATATATATATATATATATATTCCTCTATTTTTTTATTTTTGATAGAATTTTGAATAGAATTGAAAGAGCAACTAATCTAATACATTCAGAAAATGACAACTAATCTAATAACAAAATTAAAACAAGCAAGGTAGCCCTGGTGTAGCTACTTGCCTGTGCAGTTGTGAGTTTATCCTAAATAACTAGATAGCTGATTAACTTAATTGAAAGATTCTCGATCCTACCTTAGAAGTGAGGAATGAATCATAGTTTCTCAGAAACTATCAATCCCCACAGCTTCCCTAGAAATATTGAAAATGAAACTTAACTGAAATGAAATATTTCACTACTCTATTTGATATGTTTTAACTAGAACTTTGATAGATAAAACCTGGAATTTATAGAACAGTGGTGAATCCAGTAGTGTATGATTTTGTCCCCTCAGAATGATCTCCTTATTCCTTCATGTTCACATGAGTCCAGAAGAGCATGTATATGCTAGCATCAAAACAAAAATTATTTTGAACAATGGCAGCTTTGGATATAGACCAAATAAAATACAAGTAGGAGAGGGACAACGCAAGTGACAGAGCTTGGCGTATGTAATTCCTAGCGGGTTTTATTGTGGGAATACAACACAAGTGTACCAAGAGACTATAGAATATACCTTCTGTGAATAACACAACTTGCAACTCTAATGGATTTAATCTACAAATGACACTACTCTGCTCTAAACTAGTTTGTATGAACAACAATGAACAAGACCGAAGAAAGAAGGTCGAATGGCTTCCAACAATGAAAAAGGAAAAACTAGCATGGATGCAAACATGAAAAAAAATGAGCTCTAAACAAGAAATTGAAAGACTAAACAATGGAAATGAGAAGTTGAGGGGCCATTTTCTTGAAAACAAGCTGGATATTTATAGATTTCACATTCACCCAAAGGTAATTCCCATTAGAACTCTTTTACCATTAAACAATGAAGAAACACTATTCCAGGGAACATAAAACATTAATACGAGCTAAGGCGGTTGAGAAAAGTTGGTGAAAGTTGAAAAATTATGCAAGTCGTGATCAAAGGAGCATGCTAGAAAATGTGTGAAGGACTGCCACTCTAAGTAGGGCGGCGGTTACGGGACCGCCACCTTGGTAGGGCAATGATTTCGTCACTAAAGGTCTAAAAGCTTAGAAAAAGAATAAAGTGAAGCACAAGGAAATTGGATAAAGCATTTGGGATGTTAACATATACTTTGTGAGCTTCTTTGGATCCTGAACACCTTGCGAGGTGACCTATATCATCATTGGGGCATGTGTAACATCATTCGGTGGTACAGTACCCTACAATTTTGGGTATGTACATATTGCACCTCGAGAGAATTGTTTTAACCATGAAGAGGTGTAAAACGGTGGGTCCAAGTATGGCGGTCCCAAAATGGGAAGCTAGAAATTATACCTGACACGCCCATGTGTCAAAATGTTGCCATCTAAGTTCCCACTACCTACAAAATGGAAAGAGGACTCAAGTGTAGATAGATAAAATAAATTGAAAAATAAATACTAAATTAGTATGAAATGAGGACTTACCATTTACACGGGGATGAGAACTTACCTCCTTGGCGCTCTAAACCTGCGAAAGGGGCATTCAAAATGAGTCAAAACACCATATATATATAAAATGGGACCATTTTCCTATTCATTTGCACATGTTGATTTGATAGTTTTTGAGCTCTGGGACCCACGGTGACGGTTTTCAACGAGAGTATAGTCGAAACGTTCATATCGAGATAGCAATCATGCCTCCACGAGCAGAACCTTGACCCACGAGATCTCAAGTTAGTTCTTCTCGATTTAATGTTTTTGCACCCAAAATGTAAAAATGATGAAAACTTTGTCATGGGGGTTATTTTTAGAAATGTCAATTTTAAATGTGTCTCTTAGGGGGCGCCTAATGGGTAGGCTTTTGTTTTAGCTAAAATAGTCAATTTTTGTATTTTTAAGCATTTTTAGGGCATGTGACCCGTTTGTAGTCACGGGACAAGACCACCACCCTGAGCAGGGTGGTAATTACAAGACCACTACCTTTGAAGGCAGTGGTTATGGAATGACCATCATGCTCGGGCGGCGGCTTCTCTACGATTATCAAAACAACACTAGTTTAAGTTTATTTTTGCATTTTTAGTATTCTTACTTGCTTTAATGATTTTTCCAATGTAATCTTGGCACTAACTTGCTTCTTTTTACGTGTTTTTGGGTGTTTTATAGAAGAAGGAAGAGTACATTAGATGGATCCAAGAGAGGGAGTGTGATTGGCTTCCAGCAGTGTTAGATGCACTCTCTCAGGCTGAGTAGGATACTCTCCAGAGGGTAGGCATATTGAGGATTGCACGGGTCCCCCATGTTGCACCTGCCAGTCACATATTATGTGACTTATTTTCTTATTGGGATGCAGATCAAAACACCTTCTGATTTCCAAGTGTTAGGGGTGAGTGGACTATCACCCTAGAGGATGTCTACCGTATTTTGGGAGTCCCGATTATTGGGAGGAGAATTTCATTTGATACAACAGTATCCAGAGCTCAGGTGACTTAGTGGGCCACCTATATGGGAGACGCAGTTGTCTCTACTAGTTCGAAGAAGGGGGTGAAGGTCCATTCTATTCCTAGCTTGCCCATCCCTCTGATCTATTAGGCCATTATGGGCATCCTTGCTTCGAGATTGATCGGGGACAAGGGAGGGGATACTTTTCTCTATTGTTGGGCCCCCATCATCGCACAGATTGAGGCACATGGTCAGATTTATGCCTAGGGAGCTGATATACTTGGGACCACCTATCACAACTTATACAAGGTGGTTCAATTATAGGGACAATCATTAAGCCATCCAACCTTAGTTATGAGCTGGGTCTATGAGCGCATCATCCCTTATGGGAGAGGCGTAGAGGTGGAGGATTCCGGGGTTGTGAGGGTAGCTAGATGGACAAAGATAACAGAGCTTAGAGCAACCCACCAGCCAGTTGCTTCCCTGACTACTGAGAATATGGAGGCCACACCTTATCAGGCCATGGCGGGGTTGTGGGGCAAGGAGACCTTTACTTTGATTTCCTTCTCTACTACAGGACAACTTGTGGTTAGGACGGGGAAGGTAGAGACACACCCCTTTGATCGAGTACCTCAGTAATTCAACCTTGCTTATATTGACACGCTTCCCCGGTGGTGCTAGTGTGTTCGATCAGTTCAGGGAGGCTAGGGAATTCCTAGAGGCCGTGGTTGGACCATTATTACTCATGGCATCCCTATTGCAGCCGGGAGGGTGGTACATGCTCGAGAGAGAGCCGGTGCTCCTCAAGAACCTTTACTTTTGATTTCCGCTGGTCTTTCCCATAGCAGTGATGACCCCATTGATATAGATTCTGAGCCTGAGGAGTTCACAGGGGGAGATATGGAGGAGGAGACCGAGGACATGGAGATCAGCGAGTCAGGTGGGGAAGAGGATAGTGATCCCAAGTGGCATGACACATAGGAGATCCTACAGGGTGAAAGGGAAGAGCAGAACACGGAGAGAGTGACTCTAGTCTCAGAGGAGTTACTTTCTTAGGACCTAAGTAGAGAAGATGAGTCCATGGTAGGATGCCATGTTGTCCCAGGTATAGGAGGAGGACATTAGTCGGCGCGGCGTTCATGGCAAGCATGGATCCTAGAGATCCTTCTTGGAGGCTTGGAGATCCGAGTGAGTTGTCACTCTTCTTTTGATATTTTTTTTAGCTAGGATTTCCTTAGTTGTTATCTCTCTTTTTTCATCCTTGGTTTCACCTTTTGATCATTTTCTAATTTGTTTTCTCCTTTTCTTGCGAATCTTTTTGATGAGTGGTGAGACTTGATTCGCTAGGTATGTACTGATACCCTGATGCTCCCCACGGAGAAGACTCATGCCAAGCTATCCGTGGATACAGGGGAGCCTTTAGCAGTCGGTAGGCATACCGATGTTTTTTCCCCTGTCTAGCATGTGGCCAAGATGGTGACTTCCCTTCATGCTAAGGTAGTCGGGTATAGGGCTGCAAAGCACCTGATGAGGAGGAGCCGCTCTCATAGCGAGGCTACAGCTATTGTTCGGGACCATGAGCCCTCAGTGCACTCAGAGCGCCGGCATAGCCGGAGTCCTAGACGTGATCGTGTGCCTTCTAAGGGATCCCATAGGGATTGAGAGGCCACTTGGCTCTTTTTGTAGTGACCTTTGTTAGGTTGTTTATATGAGTATTTTGTACTTTTCGGGCTCATTGAGCGTTTTGACCATGCCTAGTGCATGATGGCATTGTACATGAAACTTGATTATATATATATATATATATATATATATATATATATATCTTTGGATCTAAACTCTTGGTATCTTGAATTTTGTGACTCATTTTCTAAATGTGTTGTTAGAAATTTTTAGAATATTTGCTTTTCATGTTTCCAGAATGTATGCAATGGACAACAAATGATAGTAAATAGAATGTTTTACTTTATATGTTTTTGTCATGCTGATGTGAGATGATACTAACATATGGTAGTACTGAAATTTTGAACTCTTTGGGAAACGTTTGTAATTCCTTCTTATATTGGAAAAATGTGATGAATGCATAGTGATAAAGAGATGAACTTGCCCTAATCCCAAATCCACACAACTAGTAAGACGTGAGGGCTCAACACCAAGAATTAGGAAGGGCACAAGTTGTATGAGCTTGATTGAATAGAATGATGAGAGATAGACAAACCAAGAACAAGAACCAAATTTGGACCTACACACCTACCCTACTCAGAACTACTACTAAGCTTAGAAGGCCACTTACTTTTCAGTTTATCTAGACTTAGATTCATAAATGGCAACCTGGTTGACAAAATCTGGTTTTGAGGTTTTGATCTCTTTGGAATTTGAATGTTTGGATATTTTCTTTCTCTTAACATAATTTGACTTGTGTTTTTAGCATACCAAGATTTGTTAGTTTGTGTGACTAGACCCCCCACACCCCACCTCACGCTACTAGTAAGAAGCATGGGTTTGTCACCAAAGGCAAGATATAGGCAAGTAAGGGCACTTCTTTCCTTTCCCAACCTCACATCACCAGTAAGAGATGTGGGCTTATCACCGAAGGTTGATGGGGAAAATAAGTGTGTAAAATAAAATATTTTGTTTGCTTGGTGCTTTTGATTTCATTTGACATTTCTGATCTAAGACTTTAGGATATCCTTTCATTCCAAGAGATTTTAAGAGGGATAGATGTGACACCAAGAAGCTTCCAGAACAGACCGTAGGCAAGGACAACTTTACCTAGTAGAAAGAAAGAGCAAAGCCAAGTATGTAGGTCTTGGTATGGTTTTCATCAATGTTTGTTTGTTGAAATTGATGAGAAGATTTGAAAATATTTGATGATGTTTGAAGAGATGTGATATGAATATTTTTTCCAATATCTTCATAAATTTGTAACAGTTTTTTTAAGAGTAAGCTCCTGAACTATCATTTTTATGAAATGGACAAAATGAAGCAGCTAAAATACTAATGCAATGTAGGTAGCTATAATGTACTAGCAATGAATTTGAAATTTTATGCGTAAAACTACTTAAGGTGCAAGGAATTGACAGTTTCACCAAATTCCTCACCTTCTAGTGTGCACAAGAGATACACATTGTTTCGTAGTCCTTCATGACTCGGTATGGGCCCAACCATTTGGGCTAGAACTTTCTTCCTTCACCGGTTTTCTTATCGATCCGACTGTCTAGTCTTAGAACTAGATCTCCTTCATATATTTCTCACTCATAGACTTTTTTGTTATATTTCTAGCACATCTAGTCAACATAGGCTCTGTGTCGTTGTTCGGTGTTTAACCTGGCCTCGTCAAGGATTTCTAGTTGAGAGAGGCATGCCTCCCTATAAGCTTCCTCATCCAGAATCCCTTGTAATGAGATGCGGAGACTGGGTATTTCAACCTCAACCGGGAGAACTACTTCTGGCCTGAATACTAGTGAAAAAGGAGTTTCTCCTATTGGTGTTCTTATTGAGGTTTGGTGGGCCCACAAGGCCGGATATAGTTTTAAATTCCAATCTCATTTGTTCTCCTTTACCATTTTGAGGAGAATAGCTTTCAACATTTTGTTTGTCACTTCAGCCTACCCATTGGCTTGAGGGTAGTAAAGAGAGGTTGTGTGATGGTTTATCTTGAACTTGCTACATAACTCACGAACCTTGTCACTCTTAAAGGATGTGTCATTATCTAAGATAATGACTTATGGGACACCATACCTATAGAATATTTGGTTCAAAATGAATTTGGCAATCACCGAACCTGGTATGGTGGTGAGAGGCATGGCCTCCACCAATTTGGTAAAGTATTCCATGGTTGTGATTATAAAATTATGCCCATCGGTTGATGAGGGAGAGAATTTTCCTATCAAGTCTAGACCCCATGTGGAGAAGGGCCACATAGTCACTATTGGTTGCAGGGATTGTGCTAGCATGTGAATCTAGTGAGAGAATTCTTGACATTTGTGGCATTTGTGTACAAATTCCACTACGTCATGTTCGAGAGTGGGCCAAAAATAGCCCATCTGATGTATTTTGTGAGCGGTGGCATGACCATCGAAGTGGCCCCCACATATCCCACTGTGGGATTCATGAAGAATCCTCTTGGATTCTTCTATGTCAAATCATCTTAGAAGCATTCCGTCGAAATCTCTACAATAGAGCACTTTGTCTAAAATAACATATTTAGTGGTAATAATGCGTAACCGCCTTTTTTTTGTGATGTGGCACTTTCTGGGTATGTATGGTCCATGATGAAATTGATGATATCAGTATACCAGGGACATGTAGAAATGGGGGGTCTAGTTTCAAAAAGTATATACACTCATCGGAAAGTCTAGATCTACCAGCTCACCCCCATCTAGTGGATTGTCAGCTAACTAGTCTACAATGATTTGGCCTTTAACAGATTTTTGGTTTATGAATGTTAACTCAAATTCTCCCATTAGGGTTATGAAACGGCTAGATTTTTTAGATAAAGATCCTTGTGTGAGAAATGTTCGTAAACGATCTGTCTTTACAATGACCCTTATTTCTGGTTTTAACATGTAATGTCTCAAACATTTTTTTGCAAAAATTATGGCAAGGCATTCTCTCTCTACCTGTGTGTAATGTGTTTCATAATCAAGCAACGTTTGGCTAATGAAATAGATCATGCGTTCTCATTTATCATCATCTTCTTGAGCTAGCATGCAGGCCAATGAGACATGAGTGGCTTGAGAGTATAGAATCAAAGGGCAGTCTAGCTTGGGAGGCATTAGCGTGGGTGGTGACAATAAGAAATGCTTAACTACTTTGAAAGCCTCATTGCAGTCTTTAGTCCAATTGATACTATAATCTTTCTTGAGTAGATTGTTGATTGGATGAATGGAAAAGCTTAAATCTAGGATGAACCTTCGATTGCACCGAGTTTCCCAAGAAATGACCTAATTCCAAACTCGTCTAAAGGTGGAATCATTTCGAGAAAATCCAATATTTTGGGTGGATCAACATCAATTCCTCATGAAGATACAATGTATCCTAGAATTTTGCCTCTTGTTACATCGAAAACACACTTCTCTAGGTTTAATGTGACACCATACTCAATTAATCATGAGAGGATGATACGGAGCACCTCCGGATGATCATAGCATTTATGGCCTTGGCTAACAAGTCATCCACATATGATTCCACAATTTTATGGATAAGATCGTGGAATATATAAGTCATTACTCGCTGATACGTAGTGACAGCGTTCTTAAGACCAAATGGCATGACAACATAACAATAAGTTCCCCAGGGAGTTATAAATTTGGTTTTGGCTTGATCTCGTTCAGATATTTTAATCTAATTATACCCTGAGAACCCATCCATGAGGGACAATAGTTCAAATCCAGCTATTGCATCAACGATAACATCAATGAATGGTAATGGGAAATCATCCTTAGGAAAAGCTTTGTTAATATCCCGAAAGTCTATACAAATGCGTATCTTCCCATTCTTTTTTAGGATGGGAACGATGTTAGACACCCATTGTGAATAGTCAACGGGCTTGATTAATCCTACTTGGAGAAGTTTTATTACTTCTTCTTTTACCATGAGAGCCACTTTTGGCTTCATTGGTCTTGACTTCTATTTAATTGGCTTCACATCTAGTTTAGTGACAAGATTATGTACCGCAACTTTTGGTGCGATACATGTCATTTATTTATAATTAACTGTGAAGGCCTTTTGATGTTCTTTGAGGATTTGGGTGTGTATTTCTATTTCTTCCGGAGTTAGCGAGGATCCTAACTTCAAAATTCTTGTTCTTCCTTTGTTCCAATTTTTATGTCAATGGTTTCTTCTATCAAAGAAGCGTTACCTTCTTCAAATTCAAGTGGTGTTGGAGGTAGTTCTAATCTTTCTCCATTTTCTAGATCTCATAGATATCAAGATCCTTCTATGGAGGAGACTCTACCATGGGATTTCCAAAGTAGGAAGAGGAGTGTGGTATTAGGGAAAGATCAACTATAGGGTGAGCAAGGTGTAGCTCTGCATAGGCATTTAGATATTCGAGAGTGACTTTATCACTATCAACATGATGTAAGATAGGAGATTCATTCTCAGCTGTATGTGTTAGAAGAGGGTTCGTTGATATTTTCTTCACCAATGGTTCAGTACAAAGTGATACCTTAAAACTTGTATCTTCCAACTCATTACTTGGGGTAAAATGTGAAGCTGAGGTTGTTATTAAATCTACAAGAAGGTTCTATTCTCATGGGATTGCCTCAATGGATATGAAGTTGAATCCTTTGCTTAGATCTAATACCACTATTTTATAGAGTTGTAAGTGCTCAGCTCTAATCTCATATACTTCGAGAGACTTACTTTGCAACTAATTGCAAGTCTCCTAACACTCTAATCTCCTTAACACCAATCCTTTTAGCTATGAGGAGGCCAAGGAGGAGGGATTCGTACTCAGTGTCATTATTTGTACATTCAAAGTTTAACTTAAAAGAAAAAGGTAGGATCTTTCCCTTAGGAGAAGTAAAGATCACACCTGCCCCGGCTCCATAGCGACATCTAGCTCCATCGAAGTGGAGAGTCCAATATTTACTAGGAAAAATGGATGTTGGGACATTATTTGTGTTTGTTTCTTCTATTTCAGTTACTTCTACCATGTAAAGTTCCTCTGCTTGGAAGAGAACCAACTCCTAGGGTACATCCCATACCTATGGAATCAAATGGTAGGAAAATTGGTAGATCTTGTTCTAGTAACTCGACAATTTTTACAGCAGTTCCTAATGACACTTTGTTTCTACAATGTTAGCTTCATCCTTGAGGGATGGGATGCCCTTGACTAGGTTCGTAATTTCTAGTTCTGTTGTAGGTATTAATTTTTCTTCCGGTTTTGAGTCAATTGGTTTGTTAAGTTGGTTTGTTGGGAGTTCAAAATCAGAGTGAATGCTTGGTCTTTTCTTCAGGTTTGCTAGGTGTATGTCGAATGGTTTTGGGTCACATTTTACTATGAATATATTTCCTAGGTGTAAGAATCTTATTTCCTAGAATAACGTAGAAGGGATTGCTTTCATGCGATGTATCCATGGTCGACCGAGGATCATATTATAGTTGGTTTCCCGATATATGATATAAAACTTGGAGAGGATTGTCTTGGGTCCTAAGTCGACCGGTAGTATTATAGTCCCAATTGAAGTAGCTTTAAGGTTGTCATAACCTCTTAGCATATTACTTGTTTTGGAATAGTTTATTTCTCCATATCCTAGCTTTTGAAGGAAAGAGAAGGGGACAATATTAACTACTGCCCCATCATCAACCATTACGTGTTTAATATAATTATTATAAACCCACACCTATAAATGCAAGGCCAGATTTCCTATGCATGCAATTTCGGTATCTATTGGCATTTTGTTTATGTTGAATATAAACTTGGTATCCCTATATGGCTTCCCCGGGAGGTGGATATCAAAGTCTATATGGTTTACTTGTGTTTCGGGGAGGTGGAGTGATGTTAATTAAATGACCTATGCCTAGTTCTTCTAAAAGAGCAGCCCTATGGGTGGGATAACTTTTCAAAAAGTCCAAAAGGAGATGTGAGAGAAGGTCTTTGTTAAGTCATTAATTAAATCATAAGCACATATAGGTTTTACCAACGTTTTTGAATGTTATCCGCTCTAGTGGATGGATTGGATTTGGTTGAGAAGAATATTCTTGTGCTCTTGTTATGGCTTCTACATGTAGCTCAAGATGTCTAACTCCACTAGAACAACTGGCTGATTTCCTAATTGTGGTACGGCAGTGGATTTAGTGAAGTTGAGGCTTCATGATCATTATTTCCTGTCATTACAGCTTTGTTTATCCCATTTGGATTTAATTTATTATTGTTATTGTGATTTGGAAGTGGATCATTGATGATTTTGAGAGGTGTGTTTTGAGGGGAAACTCGCTTCTATGAAAGTATTTGGCATAGGTGTCACAAAATCTGTTAAGAACATATCTATGAAGAGTTGCCTTTGTTCTTCTCGGCAATCGTTGCATGAAATTATTATAATCACAGCAATTCCTAGTTTCATGGCCTCAAATTTTGTGGAAACCAATATACGAGTTAGGATTATAACTCCTAGGTTGTTGGTTTGGCACGTGTTGTGGTCCAAAACTTTGATTAAGTTGTTGATTATTAGGATTAAAGTTTTGTGTTTGTTTCCTTTGGTTTTGGTTTTGATATCTAGTTGAGTTTTGACTTGGACCCTGTGTCTGGATCTACCATTGTTGTTGTTGTCATTGGGGATGATTAAAATCCACTGCATTGATTGTTAACTGGTGGTGGAACATTTACAATGTTTGCTTTTTTTGTTTGGTCAGTCACTCCATCTGTTGTCACTCTGCAGTTTTTGTTAAGGATTTTAGGTCCTTGATTGGTGTTTGTGGTAGTAGGATAAGTCGTAGTGTTTTGGTTAGGGATGATTAACCTCCCATTTGTTCCATATGTCTTGTGACCACTATCTATTGTAGCTTGATCTATTCGGAGAGTGCTCTCGAGCACTTCATCATAAGTTCTTAGTGGGAACTTTTGGACTTCTTCCTTTATCTCTCTACTAAGAGAATGAAGGAATAAATCACATAGTTCCATCTGATCCATGTTTGGAGTGCTTGTTGAAGAATAGAGGACTATATGCCATCTTTGGATGAAATGAGCAACAGATTCATTATGTTCTTGCTTAATATGCAAGAATTCCCGATTCCTATTCTCAACAATTTGTTCATGTCGAATGCTTTGATGAACTCAAACGAGTTGTTTAAATGAATGTATTGAGGCTTCGGTGTATTCTCAGAATACCAATTGAGGCGATACCCTCTAAAGTTTTGGGAATATTTTAGCAACAACTCCATCCCAAGGGAGCAGTTCTTGAATGGCTGTGGCATAGGCCTTAATATGTGCATTCGGGTCTCCCTCTCCTTTGTACTTGGGTAGATCGGGGAGAGGTCTTGGAAGCATGATGCTTTGTATGGTGAAGTCCAAATGTTCTTTCAAACATTCTAAATAAGTCCCTGTTGCATAGGTTTTAACCATTGATGGTGTTTGCTGAGGGGGTGGAGGTGGAATGGGTTGTTGATATGGCATAGCATATGTATTTGTAGGGGCATAAGGAAATCCTTATGGTTGAGTGAACATGCCAGGAGAAGAGAACATATCTCCCTGTGGTGATTTGGAATACATGTTTAAGTATGGAGGAGCATTGCTCAGGAATGGATTGTTTTGTACTAAACCGGGAGGTATCATATTTTCCACTAGAGTAGCATTAGAAAACGTGGTTCTAGTTGGCGTTTGTTGTGAATACTAAGGAGGCATGCCCAATGTGCATGTTCCTATGAGGAGGTCTATTTGACCGGGGTGATGTGGAGGATTGGAAACTCCTGCTGTATGAACTATGAATTTTGACTTGCTTGAGCAAGTTCCAACCCTCTAAATTTCTCAACTAAGGTTAAGATGACCTCATTTGGTGAAGATATGGTATTTTTCTTTACTGGTGTTTGTTTTATACCTTGAGGTTGTACACGCATGATGGTACCGTGCTATGAATTGATCGGTACCTACCGGTTCACCGAGGGAATTTCCTACGAGGTAGAGGAATGGGGGTGTTTTCTTGGAACGAGACCTCGGGTTGTGTTTGCAAACCTCCTATAGATGGGTACATATTTTGAGAGCGTTGTTCACTCCTAACATAACGTGCTAAGTGTTCATCCTCTAACAACAGATATGGATCTCGACTATCTACTAATTTTTAGTCTAAACAACACACAAGAAGATGAACCAGATTCTCCGGTGAGTGTCATGTTGTTTGAGCCCAAGGCTCCAGTTGTTACGTTTGAGTGAGATGATCCAACTCCTCTATTTGGAAAGAAGAAATATATCTAGTCCTTTGAGGCAGAGTTTGTGGTTAAAACCAGTTAGTTGAATAGTTGTCACCCCATGCTGAGAGTGAGGGTGATGGTTTTCTATTTAGTTGATCGTAATATGCTTCAAGACCTAGGAGAGGTCTACCATATGCATCGTATCCTGACATATTCGGGGGGTATATGAATACCCGTAGAATAATGGGAAAGAGCGAAGGTGGATGAAAGAATAGAAAGAGGAAAATTAGTTTGAGTCACGTCAGGTTCACCAATTTTGTTGGTGAAGTTGATGTGGAGGCTAAAGAGGTAGAGAAGATGAAGCAGTTGTTTGTTTCACGTCGGTTCACCAATTTTGTTGGTGAAGCTGATGTGGAGGCTAAAGAGGTAGAGAAGATGAAGCAGTTGTTTGTTTCACGTTGGGTTCACCAATTTTGTATGATGGAAAAGTGACATGCGAGCATGAGAATCTACAAGTAACTCTTCCTCGCACCCGACCTCCCGAGGTCATGCCGAGATAGCTAGTGGGGATGGAATACACGCGGGATGCAGATAAGCTAGTTAGGTAATCTTATGTCTTCAACACGCAATAGTGGGATTTGTGAATCTAAGGCAAAGAAGGCCCTCCTAACCTGAACCGGTGTGATAGATTGTTTGGCAAGGATAGCTGCTCGAAGGCTCCAATCAATATCGAGCTCTGCCGTGATCCAATCTATGGGTTGTGGAATACGTGGAAGATGACCTATGGGTGCTTCATATATATCTCCTGACAAGGTCATGAAAATGGAATGGCTAAATGTGTACTGTATCTTTTGGTGCTTTATTGACGATTCTTTGGTCTAGTCCAGAAATATTTAGCTTGGTTGGTTGTTATGTTTAATAATGATAGTTGTGTGATGATGTCTAGTGGGAGTGGAGAGGACCTAAATACTAATGTTCGCTAACCAACATCAATGTTGGATTGATTTGTAGGCCCGTTTGGTTGTGGGACCTGTGGATCATAACCATAAGTTTTCTCTCTTTCGGGGCCTTCTACAAATAAGTCATACGATATCTATCAAGGCGATCTATAATTTGGCTGATTTGACCGAACGTGTTTGATTTTTCATCTTCTATGTTTAATCCTCTTAACTGTTTGTTGATTTCTTGTAGGTCTATGGTTGTTTGAAAGACCTGAATTCTAATATTTTGATCTATGTCGGTTATTGCTGAAACAATATTTGGTTGAGGCACGATTGGCTCAAAACGTATTCCCTGGGTTCCCGAGGTCCCGTGATTGTCATACAAGATAAATATAAGCCTAATCAAACAAAATAAACTAATTATGCAAGATATATCTACAACATATATATATTCCTCTATTTTTGTATTTTTGATAGAATTTTGAATAGAATTGAAAGAGCAACTAATCTAATACATTCAAAAATGACAACTAATCTAATAACAAAATTAAAACAAGTAAGGTAGCCCAGTGTAGCTACTTGCCTGTGTAGTTGTGAGTTTATCCTAAATAAATAGATAGCTGATTAACTTAATTGAAAGATTCTCGATCCTACCTCAGAAGTGAGGAATGAATCATAGTTTCTCGAAACTATAAATCCCCACAGCTTCCCTAGCAATATCGAAAATGAAACTTAACTAAAATGAAATATTTCACTACTCTATTTGATATGTTTTAACTAGAACTTTGACAGATAAAACCTAGAATTTGCAGAACAATGGCGAATCCAATAGTGTATGATTTTGTCCCCTCAGAATGATCTCATTGTTCCTTCATGTTCACGTGAGTCTAGAAGAGCATGTATATGCTAGCATCAACAAAAAAATTATTTTGAACAATGGCAGCTTTGGATATAGACCAAATAAAATGCGAGTAGGAGAGGGACAATGCAAGTGACAGAGCTTGGCGTATGTAATTCCTAGCAGGTTTTATTGTGGGAATACAACACAAGTGTACCGAGAGATTCTAGAATCTACCTTCTGTGAAGAACACAACCTGCAACTCTAATGGATTCAATCTACAAATGACACTACTCTACTCTAAACTAATTTGTATGAACAACAATGAACAAGACTAAAGCAAGAAGATCGAATGGCTTCCAACAGCAAAGGAAAACTAGCATGGATGCAAACATGAAAACAAAATGAGCTCTAAACAAGAAATTGAAAGACTAAATAATGGAAATGAGAAGTTGAGGGGCCATTTTCTTGAAAACAAGCTAGATATTTATAGATTTCACATTCACCCAAAGGTAATTCCCATTAGAACTCTTTTACCATTAAACAATGAAGAAACACTATTCCAGGGGACATAAAACATTGATATGAGCTAAGGTGGTTGAGAAAATCTAGTGAAAGTTGAAAAATTACGCAAGTCGCAATCAAAGGAGCGTGCTTCAGAAAACATGTGAAGGACCGCCGCCCTGAGCAAGGTGGCGGTTACAGGACCGCCGCCCTGTAGGGTGGTGGTTTCATCACTAAAGGTCAAAAAGCTTAAAAAAGAATAGTAGAGGATAAATCGAAGCACAAGGAAATTGGATAAAGCATTTGGGATGTTAACATATACTTCGTGAGCTTCTCTAGATACCGAACACCTTGCGAGGTGACCTGTATCATCATTGGGGCATGTGTAACATCATTCTAACTTGATGCAGTGCCTCTACAATTTTGGGTACGTACGGTAGACACACATGCCATAATTCAAGAACCATGTAGACTCACTCGCATAGGCATTTACATCACACAAAAAATGGAAACTGTAAGTAAAGAAACATGCACAACATACTAGAAACTAGAAGAAAGGAAAAGCTATAAATAAAACGCGCTAGGGCAGACAAACGTGCCACAAAAATAATTTTATATTGCTTAAAATATGCATAATTATATTACATTCATGGCAAAAGGTGCGAATACATGGCAGGGAAAAAATTCGAGGTCTCAGTAACTCATGGGAAATTGGCCACCATTTTGGCATAATGTCATTACAAAAAAGAGCCTCTCTCAAAATGAGAATGTTTACATTATATAGAGAAAGGGATATCACCAACCGACAACCCGTATTAAGAGTTATGAAAATAGGTATGGGATGCCTTACAGGTATGTTTCCCAATGGTATTTTTCCTACAGAAGAGACATAGGTGCCATCCTTCGTTAAAATTGATTGTTGAGATACCTTGTACCATGTTGTGTCAAATTTGTAACCAACTGATTGTATTATGTTCTTGTTGTGGTTCGGTATCATTTCTATTTAGTGTCGACCAATAGCTCTATGTTTCCCCATTATGTTGGTAGGGAGCATGTTTCCCTACTAATTGTTAGTAGTATGTTTCTTTTCTTGTCTTTTTGTTGTCGATGGTAGCACTATTCCATGTTACCGTCTAAGTAGCATCCATACTACCAACACCACTCACCAACTTATTGTCTAGATCCACTATCAAGTCACCATCCATCTACACGTCATTCCTCCCTTTGCTGCCGAAAGGTAGCATCCATACTCTTGCAACCGATCGGTAACAACATTTCTCACTACTATCTAGTAGCACTCATACCTACTATTGGTTCATTTTTCATTCCTCACATACCACTTGCTCATCGGCCCGGCCCATCACTATGACCTACTACCAACTAGTAGCTTCTTAACCTACTACCGGTGGGGCCAAAAACTCCCATCTTGCCAAGCTCACCTTGTGTCCTTTGCTTATGATACCTGATATTGAATTTGACAGATCATTTAAACATCCCGTGCCTATATAAAATGACTAAGTCCATTTTGAATGAGTTATCCAAACTAATATTGGGGGTGTTAATTTATGATAACATAAACCCTAGACCGAGGGTTTTAGTCACATAGATTTCTCGAGAAGATAGTTTTAAAGATTCCTTCATTATTTTTCCACTATTCTACCACCTGTAAGTTTGGTGAGGATTTTACACACCCATATATACTGTCAATAATCCATTTCCCTTATGAAATAGTCTTTATTCTTCTTATAACCACATTTTCTAATAAATTGTGACTGTAATCTCTTATTCAAACTGAAAAATATGTATAACTTCCTTAATAGTGTTAAAAATTAGCCTAGATCCTCAAG
The DNA here is from genome assembly GCA_018340775.1 of Taxus wallichiana var. yunnanensis. Classification (NCBI taxonomy): domain Eukaryota; kingdom Viridiplantae; phylum Streptophyta; class Pinopsida; order Cupressales; family Taxaceae; genus Taxus; species Taxus wallichiana. The sequence goes on along the minus strand of CM031243.1, from coordinate 221,109,494 downwards.
ATTTTATCATCTTACCTTTCAAACCTTTGTGGTTTTGGGCCTTCAAATTTCTCATTTAAATATTAAATATCAATACTTTACTTTCAAGACATTTTTTATCCTCATATCAGTCCTCACCAACTAACCATTCACTTGGAGTTGCAAGATCTTAAATGGAATGAAAATAGTCTTCACTTAATCATTACTTCTCTCTACTCATTGCCAATATCTCACTCATTGGACAAGAACCTTCCTCCTCGCCACTTACTTGCATGCACTCTACTAGATTGCTACATAATTATCAAAGAGGTTATAACTCATTCACAACCTCCTACCGATGCTTTCTCCCAAAGTAAATATCATCTTAAAGGTCTAAATTAACTTCTTTTTCATATTTGTAATGACAATGAGGCATAGATAATCCTTTAACTTCAATATCAACCTTAAAACTCTTACTCCTTCTCAAAACAGGTATTCTCGGTGTTATCATAGTCGGTCTAAACAAATATCAATTTTCCTCATTTATAAGGTATTATTTGGAAATATTAGTTCATGTAGAGGCTCAAAATCTCTTCTTGTCATACATTCTAACTTACCATAAGATCTCCTTCATTGAAACATACAAATTTTACCTTGTGTGGTCTCTCAAACTGTTGTTACAAGATTATATAGTTAAGACAACTTCAAATCACACACATAAAACATAATGAAATATCTTGAAAACTAATGTAAACGCACATTACCAAGATTATTGTATTCATTACAATAGCATGCACAAGTTAGATGATATCTCGAAATCATAAAACACAAGTTTGAAAGATTAACATCCACTATTTGCAAAAAATCACTTTAACCAACACACCTTGAAGCTTCTTCTTAATTCTCATTCAAATGGGAATGAATAAATCATGTTCAATCTTGAAATTTATAGTCATACCATTAGTTTCAACTGAATAAGACACCTATCCACTTGTCACATGAGTGATTTTAGTCTTAACACTAAATTTCTTAGCATAGAGACCAAATAATTGACATCTCAACTCATATCATGACTTCTAAAACCTAAAAAGGACCTAAGATACTTAATTACACCTCATTTCATCCTTTTACAATCTTTTAAGCTCCAATAATCCATGAAAACAAATATAATAAGCCAAAAATGGCCTCCAAGACCGGAACTTGCACTTTTGGAGGGAAAGTGAAGCATTCAAATTTTGAAAAGCTAAGACCCAAATTATCTCATCTAATTAACTCTTAGTGACCCCTAGGACCTATGAACATAACTAAAAACCAAAAATTGGATGTTTCCATCCTCATATACATACTATATATGATGTTCCTACATCACTGCATAGGGTACAAAGCTCTAGATACGAATCATGCGCGTAGAGTGCATTAGGGATCGAGCATCGTGTACATGAGAGAGAGACATAATGTGAGGATTATTATGGGTGTTAATATAAAGTTCATCATGTAAATTGGTAGCATTTTTTTCCATCATAAGAGATAATGATGTGCAATATAAGTAGTGTCTTCACTATCATGTATGATAGGGATATCAAAAATATTAGCAACATGAGGTTTCAAATATCTTATATCATTATCCATGGAAGAAGGTGTTGCAAGGTCCTTTTCTCTTTGTGGCATGGGTAGAAAGGATTACATGTATAGTATGTAACCAAGGAATTCCTAAAAGATATTATAATTGATATTATAAGGCATAATGTGACATAGAACATTTAGAGTGAAAGGTCCCTTAATAATAGGTAGACTGATTTTTCCCAACACTTGTTGAGGTGTATTATCAAAACCATGAATACATAGAATAGAGGGAGTTAAATCAGCAACAGAAGGACCTATTTGATTGAGAAAAAATATGTTACATATATTAATACCAAATCCATTATCAACTAAATAATGTTTAAGAAAAACATTATGAATGTGAACCTGAATATAAAATGGGGGAACATTGTCGAAACTTTTTTGGGAGTGAACAATAGAATTAAGATCATGTGTTCTAGATGAAGATGTGTGGGAGCTATGATATGTAGGAGATGTGGGAAATCTAGATAAATATTGATAATGATTCCTGAGATTCATAATGATGAATGAAATATATTGAAATCTATAACCAAATAAAGAAACCCTAAGGTCACTAGGGTAAGGGCTATAATGTTTGATTATTTAAAAAAAATTAAATATTAATCAAAGTACTAAAATAAATCAAAATATCATAAACATAAAAATATATCAACATACAATGATAAGAAAGTGCAACCAACAAGAGGATAAGAGTGAATTAGCTTATATCTAATCAAGCTTTCGACTAGATCTAGCCTAAATTGGTGGTGGAACACACTCAATATAGACTATATGTGCTTCATCTGGAAAATAGTGATCATGAGGTTATGCCATATAGAATCACCTAGATCTAGACAATATTTCTTAAGGCGGTAGTTTTTAAATTTGGCACTAGTATCCTAGTGAGAGGTGTAGATCTAGTTCTTTCAGTGTATGATAATGTCACCTTCACCTTCCTTTTATTGCATCCACTTTGTTGTATGCTTATCTTAGTACACATGTACCTACAAAACAAACCCTAACTACCTACACAAGACTCAAGAACACATTATATGGAATAAAATATGCATATTCTTAATTCAGGATAACCTTGATGGTCACCCCAATGTGATTTTTATCAAGCGTTTTGCTACATTTCACACTCAATGTAGTTATGGTGTGTGTGTGATATAAATTTTGTCCCTTGACTTAGGTTTCCCTTGTGAAATTAACACCAAGATATCAATATACAATCACTTTTCCCCAAAATGATGTGTGCTATGGAATTCAGCATTTCTCCTTCCTATGTAGTAGATGATGCAACATAAATGAAGTCCTTAAGTTGATTCTTTTTCCCAAGTAGTAGATAGAGAATGATAGCCCAGTCACATCTTATACTAGTTAGTATGTTGTGTATATATATGATTCCTTTACTTGAATTTCGACATTAACAACACTATAATTCAACCCAAAGTGATCAATACAAACATAGAAAAGATAAACAAGTAACATGCCATTTTTAAAATATAAGGACCAAGTGAAAGGGAAAAAGTGCCCATATGGGAACAGTAGCATCAAGTACTACTATCCATTATTATGAATTTATGTCTGAAAAGTTCCAAAGATAAATTGGGAAACATTCAACTAAGTAACACATTGGGTGATGACCAAAAGTAGAGGGATAATTCCATAAAAGTAGAGGATGAAAGCATGGAAAGATAAAATAATTTCAATGTAAAGAAAAACAAGTGTTATCAATGTCTAGTTTTCTTGCTTATGAATCATGCATATAATGACATACTAGAGGCATAATTTAATAGTAATAATTTCATATTTTTGTGTCTACAAAATAAACCAAATAAGTGACATGAAATATACATAATTGTTCCTTGGGATCCCCTTTATCATCGTAGATAGGTAGTTTAAGAGATGTTAGCCATTATGTCTTAGGTTTTCATTGATTTAAAATTCCATTGATGGAAAAGGTTGTGTAAATTATATATGATTCCCCATGAGGTGTCTTTCATTTTCTAGCATGAAGGTTAATTAGTAGTGTCATGATTTTGTCAGGTTGTTATGGTGTTTAGGAATGGTGAAAGCATGGTGAAAGTCATGGATGGTCATTGTGTGTCCAAAAGGTTAGTATGGGTTCCATCATGGTCCAAGAAGTTTGTAAGAGGTGTTATTTAGTCTCGTAATGAGTCATCATGGTCATTTCATGGGTTGTCATGATTGAGTTAGGTCATTCTAGGCCTATTTCTAGACCTAGAGCATGTGGTTTGGTATGGTGGCATGAGAAATGAAGAAAGGAAACCTTAGTCAAGCATGTCTAGAGAATTTTGGTACTACATGGCATGAGTATGAAGACTTTTAGGTCACTTCTCGGTGGTTGGGTGATGTTTCATGGTACTTGGGAAGCAAGAAGGTAAAGACAAACCAAGTAAGTATAGGTAAGTCATTTTGTATGGAAATTTTTAGGAATATTTGAGAAATGAGGTTAGTTTTTAAGTTATAGGATGTTTTCATGGGGCTTTAGGCCAAGTTTCAAGTTAGTATGTTGAATAAATTGCAATATATGTGATTTTTGGTAAAACCGAGTTGAGAAGAAGCAAAAACCAGCTCAAATTGGCATCATCTAATGCTCGTATTCTCTCATACACTTTTCATGGGACCTTATTATTTTGGGGAATAATTTTTACATTGATCTGGGAGTGTTTTTCAAAAATAATGAGGACATTTTATCATCATACTTTTATGAACGATCATTAAGAAGATAGGTTGGTCAAAACCTTAGCTAAAACCCTCATAACAAAGCAACTGGAGAAAGATGAATTTTTGGGCTCCAAATGGATTTGGAAATATGCTTTGATGACTCATGGGTGTATATAAGTTTTCTAAGTTCATTTTGGTGGTGGTTTGGTGTTCCAACTATTTCGGGAAGAGAGAGAAAACCCTACGTTTTTAGGGAATTTACACTTTTAAGGCTAAGATGGAGGTTTCAAAATGAAAACCAAATTGTTCCAGAATTTTTTGGAGTTTCTCTAAATTATCATGAAAATATTTAGGTATGTAAATTGGATAAAATGAAATATACATGTCCTCAAAGTGACCCTACCGATTTTGGCCTAAAGGGCTAAAATGATAGTCATGTGGTTTGAAGTGTGTTTGATCATTTTGCATAATGTAGTTGTGGTTTTTGATCATGAATAGTTGATAGGAACCTGATATGATGTTCTCAATTTTTTTTAATTTTATGATGAATTGTTTTTCTATCGAATACCTAATGGCATAGAATATCCTAGCTGGATTTCTCAAGAAGATGACTAAAACATGTTTGCTAGAATGAATTTCTCCACATGATCTATACTTATTATTGTATTATTATGTTTTTAAGGTTTTTATTGATGTGTTACATTATTTTTTTAATATTTTAAGTTACTTCTAAGGTGTTTTGAGTTTGATTCCTAAAGACTGGTTCTTGAGTCCTTGAAGCCAGACCGAGAAGTTTCATAGATTGGCTTGGTTGAAGGCTTTCCACTAAAATTTGGATTATAAAGTGAGTTGTTATGGAAAATAGGTTTAGATACCTTTCCAATGTTATATTTTTTTTTGTCTTGGTAATGATTTTTTATATGTGAACCAACTTTATTTTGAAGACCTAGTTTTAGGGTCTTAAAGCTAATTTAGATAAGTTTCATAAATTAAGCTACTTGGAGGCCTTGCACTATGATTTGGAGCTTGAAGAGGGTTCTTATAGAAATATTATTCATTTACCTTTCAGTTTATATATCACTTTAGTCATTATTATGAGTTTATCTAAGTGAACTCATTCATTTTTGGGACTAAATTTCTAGATTCTTGGAAACCTAGTTGTTTTTGCTTGCTTCTTGGTGTGTTTCATGATGGATATGGATGTTTTAGTTGTTCTTGAGACTATTGGTGATTCTTTAAGGTTGTTCTTATGTTCAATGATGATTTTAGATCCATGAAAAAGTTTTTATAATACCTTGGAGGTTCTTGTGCATTCGTTGGAGTTTGGAGAGTGCATTTTGAGCTTGTGGAGATGTCTTGGTGCTTGTTCATGTTGGTGTAACCTCTACAAACCCTTGTGGTATCTTTAAATGAATTTATAAGATTTTATTGATATATTTTGTGTTTAGATGACTGACCTACTTGGTCATGGCCAACCTAAGTGAGTTTATGAGCTAGTGTTGTGTATATAAGCTAGTGTGTTTGGTTCATTTGAACTAGTTTAGTTAAGGAAGAAAAGTGAGACCCAAAGGGGATTAAAGAAAATCGTAGAGGGGTTATGGATAGATCCTAGATTTATGAAGACCTTAAAAATATATATAATCATATGTGTAAGGGAAATTGACATATTCATCCCATGAAAAAGAGATATCGAGCGAGTTGAAGAAGAATTTTTTTAGAGGGTTTGAAGGTTGTGTGAGCTGAAATTGGATCACAATAAGATATGGCATAATCATATAATTAGTGATAATTAATTTTCATGTGGTTTATTTTGTGCTTGAGCACTTTAGGGTGTTGTATCCTCTTTTTTGGTTTGGTTCCTCACTAAACTAGGGGTTGGTGCTCCTTGTAGGGTTAGTTCCCTACTAAACTAGGGGTTAGTGCTCCTTGTGAAGTTGGTTCTTCACTAAATTACTTGTTTAGTAATATAAACAAAGTTTTTAGTGGTTTCTCTTCCCCTTGAGGGTTTCCTACTTATATTTGGTGTCTTATGTTCTCTCTCTTGTATTATGATCTTTTGAATGGTTAATGCACATCTAATATGCTCACATGTGATTATGTGTGATGAATGGTTAATTGAATGTTTAATACTTGACATGGAAAAAGAATTTAAGTTTTTGTAGGAATAATTCACACCCCTCTCAATCTATTGTTCTTCCAAAATTTGTATCATATTTGGTCCTTGTGAAGTATGTTTGAAAACTTGAAGGGGGTCCTCTTGAAGCACAAACAATGGGAAAATCATCTAATGTTGATACTTCATTGGTGGTCTTAAATAAGAATTATGATATTTTGAATCCCTAATCCATGGATTGTAAGGGAATATTTGTTGCATGGATTTAAATCATGGTCTAGTTATCAAAGAGTTAGAATCATAAGTTGAGAGTGTAACATATCATGGAAGGTGGTAGTCTTATCTTGTTGATATGTTGCATCTATATTATTTTGGTCAAACGGTATCAATTGATAATAGAATGTACCCTAAGGGGTAGTGAAATTAGTTTTGTTTTGGTCATCTTCAATAATATTTATTTTATTATAGCCCAAAAATCCATCCATGAGGGATAGCATTTCATGGCTATTAGTTGAATCAATGATCATGTTGATGTTTGGAAGAGGAAATTCATCTTTAGGACATGATCTCGTTAATGTCCATAAAATTTGTGCAAATATTGATTCCTTCTAGCTTTTGGAAACCATGAACTATATTGGAGATCCACTTTGAATAGCCAATAGGTCTGATAAAATCAATAGCTAACAACTTCTTTATCTCTTATTTGACCAACAAAGTAATGTATCAATATATATTTCTTAAATTTTGTTTGATAGGCTTTGCAGATTCATGCACAACCAGATTATGCACCACTAAAGAAAGATCTAAGCCTGGCATGTCTACATAAGACTAAGAAAATATGTCTACAAATTATCTAAGGAGTTAATGTTTTCTACTCATGTGCTAAAATATAAGCCCCAAGTTTTTATGATTATAGCCTCTTCTTTTGTACCAAGGTTGACGTCAATAGTCTCTTCAACCAGTAGCTTAAAACCATCTTCCATATATGTAGGATCGGGAGGGAGATTGAGCTCTTCCTCTATTGGTGTCTCTATAATATTTTCACTAACATGATGAACATCTATATTATTCGCTCTATATTTTACATATTGTTTATCCGCAAGTTTCTCAAAGAGATTATCACTATATGATTTGGACTTCTTATACTTTGATTCGCTAGAAGGTGTGTTAACCACTTTTTCTCTTTATTGACCACAAAACTCATCTTCCTCTCCAACTTAAATGTAGGTATCAAGGTTAATATAAAATCCTTTCTTATGATCTCCCACAGAATATCATCACATATCCCCATGAGTTCTCTAGTATCTTCCTCATTCTAAAAATATCAATTGGTATGTGTCATTGTTGGTCCCAATCTATAAGCGATGGATTTATAAGGTTTACTTCAAGGATAGAGGGGGATATGGTTAAAATATCCCTATCATGAAACAGGTTTGTGGAAGAAATGTATTCATAAAGACTAAAAAGGGACTTTGTTTCACTATCCTAACCATAAGAACTATCCTCATGTTAAGAAGAAGTGGCTCCAATTTCGTAGGAGCAGACCCATAAGGTTGAATATCAATTATATATATTTCCTTCTTCTCATGTACTAGAAGAGGTTCCCATAGACCTTATTCATTGATGCCGCATTCATATCCTTGATATCACATGGCATACATCATCTTGTTAGGAATTAAATATTCAGGGGATTGGTCATAAGAGGCCATCTGTTCATTAAGAGATTGGTATGTAGAAGTAATTTCCAATCTTTCATCAGCACCATTGGTAAATCTTTCAAAAGTGTCAAGAATTTTATCTCTTTTTGGTCAGAAGTCAGGCCTACCACATGTTTTAGGAGACAATGGAAGATTAGACACAAGAAGGGCTTATTGAAGGTCATATTATCCATTTCTCGGTATGAAGGATTTCATTTCCCATGAAGCAAATGGGGATATAGAGGTGGAAGTACCACCTTTATGTGGTTGAATTGTATTTGGATCTATGTAAGAAGTGAGGGCTTCTGACTTTATGTCAATGACCAATTCAGTGGAAGGACATTCATAGGCATCCTGATAATAACCAACTAATGCTTTGCAATGAGCAAAGGGTTTCGGGTCACAAGGAATGGTAAGTTATTATCCTTGGTAATGGAGCTTGATATATTTATGCAAATTGGATGGAATGGCATGCATGGAATGGATCCATGGGTGACCGAGGATAATGTTATAAGGAAGATAAAAGTCAATGGAATGGAATATTATGTCTTGTGTGATAGGCCTAACTTCCATATGTAGTTTAATGGTTCTAGATGATTATCATTATACATTTTCATATGCCTTGATATTGATCACAACGTACTCTAGTTCATCATGTAGTGTGTCCCAACTATTTCATCAATTTTACTTGTGTAGATGTTAAGATCATATTTGTTGTCCACAAACACCCTTTTGATCTTCTTACCACTAATGATCACTTATATAGGGGTTAGTTGTATATATGATTATCCATTGGAATATCATTTTGGATAAAAATGATATGTTTAAATGGAGTGATTTACGCAACCAAGTATTGGAAGCATGAAGCATCAATGTCAGAAGGAACTCTTGATTCCTGGAAGGCTTTATAGAGGATATCCTTATGAACAATAGATATCTTGAGAAGGTCTAAGATAGAAATCTTGGCAGTTGTATTCTCAAGGTTCTAGGAGATCGTAATGACCATTCGAAGGAGTAAACGAAGGGGATCCTAAGACAGTAAGACAAGTGCATTATGTTGTAATGGCACACTCCTGAGATTTGATTATGATGGTATGGATGTGGGTGTTGATGGGATGGACATAGCCAATAAGAGAGTCAAAGGGATTGGAATTTTGAAAAACAACATGGTTGGTATTCTTTCCTTGAGAGTATTGAACTTGATCCAGATTATTTTCCGTATTCTTATGCTTGGGGAATGGTTCCTTGTAAATTCTTAACCATTTGTTTGAAGTTTTAGAGGACTCTTGGTCATCAAGCTCAATGTATCCTCAATCTAGAAGATCCTGAATGAATTTTTAAAGATTGATACATCTATCTCGTAGTGTGTCATGTAATAGGATGATAATCATAATATTCATGGTATTTAAACCACGATGGCTTAAGTACGTCATCGGAGAAAGGTGTAATGGCAGGGAATGAGACCATGTTGGCCAAATCCAGCTGCTTTAGGATATCTAATAATGACTCCGTGAGTCGAGTGTATTCTTTATGTTTCATTGCAGATTTAGATGTTTCATGCATTATTCTTAAGTGTGGAGTGCTTTTAATCATTTGTACATGTTTAGAATCACTAATTCCATCTCCTACAACATTTTTTTCTTGTTAAATAATTTAGATTTGTCCTTAGGTTTTGAGTCGTAGTTATCTCTTTAAAAGGGTTTGAAAACCCCTTTAGCAATTAAATATTTTTTGATTTGACTACATTTCTAAATGACCTCTTCAAATGTACCAACACAATGCATTTGTAATTGGAAGGCTATCTCAGGATGTAGGTTGTGTACAAATATGCTTTGACAAGATGTCTCTTTAAGATAGAGCAAGGCAAGAAGCTAGCTAACCTCGCCATTGTTGTAAGAAACTAGTGAATTTTTCATTGTTTCTTTGTTTTATATTACAAAGGTCGATCATAGTGACATCACTTTCCATTCTTAATGAACAGTGAAAATAAACTTCTCATCTATGTCTAAAAAGTTAGTGATGGATACTTTAGGGAGATGGAGAAACCATTCAAGTGCTTGGCCTCCAAGACTCCTAATAAATAATCGAATGTGGTGATTATCGTTATACACTACTTCTTGGAAATTCATGAAGAAGTCCTTGATGTGGCCAAAAGGATCACCTTCACCCCTATATTTTTCAAATTTAGGGCAATCAAAGCTTGGTGGGAAAGGAGTACATAACATTTCTGATTGAAAAGATAAGGACATAGTTCTTTAAAGTGATATTTCTTATTACACCCTTAGTTATTTTATTATAGACCGAGGAGGGAATATTTCATAGACTTCCATTATTGGTCAAAAATTTGTTCATACAATGGTGTGGCTGATATATATGTGTGTTTAGATTCAAAATCTTTTCCACTGTAGTTTTTATAACATCTCTTGACATATGTGACTCCAGTTTTTCAATCCTAAGATCTCTACCAAAGGCTGCCTTGATGGAAATGAGAAGCTAACTTTGATATTTTCATACTAAGGGCTTCCAGTTATCATTGCATAATTATATCCTTATTACGAGTCTCATTCTCTACCTCCTTGTGTAGGGGGAATTCATCCTCCACTTTATCAAAGGGATTTATCTTAACAAATGGTATATGATGATGGGTTATAGTTGGAGACATATCTACATCCTCCTCATGACCTTTAGGATGAGAAAATGTGGAGGATCGTTCATCATTTGAGATTTCCTCATCATTTGATATTTCCTCATCATTCCTAAGAGGTGGAGGAGGATTCCTACTCTTCATTCCAATCATGTGAGGAAGGAAAGTAGGATCAAAATCAGAGGGAAATCTATCCCCTAACTCCACAAGACACAACAAGACTTGGTCCTTGTTTTGAAATAAGTAGTTTTCTATATGAGCAGAGGTATCTGTAAAGGGATTTTGAGGTATCTCCTACTCACTAGCACTATGGTCAATAAGGTCTTGTTCCTCCTCGAAGAGGAAAACATAGGATTTATAAGGGGATTAGAAGCACACTTCCTATAACCTTCCCGAGTTTGAGGTGTCATGACTCACAAAGTGTTCTACAAAGATGTTTGAATGTGTGTAAACTTCACAAGGAATCCAAGATAAAATGGGTAGTGTAACAATGCTAAAATGATAAATCTCTAAGTGTCAAAGATATACGACATGGATATCTAAATATATCTAATCAATTGTGGCTAGTGTAACAATGTACTTCTAAGACTCAAATCAAGTTTTTAGGAAAACAAGGTCTAAGTACCAAAAATGGGTCAATATAATGTGAGCAGCGTAACAATACAATGCCAATACTTAGATCAATCTTCAAAGAGATAAGGTGTAAGTATTGAAAATGGATTGGTACAATGTGATCAGTGTAACAATGACATGAGGAAACTATTTTAGGAGTGAAACATCTTAATGTTAGTCTAAGACTACCACAAAAATATGAATATGTACCAACACACTTTCAACACTTAAATCAAGTTTTTAAGGAAAAATTATTTAAGTGGGTGCAAAAGTGGTGGAAACTATTTTGGAAGAACTTTGATGTGTTCTCTTTTGACCAAATAATCCAAAAAAACAAGGGAATGTATGAGTGGTGATGAAAAGTACTTGGCATAACTTCGACATAGTTTCGCTTTATTCAAACAACAAGGTTTTAACTTTGAGGAATTTTGGCTAAGTACAATCATGTGATGAAATATATACAAGGAATAACTTTAATGGACTCTTTTCTTGTTCAAAAACAAGGTTATGAATCCAAGAAAGTTTTTCTTTGTAATATCTCTTTAAAACATGAATTTGGATATGGTCAAGTTGTCCCCAATGCCAAATGGCTCCCTAGGATTTTGTTCTCAACACTCGCTAATAACTTGTCTAAAAGAGGTGTGATTTTATAGAATAAATCCTATACAAAGGACCATTACCCCATAATCAAATTAATGAAAGAGGCCTCATATGGACAACATTTAACACTCCTCATAGGAATTTCTAGTCAAGTACGTGATATGTCACTTCTAGTTTCATCAACCAGTTCCCTCAAGGTGTTGACTACTTTGGGGTTATTGTGGTGATTCTCATTATGAGTTTTATGGCTTATGCCAAGATACTTCCCACAGTTAAATCAATTGGGCCTTATCCTTCTCAATCACACCTACAAATACAGTGTGAGTGAATGGTGTGTTTTTATCTTGATCTTAATGTGGTTTTACGTGTCATTGGCAACCTACTCACAAGTGTAGTTATTTTTATTTCAATCTTGATCTTTGATGAGCGAAATGGTCCTATACAAAAATTTAGTAATTTTTCCATGCAAAAAGAGGATCGAGGTTACTTTTGATTCTCAAGGTCTCTCGAAAGAGAAACAAGTGCATAAAAACATTGAATCCAATTAAGTAAAAATGGGAAAAACATAACTAAAAAACAAGTAAATGTCTTCAAAATTTTAATTTTAAATGACAAGACAAATGATTATTTTTATCCATGTAAACATTAAAAAAATTATAATGAGGCTCAAGGTCATTTTTTATTCTCAAGGTCGCTCGAAAACACAAGAGAAGAGAATACATGGCATTTGATCCCACTTAATTAAATGGAAAAAAATTAAATCAAATTATTCAAGTTGGAAATCTGATCTTTTAATCAAAACCTGTAAGTTAAAAACTTGAAAACCTATAAAAATAGTTGGGAAACACAAATCAAAATATAGAAATTTGAGCCAAAAATGCCACAAGACGCTAGTGCATGAAGTTTGAATGCTTGTGCGTGAATTATAAGCTATTGCATGAAGATGTACGCTAATGTAAGCAGATGGAAAATGTAAAAGTAGATAGAATATAAAGACGTTTATAAAAGAAATACTAGCACATGAACAAAGTGATGAAAACACATGAATTGTGATGTAAATATGTGCAAGGTGAATGATAGCGTGTGAATGCAAATGGTATCACATGAAGTATATGTGCACAGATAGACAATAGAAATATAGAGAATTCTAGTGTAGATTCACTAAATGGTAGTACATGAAGTCAAATATAGATGCAAACAAAGTGAACGCTAGTGCGTGAACTTAAACGGTAATGCTATAAATTTAACCCAGATGTGGGAAATTTTAATGCTAGTGCAAACAATGCTCAATGCTAGTGCGATACAGCTTTGTTATTCTTCAAAAACATGAATTTTTTTCCAAAAGTCTTATATTTTTATGTTGAGCTCCAAATTTGGCAGCACTTTACCTCCTTCTTACCTGTAAGAGACACTTAACACATGCAAACTCAACACAAAATGTTAAGAAACATTAGTTAATTCAAAATATGCAAAAAGAGAGGGTTAGTATGCAAAAAAATAAACTTAAAAAAACAACAAATTCATGTGAGACAAAGGGGTCTCCCACCAGGTGTGACATATGTATGCATGATAAACAAGCTAAGCTAATTACTATAACCTAACACCAAGTAGATTCAATAACTAAGCTAGTTCAACATAAACATCAAGATAAAGTCATTAAAAGGGAAAGCTTAAACTAATGCATCTAACATGAAATGCAAGCCATCCTTTGATGTTTTTTTATGGGATTTGGATTGTATAGACTTCCTTTAGCAAACCATATGCATCCACATGCAATCAAATTATTTCTCCAGGAAGAGGAAGAGATCTCACCAATATGGCTTAATTTCCATTTTTGGTTCTTCTCTTACTACACTTTCCAAGTAGAGTATGGAAAAGGGTTGTTAGATCAATAATCCTTCCAATTGATAAATTCTCTTGTCTTATGCAGATGTCTTACAAGGACATGGTGTAAACTTGGAAGGGAGAGGGTAAGGTTCTTTATATATTTTTCCAGATTAGAGAAAATTTCATCCTCATGAATGTGGGATAAAAAAACTTTATGGATTAGCAAGTGATAAACATGCTTAGAAAGGGTTAAGTATTATTAGGTAAGGTTAATTAAAATTTCCAACTTAAGTGAGTTGGATGTGATTTAAATTAATCAATTAGAATTGATTAATAGACCATGTTATGCTTGTGAAATCCAAGTGGAGATTTTTTGATGGATTTTGAATGATCAAAGAGGGAGAATAACCTAATAAAAGGGTAAATTCACATTTAGAATATTACTTAATCAATATTTTTCATTTAATTAATTATAATAGGATTATAACTAACAAAGTAGTGTTAATTTTCATCCATAATGAAGGGGAGACTAGTTAATTAATGAAGTGTCATTAATTGACCAAGATGGAGGGGAGTGTTAGCTAATCAATGAGAAAGACACTAATTATAACCAAATGATAGAAAATAGGATAAGAAGTGTAATTTTAGTGTTAAAATTGCGGAGATATATTTAGGTGTCTACATGCTCAAATTAGAGACCATTTCAACTTGTGTTTGGTCTACATTGTCATCCTCATTAAGATCATCATCGAAAGAGTGCCTACTAGTGATTTTTACCTTCTTTAAAGGATTGTCAAGGATATCATGAAATATATGGAATGCCAACCATATGGGATGGAAAAGAATCCATTGGGGTACAATGCTTACAAGTAGGAAGGGAAAGCTCAATGTATTCAACAAGTTTTTGATTAAGCCAAGTGCTACATTAAAAGGGTATGGAAAGAAATCATGGACAAGTTGAAACCAAGTATACCCTAAGATTTTTTAGGTTTTAGTAATAAATTTGATTTAAGATTTGGGTTCACCAAATGTTTACGCCATAATTATATTTTCTATCGATAAGGTGTAAGAATATGTAACATGTAGGCTATTTTCATCTAATTAACTTCCAACATCAATTATCCATGACTATATTAGTGTATTCCTAATTTAAATGAGCTAATTGATTGTTAAATTATAATCAACTTGTTCAATACAAGAGGAGAGATAGAACTAGCTTATTCATGAAGATTTTATATGTTTCAAGTAGTGGAATAGGAAAATATTGAACTACATATTCTACGAAGAATATTTTGGAACTAAAAACTTATAGGTTCAAGACTCGTATAGGATTTGTATGGTCTAAGTAGGAGTTATATGGTCCAGAAAAGGATTGTGCGATCTTAGAGTAAAACATAGTTGAGCTCTAAAACTTTCTAAGTGCCTTTCTTATTTGAAAATGGTTATCATTTTATGTCACCCTTCTTCACACAATTTCAAGATGACATGTAATGATCTACAAAAAGTAGAAAATTTCACAACCTACAGAATCCTTCATAAGAGTATTAGAAAACAAAAGGAGAAAAACATGTGTGTGTTGAGGTATGACTACCTTAGGTGGTTACAGGTCCCAATCATTAAACATGTAAAACATATCCTTAATAAATAATCAAGACTCATGTAATTCTCCTAGGTCGTCATGCAAGTATGTAAACCTATCTAACTCCTTGGGGTCCCTTTATATCTCTTGAAACAAAGATAACATGCTAACTATGTAGTATATAATGTACCTAGTACAATAGTAGTGATATGTGGTGTGACTTAACTATGTGACCTAACCCTTGTGTAATTCTTGAAGTGAATTTTCTCTTGCTTGGGACATGGCTCTATGATTTTTTCATGCTTATAAATGGATGAATCTAGACTCCTTGACCCGGTTGAGTGTAGTAGGGACAACCCTAGATGATGTGTAGCTAACTTTAGTGTTGGGAATTTGGGACTACGAGAATAGTGCTATGATTTCATAACAAACCCAATCATGCACACAGGATCTAAAACATTCCCCAAAATCTACATTATTGGAAGTATAAACTAGAATAATCCAAATCAAAAAATGTACACATACACATAACACAACATGTACCATGGTTCACCCAATGTGGGCTACATCCACCAAAGATAGAGATCTCATATATATCATATTACAAGAGATTACAAACCAACTCTTCTAAACAAGGGTACATGTATTTCGTAAGAGTATCTCCTTCTCCCGGATCTCAAACTAGATCTACCTTAGTACAAAATTGTGCATCCATACTACCACCGGTGTCTCCTCTAGATCTCTAACCAGATCTTCTTGAGTTCACTATAATTGTTCCTCCGAAACACCACCAGATCTCACATACCAGAAGCTACCCTACATCTACCACTATGCAACCAAGCTCTCACTGTGAATTTGCAAACAAGACCTCTCAGAAGGGTCTACCAATGTGCAATCATAACTGTGCACCAAGAAGTAGGTCTCTCATACATCACTTCATAACCTATACAAACATGAAGACAAATTCCTCTACAATAATATATTCCTATGGATCAAAAATGCATCATGATCTCATGGATCTCAGTAATACAAGATCTCACAACAACATGTGGATGTACAAGAATGGGCAATAGCAAAATATCACAATAACCTATGGATATAATAAGAAGAAACCCTAATTTATTTTCATACTATTCAATCCATTACATGATACTAAACAATACAAAGGAAATCCAATATAAGATAATACCATATTCTCACCAACAGTGTGCCTACACTTTCCTTATATTCAGCGTCTCTCTATGAAAGCTCTTGTCTTCATGCAATCTACTTTTTCTTCTTCTTATTTTTCATCCTTTCAACCAAGGATAGCTCAATTCTTCTCTTTCCTTATTCCAACCTATCTAACCCTAGTTTTATAGCTTATATAAGCCTAGAAAAACTTAAGGCACAATAGCCATGTAATTACATCCTTTATATTGTCTTGTAAAAAAATCTAGATAAAATCTTACGGGTCAAATAAAACATTCCACGCGTAGGTAACCGATATTGGTTCCCCACCAATTCTATATATTTTTCTAAGTGATGTTGGTTACTGTGTATTCCAGTAAGGTGTAAAACATGTTATCTATGAATCAATTCAGCTCCACAACCTAACAATCTCCAACTTGGAGATAAATTTATGAACCTATATACCTATACATGTACATCACCATCCTCTACATACTGTGAAGACCATATTTCTATCCATCAACAATTATCTCATTAATAAAACCAGAAAGATCAAACCATCTCCTTAAACCAAGAATATAAAACCATGACTTACCAAACTTGAGTAAATCTACAACTAATCCCGACACCAAACCTCAAGCTCCCACTAAATCATACTAGTCATTGGTATTAGAAAATTAATTCAACCTCGCTCCTCATGAAATAATCCATCATGACTAACATACCTGCAAGAGATCCCACTCAAACCAAAGTACTTGAGCCTTAATCGCATCCATAGCCATACCCGTAAAACCAACCATGCTCTCTAACCATTTATCCATGTCTCCATGCAACCACCAATACAACTCGACTGGATAAGTCAAACCGGAATATGCGAAAGCAAAATAGGATCCTAGGTAAAGATAACCCAAATGAGTTCTACCTGCAACATTGGGTGATCAATCCACAAAAATTTCATAACTTAAATAATCCAAACATAAAAATCAGTAAATCCAACCCTTCATAAACAAATTTCATGTCTAAGACAAACATATGTAGATTTCATATCAATGGAGTAACATAAGTAACAGGGAAATACAAACATCCCTAATCATGCTCAAGGAATCTAAACCATGCTCATAGGCATCCATGTGCAAATCAAACATTTGCATCATCATAGACTCACAAACTGAATCTATCCACATGTACAAACTCACCATGTACATCCATCCATATCACCAGGCTCTCCAGAAGCTCCAAGTCTACCACCGACTAACTCCAAATCCGAATATGAATCCTATGCTCATCAATGTCAATAAAAAACATCCATGCTAAACCATGCCACTAATACCAAGTGAAAATACTAGCAAACATGTCATCAACATACTCTGCACAATCAACCAATATGAAATCAAACCAAAGGCACCATTCATAAATGATAAATAAAAACTATTGTCAAACTCCGTGACCTAATCCGACCATGGCTTCCCACCAACCCCTACAACCCCTAACCAACCATGGTTCCTAGATGATCAACCATAGTTAACCCTAACCGACATCGATCTTTGTACCAATCATATTTTCTTTTCTAAACCCTTCAAACTCTGAAAATTTCTCTATCATCTCAACCCAGCTAAATAAACCATCAACTACAATCCCATAGGAATATCCAGGCACCAAAAATAAACCAAAAGTGACATCACCATGTAATAAACTCAAAATACCTGTAAAGTCATGATTTTCCTCCATAATCACTTTGTGCCTCTTTCCACTCTGAATAGTAGCATCCTCCTCTCACTCCACATGTGCATCTGTGTCTAACCTACAATTCCAACAACCATGGCTTGCTCCTACTCAACATGAACTCCCCTGCACTAAATCGATAACAAGCTCAAAAGCTCTAATATATATAAGTGAGAAATAAAACCAAATGAAATAAATATAAACTTTATTCCCTTCTTATCAAAGAATACTTCTACATCACAGAAGTTTGGACTTCTTGTGAAGTAGGTGAATCACCTTCTTTCTATCCATGTGTACTAAGCCTCTTCCGTTACCTGCAACTATGTGTCTAAACATGAATTTTCATTGAGGATATCATCCTTAGACTAAATACCCTTGTCCTCAAGATTCCAACACATCCTAGAAATAAAAGTTAAACCCACCAAATATCCATGGTGAAAATTTTTACTTGTGCACACAATCCAAACATAATACCAGTTTCTCCAAATGAAAAAAATAAAACATGAATCATATAGAGATACCTAACTCAAAGTCTCATTAGACTAACCGAGCCAACTCCATCCTCTTTCTGATCCAAACATTGAAGTGATTTACACCGTCTCTCGCAATGTATATTTTGTGCAAGAAACCAGATCCTCCAAAACAGACATAAAAGCACCATGCCCTATCCTGCTGTAAAAAACCTTTTTATGAATAAGTTGTCATAGTGACCAACCATAGTCATTTGACCGGTACTAGTTACTCTCTGTGACCGACATCGGTTCCAAAACTGATGTTGGTACTCCTGGAATGAACCCAATACCACACAATTTGGCATAGAACACCATACCAGGTGCTGTGCTTATTCGATCAAGGCGATAAATGAGCTAAGCCAATCATTTCAAGAAGAACCCAAATCTCATATAAAAAACAATACAACAAATTCATGTGGTAAATTACATCAAGATGAAAAACATCACCTTACCAGCACCAAGATACTCAACTACATCTTCAACTGAACTAAAGAACATGCTTCTCTAATGGAAGCCCCATCTTCATTCTATGCTACAACCTCTCTACTAAATCTCATGCATCTAATCGCACCAAGGATGCAAAACTTGCTCATCTACCTCGGTTTGCAATCAAACATGCATGTGCAATCAAACTATAAAGAACTACAAAAGCAAGATAACACCATACCTCTATAACTGGATCTATAATCCGACCACCATGTTTGTGCCTCTAATAACTAGGGACACCTTCACAAATAATATACATTTCATGCATCTTCTCAATTCTTCATATCTCTGATTTTTTGTTTACAACTAGGTTTCTAGTAACTAACCATGGTCACTCTATAACCAACCATGGTCACCCTTCCAATGCCAGTTTATACCTTACTAACATCGGCACTATAATTTCTAGCAACCTTACTCTTCCAGGCTCCCTCCCGATATTGAATCTCTTCCTACGATCTTCTCATCAAGAAAAAAAAACCTACTCTCATACATGTCGGTAATAACCATGAAGAAAACCCTTGCTCTAAAATAAAAAAGTTGTGATATCAATTTTGGGAATTCAAGACTACGGAATAGTGTTATGAATCAATAAAAACCCAATCATGCACACAGGATCTAAACAATTCCCAAAATCTATAACGGTGGAAGTATAAACTAGAATAATCCAAATCAAAATAAAGTACACACACACATAACACAAATGTATGTACCGTGGTTCACCCAATGTGGGCTACATCCACCAAAGATATATATCTCATATATATAATATAACAAGAGATTACAAACCAACTCTTCGTAAAATATTACATGTATCTCTACACGAGAATCTCCTCCTCCCGGATCTCAAACCTGGTCTACCTAAGTACACTTAACTATGCCTCCATACCACCACCATATTTAACTGGATCTATGTAAGTACACTACAATTATGCCTCTGAAACACCACTAGATCTCACATACCAAAAGCTACCCTACATCTTCCACTGTGTAACCAAGCTCTCACTCTAAATCAGAAACAAGACATCTCACAATGGTCTCGCTAATGTGTAACCATAACCGTGTACCAAGAAGTAAGTCTCTCCTCCATCATTGCATAACCTATGTAAACATGAAGAAAACTTCCTCTACAATACTAGATTCCTATGGATCAATAATACATCATGATCTCATGGATCTGTAATACAAGATCTCACAACAACCTATGGATCTACAAGAATGAGAAATAACAAGATCTCACAACAACTTGTGGATCTAACAAGAAGAAACACTAAGTGTTTTACATACTATGTAATCCATTACATGAGACTAAAAATACAAAGGAAATACAATAGAAGATAATACCATCTTCTCACCAACAAGTGTACCTGCACTTTCCTTTTGTTCAACTTCTCTCTATGAAATCTCCTGTCTTCATGCAATCTACTTTTTTCTTCTTCTTCTTTTCATCCTTTCAACCAAGGATAGCTCAATTCTTCTCTTTCCTTATTTGAACCTATCTAACCCTATTTTTCTATCTTATATAAGCCTAGACAAACTTAGGGAACAATAGCCATGCAATTACATCATTTAGATTTGTTTTTTTTTTAAATCTAGATAAAATCCCATGGGTCAAATAAAACATTCCACGCATTGTAACCAATGTCGGTTCCCCGACCAATGTCGATCCTTTGTTGACCAATGTCGACTTCTTTGCTGACCAATTCTAGCTCCTTTGTTGATCGATTTCAGTTACTTTGTATTCCAGCAAGGTGTAAAACATGTTATCTAGGAGGCAATTCAGTTCCACAACCTAACATTTAGCATATTTAGGAACCCTTTGAGTGTTTTTAGAATGATGTTTGTAATATGAGATTATAATAATTCCAAGTGAGTTATAATGTGATAATGACTTGTTTATATAGTCTTCTATATGTGAGATATTATGATAAGGTTAACCCTAGGAAGATGAAATAACCCAAATAATTATTTAGCATCAAAAGTAGAGTCTTTGATTAAGAATGGGAAAGACTAAAAAGATAAAACAAGACTGGACCCCGCATCATGACCCTTTCATATGGTTTTTTTATTTATGCAATGAATATCATATGTTTTATGCCTCTTTGATTGAATAATATTTCTAGAATTGTTGACAAAGCATGGTGTAAAGATAAGAAAGTTGTAGAATGGATAGAGAGATGATGAGATTAGATTAAAATGTGATAATTTTTCTTAACAAGGATACAAGGTCAAACTTTCCATTTCAAAAGGACAAGTTACCAAATTTTAGTGTATACAATTATGACTTTGAGGTCATTTATAAGAAAAAAAAAGGAAAATATGGTGGTAAATGCTATATCTAGGAGAAATGAGTCTAAAAATCATTATTTTATGGCATTTCCGTATTAGATGAAGATAGGGTTGATGAGAAAAATCGTATTAGCCTAATGAAAAAATACCCTCACTCTCATTTATAACCTTTAATAATACATGTGAATGTCATAAAATTTTATATAGAAGGGAGATACAATATAGTACAAGGATAGATTGTACTTATCTTATAAATATAACCTTAAAATTCAAATTCTCTTTGAGCTACATGCTTATCCAATGGGTGGCCATGCGGGATTCTTGAAGACTTATCATCAATATAATAAAAGGGTTTAAAGAGGATCTCCAAAATTGGTGGTAGAGTGTTTTGTATGTCAACATAATAAAGGAGAAAGTATTTAGACCCCAATTCTCCTACAACCTCTATTTATTCCTAGTGAGTGGTGGGAGGAGGTTTCCATGAATTTCATCATAGGATTTCCAAAATCTAAAAGGAAAAGTGTAATCATGGTGGTTTTGGAGAGATTCACAAAATTTTCTCATTTTTGCTTTGTCACATTCTTTTACTAGTACGAAACCATCTCTTTTATGGATATAGTTCATAAACTATATTGTACACCCAAGATTATAGTCAATGATTGTGGCCCTATATTTACTACTAATTTTAGATTGATTTTTTTCCATGTTTGAGTACTCAAGTAGATTATATTTCACCCTACCATCCCCAATCACATGATAAAACTAATGTAGTAAACAAATGTTTGTAGGGTATCTTCAAAGCTTTACTTCGTATAAATAAAATAAATGGGTTCATTGGCTGTCACTTATAGAATGGTGGTATAACAGTTCATTTCACAACTCATCCAAAATATCTTGGTGTTATTCATGGAATTTTATGGGTATTAGACACCATCAATCACCCCACCTTGAGTCTTATCCCTAAATATCTTGGTGTTATTCATGTAATTTTATGGGTACTACTCCTAATCTATCACTTCCAAGGCTAGAGAGAGAAAAATGAGTATGAAAATAACATAAATCTACACTACATAGGTGATGCACCAAAAAAATGGTATGAGAACAATCCCCAATATGTGAAAAAGGAAGTAAAATATATATTAGAGGGGGATAATAGCTCGCCACGGTATAAAAACATCACTTACAACAACATTCCCATGCACACACAATAATAATGAAACCTTGTAAGAGCATAAAGTAGACACAATACACCTGCAATAATATTGAAGAGGAAAGAAGAATGCAAATAAACACAAAGAAAGGAAGATACATCCACAAAACTTGCATCTATTGCTTCATGGGTATGCACAGTTCAAACTCTTACAAATGAAAGGCCTGGATCACCATGCAAGGAGTCCACTATAAAGTCCTATAGCACATTGGCTTCACAAAACAAAATGGGTAGAGTTTTTCTACTCAAATCATCCTCCCTCAATAATGAGACAACACCCAAATTTATAGAAAATGGAAGGAAGGAAAAGGGGAAAGCAATCTCAAATCTAACTCTTTGCATCAATTAAAAAGTACCCAAAGTGGGTGAAAATCATGATTGTAACTTGCAAAATCCTCCCCATACTACCCATAACTTGCAGCAGTGGAGAAATGGCCATCCATGCCCATTAATTGCACTTCCACCCACCATCCAGCTACCCTTTTGAAACAAGTTCGTTTTCTACAAAATACACCTTCAAATCTTCATCAATCCCTAGATTTTTTTATTTTTGTGCATTAGCCTTGGAACCATGATTCCAACGAGACCAATTTTGTGCAATTTTGTTGAGAAATGCTCAGGTTATGAGCTTTTGATTGATTGCATCTCCTTAGGGTTTTTTTAAGCATCTCTTCCTCTTCACGGGATTGTGCAATAAGTATTTTTGGTGAAATGCATTATTGAAAATGTTTTCCCCTCTTTTCAATTTTTTTCATATCTTTTGAAGTGATCTTGCATTAATTTTTTTGTTGGGCCCATCATTAGTTTTGTTGCTTTATGTGGGAGGGTTTTTGTTTTAAAGTTTTATATTTATCTAACTTGGCTAGCTTGGCCGAGCCGGCTCCTCTCTCACACCGCAGAACCCTATGCACCGAGCTCCCCTTTCAATGTGTTAAATTATCACATATTTCATTGGGGATTTCCCCATCGGGCAACCTCACCATATTTATTCCACTTTACACGACACTTTGCATTGGACCACAAATTCATGTTGAGTCCCCTTATGCCCCACAATGTCGTCTCTATCTTGGGCGCCGAGCTCACCCTAACATATGGCACCACATCAAGAACTCCCATGCATTGGATTGTGGGTTCATTCCTCTTATGTACTGAGTCACCAAATTACTGACCTATCCCCTAGTTGAATAACTTGGGCTCACATGTCACCTCACCTTGCCAAGTTACATTCGTTTGGTGCCAAATTACTAACTATTTGGGGCTTCATCATTTTGTTACGAGTTGTGTGACCAACTCCGAGCCATTGACTCGCAATGCATCCATGGTGCCTTATGCCATATGGAGGCTCTACACATCTTTGGAGGATCAACATTTTCCTAACCCATTGAATTCACTCCAAGGGGCCACGTGGTGCCCCATGTGTCCATAATGTTTTGAATCCCACCGATCCACTCGCATGGCTAGACTCATCAAGTTGGCTCAGTGATTCGATATGCATTCATCGATTTTTCCTCCTATCATTTGTTGCACTCCAACGCATGTAGATTATTCTAGATTGTGCTCTTGGGTTGTTTCTACATCACATGGGCTTGGTCTCATTCCTACAATTGGCTTGATGGGATGGGCTCGTTCCACACAAACAACTCACCGGTCCAGTGTGAAGTAGCTTGTCCACATATTAATTTTCATATACCTTGAGTGGCTTAGGGTAGAGCTCGGTTATGAGCTTGATGGCCCCTATTCATTGAAGTAGTTCAGTGTGGCTTTCATAGCTCAATGGGGAATTCGAGTAACTCACCCTATACTTAGTTTGGTTAACCCAAAAGCTTGACCCCTTTACAACATCTCGATTGTATACCACACTAAAGTGGCTTGGGCTTCCCTTCATTAGAGATGAATTCAACTCAACTTCTTTAACATATGGCTCGATGCCACTTGATGATGCATAACTCGGTACTCATGCTAAAAATCTTGGTGAGCTAAGAAGTAGCTCGGTCTTCATTATGAGGGCCATAGTGCACTTTTCCTAAATCCTTGATCTCCCTCCACATGTTATGAACCTAATGAATCTTTGTAGCACCATGAAATGTGTGGACACTATATTTTACCATTTAGTACCTCAAGTGGGCCCTAGTGTTTGTCTCCCAACTAGATAAAACTTTGAGATTTAATGAAGACCAAGAAGAGGAAAAAGTTCCTCTTGCAACCTTCAACTCCTTCAAGGACTCGCTCGAACATCAAGTAAGATTGTTTCTTATGAGAACCACCTAATACGAGCCTACTATGTTATCCAAATTTTCATCGTGAGAGTGAAGATTGATAACAGCTTTTATAAATAATTGGTAATGTGTCATATAGATTAAATCTCCCTCACCAAGTAAAATACATCTATTCTTCCATGTTTTTGTTCGAAAAGGTCATTGGAAAAGGTCCTTATCCCACCAATATTACCTAATCTTGATCGGGAGGGTTCAATCATCTTGGATATAAAATTAAATATTTATACATGTACTAGAAGGTTGAGGAAAAGGTTCATTATCAAGTATCTCGATCAAGTGGAATAATTTGGAGAACAAAGATGTAAAATGGGAAGATGAAATTTTCCTATAACATCATTCTCAAATTTCCAACATTGAAGTCATTTTTTCTTTCTTTGGGAGGGGCATGTTATGTACTTGATCCAATGTCATATATCAAGATATGTATGCCCAACCTATGCCTAATATAATCTCTTATAATTTCATATCTCATTAATTTATGCATTCATATTGTTACTAGTTCGAGCTAGGTGGTTTACAAAACATAGTTAGGTATATATAAGAGTTAATAACTAATAGAATATCATTATATTGAGCACTTGAGTCTTATTGTTAAGGTTTTTAGGTTTCCCCTTAAATTTTCTAGGTCATTTATGCTTGCATATTCACATATTATCTCTCTATTTTGGTTTTCTTGATGTTTTTTGGAATTAAGGTGATCTTTTTTAGGGTTTTGAAAGGACCCACATCCTTGTACAATTAAGAATTTTTTTAGAGGATCCACAACCTAGGTTACAATGAAGGGGACCACCATTAGAAACCCAATTTAAGTAACCATGAAACCATAGTGAAGATGCAACAACTATCGACGGTGACTACAAAGTGAGTGGAGCAACAACTAATGATGGCAGCAATGGGAGTAGTAATTAGTGACGATAACAAGAGGAGCATAAACGAGTGACGAAAGCAAGAGGAGAAGACACTAGTGATGGAAGAGAGAGTAGAAGCCACCAAAGTGATCGCAGTGAGAGGAGTAACAACTAGTGATGATAGTGAGATGAGCATCCACTAATGATAGCGTGAAGAGAAATAGTGACCAGAGACAACACAAAGAAGAGAAGTAGTGAATAGTGATGGCACAACAAGCGAGAGATGTTACATCTAGTGGTGTAACAACCTCTCGGGAGGATCATGCCTCGAGGGTATTTGAGCACGGGAGTGCAAGCACACAACCATGTGACTTGATTGCACCACTTCCACCCCATCGGTAGTTTTCTTGATGTTTTATTGCTACTATTTTTATGATTTATCTAATTAATTTCATTACATTCTCAAGGATAAAATCCTATTGAGAATCATCTTGGGAAAAATTGATATAAAATCCTTTATCCTCCTACCATAAGGTCTCTTTATAATGTTCTTTTCAAACATAAAAGTGTGAGAAATAATTTTTGAAAATAAAAAGTGGGTAATGGGTTTAAACACTCAAATTCGGTAATCTATCCTTTGGAATTGTTGATTTTGACATTCCACACTTGCATGTAAAAATACACTCTCCTTGTTCTTACTTAACACACCATGATAGATATAAGTTTATTTTATTATCTTTGCACAAATCTATGTCATCAGTTTCTAAGATTTAACAACATAAAACACATTTAGAAACATCCATCCTTCGACCCACGAACTCAAAACTAGATTTTTCCCTCTTGATCAAAATTGCCACTTTCGATCGGTTTATACAAATATACAAGCTAACCCTACTATATAGTTTTGGACTGACATATTTTGCACTCAAATTTTAAGTTCTATCATCTTCATATGGACTAATATTCTCCCTTGGTAAAATTTTCATGACATTATGACCTTTAAAAGCATATATAATCAAGTAAACCATGCCTCATTTTCTAACTAGACACTTTAAGAACTTCTTGTGTAAAAGCAACCACAAAAGGCACTCCAATCTTCCTAAACTATGAAATAACTCATGTAAATCTATTAGGAAGCACCCTATACAAGTTTGAAGTCTCCTTCCATGTTTAGGAATCTCCATCTTCTTTCTACAACCAAGAAAAGTGACCCTTCCCAAGTATTTGAGTAAGTTTGAAACTCAAGTTAAAGCATTTTCAAATCATGGTTGTTAAGTATGATTGTACTATAGTAGATATCACATGGTAGTATAATGATTTGTGGTTTAAACCCTCTTCGAATTAGTGATTACATTGGTGGTGCATAGATATGTCCACAACCCACCTAACTTTGTTTTGCAGGAACTCCTTGCACTACAAGGGTTCTAGGGTTTGAGTAGAGTTTGAGCCATTCTAAAGGTGAGAAAAGAAGACCGACATATAATGATACACATTTCTAGGTAGGTGAAGCACTCAAGAAGTTACAAACCCATATTCCAAATAGTTCTAATACCATACAAAAGGGTCTAAACCATACATATGCTTTGGACCTAGTTGTATAGTTTTGATCAATGCAGCTTTTATGTGATAATTTATGTAATGAAGCACTTATGATCTTAGATCAACATGTTCATGCATTTAGGTCACCCAGATCCACATAGAATCAGATAAGTGAAATTATACCTTTTGTTTTTTATATTTTCTAGATTAATAGTCACTTTGAAAAGTGTTATTTTGATTTGTGCAATTAATGTTGGAAGTTAATTAAATCAAAATATCCACTTGTAATATTTCATCCTTTTTATGTATGTTATCTAGATGCACACTTAAAAACTTAAAAGGGAATGAAATAAGAATTCACAAAAAGTGAAATCATTTGGTGAACTTGACCTCTAATCAAACATTATAGCCCTAACCCTAGTGGCCCTATGGTTTCTTTTCAAAAGCATCAGTTGTTATTTTATTTCATTATTTTTGTCACTTTTTTAGTTTCTATATGTTATCCTTTTATAACCTATCGGTGTATTGCTTGACATCTAATCAATTTATTGAACATTTTGAGCTTTCAACTCCCACTTGTAAGCATCATAGTACAATGCCTTCTTCCTACGTATAGTTATATTTTTATCCACATGCACAGGAGGTTCCCTTTGATAACATTGAGACACATAGTGAGCACTCAAATGATTATGACCATGATGAGGACACCAATGTAGATCAAAACCAAGAGGAGATCCTATCTCATTTTCGTGCTCAACTCCACGTTAATCCACATCATATTATGGCTATTATCAAGATTCTGCTTATTTCTAAGCTTATCCATGATTAATAATCTAATGACACATATTTTACCAATAAATCTCATACCTCATCTATTATACCCACATCCATTGTTCTTGCCTCTTTGGAAGCACCTTATAATTTTGTGAAAATGTGTTTATTCTTATTCTTACAACTAATATTGTTACTACATATCTTATCTATCATCATAATGGTTCACATGCATCTTCATCTAGCACACAAGATCTTGAGTGCCTTGTCCATATATACAAGCATAAAGCTTATAATTACAACAATATTTCTCACATAATCCATTACTATGGAATCTTCTCAATTATTTCATAATCCACTCGTACCTAAAGTTGTTTCATATCATTTTCTTATTGGTTTTTTGCACCTAAGCTTCCTATATATGATGGAAAGGGTGATCCAAAACAGCATATTATATCATTACATGTTGCTTGCATCATTTATGCATCTCATCATATATTTCTTATTAAGCTATTCCCTAGGAGTCTTAAGGACAATTTTATGATCTCCCCACACATTCTATGTGCTCTTTTACTACATTGGAAAATCAATTTTCAGCACAATTTTTAATCAATAATGGGGATAAGATATCTTATGCAAAAATTCTCAAACTCAAACAAGGATCTGATGAGCATATCAATTATTATAGCTTGCATTATCGCACAATTCTTACTAATATGGACAACATATTAGCTGAAAGTGAATTGTAAGACATTTTCATTAAAAATTTCTCCCTCCATTGCAATAATTAGTCATGTTTGATAAGTTTAAATCTTTTGACCATCTATGTCATACACTAAAAGAGTGTGAATCTAATCTATTGCATATGAACGAACTTAATTATGTTTTTAGCTCCCCTCATAAATACAATATCAAGTTTCCAATCAAATATAATTTTAAATAAAAAAACTAATGACCCCAAGATTACTTCTAAATATACTATCAACATTGTTTCTCAACCTACTAAGCTAAAATTATAACCTATAAGATGAAAATTTACATGATTACCTTGTCCTCCATGCATGGTCTTAAATAAATTACTTGAGTGCAATCTCGTGTCTCTCCCTCCATCATTTGAGGTTGATATAAGAAATCCTCAAAGTAATATCTTTGATGTTAATGCTTCTTGTGATTATCATAGATGTATTGGTAACTCTACAGATATATGTATTAAGTTATGACACATCATTCGGATCTTATTGACTCTAATGAAATTGAATGGGATGAGCCCACTAAATATTCTAAGCCTACTAATAACAATTATAAGTTAAAAATATTCAATGATCCACTTCCTAAGAATACTAATGACACATCTAATTTAGAAGTTCATAACACTCATTATGCGGTGCCACCACTACCCTCTTATGATCATCCACTTGATGTTATGATTGGCACTATTTCTCGCACACCATCTTCTACACCAATCATTTCTTTTGATGATTCTGATATATATGACTCACTTATCTCTAATACATTATCGATTATAGTATTTATTCATCATATTCCTATTACATGTTTCTTGGCTGCCTTGCAATGCATATAAAATGTTTGGCCATGGCCATTACTTCAAATTTTTAGTGTTCTTTTTAAGAATTTTTCACTTAATTTCGATCCAAATTTTTGATGCATTACTCTACCAATCACATTTGGATCTATCACTATACAAACCTCATTTTTTGTTTTATAATTATGTTCCTTAGGTAGAATTGAATCTATATATCCCTTGGCTACATGCTATTAATGTTTTCCCATGCATTTTTCATGATTGTATTAATTTTATTATTCATCAGTAATTCGTCACTATTCAAGGTATTCCTTTTTCAGAATTTTCTTCTCACATACTCATCCTTCTACAATTTCTAATGTATTTATGGACATGTCTATTATTTCAGATACCACCTCACATAGCACTAGTACTCTTAGGTATCCCAATAAGTCTTTCATCGAATAAATGGATTCACAAAATTCTAGGTCTCATGATAGGCCTTTAGTTTCGCATGTTACATCACATAGTTCTTGGGCCTCTAGGTCTCCTTCTAGCCCTTCTTTCATGCATATTGTCTTTAGTGGCTCACACTCTCAAATCGTTTTATGCAAATATTCTATATTTCTATCTCACTCCATGTTTCTCATAGTTATTTTATTCTCATAGGCCTTTCTCAGCAAATATCACCACCATGGTTCCACTTGCAATTGAGTCAAATTATATGAAAAATTTTAGGCTTGACCCTCCATCATATTTAACAGTTTATTTACCTCCTCGTAAGGATATATTGTGTAAGATCTTAAATATACCACCTTTTCCTAATGACACACTTTATTTCTAGGTTTAATTTTACTGTTGAGGGATCAATTCTACACCCAAACCTCACTTTGCACACACGCGCGCGTGCACAAACACACGCACGCACGCACGCACGCGCACACGCGCATACACGCACACACACACACACACTGGAGGGAAATCTTGCTTCATGTCCTTTAGTTACATAATATCTATCTATTCCCCTCCATGAGGGCATTATTAGATCAACCTTCCTTCTCTTCAGAAAATATTTTTTCATATATGACCTCATAAAATACCAAAACATAAAAATCATTCGAATTTTGGAAAAAAATAAAAATCAAGAATTGTTTTTAAAGCATACATTGTTTGCAATTTACATTATGCATGATGTTTATTCCTTCAGTTTTATAGATAGCATTTCTTCTTTACCCACATGCATTAACATGGTATATTGAGCATGATGTAATGCATTCACAAGTGTGGTACACAATGACAAGTGTTTTCCTCCCCTTTTCCCAGATTTACTAACCTTTGGGGACATGCTACTTTTGCAAAAAGACACACACACACACACACACATTGTTTTGTTGTTATATTTTGGACTAACATGAATAACACATGTATTTTGTGTAGAGCTTACAATGATATCTCTATTTTAATATCATATGTTCTTTTTGATCATTTTGACACAATTAATTTTCATACATACTTGATATTTGTGTGTGTATGCTTGTTTTTACTCGATTATCACCTAAGCACCTTGATTGTCTTATGGGTGTCCCATGTTTGCAATAATTTTGGTATTTTGTGTGAAAATACTTGCCATATTTACTATTGGTTCTACATTATATGCAATTTTTTTCTACTAACACACTATATTCTATTGTTGTTATTATTATTTTGTTACATTTATGTTGTTTTTCTCATCATACTTCTTGTCCTTTTTGTTTTTTTTTTTGTGTCATGGTTTCTACCATACACATCCCCTTTGAAATATAGTTTCTTCTTGGTGGTCACTACACCATATTTCCAAAGGTTATCTATAGATTATCAACATCTCAAACATGGGTATACATCTTTCCTTTTGAGATGCACACTCAAATTATTCATCTCACATGCCTCAAAAATGTGGACAAACATCCATGGTTTTATTCTACATTTCCAGTAGACACAAGCATCCTTTTGGGCACATACATATGTAGAGGAAGGTAAAATATCTCATAATTGGACTCCTGCACATGAATTTATCAAAATATACAAGGAATCAAGACTATATAGTTTAGTCAAGAGCATAGGGAGGGTTCTAACCCTATCATATGGTTTTTTTTTTTTTTTTTTTTTTTTTTTTGGGGGGGGGGCGCATTTTATCCATATTTTGGTAACATTGTTAGTTTTTATCATCGTTACATCATTTTCATACAATTTTATACTTAGTTTGGCTTAGTTTGGTATAAATTTAAGGGGCATGAAGTGTTTTATTCTCTCTTTCTCCACGGTACTAAATTTCACTACCAATTTTAGAAACATTGGGGCTATGGTTCTCATTTCTCCACTCAAATTTCAGCAAGTAATCATTTCTATTTAGTTTATATTCAATTGTGAGGTCATGGGAAGAGTATGGGGGAACTTATTTCTATTTTCTATTGTGTATATTAGGTTAAAAAATTGGGCTTATAACCATCTGCAATGGTATGGTCTGTGGGGTTATGGAAGGTAACAAAGCAGATAATTTCTTCATGGGTATACTTTCCTATACTCATTATAATTAAGGGGACGATATCATGGTTTTTGAATGGATTTGATACATGGTCTTCCTCCTCCGAAAAGGTGTTTCGGCTCTTTTTCTAGTTCTTATCTTTTGAAATTAATGTGTTGGGTTGGTACACCTAGCACATCAATCTTTCCTCAGCATAAGTAGGTACTTGATCACCCCAATTCTTCATCATACTTCATAAAATGTAGAATATCCAAAGCATGAGAATAGGAGCACATTACCTCCACACAAAAAAAGTGTATTCCTCCCATGTTTTGAATTTATTTTATCATTTCTTGTTGCACATTTCTTTACATTTTGAGTTAAATTTTTGTTTCATATCTTGGGCATTGACTATGCCTTTTGTTGCAAGTTTCATTTTGGAGAATGCCAACACCAACACAATGAAACACTACAAAATAAAAAGTATTACGAGAAAAACAAAGTGTGTCTACACACTTAGGTATCTTTTCATTTAAGCATGTAATTTTCATTTTATACTTAAATGGGGAAATATAGACACTAAATTTTAGAAATCTATCAATTAACATTGTTGATCTTGAAATTACACACTTGCATGTACAAATACACTCTCCTCACTCTTGTTTAGCACACCCTAATAGCTCTTTGGTTACTTTCTTATATTTTCACACCTCTATGTTTTCATTTTTTGAGTTTTAACAACATAAAACACATTTAGAAACATCCATCCTCTAATTTTCGAAGTCAAAATAATATTTCCTCCCATTCAAAATCACCACTTTTGGTCATTTTGTACAAATATAAAAGTTAACCCTACTGTATAATTTTGCATTGACACATCAGTGCACTCAAACTTTCAATTCTATCATCTTCATATGGAATAATATTCCCCCTTGGTTGTCCTCTCATGACCGTATGTCCTTAGAAATCATATATACGTAAGTAAATCATATCCCATTCACTAATATGGAACTTTAAGAAATTGTCGTGTAAAAATAGCACAAAAGGCACTATAAACGCCATAAACTATGAAATAACTTATGTACATCCATTAGGGAACCCTCTACAATTCGAAGTCTTATTTTAGGTCTATGAGTCTCCATCTTCATTCTACAAGCAATAAAAGTGACCCTTCCCAAGTATTTGAGAAAGTGTGAAACTCAAGTTTAAGCATTTTCAAAGTACGGTTGTCAAGTTTGATTACACTATAGTAGATAGAACATTCTAGGAGAATTACATGTAGATTGATCCCTCTTTATATTAGTGGTGATGTAAGTGGTGTATAGGGGTTCCCACAACCCACCTAATTTTTTTCATAGGATCTCCTTCTTGCACTACAAGGGTTATAGGGTTTGAGTGAAATTTATAGATACATTCAAGGTGAGTGAATAATATTGACATATATTGACACTCATTTCTAGGAAGACAAAGAAATCAAGAAGTTACATACCCATATTCCAAGCAGTTCCAAGACCATTTAGAAGGGTTAGGACTATATGGATACTTTGGACCTAATTGTGCAGCTTTGACCAATGCGCTTTTAGGTGACAGCTTCTATGTCAAGAACTTCTAGTACCATATTAGCTTGTTCATGTATTCAAAGCACCCAAATTCTCCCAAATCCACATAGAATCGATAAGTGCACTTATCCTTTATGTTTTTGATAGTTACTAGATTAATAGTCACTTTGAAAAGTGTTATTCTAATTTATGCAATTAATGTTGTAATTTAATTAAATTAGAATATCCCCATTTTGTAATATTTCATCCTTTTTATGTATATTAGTTAGAAACACACTTAAAATTTTAAAAGAGAATGAAATATGGATTTATAAAAAATTTAAATCAATGGGGAAGGTTTTTGTCTATGTTAACTCGTGGAAAATAAATTTCTCTTTCAATTGGTTTCTTTCAAAGCACCGCCTAGTCTAGGTTCAATTTTATGTTCTTCCACCTGAATATTAGGAGGAAATTTTAATAAGCTTAGTGAAATATCTGGTAACTTTTTTCCCTAGACCAGCATATGCAATTCTACATTTTAATAATTTTGAAAAGATTCAAGGTGAAAATTAATACTACGAGACCTTTGATCAATTAATTGATTATTCGGTGAATGTAACTAAGTATGTACAAACTTATGCATTATAAAAAAATTAGGGAGATGGGGAAAAAGTGGTTTGGTTCTTGTAACCAAGGGGTGAAGATAAAGCTCCCTAGGAAAGATGAGATGTTGAGGGTAAATAAACATGATATGGATTTTTTTCAATAGAAGGGAGCACAAGGATTATGTAAAGGGTACAATTTTGTGCTCTATGTAGTGTAAAAGGAAGTATTGATGAGGAGGTATTCGGTGTCAATCAGAATGAGAGCATATAAGGTGACCTAATACGATGGGAAGTTGTGAAAAAAAAATGCAGGGGCATGTGGGTTGAGGAAAGACAAGTTGCGGGGTGTTGTAGATCGTTTGGATAGGTCATTTTTAGCCTTGATCAAGGGGTTGGGTGAATTTATATGTAGAGGATTGCCTAGTCATGGATGATGGATTGGAGGAAGATGAGGTAGAACAATGTGTGGTCAAGGAAGGAAGTGTTTTCACCATTTTTGAGTTTGATTAGGGTTTTTACACTATAATCAAATAAGGAATGAAATAAGATTTATAGGGGTTATTATGACTAATTAAATTCCAATATTAACCATTCAATATCATAATAATGCATTAATACTTGCAAAAAATGTACACTATATAATACAAAATCAAAAATACATGGTATTGAGTTTGATTAGCTAATTACATGTGATTCTGGATTGATATGGGTGATCTAGATGTAGAAACAGGTATTTGGACCTAATACTACTTCGTAATTGAAACCGTGACTTGATAATATCCCTTGGCAAGATCGTATAGTAGGGGAAGGAACATATGCATAGGCTTGACCTATTTATATGTTTTTCACCTACTAATAATTGATTTTTGTGAATTTCTAGGTTTGTCACTTGTTTTATTCTCTTTATCGCTCTTTGATGGTCACTATCAGAACACTCGAGGGTCTTTAAATACTCGATCAATACTTCAAAACCTAACCAATGATGAATCCCTATAAAAAACATTATTTGGGTTATGGGTACCCCTATACACCACTGATGTTGGGATTAATCTAAAGATTCCTCAAACCACATGTAATTCTCCACCTATCATGTGATATCTAGTTGTAGTTGTAGACACTAAAATTAGGTCACACTCCCTTTGGTCCCTCAACAAATAAGCACCCTTCATCACATTCACCTAGCCATGACCCCCTTCACCTCACTAGTATTAATTTAATTAATTTAATTTAATTAACTCATTATCCTCACTATATATCTTATTTAAATAATACCTACACATATAGTTCACTTAGACACCTCACCAAGCTAACTCAACTTAAGACCTATTCTTAGCAAGTTACCATAACTAACTAAGACTTACCCAAACCCTAAAAATCAATGCCTACACTCCCTCTAACCACATTCCCACATGATCACAGAAGCTCCCAGTCCAATTCGCGGGATAACGACACAATATCCGAGGAAATCAAGAGGATCTCCTTAAGTTTGGTAAACCTAGAAAATCCCGCCTTGACCAACATTGGTTTCCCCTAACCATCACTAGTTAAGCTGGACCACCATCGGTTACCCCTTTTAACCCAAAACAACCTTATTTCTCAAGGTTGGAACTTGGAAGAAGGAGGTTGGAAAAATGAAGCAAGAAATTTGATGAGCAAGAACGACATCTCAAAGAGATAACACATCTTTAGAGAGCCAATTTCAGCAAGAACTGACATCCAAGGAAGGAGATTGAACATTTTCTCCTACACAGCCATCCCAACCACCTTCTGAACTATCCAAGCAAAAGAGGAGTGTGCATGCAGCCCATGCAGAAGATTTTCTTCAGTTGGTAATCACTTGCAGCCTTCAAACCCACCATCGGCACCTCCATCCATCACACACAAGCCTTCAGAATGAAATCCAAGTAAGTATAATATCATACTTTCTTGGTTATTTCATTTCATCATTGTTTTATCACCCATTATTTATCTTTCTCCTTATCGACCATCTCCAACATTTTGTACCTCCATAGACCCATCAAAACCTCATAAAAACCTATCCCAATCACCTAATACCTCCTCCTAACCAACTAAATCCTTTGTGTAATCACAAAGGAGACCAAAACCCTGTTCTGTGACGTTTCCAAATCTCACAATAACTGGCAAGCGCTGATTATACCTAACCATGGTCGATCACCCTTGACTAACGTCGGTCTCTGTGTTTGCCTACATAGCCTTAAACAAAGACCTATCCACCTAATTTCACCTCACCCTCACTCACTTATGACCTACCCGAGACCTTTATCAGACCTGCAGAACCCAAAACCAACCATTTGACCTGTGGATTCTATTCTAGCTTAGCCTATTAGATTAGATCTGTTTTCTTATTGTGTTTTAAGTGAGATACCTAAATCATTTTAAAATAAAAATAGGATTTACCTTGTTTTCAACATTAATTTGTTTTAAATAATGGAATGACATCCATCTAGGAAGTACCATACTTCCCAATCTAGCTCACGCTAGGTAGTTCACTGCACATATTGTTTAATTCTTTCTAGTGGTCTTTCTTTTATTACAGGTAGTTCCTCTTAGCCAAAAGGAAGCTCTCACGGTCAGCTGTGGATTTAGAATTCATACGTGCACAACAACCCATCAACCGACATTTGAACAGGTATTCCTCCTATGCTTGTTACCCTATCTGTTTTGTCAACAATTCAAAGAAACAATCTAAGAAAAAGGTGAAACATTTTGGCACACCCGGTGGGACCCATCTAGGGTTCCTTACATTTCATTCATTCCTAGGAAAAAATTGTGTGTTTGTTTCCCTTCTAAAAGTGTACACACTAATTTTCTTCCCTGGTAATCCACTCCTTCTTTCTATTTTCTCTAAAGGAAACTTTTCTTTTGGTGTATTTAAAAGGAATCATCTCTTCATGTTTTCTACATTTTAGTGAAAGAGCATCCCTCTTCCTATTCATCTATTTTTGTCATCAAATATCATACTTTTGATTTGGGTTTAAAACAAGTGCATTGCATTCTAATTTAGCTCATTAGCTCACATTAATTGAGGGCAACCTATATGCTGATGTCATTACTAGCTGATGGTTGACAAACAAATCATAGAAAAGCACTTCTATCCTTTTCTCTTTCTTTGAGTCTTACCAAACCACACAAAAATTCAAATACATACATTCTTAAACAACATCTTACCTAGAAGAAGTTGTAGGTGATCACACGATCACGGCACAGTGGGCACCCAACTCACTGCTCTATCGAGTCATACTTCAGAGCGTAGCCCGCCCCCACCATAACATACCTGAAACCTCACCCTTTAGATCTCCTTCTTTGTAGGAAGCCATCCTCACCAAAAACTCTATTTCATAATTCATGTGTCAGTCCCTAAATAGCATAAGTTGAACAAACGTAATAGAATAGGCACTCTAGGAACGTTCTTTCTTAGTGTTCTGTTTGATTTGTGTTTTGAGGTGAGAGCTTTCGATCATTATTTTTGTATTTCCTTGCACACTCCCCATCATAGCTGGTGTATTCCAGCTCCACCTGAGTGTTCCTGGGCCATATCACCATCATTCCCAGAATTTTGGGTCTGATTCCACATCAAATTCTAATTCACAACCACTTTTTCTCATCACTGTTTCAATCTCACAGTAACCATCATCAGTTACCTCTGACCGCCATCGGTTAAACACCACCAGCATCGGTTCCAAGTCCTTTTGCTAACCTACCCCAAAGGACATTCTCACTTCACTTTTCTCCACTTCCCATAGTCTCTGTCACTGTCACTTTTTCCATTGACATTTTACACATTCCCAGATTTGGCATACTTGTCGATTTCCTTCTACTTCACTGTTTACTCACTATCTATTTTCCATAGTAACCGACAGTGGTTACCCCTGACCAACATCGGTTTTGCCTAACCGGCATCAGCTAACCTGTTTCACATTCCACTCACCATTTGTTACTTCATCCATTTTTTATCACCAGATTCACATGTTTATGCTATTCTCTATATTATTTACAGAGAAGCAGCCCCACCTGATCAGTACTGGTTCACATGGTACTAACCCGAAGACAAGTGAATGCCCTCGTGTTCCATGCCAGTCACCAACTACTCCCACCTAGTCCTTCACCACCCTCTATTTTATCACCAGCCATGGATCCCATCTAGCCTACCAATATCACTACCAGAGATGAGGAGTTTACATGACTCCTTGACTAGAACCCTGCTTTCCTTGCAGTTTTACCTCTCCCATTCATCCACTTGAGATGCCTCGGGTCATTTGATATACGGCATGCCCGTATCTATCCCCCCGACTCTTGCACCCACTTCGCATCATCCCCATCTGGCTCCGTGCTACCTGCATCCATCTTATCCCCAGTTGTTTCATAGTTAGGTTTCCTATACCCCCTTGACTACCGCATCTATTACCTCTGTGGCACCCATTACATCTACCATACCCTCGTCGATTACCCCAAACACAACCTCATCCATCCCTCATGTCTCACATATACCAGAGCTACATTCCCACTTCTAGTGTCGGTGACCTCTACCCCATTTCAAAATGTAGTTCTTTCTATTCCACAATCTTTAGCCCCTATTGCCACTAGGGTTACCATGACCCTTCCTCCCCCATATACATACTACCAACAACTACTTGTTTCATCTATCATTCATTCTGGGTATGTACCCCTATTTCCTTGCCTTCTTCTCTACCACCTTACATGGCAGCCCCATACACTGGAATGCCCCACCCATTATACACCCAAAACCAACCTCCTCATGCTATAGGAGGAATCCAATCATCACAACCCACCAATGACCTAATTAAATTCATGATGGACAAGATGCAAACACTGGAGGCATTGATTTTCAGCTCCCGTAACACTCTCACTTATGATGAGATTTTTAATGAGCCTATTCACCCATCCATTCCCATCTGCTTCATACCCTGTGCATTGGGAAATGCCGAAATTCAACTATTTTAATAGTAAGGAAGACCCACAATAGCATTTGCGCTTGTTTAAACATGGATGTTATTTGATTGCTCATGACGATGCCTTACTTTTGAGAACTTTTCCCATGTCCCTCACTAGACTCGCATTAGACTCGGTATAGTGGGTTACCCAAACACTCCATATTTTCATTTAATCGTAGCTCAAGCTTTCTTGAATCATTTTCCATCAACATCGCAAAGAAAGTTACCATGACCAATCTATATTCCACACGTCAGTACGAGGATGAATCTATCGCATATTTTTTCACTCGCTGGCACAGCCTGATCAATCAACTTACCTTTCAACTACCACAAACTGAACTCATCAGCTCTTCACACAATCTTGTGCTAGGCATATCTCCCTCGACCTTGTAGGTCCAAAATTTCAAAACATTTGATGAGGCATTCACTATGGCATGAAAGTTAGAGATTCGGGCCATCAAAGAGAAGAAAATCCAATTACAAAATAAGAATTCAGCATTTAAGTCAAATGAAACCTCTTCTTCTTCTAAACCACCAACCAATTATTCAAAGGCTAAAGGTACCACTAACGCAGTGGTACTCAAGGCTGGCCCATCTCATCCATCCAATCAAGCTACACCCTCATCTAATTTATCACCTGTTCAAGCTTTTCGATTCAGACAAGAGCAACGAAAATATACCCCAATCGGGGAACCTTACTCTTCTATCTTAGAGAAGCTTATCAAAGTTGGTGCCATCACCCTTCCACCCATAAAACCACACACTAGTTTTGACCCTTCTCGCCCCATGCCCGCATCATAAGGAACAATATTTCGCATAAAGGGTCATAGTGATGGCAACTACATCACTTTTAAGAATATTGTCCAAGAAATGCTTGAGAAAGGTGAGTTGACTGTGGATAATCCTAATGCCGCCCTAACCAAAATCTACAAATCTTTAAAAAACCATTTCCCAATCATGCCCCTTCATCCAATCAAACCGGTGAGACATCCACTCACGATACCCATACCCGTGAGGTTCACACAATCTTTAACGAGGTACCTACCACATCTCAATTACCTCACATTCCTTCCATAGAGGAAATCCTAGCCCAAAATCCTCCTTCCACATGGAACCAACTGTCACTGTTCTTTCACCAATAGAAGAACACCCTTCATCTCCTACATCACCTATGGAGGAGTCTTCTACTAACATTGAGACCATTTCACCCCTAGCTTCTTCACTTAGTGAACCTTTACCTACCGTAACTCCTCCACCCA
Source organism: Taxus wallichiana var. yunnanensis (assembly GCA_018340775.1). NCBI lineage: Eukaryota > Viridiplantae > Streptophyta > Pinopsida > Cupressales > Taxaceae > Taxus > Taxus wallichiana. The sequence continues at coordinate 221,068,954 of CM031243.1, read as the reverse complement.
TAGAGGGGCACCCATTATCTCCTCCACCCACAGAGGAGCACCCATTATCTCCTCCACCCATAGAGGAGCACCCATTATATCCTCCACCCATAGAGGAGCACCCGTTATCTCCTCCACCCATAAAGGAGCACCTATCCATTCCTCCCTCATAAAGGAACTCCCATCATCCCTTTCACCCATCATAGACCCGGTGGGGATACCTCTTGCCTCTTGGCGAGCATTCTCCATCCGCTACCCGACATCCAACAGACCTACTTTCAGCTCTCTTACCCACGGAAGTTGAAATCGGCCAATTCCCCATCTCCAAGATTCATTTTATGGGAATTCCCATTAGGTCCTCACCAACTCCACCCACAAACATGCCATTCTCACGTTTGGCTGATCACTTGGATTATGTGGATAGGGATTTGTTATGGGGGCACCTCTTACTCCCTGTCTCAACACAAATGCAGAGATCCCTCGATGACACCTCCACTATCTACCCAAGCACATTTCCACCCATTAAACCACATACAACCACTATCGTTTGCAACCCCTTCCACGATACCCATTAGCACTCACACCACACCCTTACCCATAACCCAACCTATGCCTAAACCCAAACCCATACCCACAATATTTACCTCCACTAAACCTATTACCACTTTAGGGGTTACCTCGACCACCAGCCTTACTCATCCACCTATTAAACTGATTTAGCTACATCCTCCAAAACCACACCTACTCCGACACCCAAACTAAAGAAACAAACTCATCAACCTCATACCCTTACCGCACCAATCACACCCACACTTGTCCCATCTACCTTAAGACCTCAGATGCCCAACATGGTCAAGCACCCCTCACCATTCATAACCCAATAACACAATCACCCATTCCTACCTCACAAATCTCTAACCTACCTAGTCACACAACATGACTCATACCCACACCTGCAGCCTCTTTACCACCAATACCTCTGATACCTTCACCATTGCTTCACTACCTACTACACTTCAGTCATTGTCCCTCACACCCCAAGCATGACCTAGCATCATCTACCTTCATAGCACCCCCATTATCCCCATGGGTAACTCGCCCTCTTCCTCCATCTACTTTTCCTTCTAGACCCCATATACCCACATCACCTTTACCCAAGAAGGTGCAACCCAAAAACAAAACCCCACTACCCCACAACAAGGTAGTCAAAACAAAACCACACCTTCCTACCCATCCATCTACTATACCCATACCTAAACGAACCCAACCGATACCTCAAACCACACCGGCACCTAAACCCATAGCTCAACCTGTTCCTACACTTCCAAAAATAATTCCTAGACAACCAATCACACCTATGCCCAAACCCACATTCACTTCCCATTGTGATCCACTAGTAGGGTCCTATGCCAAAATTTTAACCAACCTCCTTGAGACTTCTGTTATCACATTACCGCCACTCCAACCTTACGACCCCCTCAAACCCAAGCCAAAGGGGTTTGATGATACCAAAATTTGTGCATACCATCGTGTGCCAGGGCATGATGTGGAGAACTGTAAGGCTTTGAAAACCGTCCTTATCCAATTGTGTCCACCCGAAACCAACTTTGATGATGATGACCTTCTTGATGAGGATCTTGCTTCACCTACCCCCATTCCCACACTGCATACTCAATAACCACAACCTCCACCCTCAAAGCTCCCAGAACCACACACAAAATTTGAAATTAACATGGTTTGCATCAGAGAACTTGCCACGCCACCACCCAAATGTCACTGCACCCAGCTGACCTCACAGGGCTTTTCTCCTCTTGTAGGTTTTTTCCCTTCATGTCATTATACCACTTACCCTACACCCTCTCCATTTGACAAATTCCCTCAAATCAACATGGTACACATTACTACACATGCGTAGAAGGGTAAAGAAAAGGCAACTGACCCACCAACCAATCCTATACCTAACATACCATCTGCACCCATACCTAAGATAACTATCTGTGGCCCCACATACCCCATTTCTAATGGTGTCACACATCGCACCATGCTCAAACAATTACACCAATCACCCCTCAAAATGTCCTTATATGACCTCATCCAAACCTCAGAATCCCATCGGCAAGCCCTCATGGAGGTTCTTCAATCTATCAAGGTTTTACCCAATGACCCTACACCCGTAGCATCCATTATCACACCCCATCATGTAGCCTCTCTCACCAAATTACCACCTTCATCCTCACCTCACCTTGTTCACCAAGTGGCCTCCCTTAGTTTCTTAGAGGTAGAGATCGCGCCATACCAAAATGATGACCTGGACCTAGCCCTCTTCATCTTTGTACACATTGATGACATACGGGTACGCCATGTGATGATTGATGGAGGCGCTAGCATTAACATCATTTCATCCCATGCATTTTCTCAAATGCACATACCTAACAATTACATGCACAAACATCCGGTCATGTTGCATTTATTCAACAACACCATCACCTCCACACTAGGCACTGTCATCCTTCACATTCGTGTGGGCCCCCGCACTGTTCTAGAATTGTTTTATGTTTTGGAGGGGCAATTCCAATATAACTTTTTGCTTGGTAGACCCTAGATCTAGGTCATGGGTTGTGTTCCCTCCACTTTACGTTGTATTGTAAAAGTTTGAACATGATGGACACACTTATACCATTCCAGCTAACCCATCACCTTTTAAAACATGTAAAATGCTTTACCGACCCAACAATGTACTCATACCGGCCAAGCCGTCTACTTCCGCAACGAATACCACTTCACCTACACCTACACCCACACCTACCAATATGACCATTGCTTTCACCGTACATACCTCCTCCATGCCTACCACTATTATAACCTCCATGGCTAACCCATTAGCTGCCCAATCCGTTAACACCACCTCCGCATCAGACCTCTAACACATCATCCATACCAGCTACCCACATACCAACCACTGATCCTTGGAAGGTGTTTTTCAACGCCTCACTCTAGGATAATACCACCTATATAGCATCAACACATTCCTTACTCCGTGTGAGTATAAAAGCCTTCACCAACACCCTCGCTATGATCACCGTATAGGAGAACACCTCCTTTATGGTCCTCCTCATCTTTGTACTAGTCTCACCTATGGGGGACTTGATACTACCACTTACACACCTAAACCACCATCACAACCCCGCCCATTTTCCACTAACTTCCAATCAATTACCAATCATCATTTCACCCACACCTTCCTACATCGCTATGCGTGGAAGGGTTTTGGTTTTAGATTTTACGAGCAGGGTCACCATACTATTATTTCATGTACCACCCATAAACATAATGACCATAGTGGTATCAGCTTCCCCAAACCTTCTACCAAACAGATCGCATTAAATTCATTGAGGACCCTAGCCCTTTACCACCTTCATCACCACCCTCACCGACGAGTTGATGGATCCTTAATCTATCCCTCCTAACTTTGTTTTTTTCATAAACACCATTTCCTTGGGGCCTTTGACTTATCAATGCAAAGGAGAGGCCCTTTCCACTCTCCCATTCCTTTATCCTGAGATGATCGATGACGACACATCGATTATTAACATCATTCAATGTCAGGATGATGAATCCATACTCACCTACCTTAGTGTAGAAGACTCATATATTCATTGATCATTACCCTCTAAGACGTAAACCATGTTGAATGAATTGACTATTGAGATCAACATTCATACTCAGGATGACCCACACATACTAAAGATCAGACAATCTTTAGATGCTGCTGAACAGAAGCCCTCACTTCCTTTCTCTCGAGATCATAACCATGTTTTTGCTTGGTCTTATGCAGACATGCCTAGTATTGACCTCACCATCATGGTCCACAATATCGTAACCATTCCCGATGCCAAACCTATTAAACAAAAGCCGAGGAAAATGCATCCTCGCATTACTCTTCCAATCAAAGAAGAACTTCATGCCTTCTTTTCCATATCTTTCATCTTAACCATGGATTATCCTCATTGGATTTCTAACATTATCCCTATCACTAAAGCAACAGGGGGACTCTGCATTTTCACAGACTTCCGTGACCTCAACCTTTCCTGCCCGAAAGATGATTTTCCCTTGCCAGATATTGATCAACTGGTAGACCTTACCACGGGTCACGAAATGCTCTCACTCATGGATGGTTTCTCAAGTTATAACCAAATTTTACTTGCCCCAAAGGATCAGCACAAAACCACATTCATTACCCCTTGGGGGACCTTCTACTATCGATTCATGCCTTTCGGCCTTAAAAACATTGGTGCTACATATCAACATGTTATGACTTACATCTTCCATGATATCATACATCGCATATTGGAAGATTACGTGGATGATATCTTAGCTAAATCTAAACATCACGCCGAGCACCTTGCTGTCCTCAAAACTATCTTTGATCACCTCATTAAATATTATGTCCACCTTCAACCTAAAAAGTGTGTCTTCATAGTTCTCTTAGGAAAGCTCCTGGGATTTATCGTTTCCTTACGTGGTATAGAAGTTGACCTAGCAAAATTCAAGGCCATTTTGGAAATACCTCCACCCATAAACCTCAAACAACTTTGTAGCCTGCAAGGTAAATTCTAGTCTATTAGCCAATTTATTTCCCAACCCTCCAACCATTATCAACCATTTCATCATCTACTTAGGAAGGACGTCTCTTTCAAATGGGATGACGACTACCATAAAGCTTTTGAGGCCTTAAAACAATACCTTCTCCAACCACCCGTACTCATTCCACCGAAAGATGATCAACCTTTTTACCTATACATATCAGCTACGATCACTCCTTAGGGGCTATGCTCGCTCATCGTGATGAACAACATAGGGAGCAGGCAGTTTATTATATAAGCCGTACCCTTCTCGGACTACGAAACCCGATACACGTACCACCTAAAAACTTTGCTTAGCCTTAGTTTTCATTGCCACCAAACTCCACCATTACCTACTCAACCAAAAACCTATGTTGTGACCAAAACACGACCCTTTACACTTCATGTACACTAAACCTTATCAAAATTAGCACACCACACATTGGCTCATGCTTTTAGCTAATCTTGACCTTGAATTCATCCACCAAAAGTCCATTAAGGGCTAGGCTATTGCTGACCAACTAGCTGATGCACCTATTGTCGGGGACCAACCCTCTAATTTTGACTTCCCCGATGAATCCATTGCTACCCTTTCCTTGGATGAACCACCTTACCAAACGACATTGTTCTTTAATGGTTCTAAGTGTCAGCGTGGGGGTGGAGCTGGTGTTATCCTCATCCCTCTAGATGGAGAACCCATGCCTTTGTATTTCAAACTAGACTTTGAATGCACTAACAATATTGCCGAGTAAAAGTGCTCATCCTCGGTCTCCAGACCGCCTATGCCCTCAATGTCAAATCAATCCACATCTTTGGTGATTCACAATTGGTCTTAAACCAAGTTAATGGTATGTACCAATGTCATAACAAGATACTTCAAAAGTATAAACATCATGTAGACATATTATTGACCACCTTTGATTGTTACAACCTTCAAACCATCCCATGTTTAACCAACAAATTTTCTAACACCATGGCCTACTTAGCTTCCCAAATACCCACTTCTCCTATCGATTCCAAAATATTTGTCACTGTACAATGCCTCCATTCACCTTCTTATTTACCTCCCGATGTTTACTCAATTGAATCTGAAACCCCGACCCAAGTGACCTTTGGTATAAACAATACTCCGACTACCTTTCCCTCTCCATCTTACCTCCTAATCTCACCCGTAACTAAAAACGTGCCTTTCTTAAGAAGGTTTCTCATTTTGTTATCCTAGGGGACTCCTCTATAAGTGTGGCTTTGATGGTATTCTCTTACGATGCCTGAAAATTTCTGAAATTCCTTATACCATTAAGGAGGTTCATGATGGCATATGTGGAGGCCACTTTAGTGGCCTTACTATTGGTAAGCGTATTCTTCACCTAGGATATTACTGGCTGACCCTTAACCATGATTGTTGTGACTATGTCAAACGCTGCGTGAAATGTCAACAACATTCCAACCTTCATCATACACCCAGTCATGCCTTACAGTGTCGCTCGTGACCTTTGACCCTTCTCTCAATGGAGTTTGGATATTGTCGGAGAAATCAATCCTCATTCTTCCCAAGGTCATCAATGGATCATAACTGCTACCTAATACTAAACAAAATGGTTAGAAGCCATACCACTTATCTCCACAAAAGCTGAGAAAATATGTGAATTCATTAACCATCACATCATTTGTCACTTTGGTGTCCCTCGTCGAATCATCACCGACAATGGAAAACAATTCAAAAAAAACACTCCAAAATCTTTGCGATGCCTCCGGCATTCAACTTAGTTTCTCCTCACCTTATTACCCATAAACAAAAGGCCAAGCCGAATCCACTAACAAAACCCTCAATAAAATTCTCATGAAATTGGTTGATGATACTGGGAAGGATTTGCATACGCACATTCCTTTTTCTCTATGGGCATACCATACTAATATTCGCACCGCCACCGCGAATACACCCTTTTCACTGGTCTACGATACGAGGCTGTTCGCCTCTCAAAGTATAGATCCTCTCACTTTGAATTTCACTCCATGACATACTTACTAATGATGAATTTCGTTAGGACCGCTTAGCACAACTGGAGTTATTAGATGAACGTCGTCTTAATTCTTTGGATCACCTTCAAGTTTATCAACAACGAATCAAACATGCTTATGAAAAACGTGTTCATAAACAAACCTTCCAAGTTGGTGACCTTGTTTTGAAAGAAAATCAACACATAACCAAAGTTAAAAAAAGCAAAAGGGTTAAATTTTCTCCTAATTAGCTTGGACCATACATCATAACTCATACCTATGGATCAAGTGCCTATCATTTGTCCTCGTTTGAGGGTAAACCCAAACCTGAGCCCCTTAACGCATTACATCTTCGACCATTCTATTGTTGACCTCTAGTCTTACATCACTATTTATCTAGTTCAGATCATCTCTTGAGTGCCATTTAAATTTTCCACACCTTATCTCCAATGACTAAATAAGGATCATGTGATTACCTGTCACCCTTTTTCCTTTTCTTAAATATGTGCACCATGGCTCTGCACATGGCATGATTCTCATGGATACTTTTCATCTTCTTTTAGATGAGATCCCATGGTCATTCACCCTTGCCTTCTCAACAAGAACCAAATTCTTCGATATAGTCTCGTCCATGACTTAAAATCCAAAACAAAAAAAAAAGGATGAATCCCTCAGAAGGACATCTTCCAAAATAAGTGATCAACTCCTTGAGTCAAACTTCCAATATCAAAGATGAATCCCTCAAAAGGACATCTTCCACCTTCAATTGTTGTTATAAGTAGACTGCTCCCTTGAAGGATAGCTATAAAAAGCTAACAACTCTCCACATAGTTTTTCCAAAAAGAAGACTATCTCCTCAAAAATCAAAATTCAGAAGCTTCCCGCATCGATCAGCTTCATGAAGAAATCAAGGAGACATATATTCCTCCCGTATAGACTTCCCGCATCGATCACCTATCTAAAGTAAAAAAATACACTTTTTCATCATGCACTTGCATATTGTGATCTTGGCTCTATTGCTCAAGGCATTCTACTTCCCATTTTTGTGACCCATTACTCGCACCTCCTTACTCATTGTCTTCTCACTTCATACCTCAAGGGACCTCGCTGCACCTACGAAATTTGGTGATTCTGTGACTATTCTTCCTAACCGATCCGACTTGATCCATGCCTAAACCGACCTAACTCGATCCATGCCTAAACCCACCTGACTCGATCCATGCCTAAACCGACCTGGATCGATCCATGCCTAAAACTGACTTGACTCGATCCATACCTAAATTGACCTGACTTGATCCATGCCTAAACCAACCTAACTCGATCCATGCCTAAACCAACCTAACTCGATCCATGCCTATGACCTAACTCTATCATGCCTAACTCATCTATTTTCCATCCATATCATAATAAAGTAAAACTCATACACATCACAATAACATCACCTGAATATCATCTATCTCCTCATATATACATGTGTGTATCAATACAATGTACACTCAGTATCACATAAATGTGTATCTCAATAAACATGCCTGTCTCATCATGGCTATCATCTCAAAAATGTCGGCACGCAGGCCGATATACTATAAATAATCATCATCGGCTTGTAGGCCGCTATCTAATACAAAAATGTCTTGAATCACAAAGGCTAGAATAATATACAAAAATAAATACAATATCTCTTCGGCATGCAGGCCGTTCTCATATATCATACATAAAAAAATGACATGGCGAGCGAGGCCGGTCCATAGTAGATCACTATGTCTCTTCCAACCCCTCTATTGCACCTGTCTGGGGTTCAGCACCTACCTCACCTCCTACTGATGGCCCCTCACCTAGAGCTGGCCTTTATACACTAGTGACCTCACCACCACCCTGTCCCTAGGCTCACTGGCCCCCTGTCTCTCCACACTATGAGTGTGTGATCTAGTCCTCTCATTGGAGGCCTGTTGTGCTCTATACTTGGCATAGGAGGGCACATCTAGCCTAGCAGCTAACAAATAATCATGGTAATACCGTGCCTCTCCTGTGGAATTGCTTGAACTCGGCCATGGGCATTATACTCAAGGCGGTGCCATGGGTCCCACTACCACGTAGGTACTGCACTAATAGGACCCTATCCATGAACTTGCACCGAGCCCCGTACTAGTGCTAGATCCTGTGTCGATCCTGGAATCATGCATGTGCCTATAGTCAGAGGGCATGCAGGGGTAGTAATTTGTGATCGTGTGCTTGCTCATCGCCTAGCCCTGCTGCACCCATAACCTATCTCTACACTATGGCCAACCGCCCTGTAAATCCTAAATCTGCACTGTGGTGGTGGCTACCTGCCCTCCATCTCCACCTACCTCCTCTCTATCTCCATCTCCCCTACCTCCTCCTATGCAGGTACCTGTCCCTTCCCTGCCTGAGCCTGCTTGAGCATTGCTATCTGGGCCTGTAATGTGGCAACCTATGCCTCTAAACCTGTAAGCTGCCCCTACATGATCCCCAGTTGCATCACCAAAGTAGCCACCGCCTCGTAGGGTGTCTCTCTGAACTATGATGGTGGCTAAGTCTAGCTACCCAGCCTCGATGGTACGGCTCTTAGCTGTGCCACCCACCACTGCCTGTACCCATCTGCAACCCTAAGCATCATCAATCTGAGTATCTACAGTTGTTCCTCCTATCCAGTCGGCACTATGGGTCATGGTGGAGACATAGGTCTCTCCACATCATCTCTCTGGTACTAAGGGAATGGAGGTGGTACACCCTAGACCAATCCAAACTAACGTCTAACCCACTCTACGGGTATCCGCTCATGCTCTCCCGCTCTCCTCCCCTCTATCCATAGATGTATATGTAGCCCAACTAGCTCTGTGGCCATATGTCTGTATGAAGGGAAGCCCACATATGGTCTCTAAATGATGTCCACCCTAGACAGCCCCTCCAAAGAACCTCCTGTAATAAGCTACATCATGCGTAGCTCTGGTACCTCTAGCCTCTCCAATAGCCAGTACCCACTGCCTGTACCCCACTCTCAAAAATCTTCATGGGAATGCATCCGCCCGGGGCATCCCCACTGGTCGAACACAAAAAATGTTCTTGTACTCCCAAAAATGTAGTAATATGATGCAGCAGATGTTGAACCTTTGCAGTCACCCGTAGGCCCATAGCTCTCTATACACATGTGTTAGTAGTGCAGTGCCCATGCTAATCGTATCTAATGTATCATCATGTCATGGAGGACTCCCTCGGTGACCTCGGAAACCTCCCACCCTCTACATTCGGCGGTACAAAGTAGCACACCGCCTCCATCATAAGTACTACTAACCTCATCTCCTCTCAATGAGCTTTATACATCGTTCTATAGCTCATGCCGGTGTTATGGAATGTTAGGTCTGCATTGCACCTCACCAAAAATAGGTACCAATAACTCCTCAAATGCCTCTGAAGAGATAGAATACACCTGGGCCCCCAATATGGGAAACTACAGGATCTTGTATACATCCTCCAGGGTGATCGTCATCTCACCCATCGACAAATGGAAGGTATTGGTCGCTAAGTCCCATCTATCGATGAGGGCAACCATAAGACTCACCTCCCGGACTACATGCCGGTAGCACCTCACCCCTATCAATCCCACCTCTACCATATACTACCACTTAGCCTCGTATCGCACTCACCCATACTCTCAATAACAAGGGTGGCACCCGGGCTCTCATCCACAGCTCGTCTCTCACCTGCATCCCACAAAAACAATGTATTAGTCCACCTTCCCATCTTACCTTATTTTTAACCCATCTACCCGAACCTATCTACCCAATCCCTCAACCACACCTACCCAAACCCATCTACCTTACCTATCTACCCTCACCCTCACCCACACCTACCCAAACCCATTCACCCGACACTACCTACCCTACCCTCACCTGTGACCCACCCTCACCCTTTACCCACCTACCCTACTTTCTCACCCTAACCCCCTCCCCTCTCACCCACCTTCTTTCCCACCCTACCCTTACTCTCTTCCCTTTTTTATCCCAATTTCCACTTACGAATAACCGACCCTGGTTTCCCCTAACCGACCACGGTCTCCCTTTAACCGGCACCGGTCATTGTTCTTGTGACTGGCACCGGTCACTACCCACCGACATCGGCCACAAGTCAACCAACGTCGGTCACTGTCACACACCACCCACCCCAACTTTCCAACCCTAATTTTTCCCTTCCTCGACATTCTACCCACCCAAATCCCTCTTTACACCCTTAATTGTTCCTACATTACCCTTTTTCCCTACCCCTTACCATCCACTATTACCTTTTCCCTCTCTTTTTCCCATTTTGAAATTCTTTCCCCCCAACCCCCATTTTTTTAATATATTTTCTACATCTTACATCAAATTAACTCAAAAATCAAAACCAAAGGTTCAAATCCTCACATTTACCTCCTTTTTCCTCACCTCCCTTCTCTTTTGCCCTCCATACACCTACCTCGGACCACTTTACCTTCACCTCTAGCCCGAAACCCTCTTCAACCTCCTCACGTCGTTGTTGATGCCTTATTATTTTACCCCTACCTCAGCCTTACCCGTGTCATGATCTCGATATTTGGACTTAGACCATCGCTAGTGACCTTTGACCTCATGTGTTCATTATGCCTTGCGACAACATTACTGTATTGTTAACCTCATGACCTTACCTAGCTTATTGCCATGACCATTTATCCTGACCCTACCTTGGGTGTACCGGAACATACCTAAATGTTCCTACACCTAACCTACGTTGTGTTTCCTGACCTTATCCTATACCTTGGATACCGGATTCACTTCACCCTTGTTTGGATAAACCTATCGACCTTAGATGATGTAGAGTTTTCCTGCTCTTCAACCCGGTAGCGTGCTGCAATTTATACGTGTGCGTGTGTTTGACACTGCTACCTTTGGCCCTGACCCATTACCTAAGATCACCCGAGTAGACCTTTCACCCTCTTCCCCTACACCCATTTACCTTTTCCTCACATTTACCTTTTATCAAACCACTCACCGCTTCAACCTGTTGCTTCATCAGTTCCTGGTTTGAGGGGGATCACCTTCACCCTCACATGGGCCAACCACATCTTATTTTTGTTAGCATCGCTTACCAATACAAGCTACACAACAAAAAGGGGAAAAATGTAGACACTAAAATTAGGTCACACTCCCCTTTGGTCCCTCGACAAATAAGCACCCTTCATCACATTCACCTAGCCATGGCCCCCTTCACCTCACTAGTATTAATTTAATTAATTTAATTAAATTAACTCATTATCCTCACTATATTTATTATTTAAATAATACCTACACATATAGTTCACTTAGACACCTCACCAAGCTAACTCAACTTAATACCTATTCTTAGCAAGTTACCATAACTAACTAAGACTTACCCAAACCCTAAAAATCAATGCCTACACTCCATCTAACCACATCCCGCATGATCACGAAGCTCCCCAATTCATGGGATAACGACACAAGATCTCGAGGCAATCAAGAGGATATCCCTAATGTTTGGCAAACCTAGAAAATCCTACCTTGACCGACGTTGGTTTCCCCTAATCACACCGGTTAAGCCGAACCACCGTTGGTTACCCCTTTTAACCCAAAACAACCTTATTTATTAGGGTTGGAACTTGGAAGAAGGAGGTTGGAAAAACAAAGCAAGAAATTTGATGAGCAAGAATGAAATCTCAAAGAGATAACACATCTTTAAAGAGCCAATTTCAATGAGAACTGACATCTAAGGAAGGAGATTAAACATTTTCTCCTACACAGCCATCCCATCCACCTTCTGAACTATCCAAGCAAAAGAGGAGTGTGCATGCAACCCATACAGAAGCCTTTTTTTCAGTTGGTAATCACTTGTAGCCTTCAAACTCACCACTGGCACCTCCATCCATCACACACAAGCCTTCAGGAACAAAATCCAAGTAAGTGCCATATCATACTTTCTTGGTTATTTCATTTCATCATTGTTTTATCACCCATTGTTTATCTTGCTCCTTATCGACCATCTCCAACATTTTGTACCTCCATAGACCCATCAAAACCTCATAAAAACCTATCCTAGTCACCTAATACCTCCTCCCAACCAACTAAATCCTTTGTGTAATCACAAAGGAGACCAAAACCCTGTTCTGTGACGTTTCCAAATCTCACAGTAACCGGTGCCGGTTATACCTAACCGTGGTCGGTCACCCCTGACCGACGTCGGTCTCTGTGTTTGCCTACATATCCTTAAACAAAGACCTATCCACCTAATTTCACCTCACCCTCACTCACTTGTGACCTACCCGAGACCTTTATCAGACCTACAGAACCCAGAACCAACCATTTGACCTATGGATTCTATTCTAGCTTAGCTTGTTAGATTAGATTTGTTTTCTTATTGTGTTTTAAGTGAGATACCTAAATCATTTTAAAATAACAATAGGATTTACCTTGTTTTCAACATTAATTTGTTTAAAATGGGGACTGACAAACCATCTAGGAAGTACCATACTTCCTGATCTAGCTCACGCTAGGTAGTTCACTGCACATATTGTTTAATTCTTTCTGGTGTTCTTGCTTTTATTACAGGTAGTTCCTCTTAGCCAAAAGGAAGCTCTCACGATCAGTTGTGGATTCAAAAGTCATAATCATGCAACAACCCATCAACCGACATTTAAATAGGTATTCCTCCTACGCCCGTTACCCTATCTATTTCATCAACAATTCAAGGAAACAATCTAAGAAAAAGGTGAAACAGTAGTGTAATAAAATTTGATATCCTTCCCTTGAAAATGTTTGAGTTGATTTTATCTCTTACAAATCTGGTTAAGTGAGTGACTTTGTGTGCTTACAAAAATGGGAGAGAGTCCCCTACACAAAGTTTGAAGATTTATACCTATACTTATTTCTTCCCTAATGAATGTGTAGAGGTATTTTTTGAGTGTACGGAGATTTGTGTGTCTTTTGTGCTAGATTTTGTAATAGGAGTCCATAAGAGTTCTTAAGAGTACTAGGTCCTAAATGATGTGAGTTTCACTTGTTTATATATACTTCCAAAGGTATTTCAAGTTACAAAATCTAAATGAGGAGTAAGTGACCCAAATAATAATGTGCAACAAGAATTTTGGGACCAAAGTGAGCAAGATCAAGACCATACACTAGGGTCGGGATGTATGGACATTCTTGCTCCTACTATACATTTTTAACCTAAGATTGATAATCTACAATGTGAATTTTGGAAGCTAATAAAAGTATTTTCTTACTATGTTTGATACATTAAATTCTTAGAAACTATCAACATATGAGTATGTAAGAGTAAGCAATCTAGACAAGAGACCTAGGGATGTTTGGTGATGAGAGTGGATAAATTGCACTTATTTGAGAAAGAGATAAATGTTAATAATAATAGTGTTCAAGAGCTGAATTACCAAATTTAAGTTTTTACATTTTCCCTGCCTTTAAGTATGAAATGAAACTACATGCTTAAAGGAAAAGATAATTGAGTGTGTAGACATAATTTTTCTTCACTCAATGTTTATTTTTCAAGATCACGATGTATTGGTGTTGGCACACTCCATGATGAAACCTACAACACATAATGTAGTCAATTTCCATGATAAAGAATTGAAATTTAACTCAAATGTGTGTGTGTGTGTGTGTGTGTGTGTGTGTGTGTGTGTGTGTGTGTGTGTGTGTGTGTGTGTGTGTGTGTGTGTGTGTGTGTGTGTGTGTGTGTGTGTGTGTGTGTGTGTGTGTGTGTGTGTGTGTGTGTGTGTGTGTGTGTGTGTGTGTGTGTGTGTGTGTGTGATGTAAATAAAATTTTAAATTGTAAAGAGTGAAATAAATAAATGCAAAATGTGGAAGGAATACACTTGTTTATTTTATAAAGGGAAGAGTTTATCATTCTTTTCTTGTACTTGGAGATTTGGATTGCTTTTCCAAAGGATTGGGATTGATTAGTCCCAAATTGTGATGAGATGTCTGATTATTGATTGTATGATACTTATTCTTAGAAGATAGAAGAAGAATGAGGATCTAAATCACCCCATGAAGGAATAAGATTGTATATCAAATTCATTCAAAGAACTCTGATATCTTCCCTTTGGGTGTAAGACGAGAGGAAGAACTTCCTATAAATAGCTTAATCACTTCAGTACCTTCCATAACCCCATATACCACACCATTGCAAATGGATTTAGGCCCAATTTCATAAATTAGGACACAAGTACAAAAGATAATGAATTTTCCCCATACTCTCCCCATGTGTCGCACAACTAAGTAGAAATTGAATAGAACTGAAATGTGTTGAAATATAGCTGGAGAAAGGAGACCCATGCCATGAATATCCCTAAAATTGAAATTTATTTCAATGTGGAGAAGAAGGAATGAAACATTTCATGCCCCTAAAAATGATCTAAACTAAGTCATATGAGTATGAAATTGTGCCAAAAACCTATACTTGTAACTGAAAATATGAAACTATTGAGAAAAATTTGGTAATCTGTCCCTAGGGTAAAATAGTAAAAATGGGTTAGGAGCATTTGTATGGTCCTAACCGTCTTTTTTACATTTTGACCCTATGTTTTCTTTTCTAATTTTTTGTCTGATGTTACTTCTAAGTTATTTTCCTATTTTTACCTGTATGAGCCCAAAAAAATTGTTTGTTTTAGGTGTAGAATAAACACATATGAATACCCCTCTTTTGATGTACATGTGATAATACATTTGAGCATTTAGTTCAAAAGAATATGTCTGTAACCATGTTTGATAAGTCTCATAATCTATGTAGAAGACACATGAAGGGATGATGTGGTGACCACTAAGAATAACATGTACCTATAAAGAGGATGCACATGGTAGAGACCATGGCATAAAATTAAAATTGATAATGGCAATAAGAAGACTAGTAACAACAATGTCAGCAAAATAACTAGCAGTAATTAGTAATAGGAATGCATATGTAAGTGAAAGCATAACGATGCAAACAATTTCATGCAAAAGTCTTAATGCATGCAAACATGATACACCCATGGTTTCATGAGACAATGAATCAAGATATGTAATGTTACACAAGAAAGGCATGTTTCCATAAACATGGGTTACCCATGGTTTCGCAAGACAAACAAGGTCCTTGGGCCACAATCAGAGTAGAAAACAAGTAACTACACACATAAATGACAAACATGTGTAGAAAACTAGAGGATCATAATGTGATTAGATGACATAACAAGTGATTTAGAAGAACATATGAAATCAAAAATTTCATCACTACACAAGAAACATGTGTTAGTCATGTTAATTAAAAAGATAGAAAATATATTATATATGTAATCAAGCATAATGAGGAATTGAAAAGGAACTATAATGAAATAGGTTCGCCTAAATTGTATGGATGAATTCCCTCAAAGAAATTATTTAAGGAACAATGATAGATTCCATAAGTGTGTATCAATTTGTATGTCCTCCATCATGCTCAATATAACTCATCAATGCAAGTGTGTAAAGAAGAAAAAATGTTATCTATCAAACTAAAAAGATTAAAAAATATATATGTGTATAATGTAAAGTGCAAACAATGTATGTTGGAGAAACATGTCCTATGTTTTGTGTTTTTAAAAATATGAGATTTTTTTGGATTTTTATGATTATATCAATTTTATTGGAGTTTTCAAGTGTATAACTATGTATAGAAGAAAGGAATAGCATGAAAGTTACCCAATGAAAACTTATGGAGGAGGTGAATCAACCTTTACAGAGGATGGAGGCCTAGGTGTCATATGTATCAAAGAATGTTACTTATGTCTCAATGGAACAATGGTAGTTATGTGTGCCAAAGAGGGCCTAGGAGAAGAGAAATGTATAGTAATGAAATGGCATATATGTTGTGTATGATATATGTATCTTGGATTAAAAGAACAAGTATTTCTTGAATACCGATGAGGAGGTGTATAATGATGTGGGACACTAAAGGATTGGTGGGGCATCCTATGATAATGTAATCCATTAGAGACAATATGTGTGGATGAAGTGTTAGCCAAAGGTTAAGAAAGACTAGAGCTATGTGAATCAACATGTGAAACCAAAGGCCCAAAGTAGAATACCTAGGAGGACTAGAGTTATGTGAATTAGTTCATAAATTAAAGGACCTATCGGAAGACCTAGGAATATTAGAGCTATGTGAATCAATGTGGGAATAAAAGGATCTATTAGGATACCTAGGAGGATCAATGTGTGACTCCAAGGACCTATCCATATGTGTATTAGGTGTAGGGGTAGAGAATATGGGAGAATGACTAGGCATGCTAGGGGAAGCCTCAAAATGGATGTGAATGAACTTGATACATTGGTGAATGAATAATAGGACATACATAAGAGCATGCAACTAAAGAAGACTAAGATGTAATGTATCGAGCTAAGAGAACTAGTAACCAAGAAAAGAAATAAGTGTGGTAATAGGAAGTATAGTGATAGCTAGTGTGTTACAACAATAATGAGGGTTAGATTCGAATGTAATATGCCAAGTATAAATACCAAGATATTTAATTAATGAAAAATAACATACATTATCTTATTGTGCAGGTCAAAAAATACACCATCGATAGGTATGTGATGAATAGATACAGTGATAGGTAATGTATCAAAAATGAATGTTTCATCTATATAAAAACTATAGAAAGTAGTGCATGGTGTAGAAGGAGGTATACGAGTGATAGTACAAAACATAGCATATAAGGTATTATATTATGAACTTTATAAGTAGATGTATAATTTGTATGATTAGGGAGTGGATCATAGAATATTTTTATTTACAATTGTCATTAGTTATCTTGGAAGATTTAGTGGGATCATCTCATTCAATATAATTAGAGGCAATAAGATCCTAAATAGCATGAAAAATCTTGATGAATATATTTTCTAAATAACCAACATATCAGTGATAATCACAGTAGCTTTGACATCAAAACTCTTACTTTAAAGATTTCTCATGTCAACCTCAAACGGTGGAGGGAGAGGCATATGATTGCACTCAAGTAAATGTTTGAGGAAAACATTAGGAGGGTATGTTAAATTAGTAATTTTTCATCAAGTGGGTTGTAATTGTAGCTTAGTATGTTGATTAATATCATTTATGGTGTCTTTGGTAGGAGCCTTAGCATCATTGCTCTTGCCCTTAAATGTTAATTTTCCTTCATCTTTAGCATGAGATGGATTAGTAGTGCTAGAAACATACTTGAGCTTATTTTTATGTAATAACCAAGCTTCGCACTCTTTGAGTGTATGACAGAGATGGTCAAATGATTTTAATTTGTCAAACATTATTGATTCTTACAAACAAAAAATTAAGCTTTGTGTAAATATATCTTGCAAGTCACTATCAGTGAGGAGATTATTCATCTTGGTAAGCATGGTCCAATAATGTAAGACATAATCATTGATATGTTCATCATATCCTTAGCATAGCTTAGAAATTTTTGCATAAGAAACCTTATCTCTAATTTTGATAACAAAGTGGGATAAAAATTGATTTTCCAATGTAGTAAAAGAACGCAGAATGTGTGGGGAGATCATAGAACCATTGTAATGAAAATTCCTTAAGAATCCTAGGGAATAACTTGGTAAGAAAGATTTCATAAGAGGCATAATCGATGCAAGCCACATGAAATGATTTAATATGTTTTATGGGATCACCTTTTTCCATCATATATAGGAATTTTAGGAGTAACAAAACCAAGAGGCAAAGAGTAAGAGGCCACCTCAGGAGCTAGTGGATTATGTAATAATTGGGCCAAGTCCATAGAATGACAAACCTTGTTGTAATTGTAATATTTGATATTGTAGCATGTGATCAAATGTTTCAAGAGCTTGTTTTTATATAAATATGTGAGCAATTATAGATGGGATTTGTAGTAATAATGGTGGTTATAGGAATAGTCATGGAAACATTTTGTATTAGCATATTAGGGGCCCCAAGAATTTGGGTACAATAGATATAGGAATAGTAGATGTTGGTGTGATAAGAGAAGGTTGAGACATGCCTAAAAGATAAGCTTCATTAGATGGATT
This sequence comes from Taxus wallichiana var. yunnanensis, assembly GCA_018340775.1. NCBI lineage: Eukaryota > Viridiplantae > Streptophyta > Pinopsida > Cupressales > Taxaceae > Taxus > Taxus wallichiana. Next base: position 221,050,284 of record CM031243.1, on the reverse strand, counting down.
TTCATGAGAAATATTAGCAGAAAGAATAATTTTGATAATAGGATCAATGTGATAAGGATTCTCATAAAGTTTAGCACAAAAATTAGATAAAATATTAACTTGGTCTTAGTCCACAACATTTTCATTATCATCATAAGAATTCTCACTATGGGTTTCAATTCCATGTAGTGGGACATCATGAGCAGTATCGATGAAAAATGGATTGAGATCGATAGGCATATAATATGAGGACATGAAGGCATGAGTCATATGAGTAGGAGGAAAAATATCAATTTTCTCAATAGGTTTATTTGTGAACCAAGCACTACACCATAAGGGCGTGAGAGGAAGGCATATACTAAATGATATAAAATACAAGTGTTACAAAATTTATGGTAACATAAAAAATAGAAACCACAGGGGAAAAAAATGTGCAATGTTCAATTCTCAAGTCATATTCACTAAATGTTTTCACCGTTTTTTAATTTGAAATTAGGTTTTTTACACTATAATAAAAATGAATGAAATAGTAACTACGGGGGTTATTCTAACTAATTAACTTCCAACATTAACCATTTAATATCAAAATAACACATTAATACTTGTAAAAATGTACATAATACAATACAAACTCAAAAATACATGGGATTGAGTGTACTTAGCTGATTATAGGTGATTTTGGAATGATATGGGTGATCTGGATGTTGAAATAGGGGTATCTGAGATTATAATGCTTCATAATTGAAATTGTGACTTGAGAATCTCTCTGAGTAGGACCGTATAGTAGGGGTAGGAATGTAAGTGTGGTCTTAATCTCTTGGTATGGTTTTACATCTACTTAGAAATGAGGTCTAAAACTTTTTTGGTTTTGGTGTTTGTTTGATTCTCTTTTTCACTCTCCCTCAATCACCATTGGGAATACTTTGCAAGGGTCTCTAAATAATTTGATTAATCCTTAAAAACCCTAACCATGGATGAAGTCCTATAAAATAAACATAATTTGGGTTGTGGGGACCCCCATATACCACTGACATCAGCACTAATCCAAAGAGGCCTCAAACCACACGTCGTTATCCACTTGGCATGTAATATCTAGTTGTAGTGCAATCAAATTTGACATCTTTTCTTTGATAATACTTCACTTGAGTTTATCTCTTGTGAATTCGGTTGATTAAATGACTTTGAGTGCTTGAAAATTTGGGACGAAGTCCCCTAGACCTAGTGGGAATATTTTAGACCTATACATTGGGTTGTTCTAATCAATGTGGAGAGGTATTTTCGAGTGTACGGAGATTTGGGTGCCTTTTGTGCTAACTTTTACAATAGGAGTCCATAAGAGTGTTATTTCCTTGATTTAATATAAATGGAATTAAATATAATTTTAGAGTAATTTTGTTCTACTAATGATATACAAGTAATGAACTATAGCAAGACACACAGTAATAATCAAGAAATAATATGAAACCCTAAGAAAGAGAGAGAAAAAGGGAGACTTACTTTTTTAGAGTGATTTGGAATTTTTCTTAGTTTAATCACTTTTACAACAGACTAGAAAGAGTTTCGTCAAAGGCTCATTGGAGGTTCCCGAACTCGGAATGTATGGGAAAGAAGTTCCTACAAGAGGACGGGAGCACTTGGGTGCTAGTGTCTACTCAAATTCTCAAGTTTTGATCTTCTCTAGGCTGCAATGACTTCGCTAAATGGAATTAAATATAATTTTAGAGTAATTTTGTTCTACTAATGATATACAAGTAATGAACTACAGTAAGACACAAGTAATAATCAAGAAATGATATGAAACCCTAAGCAAGAGAGACAGAAAAGGGAGACTTACTTTTTTAGAGTGATTTGGAATTTTTCTTAGTTTAATCACTTTTACAACAGATCGGAAAGAGTTTCGTGAAGGCTCATTGGAGGTTCTAGAACTCAAGAATGTATGGGAAAGAAGTTCCTACAAGAGGACAGGAGCACTTGGGTGCTAGTGTCTACTCAAATTCTCAAGTTCGATCTTCTCTAGGCTGCAATGCCTTCGCTATTGATTTCCTCTTGTCACTCGGTTTCACTTTAATGTATCTTATCATACCTATAGCCTACAAAATAAACACCTATTTACATACCCATAACCACAGCAAACCTAATAAATAAGATGCAAAATATGGATTTGTACTGACCCCAGTGGTCACCCAAAGAGTGATCTTAATACTATGTGTTTCACTACATCGATACTCCATTTATTTTTTTGTGTATGTGTGTGTAATGATTCCCGAGGATGCCCTTATGCAAGTTACACAATGATAGTAGGTTAGGTCTACAATGTAGCAATGTATAGAATGTGTGTGATGGAATAAAATGAACTTCCACATCCTATGTTGTGTATGCAGAGTGATGTAACCCTTTTCCCTTGTATGGATTTGATAGAAGGATGCTTTGTAAAAAAATTCCTTTAGATGCGAGGCTTAAATGGTAGTATATAATGCTTAGAGCTTGGTCCCTCATTTGATAGCCATAAATATGTATATATATGATTCCTTTGTTTTAATTTCATAATTCACAAGTAAAAGGTCGACCCAAAGTTGTAAAAGATGACCAAAAGTAAAAATATACTTGATGCGAGAGAAAATTTTGATCAACCATACATTCAAAAATCAAGAAATTTTCACACAACTTCACTCTATGCTCTGCAAAATGAGGATCATTCAACAACCCAAAATGGCTTACTCTTGCAAATTTTGATTAAATTCAACTTAAATGGTTTTTCTAATCACCATTCCCTATTTTACACACTTCATGTACCCTGCACAATGTCCATTCAATCAAAAAAATTATCATTCTTCAAGAAAACTCACTATCTCTTACCTTCCTCTATTGGCTCTTCACACCTTCTTCACTAGTCATTCACTTCAAACAAGAAAATTTGGATTTTTAGATTCACCAATTCCTTATAACCCATTTACCTTGTTTCATCACCTCAACCAATGTTATATCAATCATAAAATTGGCTCAATAGGAATCAAAACATCAAACTTCACCTTTTCTTTCAAAACTACCAATTTGTGCTCTCAAGAACACATAGTCTACAGAATATTTGTCATCTATATCTTTTTCTGCACAAGACCAATTGTTCCAAAAAATTTATAGGTTCTATAAATATATTCAAGGATAATATTTTCCAAATTTCAGCCATTTTCATTAATCCATTTGAAAGTTATGATTGTTTTCCCAGACAGACATTATAGCAAACAGTTTGCATGCATTCTCATTAGTAACATTTCTGTCATCAATAACTATTTGTACGGTTGTCAAATAAAAATATCCTTCAAACCCCACTTGTAATTTTGTTCCATAAACATTCCCTCAAAATTTCAAATCATTTGGATTATCACAAAAAGTTATGCTTGTTGTACCGAATCAGACTCCTAGATGGCAAAGCAAACACCCAATTTTGCATTAATTTTCAATTCAAGCATATTTGGCCTAGTAAATTATGAATTCCTAAGCGCGTGTTATGCATTCATATATAATACACTAAAATATAATTAAAATCATACTTACAAGTTTCAATATTTATTTTCAATAATATTTCATTCATTTATGTAAGAGATATGATTACAAATCCTACTTGATGGTGTACAGACCATTCTTTTCTTCAAAACTCTCTTCCTTAACCTCCAAAACCTCTCTCTCTCTCTCCTTGAATTATAATTTCTCATCTTTTGAATGAATATTTAGAGATGGTAGTTAGGTTTCTAAGAACTAACTCCACCATGGTTCAACCAACTAAGTTGAGTTTATACCTAGGTAGGTAATGAGAGGGAGTTTTATAACATGACCACTCTTATTACATTAATGTAAGTTAACACTTAAGTCACTAACATACTAACTTAGGCATATATTTCACTACAAATCTATTTGAATATTTAAATGACTCATTTTGGAGGGAGACCCCAAATGAGTTCTTATTACAACTCCAAGAGTCCAAATGGACCAAACCACCTACTAAACACTCTAAGACAACCTACTAAGCTTATTCAAACCAAAATTTTATTATGTACATGATGCTCCTACATCATACTCCCCATGTGGAGAGAATGATGCTACATACAAAAAGGACTTCTTCTTTCTTGTTTTCCAATTTTTCTCTACTTATAATATTATTCTCTTTATTGCTGCATTTTCTTCATCTTTATCAGCTACATTCTTCCTTTGTTCTTCACTCTTTATCTTCATCTTCTTATTCTTGAATTTACCCTAAAAAATGAGGTCTTCATGTATTTTTCTCTTCATTTGAGCTCTTAGATGAGTTGTTCTTTCAATGCTTTTTATCTCTTTTTCAAGTTTACCTGTAATCAAACATGAACACAAAACCTTAGATGTAAAAACAAGAGACTTTTGAGTCTCTTCACCTACTTCCTCTTCACTTCCTCTATATTCTTCCTTTCTCTCATTCTCAACTCTTTCACTTATCCACTCTTCATTTTCAGATTATTTTTCTCCTATGGAAGCTAAAAATATCCCTATTACCTCTTCTTCATCTTTTACTTGCATGCTTTCTTCAAAAATGACTTCCTTCATCTCCTCAACTTTCTCTTTCTCACACTTCATTTCTTCACCATACAAAGCACATTCAAGTTCCCATATCTCATCCTCTAATTGTTCTTGATTGATATATAAAAACTGAAAATCTGAGTTCTTCTTCACAAATACACTCATCTTCCACTATATCTTTGATTTCTTCTCTCTTTTTTTTCTTGCCTTCTTTCTCATCCTTTTTAGCTTGCTTTCTTCCTCTCTTATCTTATTTCTTAGGTGAATTTTATTTTCTCTTTTCATGAGTGACCTTAGTGGCCACTTAACCTTATTTCTTATCACCATTCCCATACCTTGTCCTTGCTTCATCAACAATACTTCCAGCTGCTCCACATCTTCTCTCAATTTTCTTATTTCTTCCTCCATCCACACTCTTTTCTTTTCCTCTAACTCTCTCTTTTCTCTTATTTTCTTTTCTCTCTCTCATCATCTCTTTTCCTTCCTCTTATTGCTCATATACTTAATAAATTATTTCACTAACTCCACTCTATCTTCATCCATCTTCACTAGACAATTTTGTTTCACACCTAGTATTTTGACTTCATCTTTCCTTATTTCTTCACTTTCCTCTTTCTTAATTATTCCCTTTCAATGAGTAACATGTCACTTCATTCAACACTCTCACAAGAAGGCAACAATTTAGCTTCAAAAACTTCATTCAACTCATCCACATTCACAAAACACATATATACAAATACTTGTATTAAAAAAGGATTCTTACAAACAAGAACAAACCTTAATACCTTTATCTTCACATTTTGAAACCAAATGATGCAGAGAAAATTTTAACCAACCATACATTCAACAAATCAATAAAGTTTCACACAACAACTTCACTTTATGCTCTGCAAAATGAGGATCATTTAACAACCCAAAATGGCTTACTCTTGAAAATTTTGATCAAATTAAACTTAAATGGTTTGTCTAATCACCATTACCTATTTTACACACTTCATTTACCCTGCACAATGTCCATTCAATCAAAAATTAATAATTCTTCAAGAAAAATCACTATCTCTTACCTTCCTCTATTGGCTCTTCACACCTTCTTCACTAGTTATTCACTCAAACAAGAAAATTTATCTTTTAGATTCACCAATTCCTTATAACCAATTTACCTTATTTCATCACCTAAAAAAGGTTATATCGATCATAAAATTGGTTAAATCAAAATCAAAACATCAAACTTCACCTTTTCTTTCAAAACTACCAATTTGTTCTCTCAAAAACACATAGTCTACAGAAAATTTATGTCATCTATATATTTTTCTGCACAAAGACCAATTGTTCCAAAAAAATATAGGTTCTAGAAATATATTCAAGGATCATATGTTCCAAATTTCAGCCATTCTCATTAATCCATTTGAAATTTATGATTATTTTCCCAGACAGACATTATAGCAAACAATTTACATGCATTCTCATTAGTAACATTTATGTCATCAATAACTATTTGTATGGTTGTAAAATAAAAATATACTTAAAAAACCACTTTTAATTTTGTTCCATAAACATTCCCTCAAAATTTCAGATCATTTTTATTATCACAAAAAAGGTATGCTTGTTATACCAAATCAGACTCCTAGATGGCAGCAAACACCCAATTTTGCATTAATTTTCAATTCAAGCATATTTGGCCCAATAGAGTATGAATTCCTAAGCACATGCTATTCATTCATCTATAATACACTAAAATCTCATTCAAATCATACTTACAAGTTTCAATATTTATTTTCAAGAATACTTCATTCATTTCTATAAGAGGTCTGATTACAAATCCTTCTCGATGGTGCACAAACCATTATTTTCTTCAAAACTCTCATCCTTAACCTCACAAACTTTGAATTTCTAATATTTTGAATGAATATTTAGAGATGGTAGTTAGGTTTCTAAGAACTAAATCCACCATGGTTCAACCAACTAAGTTTAGTTTATGCCTAGGTAGGTAATGAGAGGGAGTTTTATAACATGACCACTCTTATTACATTAATATAAGTTAACACTTAATTCACTAACATACTAACTTGGGCCTATATTTCACTAAAAATCTATTTGAATATTTAAATGACTCATTTTTAAGGGAGACCCCACATGAGTTCTTATTACAACTCTAAGATTCCAAATGGACCAAACCACCTACTAAACACTCTAATACAACCTACTAACTTTATTCAAACTAATTTTTTATTATGCACATGATGCTCCTACATCATATACCCAAAAGAGTAAGAAGAAGACAAAAAGTTTAGGAGTTCCTAGAAGGGAAAGGAGCACATGGACGCTAGTGTATGAAGCCATAAAAGATAAATCAATCAACTATAAACATGGTTGTAAGGTGTGCAAGGCCAATAAAAGTATAAGATACAAAGCTAAAGTCCCAAAATACATTGTCAATCGCCGCTTTTCTTGCTTAGGAATCATGTATATATGATTATGCTCTAGGATCTAGAAATGTACCCAATCGCATAGATTTTGTGTCTACATTTTGCCCCAACTTTATGTTGTTGAGTGAATACTTGATAGCATAAAGTATATAGAATATGCATACCTTGTGATCTTGTAATGAAGAGTGTAGTCAATAGCATGCCAAGTGTACAAGTGAACCGTGAAGCGATCATAAAATGAATCATGGAAACTAGGAAGGGAGGTAGACCCTAGGATTAAAGCATATGCGTAGATGATTTACTTTTGTTGTGTATAAGGAAAGACCTGTAAAAGAAAAGAAAGAGAGTATTAAAATTTTAGTATATGAATATCAAAGTAACATGTGTATAAGTAAGTAAAAGTGTGTAAAATTAAAAGGAAAGTGTGTACCTAATGTATAAGAGAGTAAAAGATAAAAATTTTTCCCCGGTTTTCTTGCAGACGTTACTAAATTTGTTTCCAAATGGTGAGGTTTTTGGGCAATCTCATGCCAAAGGTGATTTTTTGGGTGATCTCACGCCAAGGAAAAGTTTTTGGGAAATCTCATGCCAAAGGTGAGTTTTTTGAGCGATCTCACACCAAGAGAAGAGTGTTAGGGAGAGATTTTTGTTTTACTCTATATCCATGACACTTCCCAAATAAGTGTCATTGTAGATGGTATGTCCCTACATGTAACTCGTAAATATTTGTAAGTAAATGTAAACTGAATGTAAATTAATTTTTTTAACTAGAGTCAAGTGACTACTACTGTAGAACTATACTATAATCTTCTAGAAAATGTGTTGAACTGATAAATTGTATGTTTTCCCCTTAACATAATCACCCATGTCGGATAAAAGCACCCACCACTACTATATGATCTAGGCACTAGTGTCTTCTCTATGTTTTTGATTTAATTCTAATTTTGGTCCATTCAATGACTATGTTTTGTTTTTTTCTTGAGATTTGTGTTGATTTAAGGTTGATTTTTTGACTGAATGATGCTCCCTTATTTGGGATTCATGCGATGAAAGTATGAGGAGGTGGCCCAAACAAGAGAAACAGATACTAATATTCATATCTAATATTAGATACCCGTGGGGGTAGGGATGTGGATGGTATAAACCAAGCCATTGTGCATGGTAGAAAGCAAGGAACATGCAAAAAAATGGGCTAGGAATAAGTGTTAGTGTAACAATAGCTAGCATGTAATAGAAAAAATGTAACAAGCAACTATGAAGACAAGATGTATTGTAAAAAATAGGTTGCATACATGGGATTAAATGTGTGTATGATCATCATGAATAATAGGAGATACATTAATATCATAATTAGGTTTAACATGGTGTTCTTTGGAAAATATTTGAGAAATCGAAGAAGCATGAGGTGGATATTCACATTCAATAATTTTAATGCAGAAACATTGGTATTAACATGGTGATTATCATTATCATAATCATAGTTACAATCATCTACATTTTCGTAAGAAAAGGTGTCATGAGGACAAGTATCGTGTAGGAAAATTATCTATACTAGTGTTATCATTTACCATAGTACGAAGGGAAGAGGATTTAGAAATTATTTCAGGTATAGAAGAAGCATGAGATAGATATTCATAGACAAAAATTTAATGCAAGAAACAATGTTATTAACATGTGGATTATCATTATCATAATCATATTAACTATCATCCATATTTTTGCAAGTAAGAATCTCATGAAGAAAAGAATCATTATGTAAAGAATCAATATTAGTGCTAATGTTATCCATAATACAAGGGAATGGGATGGATCATCATTCATGGCTGCAAAGTGAATGGGGAATTATATTCATCAAGTATTTGAATAGGGAGACAATGCAAGAATTGTGAATTGAGGCTTGGAATACATGAAGTTGTTAGATGACAAGGGGATTCTATTGGGAAATTTTCATAAGATCTCAAAATTCAAATTCTTTGTTAGGGTCGAGAAAATTGGTTGTATTCCCATGAAGTTCATATGGTGATCTCGGGAAGGGGTATCTTTTATGAGACATGAGGGCGGTAGATCCTAGTGCAAGGAGTTCAAGTAAAGAGTGGGTTCACCAAAATGATTTAATATAAATGTAATTAAATCTAGTTTTAGAGTAACTTTATTGTACTACTGATATACAGGTAATGAACTATAGTAAGACACAAGTAATAAGTAAGCAATAATATGAAACCCTAAGCAAGCGAGAGAGGGTGAATTAGCTTATTTCGAGTGATCTGGAAGTTATATGAGCTGAATCATTGTTATAACAGAATGGAAAGAGTTTTGTCAAGGCTCACTAGAGGTTCTGGAACTCAAGAATGTGCAGGATAGAAGTCCCTACAGGAGGATAGGAGCACTTGGGTGCTAGTGACTAATATGGGCGCTAGTGTCTACTCGGATGCTGCTCAAGTTCTAATCTTCTTTGGGATGGAAGATCTTTGTTATTGATTTCCTCTTGTCACTATGGCTTCACTTTAATGTCTCTAATCATACATGTAACCTAAAAATAGATATTTAGCTATGTATACCCACAATCCACATCAAACCTAATAAATAAGATATAGAATGGGGAGTCGATCGATCTCAGCGATCACTCAAAGAGTGATCTTAATATTGAGTGTTGAACTACATCGTATAATCGATGTATTTATGTGTATATGTGTGTGTAATTATGCCCTTGTGTAAGTTATATAGTGATAGTGGGCTAGTTCTAGAATGTAGCAATGTAGCAATGTAGAAATGTATAGAATTTGTGTGATGGAATAAAATGAACTTCCCCCTCCTATGTTGTGTATGCAAAGTGATGCACCCCTTGTCCCTTATATGGATGTTTTGTAATGTTCTTTGTGCCTTTGGATGCAATATTAGGTTGTAGTAGATAATGTTCATTGTTTGGTCCCTCCTTTGAGAGCCATAGCCAGTGTGTGTGTGTGTGTGTGTGTGTGTGTGTGTGTGTGTGTATGATTCCCTTGTTTGAATTTCATAATTGACAACTAAAAGGCTAACCCAAAGTTGTAAAAGATGACCAAAAGTAAAAAGAGACCCAAAAGAGTAAGAGGAGACAAATAAGGTCAAGAGTACCTAGAAGGGATAGGAGTGCTTCTTCTAAATGGGCGATAGTGTATGACACTTAAAAGATAAATCATTCAAGTACTTGACAATGATGTAAGGTGTGCAAAGCCAATAAAATTATAAAAGACAAAGAAAAAGGCCCTAAAATACATTTTTAATCACTAGTTTTCTTGCTTAGGAATCATGTATATATTAGTATGTTACAGGACCTAGAAATGTACCCAAATGCATAGATTTTGTGTATACAATCTTAAATGAGGTGAGTTTCCCTTGTTTATATATGCTTCCAAATTTCAAGTTACAAAGGAAAATTGGGGAGGTGTAAGTCACCCAAATAATAACGTGCAATGGGAATTTTTGACCAAAGTGAGCAATGTCAAGATCATATACTAGGTTCAGGAATGTAAGGATGTTCATGCACCTATTATACATTTTTTACCTAAGAGTGATAATCTACAATGTGAAGTTTGGAAGTTGACAAGTGGATTTTATTATTGTGTTTCATGCATTCAATTCTCGAAACTGTCAAAAATAAGTGTGTAAGATTAATCAAGCTAAAAAGATAGTTAGGGATGTACTAGATGAGAGTGGATAATGTAAACTTGTTTGAGAAAGATATAAATGTCGAGAACAACAGTGTCAAAGAGTATAATTACCAAATTTAAGTGTATACATGAAATATGCAGGCTCCGAATGACAGTGTGAGTGGGAAGGAAAGTAGCTAGATGTGGGGGTTGTTATATGTTGTGGATGTGGAAAAAATATTGGAAAATTTGGGGAGAATGTGTGGGAAAGGAACTCCCCACTGTGTTTGGATTATAAACGGGTTTTAGATTATGGAAAGGGGGATTTTGTAGAAATTCAAGACTATATTGTGGTGGTAACATTGGGGGACAAGGGGAAGATTGAAATGTATATGTAATGATGGTTTATGCATAAGAAGGGTTAGAGGGTATGTTATAGAAGTATCATAAACTCAAAAAAACACTAAATTTGGTTCTCAAAATGTCGGGGATTAGTTGAGGGTCGAGATATCATTGGCCTAGATGGTATTGCTTTTGAAATTGGGTTAAATAAGATGAGTGAATCCTATGGGATAATGGGGAAATCCTCTTATATGAGGTATGGTGATTTTATGCTTTTTGTAGGTTGAGGGTCTAATGTAAGTAGGATAATAATAAGGAATGATGGAAACCTACGTAAAGGCTCTTCATATAGGTTTTGTAGTAAAATATTGTACCTTACTCACTATGAAGGGGAAATCACCCTCATCGGTATCAATAATTTTCTTCTCCTAGAATGTTAGGGGCACGAATGCCCCTATAAAATGTCACTTGGTGAAGTGATATCTTAAGTTAAGAAGGTTGGATATATTTTTTCTTCTAGAGAAAAAATTGACAAAGATGGATATGGATGGGTGTTAGTGTTTGAATGGAATACTTGGAAGGGAATTTCTAGAGGTGCTATTGGAAATTTGGGATACCTTAGGGTGATCTGTAATATGGCATCAGTTCATCTTATCTTGTTAATAAAATGGTAGATTGGTTGTCTGTGATTTTTTGTGTTATAAAGAAAACATTAAAGGTGTGGTGGTTTGTGGTTTTGTGGACCAAACGATGTGCGTAAGAAAAGGAAACATGGGAGGAGATTTATAAATTTTTGGGATGGATGAGAATCAACATGTATTTCTCATTGGTGATTCCAATTTCATATTGGTCTCAACTGGTAAGAAAGGAGGGTATTGAAGGGTAAGGCATTCAGAGATGTATTTTCATGAATTTGAGGAAAACAATGTATTGTTGGATATACATCCTAATAAGGGAAAATATACTTAGATGAATTTAAGGAAATTTTTAGTAACATTGCTAAGATTTTGGATAGATTTATGTATTTCTCAGGAACTCATAAAGGTAAATTGGTGCCTATAATGCACTATTCAAAATGTATCTGGTTTTGACCACACCCAATTTGCCTATCAATTGGGTTGGATCAAGATCTAAAGAATTTTCCTTTCAAGTTTAAATTGATGGGGCCAAGCTAATGAATTTAAAGAGAACTTAAAGTAATGGTATAAGGAATGTACCTCAAGATGTTTTCATATAAGTTAAATCAACTGAAAGGTAAGCTTTGGGATTAGAATATGTTAGTCCTTAGAAACATTTTTGCTGAGAATAATTGGTTAGAGGAAGAAATGGGTTAAATCAACTTGTGTAATCAAAATTCCTCTATGATGGAGGATATTTTACTCTAGGAAGATGCATTTTTGACACAACTAAATGAATTCTACTTGTGAGAAGAGATTTTTGGAAATATAAGTAATGGGAATGATGGTTAAAAGAGGGAATAAGAATAAAATAATTTCACAAATCCATGGTTTCCATAAGATAGGTGAACACGTTTAGTAGAATTAAGAATGCTCTAGGAATGAATTGATGATTTTGAAGGAAGTCAAAATTTAGGTAGTAATTTTTTTTAAGCATCTTATTTTTTGTATAAGTGTTTGGATGTTAATAATAGTAAGGCTTTCATTTCAATTATTCAAAATTGGCGTATGTGGATAAAAATAAGAACTTAATGAAATTAGCTTAAGAGGAAGAAATACTTGCATCATTAATATTAATGAATCTAAACAAGGTGTCATGTTTGGATGTCTTTCAAGCTAATTTCTCTCAAAAACATTGGGACATAATAGGTCGGGAGATTATTAATATGGTGAATGAGTGATTGTAGCACAAAGGTGTGTTACAAGAATTAAATTGCACATTTATTTTCCTTATTCCTAAAAGGTGGACCTAGAATCCTTTGTTGATTTCCACTCAATTTCCTTATGTAACATGATATATACTAGCAACATCATCCATAGGTACTTGTAGAAGGCCAATAAGCAACACTATGTTCATTGAGAATATTTAATATACAAAAACCACATACAAGTTGTCAATTTTTGTTAATTATACATAAATTAAGTAATCTTATATGTTACTTAATGTATTTGGAACATTTTATTATTTTTAATATTTTTCAAAAGTAGTATAGTTGAATATTTATGCCAATTATAGTATCAACAATGTATACAATCTTATCATTTATTTTTTACCTATAAAATAAGATTCTCCTCTCCTCAACAAGTTTCCCATTCTTGAAAGATACTATTAAATTTTGGAATGGACTCTATATTGGGCCACATATCCAATCTTAAGTGAAACACATGAATAATAAAAATATGAACATATATTATCATTTATATAAATGTTATTTATTTACTCAAATAGATACACACTTGTCTATTCAAGCAACTTGAAGTTTAATGGACCATGTGGGATGGAAATACCATCCTTTATCTACCCCTTTGGCTTATAATCCATACAATGTGTGCCCTGAATTTCCTACATGTTATCCATTTTGTATGAATTATGGGTCACCAACTTCCCTTCCTCATAAATGTGCCATATACTAAGAATTTTTCATCAATTCATACCTAATGGCGATGTTTATTTGATTCGAATAATATAGAATGTAGGTATTACATTTGTTTCAGATTCTCTTATGTGAAGACAATAAAGTTGGTTTGTGTTGGCAAGAAAAATGTACTACTCCAATGAATAATTAGTCATGAACCACAAATGTATTTTACCACAAGTATTTTGAATCCCAAGTTCCATGTTTACTTAACTCTTTATTCCAATTTCATCACAAACCAATCTCTTTTATGTAAATTATGAATGATAACATACTTAATTTAATTTAAATATCCTAATTTCAAGCATGTTGATTGTTGTAGCAATCAATCTATAACATTGTGTAAAATAGAATTTCCATTTTGCACCTTCAAATATAAATTTCAAGTATAAAGTATTAAAAAAATTAACAAATAGATAGTGGGGACTATAAAATTAAAACATAGTTGGCACTAACAACAATGACCTACTTCTCACAGGATAATTATAACAATGGTTGTTGATAGTATTTCATATTTCTCTTCTAAGTGTATATCCCTATAGATATGTATTTTGCAATCAATATTTTTGTTATTTAATTTTCACAATGCTGATGAAAAATAAGTGTTTCCATTTTTGTCTTTCTTACACACATATTTCACAATAGTAATAGTTTGGTTCATTTTTCTATAGGATACTTTGTCACTTTCACCAAATTTTATGAAAACACAATGTGTGAAGAAAACAACTAAATAAAATCATAAGTCTTTCTTGCATGGAGAAATAGACTACATAAACTTATAATCAGAAGTAAAACCCACATCATGTGCATGTTAATCAATTGAAATGTTTACATATATATAAACACTAAAGTTTAAAATAAATGGAAAACATAAAAATAGTTATTGGCATTGTGTAATGAACAATATTTTTTGTAAATATAATGTTGTATATTTTTGTTCCACTACAAATTGGATTCAAACTAAGGAGAAGAAAATCCCAAAAATGGGAGGAAGACATATCATGTGTTTGCATAAGTTAGCATCATGATAACTTCCTTTCAATTAATGGATCACAAAGAACTATTTCAATCTTATTTTGGCATAATGATCAACGTTTATATTCCTTTAGTCAAGAAAAGAAGGACATGAATTTTTTATTGTTTTATGCAATTTAACTATCAATAAATTTCCAAATATCCACAAGCAATCTATCGAAAGATATATAATTGTACCAGTCCTAAAATAAAAGATAAAATTGACCCAAATAGTATTATCCTATTAAATTTCAATGAGGATATTGGAAACAAATGATATAAGGGAATATCTATGTTGAAGAAGCATCCTTTATAACATTCATTGAATTTGAAATGAAATTAGGCATTGAGTATTCCATTAGCCACATGAATAAGAAGAATATTACTCTCAAAAAATTCATCGCTTGTCTAATTTTTCTTCGTAGATTAGATATAAATACATGGATGGAAAGGAAGGTGTAAAACTCTAACATTGTGTAGATATTTTTAAATTTGTAACCAACTAATCACATTCCATTTTGATGAAGTGGTGTTCAAAATACATTAAGCGATAGATGAGTAATGTGTAGTCATGGATAACCACATCACTCACTAACCTTTGGTCATGGATGGATTTGATCATTTAAAAGGGCTGAGAAAATACCCGTGTGCAGTATCCAATATATAACCTCTAAAAAATGGAAAACAAAAAAACTCATAGCCCCACAAAGAATTGTAATTTTTATCAATAGCTTCATTTTATAATCTATCTCGTGATGTAATAATGTGTCCTACACATCTATGATTTCAATGATAGGTGGTGATTTACCTAGAGTAACAGCTAGGTAATTATATACATGTATACAAAGAAGAAATATGAAGCTAAAGAAACACCTCAATTTTAAGATATGAATACAAAGAGGGAAAAACTCTTCGTTATCAACATAAAATAGCCAAATTACTCGTGAATTTATTGACTTTTGACACGTAAAAATAATTTTATATTTACTCTAAATATATTTATGAGTTTAACAAAGTTGACAATTATAAAGAAAATAGACTTATAAAAGTATTGATGGCATCTACAATGGTATTTATATACATTATTTTCAAAAAAATGAATTTTGTACATATTTAATATTATATAACCATATGATATTCTTAAAATAAAAATATTTGTGACTCCTCATAATGATATATAACAACTTATTCACTAGGCTAATCTTCTTAGATTGATATTTTCAATGGGTTATAAGGTGTAGCATTGTCAATCCAATCATAGGGTAGAGAGGAAGTTAATTGTAGTGCCCACTTCCCTTTGACACCTTTTGATACTAATCTTGATAGTGTTGATTACATTATGGATTACATTATGGACATTATTATGGTTTTGATTTAGTATGATGTTAGATGTTGGACCATGGATTATTGTTGATCTTGATTTGGTTATGATGCATGATGATTATTAGAGACACTTTATATGTGGATGATGATATACTATTTGACATGGATATATTTTGAATTTTGATCGGACATGTGATTTTGGATATTATGAGTAGACCTAGTAAATGGACATTATATGATGATGATATAGTTGTTGATATAAATTGTAAGTGATATTGTTGATTTCCTTGATGTTGTTGTGATTCATATGTATAGATGATTTTGTGATTATATTTATATCATGTTGGATGTTCTGATATGGCCATGAGGCCAAAGGAGGTATTTTTGTTTTGCAGTTAAAATATCACAATAAACATTGGGGGATTGGAGACCAACCACATTGGAATTCTAGATGAATTCAACAAGGTCACCATGGCAACTAGTTTTGTTTGTGTGTGTGTGTTTGTTAGTGTTAGGGATTTCCATGGGTGGGATCACCTTTGAATGTGACCACGGGGCTTTGTGTATTTTGTTAATGTGGTTCATTTTTATTAATGTTTGCATGTGTTTATTTTGTGATGCATTTACCCCTTTCATTATTCTTTTAATTGTGGTAGATTAATGTGAGAAAACATATGGTTAAAAGTTAATTAATTAAATTGGGACATAAGGAAGTAATTATTAAAGTTGTTGACCCTTGTGATAAATGTTGTAAGGTGTGTGTAAGTAAGGTTTTAAGTGATGTGTAAGTATGTGTAAGAGTTGTGTAAATCAGATTTTGGAGTATAAAACACTCCACCTCCTTGAAATTCAAATTTGTCCATAAAGGCTGTTTTTGAGGCTTTTGGGGCAAGTAAAACTTGTCACATACCTCTTAATTTTATCTACCAACAATACCTATAGTTGGACGGTTGATTTTAGACCTTTTATAATGCAGTTTCATAAATCAAGTTGCATGTTTTTATTGCACTCTTCTTACATTTTATTAAATTCAGTCCTTTGTGGTGTGAGCTTTTTGGAGTGTGTAAGTTTATTTGTCATATTTTCACCCACCTCTTTATTGTGCCTTGAAAGATGAATTTGTCTTTTGTGTTGGAGTTGAGGATGTGTGATGTGGTATCCTACATGGATCCACCTCATCCTCTCCTCTTTCCTCTTCTATAAAATTAGAACTCTTTTCTTGTTTTGGGTTGTTGAAACTTTTTGCATGCTTCCTTGGGGTGAATTTTCTTGATTGGAGCTCTTGCTTTTGGAAGGAGATTGGAACAATTTGCATGCTTTTTGATTGCTGAATTTGGGACTGTATTTGACATTTAAAACTTGTCATGTTTGGAATCAAATCTACCATGGAGAGGTAGGAGCTTAGCTCTTCTTTTATGTTGTTATTTATTTTTGTGTATGTGTGAAGGGTGAATGTTTTGTTTGTTATTGTTGTGGGATGTGGGTAGACTACCTTAGAAATGGTGTAGGAGAAGGCTATGGGGAATCATTGAGGGGGCATAAAGGAATGCTAGTGGAATCAGAATTCTTGTGGAGGAGTTTGGGATTGGGAACCACCACAGAAAAGAAATATCTTGCATTTCTTACTTTGTGGGTGGCATAAGGAAATTTGTGGGGGGCATAAAGAGGGATTTGGTGGGGCATAAGGATATGTGTGATGAATTATATTGGTGGTTTGTTACAGGTGGATGCCCAATTCCCATTGGGAGGCATAATTAGCTTCCCCCATAGTTTTTCTCCTTTGGCTTGCATGATGAAGCCTGAGTTCTGTATTAATGTTTTCAATGCAGTTGTAAACTATTGTTTTGTTGGACTGTGTTTTAATTTGAAATGTGCATGTTGAAAGAATGTTGTGTGTATGTTTTGTGGAAGCCTATTGTTGTCATGAGTTGAATCACACCTTCTATTGCATTGTGGTTGGGGCTCGGGGGCCAATGATGAAGGATGGCTTCTCCTTTCATTGGATGTCTTGGTTGGGTGGAGAGTGTTGCCTTTCCCCCACTTTTGTTGTGATCAAATTGGAAGAAAAGGGAACTTTGCATGTTGTTGTTCTGGAGTAAAGGAGAAAGATAGTTTGACAGTCCCTTGTGAAATAAATTTCTTTTGTAACCTTTCCCACTTTGAAGTGGATGAAATTGTAAATGTTTTAGAAATGGAAAGATGTTGTATAGATTATGAAATTTGTAAAGTGAAATGGAAAGAGACATAATATATTTTTCTTTGAAATAATGTGAAAGAAAATGTAATATTCTGCTATGTAATTAATAAATGATTTTGGAAGGAATAAAAAAAGTTGTAAAGTTTTCCTTTTGAAATCAATGAATGAATGAATTTTTTTCCCAAATTGCATTGTTAAATTGAAACTGATTATATCAATGTTTTGAAATCTCTGGTTGAAAGAAAAGAATACGTATGAAAGGAATTGTATTACTTTGTTATTTTGAAAATATGACAAAATTGGAAATCAGACTTTGTATTTTAGTTAGTAAATAGTTTATTGAATCAACTAAATGGATTTGATTAGGATTAGAATAAATTTCCATACTTGAATGATGAAACATGATAAATGAATCCCTTCAGAAATTGATCTCTGTTGTAAATTTAAAACTGGAAAATAATTTATATAAAATGAACAGTTTGAACCAGAATAATAATCAACATTGAAACATTAAAATTTAGTATGTTATGATATCAATGAACTCAATTTGACAAAAAACACTTAAGGAAATAATTTAAAACATTGCAAAATTGGGCCCAAACCTTTCATAGTCTTTTTTTGTCAAATGTTGGAAAATTTGAATTGGAAATCAATTGAGCAAAATTTCCTTTCAATACATCCTAAAATCCTTCTTAGAATAATTCTCCATGTCTGTTTGGCATGTTGAGTGAAGGAGGAGATCAAATTGAACAAAATTTATAAGTTAAAATTTCCCGCTTGCTTTTAAAAAGCCTCACAGGATATTTTCATAAAATTGATCCCTTAAAGTTTATGAAAATCAAAAATTTATGATTCTCGTGTGAATAGGGTGTCAAGAGATTTCCAGAAAGTCCTTGTTTTCCCAAAACCAAGCTTTCTATCAAAAGTTATGGCCTTCTGAAGTTTTCTTCACTGGCATTAAAATTTTGGGAAAATTTTCCTTGGCGGGCCCGCGCCCCGAATTTTTCCCTTGGGACTTAATAAAAAAATTTGGGAAAATTTTTAACATTTTCCCAACTATCCCACTGCCCCGCAACCAATCAGAGGCTATCACGTGACCTCACAAGGCATCGACAGAGGTGCAGACAATTTTTCTTCCTTGTAACCTTTTTTAAAAAATTAGAAAATTTTATTAATATTATCTAGCACCCTGCAACCAATGAAAGGCTGCCATGTGGCACCATGGGGTGACAAAGCAGAGGGGGCCGAACCCATACAACTCTATCTTTTTTTTTTGAAAAAAAAAAATTGGCAAAATTTTGTGTTTACCTCCACACCCTCACACTCCCACCCTCACCTTGGAGAAAAAAATTTCGCGGATGCGCGAGACCGCATGTAAAATTATCCCTTTTTCTCCCCCTTTGGTAAAATTCCCCAAACATCTCTACCGCCCCGCCCTTCCCTCATTTCTTGTTTTGGTTTGGAGCTCAACACGGGTCGCCGGGCACTACAGGGGCGCGGCACAAATGATTCCCCCGCACATAGGAAAAATTTGCAAAGTCTTCCCGCAACCCACCAACTCACCCTTTTGGGAAATTTTTCATCCCTGGGCCCGCAGCCCACTCTTGGGGGAAAATTTTCACCCCAAGGCCCGCCAGCCCATAACTTGAGTTTTATAAGGAGTTAGGAGGACTTCTTTATATCATTGGAAAGGTGAGGAAATTTCCTATCCAATGGGAATGATTTAGGGAAATTTTGAATGTGTTAAATATGAGAAAAATCAAGTTGAAGATCTAAGTCTGTTAGAGAGTGGGTATTAAGAGGAATTACCCTCTGAACCTTATAGAACCTTCTATCCCTTAATTTTGGACCTTGTGACTCTAATAATTGTTAATCAAAGAAAAGTATACTCTAATAGTTTAGTATTGTTCTGGAACTTGTTAGTGGTAGTTGTTGCCTAGTAAACTAGTTATAGATACTCTTAAACAAAAACTATATATTATTCCATAATTTTCCTAACTAATCCTAGGTTGTTTCTTGGGTCTCAAGTGGGTTGTTTTAGTGGGCATTACACTTGGTATCAAAGTAGTGGTTCAAAATCTTGGACCATTGGGCACACTAGAAAACTTGGGACATGAAACTTAAACCTAGCACACTTTTAAATCTAGAAAACAACTTAGTTTAGAAATTGCATATTTTAGTAAACATGGAAATTGAATAAAACTTAGAAAAATGAACTAACTCACACCTTGGTCTGTGTAGGAGGCTCAGACAAGGTGAGGGGAATTTTCACATAGACCCAGACTTAGCACCACCGAGATCAGGTTGTAATGCCATCCTACCCTAGATTTTATAGACTCTACAGGATGTTAATACTACTCTACGCAGAGGATTAGGAGGAGGACATGCAGCCAAACATGACAGAGCCCCTTCCATTAAGGGTTAGGTATCTCCTCAACCCAAAGGAGAATAGAGGAGAGAACTCCCATGCAGAGTCAGCCAAGGAAAAGTCACCATAGAGGGGATAGGGTGACCAAGTTTCAGAGCATAGAGAGAGGTCTCGAAGCCCTAGGCTTAGGGATGAGCATGCAGAGAGACCTAGAGGCCATCAGACCACAGCTGTAGATCACATTAGGGAGATCCTAAAGCTTTGACCCTCACATTATTTTGGTGACACAGGTGGATTCCAGTAGAGGCCTGGCTAGTGAGATTGAGCGGTTGCTTTAAGCTTTGTCCTTATTCTAGTAACACGAAGGCTCATGTTGCGATCCATCTACTGAGGGATGGAATAGGAGTATGATGGAGGACAAAGGAGAAGAAGCTCCATGTAGATTCTGAGATAGTGACTCGAGAGATCTTTGAGGAGCATTTCAAGCGTATATTTGTCATAGAGGTTCATAAAGCAATAGATAGATGAGTTTTATGACCTTCAATAGGAATCTCTTTCAAAGAAGCAGAGTATGAGAGTAGGTTTTGGATCTACTCCAGTATGTGGAGTACATGCAGGATGAGTAGGTGCAGATTCATGTTTCATCCGAGGCCTGAATCTAGACATTGGAGGTGTAGTGTGGATCCATTATCCACAAACATTAGCTGAGGCCATCGAGAAGGCCTATATAGCAGAGGAGGCTCGAGGAAAGACCCATCAAACTAAAGACTGAGTCCAGAGCCGCATACAGCAGATGCAAGATAGTAGATCGAGGGGGTCGAGACTCTTCCTCATGGTGGAGAAGGTTTAGTATAGTCATCCTTTAGACCACAGCAAAATTAGTAGTCCTACCCACCTTATAGACCTCCATGAAAGTTGATGCATAGAGAGGTTGGAGTATGGGGCCTCCTCCTAGGGGTCCCATCAGGACACAGGGTGGACCTAGAGCTCAATTATCGAGCTCACCAAGCGAGACCTCGGTAGACTATAGTCGGATCATCTTGATTCATGCCACAGACTTCCAGAGCACCTACTGGAGGTGCTACTCATTGGGGAGGTTCAGGAGGATATTTTTGTTGTGGAGTTACCGTGACATTTTGGAGAGACTACCCACATAACCCTAACAACAAGGGTAAGACACAGATCTCTGAGCTGAAAATTGGTGACATGGGATGCAGCCACAAAATTTATGCAGTGGTTGAGAACCACTAGGCCGAGCATTAGAGTACAGTCATTGAGACTACAGTAGCATTGGGGGTATTCCTACCTCTATATTGTTTGATTCTAGTTCTTCTGATTCTTTCATTACACCATCTTTAGTAGAGCGATGCAGGTTGGTGGCAATTAGGTAGGGTCATCTTTGGGATGTTGAGATGGCTTTTGAGCTAAGATCTCTATAGACTCCTTACTTAAGGAGTGTGTAGTGGATTTGGGACCTTTCACCACTACCTCGCACCTCCATATCCTTCCTTTGAGCTCATATGGAGTCATTTTGGGTATGGATTGGTTATCTACACATAGGGCCGTGGATGGATTGTTACCACAAGACTATATCTTGTGAAAATGATTTGGGATTTGAGTTAGTGATTTCAGGGAACAGAGACCCATTTCTATTTGCACCATCTATGCTATACAACTTAAGCGGTGTGTGTGGTGGTTGTCGAGATGTATGCCATTACGCTTAGTGATGAGATCGGAGGATGGGTCTAGTGGACCATCACTAGATGATCACCCATTCCGAGAGATTTTGTAGATGTCTTTTGAGGGGGAGCTACCGGGGTTACCACCCCACGTGAGATTGATTTTCATATAGATCTAGTTCCAGGATCACATCCTATCTCATGAGAACCTTATCGGATGACCACCCCAAAGCTCGCGTGAACTCAAGTTGTAACTTGAGGGCCTTTTGGAGAAAGGCCTTATCCATCCTAGTGTATCCCCTTGGAGTGCACCGGTGATCCTTGTGAAGAAGTAGGATGGATCCTTGTGGTTTTGTACTGATTATAGCCAATCGAATAAGGTAATGATCAAGAATCGTTATCCCCTTCCTCGCATTGATGATTTATTTGATCATATGAAGGGAGCCACGCTTTTCTAAGAATGATCTTAAGTCGAAGTTACCATCACCGAGGATTTTGGAGGTAGACATTCATAATACCACTTTTCGTATAAGCTATGGGCACTATGAGTTCACAAAGTGGTGCCTTTTAATTTGACTAATTCCCCACGTGTTTATGAGTTTGATGAATGGGGTATTTAGGACCTTCTTAGAACACTTCGTGCTCATATTCCTTGATGAAATGTTGATATACTCATGTATGCATGAGGAGCATGAGGGCCACCTTCACCGTGTTCTTCAAGCCTTCGGGAGGAGAAGCTTTACGGGAACTTGGAGAATTGTGCATTCTTTCGAGATGGAGGTGCAATATTTGGGTCATATCATTTCTCGGGAATGTATCACAATTGATCCTTCCAAGATTAGAGCCATTATGGATAAGCCAACACCCACTACAGTGACTAAGGTGTGTAGATTCATGGGATTAGTAGGTTACTACAGGAGATTCATTCAAGACTTCGCTCAGATTACACACCCCATCACTTCCCTTCAGAGGAAAGGGAAGAAGTTTGTTTGGCCAGATAGATGTGAGAAAGCCTTCAGACAATGAAGGAATGTCTCGCCATAGCACCTATTCTTACAATTTCGGATCCACATGGGGAGTTCTTTGTTTGCATAGATGCTTCTTTAGCAAGACTTGGAGGTGTGTTGATGTAGGAGGGCAGAGTAGTGGCTTTTGAGTCTCGAAAACTCAAGGATTATGAGATTAATTATCTAACTCATGATCTTGAGCTTGTGGTAGTTGTGCACACTTTGGTTTGATGGAGATACTTTCTTCTTGGTCAGAGATTCACACTCAGGACATATCACTTGAGTCTTCGCCACCTCTTCATGCATCCCAATCTCAACACGTGTCGGCGGTGTTGGATAGAGTTACTTTGTGAGTGTGACATGGAGATCGAGCATGTGAAGGGGAAGGAGAATGTGATGGTAGATGATCTTAGCAGATGGAGACATGTGGCTATGGCTACTTCAAAGAGCATAGATTTTGGAGCAGATTCTTTAGCGCTTTCCTCTTGATAGCTTCTACATTGCATTTCAAGTAGAGATCAAGTCTCAAAGACCCCTTGAGGGGAATTTTTATGGTTTCTCAATAGAGGAAGCTGGTCTTTTCAAGCACAGAGCCCCGATTTATGTTCCCAGAGATGGAGGCTTAAGGCATGACATCTTAGTGGAGTCACATCGTGCACCCTATTCAGCCCATCCAGGGGTGAAGAAGATGCACACCACCTCGAGACAACAGATTGTATCATTAGAGATGAATTTGTAGAGACGTGACCCAGTTCGTGTCATGATGTTTAGAGTGCCAGAGATTTAAGGCCAAGCATCAACATCCAGCTGGCCTTTTGTTTCCTCATTCTATACTAGAATGGAAGTGGGACACCATTTCCATGGACTTCATTGTTGGGCTACCGATGTCGAGATATCACCACGATGCCATTATGGTCATGGTTGATAAATTGACAAAAGTGGCTCACTTTTCTCCAGTGAAGACCACTTATATAGCTAGAGCAGTGGCACGGGTATATTTGGATGAGATTTTCAAGTTA
The DNA here is from genome assembly GCA_018340775.1 of Taxus wallichiana var. yunnanensis. NCBI lineage: Eukaryota > Viridiplantae > Streptophyta > Pinopsida > Cupressales > Taxaceae > Taxus > Taxus wallichiana. The sequence goes on along the minus strand of CM031243.1, from coordinate 221,026,166 downwards.
CATGGGATTCCGTGGAAGATCATTTGTGACCACGATCCTTTGTACACTTCCCATTTTTGGACTACCATGCAAAATGCCCTCGGGACAAAAATCAATTTCAGCACAACATATCACCCTAAGACAGATGGATAGACTGAGTGGGTGAATCAGATTTTAGAGGACATGCTCAGGATGTATGTGATGGATTAGTAGTCTAGATGGGAGGAGTACCTGTACTTAGTGGATTTTTCCTACAATAATAGTTTTCAAAGTTCTATAGGCATGGATCCTTTTCAGTCTTTATATGGTAGAGAGTGCAGGACATCTCTTAGCTAGGATAGGCTAGATGATAAGGTTTCTCTTGGACCAGCTCTTTTATAGGACATGGAGTAGTAGGTGGTGTTGATTAGACAGAGACTACAGGAGGCACAGGATAGACAAAAGAATTATGTAAATTAGCATAGGATCGACCATAGTTTTGATGTGGGCATGAAGGTGTTCCTTTGTGCCGTGCCACATAAGAGCCCTATCCACTACGAAAAAGATTCTAAGTTAGCTCCTAGATTCGTTGGTCCTTTTGAGATCTTGGATCGTATTAGCCCTTTGGCCTACCGTCTAGCATTTCCACCCAACTTTTCTTGCATACTTGATGTGTTTCATTTTTCAGTTCTCGGAGATATGTTGCCTATCCTTATCATGTGTTAGATTATATGTAATCAGTAGGTGTAGGATCGGAGGTAGGTGATGGTGGAGCCCGTTCACATCCTAGATCGCAGAACCTTGGGCCTTCGAGGTAGAGAGATTGATCAGGTTGGGGTATATTGGGATAGATATGATGAGACTGCAGCTACATAAGAGGATGCTACCTTATTACGAGTTCGGCCAACATTTGTTCCAAAGTGACTTCCGGGAGGAAGTCTAGTCTAAGGGAGGGGGATGTAGTGCCCACTTCCCTTTGACACCTTTTGATACTAATCTTAATACGGTTAATTATATTATGGACATTATTATGGTTTTGATTTAGTATGATGTTAGATGTTGGACCATGGATTATTGTTGATATTGATTTGGTTATGATGCATGATGATTATTAGAGACGCTTTATATTTGGATGATGATATACTATTTGACATGGATATATTTTGAATGTTGTTTGGACATGTGATTTTGGATATTGTGAGTAGACCTAGAAAATGGACATTATATGATGATGATATAGTTGTTGATATAAATTATAAGTGATATTGTTGATTTCCTTGATGTTGTTGTGATTCATATGTATAAATGATTTTTTGATTATATTTATATCATGTTGGATGTTTTGATATGGCCACGAGGCCGAAGGAGGTATTTGTGTTTTGCAGGTTAAAATATCACAACAAACATCGGGGATTGGAGACCAACCACATTGGAATTCTAGATGAATTCAACAAGGTCACCATGGCAACTAGTTTTGTTTGTGTGTGTGTGTTTGTTAGTGTTAGGGATTCCCATGGGGGGATTACCTTTGAATGTGACCAAGGGGCTTTGTGTATTTTATTAATGTGGTTCCTTTTTATTATTGTTTGCATGTGTTTATTTTGTGATGCATTTACCCCTTTCATTATTCTTTTAATTGTGGTAGATTAATGTGAGAAAACATATGGTTAAAAGTTAATTAATTAAATTGGGACATAAGAAAGTAATTATTAAAGTTGTTGACCCTTGTGATAAATGTTGTAAGGTGTGTGTAAGTAAGGTTGTAAGTGATGTGTAAGTATGTGTAAGAGTTGTGTAAGTCAGATTTTGGAGTATGAAACACTCCACCTCCTTCGAAATTTGAATTTTCCTTAGAGGATATTTTCGAGAGGCTTGTGGGACAAGTAAAACTTGTCCCATACCTCTTAATTTTATCCAAAACCATACCTATGGTTGGAGGGTTGATTTTAGACCTTTTATAATGCATTTTTATAAATCAAGTTGCATGTTTTTATTGCACTCTTCTTACATTTTATTAAATTCAGTCCTTTGGGGTGTGGGATTTATGGAGTGTGTAAGTTTATTTGTCATATTTTCACCCACCTCTTTATTGTGCCTTGGAAGATGAATTTGACTTTTGTGTTGGAGTTCAGGGTGTGTGATGTGGCATCCTACATGGATCCACCTCATCCTCTCCTCTTCCCTCTTCTATAAAATTAGAACTCTTTTCTTGTTTTGGGTTGTTGAAACTTTTTGCATGCTTCCTTGGGGGTGAATTTTCTTGATTGGAGCTCTTGCTTTTGGAAGGGGATTGGATAACTTTGCATTCTTGTTGGTTGTTGAATTTGGGACTGTATTTGACATTGAAAGCTTGCTGTGTTGGAACCAAATCTACCATGGAGAGGTAGGATCTTAGCTCTTCTTTTATGCTTTTATTTCTTTTTGTGTATGTGTGAAGGGTGAGATAAGGAGATCAAATTATTTATGTCAATACATCCTAAAATCCTTCTTAGAATAATTCTTCGTGTTTGTTTGGCATGTTAAGTGAAGGAGGAGATAAAATTGAACAAAATTTATCAGTTTAATTTTTAAAATATTTCAAGCTGTTTTCATAAAATTGACCCCTTAAAATTTATCAAAATTTAAAATTTATGATTCTTGTGTAAAGAGGGCGTTGAGAGCTTTCCAGAAAGTCCTTGTTTTCCCAAAACTGAGCTTTCTATCAAAAGTTATGGCCTTCTGAAGTTTTCTTCACTAGCATTAAAATTTTGGGAAAATTTTCCTCATGGGGCCCGTGCCCCACGCTTTCCTTGGGACTTAATAAAAAAATTTGGTAAAATTTTTAACATTTTCCCATCGCTTGTTGGCTTGCAGCCAATCAGAGGTTTCCACGTGGCCTCACAAGGCATCAATGGAGGCACGGCACAATTTTTCTTCCTTGGAACCTTTTTTAAAATTTTGGAAAATTTTATTAATATTCTCTGCCACCCCACAACCAATGAAAGGCTGCCACGTTGCACCATGGGGTGACAGCAGAGGGGGCAGAACCCATGCAACTCTATTTTTTTTTTTTAAATTTTCTTTTGGCAAAATTTTTTGTTTACCTCCTTGGCCCCACACTCTTGCCCTCACCTTGGAGAAAAATTTTCCACGACACGCAGACCGTGTGTGCACTTATCCCTTTTTCTCCTCCTTTTGTGAAATTCCCCAAACATCTCCACCGCCCCACCCTTCCCTCATTTTCTTCCCGCTTTGTCTTGGAGCTCGACACGTGTCCCCGGCAGACTGCGGGGGTGTGGGTGAAAATTGATTCCCCCGTGTAGGAAAAATTTGCAAATTCTTCCCGCGACCCTCCGCCAACTCGCCCTTTTGGGCAATTTTTCATCCCTGGGCCCGCGGGCCCACTCTTGGGGAAAATTTTCACCCCAAGGCCCACCGACCCATAACTTGAGTTTTATGAGGAGTTAGGAGGACTTCTTTATATGCGTTGGAAAGGTGAGAAAAATTCCTATCCAATGGAAATGATTTAGGGAAATTTTGAATGCATTAAGTGTGAGAAAAATAAATTTTAATCTCTAAGTCTATTAGAGAGTGGGTATGGTGAGGAATTACCCTCTGAACCTTATGGAACCTTCTATCCCTTAATTTTGGACCTTGTGGCTCTAATATTTGTTAATCAAAGAAAATTATACTCTAATAGTTTAGTATTGTTCTAGAACTTGTTAGTGGCAGTTGTTGCTTGGTAAACTGGTTATAGATACTCTTAAACAAAAAAAATTATTCCATAATTTTCGTAACTAATCCTAGGTTGTTTCTTAGGTCTCAAGTGGGTTGTTTTAGCGGGCATTACATTGATGATGAAAATTCTATGTAGATAAGTTATTAGCCTAATAGGTATTAAACTTATTCCACCTGATTTTGGGCATTGCCACATACAACACACCCTAGTGAAAGTTGGTTCACATAACCACCACATTATTATCAACCAAAATTTTGAAATTCCTCCTTCTTGAAGTCTCATGCTATAGGAGGTTTCATGTCCACCCAAACATATACATTTCATGTAAATATATTTTTTTAGTCCACGTATTGTCCACTTGGAGAAATACATCCTCTTTTCTCAAACCTATTCACACTATAAATGCATTAACCAACATTAATTAAAAAAACCTAGTAAAAATTAGGGAAATGATATGGAAAGAGAAAGTGCATGAATTAGATTAATTTATAAACTCAAAAATGTACGTAGAATATTAACATCGAGTTATTTTGAGGATATTGTCTCCCTCATTGAATAGTAGGGTTGAATGATTTAACTAAATCTTGATCATGAAGAGGTCCATAATTGTTGTAACTATAATTTGTATTGCATGCATCGTTAAGTCCCAAAACATCAAGATCTTGACGTATATATTCCAAAATATACCTCAATTATAATAAGATAATATTTATCTCCATGTATTAATGAAGTTACAAAGTACACATATATATCGTGACTCATGAGGGAAGGATGCTTCTCCATTTGACGTTAAACTAGTTAATCTTGTAAGGAATGTCAATTTATAAATACTCCCCTTCCACTATATATCAAAGTTTATCCTTGTCCCCACTACAAATTTTGGAATAAAAATTAAAAAAGAAACAAAACAATATCAATAATGACTATAATAATTGTTTTCAATAAACTTGAGCTATAAAGGCCTACCTGCCAAATATCGTATCAAAGGTAATAAGTGAAAGGTTAAAAGATCTTCTAGGGAAATCATTCATGTGGAATAAGGTGCTTTTATGAGTGATAGACATATCCTTGATGGGGTGGATATTTCCCGTGAGATTATTTGTAGATTAAAGATGGAAGTAAAATATGGTATGTTCTTGAAAATAGATATTACAAAAGCCTATGACAGGGTGAGTTGGTCTTTTTCGTAAAAAAATTTCTTGGCATTTGGGTTTGAGAAGAATTAGGTTGATTATATGATCGATTTTGAATGGGGATTTATTATTACTTTTTGTTAATGGAAACCCTATGGGTTTTTATCAAAATTCATGGAGGATTAGACAAGTGGATCATATACACCTAAGAATCAACACGTGACTCCGGGCACACGCGACCTTCTCGTAGTTGTTCGGGACAACCGCAATGAAATGGATAGATGGCTATGTAATGGGTGAATATGAATAGGTAGGTTAGATGGGATATTGTTATGAGGTAAATCAAGGAAAACAAATTTCCTCAATGGGAATGATAGGTATTTTCTCATTACGGGAAATGAACGTCTGTCTAACATGCTTTGGGGGTGAAATGGAATGATCAAGGATAATAGCCACACAAATATTTTGATCAATATTAGTTGGGAAAAATAAAATCCTCATGGGTTTTGGGACACGAGGAAATGTCCTTTGTTTCTTGTATACTTCTCTCTTGGGAGGGTCATGAATGTGAGGCGAGAAATGAGAAGGAATGAATCTAGTCTCTATTAGGTTGGTTTTCCTAGAACTTGTCAATGTTATCTACCTCATCATTCAAAGTAACCAGTTGCTAGATGATGTTAGGTGGGACAAGAGTGGTATGGAAGGAAAGATTTCTAAGGCCCTGATCAATGTCAATCAATTTTGTAACGATGTTTAGTTATGGTACTCTTGGATCACACACTCTTTGTCTAGGTTGTCTGGGGCCTTGGATGTTCATGTGGGCATGTAAACAAAGAATCTAAGGAAACAAAAAAAGCATGCAAAGAAACCAAAAGAAACTAAGGTCAAGTTCAGTAACCTAAGCCTCTAAGGTAATGTGGGGAGCTTGTGTTAATTCCCATCTAATTAAATCTATGTTCCTAAATTAAACAAAGAATGTAAACAAATTTAAATCAAACAAAGTTGATTACTCTCCTTTAATTTAATTAAATCTATGTGCAACTAATTAATTTAAGGAAAAGAAAATAATTTATCAAAACAATTAAAATAAATATAATCTACTTTATTTTTATTGTCAAAGATTTTAAATGAAAGGGAATAAGACAAATAAACAAATCTAACTATTTTAATCTATGTTTTTGAGGATTTTCTTGGTTTTCTAGAAATAAATAAATAAAAGCTACACGAACAATAAAATTACTTCTAACTAAATAGGAACTACTTATACTCTAAAATAAAATAAAATAAACAGTGAAATATTCGGATGTGGTTATTTACCCATCACAACATGATTTAAATCTAATCTAACTAAAATAGAGGATTTTTCTAATTTGTAATTGTGGATCTAATTTCTTCTTATTCTACCTCGTAATCACGAGAAGAATTAAGAGTTGCTTTCAGTGACTTCTTCATGAGACTTCTCCAAAAAAATATTAAATTCTACAGAAGCTTTTACTTTGAAGAAACTCAATGAAATGCACAAAAACATAAGCTTCTTTAAACTTACTTCCCTTGCAGATCCACAGGGATAAGAAGGGAGAAGATTTCAAAAGAATATTTTCCTGTATGCACGTACAATCTAACTAAATGAATAAAGGAAAGCTACAGTGCTTCTAAATGAATAAATGAAGAAATGCAAAGCACTTGTGCACATGAACTTCCTCCAAGACCTTCCCGGGAAAATTCACAGGGAAAAGTTGAGAAGGATTTTTCAATTGTAGCTACTTATAGGAAATTAAACTACTGAGTAAATTCTACTTCCCTCAAAACAAGATTTTATGTAACTAAGAAATGAAATCTAATTAATAAAACAAAACTTCTAGGAATTCAAGTACACCTCCAACCTGGAAATGTAGAACTGAGATAGTTTCCAATGCTTGGTTGTGCTTTTGTTGATCCCCTCATCTTCTTTTCCAATGAGGTATCCAATGTTGACCAGGAGCTATATTCGTTGGTATGCAAGAAGAAGATGTAGAAGTGTTGGAGCTAGCTAGTTTGCGGGAAATGAAACTGTAGTAATGCAGAAAGAAAGTAACAAGGAAAATGCTCGATGTTTTCTTATGTGCTTCTCAAAGAAGATTTTGGCAAAATAACGATGCAATTCCAATTCAAAATACTTTAACCAATGCTTTGGGAAAAATCTTGGTTTTTATAAAAAGTTTGCAAGGAAATGGTGCAACACACTTGGCAACTAAGAAGTTCCAAATCACCATAGGAAGGGGCAGTTAACTTACTATGAATAGTAAAAAAGAAGAAGAAATCTATACACATCTAACAAGCTCAAAGGAAGCTAATTTGGTTAAGAAACGTGCAAGATATCAACTTGCGAAGGAGCAACACGCATTTAGAAAATTTTGTCAAAGTCTCAGGTTAATGTGCATGGAACTGCTAGTCTACGCATACCAACGGTTACGTAACCATTGCACCGGGCTTGTGTAACCACCGCTCAAGGTAGATTAATGGTTACACAACCGCCGGTGTGGTTTCGTAACTTAAGGCCAAAATTCTAAGGAAAAAGGATGCAAAACAGCTAGGAAAGTGGGAAAAGCTAGGAAATAGATAGGAAAGGTAAACTAAGCTACAAGAACATGTTGTAAGTGAGAAAATTGGACTTGGATACATCATTTAATTTGGAAACAAAATTATCATCATTGGGGATTTTCACTATTCCAACAATATAAAGACCATGCAAATTTGGGTGCGTACATATTGCCCCCTTAGAGAATCATTTTAGCCATGAAGAGGTGTAAAACATGAAGTCCGAGTATGGCACTCCCAAACGGAAAGCTAGAAATTATACCTAACATGCTCATGTGTTGAAGTTACATTAATCCAAGATTTTCACCACCTACAAGAGAAGATGGAAATCAAGTACGAGATAAATATATAATCGACAAAATATTTTAAATACAAAATAACAAGAGGACTTACCATATCCATGGGGAGGATAAATATACCTACGCCAACACTCCTACCATATAAAACACACTCAAAACAATATTAGAAACATGTTATATATATTGAAATTACTATTTTTATAAATCATTTACACTTATCCACTTGGTGAAATTTTATCTCTGGATTACCCGTGATGGTTTCACGTGTGAGTATACCTGAAAGCAAAGAGTGTTTTGAGGCGATGGCAGCCCAACCAATGGGAGGAGTAGCGGGTCAAGATCAGGTAAGTTATCTACATTTATTTATTTTCACCTTAAAATGTAGGAAATGATAAAAAAAAAAAAATCATGGGGGTAATTTCTAATGATTTTATAGTGAAAATAACCATTAGGGGTGTCACCTAGAATTTGCTTCTTGTTTTATTTAAAATGGTCTATTTTTGTATGTTTTATTTTTTGAGGCCTTAAGGTATGGCCCGCTTTTCACAAACAAAATTGTCACAGAAATTACACAACTGTCACTTTGTGCAGAGCGGTGGTTGCATAACTACCATGTCATTTATGTAACTACCTCTTGTAGGTGATAAACACGTGAATGTCATGGCGCTTATGCAACCACCGCCCTACATAGAGTAGTGGTTGCCTAATTTTTGGGGCATTTTTCAAATTTTGACTAAGTGTTACAAATTTTTGGATTTTGATTGTTTTCATGAGCTTATTATGCATTGATATGATTCTAACTTACTCTGTTTTTATATTTATGGTTATAGGGGAAATAAATTAGGTGGTGAAGATCCTTCAAGTTTGATTGGTTACCTCTAATTTTGGAGGCATGTACTCATGATGAGAGGGACCTTCTTCACATATTTAGAATTTGGTGGATATCGGAGACATGGTTGGTTGCACCTACTAGCCATCTATTATGTGACCTATTGACTTACTAGGATGTAGACCGGAACACTTTATAGTTGTCGAGTTAGAGGTGAGTGTAAAATCACCTTTGAGGATGTCTACCAGATTTTGGGGGTTCTATCATTGGCAAGAAGTTAGCATTGACTAGTGCGGGTTAAGTTTTTAGGCCCGACATCGGGCCACATACATGGGGGATACATAGGTACCTGACATGGGTTCCAAGTACAAGATGAGATTACTATCAGTTTCCTCTACTCCTATCCCCACCCTACACAAGGCTATTATTAGTATATTAGCCTTGTGTTTGGTTACGATAAGGGTAGGGACAAGATACTTTCATTAGAGTTTGAGGCACCCATCATATAGAGTATTGAAAATAGCATGCCTTAGCATATATATATGTTGGGGAATTAAAATTAAAGTCAATTATACAAGCAGATGATCCCTTATCGAGATGATCCCTTATCGAGAATCGGGATAGTAGATCCCGAGGTAGTTATATCGTGATATGGTTCAACATGGATCCCACTATTTATTATTTCTGACATAGAAGCCAAAACATAGGGGATTACAATATCAAGTTTGAATACCTTATAATAACACAGGAGATTAAAACACGTGATCCACCACTATTTATTATTGCTAACATAAAGCAGCCAAAACATTTAAACACATGTTGATTGACAATGAATCTATTATAATCATTAACTCATATGTATGCTCACACCATCTCAACATATTGTTGAGCCCAAAAATGGCTAAGTCCTAAAGCAAAGGATGAGCGCGCACGGAAGGTACTATGGAGAAAATCGTGTGGGTGAGAGCGCACAAGGAAAGATAGGTTGGCACGTGGGAGTAGGAAAATGGTTTAAGGGTTTAAGGACTTAGCCACATTTCAGTTGAAGGATATCACATGCAAAACACATGAGGTTGTGGATAAGTGTAATGATGACAAGGTTGTTACATGGAGACTTGAGGCTCAAGAAAAGAATATTCTAGGGAATCTTTATGGTTACGGGCTAGAAAGTGGAGGTTGTTATGGCTATCTGGCACATGCATGGCTTAGGCACTCAAGTAGAATAAGATATGATGACATTTGGCATGCGGGCCTACTTCTAGAATGATGATCGGAGAGATTCCATCCTATTTAAGGAAGCATTTGGATCTAGACAAAAAAATTGTATGAGAAGAGAGTTAGATATTAGAGGGTGTGTGTAGAGGCCGAGTGTGTATGTAATGGCGGATTCATGGTGATAAATATGTAATGGCTCTAGGGGTAATATAGGGTTTCTAGTTGTAGGATGTTATTATCTTGATCTATTTGGTCTCATTATGACCCTTTTGATGTAGTATGGCTACTGTAAACACTGATTTTCAATATATATGACTTGGTTATTTTGTATATCTAGTGTTTATGGGTTCAAACCCTAGTGTTCACTTTGCTCATGGTTCGATCTGGTTCCTTCGTATTTTTATAATGCTTATGTTATTTTCATGGTGCATTTATGCTTAGATCTAGTATCTTTACTTATACTTGTATTTCTATTTCTATAAACATTCCTCCATTAATGGAGAAACATTCTTACAAATCTCACATAAAGGAGGGGCTCGCCACCCATGCATGCCTCGAGTGAGCATCCGGATGATGGGTGATAGATCGGCACACTTAGGGTTTAAAAGAGAAGGTAAATGAGGCTACATTTTTCTTCTATCATCGGGACCTCTTTTGAAGTTTTTGTAAGAATGGTGAGAGATGGCAGAATTATTGACCTTCGACATCATCAAGACTTGACTTAAAAGTGTGGAGGATGAATTTTCTCGATGATTTAGTAGTGAACCTGAATTTGATGTACATAAATGGGTAGAAGAGAACTTGTATCATGAGATTTATGAGACCTTGTTTTATTATTTACCGTTAGATTTTTATGAATGGCTATCAAAGATATGCATCAAGGAAGAGCTGGTACTATAGACCACGTGTTTAGACCCAAGAAGAGTATCGAGGTTGCATGATGCTAATTTGAGTTGGAATTTTTATGTTGATCATTATTGGAGTGGTGTGTTGACTAGTTATACCTTGGAATACGTGATTTATACATATTCTTGCATGGAGTATTTCACCTCAAAGTAATGTGATAAAATAGATAAGTAGGTAATGGGCATAGGAGGAATACCTGTGTTATGTAGACACAAGAAGGTGTGTGCATATTGTAGACGTTGAATCGAGCTGTCAGAGATCTTACCTTTGGCTAGGAGGAACGACCTGTATAAGAAACACAACAAGACCACCAAATAGTATTAAATAACAAGAGTCAAAGGATTTCCTAGCAAGGCTAGATCCAGGAAGCATGACACTTCCTTGAATGGTTTTCAATCCTCAGTTTAGTACAAATTAATGTAATAAATAATAGTTCCTATTGTAGTTAATAACACACCAAGTGAATTTAACTCAATAGACAATGGTTGGAATTAAATCTAGATGATTAATGGGTTGGTTTGAGTCTACATGTATAAATGGTATGGTTGAGGTGAGGTATGGATGAATTTAGGTAAGTTTTTGGGTTGTTTTGGTGAAGTTGTTAACTTCTTGTTATAGGAAAAATTTCTAATCTCGAGATTGGTATTGGTTGGTCAAATAATGTCGGTATAGGAGGTAGACCGCGTTGGTTGGTCACCTAACCGGTGTCGTAGGGGAAATTTGGTTGAAATATCAAAAATAGGAGTTTGAGCCTCTTTGTGATTGCACAAAGAGCTAAAGAGGTTTGAGGAAGGATGGAAAGGTGTTGATTAAGATTCAGTAAGGTATAAAGGGTGGTGGGATAGGTGAAATGGATCTGGTTGGTAGAAAAGGTGATAAACAGGTAGAATGTGGTAATGAGACAGAGAGAAATTGAATGAATGCGAGAAATGAAATGATTACGAACAAGAACCAAAATTTAACAGTAATAATTATTTTCTTATCTGATTAACTCTATAGATCGAAAGGTGGTAGAAATGGTTGATCATTTGGAGAGGAAGTATATTGTGTCTAGTGCAATGGTAGCAGTGCCTGTGTGATCTGTCGTGTCAATCTAGAGTTGTGGAAGTGATGATTGGTTACTAGTTGAAGTGTGATGTGCTCTAGTTTGTCATCGAGGAAGCTTGATTGTTGGAGACTTGGATTTCAAAGTTGTGTGTGAGAATCAATTTGATCAACCCATGCAAAGAGTTAGAAACTCATATTTAAGGGTAATTGATGGTAGTTAGGGAATCGCGCTGCCGATTGGAGGAAAACTAGCGTCGGTTAGGGATAATTAGTCCAAGTTACCAAAATAGATTGATCTTTACTATTTTTTCCATAATCTTGATTTTTAATCCAGTCTCAAGTGAGCTTTGGCACTTGGATAAGTGGGAGTGTTTTTGTAGAAGGAATAGGACTTTAATTTTAGGGTTTGAAAGAGTCCTAGTTAGTTAAGATAAGTAGAGACTCAATCTTAGTTAATCAATAGGTGAAGAATAAGTCCATGGTGAGATGTAAATTTACTTAATTAAAGTAATTAATAATGTGAGGATGAATATTAATTTAATTATAAGTGATTAAATTAATTTTAGTGTGAAAGGTGAGTATGGCTAGGTATATTATTGCATTGATTAATTAAAGGGTACCAAGGGGAGTGTGACCCAAATTTGGTGTCTACATTTTCCCCTTTTGTCACATATCTTTTTTATAAGTGACATCAATAAAAACTAGGAATTCATTGTCCCATGTATGAGTGAAGGTTATGTTGACCTAAGTATGGGTGAGGTGATCCCCCTCAAACCAGAATTGATGAAAGGTTAGGCTGAGTCAGTGAGTGGTTTGATAAAAATGATAACTGATTAAAAATAAAGGTGGGTGGTGTGTAGGTAGTGATGATATTGGTGTGGGTAATAGGAAAGGGCATTGAAATGCACACACACGTATAAAATGTGAGAAGGTACTAGGTTGAAAAGCTCACAAAATCTACTTCGTCAAAGGTCAATAGGATTATCCAAACAAGTTTGATGTGATCCATGTATCCAAGGTATAGGATATGGTCCTAAAACACAACTAGGCTAGGTGTAGGAATGGGTATTAGGTGTGTTCCAAATCATCAAGGGTTTGGTCAAGATAAATAGCATGACATTATAAAAGGCAATGTCATTAGGATAAACAACACATGAGTAACGTCATCGAAAGATATAGTGAGTAAGTGAATTCAATTTTCAAATGGGTAGGTTTGGGTTGGGTAAATAGGTAACGCCATGGTAGAGGAAAAAACATGTCCCATCCGATAAGTGTGGTTGGGTGTGGGTAATTAGGCCATTAGGTGGGGTGAAACAATTTGGGTGAGGACGTAGGTTGGTAATAAAATGGTTATGGGTAGTATATTTGAAGGTAAATTAGGTGTAGGCTTGTTATGAAGGTGAACAACACCGGTTTAGGTTAAACCAACATTGGTAAGGATAACCGATGTCGATCGATTAGGGCACATAACCAATGTTAGTCAAGTCAAATTTGGGGTAAAATAAATAATAAATAAATAAAAATAAAAATCCTCAATTTATGGATTCATTTAGACATTTCCATTTGTAGAAAATGACAGTGAGAATGGATTTTAGCATTTTTCATGGGATAAAATGATGAGTATACTTGTCGAGCCTAGTTAGAGAGTAGTTGAGAGTAGTTAGAGAAGCTAGGTGGATCGGTACATGAGATCTTTCTAGGTGGTTAGATTAGTTGGAGGTGAAGAGATTGTGATTCGAGTTATGGTGGAAGGCGGCAGAAAAGGCATTGCTAGAGGACCTCCAGGTTTAGAGACAAGATCCCACCAGAGGAGATGGCACCGTGTAGAGGTAGGAATCAATCCTCATTGGTTTTTTTGATTAAAATTTGAGGTAAAAATGAAGAAATGAGGTTTGGAATGTTGATTTTGAAATTTGGTTTAAAATGAGTAAAAATGGGAATATGGAGGGTGAATTATAGGTTAAATAGGTTGTAAAATGGAAATGAGTGGGATTTAGAAGGTTCTAGGTAGATTTTAGGTTGTTTTTTCAAAATTTTCAAAGTTGGGGGCATGGGGGTTCAGCCTTAGGTCTAAACCAGTGACTGAAATTGGTTAGGCATCGGCCGATGTCGATTGGTATGCCAACATTAGTGGGTAAAATGGGTGACCTGGTAATGGTCAAGGTGACCAAAGGTGCACGATCACGGTGAAAAGTGACCATGTCTTAAAAGGCTAGGTTTAGCAGGTAAAAAAATGGGGTAAAATGAAATGGTAGAAGAAATAGTTAGGTAATGGGGTGAGTATAGATAGATGAGAGGTAGGGAAATATATAAGTAGGTGTGTAGGGTGAATGTAGGGAAGAATAGGTATGTGGTAGGTGAAGGATGTGTCAAATAGTGAAGGAAAGAAAGGAAGAAATAAAATATGGGGGAGTGTTTAGGCTAGATAAAATGTATAATAGGTCAGTGAAATAGGTAGGAAATGGATAGGTAGGTAGGAAACAATGTGTGTTGGATGGGACTAGGTAAAAGCAAAGAAATAATAAAAATAGGTAAGTAATTGACATTATTAATTGGTATGGATGCAGGCATGGCACGAGCTGACGATGCTTGATAGAGTACCACCATTGTTGGTATGCATGTGAGCTAGTGTGACTGAGGACGAGTGGGAGCATATGTGAGATGTTGGACTAGTCGGTTTTAAGTGATATGGGTGTATCATTGAGATCATTGTTCGATGGTCAGGATCATCTATAGATGGGACACAGCGACCAATACATTCCATCTACCCAACATCGAGATAAATATCACTAGAGAATGTATAAAAGATTTTGTGGCTATCGATTATGGGAGAGCTTTGTATATCATTTAATCATATGCGATATATATCCTATGGTTATAGTGTTTAGGGAGGCAAAGTGGGTGAATTGACTGAGCATAGTTCCAGTATTTTTATAGATCTATGTATGGGCACATCCATAGGAGACCAGAGGAGTAAGTACTGAAACATGGAGGCATTGGATGATACACACTTCTTGACTTAGAGGGAATCCAATTTCCTTGAGCACTGATGGGGATTTTACAAGATATGATGGAGGAGTGGGTTTATTTTGCATGGGCACTGTATATCTAGTGTAACTATATACGGGAGCTATGGGATTATCAGAGGATGTGGCGATATGACATTTTTGTATGTATTTATTACATTGTTGGGCTTATGAGCACATAGTGATTGTGTGCCCACAAGGACTTCCTATAGTGGATTGGCATCATGGTGGGATGAGAGAAAGATAAAGGATATTAGTGGTAGTAGATCATGTATCTACAGTGGAGGAGGAAACACATGATGTGACCTACTACGAGATGATATCTAGAGGGTTATATGCGATGGACATAATATGGAAACCATATGTGATTTTCCCTTCTTATAGAGGTATGACAAATAGTTGAGTGGTTTATAGCTGATTAGATGGATACAGGGGTGTTCCCATGAGCACAGATGATTCTAGTAGATAGATATAGTATAACGCCAAGGTTGCGATACAACAAGATGTGCCACCACCATTTCCTTAGTATCATAGAGATGATGTGGAGAGATTGTTATCTCCACCACATCCGACAGGGCTAGCAGGACGGGAGGAGATAGAGGTGGATAGGAGGATAGATGACACGGTGTGATAAATGGTTACAGACACTAGTGGGCATCCCAGTTATAGGAATTACCGCCATGGCTAGGTCATCTAGACTTGGCTATTGTTATAGTTTAGAGGGATGCATTACAGGGGTAGGTGACTTTCTTTAGGGTGTAATTAACACATACATAGGCAAAGGTAGCCACCTTGACAGGACAGGTGATATCTTTACAGGCATAAGTAGCTATGCTACATACCCAGCTAGCACAGGAATAGGAAGGTGATGGGGGATAGGTTCTCACATTATAGGCACATGTTTCCACACTACAAGCATAGGTTGCTACTTTGCAATGCCATTTAAATCGCATGCTCAGTGCAAGCTTGGGTACAAAGTTCGATTTAGCATGTATGGCCACCTCCATAGGCATTTGGATAGGGTCCGTATTACAGGGAGGCTACACAGGCCACAAGTACAGGGACAGGGGCTGATGGTTTTGGGACATTGTGCACCAAGGGCCATGACACCTCTTTAGGTTATCTCCATGACTAGTTATAGAGACACACTATATGAGGTCGAGATAGTATCGGGATAAGTTAATGGAGGTGGTGTCAGTATAAATCATATAGAAAGTACCAATCACACTCAAGTTGTCTAGTGAGAGGAACATGACACAAACTCATAGTTATAACATCTCGAGGAGGGTCATCGGCCACATAGGTACATTCGGGGTGAGGTGACTAGTTCTTGTAAACCAAGACCAAATGAGGGAATCTTGAAAAGAGAGCAAGAAGGTGCACACCCTTGCTGACTTGATATGGGGTGATACTGATTTTTTTTTTATACATATATCGACCTACGTGTCAAAGATGCGAGATTGTACATGAGAGGTTTTGAGATACTTGTATTATTTATATCTGTGTATATGTGTATTGACACATAGACCTTCCATTTATATAGTTGATGATGAGATGATATGTGAGAGTATATTTCCATTATATTGTTATTTTCAAACTGGAAACTTGATTTGATTAATGATGTATGTTTTTTATTCCAGTTCTTTATATTGATATTATGGAAATGTAGAGTTTTATGAAAATTTAAGGTCATATGTAGGCATGGCGGAGTCGAGTATAAGCATGGTGGAGTCCAATATAGGCACGCTCAAGTCGAGGAGAAGGAGTAGGCATGTTTGAGTTTGAAAATTTACAAGTTATTATTTTTATGGAAATTAGATGATTTTGGTATGATTAGAGTCATTGATGCATCATGTGATTGTAGTATGAATTGGTTGATGTTGTTTTGTGAAATGAAATGACGGTATGCTAAATAGTTTGATTTTCAACGTATTGATGATATGGAAACTAGTTCAAAGGCATGGTTAAGTTTTTTTGTTTTGATAGAAGATGAGATATATAATTGATGTATGATTTTTATTTGAGTTAACTTTCGAATTATTGTTTTTATGGGAACTAAGGAATTGTTTGTTTGATGGGGACATGATGATGGGGTAAAAGAGTGGATGAGGTAACCTCAAAGGGCCCCATCCCTAAGATGATGCCTACATAGCCCTTGCAAAAGGGGCCTCAAGCCATTGTAATTCTTTTATAGGATAGGGAAGAATAAGATTAGGTAGGTGAATAGGTTAGTGAGTTTTAGGTAAATGGGTAAATGGGCAAGGTTGATTCTGAGGCATGGTTGAGTCTAGCTTTATTAGGAATGATTATGTCGAGATGAGTTGATTGAATTAGGTGATTACTGTAAATGTAGGTGAAAGGAGAATAAATCCCGAAACTAAATGTTCAAGGTCTTGTCGTGTTTAAAAGAATCAATAAGTAAGGAAAGGGGAAAACGGTATAAGAGGCAAAAAGACTCCATAAGTGGTAAGAACCATTATGAGCATACCAAAGATAGGGTTATAAACTTAACCCCTAAAGGAATTGCATGATTTGAAATTTCTAAGGGTGAAAGAAGTTACATGATCACGAAGTGTCACATGTGTGTCACATCCCTTGAGTGGGTAGAAGAAGAGAAAGGGAAGAAGGTGAGGTGGAGTGGTTTTTTTAGTGTAACCTTGTTGTGAGACAACATGCCCCTTCTACAAGATACCCAAAACCATAATAGGAAAGTCCATGACTAAAAAGTTGTATTGTATTGTCTTTTTGCTTTTGTTTTATAGATTGATCGATGTGGAGTTCTATGTGGGATGAATAGAATATCTCCTTGAGGTATTTTTGAAGTTGATCGATGTGTCAAACTTTAGAATATTTTTATTTTATTTTTACATAAATAGTCTTCTTTTTGGATAGACTATGTACAATAGGGCTAGCTTTTTATAGTTGTCCTTCGAGGGAGTAGTCTATTTATAGCAAAAAGAGAGAGAGATAGATGTCCTTTTTGAGGGATTCATCTATTTACAAGAAGTTTGACTCAAGGAGTTGAATTTGAAAATCCCATATATTACTTTTGAATTATTATTTTTTGGACTTTTAGGTCATGGACAAGACTATAAAGGAGTATATGCCTTATTTTATAAAGGAAAAACCATAGCACACAAGGTTAGCATTTTTAAGAGAGGTTTAAATTGATGAACAATAATGGGATTCCATCTTAAAAAGGACAAAAAGTATCCATGAGAATCATGCCATGAGTAGAGTCATGGTACTCATATTTAAGATAAGGCTAAAAGGGTGATGAATAATCACACAATTTGGTTTAGTCATTGGTCCTTAAAATGGCTATATGAAAGGAATGGTTACTCAAGGGCTAAGTGTGTAATAAATAAAAAAATGTGATATAGTACTTGATTCAATAATAGAATGGTCAAATATGCAAGGCATTGAGGGGCTCAAGATCAGGTTTACCTTTAGAGAGAAGATAAATGATAAGCACTTGATCCATAGGTATGAGTGACGATATAGGGTCCAAGCTAATTAGGAGCAAACTTGCCCCGTTTACTTTTCTCAACTATCTTTAAATGTTGATTTTCCTTCAGGAAAAGGTCTTTGACCTTGAAGGTTTGTTCATGGACATGTTTTTCATAGGCACGTTTGATATGTTTTTGATAGATTTTAAGGTGATCGAGAGCATTTAAATGGAATTCATCTAGAAGCTCTAGTTGGGCCAAACAATCTTGGTGAAAGTCGTCATCATTTATTATGCCTTTGAGTGAGATACGAAGTGATAAAATTTGGACTTCGAGAGGCAAGACAACCTTTTCTACGTAGACCAAAGAGAAAGGTGTAGTAGTGGTGGAGGTATGAATACTAGTGCGATAAGCCCATAAGGAAAAGGAATGTGTGTGTGCCAATCCTTACCAGTATCGTCAACTACTTTCATAAGAATTTTTTAAGATTTTTGTTAGTTGATTTGGCTTGGCCATTTGTTAGGATAATAAGGTGAAGAAAAAAATAGTTTAATTCCAAAGGCATCATAGAGTTTGCGTAGGGTTTTGTTTTTGAATTATTTTTCCATTATCAATGATGAGGTGGTGAGGAACACCAAAGTGACAAATGATGTGATGGTTGATGAATTCACAAATTTTCTCAGCTTTTGTAGAAATGAGAGGGACAACCTCCACCCATTTAGTGTAATATTCAGTCACGGTGATGATCCATTGATGACATTGAGAAGAATGAGGGTTAATCTCTCTGATGAGATCCAAACCCCATTATGAGAAAGATGAAAGTCTCTCGATGACTGTAAGGTGTAACTAGGGGTGTGGTGAAGGTTAGCATGTTGTTGACATTTCACACAATGTTTGACATAGTCATATAGTCTTGGTTTAGGTTTGGCCAGTAGTAGTAGTAAGGTAAAGGATGTGCTTAGCGATGATGAGGCCACTTTGAAATGACCACTACAAATCCCATCATGAACTTCCTTAATGGTGTATGGGATTTCAGAACTTGTAAGGCATCGTAAGAGGATACCGTCAAAGCCACATTTGTAGAGAAGACCCCCATGATGACATAGCAAGAGACACTTTTGAGGAAGGCTCGTTGTCCATTGTGAGTGAGTTCCTGGAGGCATAATTTAGAGGGAAAGGTAATCGAAAACTCTCTTATACCAAATATCACATGATTTGTTTCAATTTTCCTATAATGTTAATATATTGAAATAAATAAAATGATGATTGTAACCTTTGTACTATGATAAGTATTTTTATTTGAAGGAGAACTAGGTATTTGAGAATAAAGGCACCCTTTAGTATCCACAAATTTATAGTGGAGCGTGGAGTGGTTTGAAGTTCATAATGATCGAAGGTAATCAAAATCATGTCGACGTGATGTTTATACTTTTAAAGTACCTCGTTACGACACTAGTATAAACTATTGACTTGGTTCACAACCAGTTGGGAGTCACCAAAGATAATAATGGATATAAAATCTAAGGCTATGTCGGTTTGAATACCTAACATGAGTGCTTCATATTCGGCAATGTTATTATTACAGTCGAAATCCAATTTTAAAAATAAAGGCATAGGCTCACCATCAATAGTAATAAGGATGACACATGCGCCACGCCCATGTTGACATTTAGAACCATAAAATAATAGGGTCATTTGATAAACAGTGTCATCAAGGGAGAGGGTAGCAATGGATTCATCAGGGAAATCAAAGTTAGAAGATTGATTTTTGAAAAGAGGAGCATCTGCAAGTTGGTCTGCGATGTTTTATCCTTTAACACACTTTTGATGGATGAATTCAAGATCTAGGTATGTAAGAAGCATGAGCCAATGTACGGAACATTGGTGTTGATAAGGATTAGCATATATGTAATGTAAGGGGTCACTATTGGTGACAAAAATGGTTTTTTGGTTGTGTAGGTAATGGCGTAGTTTGGTGGCAATGAAAAACTAGTGCTAAGAACAATTTTTCAATGTGATTATATATAGTCTCATAATCTAAAAGATTATGGCTTATATAATAAACCATTACTCCTTGTGTTGCTCATCATGAGGAGTGAACATGGCACCCAACGAATGGTCGATGGCGAAAATGTAGAGGTAAAAGGGTTTGTTATCTTGAGGTGAATGAGTATAGTTAGGCTTAGAGGAGGTATTGTTTTAAGGCATCAAATTATTTGTGGCATTCATCATCCCATTTGAAGGATACATCCTTTTTGAGAAGATGATGAAATGAATGGCAACAATCGAAAAGCTAGGAAATAAAGAAACGAATAGATTAACTTACCTTACAAACTACGAAGTTGGCGAAGGTTATTATTGGTGGCATCTTGAGAAATTCCTTAATTTTAGCGGGATCGAACTTCAATGCCATGTAAAGAAATGATGAAACCAAGGAGCTTTCTACGAGAATGGTGAAAACACATTTCTTAAGTTGAAGGTGAACATGGTATTTGATGAGACATTCAAAGACACCTTAAGACTCAAAAGTGTTTGGTTCTATGTTTGGATTTGCTTAAAAATATTGTTGACATAATATAACAATATGTTATGCATGATGTCATGAAATATATAAGTCATGACCCACTTATATGTGGCACCAACATTTTTAAGGCCAAAGGGCATGACATATAATAGCGAAGGTCCCCAGGAGAAATGAACTTGGTTTTGTGTTGATCTTCCGGGGTGATTAATATTTGGTTATAACTCGAGAAACCATCCATGAGTTATAGCATCTCATGGCGGTGGTGAGATCAACTAATTGGTCAATACTAGGTAGAGAAAGTCATCTTTGGGTTAAGATAGATTAAGGTCATGCAGAAATCCATTCAAATGTGGAGTCCCCTATTTCTTTTGTGACAAGAACGATGTTAGAGATCCATTGGGGATAATAAATGGGTAGAATGAAGGAAACATAAAGGAGGTGATGGAGTTCTTCTTTCACAAGAAGGGAAATGTGTGGATGCATTTTTGCAGCTTTTGTTTCATGAGTTTGGCATCAGGAATGGTTATGATATTGTGGACCACAATATTTGGGTCAATACTAGGCATATTGGCTTAAGACCAAGAAAAATCATTGTTATGATCTCGTAGGAAAGTGGTGAATGCTTCCTATTCATCAAAATCTAAATATTGACCTATCTTTAAAATGTGCGGCTCATCCTAAGTATGAATGGTGATCTCGATAATGGATTCATTCAACATGGTTTGTGTCTCATAAGGTAATGACTGATGAATATAAGAATATTTCACACCAAGGTAGATGATAATAGACTTATCATCTTGACATTAAATGATTTTATAGAAGGTGTGTTATCATCGATCATGTCACATACGGGAAGGAAGGAGAAGATGGAGCCTCACCATTACACGATAGGTCGAGGGTCCTAGGGAAATGGTGTTCATGGAAAAAAAAAGTTAGGAGGAATGGATTTTGGATCCATAGACTTTGTAGGTGAAGGTGGTGAGGTAGTTTAATGGGATATGGAGAAGGTTTATCCTTCTCTCTATGAGTTCAACTCGGGCCTTCTTGGAAGATGGTTTGGTAAATCCGATACCACTATGGTATTTATGCTTACGGTGGTGCAGGGAATGACAGTATGGCAGCCTTGTTCATAGAATCCAAATTCAAAATCCCTTTCCAAGTATACAACGTGATGAAAGAAGGTGTGGGTGAAGTGGTGGTTGGTGAGAGATTGGAGATCATATGAAAATGGTCAAGTTTGGGAAGGTGGCTCAGGAAAGTAGGTAGAAATATCAAGTCCCCCATACATTAGGTTGGTGCGAAGGTGGGAAGGATGGTAGGGGAAAAAGTTTCACCTAATCGGTGATCATAGTGTGGGTGTTGATGAAGGTTACTACACTCTTGAGGAGTAAGGAATGCATCAATGTTATAAAGGAGGTACTCCTCCAGAGTGAGGCGTTGAAAATCACCTTCTAAGGGATCGGCATTTGGTATTTGGGTAGCTAGAATAGATGAATCACCGAATGGTGAGAAGAAGAAGCATCAGATTTTTGAAGTATATGGGTTAGTTGATGGGCCAGCTACGACCATGCGAAGATAGGTGGTATGGGAATAAAGGAGTTAGTTGTGGAAGATGTACCAGCGAAGTGGTGGATGATGGGAAGAGGCTGAAGAAGAAGTGGTAGTAGTGGTAGATGCCTTAACTAGTATAAAACATCATTATGTCAATAGAGCATGTTACATGTTTTAAATGGTGAGGGATCCACCTAAATGGTGTAGTTGTTCCCTTCATTTTCAAATTTTAAACAAATGATGTAAAGTAGAAGGACATAATGCATTACATGGATCCAAGGTCAGCCAAGTAGCACGTTATATTGGAATTCCCCCTCTAAGACATATAATAATTTAAGAATAGTACAGGGCCCATGCAAATGTGGAGAATGATGTTACCGAGGTGGAAAGTCATAACGTCATTAAATAAACACAAAATAACTAGGTTATTATGCATATAATTTGTAGGGATGTGCATTTTTTTGTACGCATGGGAGGAAATGATGTTGATACTTACACCTCTATCGATCATAATGCATCAAATGTGTGTATTATCAATGTAGATATAAATGAATAAGGTGGGGTCACGATCATTGGATTAGAGAGGTACAATCTCTTCATCGTTAAAAACTAAAAGATACTTGAGGAATGGTATTGGGATCATAAGATGGAGGCGTAGTGGTGAGAGTGGCCACATGATGAGGATTGATAATGGCATTGACAGGTGTGGGGTCATTAGGTAGAACTTCAATATATTACATGACCTCTATGAGGGCCTGACGATGAGACTCGGAGGTTTAGACGAGGTCAAACAAATACATTTTGAGAGGAGACTAGTGTAGGTGTTTGATCATGGTACAATGTGTGACTCCGTTAGAAATGAGATATGTCATCCCACAAATGGTAATTTTGGGTATAGGTGCAGATGGAATGTTGGGTAAAGGTGTAGTGGATGGTTTGTCTATCTTCTCTTTTCCTTTGTTCTTTTTTTGTGAGTGGAAACTTGAACCATGTTAATCTGAGGAAGAGAGGGTGATGAATCATGAAAGGTATAATGACAAGATGGAAAAAAACCTAGTGCGGGATAAGAACCATGTGAGATAAGTATGGTGCATTCGCATTTTGGAGGAGTTTTGGTGAGTTATCTAATCCAGACCATATTGATCTCAAAGGTTGGAGGAGGAAAAGATAGTTGCATGGAGGTGGAGGTGAAGTTCGTTCAATAGAAATGGGGCGAGGTTGTGTGGCGACAGGAAAGGGTGGAATGGGAATTTCATCCAAAAGGTCATCTTCTTCTAAGAGCTCTTTAGGAGAACACAATTGAAGAAGAATATTCTTAAGGGCCTTACAATTTTCAACATCATGTCCTGGCACACGATGATAGGTGCAAATCTTAGTATCATCAAACCCTTCTGGTTTAGGTTTGAGTGGGTCATAAGGTTTGAGAGGTTGCAATGTGATGACAAAGGTTTCTAAAAGGTTAGCAAGGATGGTAAGGATGGTACCATAAGACCCTGCCAAGTAATCACAATGATAAGTGAGAGTGGGTTTGGATGGAGGTTTGGGTGACTTATGTGGAAGGGGTACTACCGGAGATGGGGTTGATTTGGATGCGAGGTTTGGGTAAACTCTATGGAAGAGAAGTTATTAAAGGTGGACTTGGAGTTTGAGTAGGTTTAACTACCCTTTTGATAGGTAGTGTGATTTTGGACTTGGTTGCACCTTCTTGGTTAAAGGTGTTGAGGGAGTGCGTGAGGTTGAAGGTAATGTAGAAGATGGAAGGGTACAGGTCAACCATGGTGAGAATGGAGGTGCGATAAAGGTAGTGGTATATTCAGGGAATACGGGAAGTGGAGGTTGAAGAGAGGGTAAAGGTGTGGGTAATGATGAGGACATGGGAAGTGGAGAAATTATGGGAGATGGGAAAGGCATAGGTAATGTAGAATGCTTGGGTGGGATGGAAGATTACGGAAAGGATGTAATTTGTTTCATTTTAATTTTACTTAGAGAAGGAAGTTGTTTGACCAAATTTGATGGATGAGGACCTAATATAGATGGAAGTGGAGAAGGTGAGAGAGGAGTGGGATAAACTGAGGTATGAGGTCTAAGAGGTTGGGTCTTCCTCTTAGGTGGGGGATAGGCCTAGTGATAGTTTGGGATGATGTGGCTAAATCAATCTTAACGTGAGGATGGACTAGACTCGGTGTCGGCATGACCCCTAATGTAGCGGTAGGTTTGGGTGCAGATGCAGGTATAGGTGTAGGTAGAGGTTTGGGTGTAGGTGGTTGTTAGGGTAATGGAAAAGGTTTGGGTGTAGGTGAATATGATGTAGAAGAGGCTACTATAACTAGCTCAAGTGTGATGAATTTAATGGTTTTAAAACTTTAGGATAAATCATCTAAGTGTCTGTGGGTGACATTTGCATTTGAGTCGAGATAGAAGTCAAAGGCATCCCAAAACCATGGAATTGTCAACATAATCCAAGTGGTCATCCAAAACATGAGAATGGCATAGAAGTGGAGGGGGATGATTTTGATTTGGTAGTAATCCCTGTAAAGAATTTTTGTGAGACAGGAAATGGTTGGCTTCAAACTCTATGGGTAGAAGAGATGATAGTAAATTGACAGGGTCTTTAAAATCCAGTGGGGAATTATCACCAATAGGAAGAGATGCCACTAGTGGGTCCTCTATGGGCAGAGGAGGAGGAAAGGTTGATTGTATAGGATCTTCCTTTGGTAAAGAAGAGAGTACATTGGGCTCTTCCGTAGGTAGAATAATGGGTAATACGGGTTGCTCGATAGGTGGCGAGATGAGTGGTATTGATGCATCCTCCATGGGTAGAGAAGAAGGTAAGGTAGACTCCTCCATGGGTAGATAAGTGGATGAAATAGGTGCCTCTCTGGGTGGAGGATCTCGTTCAAGAATTTTTCAATAAATGGGATGGGAGGAAACTAAACGGAAGGAGCCGGTATGATATCAAAAACAACATGGACCTCTCGAATGTTGGCATCATTAATTGAGGTTTCACTAGCTTGGTTGGATGATGGGGTGTGATTCACGAATAGCTTCTTGAAGATGTGGAGGTTTTGGTTAGTTGGTGTGTTGGGGTTATCTAAGATGATATCTCCATTTTCTAACAAAGCTTGGATGATGTTTTTGAAAGTTATATAATTACCATCACTATGACCTCTAACATGGTGATAATTGTAATAATCGTTCTCCTTGTACCATGCAGGCATAGGATGGGAAGGGTCAAAACTAGTATGTGTTTTGATGGGTGGAAGAGTGATTTCTCCATATTTTAGAAGCTTTTCCAAAACTAAGGAGTAAGGTTCTCCAATGGGAGTATATTTTTGTTGTTCTCACTTGAACTAGAAATTTTGAACATGAGAGAAAGATTAGAAGAAGGTTTTGATTGGTTGGATGGATGAGAAGGGCCAGCTTTTAAAACCACTACATTGGTAGATCCTTTTTCTTTAGAATAATTATTTTATGGTTTAGAAGAAGAAGAGGTGTCATTGGATTTAAATGAAGTGCTTTTATTACACAATTGTAACTTCTTCTCTTTGATAACATGGATTTCAAGTTTTGGGACATGGTGAATGCCTCATTGAATGTTTGGAAGGTTTGAACTTGGAGAGGTGGAGATATATGTCTATCA
Organism: Taxus wallichiana var. yunnanensis; assembly: GCA_018340775.1. Classification (NCBI taxonomy): domain Eukaryota; kingdom Viridiplantae; phylum Streptophyta; class Pinopsida; order Cupressales; family Taxaceae; genus Taxus; species Taxus wallichiana. The sequence goes on along the minus strand of CM031243.1, from coordinate 221,000,294 downwards.
CAAGATCTGGTAAATAGCTCTATTAATTCATTTTGAGGAAATTAGAAAGTGAGTTGATTAATAAGGTTCCGCCAATGATGCAAAAAAATCTACAATAGACTCATCCTCATATTGGCGTAATGAATACAAGTCGGTCATGGTAACCTTCTTGACAATGTTAATGGAGAAATGATCAAGAAATTTCTGGGATAATTGATTGAATGAGAAGATAGAGTGCCTAGGTAAAGCACTATACCAATCTAAGGTCGGTCCCATCAAAGACATTGGGAAATTTCAAAGAAGCAAGGCGTCATCATGGGAAATGAGATAACATACATGTTTAAAATATCACAAATTGTTGTTGTGGATATTCCTTATTATTAAATTGGTTAAATTTTGGCATTTCCCAATGTATGGGGTATGGATGAATTGGAATAGAAAAGTGAATAGGATCGTTATAAATCTTGTCGTAAGTCAGTGTATTACGAGAGCCAAAAAATATGCTTCAAGGGTCTACATCTTGTCCATCATCATCTTGATCAAATCATTAGTTGAATTGGATTGATATGGATCTCAAGTAGATTACGAGGTGGATATGATGAGTAGGACATAGAAGGGACATGTGTATGGAGGTGTCGAATAATAAAATTGAGAAGGGGGATATAAGTTGTGGCAGATGATGATGGCATATACCTTGAATGGGAAGTGTAGGTGATGGGTGGTGGTTGAGACAAGGTATAGGTGGGAGGAATGTGTGTAGAAACCCTCATGGCAATAGGTGGTAGAGTAGCAGGTATAGACATGACCAAACTCTGAAAGGGGTCGACGCAACTGGAGGTTGCGAGGTAATAGGAACTGATGAGGTGGAAATCCCTACACTAGGGGTTGTAGATGATGGCAGGAAGATGTCAAGATGTGATAGGTGTTGTAGGTGCGACAGATATAGAAGATGTGGGAGTGATCTGAGAAATGATAGGTGGTAAGGTAGAAGTAGGTACCACTACACTAGTGGTGGCCGATATAGAAGTGGGGACCAAATCGGGAGGGATGGATACATGGTAGATGAATGAGCTAGGTAATACTACAAGGTGGTAGGATTGTGATCAAAGATTTTTAATTCCTCATCACCTACATGTATAGCAATAGGTGAGGTGGGGTCCATGGGTGAAGAAATATAAGGTGAAGGACTAGGTGGTAATGGTTGGTGACTAGCGTAAAAAACTAGAGTGTTGTCTTGTCTGCGAGTCAAAACCATATGAATGGTGGTAGAACATGTAATTTGAGTTCTGTAGATGGTACAAAAACATAGAAAAGGATAGCAAAAGAAATCTAGAAAGTGGAATTTGGTCGTTGTTTTGATAGAAAAATCAAAACATAGAGACTGATGTTGGTTGGCTAACCGATGTCGGTAGAGAGGGGTAATCGATGTTGGTCACTAGACTAATGTTGGTTACTTTGTGAAGAAATGGAAGACTTAAAAATATGGTGGTTAAAGGTGAAAATCAAATGAACCGGACTCTTAAGATAAAAACAAAGAGTCAAGAATGTAATGAAATTCTGAAAAAATCATAGAAAGTGACAGATGATGTGAATTAAACACCATTTTGGGAGAAACAATCCAAAATAGCCGAGAAATAATCGTGGTCGGTGGCGATGCCGGTATGAAGAGGTAACGATGGCGATCACTAAAGCGATCATTTCTTATGAATGAATGGAAAATTAAAATTTGGAGATGAAAAAATATGACAATGAGAGCGATTTGAAATCTATAGGTGACAACAAAACATAGAAAATGTGATAAAGTGATAGAACAAGTCACTAAAAGTATGTGTATGTAGATTTCAACACTGTTTTGGGATAAATGACCAAAAATAACAAGAAACGACGGCGATCGATCAACCAATGATTTGGTATGAATATGTAATCGATGGTGATCACTGGATACTAGTTATTATGAAATCTGGGAAGAGATGAAAAAATGATTTTGTTTTATTTAAGTCAAATAAAAGGCCAACCTGGAATCCGAGTTTGGTTGTGATGAGTCCTAACACGCCCAAAATAAACCGAATACACCAGTTGTGATAGGGAATGTGAAGGATGAGAAAAATGAAGAAAAATGAACTCACACCTCAAAACACAATCAGTCAAAAAGCTAACAAACATGAAATCCTATGTTGTAGATGTTATGTTGTGGCTTATGCCATTTAGAACTGACTATGAGTAGAATAGAGTTTTTGGTCAATGAGGGTACCCTAGAAGGAACTCACTATTTATGGATGGTTTCAGGTAAATTTTGGCTTGGTGTCCCCAATATATACTTCACAATACGTGAGGCCCTTCTCTGATATGATGACTCACCAAAACACCAGCTACATCTATCGTTAATCCAATTATTAGTCGTTAATGGTAATTGTCGGGAAATATGTCATTTAAGAAATGTATTGTTTATTCAAGTGGTTTGGATGGGGTGTATGTGCACAAAGTTAGCTATGCTTCATTTCCGCCAACCATCAACTGGTCATGACCTCTAGCATATAGGTTGCAAATAAATTTAAATGAGCTAAATGCAGCATACACAAAGATGAAATGCACCAATTTTAAACCCAAATCAAAAATTATATTCGATGTAGAAAATGATAAATAGGTCAAGAGGATGTTCTTTCACTACTATGAAAATGCAATAAGGAAAAAAGGATTCATTTAAAGTCCCAAATGACAAGTGTCTTTGAGACAATTCAAGAAGATAATGTTACCAGGGAGAAGATTAAATGTGAATTTTTTAGAAAGAAAGAGACACACAATATTTCCCTATATGAAGAAAATGCAATGAACCCAAGAGAGGGTCCCACCGGGCATGCCAAAATGTCTCACCTCAAAGTAATGTGATAAAATGATAAGTAGGTAACGGTGTAAGAGGAATACTGTGTTATATATAGCATTGTAGACATTGAATCGATTATTTTTATAAATCTTCCCTTTAGCTAGGAGGAACTACCCGTATAAAAAACACAACAAGACCACCAAACAGTATTAAATATCAAGAGTCGAGACCGCTAACAAGGCTAGATTTAAGAAGCATCACACTTTCTCAAATAGTTGTCAATCCTTTGTTTAATACAACTTAATGTAATAAATAATAGTTCCTATTGTAGTCGATAAGATTTAGGTATCTCCTATTAACATACAACAAGTGAATTTAACTCAACAAGCAATGGTTAGAATTAAATCTAGATGATTAATGGGTTGGTTTGGGTCTGTAGGTGTAGTAGAGGTTGTAGGTGAGGTCTGGGTGAAATTAGGCAAGGTTTTGGGCTGTTTTGGGGAAGTTTTTAACTTGTTGTTATAGGTAAAATTGTCAATCTCGGACCGGTATTGGTTGGTCGACTTGATTCTAGTATAGGAGATAGACCGATGCGATCACTAACTGAATTCGATAGGGAAATTTGGTTAAAATATTAAAAACAGGAGTTTGAGCCTCTCTATGATTACACAGAGAGCTGAAGAGGTTTGGGGAAGGATGGAAAGTTTTTGATTAAGACTCACCAAGGTACAAAGGGTGGTGGGATAGGTTAAATGGCTTTGGTTGGTAGAAAAGGAGATAAACGGGTAGAAGGTGGTAATGAGACAGAGAGAAATTAAATGAAAGTAGTAAATGAAATTATTAAGATTAAAAACACAAACTTAACTCGTAAGAATGTTTTAATTATCTAATTAACTCTGCAAATCAGAAAGTGGTAGAAATGGTTGATTGTTTGGGGAGGAAGTGTATTGTGTCTAGTCCAATGGTATTAATGTTTGTGTGCTCTGTCATGTCAATTTGGAGTTATGAAAGTGATGATCGGTTGCTGGTGGAAGTGTGATGTGGTCTCGTTCGTCTTCGGGAATCCTGATTGCTAGAGACTTGAATTTCAAAGTTGTGTGTGAGAATCAATTTGATCAATCCATGCAAAGAGTTAAAAACCCATATTTAAGGGTAACCGATGGTGGTTAGGAACTAGCACCGACCGAGGGAAAAATGGCGTCGATTAGGGAGAATTAGTCCAAGTTACCAAAAATAGCCTTGATCTTTACTATTTTTGGCGTGATCTTGATTGCTAATCCGGGTCTCAAGTGAGGGTTGGCACTTAGATAAGTGGGAGTGTTTTTGGAGAAGTAATAGGACTTTAATTTTAGGGTTTGAAAGAGTCCCAATTGGTTAAGATAAGTAGAGACTCAATCTTAGTTAATCAATAGGCTAGGAATAAGTCCATGGTGAGGTGTAAATTAACTTAATTAAAATAATTAAATTAATTAATAATGTGAGGATGAATATTAATTCAATTATAAGTGATTAAATTAATATCCAGGTGTGAAAGGGGAGTATGGCTAGGTATATATGTTGCATTGATTAATTAAAGGGGACCAAGGGGAGTGTGACCCAAATTTGTTGTCTAAACAGAGATTATTGAGTTTGAGTTCTTGCGGGAGCCAAGAGGATCGTTCTTGTGTGTTATGCCATTAGCCATTAAGATCCTGATCATCACTCTAAGTATGGAGGCATTTCCTATGGTGGCTTACTTTCCACTAGGCGCAGGGTGTGGAAGCTGGTGTGGTAAAAGATGGTGGATCCTATGGTAGAAGTAGAGAGAGAAGAGAGGTGTTTCAAGTATAAGAAGTATCGAGAGGGAGTTGGTGAGACAACGTGAAGTTTCTAGAGTGATGTATTTAAGGTTCGTGTGGAGGGTGTAGGACTGCGAATTCTATGCCACCCCATCTTAGAAAGTGTGAGAGAGAAACCCCTGAGGCTTCCGGTGTGAGATCTTCATATGGAGAAATGAGGAGAGCCGTAGGCACACATCTTAGCCCACCCGGTGACCAAATCTTGACGCTTATTTTTCTAGTATCTAAGACTAGACAAGTAATTCTAGTCCAGTTTGTATTAGTGAGAAAGTAGCATCAGGTAGATATCGGTTTACATTACACCCATCTATGGTCGTGCAGACATTTCTGTGGTGTGGAGGTATTTTGTCTGGCACATCATTTGGGCAAAGTGTGGGTACATAAAGCTTGGGTATCACATCAAGGAGTGGTTTGATATCACATATGGTTAGCGCTTACGATTTAGCATGACAATGGGTACGTAGAGTGCATCTACGTCAGGCCCCTTACCTATGATGGGAGGAGGATCTGGTGGATTCAAAGGAATAAGAGCTAGTGGATCTAGTGGATCTAGTGGTGGAGGCAACACATGAGGGAATCAAGGTCCTGGATCTGGTGGGCAAGGTCCACAACACCATCAGTAAGTGTTTTACGAGATGTCTTTGTATTTTCCTTATTACAAGGGAATTGAAGATGTCACGGATCATGTACACAAATGTGAATTACTATGGTGCACTAAGGGATTCCCTTCCCAAGAGTGGAAATCAAGTCATTTTGCAACTACGTTGTAAGGGCATGTGCATAGATGGTACTAAAAGTATGACCCCCACTAGATGGTGGTGGATTATATTGCGTTGCATGATAACTTCTTGGTGGAATTCCACATTCATAAGTTTTAGCGAAAAACATCAACACGTTGAAGGAAATTCAACAAGGTATGGTAGAGTGTGTGGGATTTTGATGCGCGTTTTAAAAATCTTCTATCAAATTTATCTTTAGATATCGATCCCTCATAGTATACTCAATGGTTTGTTGGAGGATTGATCACACCTTTCAGGTGAGCGTTGTCCAACAAGACTTTCACAGATCCACACAAGGCCTTGGAGGTTGATTTACGTGTTGAGGCCATCCGAAGCATTGACATTGTAGTAAGCCCATTTTTAGAAGCATGGATCATTATCATGGAGAAGAAGCTTGAGAAATTATCTGCAAACTCAGCTCATGAGACTCGTAGTGGAATATCGTGCACATATTGTGAGGTTCAAGGACACACAAAATATAACTGCCCACGAAAGATGATGCATGTCATGTCAATGGATTGTGAGATCTATCATGGAGATCATGATCTAAGAAGATGCTCGTTGTTGTAACGTACGCTCCACCAAAATGTGTCTTCTTATTATAATATTTTCTCATATATGACACATGATACAAAGTATTTTCAGTTGATATACCAAATCCATGATGCCATTGATATTGGTGTGTGTCAGACCAACATTGGGAACAATTCTAAGAACTAATGTCATCGGTTTCAAGGCGTGGAGATGGAGGTGGTAAAGGGAGAATTTTTCATGGGGATTCGAGAGGTCGTAGCGATCGAGGAGGTAGAAGTTAATTTCCCCATGGAACATGTTACATTTGTGGATCTACTGAACACTATAAGTACGAATGTGTGGATCTACTCCAATGCTCATGGTGTAGGAAAAATCATAAGTATTAGGATTTCCTTGAGTTATATGAGCACATGAGTGAAAAACATAAGAAGGATAGGGGCATGGGAATGGTTAGTGTGAAGCAAGCTGATCCGTTATGGATGCCTAGGGTGGTGCATGACTCGAGTTGGAACCTTTCTTAGTAACCATGCGGGTGGAGGCCATGCACGCCAAGGAAGAACCAAAGAAAAGGCCTCTCATTACCAGAGAGAAGATGTTACATGGGAAGTATCTTGATCCAACTCATCAAAAGGAGGTCTACCAAGAGACCATGGAGGTGATTAGAAACTTGCAAGGGGAGATTTAGTGTTTGAAGGAGCAATCTAGGAAGTTGGAGCAGAAGAAGAGTGTTGAGGTCCCTAGAAGGATATGGATGAGGTCAGAGAAGTGTGTAAGATGTTGCAACAGAAAATATTATCCCTCTATTAGGAGAGTGGCTAAGAGAAAAAGTACCGCGTCTTTAGAGATGAGCGCAAGAGGCGGAGTCTTGCATCTTAATCTGCCCCTCACAAGTATTGATTATGACAAGGAAATCACATTAAATTTAGTTGTGTGTGGATGGATCTTCAGCAACATTCTGATTGACATGGGTATTGAGGTCAATGTTCTCACTTTAGATGCATGGAATCAGATGGAAAGACCCCATTACAGCCATCTTCAAATGTGTTGTATATGGAAAATAGGACGAAGGCTATGCCTATCGGAGTATTGAAGGATGCATCCATAACCATCCAAGGGGAAAATTTTACTAGAGACTTTGAAGTCTTAGCACTTGCCGAGGAAGATAAATTTCCAGCCCTACTTGGACGCCCCTAGTGCTATAAACATAATGCTAAATTGCACTTTAACAAAGGGTACATAAGTTTCGAGAAAAAATAAGAGTGTGTCATCATTCCATTGATGGATGGGAATTCTATGCCCTATATATAGCCTTTGGGAGAAGTGGACATGGATAGGATCTATCTGCGCACCATTAAACACTCCGAGGTTGTCCATCCATGGAAGGAGTCATTCAATGGTAAGATTCCCATATATGAGTGATATAACTAGCATTGCATTTGACAATTGGGTGCACGGACCTATGAGTTGATTGGGAAACAATTGAAGGGCACCATGACTTGCATCACTAGGGCACTCTCGGTTAGGTGCATGGGAGGAAAGAAGTTACCTAGTTACACTTTGAGGGTAATCTTGACGTATTTTTACCCGTGATGTAGGTCAATTGGACCTATTATATAGAAAGTAATAATATGCTAACTTATACCTTACATGGGATAGCGAGAAGGTTGGTGGGTGATCCATCGGGACAACTTTCTAGAGTGGTGAAAAGTGAGAATCGTACTCTCTATTAGGTTTTTGAGGAGCAATACACCCTCTACAATACACGAATATCATGGGAAGGAGTCCACCTCATTCCATGTCCAAGAGTGTGAGAGAACTTGGATGATGAGTGAGTAAGATTTTCCTCCTTCACTATGGGTGCATAAGTTCTATTCCACCCTACAGGGTTGTGCACACATGTGGTATATTCATTCAGATATGCGACGTCAGATGAGAAATTGGTAGGAACTAACAATGGATATTATTCAAACTTTTGAGTATCAAATTTTGAAGCCATCAGTGAAGGAGATGTTGTAGGTAGTCAAGCATCTTACTATGGGAGATACTGTCATGGTTGAGGACTAAATCCTCTAGTTGTTAGGAGAACCTGAGTTAGGGGTGCACTTCATGGAAGAAGAGACAAAGGAGGTGTAACTTGAATGCGCCTACCTGGAGAGAAAAAATTAAAGTTAGTTTACTTGATAGACGATGAGGAAGTGGAAAATTTGAATGTTAACCATATTATAGGTACACGCAAAGTAATAGAAAAAGTAGATGAGAAAGCATGCACATACTATGATCCCTTGAAAATGAAGAAAGTTAACATTGGTATAGAGGCAGAGCCAAAGGAAGATTTCATGAGATATTACTGGATGGAACAAGAAGTTTCAAAAATCATTGATCTACTGCGTGAATTCCAAGATTTATTCCTGCATAGGTACCATGAATTAAAAGGAGTAAATCCTCATTGGTAGAAATGAGGATTAATTTAAAAGTGGGTGCACTTGATTCGAAAGAGGCCTTATAGGATGAACCTAAATTTGTGCATTAAGGTTAAGGAGGAGATTGATAAGATGATAGAATATAGCATCATTCGGGTAATTAAATAATGCGAGTGGGTGAGTCGATACTAATTAATATTAAAAAGGATAAAATGATAAGGATTTGTGTTTACTATAGGGACTTGAATGTTGTGTGTGTTGTAGATCCTTTCCCAACCCCATTTACTGAGGAAATATTGGAAAGAGTAGTAGGGCGGGAAATCTATTCTTTTACAAATGGGTTTTTAGGTTATCACCAGGTGAGAATTGTGAAGGAAGACCAAGAAAAGACTACTTTCACCACTAAATGGGGAAGTTTTTCTTATACAAGCAAGCCTTTTGGATTGAATAATGTGCATGTTGTGTTTTCATGCATTATAGTACAGGCCTTTTAAGACTTCATCCATAAGTTTCTGCAAGTATACTTGGATGACTCGATGGTGTATGGGTTAGTAAAGGACCATTGTGACAATATAATATTGATGTTCTAGAGATGCAGGTAGTTGAGTATCTCTCTTAACATTAAGAAGTGTGTCTTTTCTACCCCATTTGGAACTTTACTTGGTCACATCATATGCAAGGAAGGATTATTGGTAGACCCTGCAAAAGTGGTTGTTATCTTGGGTTTGGAGGAGCCTACCAATCAAAGTGCGATGCGTGGATTCTTAGGGCACACGGGATATTACAAGAAATTTATCAAAGGCTATGCCAAGATTGTCACGCAATTATAGGAGTTGTTGAAACATAAAGGTAAATTCCATTGGGGTGAGGCGCAGTAGGTGGCATTTGACACATTCGAGAGAAGCTTACCACCATGCCCATTTTGCACTTTCCCTCTTAGGATAAGCCATTTCATGTGCATGTTGATGCATCCAATATGGCAATAGGAGTAGTGTTAGCACATCCTAGAGAGGGTATTGTTGACCATCCCTTGTGTTTTTCTAGTAGGAAGTTAACTCCAACATAACAAAATTATACTACCATAGAGCACGAGGCATTGTCAATGATCTACATGCTACACAAATTTAGGTAGTATTTGTTAGCATCGCTTTCATTTTCTCTACACGAGATCACCTAACATTAAAGTACTTAGTGAACAAGCATGTCTTACAAGGGTGCATATGCCAATGGGTCTTATTGTTTCAAGAGTTTGAGTTTACATTTGTTGTGAAACCAAGGAAGAGAAATTTGGGACCTAACCATCTATCATGGATTGACTCAGGAGAGGATGCACAGAGCATTGAGGACACAATTCTAGATGCACATTTTTTATATTGCATCACGCACCCTCTAACTTGGAGGATATTTTTGTTTTCTTACGAATGGGTGTGGAATCAGAAGGAAAGAAGGCCTTAAAGAAAAATAAGTTGGCTATACGCGTTGCACCCTATATGTTGATTGGCGTAAACCTATACAAGTTAGGTTAAGATGAGGTTTTATGATAGTTTGTGTTGGAGCATGAGCATGTTGCAATCTTGGAAGAAGCTCATGGTGGCATTGTAAGAGGTCACTATATGGGAATGAAACCGTGCACAATATCTTATTGGTAGGCCTTTGGTGGGAGATGATCTATAAGGATTGTATAGAGTATTGCAAGGCATGTGACCATTTTCAGCACATTGGTAAACTAGGATGAAGAGATGAAATGTCATTAAGACCTATTACTAATGCAGAGGCATTTGAAAAATGGGAAATTGACTTTGTGGTCCCTATTTCCCCAGCCGCGCATAGGACAAATTCACATTATATTATCACTTACATAGATTATCTTACAAGGTGGGAAGAAGTGGTGCCTACAAAGGATTGCACGGGCAGCTACAACAACTAGGTTCTTATGGGAGAACATAATCAACAAGTATGGATGTCCGTTGAGCTTAACGAGTGATAGGGGTACATATTTTTAAATGAGATTGTTCAAATCTTGTTGGTAGAGTTTATGGTGGTGCATCACAAAACTACACCCTATCACCCTCAAGCTAATGGAACTATAAGGCTTTTAACAAGATATTAAGCCATGCGTTAACAAATATTTGTGATGTTGGAAGAAGAGACTAGGATGATAAAGTCTCTGTAGTACTATGGGAATATATAACAACTTATAAGCGATTGAAAAAGGCCACACCCTTTCAATTGGTGTTTGGCATGGAGGAAGTTCTTCTTGTGGAATTCATGTTGCCATTTCTTCGTATTACGTGTATAGGATGATTGGAAAACAAACAAGTATTAGAGGAGCACATTGATAAACTTATGGAGCTAGATGAGATGTGTGTCATTACTAGATGGAGTCAGAAGATGGAGAAAGCATGATAGAAGGCATGGCATGATCATCATATTAAAAATAAGAAGTTTTAGTTTGGGTAGATGTTCTTATTATATGATTCTAAGTTTTACGCCACCACCCAGGCAGCTCAAGGTGCATTGGTTGGGACCATACACTATCACTTACATACTTGATTTAAGTGCTTGCCAGTTACAAGCATTGGATGGCACACAATTTCCCAGTTTCTTTAACGGGATTAGGTTGAAGCCCTACTATAAATAAGTCTTCTTAGTGTTTTTAAATAAGGCAATATCACTAGTTAGCCTAGGATTTCCCTTAATGCATTTTCATTTTTAGGTGTTTCATTTCATCACCGATTTGCTTTGTCTTTTTAGTTGTTTGTGGTAGGTGTGCTTGCATGTTGGTATCAATTTTTTCTAAAGGATTTTTATATGCAGATGACCATGCATCCATTTAGTGTGGGGTGGAGAGTGTAAAGAAGAGTTTTAGTGAATAGTGTAGTAAGAAGAAAGTCTGGGAGTGATGTTGATTAAAGGCCCAGATGAGAAATTCAAAATCACGTGGATTCGAGGGAGAACGCATAGTAAAGGTGATCATGGATGGAGATTGGTGTCAAAAGCTTTATAAAAACCACGTACATGGATAATAGCACGATAGAACAAACCGAGGTATGCTATAGTAAGAACTTGGCTTAAGATGCATAGGAAGATTGACTTTGGCACTACGAGCATGCGTAGGAAGTTTGTGGTCAATGAAGTTTTGTGCACCAAAAGGTTGTGAGAGTTTCATGCAAGTTTTCACGTGAAGGAAAAGCACTAGAAAGAACACACGGGAGGAGAGCATTGGAAAAATATGACTTTAATGTGGTATTACGGTGGTAGGTGACATGGGAGTTAATGCGAGAAAAATCAAAAAGCTATAAATAGAAGGTCAAGGTGAGTTATTCTTTTTACCTTGCATTTGTTGTTGTAGATCTCTTTCGAAATAGGGAATCCTTGTGAAGAATTTACAAATATTTGTGTGTGAAGTGGAGAAGTTGGTGTATTTTTGAACTAGAGTGGAATGAAGTACATGGGCGTGCACGGAGGAAGTTATTTTTGGGTTCTGTGAAGTTTGCATTGTCTTTTGGAAGGAGATTTTTCCAAGTTAGGGTTTGCAGAGCTAGGGCATGGGTTTTGAAGATATTTCATGAAAAGAGTGGAGCCAAGAGACAGAGCAGTGTTAAAGCATGACATAAGGAAGGATTTACAAAGGACCTGACAAGAAAAATGGCACCAAGGAAGGGATCAAATGTTTCTCAAAAAAAAGGGCAAGGGCAAAGGAAAACACGTCATATCAACAAGTTTTAACGAGGAGTGGTACGTGGAGATGCAGTACCCAGATGGCATTTTGATGGGGATGGAATGGGTCTCCCATGTGTGCAAGATTATTGTAAGTGAATATAACCATAGGATGAGCACCGTAGAGAAGGAGATGGTGTTGGAGCTAGTTTTCCCAGCTGGAAATACAACACAGGATGAAAAACCTATGTATGATGACTCTATGAAGACCACATTGGAGAAGGTTAGACTCTTACAACTCTATGAGTTTCCCTATTTTAGAAAACCCGATAGGTTATATCAGTGAATGATTTCACACATGCATAAAGACTATTTTTACTTTGCAAGAGGAGGAGAATGTGCATGATTGTTCATTTGATCTCAAAATATACTGGGCTTATCTACACAGGAGAATCAATGGATGATGACTTGGATGACAAGGATGATGTCAAGGAAACAACCATAGAGTATGAGTGTAAGGACTTGAGCTATTTTTATATCACCAAGATCACTAACCCAACCATGAATATGGTCACACACCTACTCACCAAGCTGAATGGATAGGAGCACTGGATGCAAGTGAACAAGAGATGGTTCAACATTTTTAAGAAGATCTTAGAAGGAAAAATATACAACCTCTATGCCTTCATTGTGGAGGAGATGATAAATTTCATGCATAATGAGGATGATATTATGTATGGTAATGTCCTTCTTACCATTGTATTTTCAGAGATTGGAGTGCTCAATGGGCCAAATAACTACATCTGGGAGTACCTTGATGAGGACCCTTCCCCTGCCAAGAGGTTTGAATCATACACTTGTGATACAATGACTACTACATATAAGGCACACTTGGAGAAGTGGTACAAGTGAATGCACGATGTATTCGGGGTAGAATGGAGAAAACTCCGAACAACTGCCGGCCTTATTGAATGGTGAGGTTGAGTTCACCATATACCAGCACTTCTACATAGGCATATTCACTTTGATAGATGGAATAAAATCCCATGGTGTAAGCTACCATTTTCCTTCACAAAGTGCGTTACTTTTAAAGCACATTTAACGGGTGAAAGGAGGAAAAAAATCTCATATTTGATCTAAGTGAGGTAGATCAAGATCACTACACACTTTGTGTTGAACCTTAGTGTATCCTAATAAGTGTGCTTATGTGGAGAAGTATGTCTCTCACAACGTAAATTTGGTGTAATCTGTGTCAATACCTATTGTAGAATAGCGCAAGTGCAGGGTCTCTATGAATACCTATGGCCTAAGTTTGAAAAGGGTGCATATGTTGAGGATGATGTATCCATCCCAGAAGACCCCACCAGAAGAAAGAAGGTGGTGTCAAAGAAGAGAGAAAGGGAAGAAACTCCAACAAGTAGGGCACCAATGCGTATCTGATTCAGCCATGGACCATGGAAGCACGAGAGTCAGGTGCGGGCACAAGTACTTATGCTCAGAGGAATAAATCCCCCATGAAGGAGAATTTATGAGAGAATAAAATTTCCCTTGTGATAGAGGAGCCTCAGTTAAGAAGAAAAAAAAAGATATCGTAGAGTTTAGACTCTGAGGAGATGGAAAGTATGAAGGATGACGACTCCGAGGAGGAGAATGAAGAATGTGAGGAAGGTAAGAGTCCCCATGTGCATAATATACATGAATCTGATGAGGATCAAAATGATTATGAAGATGGCACTCATAATGTGGGAGGAAGTGAAGAAGAATTGGGGAAGATGCGTAGAAGACCCCACCCCTGGCCAGAGAACATTTGGAGGACACTGTGGAAAGGTAAGTGGCAAACATCATATAGAAATTGGTTGAGCATGAGGTGGAGCACAGCACTGAATAAATATTGTAAGAAATAGAGAAAGCATGGAAGGAGTATAGGAGCATGTGTAGAGATCCTAGCTTAGTAGTTAGCTTCCCAACAGGTAGTGTGCACAAGTGGCAAGGGCGTGGCAATGCACAAGGGTCCTTAATGAATTATGTCAGTGATCTAAACAAGGTCCTACATGCCCGGTTCCAAAGCATGGTTCCCACAGACCAAATCTTTTTCTGGTCCTCATTTTTATATAGGTAGTGCATACTCACGCATAAGTAAGATGTTTTCATTGACCTTTGAGTCCCATGTTGATGAGCTTGAATTTGAGATTAATGTAGATGCATTGATAGAGACAGAGAACCCCAATGAGGTGAATCCTATTGTGGATGCTCAATGACTAACTGATGAGAAGATATGTAATGCACTCAACAAGGTATCTATGGAAGTAGAGGTGAGGTTATTCGGGAGGAATAACAAGATCATATCCTTAGAGGAGGAATTAAAGAAAAAGAAAAAGGAGATAATCGAGAGAGATAGGGAGATAAAAGGAAGGAGTCCATAATTGTGCAGTTGAAGGCTGAGTTGAGAGAGGAGAAGAAGGAGAAGGTGCATGAAGCTTACAAAAAGGTGGAGACTATCTCAGACTCCATCATTCAAGCACACCTAGATTTGGCCCCTCCTAAACAGAAGTATTAGTAATCTTTTCTATGCACGGAGGATGTGACACACTTTATCACAATGGAGAATCCATCATTTGCATTAGAGTCAGTGGAGGAAATTCTAGCATGACAGAGGGATGAGGAGAAATCAAAGATTGAAGGAACCATAACTCGATACTCCAAGCTCCTTGCCTCAGTTAAAACCATAGCACACATGGCCGAAGTTTTCTATGAAAATTGTGGAGATAGGGATAGGGTGGCAAGTATATTGGTTGCTACCCATCAGAGTGGACCTAAAGGTGTTCCAGGAGAAGAACAAAGGTAGCATGGTAGAGTGGAAAAAATCATAGCAGAAGTCGAGAAGAAGTCGAGAGGTGATTGAAGGCCTAAGGGTCTCAATTAAAAATAAAGTAAAGGAATTATATCCCCAGGTCATGCGAAGGATGGATGCACTAAGTGACCTTAGCAAGCAAATGGAAAATATTGTTGATACACTGAAAGCTAAGGGTGAAGAGTTATCATTTGATGAATTCGAACACTAATAGGGAAATATTTTAATAAGTACAGAGTGAGATGGATTTTGGAATAAAATTGAAGCATCCTTGAACAAAGACTTCCCAAATATTGTGCGATGTAAAGCAGTAAGATTCTTTTATTCTTTGGTGCAAGTTAGGTATAGATTATTCTTTCCTTCCATTATTTATTCTTTGATTTTTGAGGATGGATTGTTTCCAGGATGGATAGACAACACATTTAGTGTGGGGTGATGTTGATCCTAAAAATGACTAAGTCTTGAAGTAAAGGATGAGTGTGTGTGAAAGGTACTGTGGAGAAAAGCGTGTGGATGAAAGTGTGCAAGGAGAGATAGGTTGGTGCGCGGGAGTAGGAAAAGGGTTTAAGGGTTTAAGGAATTATCTGCATTTCAGTTTAAGGATATCACATACAAAACACGTGAGGATACAGATAAATGTAATGATGACAAGGTTGTTACATGGAGACTTGAGGCTTAAGAAAATAATATTCTAGGGAATCTTTATGGTTACAGGCTGGAAAGTGGAGGTCGTTATGGCTAGCTGGCACATGCAAGGCTAGGGCACTCAAGTAGAACATGATATGATGACATTTGGCATGTGGGACTGCTTCTAGAATGATGATCAAGTGATATTCCATCCTATTTAAGGAATCATTTGGATCTAGACAAAAAAAATGGTATGAGAAGAGAGTTAGAGATTAGAGGGTGTGTGTAGAGGTGAAGTGTGGATGCAATGGTGGAATCATGGTGATAAATATGTAATTTCTCTACGAGAATAACATACGGTTTATAGTTGTATGATGTTATTATCTTGATCTATTCGATTTTCTATGACCCTTTTGATGTAGTATGGCTACTGTAAACATTGATTTTCAATATATATGACCGATTGTTATTCATATATCTGTGTTTATGGGTTCAAACCCTAGTGTTCACTTTACTCATGGTTTAGATTTGGTTCCTTCATATTGTTATAATGCTTATGTTCTTTTCATGATGCATCTATGCTTAGATCTAGTATCTTTACTTTTGCTTGTATTTCTATTTTCTGTAAACATTCCTCCATTAATGGTGAAGCATTCTTACAAAGCTCACATAAAGGAGGGCTCGGTGCTCGTGCGCATGTCGGGTGAGCACCCAACCGGTGGGTGATAGGATGACACACTTGGGGTTTAAAGGAGAAGGTAAACATGGCTACACATATCATTGTCCCATATTTCAACCTATACATTGTAATTACTGAAGCATTCAATGATGCTCCTTGTGTTGCCCTTGATACCATTGTCTTTCCATTGAAATTTCGATCCAAATCTCTACATACTCTTCTATATGTCATGGAAGGGGAAATTCAATACAACATTTTATTTGAAGGATCTATTATTCATGAGATGAAATGTGTTACATCTACTCTCCATCAATGCCTCAAGTATAAACAAGTGACATTACATATTGTGTCATTTTCAACTCGGAACCATTCAAGTATTGCAATAATATCACATTTTCATTTTGTAGGGTAGTACCCACTTCTCGAGATTACATCATTTTCCCAACCCATATAAACATACCTAATACCTCCATTCATATACCTCTTATGATTAATCCATCTTCTTTAACACCACATTGTCACCTAGTTAAACCACATGATCCATCCTCTTCATCTTCATTGTCCATGAACAACCATTGGCCTCACTTCCTGAAGTAATCATACTTCCTTTTACTCCACCATCAGCATCTTCTTCATCACCACCATCTCTGAGTCCCATTCCTAGTAGTTATCCAACCAATTAGTGAAAAATCTACCCACCATGGTAAAGCTCCTATGACCAATGAGGCACAATCTTTTAGTTTCATAGAGTATAATATCCCTTACACAACCTGTATCTTTACCAAACATGTCAACTTTTAAATAAATAGGTAGACCATCCTCTACCAAATTTTTCAAGGGTCTTTAGTCTCATTTGGTCTTCCTCAAAAAACATTTTTTTTTGTGTGGTGGATATGACACCACAACTTCTCGTCCATTCAATAATGTGTCCACATCAAAATATAGGTTTAATGCTAATATTTATATCTTTCCTAACCATATTTTTCTTTACATTACTTTCTCTATAAAGGGTGGAAAGGATATAGTCTATAAAATTTTGAACAAGGAATTTCTAACCCGATTCACCCTTGTTAGAAATTATCTTACGATAAATCGATGGGATGAACCAAATTAGATGATGAAATTGAAAATCTAATAGCAACCTTCACTGATATGAGTTGTCATCCTAGATGATAGGAGCTAGTTATACACATTCACATTGTCCTTAGTCACTCATTTGTTCAAGAACACTCCCGCATATTCCTCAACGAAGCCACACGATTCCACTTTTATGAATTATTTTATTATTTTGGCGGTATGTTCGATTGGTATATTGAAAATCCCATTTCGTATACATATCGTACACTCTATAATGACATGAATAATTCCATTAATCCACCTCCTTTGGATAGTCTCATCTTGAAAAACAACATATTTTTCAATCGAATTGAGACGTTCCCCATTAACTACCATCTTGGAGAAAAACATGTACCACTCAACCTATTTCCTTCGAAGAGGCTATGTTAGGAATATCTTGGTTAGTTCTCACATTAGTGAGTCTTAAATTTTATTGGTTAGTATAATGAGTTGTAATTAATAAGAAATTATATTATCAGTGATAATATAATTATTAGTGAGGTTATTTATAGCAACCTACGTATAGTGGTGTGTATTACAACAACTCATTTATATTAGATGAGTAGTTGTATGAACTATAATAGGCCTCTTACTTTATAAAATATGTATGTCTATTTATTTGTATCTTGACATGAATAATTAAAAATATAGTTTATTATGAATTATATTGAGTTTAATCTACGATCAAATTAACATCGGTATAAGAGTGACATCTATCTAAATGGTTTAATTATTCTAAAGAGGCTTCACTCTCATGTATTTCCCTATTTATGTAAACTCTTCTAATTTGATCTTGTGTATAGTTTTAGCTTTCTTTCGTAAGCATTTTACATAAGCTAACATAGCTTTTGAATCTGGTGTGGTTGTTGGGATATATCACAAATTTGGTATATGTAGACGTTAATGTTGTCATTTATTCTCTCTAGTATATATATTTACTATTTGGGATATTAGATCAATGCATTTAAGCCTACAATTTTGTTGCATACTTGTGGCATTTTTGTAGTACATTCATTATACTCGAGCCCACCCTTAATTAGGGGACCGACATAATCAAAGGACAATGTGCTTAATTGAATGGAGTTAATAAACAATGTGGAAATCATTGAGCTTCAAAAACATAATTTTTTGAGTTAGAAGTTCCATACTATAGCAAGGAGGCACATGAGGAAGGAGGAAAACCAATTTCCTCTTATCAATAATACGACAAGGTTGCACTGATAGATTTGGTTGTACTTTTATTTTTAGTTGTGTTTTTATTTATGTTATGGTGTGTTGTGTTTGTAATAAGAACAAAATTTTATTCATGTTCAAATTATTGATAAGTGAGCAATGATTCCTATATACTTTCCTAATGTAAAAATATGGTAGAGAAGAAAAACACTAGTGATGCATATCATGGATATTGAAAAGGTCTGTGGATATCTAGAAAACTACGTGAGGTGAACAATTGAATGGTTCATGTTCATACCTGAAGAAAACCATGGAAGGATGATGACATAGGTCTCTTTCATTTGTATCAAGATCATGAGCTATGAGAATGGGCATGCCACCAAAGGTGGGCATACTTTGGTTGGAAGTGTGAATGTTTTTATACCATGTTAACACTAAGGGGGAAATGTTAGGAATGTCTTCGTTAGTGCTCACATTAGTTAGTCGTATATGTGTATGGGTTAGTATAATGACTTGTAATTAATAAACAATTATATTATCTACGATAATATAATTTTTAGTGAGTTGTTTATAATAACCTACGTATAATAGAGTGTGTTATAGCAACTCATCTATATTAGATGAGTAGTTATAGAAACTATAATAGGAATCATAATTTATAGGAGATGTATGTCTATTTATTTGTATCATGTCATTGAATAATTAACAAAAATATTTTACTATGAATTATATTGAGTTCTAGATAAAGAACCATATAAATCTCTTACAAACGATTCCTACTTACATAATGGAACCTACTTTGGGGAAACTGAAAATGCACTTTAAATTGAAACTGAAAAAATCCCAACATTTAACCACCTTAATGAAACAAGACACATGCTTATTGAGGAAACCACTTTGAGGTCAACATTGGTACACTCGAGGAACCTCGCATAGTTTCCTCGGTAAATTTCTAGATGATTAATGTGCCAAATACACCTTAATCTTACGAGAATTCATTAATGTTTTAGCTTGTTCTTATGTTAACATGCTAGGAATGGATTCTGACATAATTATCCATAATCGAGTTCTCAAACCCGATGTAAAACCTATTAAACAAAAGATAATGAAAATGCATCCACCGTCACATTTCTTGTTAGATATGAACTATAAAAACTTCTTGATGTAGGTTTCATTCAACCCATTGATTATCAGGAATGGGTATCTAACATGGTCCCCCTATGAAAGAAAACTAGGGGCATATGTATTTGTTCTGATTTTAGGGATGTCAACAAGGCTTGTCCTAAAGATGAATTCCCTTTACCTGACATCAACACCATTGTAGATAATATTTCTGGTCATTAAATGTTTTGTTTCATGGATGGTTTCTCATGTTATAATCATATAAAAATAACACTCAAATACAAACATAATACCACATTTACCACACCTTAGAGGAAATTTTGCTATAAGGTTATTCCCTTCATCCTTAATAATGTTGGTGCCACATATCATCACTCTATGACCTATGTATTCCATGACTAAATGCATGACATTTTGGAATATTATGTTGACAACCTTCTCGAAATATCCAAATTACATGTTGACCACATAAGTGTTCTAAATGAAAAATTTGTGCACCTACAAGATTTGCATAAATATTAAGAAGTGTGTCTTTGGAGTTTCATAGGAAATTTTATTGGATTCATAGTCTCATGTTGTTGTTGAGGTATACCTATCTAATGTTAACTCCATTGTATACATTCCTCTACCCATGAACATTAAATAGATACATAGCCTTCAGGAAAAATATATACCATTCAACATTTTATCACTCAACTTTCTAATCGTTATCGACCATTTTATCACCCCTTACGAAATATGTTACCTTTGACTAAGGGAGGAGCGTCAAACCAATTTCAATAAATTATACAATATCTCCTCACACCCCTTATGTTTTTACTTCCACAACCATACTTTTCATTCCACTTATACATTGTTGCTACTGATTTCACTCTAGGAAGTATGCCTTAGAAACATAACACAATTGATCATGAATATTCCATATATTATATCATTCATGCATTAGTCACCGGGGATGTTAACTATGCTTAGATTGAGAAAAAAATATTATCCATCATATCATCCACATAAAAACTTAGCAATTATATACTTAACAACACGACTTACATTGTCACCAAAACAAATTCATTACATTACATGATGAGAAAAATGTACCATAACAATTGTACATCCAAATGGAGAATGTTTCTCACCAAATTTGACTTTAAATTTATCTCTACAAAATTTATTAAGAGTCAGTAATTACTTGATCAAAAGGTCAAAGAAATGCTTACTGATTCACGACCACTCAATCTTGATCTTCTAGATGATTTAATATTCACCATCTTTGAAACTCGAGGATTACATTTACACAAATGAGAATTTTGACATGAACTTACACTTTAATGGGTCAAATACTGATCAAGGGGTGGTGCGGGCATTATCTATGTCACACCCCAAGGTGTATTTATTCCTCTATCATTCAAAGTTGATTTCATGTGCACCAATAACATGGTTGAGAATGAGGCACTTTTCATCATTCTCTAGCTAGCTATCACTCTCAAGATTAAATGTTTATGCATATTCGGTGACTTGTATCTTATCGTCAATCAAATTCAAGGGTCGCATAAATGTCATAATGACAAACTATAATAGTACACGACCCTTGATAACTCATTTCTTACTCACTTCACATATTTTAGAATTGATTCCACTCTATGATTATTTAAAAAAATTACAGACACCATGACTTCCCTATTATCATATATACATTTGGAAAAAGACATTGGCACCCTCCATGTTCTCGTTCGTGTTCTCTCATAACCATAATTTTCTTGTACCTACACCCTTAATATTTTTAACATGAAAACCATACCACTTCCTCTTTGGTATGAGGAAGTTGTTACATTATTAAAATTAAATACCTTACCATCTAGCCTTACCAAAGTAATACGCCATATTTTTCTCAAAAGGCCACTCAGTTTGTACTTCTAGGATACATCCTATAAAAATTTGGATATGAGATCATACTCTTATAATGTCTCTTACCCCATGATACTATCATCATGCTCACATAAGCACACGATGGTACCTATGGGGATCATTTTAGCAGACATGGTTATTGCACATTATATCCTTTTTATGGGTTATTATTGGCCTTTGCTTGAACAAGACTCTTGCGGTTATGTAAAACGTTGTGATAAATTCAAATGGTTTGTAAATATCTCACATATTCCCACACAAGAGTTCTGACCCCTTGAATCCATTTGACATTTTATTGATGAGGACTTGACCTTGTTGGAAATTTTACCACATTATCTTATGATGGCCATGCATTTGTCATTACGCCATTGAGTATTTTATAAAATGGGTTGATTTCGTGCCCCTTTACATGCACAAGTCTGCAAATTGTTAAATTCATTATGAAAAACATTAGTTGTCACTTTGGTATTCCTACCAAGATCATCTTAGATAGTAGACTCCTTTAAATTTAAATATACCAAAGTCTTGTGCGATAAGTAAAAGTACAACATAGTTTTTCCATGCCATACTATATACAAGTTAATGGGAAAGTAAAGGCATCTAATAAAACAATCAAGAAAATCCTTCAGAAATTCAACAATGCTTCCCATAGATATTGACACACACAATTACCTTATGCCCCTTGTATGTATCACACTAGCATCTACACAGCTACTGAGGATAAACCCTTTTCACTTGTTTATGGGGTTGACATTGGCATGCCCCTTGAGCTTGAGAACCCTTCCTTGAGATTAACACTCCAAGAGTTCATCATTGATGATGATTATCATCATGAATGCTTACACAACTCAATTTACTTGATGAAAGGTTTGTCAATGCTCTTGATCACCACCAAATGTATTGTGATTTCATAACAAGAGCTCACCATAAAAAGGTTCATATCCATGAGTTTGAGCTAGTTTATTTTGTGTTTAAAGAAAATCAACAAAATTGCTGCCAAGCACGCAATCAACTTGACAAGTTCTCCCCCAACTAGTTTGGACCCTACATTATCATTCAAAAATATGGATCCGATCCTTATAAACTAGCTAATATGGATGGAAACGAAGAACTAGAAATGATAAATGCCATGCATTTATGGCATTTTTAAGCCTAAAAATCAAAAAACAAATATAAAATCCCAAAATACACCAAAAAAAAAAAAACAAATTATTGAAGTTTTAAAACAAAAAAACATAAAAACAATACAAAAGTTTTTTTTTTTTTAAGTATTAAATGCTCAAAAACACCAAAAATGATGACTCATGTGACTATTCATGTGAACATACTCATTTCATTTATTTCCCTTATACATATTTGTCCATACATAACAAATTTTCTACCACTTCCATTCTCACAAATAGAAGTCTCAATTCTTACATAATTTTTACACTGGTTTGGAGGCATGTGCATTAGTCTCCATGTGGCTAACTCTGGATTTTTTAGCATAGTTTTTATTACTTGGTGGATTTAAGAATGATTTCATCTTTAGAGAGATCACCACATTATACCCACATTTAATATCTTGTTGTAAATACCATCGGCCTTATTTTCACACGCTAGCACATGGCATCTCTATTTTCACTTCCATCTCCTTCACTAAGTTATAGTGGTTATAAACCCCCAAGATTGAGAGTTAAATATCATGTTAAAAAAATTAACAATAACATCAACAAGCTCACTTAATATCTAACGCTCATTTGTTGGGATCTTTCCATATCTCTACCAAGAATATGGATGTCAAGCTAGCGAGAGCAATGTTACAATTAGAATCAAATGTATCTCCATCGGGGATATGGACTCTTGGCTAGCAACGAAGAAATACACAACTTAAAATTACCATTTATTACTCGTCATCCGAAAAATTATTTCCACTACACACCCATACATTTGCTAGCATGTCTACATCTACTATGTCTTAACTATTTTTCCTCAAGAAATAATCTACTCACATAAACACACAATATATCTCGATGGAATGAAGGGCTATTATGTCACACAGGTAATTGCCAAAAAAATCAAATTGATGATTTTATCCATGCTCATCTCACTGCACACGCGTTCATGTTCTTCCCGAGTCTTAAAGTACCTACATTATCTTATGATGGCCATGCATTTGTCATTACTTTGCCATTGAGTATTTTATAAAATGGGTTGATTTCATGCCCCTTACATGCACAAGTCTGCAAATTGTTAAATTCATTATGAAAAACATTAGTTGTCACTTTGGTATTCCTACCAAGATCATCTTAGATAATGTAGACTCCTTTAAATTTAAATATACCAAAGTCTTGTGCGAAAAGTAAAAATACAACATAGTTTTTCCATGCCATAATATATAAAAGCTAATGGGAAAGTAAAGGAATCTAATAAAAAAATCAAGAAAATCCTTCAGAAATTCAACAATGCTTCCCATAGATATTGACACACACAATTACCTTATGCCCCTTGTATGTATCACACAGGCATCCGCACGGCCTGAAGGGCTAAACCCTTTTCACTTGTTTATGGGGTTGACATTGGCATGCCCCTTGAGCTTGAGATCCCTTCCTTGAGATTAACACTCCAAGAGTTCATCATTGATGATGATTATCATCATGAATGCTTGCACAACTCAATTTACTTAATGAAAGGTTTTTCAATGCTCTTGATCATCGCCAAATGTATTGTGATTTCATAACAAGATCTCACATTAAAAAGGTTCATATCCATGAGTTTGAGCTAGTTTATTTTGTGTTTAAAGAAAATCAACAAAATTGCTGCCAAGCACGCGACCAACTTGACAAGTTCTCCCCAACTAGTTTGGACCCTACATTATCATTCAAAAATATGGATTCGATGCTTATAAACTAGCTAATATGGATGGAAACGAAGAACTAGAACTGATAAATGCCATGCATTTATGGAATTTTTAATCCTAAAAATCAAAACACAAATATAAAATAACAAAATACACAAAAAAAAAACAAATTATTGAAGTTTTAAAACAAAAAAACATAAAAACAATACAAAAGTTCAAAAGAAAAATAAAATAAAAAAGTATTAAATGCTCAAAAACACCAAAAAATGATGACTCATGTGACTATTCATGTGCACATACTCATTTCATTTATTTCCCTTATACATATTTGTCCATGCATAACAAATTTTCTACCACTTCCATTCTCACAAATAGAAGTCTCAATTCTTACATAATTTTTACACCCAGGTTTGGAGGCATGTGCATTAGTCTCCATGTGGCTAACTCTGGATTTTTTAGCATAGTTTTCATTACTTGGTGGATTTAAGAATGATTTCATCTTCAAAGAGATCACCTCATTATACCCACATTTAATATCTTTTTGTAAATACCATCGGCCTTATTTTCACAAGCTAGCACATGGCATCTCTATTTTCACTTCCATCTCTTTCACCAAGTTATAGTTGTTATAAACCCCAAAGATTGAGAGTAAAATATCATGTTAAAAAAACTAACAATAACATCAACAAGCTCACTTAATATCCAACGCTCATTTGTTGGGATCTTTCCAATATCTCTACCAAGGATATGGATGTCAAGCTAGCAGATGAGCAATGTTGCAATTAGAATCAAATGTATCTCCATTAAGGCTATGGACTCTTGGCTAGAAACGAAGAAATACACATCTTAAAATTACCTTTTATTACTCGTCATCCACAAAAATATTTCCACTACACACCCATACATTTGCTTTAGCATGTCTACATCTACTATGTCTTAACTATTTTTCCTCAAGCAATAATCTACTCACATAAACACACAATATATCTCGATGGAATGAAGGGCTATTATGTCACACTGGTAATTGCCAAAAAATCTCAAATTGATGATTTTATCCATGCTCATCTCACACGCGTTCATGTTCTTCCCCGAGTATTAAAGTGCCTACAACAATTGTGTCATTTTCCCACCCCATCGATAAACATGTTCATGTTTACCATCTCATATTATGTATCCCATAACATTACACATTCCTAGTCACATTACTCTTCCGAAACCTATATATATATATATATATATATATTCTATCAAATGATGATATCTAATAATTGTCCATGGACTGAGGTTTCCTACATTATTTCGAAAAGCATACTATTTATCATATCCAATTGATCCCCACATCTTTGCTTGTCATATCACTTTGAAAGATCACGCTTAAAATCCATAAAAATAGGAAGCCAAGATTGGTTAATTAAGAACATAGTACAAATACTTTCTCATATATTAGACACTGTTAACTTTTCAATTTCCCCTTGCCAAGTTTCCTTCTTTTTTGAAAATTTCCTTGCAAAATGTTTTATTTTATCAAACATTATTTTTGAGAAAATTTCCTATGTAGTATAATTTTGTATGCATTTCAGATTTTAGGTTTCGGAATAAATCTGCACATTTCATGCAAATTGCTTCCCAAAACAAGAAATACATAGGAAATTAGACCAAATCAAAATTCATAACCTAACTTGGTTCTCTATGTATGGGTTTTTTGGGTCCCTGGATTAAAACCAAACCTTTTTATCTTATCTAAAAAAATTCATAACTTGATATGCAAATTTAAAATTGCAAGTCAAGCCACGAATTCCAACCCCCAATTACATTTCAAGTTTGAACCCAACTTGCAATTTGCATGCAAATTGCAGTCGAAATCTCGAAACTCGACTTCCACCACACAAGACCTTTTTGATTTGGAAATTGACATGCGATTTTCATGCAAATTGACTTAGGTTACAAAACCTAAACACTAAGAAACTTAGACCATTTCAGGTTTCATATTTTATATTGTAAATTACATGCAATGTTCACATTGACTTACAAAACTTGAAAACCCGGTGCTCAATTAGCATATTAAATGCCACCTACCCACACATGTCACATATGTGGTAATTAATTCATACTTTTCTATTTAAGGTCAAGTTTTTACACATCATTTTCACCGACATTTTGTACATTGACCTATTGATGCCTCCTTGACCTCGACCGTACCTCTTGCACGGCATTTTCAGCAATTTTGTGATTTCTTCTTCAACCCACTTGATATTTTGGTAAGTTTTGATGGATTATTTATTTTTATTTTTATTTTACATTATTATTTTGGGCATTCATTTTCATATTTTAACTAGCATTATGGGTGTTCTTGGTGTTTTCATTTTTGTTTCATTTCTAGGGTTTTCCTCTTTGTGTCTTTGGATTAACTTCTCCTTTTCCCTTCCTCCTTCACTTTTTGTGTTTTTATGAAGCTTAGGTTTCAAAATTTCAAGTACTTATGAAACGGAGGAGGATTTATCATTAATCACAAAATCGAAGTATCAAACTGCGAGAACAGGCTTTCACCCCCACCATGGAACATCAATTCAAGATCTGCAAGCTTGCAAAGGAGTCCCCAACTTCTGCATCAAAGGTTGGGGGTTGTAAAGCACATAAGTAACCTCCACTCGGACATTTTAGGGATCAAATCGTGTAAATCGAGACCAAGTTCCGGCCAGAAGTGCATTTCGGGGTTCTTTGCTTTGTTTCAGGGATGACTTTTGGCATCAATTTTAGAGAGCTTTGTGATTTTTTCAAAGACCCTTCCCAAGGAAAATTTCTTTAAAATTGTCAAAGGAAAAGGTATAATGACATATAGCTTCCAAGGGTTGATCCCCTTCCAAAGATCACATCCAACATTGATAACATTGGAGATATTGACCTCTCCCACATCGATTTTACAAAGTTTTGGGATACGGTTAGAGATCCATTTTAAAAATTTTGGATGAAAAGTATTTATGATAGTGGCATTTCCTTAGCTACCTCTTTTCCACCATCAATGTAATGTCCAAAAAAAATTTAACAGCTACACCACATTATGATAGAGACTCCCGAATAGTTAGAGATGATGATGGAACAATTGTAATCGATGAATATTGATTACTTTGAGAATTTGTTAAAGCTTCTTGATATCGAGGGATACACCTCAATCTCTCCCAAATCTACTCTTGAGCATTGGAAAACAAATTCTGAAAATTGTGTCAATTTTCTTAATAAAATATATTTAGCAAAGCCCAACCCTTGATGACCGAGTTTAAAAGACTATTCCCTGCTCATATTTTATCCAGGAAGTAAATGACATTATCACATTATTGAGTAGAGTTACAGGACTCCCATCTTTAAAGGATTTTCAGGATTAGATGTACTTGTATATCTCTACTATTCGTAAGAATTCTGATCTCATTTGATGGGTGGAGCATATCGGTGATGCCATAAATGCCCAGATGTTAGATGTAAAAAATTCAAGCAATTTTTATATGACTTCTTATCTTTTGTATACTGCTGCAAGAAGGAGAAATTATCTGGATTGTCATATGAGGGAACAATAAATTCATCACAAATTTATGACTTCTACCCTCAACTCACAATGAAGGTAGTATCGAGTCATTTTAGGAGATTTAGTGATGTGTTCTTCATGTGTGTCTTTGACAAGGAGCTTTATAATCAAAGGATATCATATAGTTCTTGGAATATGGTGAGGACTTGGGGTGTATTTACCTAAAATTCTCAACGTTCACATATCTCGGAGTTGGGAGTATTTTCAAGTGGTCTCTTCAAAATTCCAAGGTTTCCCACGATAAGTGTATTTTTATGGAATTAGTTTGATAACTTATTTACTTACACAAAATTTAGCACAATAGGCATAAAACATGGGTCTAATTTCTAATAACCTTGGGTCGATACACTTGTGCATCCTTGTATAAAGTGAATAAGGTTGAAGATGCGATTTAGAAAATGACATTAAATACCTATCACCTATGGGTTAGCTTTGATTATTGGGGCATGGTCGGTGGACTCAGACCAACTAGTGTCCACATACCATAGTTAGAGGATATCTTGATAAATTGTAGAGATGAAATCGTGGTATGGGAAAGAGACTATAAAAGGTTGACTCTTGAAGAAGTTTCCAAATATGGAATTACTGATGTTCCTGAGGGCCTTCGATATGATGGAGAGGTCTTGGACCCTATTTATGATCAAACAAATGTGTAGGACCAACTGTTACCAATGATCAATTGGTCACTTGAGAGAAGAGCACTAATTCTAGGGAGCAAGTAACTCATATTCTCAATCGACCCAAAATGGTTTATAACATTGGGAATTACATAAAAACATCATAGCATCTCCCTTTTGTAGCAGCATAAGTATAGGTAGTGATGGCCCACCCTACTTCTTCAAAAGGATAGAAACCCACTCCCAAGCCTCATAAAATAATTATTGTCTATAGAGGATATGGTTCTTCTAAGGTTCCTTCCACAGAATTTGTTTCTACCTAGGATCCTTCCATAGAGGTTATTGATCTTAGTGTTTCCCCACCGGACACAACTCAAGTTTTACAGTCACCTTCTTCACCTCATCTCCCTACTTCCCCATTTTTAGCTCCTCCATCTCCTTCACCTCTCACTCTCCCTTTTCTCACATCTTCCATTTCTTCTCCTCCCATTTTTCCTACTCACAATCACCTCATCTCCTACCATGGCCCAAGTCTTTTCTTCTCTTCCCTCTCTCTCATTTGAGGATATTTTGGCTCTAAGTTCCCCTATAGGAACTCCCCTTCATCAATAGATCCTTTTGACTTATTCTTCCACCACCCTCATGTTTCATCAATCCATGTGTCAATCCTTTCCACCCCTTCTTCGCTTGTCACCACTTCATTTCCATTGGTGATTATTGCAACAACTGACCTTTCATCACCCATCTAGTTTACTACCATGATGAGATTTCCTATGACATCCCTAAGTAGGTTATTTATTATTCTTCTACTCCTACGTGGCTAAGTAGAAAAACCCTAAAGCAGAAGAATAAGGTACCTATTAGAGATGATGTTGATCTTGGTATCTTGGATTTGACTCCCCGATGTAAAGAAAAGAGGCCAATGGTTATGTCTCACCTTTTGTTTGATAAAACAGGGGAAATATTTGTTGAAATAGTAACCCCAACTGTTGGTAAGAAAAAGTAAGATATCACTATAGCAGACTATTAGATTCCTAGGTTTTCTATGAGGAAAGCTACATGTGAGGGTGCTAAACAAGATGTCCAGGTTGCTCTTGGAAACCTCCTAGACAAATTTGATAAATATAATATCACCAAGGATGAGCTGAAGAATAAAGTGGAACCATTGGCAATCATCCTTCACAAGATCATGCAAACAACTCCTTTAACTACTCTCATGATATCCACAAGTTTTGATGAAATTTTATTCTCTGCGGTTAGGAAGATTGAACAAAAGTTTGAGCAATTGAGGCTTGGATTGAAAGCCATATCCATGAAGGAGGATAGGTTCTTCAAGTATGATGTCACTCTGTATAACGAGATCAAACTTGAGAAGGACACATTTAGTAAGACGTATGTTATTCTTAGAGAGGAATCGACACTCTAGAACTCACATTAGAGGTATGGAAGGAGTTCAAGGCATTAAACCTGATCTACTCTTAAGATAAGGGGTAATTGACAATTTGTCAAAACTTTTCAATTATAACAAAGCCATGGAGCTCCCTGTCTAGATGCTTTAGGAGGCCATGTAAAATTTGGATGAGGAAAGAAGTGAGAGCATTGACTTCCTACACAATATCATAGATGGGTTCAGCAATATTCATTGCAAGTTCTTAAATGAAGATCTTGATCTATTTCCAATGATCAAATCATTACAAGTTTTAAGAGCCTAGTTTAAGATGACAACGATAAAGTAAATCTTTTAGTTAGGAATCCATTAACAAGATAGTGGCCTATCAAAAAATCTTCAACCAAATCCAAAAGGTTGTAAATCAAACAAAGATGTTACCCGAAAGTTGAATCGAACATCTAAATTTTTCGAGGTCTTGAATCGCTACGAGTGTCGACCCAAATGATAATGATGTATAATAAATCATCAAATGATTTCTTAATTATCAGAAAAATAGGATGGAGAAGAAATAAAGGAAACTAATACGACCGTGGCAGAGGGGCGTGTCATTCCTAGATAATTATTTGTTGTTATTTTCACATAGTTTCTAGCCATGGTTTACCATTCAAGTAACAGGTTTGACTGGATCAAAGCTACACAACTACTTGGTTATTTTTGTTAGAAATTATTTCTCAAAAATTAATGCATCCTATTTTTAGTATGTAACAATTAAGAAGAATATCTATAATTTATTTAATCGTATTAATATATAAATAAGAGGATGCATTATGAAGAAAAGAAATTTTTGATCATTTGTATAAAGAGGCTCTACCATTTTGAGTACTTTTATACAAGCTTTATCCTCAATACTATATAAAAACTGATATTTTTCCTTCATTCACTTCAATGTGTTGTGTATTTCAGTGGTTCATTCTATACTTGTGAATGTTTCTTTCCTAGTATGTGGTGATCTATTTTACCTTCACATTAATCTATTTATTCATTAATAAAATTGTAAATTGTGATTATTACGAATTGTTTGCTACGATTGTGGAATCAAGTATACCCCTTCTATCATTATTAATTTTTACCTTTATAAAGGTTCTTTGTTAAAGAGAAGGAAAAGGAAGTTGTGCATATTGTTATTTTTTTTTAAGTATTTTGTGCTTATGGAAGATGATATTTATTTCCTTAATCTATTAGTGCATCACCATTTTCCAATTATTCACAGATTAACTCCCTCCCTTTTTCCTCAAAAAGTTAGATAGTATAGTTTATTTTCAGCATTGTAGGTTTTGCAGTCTGATCTTATATTAGATGCACGTAGTTTAGAAGGAATTTAGTCTTCTCTAGAGGTTCATCCCAAGGAGCCAAGGTCCCACACCTTGGGGATGTTCTCATGTTGTAATGGATCATCTAACGATTTTGCGGGTGCAAGATCCAAGTGACAACATTTTTGGCAAGCTTTGGTGGGACAAGAGCTAAGAGTTTGTACTTTTCTTAGCAGTTGTGTTAATCAAAGGTACCTCACAACTCCATATCTCTACATTTATGGATCTAGTGCGTGGACTTATACAAAGGATTAAAATAAGAGATTATAGATGGAAAGAAAACCAATGGAATACTAAACTCTATTTTTCCCCTCCAAGGAGAAGAAAAGGAGAGGCTTCATCATCTTCTTATACGGTCAATCAATACCTCCATTTAGAATATTCCCTCCGCCAAGTAGATATCAACCTTTTTCATCATGGAAGTAAATAATCATGTATTTCCAACATTTAATGTTGTATCCCCTTAGTGCTCGCTCAACGTGATGTTATACCCATAGCAGCTCTAAAAATTTTACCATTCTTCACTGGTGAAACCAACGTCACCCCCATAGAGCACATTCGGATGTTGCTAACATATGTTCGATTCACAATATCACACAAGATAATGTGGTGGTCAACATTCTCACCACTTATTTGAAAGGAAAGAAACTTCAATGGTTTTGTGGTTTGGAACCCAACACAATACATAACTGTGACGAGTTAGGAGAGAAACTCTATAAATAATTTGAAGATAAGAGTGATCATTTATCTCTTATGGAGAAGTTGACTACTATTAAAAGATCTCCCAGGAGTTTATGGGAGATTTCAATTTCCGATTCCAAAATACATGGAATAGAATTCCACCATTGATCAAGCCTTCCCCGAATAATGCATTCTTGGATTATTTAATGTGTTGAAGAGCGATGTTGCATTTACGATCCAATCAATGGGTGGAAGAACTCTGTCAAATTATTATGATATTTTTATACAAGATAAGAATTGTTTGATCCAGACTGGAAAGATAGCTCCAAGGCCACCAATGCCTTTGTTTCTCCTCTCATTTTTCCACTAACCATCTAGTCATTTCTCCTCTCCCTTTAGTGTCCAACTAATCAGCTCAAACAATACCTCCTCCCTCAAATGATCTCTATGAGGTCAAATCTTTGCTTCAATTTTTTTGAAATGAGTTGGTTGCCCTCAAATGACAATAGTCTCAATACAAATATCCCTACCAACCTCCAAATCAATAGTATCAACCCAACTAGCAGCCTTTCTAGAATAATTCCTAGATTCAAAATCAAATCACTAATGTCAAACCCTTGAACATGAAAAATCCCCTTATTTCTAGTTCTTCTAGAGATAGTGTTCCTGTGTAAAATAATCTTGTTAAAGATTATGAGTGGTGTTACCCATGCTCCCAACCACACAAAAAAACATGTGTCCCAATGTGGTGTTTAACCAAGCACTCATTGTTCAAAGCATATCCACAACCACTAAGAAACAAGCATAATTTTCTCCACAAGAAGATGTAATTCAACCACAAACGCTAGGGGAATCAAACTTGTTAAATTTGTAGGAAGAAGATTTTTTTCGATTTAATGTGGAATCTATAACAATACTTTATAATACTCAATCAAAGAAGGGGGAAATAGAATGAGAACCACCAAGGGTTTATTAGGCATCTACTTTTCAATCTTGTTTGTAGGCAGCAGTAAGTAAAAAATATAGAATGAGTAAGATATCGGGAACCCATTTTGGTCAAGCTATGAGGAAAGACAATCAAACTAGCACTACGACATCAAATTCCCAACTTCCAAAAGAGGATACAACAACACTAAAAGCTTCGTCCAAAGTAGGAGGCATTTATTTCAGCATATTTGACCAAATGAAAAGGAGAAACATCAATTTCACTATGTTGGAGGCACTTTCTATCCCTTCACAAAGAAATTTGCTGCAGGAAGTTTTGAAAATTTTCAGTTCACCAAGTCGAAGAAACAAAGTGAGGGTCATTTACCTCTACCAAATTTGTATTAACTCGAAAGGAGTAATGTTGTTAAGTCTGGTAAACCACTTCCTTTTAACATCTCTCTAATGATTAGTAAGCATCCAAAGGTGCATAATTATGTGATTGACTTTTGTGCTAGCATCTTCGTAATGCCTAAACAAATTTTTGATGTGTCGGGTATTTGGTATACACTAGTAACTGGAGAGTTGTTCAATTAGATGTAAGCGTGGTCCAAACTATTGAGACGATTAAAATTTTGAATCTTACCATACATGGTTGCCCAAGTTTATCAATCATGCAAGACATATCTATTATCGATCGTCCACCCTTATTCTCCATTTACCTCTCTAGTGACTTTTCTACTAAGATGGGCGGTATTTGTCTGTGACTAGTCACACATGCTCCTTAGAACCATGTATGAAACTAAGGTAACTATAAGGGTTGAACCAATTTGTAAAGATCACATCAAACCTTATACCCCTAGTTCCATCAACATGAATTACACCATGCACGACCAAGAAGAAGACATTGAGGATCATGAAGCCACCACTCATGTCAAAGAAATTCCAAATGTCTTACTTGATGATTGGGGATATGAACTTTAATTTTATCCATATTCCTAAGAATTGGAACAAACAAGATTGGATACTTACTACATCCACAAGGAAGGAGCTACCATACCAAATCTCCTCAAATCCCAAGATGATCTTGAAGGATTATGGAAACTCTTCTTCAATGGATCAAGAAGTAAAAATGGTGTTGGTGCGTAGTTACATTAATTTTCCCACAAGGTAATAAAATGCTTCTCGACTATCCAATTTCAATTCAGGTTGTACTAATAATGTAGCCAAGTACAAAGCATTGGTGAAGGGAATTTAGTTAGCTCAAAAGATAGGTATCAAGGCATTGACTATTTTTGGTCATAGCAAGCTAGTTGTACATTAGGTCGAGCTCGAGTGTAGTGAATAATAATCTATTGAGTGTTGGTACCTAAATTTACACCTCTTTTTTTAGGGCTAGGTAGTATCAAAAACAAGTTGGGTTACTTTAAGAATGACATACTTGGAAATTTTACATTGTTTGTAGCCGGGAGAAGTCTGAAAAACCAAGGTGAGATCGGGCTTCGAGAGGGCTTGGGTGACACATACAAAAGGAATGGCCAACCTTGCTACTTTTAGTCCTGCCTTTGACCAGGGTGAGAGAACCCAAGGGGTAACCTGAAACACAGTAGAAGGGATAAATATTTTACTTCTCAACTTCTTACAAAGAAATGGATAAATCTGGGATAAGCATGGCCATAGACACAACACTTTTCTTTCACAAGTTGTCACACAAAGTGAGGTGTACACTTATTTATTCGAAACGAGTTACTATTGATAAATAAGTTGCATTGTTGTTGCATTTTCTGATAAAGGGAAAAGTTCCTTTTACTGATACTTGTAAATAATAGCAACAGAATGGCTGATAAAGGACTTGTATTGTGGGATGGGACTAGAAATATATTTATGCTTGAAAGGATGGGGGATTGTAAACTAATGGATCTTTATAATGAAACTACTTACAACATTCACTCAGACACATACAACATCCTAGATAATAAAGATCAATTCATCAATTAATCATAGTTTCAATTTAAAGGAATATTTTCATTCATTGATACTCAATTAGCACAAATATTCCACACAATCCTTAAAATACTTAGCACAAAAGCTTAAGAAAATATTTTAATGAAGTATTTCTTGTTTCGATCCCATACGCTTAAGATTCACTCAAAAGCTTATGAAAATCCATCAACAAAATAATTTCAGTAAGGATTTTATAATTTCATTCAATATTGCAAAGTAAATGCTCACATCACAATGTTGAACAAATAACCAAAACTTAATCACCAAGGATAGACTTAGTGTAATTCAGAGAAGCAAGAAATGCATAATTGTAATAGAAAATGTGATTGATCAACCAAGTGCTCAATATACATAATCCAGAATACATAAGCCAAGCTCATAATTAAACAAATCTCATTTAAATCTATCAAATTCTGGACAAGGGAACATGTAAACAAATGATCTCAATGCCTGCTAATGACTATACATTATAATCATCTTAACATTTGAATTTAAAAGAGTAAAAAACTTGAAATGTATTCTCAGACAATTAACCAGTATCACAGTAAAAATATCTCAATTTTTCTATTTGCAAAAATCTTAAGAAAAAACCCCCCTTCGTATGAGGACAAACCCCTCATAATATATATATATACACTTGACTTAATTTCCCCTTAAAATGTCCTAAAGGATTCTTTGAACTCAACTCTGTGCCATTTCAAAATATTCTTAAAGGAAGTTTTGGTACCCAAATTGATTCTCCCTTTGACAATTGAGCAACATCAACATGTTGAGAGAGATTCTTAGAGACAGATAAATAAGAGTTCAAGTCATTTTGTAGCCGGGGAGGGATTTGACTGACTCTTTGTCACTCGAACTTGGAAAAATTAGGCATCACCATGTTGAGGGTTTGACCTACCCTCACTACTTTAGGTTGTGCCTTCAACCAGGGTGAGAGGACCCCTTTGTAACATGTATTTGTGAAGGATATGAATGGATCAACAATATTTGATTGTCCTTCTATGATATTTAAAAAAACCTTGAGGAAGCATGGTCAATGCAACATAGTCTAACTCTCACGAGTTTTCACTTTAGAAAGTGAAGATATCTTCTAAACAAGGTTACGTTACTAAAGACAACACACAAAACTTGATTGCTCCTACATATTTTAAGTAAAGGATGGGTAAATTCAGCAAATATCCTTTGCATTTATGGACAAACAGTGCAATCAGGGGTAATTCTTGTAGGATTTATCACTTTTAGATGAATTTCATTGGGGAATTAAACAGGATAAAGTTGATTATACCAAATTCCTAAGAACTTTCAATAAAGGTTAGACAATCTACCAAGAAAGATGACAAAAACACCTTAGATAGTAACAATGAACCTTCAACCTAGAAGATGTATATCAATGGAAGCCCAAAGATACACAGTTTCACACATTCTTTGAGAATTTCACATAAAATCTCATGTCAAAGACTCAACTAAACATCAAATCCCTGGTCCATCACGTCTAAGATACACTCATAGACTAACAAATGATTTGTATCAGTAAGATGGAAATAAAGTGAGTTTAAATTGTTTATTGCATGATGAAACAAGAACTCTTTTCATAGCACAATTGCAAATACCACAATACTACCACAAGGATAAGATCTTGTGTGATTTAGAGGAATTCCTAACATAAGATTGCAACAAGAACATGAATAACTACTTGAAACATCATCAAATTAAAGAAGACACCACGATGCTCATGATTAACATAATTAATTCAAGGTTCATCAAATTTATCAGCAAGGGAAAGTTTTATTAACAGTCTCAAAGCT
Organism: Taxus wallichiana var. yunnanensis; assembly: GCA_018340775.1. NCBI lineage: Eukaryota > Viridiplantae > Streptophyta > Pinopsida > Cupressales > Taxaceae > Taxus > Taxus wallichiana. Next base: position 220,963,586 of record CM031243.1, on the reverse strand, counting down.
TGTCAATGGTTGAACACTTGCAACCATCTTGACATGATTAAATTTGAAAGAACACAAAGGAATTAACAGTTTCTCAAATAAACTCTTGGAGAAATGGTTTTTACTCAGCTCTTTCTTTTCTCTGAACAATTCTCAGAAAATTTTAACCCCCTTTTTGCGTGATTATCTCTTTTCTTTTATATCACTCAATGCCCTTGCTAACCTTCAAAGTTTTCCCTCCAAAAGCATGAATATTCTAAGGAATATTCCCTTTACAATACTTGTTCTAGAACATGCCATTCCTTAAAAAAATTTACTTTAAACTGTCAGGTGTACAAAATGTGAGTCTTTTCAATTGGTTCCATTTGTGCTCAACTAGGATATCAGGTCATCATTTCTGGCAAATTATTTTAATTGTTCTTTCCACATATTGATTAGATAATCACTTCAAATGACCTCTAAGCACTTCCATATGTTTGATATGACATATATCCTCATCTACCTTTCAAGAATCCATCTTGGGTGCTACGCACTCTATTTCATGTCTTATTGGCTTAATTGCCACACATGGTTCCTGTCAAATCATATTGATTCACTAGCTCTGCTTATTCCTAATCCCTTCCAACTCTTAAATCCTTCTTGTGTGAACTAAGCAAAATCTTCCCTCATCTCATGGGAAATATTTCTCTTAATCAAAACCATATGCACCCCTTTCACTATAAAACTTGGTTCTACTTCATTACCATTATGTATTTCCCTTCTTATTTTGAATATAAAGAATTTTATCAGAAAAATGGCAAAGGTACTTGTAGCACATAGTCTAAAAGAAATTTCCTCAAAAGATTTAAATCAAATATTTGACTTGAGTGGTCTGATGAAGCCTTTGTTAGGGCCCTGTTTGACATAGAGTGTGTAGGTGATACCAGAGGACCTTTGACATATCGGCAGGTCCAATTAGCACTTCTTACAAGGCTGATTAGGATTAATCATGTATTTACAGCTTTTCAATTTATGTACTTTCATCTCTTCAGATGGGAACATCTGAAATCTCCTAAAGATTTAAAGAAATATTGGGTCGAGAGAAGACCCCAAGTATCTAGGAAAACCAATTTTCAATGTCCATTTTTATGCGATGAAGGATTTGTATCAAAGGAGATTCCCAAGGAATCATATGTGTTATATGAAAAATCCTCCATTGACATCATGCTTGCCATTTCTCACAAAGTGGATGAGTTAGAGTGAGGATCAACTCTCTGGAGAAAAAAAACAAGTAGATATTGTGTCCTCACAACCAGGTTCGTGCCAACATCATCTTCAGGTAAGAGAAAGGGTGAACCACATCCTCAACTTCCAATCATTATCTCGGATGGAGAAGAAGATCAATCATTATCTACTTATCATTCAAGAGCAGCAATCTCCTCTTCTTAGGACAATAGGGAAGATTTACAATTCGGTCATCCACCCATTTAATGCATCATGCTCCTTAGTCTGAGCATGAGTTTTTGGGACCTCAACCCATTCCTTCTCTCGAGAGAAAATCCACCCCTCACAAGGAAGTGGGAAACTGGGTCAAGCTCAAGACCTCGCAATCTTCTTGGTCAATAAAATGTAGTACTTTCCCTTCTAATTACCCCCGGATGTCCCCTCTCAAACCACTCCTAGTAAGTTGACCTTTCACAAGGGGAAAGGGAAAATGACATTTTTCATAGGCGGTTTGGATCTTCTGGACTAGGTATCATCACAGTAAAAAGAAAATCAAGCTTGAACAGATCATGAGTTGTCCTAGAATGACTTTGGAATCATTTATGGACATGGGAATGTCCCGAGACTTAGCAGTCAGTCGTATTTGTTCAAGAGAATTTTGCTAAAAAAGAATAAGCTATTGAAAAAGCTTCCCCTATTGGGAGGAAATTTTGAAGAGGGACTGAAAAATGTCGAATATTTCCTTTCTTTTATTGTCCTTACTTTTGACATGTATATCTCTTTCTTTATCATGGGTAGGGGCCCCTATAGAACCCCATTTTGTTCCTTTTTCAAAATGCAGAAAGCACAAATATATCAATAGTTTATATGCTTGTATAAATGTATGTAAAATTTTATCTAAGTCATATGAAACTACTACATTCTTCCATTTTACAATTGATATAAGGAAACAATAAAGTTCGAGTAACAATTATCTTCAATGTAACATAAAATATCAATTAAAGCATCAGTTTAGAGAAGAAGTATGAAAAGAAAATACAACTTAAGGAACAACACACCTAAGCTTGTTCATCATCTTTTATATCTACATTCTTTTCCTCCTCAGCTTCCATTTCTGCATCTTGTTCCTCTGGAAACCTTACCACATATGCATCATACCTCTGGAACAACTCATTTATCTCATCCTCATCTGGCCCAATGTGGTGCTAGAAGATTAGTGTCTGTCTAGCTATTGCATCTATGTAATGACCCATCTTCTGCTTGTACTCCAATGGCCTGGCCTTTAATTCTGATAATTTTGTTCTCAACTTTTCTCATTGTTTTAATGATTTCATAAGAGAAATCATCCTTCTAAATATTCTTCTCAAAAGAGTTAAGCAAAAAATCAATCTTCAAATCACTGTAACTCTTTTTGAATTTATCAGATACCATATCTTCTAATTTCAAATCAATGGCATCAAGAGTGTCATCAACCCAATTTCTTTTGACTTCAAGCTTTTCCTTGATCCCATTCAAGGTTTCCACTCTGATTTTTGATAACTCTTCCATGGCATGTTGACTTCCTTTGAATTCCACTGGCACAATGTTTTCCTGTTCAACCAATTCATCACTGAGTCGTGTTATGTGGTCCAATTTGGGAAAAATCCCTCAAAGTAGAAGATCTCATTGTCACATTGCTCAATTATCTCATCGATCTCATTGATCCTATTCTTGAGCTCTTCATACTTTGATCTAGCTTCTTTAATTTCTTATTTTCCCTTTTGGTTAATTTTTCAATCCATGTATCTACAGCTTGGACCTTCTTGATAGCTTTTTCAATCTTTTCCATTCCCTCGGGGTATCTATAGAGGCACTTTCTTGAGTATGACTAGGTTTCCCAATCAATTGTTGTAAACTAGAACTCAAGGCTTTAACTTGTTCCTTTAATTACTTTTTCGTTACCCTATCTTCATCCACCTTTTGCAAAAGGTCATTCACTACCTCAGATACTCCTTGTTTTAGTTGGTCTCTTGAGGGCTTCCCTAAAGGAATGATCTAAACATTATAATCATTAGTTGTCACATCTTCTCTAGTTTTTCCCTCAAAAGGGATTGTTATTTCCATAGTTTTGGATCCCAATGAATTAGTGTGAGTTTTGGTGATAACCCTAGCCCTTTTTGAGGCTCTTACCACCTTTGGAAAAGACAAAACAGTAAGGTCAATGGCTTGAACAGGGAGGACCTCCTTTTCCTCATTTGAAATTAATTCACCAATCCATCCCTTTGTCAGACTTGTTCCATCCTTTGCTTCTTGTAATTCCTATTGGGGTTTCTCGAGGACAACCATCAATTTCTTGAACACCCCTTGTTCATCCTGAGCTAATGATTTTTCCTGCTCTTCACCATTTATTTCAATAGCCACTTTGCTACTCTCACCCTGTGCTAACAATTCTTTCAATTGTCCTTCTCCTTGGTCTAGAACCTAGGATTGATCATTCTTCTTTTGATTTATATCAGTAGTTAAGGGATATTCCTTATTTCTCTAATTGATGCCACATTAGACTCAAATTATCCCCGACATTTTCTTGTACCAATGATTGGCTTATAGGTTCTTCCTTCCCCAAAATTTGTTGAGTTGGCATCCTACTATCCTCATGTTCTGATGATACATCAAGTAATGTCATGGTGGGTTGTTCTCCTAATGCCAACTCCATATTCCCATCTAGAGGTTGTATATTTGTATCAAGCAATGATTTTCTCTCTAGCAATTGCATCTTGTGCAACTTCTGTTTTCTCTTCAAAGATAGATTTTTCTACTTGACAAAGCTCATCAACTTTAGTAGTTTTAACATAATGGGAAACAGTCTCTTCCACTGATATCTCTACATTTATTTCCTCTCCGTCGAGAAACTCTGGTTTTTCTAATTCTGAAACCACCTATCGTGTAGAAGAAGTTTTTGTTGCTTGGATTTTCTCTTCACTGGTTAGTACATGAGTGATCTCTTCTAATTCCTTATTTGTTTGAAGACCATCTACTAGTGTCATTATTTGTTCACTCATAGATAAATCAAGTGCATCTAATATAGAAAATTATTCACCAGTATCAACATCAATCACATCACTTGAGCCTTTTCAAATTCCTGCAATGTTTCAACCAAAGGCATATTTACATCCTTAGTAGGTAGGGTCTCAGATGTTTTCATACCTAGACTTAAAAATTGGCTGCCTACTAGATTAGCTGCAACATTTCCTTGGTTACTTGATCCTGAGTGCTTCTCATTGTTATTTCCTCCAAAGACAAAGGTGGGAACAAAGGCTCTAATTGTTCCACTTATGGTAGTGATGCAACATGTTGTGCCTGAAAAACATCATTCCTCTCAAACTCAGGAGGATCAATTACCACATCTCTATGTTTTTGTTTTTTGCGTGTGGGCACCCACCCTTACCAAAACTAGCTCATGAGAAACCTTGTGTCTCTTGTGTTCCCTTTCAAACTTTTTCAAGTCAGGTGCTACCTTTTGCTCTCTTCTTTATGTGGCCTAGATTGAGAATGACCGCTTGTTATAGCCCCACTCATTAATTTGTCAGCACTATGTGATTTTGGCAAAATACCCAAGCGAACCACATGAGATGCCAAACCTTTCCCCTTTGCTTGAATTGGTGTTGCAAAAGTAATAGGAGCATTCTCCATAGATTTCAAGAGCATTTCTTTAGTCTTTTGTCTCAGAGCTGACATAGAAGTACTGGTCCCACTAGTGGCTGAAGTCCACTCATCTATAAGTTCAGAAGTGGGCCTCTTTGAAGGCAACTTGAGGAGCCTTTCCTCCCAATGGATCAATTCTATCTGCACCTTCTCTCAGGGGCAGAATATCATCACTTAAGCTTCCTAAATTCCTAAAGTTGTTTAAGATTCTTGTATTCTAGATTGACAAATCAATATTCTTTTGGGCCAACCAATTTACAATCCTCATCACATCAATTATCCGTATATAAGAATCATCTAATTCTATTTCATTCCAGTTTAGAGGGGCTATAGGTTGTCCTTCCACCTTTTGATCAAGGTAATACTTACTTACTGTATGTGGATCATCCACAATTCCCTCCAGGATAACTGCAATTTTGAAATCTATGATTTGTGCAAGGGTCATTCTAGAGAAATCTCTTAACCTGACCTCTTCTTCATCCCTACAATTCATCCAATAGTCTTCAAAATGAGGCTCATGCTCAAAATTATTTGCAATATTATTGAATACCCATCGATATCATAATTGGCTCTTGCCTCAAACTTTTCCATATCAAATTTCTTCATTTCATCCTCAATCAGTCGGCTTTTATGATTGAAGGGCATGAATACCTTCCAATTCTAATGGGGAACTTAATATTTGTCTTATGTCTTCCGACAATCAATTTTTGAATAGGTGTTAACTACCTTGCCAATTCACATAAAGCTAATTTATCATCTAAATATCTGGGAAATTTACATGGTTTACCTTCAAAACCACTAGCCCTTATGTATGTGAATTTCTTGTATTGAATGAAATAACACCCATATTCCAAAATTACTTGCCTGGCCTGCTCAAAATCCTATATTTCCCCCATTTTGGTTTGAAAAGGAAAATAATTGGTGCAAAGAAAGCATCATTGACCAACCTCACATTCCCACTCCAATTGACCAACTGTAGTTGAGGAAAAATCTCGTGCATTTGACATTGTTTGAAATCAGCACGTGGTAACAAGCTCGGGAAATGTCTATGCCTGCAACATTGTAAATTAGGTAGGTCATCATGTAGAATTCCAGCTCTGAAGTGTCACCCATCTCAATTTTTGTTTGTTAAAGTAACCATGTGGCTATGGAGTGCTTCTGCAATAAAAGTAGCCCAGCAGATGCTCCCCTTTCTTTCCAAAATTATCCACATGTAGGTACACATCCATTCCTTGAATTCATTTGTAGTTTCCAACCCCACCATTCGACTTAATAACACAATAATATCTTCAGCCTCTTCAACAAATTGTGCCCTAACTAGCCTTTTAGGGATTCTAGTTTTTTCCTTTTTCTCCGTGAGGAGCCATTTTGTATTTATGATCTTAGCATAATCTTTTTCTTCTCTTCATAATCTTGTAAGGCTAATTTGATACCAATGGTGATTAGATTTGTGATTACAGGTAATTTAAGCATTATTCTAATAGCCGCAGGTGTCAATGTCAACACTACATCACCACTCCCATCTAGCACTTCCCTTTTTTTTGGGTCATAGTTCATAGCACAATGTCATACCAATTCTGGGCAATGAACGATGGTGGAATAACACCAGCTAAAGTGATGCGGCTATCTTGAATTGATTTTAAAGACTCACTCTTATGAGGGATATTCAATCTCTGAAGAAAATCCTTTAAATCAACATTCATCAGGTTTGTGTTTGTAATTTTGTCTAAATCACTCGTGACCCTTGACATAACCGAGAATGAAGATGGCATGGTATTCATCTTTAAAAACCTAACTTTACTTCAAATTGTCTTTCCAATAAAAGAGAAACACATGAGTTTCTTAGTTCTTACCAATTCTCCCACGAGTGCCTGAGTAGTTCAAACTCAATTCAATGGCCTTTTCGATCCTCTGGTTCCCAATTCAAGCTCCACAGTCAAACTCGCAATATTTCTCAATGAAAATCACTGATAATGGAAACAAATTCTAGCAATCGATAATAAAAAGATGAAGGCATTTGAAGACTTTAAAACATCCTTGATTTGTGTAGAAAGCATTGATGGTGGTAGAAATTAATGCGTTGTATCGTGGTCATTCATTCCACCTTTCTCAATTTTAAAAGTGATTCGTCCACGTGGAAAAGTATTTCGTTAATGCGGGCTCGGGGAGACTTTTTGTATTTTTGCCATGTTTTAAAACACATACACTTTCAGCCATTTGACCCACCTGTCTACTTTTGACTTTCAACACGGGCTTGACACATGGTCACATCTAAGTGATAGCGAGAACTATGGGCCCTTTCTATAATTTTATTCCCTTTTCAATTTAAAACCAAAAGTATCAAAGTGCTCGATGACCTTCTCCTTTGCTCCTTGCATAAGAAAGAGCCACGTGTCCTTTACGGGTCTCGGGAACCTTTTTACACTTTTATACTTTATCTCCTTAGTGCACAAAAATACAATTATGCATCGATTCCCCACATCCATTTAGTTTGTGAAAAGTGTACACCTTCAGAGGAGAATTGAAAATTTGTTTGTGCCGCTTTATGATTGTGAATATTCAAAGAATATTCGTTGGGTCATGGGACCGACTTTGCATTTTATGAATGCAATAGAAAGTTATAAGTTTGTAAGTTAAACCCGCCATACCACATTCAATTAGGAACTGCCATGTACCAATGGGAAATGGAACAAAAATGAAAATAAAGACATGACCAAGGAACATTTTATACAAGTGATCCTTCATATTTTAGACTTGATTCATAATTGGTTTCCCACAAGAATTTCCAAAAATAGAACATACCCAAACACGATCCTCGACCAAAAAGAGGAAAAACAAAACAGCGCAGAGGATAAAAATAAAATCAACATGCGCCCCCACAGGAAGAGAAAACAAAAAAAACACCAAAGGCAAACTTCAAACAAAGAGGGGCAAGATTAATTTGAGCACCAAAAGAAGTATCTTTCAACTGAAAATATTCCTTATTTGCTTCTGATTGGGCTGGGTGAATAAATAACCACATGGTGACACATGGGAGAAATAAAAAGATATTTTTTCTATTTCTAACAAACTTTTTGTCTTTTAGCAAACTGCATTTTGTTTTGAAGAAATCTTCGATTTAGAATGTTTTGTGAAGGTAAGTTTGTTTTGCTCTATCTTCTTTCTTCTTCTTTACTTTTTAGGGTCCTTTCCAATGGGATGACTCACCGAGCTATCCCCTACCCTGTTCTTGTAAGCATCAAACCTTTCAATCATTTGTGTGACAATTTCCTCATCAGGCCCTAAGTGATAGTGGAAAATGATCTCATGCTTCATACCTATGTCATTAAGCTCCGCAAAGACAAATCTTTATTTCTTTATCCTTCTTGAAAATTTATCAATATCAATTCAATTTGTGCCCATTTCTACATGGTTGATATATTGAAAACCCTTGGCTCCCCAGGTTTACCTAAAGCATGATTCCTGAAAAGAGTAATCAAATTCTCTGTAATTTCCATTTTGATATTTTCTCCACTATTTGTCCCAATTAGTTTGTCTATCAAGGAATGAAGGATACCAATATAATCCATTATTTTGTCTCTTAACCCATCAAGGATCTCAACAGATTTTTTGTCAAAGTCTCTACTCTTATTGTTGTAGCTTCATAGTATTCATGTTGATTTCCTATAGATTCAAGAGATATAATCCCTTCTTTAACAACCAGGTCATCACTTAAATCTTTGATAGCTTCCATTTTTGGTAGCATATCAGTCCACATTAATTTCTTATCTTCACATTTATCTGTTAATGCCCTAGTTACCTCAAAATTTTCAAAAATATGGGAATAGTATTTCACAGATTCCCTAATTATTTCCTTGCCTCTAGTGATCAAGCTATTTTCCCATTGGATAATAGCATCTCCTCTTTCTCCCAAGTCACTGACCCACCTGATATCATCGTTGGTGATCTCAGGAATTTCAACTTGTCCTCCTTTGTGAGTTCTAGTCAATTTTCTAACCAAGTTAGACAATGCTTCATTTTTAGCCTTTAAATCCTTCTTGGTTTCTTTGAACTCATCAATCTTTTGGAACACTCCTACTGTCATAGAAAAATCATGTTTCATTTCTTTAGTAGAAGGCTTACCTAGTGAGATCCTAGAGACCTGAAAATCATATGGGGATGCTTCTCCTCGGGATGCATCAGCTTTGGGAGTTGCAACATTTATGAATCATTCTCCTTTTATATTCGAGTTGTCTTAGAAATAACCTTTGCCTTTTTGGGTGGCCTTGCTAGATTGAGGAGAGCCAAACTTTGTAGATCATCATCATCCAATTGTATCTCTATCTTTTTCTTCTTTTGGAGAGCACTATCTATCAATTTCCTTATGGGAGACTCATGTTCATCAAGTGATTGTAAAAATGGAGTTACAAGGATGATTTTAAGGGCTTTGTAAGATGAAGAAGATGTAGACATACCTTTTAGAGTTGTATACATTGGTTCATCTTGAGTACCCAATTCAATAAGCCCATCTTGATTTTCAATTCCATCCATAGGCTCAAATTGGTCTCCTATTTCTTCAACTGTCAAGATTTTTTGGTTACCCACCTCCCTTTCTACTTGTATTGATTCCTCACCCGCTTCCCTACTAGGAGTAAGGACCGTCTCACAAATTTCCTGAGGAATGAATTTAGTTGTAGAAATGTTTTCTTCAAGAACTTATGCAATTACTTCGTGTCCGAGGATTTTTCTACAACTATGACACCTGAAGTTTCTCCTTATGTTGTATGTACTTGGAATTCTCTTAGGGTGAGGTTGTGCTTCATGTTTAGTAACTTGTTCCTCTCCTGTTGCCCCACTACTTGGAGTCTTCTCTAAGGAAATATCAGTATGTTGTTGTGGAATAGTTAAGACATCAAGCATAGGAACATTCACAATGGGTTATTCATTGATGGGTGAAGCAACTAGATTTTTGGAACAACAAGGGTTGTCATTACATGTGCAAAGGTTCTTTGAATAAGCATATTTGCGGGAGACTCGGGTGGTTCTGACGATGAAATGACATGGACATCAAGATCTATTGTTTTTCTAATAGTCTCTTCCTCTTCTAAATAAACCCATTCAGATACCTTAGTTCACTTTCTCTTCTGAAGATGAACTTTTCCCTCCTCCTCTGATTCTTATAGCTCATTATTTATTGTTTGAAATTCATGAGGTGTTTCAAGAAAAATTTCCTCCTTAAAATTCTTAGGAGTGGACTCCATTATTTTCTCCTTTCCTTTGGATCCTGAAACAGATGCTGGAATAAATTGTAAGGGGGTAACATGAACAATAAGGCCCTTGATCATACCTTTATGAGGCACTTCTCCAGTTATTATTTTTGTTTGGGGATGGGAGTTCCAGTTCTACTACCCTGGCACTTACATGACCCATTATTGGTATGGACTCAAATCTCCTGAAAGGAACTGTAATCTTTTTCCTCTATGAAAAATCCTTAATGGCATAAACATTTCGATGTGGAAGAAGGACATCCTCAATAATATTGTTATTTATATATTCTCTTAACACTAGGGTATTTTGGTAACTTACATCCACTCCTTTTGAGAATAACCACCTTAAAAAAATTCATATAATATTTGCAGTATTTTCTTGATTATATTTCTTCTAGTCAATGTCCCGATTTACCGGTGGAAAAGGCTGAGAAGCAATATTAATTTTGATGTATTCTTCACTAATCACATTACCATCATCTTCTAACTCTTCAAGATCTTGGATAACCCCAAAATAAATCATCTGGGATAATGTCATTCTTGAAATTTCTTTTTGTCTGACTTCTCTTTCATCTTCACAATTCATGCAGAAATCCTCATAATGAGGTTTATGCTCTACCTGAGTAGGTACAACACTATGTAACATATGCTTTATATCATAATGTTTTCTTTCCTCAAATATATCTTGCACACATATGTTCCTTTCTCCTTCTAATGTTTTTACCTTCGGATGTTTGGACAAGTGTAATTCCCAATGATCATGGGGAACTTTGGGGGATTTTAGATGATTTTGGGAAATGAATTGGTGTACTTGATAGCAATTTCCTAACCAATTCTGTCAATTCCCATTTATCACTTACACACCTGGGGAGAAAGTAAGGTTTCTCATCATAACCACTAACCCTGATATATGAAAAGGTCTTGAATTGTATAAAATAACACCCATATTGAGTAATAACTCTCTTAGCATCAGGGGAAAATATTTCAGTCTCCCATTCAAGGTGGTATAAACAAATTTTGGGTGCAAAGAAATGGTTTGCAACATTTATGTAATGCATTTCACAATTTTCCAACCTCAGTTGAAAGAATACATTGTACACCTTGGAGCTACCAAGCTCACCATCCATCAATAACTCTAGAAAATTTATATGAAAAGAAATATTATAAATCAAGTAAGAAGACATGAAAATTTCTGCCATGTCAGGATTTTCTCCTCTTGCAATCTGGGAAACTCCCATCATTTGTTCATGAATACAGTCACTTATTATCTCAGCCCATGGGAGAGGTTTTTTATTTGTAAGTATGACCTGAATGAACTGATACATCCATTCTTAGAAAAAGGTAGTAGATTCAATACCCATTACTTGGTTTAACAATACAATCACATCTCCAACTTCCTCAATGAATTTAGTTCTATTTTTTTGTCATTCTAGGGGCAGAATTTTGTGGATTGATCAACCAATGGGAATTCATGAACTTTGTCCATTTCTTTGAATGAGAATTCTAGTATTCATGTGTTGAATCTTTGGTAATATCCCCTTCTTCCTTGTGGGAGGAAAACCTAGCATTCTCATCAAACACCTATTCCCGAAAAGATAAAATAAAATTTCCCTTCCCATTCCAAACTTCTCTTGTTGTAGGATTATAATGCTAAGCACACACCCATATGAGCTTTGGGCATGGTATAGCAGGGGGAAGAAGAAAAACAAGGTCAATATCATTTTGTTATTATTTGGGTCATGATGTCACTTCTTTCAGGGGAGTTTAACCTTTGCCTAAAATCTTCTAGGTTGATAGATGCAATGTCAGAGTCTGTAATTCTATCTAGGGGGAACTAAGATTGGAACTCATTTTCATGGGTAATAATTAGAGTTTCATGATTCTCGACACAATTTTATCAAACCCCTTTTCACGAAAAACCCAGACCTTTTAAAACTGATTCTCAAAATATCACAAAGGATATGGGAACTGAGGAACTCACCTTTTAACAAAATTCCAACCGCTACCTGGAACTCCGATCAAAAGTGTTACAACTAAAATTTGATCATTGGGGATAATGTTTGCTTCATCTCTCCTTCAATACTTGAAAATACTTTCAAAACATCAATCCTTGGGATTACCAGTAGAATAATTTATAACAAGTTACCAAGCTACCTTATTAATGGCTCATAGATTCATGCATTAATTTTGAAGATTGCGTTTGTGGGGAAATTTCATAATTTTTCAGCTTTTTGTTTCTTGTCAACCATTCTAATATTTTCACGTCCTATCATTTGTGTATCTTCCTTACATGAGAAATTTGCATTAACGGGCTTTGCTCCCATATGGCTTGTGCAATAATGAATCCCCTTTTTCACCTTTTAATGGGCCTCGGAAGAATTTTGTAAAATGATCCACACACTGTCTTTATAACACGTAGAATGCATTTATTTCTCTACTCCCATGTATGCCATATGCTTAGTCCATGTATCTAAGTCGTCAGGGTTTTGGGATTGTTTTTACCAATTGCATGTCTCAAAGAATCATAAGACTTTGTTCCCTTTTCACCCAACTTCCCGACCTTCCTTTTCACATATTGCTTTCTTTTTGCTTATTGTCGAAGGGGTACAAAACTATAAACCTGACCCGATCAGCCATTGTTGACTTTGATTACCGAGTTGACACATATCCTCCTTCGATTTGGACTCGTAAGTGTAACTTGCAATTTATTGGGTGGAAAATACACAGGTGAAAAAAGTCCCGTATCCCCACTCTAATGATACCTTTACATGTGTTTCCTTTCGAGGAGCGAGGATGTGTCCACATTTTACATTATGCTCTCACAAATATTCTTTGGAATATTTCACCATGCCTCGGGGATTATTGTACATATTACAATACTTCTACAAACATTCAAATCAATCCCGATATCATGAGGAAATCCTAAAACATTCCATACGTTTTTTGGCGTGGGAAACAAAATGTAGTTTGTATAAGGATTAACAAAGGATGACACACAGGGAGATTTTTGCAAGGATTGATCTGACTGTTTAGCAAGTTTTACATTAAAATCCTCCTATAACAATGTGGTTGACTACTTCAATTGGGAAAGAAGATTCACGCCAGATTTATTGTACTAACATAGGATTTTTTTAGGTTTAACATGGTTTTATCCTTTGAATACACGTATTTTAGAGTTCTAAAAACAAGACATGAAAATTTTCAAGTGCATTTAAGACTAAGGGGTGAGCTCAAAATGAGCACCAACACTAAGGTCCTACAAGAATAAAGGATGGGACTTGATCAAATACTTTGAATCTTTAGTTATTCGCATAGTCCCCAGGAATAAAAATCAAGATGTAGATAGGATTTCAATAGTGGAATATCAATATGATGTCCCTTTCTAATTTATGAAGGAAGGGAAGGAATTCGTCAAATCAAAATGTCGGTTGTAAGACAAGTAGTACCGAGATAATATTAGTATCTAGAAATTTTTTTATAGTGACCAATAAATCATCCTTTTTCTTCAAAAAGAGGCTAAGTTTTCATCAAAAACCAGTCCAAGCTACAAGAGGCTTATAATGATCAAATTATTCAGATTAAAGGGAAATAATTTTCCCAAAGGGTTGGTCACTATTGAGTCTATTTTCAATCAAATGATCAGTTTAAAAGAGAGAAAACTAACATGGTTATCAAAGAGGATGATTTTAAACAAGTTCAAGTTGTAGAGGATAAATTCTTGAAAATTGAAAAGATATGCATGTCGATCAAAAGATAGGATTTCATCGGCGTTTGCCAAGAATACAATGATATTTTTTCTTGGAGTTATGAATATCTCGGGGATACGATCCAAGGCTATCAAAACACACCACCGAACTGGACCTGAATGCCAAACTGGTCAAGAAAAAAATAGAGGTTAGTCAATCCTAAAATTGAACCACTGATGAAGAAGGATCTTTCCAAACTCATCGAGGCTAGTATTATTTTCCCAATCAAGCACTCCTCCTAGGTCACCAACCTGGTTCCAGTTAGGAAGAAGAACAGGGGAAATTAGAATGTTTATGGACTTTAGATATCTCAATCAAGATTCCCTCAAGGATCACTACCCTCTCCCATCTATGGAGCATATTCTCAAAAAAGTGGCGGGAGCAAAAAGGTTTTCATTGCTTGATGGGTATTTGAGTTACAATTAGATACTGGTCAAGGAATCAGATCAATTCAAAATGGCTTTCACCACCAAGTGGGGCACATTTTCCTATAATAAGATGTCATTCAGATTATCCAATATTGGTGCCACTTTCCAACGAGCTATGGACATGGCCTTCAAAGGGCTTATAAATGATATGATCCTTGTTTATCTAGATGATATAACTATGTATTCCAAGCATGCATAAGACCATATGGATCATCTAAAGAAAGTATTTGATAGATGTAAGGAATTTGGGGTTTCTTTGAACCCTAAATAAATGTATTTTTGTTGTCCATGAACATAAATTTCTAGGACATATCATTTTGATGGAAACTTTCAATTGACCTAGAGAGAATACGTGTTATTCTGGCACTTTCTCTTCCAAGCCATAAAAAGGGTCTCCAAATTTTCTTGGGGACTATCAATTTTGTAAGGAGGTTTATACCTCAATTTGCCACTTTGGCCAAGCCACTCACAACTATGTTGAAAAATAATATACCATTCAGTTGGAATAAGAAAGGTAAGAGTAGTTTTGAAGCCATCAAAAAAATTATTTCCTAGGCCCCCACATTGGTCAAATCTGATTACAAAAAGAATTCATCCTCTATGCCTTTGCATGATTGGAAAGTATCTCCAGGATTCTCACTCAAGAGAATTATGATCAGATGGAACAATCGGTTTCCTTCTTTATCTAATCCCTCAAATATTACGAACTCAAGTGCTCCTTCATAGAAAAGAAAGACTTTTTTGTTATTAGAGGATTAAAAAATTCAAGCATATGTTATCTAACAACAAGATCCATTTGATGGTATCACATCTAGCAATTAAATATTTTAATTGAATAAATACATAAAAACAAAAGGGTTGGATGGATTATGAAGTTCATGGTGTATGATGTCCACATAAAAGTAACCAAGCTGGTCGGAGGAAAAGGGCAAGGTGTCAACATCTCACTTCGACTTAGAAGTGAAAGAAGAGCGTGATAGTGTGCTACACAATCATCATCAAGAAGATACTTGTGCTCCTTTTGATTAGATGATTAACATGAAGATGTTTATGTAATTAGGTGAGTATCTTCCCAATCTAAACATAACCCAAAGGTGGATATTTAAGCTCTAGTCCATCCCTTACTTCCACATATATAATATACTCTTTCAAAGGGATTTAAATGGAGTTCTTCTTAGGTGTATAAGCCCAAATCAAGTTGGTAAACTACTAGAAGAATTTCATAATGGGTTGTCGAGAGGTCATTACTCAACAAGGACAACTGCCACAAAAATCATGAGGGCTGGTTACTATTGGCCCAACCTATTCAAGGATGCCCACATATGGGTAAGAAAATGTAAGGAATGTGCCCTTTTCATAGGGAAGCAAAGGTTAACTATTGTTCCTTTCATCTAATCCAGACATACCAACATTTTGTGCAATGGGGCTCAAATACTTTATTGGAATGATAAATCCTTCATCTAGTGATGGTCATAGATGGGTACTAACTACAATTGATTACTTCACCCGATGGATGAGGTGGTGGTATTAAAGGAACGAAATGAGAAATTCATTTTGGATTTTCTTAAAGGTATTATGATAAGATTTGGTGTGCCATTCACTGTCATTTCAGATAATGCCAAGGCATTTATAGGCATGAAACTTAGTGAATGGGCCATGAAAAATGGTGTCTATTTAAAAACTTTCATCAAATTATTACCCACATGATAATATTTATGTTGATTCCAACAACAAGAATCGATCTGATTATCAAGAGGACAATGGCAAGTAACTCGGTGAACTTAGCACACATAACTCAAGACTGCTCTTTGGGAAGATAGGATTACTCCAAAAAGGGCCATTGGAAATTCTCCCTTTATGTATTGATGTATGGGAAGGAAGAAAAAACTTCCCTTTTCTTTAGAGTTACCATCTCTGGAGCTAGCACACCAAATTGAAATGATTAAAATGATCCTATGATAGTGTGGTTTTTTTGAACTTATGGAATTGGAAGAGAAATGAAATCAAGCAATGAAGACTCTTGAGCTGCATCAAGCTCAAATGAAAAGGACCTTTGACAAAAAATCAGTTGTTAGGTATTTCCAAGAGGGAGACCTAGTTCTTAAATGGGATGCGAGATAGGGCTAAGCCTAGGACATGCATGCAAAGTTTGATGCCCTTTAGAGTGGTCTGTACTTGATCACTAGTTGCAAAGAGGCAAATTCATCTTGTCTTTCTAGACTCAATGGATAATCATTGCCTATCCCGATAATGGGATACACCTCAAAGCTTTCTATTGAGGTATTTTCACCTTGTACAATAGTAGTCTAGTTTCCCTTCCTCTAAATGCCTCTACACATTGTCTTTCCTATTTTTTTCCTTCTTGTTTTGCTTAGTTTTCTTTTTCTTTTCTAGTTTTCTTTCGGTTATGTATATTCTTGAGGATAATTCACCCTTGTGCCCAATGGATTTATTAAGGATACTGGAATGATGCTTAGTAGGAAAGAATTCCCTAGAGGTCACCAAAAATGTTAACTTTTT
Source organism: Taxus wallichiana var. yunnanensis (assembly GCA_018340775.1). Taxonomy (NCBI): domain Eukaryota; kingdom Viridiplantae; phylum Streptophyta; class Pinopsida; order Cupressales; family Taxaceae; genus Taxus; species Taxus wallichiana. The sequence continues at coordinate 220,946,783 of CM031243.1, read as the reverse complement.
AAGTTCCTCTTGCCAATTTGCCTTCTTTTTGAAAATTTCCTTGTAAAACAATATATTTTATCAAGTGTTATTTTTTGAGAAAATTGCCTATGTACTATTTTTTTTATGCATTTTGAATTTCAAGTTTCAGGAATCAATGTGCACATTGCATGCAAATTACTTCTCAAAATGTGAATCCTGAAATACATAGGAAATTAGACCAAATCGGAAGTCGAAACTTGACTTGCAATTTGCATAAAATTGTAAATCAAACCCCGACTCCCGACATCCAAGTACATTTCAGTTTGAACCCAACTTGCAATTTACATGCAAATTGCAAGTCGGGTCCTAAAACCTGAATTTGGACAACACAAGACCTTTTATGTTTCGAACCCGGATTTGCAATTTGCATACAAATTACAACTCGAGTTTCAAAACTTGAAATACAAAGAAACTTAGACCATTTTGGATTTTGGGTTTGATATTGCAAATTACATGAAATATACACATTGACTTCAGAAACCCAAAACCGAACATCCAATCAACATATTAAATGTCACCTACCCACATGTGTCACATATGTGGTAATTAATTCATCCTTTTCTATTTAAGGTTGATTTTTCACATGTCATTTTCACCTAACATTTTGTACTCTGGCCTACTGATGCCTCCTTGACCTCTGACTGTACCTCTTGCATGGATTTTTGAGAAATTTTCGTCATTTATTCTTCAACCCACTTGATATTTTGGTTATTTTTATTTTTATTTGTTTTACAAGGTTTTTGGCCTGTTATTTTAAGTATTCCTTTTCATCTTTTACGTGGCATTATAGGTGCTCTTGTTGTTTTCACTTTTGTTTCATTTCTAGGGTTTTCCCATGTGTCTTTCGATTAACTTATCCTTTTCCCTTCCTCCTTCACTTATTGTGTTTTTGATGAATATTAGGCTTCAAAACCTCAATTAATTAAGAAACAAAGGAGGATTTATCATAAATTTTCAAATCAAAGTATCGATCGATTTGCAGTAGAATGGCTTTCACTCCCGCCACGAAACTTCAAGTCGAGACTGCAAGGTTACTGAAATAAGACCCAACTTCCTCCATCGAGGTCGGGTGGTTGCAAAGCACATAACAACTTCCACTCATAAATGTTAGGCATGAAAACATGGAAAGCGAGAAACCAAGTTTTGATAGTTCATTCCAAGGGTTCTTTGTTGTGATTCAAGGGTTGAATTTTTCCCTCAACTTCGTAGAGCTTTGTGAGTTTTTTAGATACCCTTCCCAAGGAAAATGTTTGAATCATCATCTAAGGGAAAAGGTAGAATTAATTATAGCTTCCATTTGGTTTCTCCCCCTTCTAGAATCACATCGACATTAACAACATTAGAGATACTAACCTCAGACACATTAATTTTCTGTAGTTTTGGGATAGGGTTAGAGCTCCATCCCAAAACACTCTGATGAAAAGTATATATGATAGTGGTCTTTCCTTAGCTACCATTTTTGCACCATTAATACAATGTCCAAAAAAATTAACAATTCTACACACATTATGATAGAGACTTAAATAGCAGTAGAAACCATGATGGAATACTTGTAATCAGACTAAATACTTATTACTTTAAGGATTTTTTAAAGTTTCCTGATGTTGAGGAATACGCCTCAATCTCTCCAAGATCTTCTCTTAAGCATTGCAAAACAAATTCTAAAAATTATGTCAAGGTTCTTAACAAAATATAATTAGAAAATCCCAATCCTTTAATGACCAAAGTTCCAAAGACTATTCCCCACTCATATTTTATTCACAAAGTAAATGACATTATCACATTATTGAGTAGACTTACAAAACTCCCATCTTCAAAGGATTTCAGAGTGGATGTACTTGTATATCTCTAATTATTTTTAATAGTTCTAATTTCATTCAATGGGTGAAGCAATCAGTGACACCATACATGCTCGGATGTTATACGTCCTAATTTTTGTCAAATTTTATATGACTTCTTATCTCGTGTATGTTATTGTCACTAGAGAACAAGAAATTCATCATAGATTTATGACTTCTAACCTTAACTCATGATGAAGGTAGGATCAATTCATTTTAAGAGAGTCAATGATGCCTTCTTCTCTACCATCTTGTGTGTCTTTGATAAGGAGCTTTATAATCGAATGGTATCGTATAAAGCTTGGAATGTGGTGTGTATTTGGGGTTATATTTTCCTAAAATTCCCAAAGTTCACATATCTCAAGGTGGGATGATTTTTAGGTGTTCCCATCAAATTTCCAAGTTGTCCCACAAATAAGTGGGTTTTGATGGAATTAGTTTGACAACTTCTTCACCTACACAAAATTCAGCACAAGAGGCATAAAACTAGAGGTCCATTTCCAATAACCTTGGGTCGATAAACTTGTGCATACTTGTATAAAGAGAAGAATTTTAAAGGTAAGATACGGTGAATGACATTGAAAACCTATGACTCACGATTTAGCTTTGATTATTGTGGCGTGGTCAGTGGAAGCAAACCAACTAGTGTTCACATACCACAGTTGGAGAATATCTAGATAAATTGTAGAGATGAAATCGTAGTACGAGAAAGAGACTATCAAAGGTTGACTCTTGAGGAAGTGGTAAAATATGGAATTACAGGTGTTCTTGAGGGCCTTCAAGATGATGGAAAGGTCTTGGAACCTTTTTATGATCAAAAAATGTGAAGTGCCAACCATTACTAATGATCAATTGGTCACTTCAGGAGTGCACCAATTCTAGGGAGCATGTAACCCATATTCTCAATCGGACCCACCAATGGTTGATATCATTGGGAATTACACCAAAATTTCATAGAATCTCCCTATTGCGAAAAGCACGGGTACAACTAGTAGTTTCCCACCCTACTTCTTCAAAAGGAAGGAAACCCACTCCCAAGCCTCAAAAATCACTATTGTCTACAGAGGGATATGGTTCTTCTTCTAAGGTTCCTTCCATAGAAGTTGTTTATTCCAAGGTTCCTTACATATAAGTTATTGATCTTAGTGCTTCCCCACCACACATAACTCAAGTGTTGCAGTCACCTTCTTCACCTCCTCTCCCTTCTTCCCCATTTTTATCTCCTCCATATCCTCCACCTCTCACTCTCCCATTCCTCACATCTTCCATTTCTTCTCTTCCTATTTCTCATACTCCCATCATCTTGTCTCCTATTATGGCCTAGGAATTTCTTCTCTTCCCTCTCTCTCATTCGGGGATGTTTTGGCTTGGAGTTCCCCTCTAGTAACTCCCCTTCCTCAATAGTTCCTTCCTACTTCTTCCACCACCCTTTCTATTTCATCCATTCTCGTGCCAATCCTTTCCACCCCTTCTTCACTTGTCACCACTTCATTGCCACTGGTGATTACTATAACAACTACCCTTTCATCACCCATCCAGTTGAATACCATGATGACAAAGGTGCCTATTACATCCCCGAGTAGTTGGTCTCTTCTTCTACTACCCCTACATGGCTAAGTAGACAAACCCCAAAGTAAAAGAAGAAGATACCTATCAAAGATGATATTGATCTCAATATCTTAGATTTGACTCTCTGGTGCCAAGTAAAGAGGCCAAGGGTTGTTTCTCACATTTTGTTTGATCAAACAGGGGAAAGATTTGTTGAAATAACAAACCCAACTATTGGTAAGACAAAATAATATATCACTGCAATATACTATCAGATTCTTAGGTTTTCTCTGGGAATGCTATGCATGAGGGTGCTAAACAAGATGTCTAAGTTTCTCTTGGAAACCTCCTAGACAAATTTGATAAAGATAATATCACTCAGGATGAGCTGAAGAATAAAGTGGAATAGTTGACATCCATCCTTCATAAGATCATGCAAACAACTTCTTCACTGCTCTCGCGATATCCACAAGTTTTGATGTAATTTTCTTCTCCACAGTTGAGAATATTGGAAAACAAGGTCAAGCATTTGGGGATTGGATTCAAATCCATATCCAAGAAGGAGGAGGTTCATAAGGATGATGTCATTATGTATAACGTTCTTAAATTGGAGAAGGACATGGTTACTAAGATGTATCATATTCTCAGATAGGAATGTGAAAATCTAGAACTCAAATTGGAGGTATGGAAGGAAGTTTAAGGTGTCAAATATGATCTACTCTTAAGAGAAGGGATCATTGATGATTCTTCAAAATGTTCGAGTATAACAAAGCCATGGAAATCTATGTCTAGATGCTTCAGAGGCAATGTCAAAATTGGCTCAGGCCGAGAAGTGAGAGCATTGATGGCCTCCATGATATCGCATATGAGTTTGAAAATATTCATTGCAGGTTCCTAAATGAATAACTTGATGTATTTCTAGCAAATCAAATCATTACAAGTTTTAAGAGTCTAGTTGAAGAGGACACTGATGTAACTAAATCTTTCATCTGAAATCCATCAATAAGCTAGTGGCCTATCAAAACATCTTGAGCTAACTCAAAAATATTGTAAATCGAACCAAGATGTTTCTGGAAATTTGAATCGAATAGTTGAACATGTCTTTTCCTAAATCACTATGCATGTGGACTAGATGATAATGATATACAAGAAATCATCAAATGATTTCTTAATTATTTGTAAACATGGGATGGAGAATAAATAGAGAAACCGATGGTGATCGGGCAAAGGGCAGTGTCGGTCCTAGCTAATTCTTTGTTTTCATTTTCACATAGTCTCAAATTATGGTGCACTATTCAAGTTACAGAGTTTGACTAGATTAAAGTTGCATTACCACTTGGCTATTTTTGTGGGAGACTGTTTCTCAAATATTAATGCATCCTATTTTTAGTATGTAACAATTAAGAAGAGTGGCTATAATTTCTCAACCTTCTTAATCTATAAATAGGAGGATGCATTATGAAGAAAATGACTTTTTGATCATTTTTATAAGGAGGATCTGCCATTTTGAGTACTTATATACAGGATTTAGCCTCAATACTATATACATAACTGATATTTTGCCTTCTTTCACTTCAATGTGTTGTGTATTTCAGTGGTTCATTCTATACTTGTGAATGTTTCTTTCCTAGTATGTGGTGATCTATTTTACCTTCACATTAAGCTATCTATTCCTTAACAAAATTGCAAGTTGTGATTAATGAGACTTATTTGTTATAGTTGTGGAATAAAGTAAATCCCTTATGTTATTATTAAGTTTTACTTTCATAAAGGTTCTTTGTTAAAGAAAAGGAATAGAAAGTTGTGCATATCATTATTATTCTATTAAGTATTTTGTGCTTATGGAAGCTAATCTTTAGTTCCTTAAGCTATTGGTGAATCACCATTTTTCCAATTATTCACAATTAATTCCCTCCCTTTTTCCTCAAAATTTAGATAGTATAGTTTATGTTGGGGTTAGCACACTGGTTGTACAGATAATATATCATATCTAAACATGCATGCAAATAAAAGCGGATATTCTACCGAATGAATATATAAAACAAGAGATATAAATCAACACCAAATTTAACGTGGTTCACCCAATGTGGGCTACATCCACCAAGAAACAATCCAATATATTATCCAAAGCTTTGAAAAGATATACAATTGAAGATTTACAATCTTCCACACCTCTCAGATGTATAGTACTTTCTTTCACTCAAGCTTTTGCTTCTTCTCCAAGAATTCTCTCTCTCAAAATTATTCTCACAATAATCATCAACTTTTGCAAGTTCTTCTTAATTCTTAATTATAAACCCTAGCTTTCATGCTTATATAGGCATATACAAACTTAGGGCACTTAGCCATGTAATTACAATCAATAGATCTACTTTAATACTAAAAATAGATCTAATTCCCGAGAGTTAAATAAAACACTCCCACAGGTGGTGTAACCGATATCGGTTCTCCTCCTTGCTGCCGATGTCGGTCACAGGTGACCAATGTCAATCCCTCCATAACTATTTTTGGTTACTATTTTTTCTAGCATTACATGCTAATTTAAAGTAATTGAGCTCCACAACTCAACAATCTCCCACTTGGAGATTAATTACTACACCATACCTATATAGCATCATTCTTGGATCCTTCCTTAGATTTTTTTCTTCTTCTTCAAGTCTTAAACTCGTAGACCAACATAATTAGAGTGTATATCACACTTCTCCTTTGTTAATGGCTTCGTTAGCATATCCGTAGGGTTCTCACTCGTATGAATCTTTTCTAGATTCAACACCCATCCTCCAATACCTGTCATATGAAGTGATACCTCAACTGAATGTGTTTTGTTCTTGAATGAAACACTGAGTTCTTTTCCAAATGAATTACACTCACTATCACCTTTGAATAATTTTTCAATCATCTTTCTCCTTTACGAAATCTTCCATGAACCTACTCATCTATATCATATCATTGCTAGCCTCTCTGTAGTTGCAACATATTTTTCCACTATAGTAGACAAAGCCACAACCTTCTGTAATCTTGAAATCTAGCTAAATTTTGTCCCACCTACTATGAAAATATATCTAGTAGTGCTCCTTCTACCATCTAGATCTCCAACCATATTTTAATCAACATAGCCACATAATGAAATATCCAAACCTCCATAGCATAACTACATGCTAGATGTCCCTTTTAAATACCTGAGTATCCATTGGACTACTTTCCAATGCTCTTTACCTGGATTGGCCATATATCTACTCACAACTCCCACACATGTGCAATGTCTAGTCTAATACAAACCATAGCATACATGAGACTCCCAACTGCTGAAGCATATGGCACTCATATCATGTATTTGACCTCCTCATGTGATGAAGGACACTGATATTTTCTCAATTTGAAGTGTCTAGCCATAGGTTTACTAACGTGTTTTGCATTCTGCATCTCAAACCTTTCTAACACCCTGTAGATATAATCCTCCTGAGAAAAATATAATTTCTTGTTCTTCCTGTCTCTATGTATTTGCTTGCATCCCAAGGTTTCTTTTTACAGCTTCAAAATCCTTCATAGCAAGTGTGTGAGCTAACTTTCCCTTAAGCTCACCAATGTCCTGCATACTAGATTTTACAATAAGCATATCATCCACATACAGTAACAAAATAATATAGCTCCCATTTTCAAGCTTCTTGAAATAAACACAATGGTCATATTCAGATCTCAAGTAACCATGCTCATGTATAAAACTATCAAACCTCATGTACCATTTTCTTGGAGCTTGCTTGAGCCCATATAGGCTCTTTTTCAACCTACACACTAATTTCTCATTACCCTTGACTTCATACCCAAGAGGTTGCATATAAATCTCTTCCTCCAAATTACCATGAAGGAAAGTCATATTCACATCAAGTTGCTCTATATGTAAATCCTCTCTGCAACTAAACTCAATACAGTATGAATAGAAGTCATCTTTACAACAGAGAAAATATTTCACCAAAGTCAATACCTATTTTCTATGTAAATCCCTTTACTATAAGTCTTTCCTTGTACCTTTTATGTCCACCCTCTTCTTCCTTGATCCTGTAAACCCACTTGTTCTCAGTGTGTCCTCTTACTGCTGCAACTTAACCAAATCCCAAGTCTGGTTCTATTCCAAGGAGTCCATCTCCTCATCCATGTCATGCTTCCACTACACATGGGTCTCATCTTGCATAACTTCTTCAAAACTCTCTGGTTTACCATTATCAGTCAATAATAAATAAAATAGAGAAGGTGTAAATATTTATGTAGGTTTACTTACCCTTTGTGACCTTCTCACAAAGATTTTGGAGTACCGAGGCTCATTCTAGACCTCCTGGACATTTGTATCCAAATTTATCAGTGACTAACACCAGTCACCTATAACCGACATCGGTTCTACTAACCGATGTCGGTTATGCTCTTCGTAAATGATACTAGTTCTTCCGACCGATGTCGGTCATGGGTTAATCGACATTAATTACTGTGTAACCCTGTCGGTATTACTTTTGAATCTGAGAGTTCATTTTCATTCACAAACTTCTCAATTGGTTCATCCTTGGGTACCAAAATTTGATCCCTGTACATTCTCTTTTCATTCCATTCAATATCACGACTCCTAATAATTTTAGAATTCTCTAAATCCCAAAAACAAATATGAAATCACCATATCCATAACCAATAAAAGTGCATCTCTTGGATTTTGCATCCAAATTTTTCATATTTTCCTTATCAATATGCACAAAAGCTTCTGAACCAAAAAATTTGAGAAAAGAAAGATCTACCTCTTTTTCGGTCCAAGATTCCTCTGGTTTTCCTCCATCTAGTAAACTTGAAGGCCCGTGGTTAATAAAATAAACTGTTGTATCAACTACTTCTACCCAAAAATGCAAGGGCAATCCAGAATGTATCCTCATACTTATAGCATGTTCCATGATTGTCTTATTTATTCTCTCTCAAACATCATTCTCCTATGGTGCTCTTGGAATTATTCTTTCTCTACATATCTCATTCATCAAACAATAATCATTGAAATCCTTGCTATAATATTCACCACCATTGTCAGATCTAAGACACTTTAACTTTGAATTTGATTCATTCTCAGTGAGGGTTTTCCATCTTTTAAAAGTCTTAAAAACATTAGATTTATGTTTAATACAATAAACTCATACCTTTCTTATAGCATCATCAATGAAAGTAACATAATATTGGGATCCTCCATGAGAAGCTACCTAAGCTAGTCCTCACACATCTGAGTGTACAAGCTCCAATTTCTGCTCCTTCTTAGTTGCCCCAACTTTGAGAAATTTCACTCTCTTTTGCTTTCCAAAGACATAATGCTCACAAATTAAGATCTAAATCTTTCAAATCCGATAACTTATGCTTAGCCTTTAAGATCTATATTTCTTTTTGACTCATATGGCCTAACCGATTATGCCACATGCATGCATCTAAATCTAAAGTAAATAATACAAAAAAAGAATTAGTAACACATGTAGATGAATATAATGTTCCTACCCTCTTACCTCTTGCCACAACAAAAGCACCCTTGGTGACTTTCCAAGAGTTTCATGTAAATGTAACCATGTAACCAAATTCACCTAGTTTCCCTAGAAAAATAAGATTCCTCTTGAGGTTTGGCACATGCCTCACATCTTTTAATACCCATGTATTTTCATTCTGTAATTTTAGATGAACTTCCCCTTTACTAGTAATACTACAAGGTTCATCATCACCCAAATAAACATGTCCAAAATTTCCCAGGAACATAATTTCTGAAATAACCCTTATTAGGGGTTACATGGAAAGAAGCTCCTGAATCTAAAACCCATGATTCAATTCTATTATCTAAAGAAATAATAAGAACATCTTACATTACCTCTGTTGCAGCAATATTTGCTTCTTTACCTTTGTCTAGTTGTTGGTTCTCTTTATCCTTTGACCAACAATATTTCTTTGCATGTCCTTTCTTTCCACATTTCCAACAAGTAATTCCCTTACCTCTGGATTTAGATCTTCTATCCCTTGACTTTGATTTCCCATTACTCTTACTCTTGGATCTCTCCTTCTTCCTACCCCTACTTTCTACATTCAAAGCATTCCCAGATGACGATTCCTCTGTACTCTTCCTGTGAATTTATTCATTCAAGATTATACTAACCACATCATCAAACTTCAAAATATTATTAGCAGATGATGTATTACTAACATCCATTACCAAGTTATCCCAACTATTAGGAAAAGAACATAAGAATAAAAGTGCTTTCACTTCATCATCAAATGGTATATCAACCGATTTTAATTGATTTATAATAGATTTGAAATCATTCAAATGACTAGATGCAGATCCACCTTCATACATCTTAGAACTAAATAGTTTCTTCATTAAATAAACTTTATTTGAAGCACTAGGTTTTTCATATAAATTAGCAAGAGATTTCATTAACTCTACCATAGAAGTTACTTCTGTAATATTGGAAGCCACGGATGTTTCCAGTGCTCAATATTATAGATCCCAAAGCCTTTCATCAAGAATCATCCATTATTCATCGGTCATCTTCGTAGGTCTAGAATTCTCATCCAACGGTAAATACAAATCTCTTTGATACAGATAATCCTCAATCTGCATCTTCCATAATTGATAATTTCGGTCGTCAAACTTCTCTACCTTGTATTTGTTTTCTTTTTCCATTATTGTAGCTCCCACTCAATCAGAAAACCCTCTATGAATAAATATGTCAACACGCAAAACCCTTAAAAATATCTCGATACCAATTGTTGGTTCTAGCACACCAGTTGTATAGATAATATATTAGATCTAAGCATACATGCAAATAAAAGTGAATATTCTACCAAAAAGAATATACAAAACAAGAGATATAAATCAACACACTATTTAACGTGGTTCACCCAATGTGGGCTACATCCACCAAGAAACAAGCCAATCTATTATCCAAAGCTTTGATAAGATATACAATTAAATATTTACAATCTTCCACACCTCTTAGATGTATAGTACTTTCTTTCTCTCAAGCTTTTGCTTCTTCTCCAAGAATTCTCTCTCTCACAATTATTCTCACAATAATCATCAAATTTTGCAAGTTCTTCTTAATTCTTACTTCTAAACCCTAGCTTTCATGCTTATATAGGCGTATACAAACTTAGGGCACTTAGCCATGCAATTACAATCAATAGATCTACTTTAATACTAAAAATAGATCTAATTCCCGAGAGTTAAATAAAACACTCCCGCACAGGTAACCGAATTCCGGTTAGCCCTAACCAATATTGTTTCCTCCTTTCTTGACCAATTTCGGTCATAGGTGACCGATGTCAGTCCCTCCATAGCCGATGTCAGTTCATCTTTTTTCCAGCAAGTTTCATATTGCATGTTAATTCGAAGTAATTGAGCTCCACAACTCAATAGTTTATTTCAGCACTTGTAGGTTTTGCAGTGTAATCTTATATTAGATACACATAGTTTAGAAGTTAGCCTTCTCTAGAGGTTCATCCCAAGGAACAAGGGTCCCACACCTTGGGGATGTTCCCATGTTGTACTTGATCATCTAACGATTCCACAGGTGTGCGATTCAAGTGACAAAAACACCCAAGATGAAAGTTATTTTCAAAAAACCCTAATATTCTTCAATTTTTAATAAAAAGATGTTATTGACATCAACTGATCCTAATAAAATGAATTTTTATTCACTTTATTTTTGTGAATACAATTGCGTGAATTTTTATTCACATCTTACATGTGTCACCACTGCATTTTTCCCGAACATTTTCATATGCTCTTAATTTTCTTGTATTTCATGTATCACAATGTATATCATGTTTATGTGTATATCACAAGGAATCTTGATATTCTATATCATGGTGTTCCCTCTTATATGCTAGTTTTTCCCCCTCATCTTGCATATATCATAGCTTTTCTCTTGTATATGCACATATTACAAGGGCATCATAATCCTCTCTATCATGTTGTTTTTTATCCTATGCTCTTTGTTTTACTTATAAATTGTATGTATGAGTCACTCCTCAATGCATATTACAACATGGTCATCATGATCTCTCATATCATGGTGTATCATATCATATGCTACATTAAATTAAAGATGCTTAAATAAAGTATAGCTCTTCGTGTAAGCTTATTAGCTAGTTTTTCTGCATCTCTCTTCCCCCTCTAACTTTTCCACTTCCAATTTCCCATGAACCTAATATCACCATCTTTCATCCCTTTCAACTTGGGAATCATACTTGACCATCCTTAAAAGATGTGAATCCTACTTGAGGATACTCCTTAAGTTAGGTTGGTTATCCAACAACACCTCATCCACCACCATGGCCAACATTTCCTTTGTACATTCCTCCTCCCTAATCATTTATCCCAACCATCCATCTAGCCACAACCTTCTCTTCATAATTATTAATCACATCCCACCCCACCAATTCCCCTTCTTCCATTAGACACTCCATCCTCATATCCACCCTTCTCTCACCATCCTATTTTTCATTACCATTGTCTCTTTGTCTAGAATTATATTAGGAATCTTATTTGAGGGTAACCCCTTGTACTTTAAGCCTCTCTTGTTGCACATCCTTCTTCACCGTTATATCAGTTACATTAACAATAACACCAACAAAAACATCACCCCATCATGATTACTCATTTTGGGAATCTTATTTGATCACCCATGCAGCATGGGAATCTTACTTGAGGTCACCCCTTGAACTAAGTAGGTTACTTGATGCATATCTTTCTCCATCCACACATTCCTCACTCCATTTAATGGAAACTCCACCATGATCCTCCCGTCTAACCATATCCATTATCTCAACTTGCATCCCATCATCTCCTCACCTCTTTTCTCATTATTATTCATCTATCAACTTAAGAATCCTACTTGATCACCCATGTAACATGGGAATCTTACTTGAGATCACTCCTCAAGCTCAACCTTCCCTACTACATACTTTCCCCATCCTTACACCCCCACAAACTATTTTTCCCACCCTTACTCATAATCATCTCCTCCAACCAACCTTTGACCGACCACTGCCATCCCCTCATATTATCACATCCTCCATTATCATATTTAATCTCTCAGCTTGGAAATCTTACTTAATCACTCCCACAACATGACAATCATAATTAAGGGATCCCCTTGAGAATAACTTGTTGTTATGCACTCCCCCTCCACCACCCTTTCCTCCCCTAATTTGACCTTCCCTTCCTCATCATCTCCTCCAACCAACCCTTAAGTACCCAACATCATCTCACCACCTCCTTTCTCATAATAATTCATTTCTTATCTTGGGAATATTATTTGATTACCCACGCAATATGGGAATCTTATATGAAGTCACCCTTTAAGTTTCCATTTTACATATCTTCCCCCTCCACAGATCCTACATCTATTTTTCCCATCCTTCCTCATAATCATATCCTCCAACCAACCTTTACATTACCACCAACATCTTGTCCTCTTATCACATCCTTCAACATCACCATCCTCGGCTTGATAATCCTAGTTAATCACTCCCGCAACATGGCAATCTTACTTAAGGATTCTCCTTGAGAAAAGCTTGTCATTATGTACTTCTCCTTATATCACCCTTTCCTCTCCTAATATGATAGCTCCTTCTTCCTAATCTCCCCTCCCAACCAACCCTTCAGCCACCACCTACCTCCCATCATCATATCACATCTTATGTCTCCATTGATCATCTTGGAAAACTTACTTAATCACTCCTGACAGATGTGAATCTTGTTAGAGGAAAATCCTCGAGGTAAGACCACACTTTAAAATTTCTCTCACCATCACCACCATCCTTACTCATATTATTCCCTCCATCCATCTATCCTACCAAATCCTTCCTTACATAACACTCTCTCATCCTTCTTAATTTAACAAAATCTTAATATTAAATCTAAATTGCAGTGTCACAAATGATTAACAAATACTACAATACACATATATAAGCTAGTAAAATAGAAACCCTAAGTGTAATAAATAAGGAATAATGACCTCGCCGATATTTGCTAAATCCCAAAGTGTCTGATACCAGAAAACTGGTAAACAAAGATTAAAAAACTCTAGCAATGTCACACATAAAATTGTAGAGATGTCAAATGTGACTAGACTAGGATGCCTAGGCTAGTACTGCGATGCCTGGGTACTAGGATCCCTATATGGGTGCCAGAGTCTACTCAAGACCTTAAGAACTGATTTTTACAGGGCCACAAGGTTGTCGCTAATCTTTGCTTCCTATTGCTAGTATGTCTCACAGCTCCTATAGATGTCTCATGTAACCTATAAGACAATATCCACTTGTAAAACCCCAAAATGCATAAAATCCTAAAGAAATAATGTAAATGATGTTCGAGAATGTCTTCGACTGTCAAACAAGTGAACTTACAATCGAGTGTGGCACTACATCTCAGACCCAATGTATTTCTATGTGATTATGTGTGTAATAGTGTCCTTAGGTTGCCCTCATGCCAATGATGCAAAGATAGCGGGCTATGGCTAGATAGAATGCAAAATGTGTGGATGGAACAAAATAAACCCCTCCTATGTAGTGTATGTAGATATAAGAATCCCAAAGAATGTAGTCCCTTTGTATGTAGATAGCCCTTGATATTTGTTAGCCCTTAATAATGGTATGTATGATGTGTATATATAGGGATATCTTGTTTAAATTTCAACACTAGTAACATGACATGTCAACTAAGACCTCAGGATAAGGGTAAGATAACCAAAAATACTAACCACAAATGTCAAGATAAAAAGAAGCAATAAGCGGTGCTAGAGTGCCCATATCCAAACACAAGTGCATGGGAACTAGTTTCTAGGTCAGTGCTAGTGTCCTAGATAAAATGATGACAAATGTGAAAATATTGACCAATAGGGATCCCTGTGACTGACTAGAAAGGAGTGTGGGAGAGACAGATGTAGAAGAAGTGGTGGATATAAAAGAGAAATATAAAAAGTAGACAATGAAAATAAAAGGGGATGGACAGGAGGGATATGTTACTAGTGAATACTTTTATCGTTGAAGATCCATATATATAACATCATACTTACGGACATAGTAATGTAGTAGTAAGTGTATGATTTTATGTCTACATTTTCCACCCCTTTATGTCATTTGAATTAAACTCAAGTAGTGTAAAGGAAGTAAGGAACATACATGTGAGAAATTTGAAGAATCCGTGTTATAGAAGTACATAGAATTATATGTACCATGGTGAACCATTAATCGGCATGATGATCCATGTGGCGTAAATAGAAATAGCGAGTCATTACAAAGGAGCACTTTAGAGAGAATTGATGATTTTGATTACAAAGAATTTGAAGATTTTGATTTTTTTGTGAAGCTTACGATTTTGTATGTTGTTCGAATAGTTGAAGGATTTGGGCATCCTTACCGCTAGAGGAAGAGTGTTAGAGAGAGAGTTCTAGATTTACCCTACAACTATGACTACATCCTCAAGAGGTCCAACCGCTACAAATGATATAAAGACCCAATTTATTTCCATTTCAATCCAGTTCGATCCATGTATAGTTTTGTTTGAATGGCTTCCAAGTTAGGTCATCTGGAAGTGATAAAATTGTATCTCCCAAGTTAGGTCATCTGGGAGGAGTGATAGAATGTGCTTATTGTATTGATTAATGATAGAAATTTTACTAGATTGATTGATTTTAATTAAGTAGAATACTTATAGAGATATTTTTCATTTATTTCCCCATATTAGCCAATTAGGGGGGGTGAATTTGACGTGATTAGTAGAATATTCAGAGAAATTTGTGTTTGTTTCCCCCATCTTAGGTCATTAGGGGAAATCATTGTATTTGAATGATGAATAGATTTATTTGTTCCTTTCTTCGAATGGAATCAAAGTAAAAATTGTCATTGTGATGTGTCAAGATTTTTTATTAATCACGTAGAAACCTAAGAGGGATTGTTAGGTAATCCCGATCATATGACCCCCCTTTCAGTGAAAGGGAGAGGAGTAGTGATAACGAGTATTGAGCCGAAACTAAAGATGTAACGATGAAAAAGTGAGCCAACAATAAGGTATAACATGTTTATAAGATTGGTGAAACCTATGTGAGGGTAGAATATAGCATTATGAAATGTGTATGATGTGATAATAGAAGAAATTCTGAACCAAGTTCCATGAACGGGGATGAAAATGGAGTAGTAAAGCTCAATATATGAGTGAAACCATATGTTGTGTATTAGTTCAAAAGGTGAGCACAAATAATAACTATAGTATAGGAAAAATTGAAAGTTACTATATATAGTAGGAGTAAAAATTGAATAGTAACTTTATTTGAATTGCGATTGAGTTGGAAATTAAGCTTTGGACTTGCGAAGATGCCGTAGATTAGAGCAGCAAAGATGACTAGGTTCAAGAGGGTGGCAGAGTCATGTGATAACGCAGACGATCGATGAGCTAGTACGTATGAATATTTTTGGAAATTTTGATAAAAACATGTCTTGTTTATCAAATTTTTACAAAATTTGGGTGTTTGAATTTTTCGATGGTAGCGGCTAGGGCACATATGTCCTTCGAAAAACTAGTACTAAGTTCCAGCACTAGGGTCCTACCCCAAGGCACTAGAGTCCCGCTTTTAGGTGGTGTAGTCCCGGGAGATTTGATTATCTGTGTATTATGAAGTTTTGATTTTATGATGCATATATGTGGTTTTTAAATTTGGTTTTGGACTAATATGAGGTGTTAATGTCGATATTTTGGTTGTATTTGTGTTTTGAAGAAAGATATATATTCAAGGAAGTTCCATGGAGGTCGGCACTTGAGTGGGATGTTCTAGCATGTGCAAGTTGCGGCACATAATGAGATTAGGGAGGTGCCCCATAATATGTCCATGATTACAACATTATACAAGAGATGGTCTCGTAGATGCGTACAAATTTTGGTTTCCTACGGGAGAGCTTACCATAACCCTAGAGGATATGTATCACATATTGTGATTGATGATATTGGGGAGAGGGTACAGGTGATAGTAATGGAGGATGCTACGAGGCAGATGCAAAAATTTAGGAGGTATTTCACAGGGCCATGGGTACATATGGAGACCCATATTAGACCAGATGCCATTTTGAGATCAGGTGTTCCATGATTGTGGAATTTCATAAGATCATGATTGCTTCACAATCGATGATAGTAGAGGGTAGTGGTGAAGGCATATTGTATAAGATGCATTATATATATATATATATATATATATATCAACATATCAAGGAGCATGGTAAGAGGTTTACTTGGGTGAGATATGTATTGGCCCACTTATATAGGTACTTATACATGTTTTCACATGAGGATCATGGGGGTGGCCTTAGATCCACCACATTACTGCATGTATGGGCTTATGAACATATTGTTATATTGAGGTAGCTTGGTGAGCCATGCACAAAGTGGGCTAAACCAAATATATTTTTCCGAGATGGGTAGGCTTCCAAAGTAGGTGGATAGACACTACGACCTATAGAGACATGATAGATCCGATGGGGCCAAGGGTTGTGATATGGAGGCCATATAGAGAGTATGGGGGATAGGTTGAGGATGCATTTGAGTTGATATGTATTCATCATACTATGTGGTTGGACGATTTCTTTCCTAAGGTGGCTGAGCTATTTCAGGAAAAGTGAGTATTAAGGTAGTTTGGCATGGCTCAGGATGTGCCTTCGGAGCCAAATGTGTGGGTGAGGACTATTAGAGCACCAAGGTAGCCAGGAGCGAGACCAGGCCAAACAAGAGCACAACTAGTGCATATAAGTCCAGATGAAGTTGACACAACCATTGATATGGTAGATGTGGATGATGTGGATTGTACTTAGGCATATACTAATTAGTGGACACTCATAGGTGGTTTCTTTTGTTTCTGTGATGGTACATGTGGTGGGTTTTCTGCTAGAAAGAGGAGGATGAGAGGCTCATGCCCCTAATGGAGATGTTATGGTAGCAACGTGAGCCAAACATGAGCATGATTTGTTATTATTTGTGTTTGTTTGTTTCATTTTGTGTTATGGTATGCATAGTGAGGAATGTGTTTTTGTGTTGTTATAGGGGACGTGTATTGGAAGTTGATTATTGATACCTAGGTCCCTAAGTTGATGTGGAATGTACCTCTTGATGTTCTCCCGGGAGGTGGGTTATTAGAGTGAGTGGATGTGATTGTGAGTGAACATGCCCATTTTTTTGAGCTAGTGGTGATAGCAGGCGGATACTGTACTTATCTTATTGAGTGAGCGTGGCGAGGCATGAGTGGAGATGGAGTGAGAAAGAAACACCGTATGAGGTAGATCTTTGGCTCAGGATATATTTTCTAGCTTTGGGGATTTGTAGTGCCGATATTTAGTTTAGACAATAGAACTTGCTTTGGCACGAGTCATTTAGAGTGATATAGGAGTCGTGATCAATGACATAGATTGAGCAGAGAAGCATCTAGTTCTAGAGATCTCGCAATTGTATATAGTGATAGTGATGATGGTGTATGATGTATTGATTATACATTATATATGATGTATAAAGGCATGTGGGCTTTCCCCCGAGTGATTATATTTTTGAAACTATGATTTTGGCTTATATAGAGAGAGAAGGATGTTTTCGGTGTTATTGCATTGTGTTATTGATGCATAATGTGATGTTGATTTATGATTTTTATTTGTATTACGTAATAGATGATGATATATAAATTAATGATGATATATAGCATGTGATAGATAGATGTATGTGATAGAGATAACATGAATGAATCATAGTAGGATGATGGTAGTAAAATGATGTATGACTAAGTGTGGATTGAAAATAATGTATGGAGTCATGCTTAAATGTGATGAAGAGGTGGGGAAGAAGAGAGATGCCCCCAACATATGTGTAAGAAAATATAATGAGGTTTATTTATATAAGCCCCTTTAAAAATCAAGAATGAACCATAGAACAAGAGTGTGTCATTGGGAATGGTTTGATAGTGCACGCAAAAATATAGAACATGAAGAGCATCACGTAGATAGTGAGTGATGTGAGGTTATTATTTTATATCTCCTTAATAGTCATGTAATAACCTTAAGATCATGAGTGCATTGTTAGGAAATGAGGTGATAACACAAAATATCACCTACCAAAGACGGAGAGGTTGGTGAGGCACGATGGAAGCATGTGAAATAGTAGCATCCTGAACATAAGAACAAAAATAAAAATACAAAAATTAACAATAATGAATGGAGATGTGGTAGCAGGCAGAAACCAATGAGAATAAGTAGCATCGTGCGATGAATGAGATGGTGCAGTAGCGGATGAACTAAGTGGAGGGCACGAATGAAGAATGACATTAGGAGGTGAATGAGCAACGACATTAGAAGTAGGTGATGGAGACAAGTGCACTGAAGTGAAAACATGGTTATGCAGAATAAGAGAAAAATACCACTCATGAGAGCAAGGTCCAAAGGAAATGACACCTTGATCTATAAAACGTGCAATAATCAAGTCTTGTTCTAGATCAAGAACTCTATAGCATAAAAGTGTAAATGATTCACATGTATCATATTACAATTATTCTTTAAATGCAAGAATCAAGCCTCAATGGGAGATAAAAAAATCTAAATCAAGTGGCTAAAATAATAATTAATGCATGTAAGAATTGATGCGGAATACTTTGCTATGATTTAATAACAAACAAAATCATGCACACATGATCTAAACAATTCCCCAAAATCTACAACAATGGAAGTATAAACTAGAATAATCCAAATCAAGACAAAGTACACACACATAACACAACATGTACCGTGGTTCACCCAATGTGGGCTACATCCACCAAAGATAGAGATCTCATATATATAATACAACAAGAGTACAAACCAACTCTTCAATATAAGAGTACAATGCATCTCTCCAAGAGTATCTCCTCTCCTCCAGATCTCTAAACGGATCTCCATGAGTGCACTACAATTGTGCCTCCAAACACCACCAGTAGATCTCACATAACCAGGAACTACTACATCTCTAAACTGCTACCAAGTTCTCTGTGGATCTGCAAACAAGACCTCTCACATGGGTCTACCATATGTGTAACTATGATTGTGCACCAAGAAGTAAGTATGTCTCTCCATCACTACATAACTTTGTGCAAACATGAAGACAACCTCCTCTATAATATCTAGATCTACATGGATCAACAATATAATATGATCTCATGGATCTACAATACAAGACTAGATCTACATGGATCTATAATACAAGATCTCACCAACATGTGGATCTACAAGAAGAAACTCTATGTGCTTTGCATACTATGCAAGCTATTACAATGAGACAATAACTATACAAAGAAACTATAGTAGAAGACATTACCCTCTTCTCACCATTCAAATGTACCTATTATTTCTTTCTGTCTAACTCCTTTCCATGGAGAATTTGTCTTCATATAACATGTTCTTTCTTTCTCTTCTTCTTCTTCATCTTCATCCTCTCAATCTAGGAGAATCAAGGATCTAATTCAATCCTTCTCTTCATTCTCTTACTTATCCTCATACAATGCATGCATGCATATATATATCTTTTTGGGTAACTTAACTTTAATTTTACAATGAATAAATCATCTTTAAAATAATAGATGTATTCTAATTTTTGTCAAAAAACATAAATCTGTGTCACACATATAACCGTAAGCTAGTTACTTCTGATAGCGCTTGAGTTACTCTCTTAAACTAGTAACATGTAAAAGTAAGCTATTTGTGAAGAAATTCAACTCCATAATCCTAACAATCTCCCACTTGGAGATAAATTGTTGAACCTCTATACATGTACACTACATCACACCTCCTCTCTACACACTGTGTGAGACCGTCTATTCTTTCCTTCAACAATTCTCTCAAAAATAAAACCAAGAAGATCAAACCATCTTCTCAAACCAAGAAGATAAAAACATGACTTGCAAAGACACCTTGCAAGCTTACTACTTGATTCGTGATAACTGGCCTATCCATACATCAAGCTCCCATTGAATCATAACACCAAGCCTCTCATGCAACCAATCCATCATGACTAACACACCTGCAAGAGCTCCCACTCAAACTGAAGTATTGAGCTTCAACTGCAACCATAGCCATACCTGTAAAACCAACCATGTTCTCCATCCATATATCCATATCTCCATGCAACCACCAATGCAACTGTCCAAAGATAAGTCAAACTGGAATATGTGAAAGCAAAACAAGATCCTAGGTAAAAACAGCCCTGAATGAGTTCTACATGCAACAATGGGTGATCAATCCACAAACACCTGCATAACTCAAAGAAATCCAAACACTGCAATCTACAAATCCAACCTTGCATAAACAACTAGCATGTCTAAGACATTCATCTGTAGATAACATACCTATCAAGGAGTAACATAGTAATCAAGAGGAAATACAAACATCCCCTACTCATGCTCAAGGCATCTAAACCATTCTCATAAGCATCCATGTGCAAATCAAACATCTGCATCATCATAGACTCACAAAACTAAATCTATCCACATGTATAAACTCACCTATACATCCATCCATATCATCGGGCTCTCCAAAAGCACCAAGTCTCTCACCGACTAACTCCAAAGCAATATATGAATCATGTGCTCATCAATGTCAATAAAAAACAACCATGTTAAACCATGCAACTAATACCAAGTGCAAATACCAGCAAACATGTCATCAACATACTTTGCACAAACCAAACCAAGATGAAAGCAAAACAAGGGCACCATCTAAAAATGGTAAATAAACACTGATGTCAAACCTATGACCAAACCGACCATGGTTTCCCTAACCGACACCGGTCACTTCCTGACCGACCACGGTTACTAGATGACCGACCACGGTTAATCCTAACCGACACCGGTCTCTGTAACTATCATATTTTCTCTTTTAACCCTTAAAACTCTAAAAAATTGCTCTATCATCTTCACCCAGCTAAATCTAACCATCAACTGTAATCCCATAGGGATATCCAGGCACCACAAAATAAACCAAAAGTGACATCACAAAGCAATAAACTCAATATACCTACAAATCATGATCGCCTCCAAAACCAACTAGTGCCTCTAGCCACTCTGAATAGTAGCAATCTCCTCTCACTCTACATGTGCATCATGTATCCAATCCTGCAATGCCAACAACCATGGATTGCTCCCACTGAACACAAAATCCCTGCATTGCCTCTAACACCAAGCTCAAAAGCTAATATGTCAGTGAGAAATAAAACCAGATGAAAAAAATATAAAATGATTCCCTTCTTATCAAAGAATACTTCTACATCATAGAAGTTTGGACTTCTTGTGAAGTAGGTGAATCAACTTCTTTTCATCCTGTGTACTCAAAATCTTTCATTACTTGCAACTGTGTCTAACCATGACTTTTCATTGAGGATCTCATCCTTAGACTAGATATCCTTGTCCTCAAGATTCCACACAACCGGAAATAAAAGTCAAACAACACCAAAAACATGGTGTAAATCTATGCACACTATCCAAACATAATATCAGTTGCTCCAAATGAAAGAAATAAAACATGAACCATATAGAGATACCTGACCCAAAGTCTCACTGGACTAACCAAGCCAACTTTGTCCTCTTTCTGATCCAAACATTGAAGTGATCTACATTGTTCTACATGTATGCACTTTATGCAAGAAAACTGATCCACCAAAATAGGACACAAAACCATCCATGCCCTCTTCTACTGTAAGAAATCATGTACAAATTCATTGTCACGAGAGAGACCGACTAGGTTCGCTAACTAAATACAATTACCCTCTATGACCGATGTCTATTCTCTCGACCGAAATTGGTGCTCTTTGCTGAACCCGACACAATACCAAAAATTGGCATAGGTCACCAAATCATGTGCCTACTCTGACCAAAGATGATAGTTGTGTTGAGCCAATCATTTCAAGAAGCACCCAAATCTTGCACAAAAACTTAACAACAATAATACATGTAATAAAAATTGCACCAAGATGAAATACATCACCTTACCAGCACTAAGATAGTCAACCGTATCTTCAACTAAAGAACATGCTTCTCTGATGGAAACCTCATCTTCACGTTGTGCTACTATATTCTACCTCTCTAAGAATCCCATGCATCTAACTGCACCAAAGGATGCATAACTACTCCTTTATCTCATTCTCAGATCTAGATCTGCAATCCCAAACATACATGTGCAACCAAAATAATATAAGCATTGCAATACCAAGATAAAACCATACCTCAATAACTAAATCTACAATCTAACCAACATGCTTGTGCCTCTAAGAACTAGGGACACCTCAGAGAATCAAGATACATTCCATGCATCTTCTTAATTCTTTAGATATGTGATTTTTTGTTTAAAACTAGGTTACCCAGGAATCGACCAAGGTCACCTCACTAATCGACCACGGTTACCCTTTAACCAACCACGGTCACCTTGCCGACATTGGTTGCCACTTAATCGATGTTGGTCACTTTGTAATTTCTAGCAACCTTACTCTTCTAGCTCCCACTTGAGATTAAATCTCATGTGATCTTCACATCAAGCAAAACAAACCCTGCTCTCATACACCTATCAGTAAACCACTAACAATATACTAAAGCAAAACCTTGCTCTGAAATAACCAAGCTCTGATACCAGTTGTTGGGAATTCAAGACTGTAGAATAGTGTTATGATTTAATAACAAACAAAATCATACACACAGGATCTAAACAATTCCCAAAATCTATAGCAGTGGAAGTATAAACTAGAATAATCCAAATCAAGACAAAGTACACACACATAACATAGCATGTACTGTGGTTCACCCAATGTGGGCTACATCCACCAAAGATAGAGATCTCATATATATAATATAACAAGAGTACAAACCAACTCTTCAATACAATATTATAATGTATCTCTCTAAGATTATCTCCTCTCCTCCAGATCTCTAAACGGATCTCCATGAGTGCACTACAACTATGCCTCCAAACACCACCAATAGATCTCACATAACCAGGAACTACTACATCTCTAAACTACTACCAAGTTCTCTATGGATCTGCAAACAAGACCTCTCACATGGGTCTACCATATGTGCAACTATGATTGTGCACCAAGAAGTAAGTATGTCTCTCCATCACTGCATAACTTGTGCAAACATGAAGACAACCTCCTCTACAATATATCGATCTACATGGATCAACAATATAATATGATATCATGGATCTACAATACAAGACAAGATCTAAATGGATCTATAATACAAGATCTCACCAACATGTGGATCTAAAAGAAAATATATATGTTCTTTACATACTATGCAAGCTATTACAATGAGACAATAACTATACAAAGAAAATACAGTAGAATACTTTACCCTCTTCTCACCATTCAGATGTACATGTTATTTCCTTTTGTCCAGCTCCTTTCCATGGAGACTTTGTCTTCATGTAACCTGTTCTTTCTTTCTCTTCTTCTTCTTCATCTTCATCCTCTCAATCTAGGAGAATCAAGGATCTAATTCAATCCTTCTCTTAATTCTCTTACTTACCCTCATATAATGCATGCATGCATATATATCTATTTTGGGTAACTTAACTTTGCTTTTACAATCAATAAATCATCTTTAAAATAATAGATTTATTCTAATTTTCATCAAAAACAAAAACTGCGTCGCACAGGTAACCATCGCCAGGTTACTTCCTAACCAAATGTCGGTTCTGACAACCTAACCAGCGTCGATTCTTCATAGAACTAATAACATGTAAAAGCATGCTATTTGTGAAGCAATTCAAATCCACAATCCTAACACATTCTTTCATTGATGTAGGCTAGGCAAGCGATCATGAGTGGTTCTAGGACCATTATTAAGCATGAATATCCTAAGAAAAGCATCTTCCATGTCATAATATGTGCTAATAGACCTATAAGGTAAATGTGTATACCATTAGAGAGCATCATCGACAAGGATATGGTGAAAGGATTTGAGTAGTAATCGATCATTAGAATAGGAAGCCATATTTAGACAATAAATCTCGATATGTAAGTAAGGATTTCCTATTCCATTGAAACAAGTAAAATTAGGCCTGAAAAAATCCTTAGGAAAAGTTGAATTATGAATTTTCTTAGGAATAAGATTGTCATGAAGAGAATTGTTATCAATAAAGGCATAATAGGCTTTGCTTTCTAGAGTGAGAGATTGGACCTGATATTGAAATTAGCCAACATCATGCATGAGTGATAAGATATCATGTGATGGAATGGTAGGTGAATGAAGAGGCACATTGAGTGGTTGAACCTTTCCATTGTGAGTTATCATTGGAACTTGCGAAGGAATAGTTGATGTAGAAGGAGGTGCAAAAGATGGAGACTCAAGAGGAGTGTAAGGTGGAACCTTTAGTGAGACTATGAGAGGTGCGTTGATAGAAGGAATATAAATAGGTAGTGAAGAGCATGGAGGCTCGATAACAACGCTAGATGCGGACTCGGGAGTGATAATGAGAGGAGGAGAATCATCATGCATGACATTGGAAGCAATCTCAGAAGTAGAAGAAAACGGGTAGAAAATTCACATTCAGTAGTATGGAAAGAAGGAACATCTTGACTAATATGCTCATGATCAGAAATGGAATCTATGTCACTATCATCCAAATTTTTACAAGCAATCAATTATTCTAAACTATCATCAACATATAAAGAAGTAGAAGAGCTAACATGAGATACATCATTACAATCACTAGAAACATTATGAGATAAAGCATTAAATTCATCTTGACTATGAGTAGAAACAATATCATGTACATGTGCATTTACATTTTTAGAAATAGAATTGTTCATATCTATAGGAGAAAACATATCACCAAGAACATAATCTATAACATTAGCATATATGTCAACAAAAGAAGAATGATCTACAACGGCATGAGATCCTATGGAATAGCAAGGAGGGAATCTCACAAATTTTTTTCAAGTGTAACTAAATGAAGCCCATAGTCATTGGAAGTAGTAGAGGGAATTTGAGCTTGGTGAGCAAGGAGGTTGCTTTGAAATTCATTATCAGTTTGAGCATAGTGATAAAGAGAAATAAGCTCAGAAAAAATATCCTCTATTGAAAGAAAAATGGGCTAAGAGGGGGTTGAATCAATCCTTACAAATTCAATTTCAATTTCATATCACTCACATAAACCATTAATCAATTATCCATTCATTAATGTGTGCACAACAACATACAACATTCATTCAATAAACCATGAGCAAGAGAAGCAACACCATAACAAAATATGTAAGTGGGAAACCCTTAAGGGGAAGAAAACCCACTGAAATTTTTTTTGATATTACACACAACAAAGACTCAAGTGAATATTACACATCACAAGATATTTCTTTAGTGAGGCACCAACCCCACAAGGAGCACCAACCCCTAAACCCTTATTGATATTACACACAACAAGAGACTTGCATGAATATGACACATCACACAAGATTTTGATGAGAACATAAATGATAAATTTCTGCAACAACTCATTTGATTGTGACCACAAGATTCAGCTCCAATCACCTTCCAACCCTTGCTTAAACCTTAGGTCTTCAAATATGCACAAACTAGCACTTTATTCACTTCTCAAAGCTTCACTCTCTTGCACACATGTTTTACATCAATATTCAAAATTTCACACACTTTATCAGCTCTCAAATAATTCTCACACACCTGCAAAAAATCTCACACCTAGGTCGCACTTCTTGCACACACTCCACTAGCTCCAAAAAGCACCCAAAACAATGCTTTTATAAGCTCCTTCTTAATTAAAATTCAAACTCAAAAATTTTCCTCCTTTTTCATGACCAATAAATCATAAAAACATCCCATATACTTTTCATAATAGCTACAAGTTACCCATATAGGTCGGCCTAGCAAAAACCCTTCTTCCATGCACCAAAAATCCTCAAAACCCATGCATTGGAATGCCAAAAATCTCCTAACACCAAAACTATTTTTATCCAAGCTCTAAAAATCACCACACATGTTTAAAATAACATTTAAACATCATCTATGGTTTAAATTTACATGAACCAATCAGATTTTTTTAATGGGCACAATAGCTTATTGCCTTCACAAAACACTTGTTTCTAACACCCTGTCTTCACCTTTTGGCTTCAAGATCACCCAAGAACACATAAAATATGGCATGTGATAACTTTATTTAAATTCCAAAATCTTTATAACACTTCTAAAAGATTTTATATCTCATGAAACATCCACTGGTTCAAACTACATCAACTTTTGCCTTCACCAAAACAAGTTTCCCAAAAATTAGTTTCCAAAAAGAAACTGGTTAGCACCCTAATAACACTTTAAAGAACCCAAAATGGATTCATTGGATGCACAATTCATCCATATTCATATTACAAGTGATATAAAGCATCACCTAATCCATCTCATGCTCCAACCAACTCAATCTTTCAACAAAAGTAGTTATGTCCTAGAAAGCCAAAAATATTCTTGTCCACAAACTGACCTAGAAACCATATCAAAACTCATCATCATGAGACAAAAATTATATCACTGGGAAAATATTGAATTATCTTTCTAACACAATTTTACTCAACTCCTAACTCCTCTTTTATCTCATTGCAATGTCCATTTTACTGAAGACTACTTCTAACTGCTCCAAAACTACCCTTTGACCACTCAACCTAAATGAAGCACACTTGACCATGAAACTTCATCACCATGACCTAAAACCTATTTTTACATCAATAAAAACTCACATACATCACACACTAGCCATTTATTTTGCAACTTCTTTGGATAACATTGTCCCAAAATAAACCTTTTCAAAAAATGGTCTATTTGAGTGGGGTCCACTCATCACCATAACCTATACCATACCTTTATGTAAATATGAAGGTTTCCTCTACATTTTCTAATCATCATCGATGCACTATGAATAAATTCTAGCCACTTAGGAAGAAAATCTCTCAAACCGCTTTCAAGCTAGGGTTTCAAACTCATAACAAGTTGTTTACCTTCTTAACATTCATTCATAAAAATGTGATGATGAAATGACCTCATTATTTTGTGAAACCTTATAGAATCAATGTATAAACATCCTTGAAATCCACAAGGTCCCATGAAAATCACACAATTCAAAGTGAGCACCAAAAAAACCAATTCGAGATGGAAATGTTCTTTTTCTTGACCATGTTTCACCAAAACTAACATATCATGCAAAATTCTCATCATGGAAACCTGAAATTTTTCCCATAGAAAAAGACACACCCTACTAACATATCCAATCATCATAATGTCATAAAAACCTCTCAATATTTCCAGCCACTGAGACTTGCATAGCTAGCCCTTAGGGTTTTACACTATAAAGGCTAGGGTTAACTGAAATAACATCATAACTCATCATGAAAACACTCCAAAATTTCATAACATACTTGATACATCATAATACACCTGCCTACATGCATCCATAAGCTCATATATCTCTAAAACTTATCCTCGTGCAATTTAACACCTTACCTAGTCCAAATGAACACTTATAACATAGTCTTCAACTTCTATCTACATCATGAAGCTCATATGAGTGTCCAATAACTCTCTAATCATACTCTCCATCATGGTAACATGTTTCTTAACTCACCAAGAAGCTCATACCACTATGCAACATTACCTAGGCTAGCTAGGTCACCTAAATAGGCTTGCAAGAGCAAACAATCCTCACTGAATCAGCCAATGATGAACCAAGAACATACCTAAATCTCCATGATAACATCACTATGAGCATCATCTGACCCTACACCATCATCCACTTTGTCATTAATGAGGTTTTGCATCAATGACAACACCTATCTAAGAGACATGCCAATAATCTCCCCTTTGTCATTGATGGAAAACCACTTGTACTTCTCCCCCTTTTACATTAATGACAAAGGCTATTTGTATTGTATGTTCTTCATATTTCTTGGCTTCATAAGATCATCTTTTGGTTGGAAACATAAACCAAAGATCTCAAACCAGCTCAAAATATTGAAATTGTACTAAAGAAAACTAATTTTAGCCCCTTTACAAGCATAAACCACCATGATCCCCTGGGCCAAGCATTTACACCATTTAATATTTCCAATAAACAAGAAGAAAGCCTCATTATAACTCTTTCTAGGATTAATTACACCATGATTCACCTTTACGCATGCAAAAATTGTCATTTTTCACCAATAGCTTTGTTTTTGCCTTCATTAAGATATTGTAGCAGACCAATATCTAAAGAATACATCTCAAGAACATGCCAAAATTTCATATATGAGCATACAAATCCACCATACCTTCATTCATGAAATTACAAATCTTGAAAAGGCACAAATTCAACTTGTCACTTATCATTCTTGTCTTCAAACTATCTAAAAGACTCATATCCCTAAACAAGCATCTCAATGCATTTAAGACCAACTTTGATGAACTCTCAAACACCATTCAACATATGGCTCGAAATTCCATCACTCCCCTTGGACTCAAGACCACCATCTCTAGTAAACAAGCACAAATTTGAGAAACTAACCTTGTTATCTTGTCAAGAGACCACCTCAATCACTTAGGCCCTACCCCAAAGCTCTTTCACAATCATTGACTACCATAAAAGATGAAATAATGCAATCAAGGACCAAATTAAACTAACCAAAGAAGAAAACACCCATATCATACCTTGTTTACCTTGGAAACATCAAGCCATATTCAAGAAACTTACATTCATGCTCCCCCTGACTTTAGTAGGTACATATACACCTTATCCACCGTGACAACATCTTTTCAAGTCTTTATATACTGACAACAAACAGGACATAAACTTAATCTTCAAATTTGACAAGAGGCATACATTTCTAGTGCATGAATGCACTGAGATGACATTCAAGGAGAGAACCATGGGTGTAGACACATGTAATTTGGATTGAGCAATTTAAATAATTAAATTGCACTAATTATACCCTTTCCCAAAATTGAAGATATATCGTCAATAATGCTCATTTTCTCTTATATCACCATTAATTAGTTAATATTACATAAATTAATTAACTCTTCTATCCAAAAATACGCCAATTAATGACCTTTTGTTAATTAACCCCTCTTTCTATCTAGACTAATTAATTATTCTTAACTAGTTATCTTCCTCTTCCATTAGATCAATAAATCATCACTAAAAAGCTTATATAAGCTTGCACACCTATTAATTAATCACTTTAGTTAATCAATAAATTCCCTCAACTCCCATGAGTCACTAAAGGACAAATTAAACTCTCCTAAAGTAAACTCAACCACTTCTAAACCATGTTTATCCATTACTAACCTAGCTTTGTTATTATCCCACATGTAATAGGATGCAAAGCTTCTTCAAACCATTGGGTTATAAAAGGAACCCTCCTCCAACCTTTCTACTTACACTTTTGCATGCATATAACATAAACTATAGGCATTTTCATCTTTGAGCATCTTCCATTAGTGTTGAGCTAGGTATCTTCATCTTGCATTTCATCCATCCAAGCTTTTGAGTCATATGGAGAGAATCAAAATGGCCTTGTAGCCATGTATTGATGAGCCTCCATTCTCAAACCCTTGAAGATCAAACAATCAACTTTTATTGGCATAGATCTATCTAGGTTCATTTGTAGTTGCAATCTAAAGAGTAGAGATTCAAGTGCTTAACATGTTAGTTTGATTTCTTTCAAAGTTCTAATGCATAATGTTGGTAGTTAGTCTTTTTAAGATCTTAGCATGATGATATTTGTTTATTTAACTTAGTTTTGGAACTATTAAGGTGTTAGTTTCAATTCTCTTAGCTTAGTTAACTAATACATTGATACATATGGCACGCCCGATGGGACTTGATTCATAATTCCTTTGATTTTAATGAATTTTTGTTGGTTTTCTCAAGTTTTTGCTAACCCAAAAAATGCACAAGTGAATAGGTTAATATTCTTAGGTTATTTTACTAACTTTATGTGCATTGAGTCTCTTATATGTGATTTATATTAAAGGGTTATCCTTTGATTTGAGCTAAATTGGGCAAAACTTGAGCTTTTGAAGTTGCATTCGTCAGTGGTCGCGTGTTTTGATGTCATATCCGTGTATCCGAGTAGGTAAAAATTTGTAAGGGGGTGCGTACGTATAAAAGACTTGAGTGTAGGTACCAAAATGCTCACATATATGGTATATGTTGAGCGTATGCCTTCTTGTTAGTTAGTTGTACTGACTTGTCATCTTTTTGGTCAGGCTAGTGTATGCATTTAAAGTCCCTCGTATACATCATTCTAAAAGCATACATGATATTATGTCATCTATGTTTTCTCGACCTTTCTTTGTTTGTTAGTGTATGTATCTAAACCCACACACAAGTGTCCATACCTAAGCATACACATCTCGATAAGTGCCTTTTCTTTGACCTAGTTGACTCTGTGAGCATATGTGTCAAAAGTTTGGCATACAAAGATCTTTTTCACGTACTGCTGCTTAGCCTTGTCGGTTTTAACGAGGCACATACACATCATGAAATGAGCGTATACACCCAAAGATGTGCGTAGGCATCACAGTTCGGATTTGAGATTTACTTTAAAATTTGTAAAAGCATGTTTTCTTGATACACTAACTCCTTGCAAGTTTAAATTGAATATTAACTTTTATTTTGTAGGGAATATTTACATGCTTTTTGATAACTTGGTTTGTTTAAGGGTTAATGAATGTTGCATGCTTAGTTAGGAGATTAGAGTCGTGTATGCTCTTCCCTCACACCTTTTAGGTGATCTTGGGAATCGAAACAATTTATATATCTTTTCTTGCTTTGAAAAACACTTGTTGCTAAAGGATCAAATGTCAAATTTGGTTAACATGAATGAATTTTATGTTTAAATTGAGTGTTTTCCATTGTTAATTGCATAGTTGGATTATACGTTGTGTATGTTCTTCTCTTGCATCTTAAGACGATCTTGAGAATCGATAAGAGTTTTATCCTCTTTTTATTTGTGGAAAACTACTAAATCCATCATGCAGGACCTAAACGCTTGTCAAAGAAAGGAGGATCGAGACAAAAACTACTAATACAGGTTCCGTGTAGGTTGTCAAACGGTGTATAAGTAAACCACATTAAGAATAAAAGATAAAAAACACACCACAATCAAAACACTATATTACCAGGTTCATATAAGGGTACGCCCCCTCTGCTTAAGTAGGACATAACCCCTTTGGAATAATCCTTAAGCTACACAATTTGGGGTGTTCTTATGAACTCCAAAGTATTCCACACAAGAGGGAACCTTATGGATGAAACGAGAAGTTCTCCGCACGTTACTTGATTAGTTTTACCTTTGTGAGTTAGAGTTGAAGTTGTCTGTATTGCGACCCTAGTGAGAACACACGATGAACGCATTTATTTCTCACTATGTTTGAAGGGGGTAAAGTAAAGCCGAGATAACCCAAGACTAGTCAGTGTGACTTTCTTGGTAAATCGAGCTCGCATTAGACAAACTTGTGACACCTAGTTGAGAGAACCACCTAGGAAGCTATCTTGACTTGGAGCCAACTTATTTGTACCATCATTTTGAGAGCCATCGCAAAGGGAGAAATTTCTCGGAGTCAAAACTTTGTTTATCAAACAAAGGGAGAGTCCATTAAATTTCAAACTATGCATTATTCACCACAAAATTTTTGGACGTTACTTTTTCTTAGTTTTTCACTCACCGTAAGGCGAGGAAAAACTCTGTTGAAGTGAGGCCAAACATTTTTCAACCCCACTTGATCTACTTCCTTTTCTTTCTTTTGACACTTTGTTGATCAAAAGAAGAGAAATTATACGTGTGTTGTCACTTGATTGTGTTCACCACTTTTATGTTCGTTTATGCTCATCCATATTTGTGGTTGAGTTGTTAAACGTATAAAGTATGTGAGTATGTTTTTACATCATTGATAGCCATTTGATCTTGATACCCAAGTCAAGATCATCATTTGTAGTTAGGCTTGATTCTTCACTAGACTCTCCTTTGAAGTGTTATGTTGTTTGTATCATATCGCCACAATTTTGATACATATGTCTTGTTTCTTGTAAACTTGGCCTAAGTGTCTAGGTTGTAACATTACACTATGCGCACCCTAACAATTCCTTGGTATAACTTAAGCCTTAGTTTGATTTCAAACATTACCTCGATTTTGAAAGGTGTTGTTGTTACCTTTGTGTGCATCGTATCAATATTATTTTGATATTAATACCTTACTTTCTCGTAAAGTTTGGTTAACATATCTTAGTGGTATTGTTGCATTGTTCATCTTCATAACTCCCACTTTTTGAGATATAGGTCTTGATTGGATTCAAACTCGCTTTATGTATACTTTTTTTGGGGATCATATCAACCTCTTGTTATTACTTACGCTTTGTTCATTTCTTTGAACTTGACATAAGTGGTGACATTTCGTTGATCATCTTAAATGTCAACTACCATTTGAAAACAAACATAGGAAGTACCTTATTTGATTGATTGGTTTAAAAAAACCTTGTGTGATTGTGTGTTGCGATTATTCATCTTTTTGACTTATCCATTTAGGACAATCACGTTGATCCATTAATTCTTTATCATTAATTATTCTTTGGTCATTGTTTATCACTTAAGTTTGATTGGTGTTGTGTTTTGAGCTTCCATAATTGTTCCTTGCGATCATTCACCTTATAGACTTATGTTTCTAAGGACAATGCTTTGATTTTTGCACTCGCAAATTGTTTTCCAAACCTTGTTGGATTGTTAAAATTATGTTATCATGATGTATGTTTTCCTTGAATCCCTTTTGGAAAATCACACAAGCATCCCCATCTTTATAAAATGTGTAGTTGGTTGACATTATGCTGCCCAAATTGACATAAAACCTTCTTCACTTTGAAGAAGTTTGGTCATACAACCTAGTCTAGGCCTTTGAACCCAACACACACCAAAAATGATTGATTATCGTAAGGTCCTTGTACATATGAAAATAAGGAATCAAATTTTTGGTGTTCACATTAAAATATGCCCATCATGACTAAACCCTTTTTGGTTTTTCACGCTAAAGAACTCATCTAGCTACGCCTTTCCCCATATTCATCTCATAGTCAGTGGTATAATTCTTCTATTTCTAATCCAAACATTCTTTCTTATTCAAAGGCTTATAATCCAAACTATTCATTTGATTCTACTAATTCTCCTGATTATTCTGATCCAAACTATTATTCAGATTCTCCTCAATCTCCTGAACTTCATCCAACCAACCTTCTTCTAAGGAATAATCAAATCGCCTCAACAACATTCTCCTCTAAATATTTGCGTTGCATAAATTCTCCCCTTCATCTAATTAAAATTTTGAGTTGTGGTCCTCCATATCTTTGTAGGACCCTCTTCATCATCTATTTAATATAACTCCTATGTCACGGTCCTCCCTTTCTTTATAAGATCCCTTTTATCAGTCACCTCAACAATGTGTTCTTCCTTTGAAGATACACGCGACTACAAATCCCTCCAATCAAACATCCGATACAATTCTTGAATTGCGGTCCTCTTTTTCTTCACAAGATCCCTGTTGTTATTCATCCAATGCAATTCTTGAATCACGGTCATCCCCTTCTTTGCAGGACCTTCTTCATCAATCACCCCATGAATTATTCCTTCTTTTAAGATTAGTACAACTAAAAGTCATATTCAAACGTCTAAATCGAATCATGTGTCACAATCTGCAGACTTTGGACTTAATCCTACTAGTTTATAGATGATATACCATCGTATAGGTAGGTCCACACCGCCTTCTTCTACTCCCGAGACATCTAGCTCCATGTCTAATTTCTCCCCACGTCACCTTATTCTATCAAACATCTTCTCAATATTTCACACCAGTTAGCCCTTTTTCATCCAATCAAACCCTTGTGGTCGATCAACAACCCATGTTGATTGCTTTCATTCAGAACGAAGGAGTGATCATGACCTTTATAGGGGCACACAAAGATATCCCTCTAACAAGTTACAAGCAAGGATTCTCTTTAGACTTTGATGCATCCACGTATTGTGAGGAAAAGGTTGATTCCTTTTATCAAGAAACAATGAAGAAGAGCCTCAGATCATGCAACTTGATCCTCCTCTTATTCTTCCATCTTCAAATTCTTCATTATGTGATGAAACTCCTAGGTCTTGCATTGATCCATGGCCTATCTTCTCATCACCCAATCACTCTTTGTCTATCACAATTCCTCAATCACAATCTCTTATGCAGTCAACGCCAAGTAGCCATTCATCTTCTTCTAAGTGTGGGTCACCTTCTAGTAGCCCTCCCTCTTCTATTTGTGGGACATTTTTGAGTATTCCACTATCTTCTATTCTTGGGGCATGTCTAACTAGCCCCTTGTCTTCTATGTATGGGTCACCCCTAGGTATTCTATCATCTTCTATTCTTGGGCCACATCCTAGTAGCTCTTCATCTTCTATTCATGGCTCACCTTCTGGTAGCCCCTATTCTTCAATTCTTGGACCATATCATTTTCATCCATCACATTATTCTTCTACCAATGATTGCAGAAATCCCACCGTCATTTCTCACATTAATTCTAAACATCCACATTCTTCTCTCACTTCTTGAGATCAAACAAATCAAGCATTAGATTATAAGAAACCCAAACCAATTCTTTATCAAGCTAAGATCAAAACTCCAAAAAGCTCCAAATCTCTCAACAACTCAAACAAATCATAAAATTAAAAATCAAACAAGATTCCAAAATGCACACCAACGTACCCATCAAGTATGGTGCAAAGTACAAAAACCTATGGGTAAGTAAATCAAGCTCCCACATACAAAACCCATGTTTCAAAACAAATCGTAGTTATTTGTTGAGTGTGAACTTACCATGATCATTGAGATGGGATAATATTACTCTTTATAAACAAACAAGCTTAGTCTTCCTTATTACGAAATCGCACACATCGTTGTTGGATCCTATCACGCAAAGTGACATGGTTGGTCCCAATTTCCAAAAATCATAAAAAGATTCAAAAATATAAAAATTAAAAAAAATAGAAAACATTAAAACATTATAAAAAATCAAAGGTATAAAGATCAAACATTGCGATCAAGTATGCGTATTGCACATGGATGTTCTTTCTTCCCTTTCTTTCCATTTCTTTGCAAATCTTCCGCCACTTTCATCCTTTTGATGATCTTTTGGTTAGCCTTATTCTCACTCATTGTGTGGAATTTATCTCTATGGTATCTATTTGACCTTGGTCTTTCATCACCTTGGTAAATTATAGAACAACCGATCTCTTAGAGATCCTATCACTACATGTATATAATAAACTTGTTGTGAAGAAATTTTGGACGTATTTTTTGATACTAGCTAATGTCATCATCGCAATCACTTCCACATCATCCCATCAAGACATCAGTGGTTCTTAACCCCTTATCAAATAAATCAAGAGAGCTGAAATAATTTTTGGAAAGAAAAAGAATCAATCAATCAAATCGAAATAAAAGCAAAAGCAGATTGATATAAAACTCTCTTAGGGTATTTCCAATATCTCTATCAAGGCTATGGATGCTTGATCGGCAAAGTGAGAAATGCTGCGATTAGAATCAAATTCATCTTCGTTGTGGCCATGGACGTCCTGGGCGATGCGGTGGAGCAATGTACGGCTATATTTCCACCCTTCATTCATAAATCACCTTATCATAATAAATCATTCTTACACATTCGCTAGGTTATTTTCACTTGTCTATTAAGTCTTCACTTCGAGAAGTAATTAAATCCCACGTGCACACAGGATCTCTATGAGTTAACATGATTAGTATGTTACCAGGTTTTGTTTAGACCTTGTTCAAACTCTTGCCTTAGTGCATGTCTTGTCTCATGATTTGTGCCTTTGGATAATCACTCTTTCGTTGCAAGGATTTTCATTGCATTTTTCCATCTCCTTTCATGGAATTTGCGCTTTTCTTCTTCTTCATTCAAAACATCCATGTGTATAGGATTTCCTTTTTGCTATGTTTAAGGGAACTTTGTCCCTTCTTTCAATAAACAATCTTCCACTTCTTTCTATCCTACATTTCTTGGCCATCTTACGCTGGGGTATCTTTTTCCTTCCTAGCATGTCATTGGGTTTACATTCATCATCAGGTTGAACATATCCATATTGGCCCTAATACAACTTATGTGTGAAGAGTTTGCCTTTGAATATTCCCATCTAACGTCGGGCGGTGTCACATCTTCACCTTCTTCTTGTACATACACGTGGCCTTTTTCCCTTGTACATCCCATCTATCATTGGGGCATCCACACTTTCTTCATTTTCTTATAATTAGTTTTGGAAAAATTTCAAAAATCCAAAACACAAAAACATTCACATATGTTTCAAAAATCCTAAAAATTCATAAAAGCATTTAAAAATCCAAAAAATTGTAAAATCAAAAATTTGTAAAAAATAGGTAAACATCTCATAGTGGCTAAAAAAAACTGTGTCTTTTGCATTGTATTCATCCCATATCATTCTTATATTTTCACATGTTTAGGAACCATATGACTCGTGGATCATCAGATCTACAATCATTTACAAAGCTAGCCTGTTTGCTTCATCTGTACTCTCTGAGAGCACATCGAATTTCCTAGCATTGTTTCATAGTGCACAAAACTTTATCATCGAGGACCCCGCGTCCTTCATCATTTTCCTTCGCATGTATCCTTGCTAGGGGCATCATTTTTAACCCTTGTCATTAATCATGAACATTTGGGGATCTTCAGCTTGATAACAAAACATTTGTGCAACCATCTTGATTGTTGTTAGTTTGAGTATGTGTGTTTGTACTTGTTTCCCTGTTAAATGAGCTTGTTTCCTTCTCGTATTGCATTACTTTCTGTATGTTACATTGAGTTGGTATTTTTAGCAATGGAAAATTGTTCGTATTATGGATTTTCATTTCATTCTACACTTTTTGTATGCTTATATTTTTAATAAGGACCAATGATGTAGATCATTGGCAATATGATGACATAGAAGTTGTTTTAAATACACTAGATGAAAGCTCGTTCTTTTCTCTCCGTCTTCATTTTTATTCTATATCATTCTCCTATCAACATTATTCTTCTAATTAAATTGGGGAATCCTACCCCTCCCCATATTCTTTACATTTCCTTCATCTTTTTGATCGTCAATCGACCTCTTTCATCACCCCATCGACACTCGAGGGGGCATCTCTCACTCCACTAATTTTTCTTCTCTCTTCAAAATTTACATGTTTGTACTTGTCTACTATCTTTTAAGTGGCATCGTTTATGCCACCCCAAAGAGGGGAAAATGTAGACACCTCTAATTTAGATTGATCAATTTAAATACTCAAATTGCGCTAATTATACCCTTTCTCGCAAATTGACGACATATCGTCAATAATGCTCATTTTCTCTTCTATCACCGTTAATTAGTTACATTTCGTTAATTAATTAACTCTTCTATCCAACAAATATTCCAATTAAAAACCTTCCATTAATTAATCCCTCTTTATATCTAGATTAATTAATTATTCTTAACTAACTAGCTTCCTCTTCCATCGATCAATAAATCATCATTTATGTGACTACATCCCTCTCATAGTCTAAATCATGTTAATTATTCCTTTAAAAATATTTTATAAGCTTGCACACCTATCAGTTAATCACTTTGGTTAATTAATAAATCCCCTAGACTCCCATGAGTCACTAAAGGACAAATTAAACTCTCCTAAAGTAAACTCAACCACTTCTAAACCATGCTTATCCATTACTAACCTAGCTTTGTTATTATCCCACATGTAATAGGATGCAAAGATTCTTCAAACCATTGGGTTATAAAAGGAACCCTCCTCCAACCTTTCTACTTACACCTTTACATGCATATAGCATAAACTATAGGCATTTTCATCTTTGAGCATCTTCCATTAGTGTTGAGCTAGGTATCTTCATCTTGCATTTCATCCATCAAAATTTTTGAGTCATATGAAGAGAATCAAAATGGCCTTTTAGCCATGTCTTGATGAGCCTCCATTCCCAAACCCTTGAATATCAAACAATTTACTTTGATTTTCATGGACCTATCTAGGTTCATTTGTAGTTGCGATCTAAAGAGTGGAGATTAAAGTGTTTAACATGTTAGTTTGATTTCTTTCAAAGTTCTAACGCATAATGTTGGTAGTTAGTCTCTTTAAGCTCTTAACATGATGATCTCTATTTAGTTAACTTAGTTTTGGAACTATTAAGGTGTTATTTTCAATTCTCTTAGCTTAGTTAACTAATACATGGATACAATGGGCTCCCCACATCATGAAGACAAATTACACACTTGAGCAACATATACACCTATAGAAGCATCTTTTCTTCTCATTGTGGCACTATCAGTATCAAACCAACTGAGATCTTGATATATTAATTTGACTCAAACCTAACTTGTGATTATATATAATACCTTCACATCATCAAATTACTTGTTCGCCTTGAAAACCACCAAAGACTCTATGAATCCATAAAAAATCACATTTTGCCAAAATAACATCTACAAGCCTATAGGTCCTCATTTGAACAAAATTGACCATTTCAAGTCAGAGCATAGATCACAAGACACATAATTGCATATTGAAGTGAAATACAATGCATATAACTTATATCCCTCTTTGAATTCATATAATCATCCCATGACGAGGCTTGACATACACTTTTCACTTGAGAAGACAACTTTGTAAAGATTGTAGCACTTGTATTCACTAACTTTGAGACACAAAAATCAAACAACCTTTTCATAGGTCAAGCTAATTATATGCCTCAATGAATTCAATTTACCAATGTCGCAAGAACCATACTTGAGAGCATTTCACCACTTGACAATAGACATATCACACACAATAGTCATGAGAAAAAGCATCATACCTTTCCTCTTATACATATGTATATTGCACTGTAGCTTGATATTAACATACATAGAGAAATAATACTATCATAATGACTAATATCATTCACCTTACATGGCTTAAGAGCACTTAACATCACCACACATGGATATTTCATCTCCATGAAGCTTAGACACAACAAAAATAGCAACATACTTGTAGAAGCATAAAGTTCTCGCTTTATAGTAACAAGAATGTCATGAAATTCCTTTTATCATTCCACTTGTGATTTCCACTCTTGAATGAATTTGATCATGAGAATCATCCTCTTTTAACTCAGACACCAACTCAAGCTTATTGAGCTCATGCCCAGGACATTGAGAATATTTTTAGGACTCAAAGAGTTACCTACATTCCTAAGTTAGTACATACATACACAATTACGGTCTTAAGGCTCCAAGAGATTATAATGAGAAAACTATCTCTCATTTTAATTTTTCATCATCAACTAGTATTCATCATAGTTCTAGCATACTTGTACATTCCTTACAAACATATGAGAATCATTATAATCACATTATACCAGCTTTTCACCATCAAATGCATATACTTAGCCTACTAGCCCTAATTTTAGATGGAATCACACTCAACTTCATGCACAAAAATTTATGAATATATCTAGACTAATATTGATACCCATTTGAGAATATAATCACTTTC
Organism: Taxus wallichiana var. yunnanensis; assembly: GCA_018340775.1. Taxonomy (NCBI): domain Eukaryota; kingdom Viridiplantae; phylum Streptophyta; class Pinopsida; order Cupressales; family Taxaceae; genus Taxus; species Taxus wallichiana. The sequence continues at coordinate 220,906,726 of CM031243.1, read as the reverse complement.
ATAAGCCTTAAATCTAGCTCCCGAGAAAAAAACTTACCCAGATTGGCCCATTCATTTCCTCAATTAGGTCACCTTGACACCAACACGCTAACTTGAACTTCACAAATATTCCCAAGAATATAATCAATTTTATAGCTTCAAACCTCTTGAATCCTAGAGACCTCCTTATCTAGAATAGTTACACAATTTTTAGCATTATAATAAATCATTTAGTCCTCCATATCCAACATTCCTTCCATACCGCTTGTTATGCATTGTCAACACCCAATCAGGGTAGAGAAGCATCTAAAATGCACAAAATTTGCTTTTATGAACTCAATCTTGACCGATACCACTATGATGACACCTTTTACTATCCTGAGCACTATTGACATGATTTGAGAATCAAGAGCATCATGTGCATACCTAGATCCACCTTGATTTTCCTTATTTCCTTTCAAGAACACTACATAGATCTTCACCTTCATACTAATTGATCAAGTCGTCATACTTGATGACATAAGATCATCTCCAAGCATACTTTTCATAACCATTTGCACCCTTAGAGACTCATAACACAAGACCCAATGACACATAAATAAAATAACATGCCCATACCACTTATGATGACCAATACATGTTTCCTAAAGAGAATAAACCCTCTACGACCCTTGAAATCCTTCAACAACTTCTATGACACATTCATAACTTCACATTCATATAGGACACTTGATCACACATGAATTATGCTTTAACAACTTATGACACTTCACTAGACTTAGACTTGTCACCCGGAAATCTCCATAGATCGCAGACACAACCAACATTGCTAAACTCAAACACATAAAACAAAAGTGCGGACATCGTGAATTTCATAACACTTACATACTTCATATAAAGTGTCAATAAGACCCTTGAAGAAAATTAACCGCTTGCAGACTAACAACTTCACCATGAGAATGCAAGACACAAACTATGATAACTCACACACATACACCCTATGCTCACAAATGCAGAGAAATTCACATCTCACACACAAGGACAACCATATTGAAACATGAGAACACACTTAAAGACACTAAAGGACATACCTTATGAACATAAAGGAGTCATACACATACCTAAATAGTTCCCCTCACTCCAATGCTTCATTTGGATTGATATACCTCTAAGAAGCATAGTAGAGGTATATGAACACCATGAAGACCTAAAATAAGGTCTTGAAGAGGTCCCAAGCCCTATTAGAAGCTTGAAAGACTCCATCATGCACCCTAGGCCTTTGAAATCTACCTCCTTGCATTCTAGAACCTTGAACATTTTGATTTTGTCTTAAGAATCCAAATCTACAAATCCTCGCCATATGAACAATTTGATTACAACTATAACACACCACTATGTACTTCCTCTTATAACCTTCATCTTGATTAGGTGGATCATTCAAGCAAAATCTAGCAACATGACCTTGTTCTTTGCACTTGTAGCATACCACATACTTAACAAACTCACTCTTATTGTCTTTCCATGGATGAGTATCTATATATTACCTTATACACGCTCTTTCCTTATGACCAAATGCACTATAAGTGTAACAATATCCATTGAAAGTTATTTCATACCTTGAGGAATTAGGTTGCCTAATTAGCCTTTCTTTCACATTGTATTTGATGAATGACTTCTTCTTTTCTTCCTTGGTGTTTTGTTCACTAGCTTTCTTACATGAAACCAGGTCATCTTGTTTCACTTCTTTTTCCTCGACTTCAGATTTGAAACCCAAACCAACTCTATCACCTACAACTTTCTAATTGCACAAGAGATCATCAAGAGCCTTGGTACTTTCTTCAAACTTCAAAAGGGACATAGTCTTCTTACTAACCTCTAGTAGCTCAACCCTTAGGAACTCTATATCTTCTTCAAATTTTGAACACACACTTTCTTTATCTTGCAAACTTGAGACAAGATACTTTACCTTTTCTTCTAATAATCTAATTGACTCATTTTTCTTGCTTGATTCATATTTTTACTTCTCTTCTAGCTTATGCATATGATTTTCATACTCTTTGACCTGAAGACTCAGTTTCTTATTCTCTTTCTTAGTATGTTTTAGCTCTCTTTCAATGCCCTCAAGATCATATTTTACATTCTCATCATCTTCATCAGAATAGTTGCAATAACATGATATAAAATCTCCCAATAAGGAAGAGACATCAATGGAAGACCACTTAGCCTTTTTAGTCATGAACAATGCCTCATTTCCAATATCTTCATAATCATATTAAGACTCAAAATCTCAAACACCACTACTAACATCAGACAAGTAATCATCTTCCTTTGTATAAAAACTCTTTTTTTCCTTCTTCTTATAGTCAAACTTCTTAAAGCTTTTCTTGCTCTTATCATACTTGTTGTATTTGTTGTCATGATCACTATCATACTCATGTTCATCACGATCTTCCTTCTTGTGCTTATGAGGATAGTTAATAGCAAAATGTCCTACCTTACCACATTTGAAACATTTATAAGGAAGCTTACCTTTGTATTTTCCATATCCAACCTTCAATATTCTATCCATCATTGCAAAGAGTTCTTCATCATCAATTTTAGGAGCATCATCAACCTCTTTGGTCTTATTACTCTTAGTTTTCATTTCAGATCTGAAATTAACCTCTTTCTTAGTTGGTTTAGAGTCAACAATCCTCATCTCATAAGCAATCAAAGTCCCATGTAACTCATCCATCTTTAGTTGAGTCAAATCCTTGGATTCTTCTATGGAAGAAACTTTTGAATCATATCTAGGAGTTAGAGATCTCAAAACCTTCTAAACAACTACTTCTTCTTTCACATCTTCTCCTAACCCTTTCATGTTATTGACAACCTTGTCAAATCTAAGTAGATATGCAACAATGGACTCTTCATCATTCATCTTAAGAGACTCAAATTGATTTCTAAAAGTTTGAAGCTTAGCAATTCTTACCTTTGAGTCACCTTCATACAAAACTTGCAATTTTTCCCATGCTTCCTTTTTTGATTTGCAATGCATTACTTTTCCCAACTTAGATTCTCCAAGGCCACTTATGATGGCACTAAAATCCTTTGAGTCATTAGTACATGCCTTATTTTCTTCATCAGTAGTTGGAGTAGTGGCAGGAGGAGTATAGCCATGCTCCACAACATCCCAAACATCAAACCCTAGAGCCATGATATAGGTATTCATCCTCAAGCTCCAAAAAACATAATTCACACCATTAAACATTGGTGCCTTGCCAACAGTTGAACCACTCACCATTTTTGTGCTTCAAGGATCTCCTTTCAAGTGATAAAACTTCTCCAAAAGGACTTTCTTTAATACTAATTGTTGGAAGCACAATGGACTGAGGGGGGTGAATCATCCTAAATTCAATTTCAATTTCAGACACACATAAACCATTCATCAATTATACATTCATTAATGTGTGCACAAGAACATACAACATTCATTCAATACACCATGAGTAAGATAAGAAACATCATAACACAAGATGTAAGTGGGAAACCCTCAAGGGAAGAAAAACCACTGAATTTTTTTCATATATTACACACAACAAAGACTCAAGTGAATATTACACATCACAAGAGATTTCTTTAATGAGGCACCAACCCCTAAACCCTTGTTGATATTACACACAAAAAGAGACTTGCATGAATATGACACATCACATAATATTTTGATGATAATATCATAGATAAATTTCTACAACAAATCAACTGATGGTGATCACAAGATTTAGCTCCAAACACCTTCAAACCCTTTCAAACCCTAGGTCTTCAAACATGCACAAACTATAACTTTCTTCACTTCTCAAAACTTCACTCTCTTGCACACATGATTGAAATAAATATTCAACCTATCACACACTTTATTATATCTAAAATTATGCTCACGCACATGCAAAAAACTCACACCTAGGTCGCACTTCTTACACTCACTCCACTAGCTCCAAAAAGCACCCAAAATAATGCTTTTATAAGATCCTTCTTAATTAAAATTAAAAATCAAAAAATTTCCATCCTTTTCCATGACCAATACATCATTAAAAAATCCCATATACTTTTCATAACAACTAAGTGACCCATAAAGGTCGATTAGCAAAAACCCTTCTTCCATTCACCAAAAATCCTCAAAACCCATGCATTTGCATGCAAAAAATATCCTAACACCAAATTTTTTTAGGTAAGCTCTAAAATCACCACACATGTTTAAAATGACATTTAAACATCATTTATGGCTGTGATTTACATGAACCAATCAAATTATTTCATTTAATGGGCCCAATGCTAATTGCCTTCACAAAACACCTATTTCCAACACCTTGTCTTCACCTTTTAGCTTCAAGATCACCCAATAACACCTCAACTATGTCATGTGACCACTTTATGGAAATTCTAGAACCTTTAGAACACATATAAACAAGTTAGAGCTCATGAAACATCCACTTGTTCAAACTACATCAACTTTTACCTTCACTAAAACAAGCTTCCCAACAAGCCATTTCAAAAAGCAATGTTATCACCTAACACTATCAAAAACCTAAAATATATTCATTGGATTCCAAAATTCATCACTAGTAACATTCCAGGTGATAAAAATCATCACTCAATCCATCTCATGCTCCAACCAACTCAATCTTACAACAAAATCGCTTATGTCCTCGAAAAGCAAAAATATTACTTTCCACAAACAGACCTGAAACTATAAAAAAACTCATCATCATGATACAAACCTTATATAACTAGAAATATCTTTGAATTCTCTTTCCAACACAACTTGAATCACCTCCTAAATCCTCTTGTAGCTCCTACAATGTCCATTTTATCAAGTTGCTTTTAATTGCTCCAAAACCGCGCTTTGATCACTCAACATAAATAAAGCATACTCGACCATCAAAATTCATCACCATGACCTGAAAATTATTTAATACATCAATAAAAACTCACATACATCAGACACTAGCCATTTATTTTGCAACTCCTTTGGACAACATTGTCCTAAAACAAACTTCTTCATAAATTGACTTGTTTAAGTGGGGTCCACTCATCACCATAACCTCTACCATACCTTTCTGGAAAGATGAATCATTCCTTTTCATGTTACAATTATCATCAATGTACTAAGAAGAAATTATGGCCACTTAGGAAGCAAATCTCTCAAATCGCTTTTAAGTTAGGGTTTCAAACTCATAACAAGTTGTTTACCTTCTTAACATTCGTTCATAAAAATGTGACGATGAAATGACCTCATTATTTTTTTGAAACCTTCTAGACTTAATGTAGAAACAAGGTCCCATGAAAAGCACAAAATTCAAAGTGAGCATTAAAAGAACCAATTCAAGCTCGAAATTCTCTTCATCTTGACCTTGTTTCACCAAAACTGACATATCTTGCAAAATTCTCATCATGACAACCTAAAATTTTTCCCAACATAAGGACACACCCTACTAACATATCCAATCATCAAAATGTCATATCCACCTCTCAATATTTCCATACACCGAGACTTATTATCTAGTCCTTAGGGTTTTACATTGTAAAGGTTAGGGTCAACTGAAAGAACATCATAATTCATCATGAAAACACTCCAAAAGGTCCTAACATACATGGTACATCATAATACACTTTCCTACATGCATCCATGAGCTCATATAGCTCCATAACTCATCCTCATGCAATCTAACAACCTTACCTAGTCCAAATGAACACTTGAAACATAGTCACCAACTTGTATCTGCACCCTGCTAAAACTCATATGAGTGCCCAAAACTCTCCAATCATGCTCTCCATCATGCTAACATGCTTCTCAAGTCACCAAGAAGCTCACACCACCATGCAACATTACCTAGGATAGCTAGGTCACCTAAATAGGCTTGCAAGAGAAAACAATTATAGGCTTGAATCAACCAATGCAACCAAGAACATACCTGAATCTCCATGAGAGCATCACTACGAGCATCATATGACCCTACACCATCATCTCGATTTTTTATTAATGAGGTTTTGCATCAATGACAACAAATATGCAACAACATGCCAACAACCTCATCATCAAGGATAGGGTTCACACTTTCATGAGACATAACTTGCCTAGGAGAAGAAGATTGATTCTTAGCCATGGGGACCCTAGGAAATGAGTTTGACTATGGACAGTTCACCAAAACGATTTATAAAAATTGAACATTAAATCTAAATTGTAATGTCACAAACAATTAAAAATGCTATAATACAAGTATATAAGCTAATAAAATAGAAACCCTAAGTGCAATAAAGAAGAAATAATGACTTAGCTGATATTCGCTAAATTATGAAGTGTTTGATGCTACAAAGTTGGTAAATAAAGATAACAGATTGCCGTAGTGTCACACAAAAATTGTAGAGATTTCGATGTGCCTGACCAGGGCACTGGCCGGTACTGACGCATGGGCGCTAGGATCCCTATCTAGGCATTAGAGTCTTCTCGGACCTCGGAAATAATTTCCATAGGGTCGTAAGGTTGTTGTTGATATTCTCTTCTTATCACTAGTATGTCATATAGCTCCATCGTGATGTCTCATGTAACTTGCAAAACAATATCCACCTACAAAACCCCAAAACACATCAAATCCTAAAAAGAAATAATGCAAATGAGGGGTCAAATTGTCCTTGGTTGTCAAACAAGAAAAATTATGACCAAGTGTTTCACTACATCTCAAACCCAATATAGTTCTATGTGATTTTATGTGAAATATTGTCCTTAGGTTTCCCTCACACCAATGACACCAAGATAGTGGGCTATGGTTAGAAAGAATGAAAAATGTGTGGATGGAACAAAGAAACCTCTCATATGTAGTGTATGTAGATATAAGAATCCCAAAGAAGTCCCTTTGTATGTGGATAGCCCTTGATAGTTGTCAACCCTTAATAATGGTATGTATGATGTGTATATATAGGGATCTCTTGTTTAAATTCGACACTAGCAACATGACATGTTGACTAAGACCTCGGGATAAGGATAAATGAACCGATAAGATCGACCACAAATATCAAGATAAAAAGAAGAAATAAGTAGGATAGGAGCGCCCGATCCAAACATAAGTGCTGGCGAGTGTCCAGGTTCGGGCATTAGTGTCCTAGAGAAAATTACGAAAAATGTGAAAAGACTAACCGACATGGATCCCTATGACCTAACCAGAAAGAAGTGTGGGAGAGACAAATGCAAAAAAAGTGACAGATGTAAAACAACAATACAAAAAGAAGACAATGAAAACAAAAGGGGATGGACAAGGGGATATGTTATTAGTGAATACTTTTCTCACTCAAGATCCATATTTATAACATCATACTTGCTAACTTAGTAATGTAGTAGTAAGTGTGTGATTTTGTGTCTACACTTCCCTATCATATATCGTCTCTTCCTTTTCAACTTGGGAATCTTACTTGACTACCCTTCTTTTGACTAGTTTCCCCTATCTTGTTTTCTCCACCACAATTTTCCCTCCCCACCCTTTTACATACCATTCCTCATATTATTTTTCTTGGCATTCTCCACCTTTTTACTCCTCTCGCATCATTTTTTATCTCTCCTCTTCTCTTATACTCCCATCCAACTCTTCCATCTCCATATGTCTAGCACTCTATCATCCTCCCATATTTTTACTCGTCTTGTCCTCCTTTACTTATCATTTTTCTTCCACCAACATCCTTTCATCCCCATCTTTAACCTCCTTTTTCACTCTATTTTCCTTCCTCTTCCACCTCCTTTGTTATTTTTTATGGCTCTATACTCCTCTTTTCCACCACCCATCCCCACCTTTGTGTCTTTATCCTCCCTTCCTCATTCTCCACATCATCATGCATTCAATTGTTATCCTCATGCTTTATTTCTCCTATCTATGTCATCTTCCTTTTTATTTTTCTTATTCCTCCCATGTGTTCTTATTTTTCATTGTCCTTATCCTCATCCTCATCTTTGGCCTCATTCATTTATCCTCATTTCAAGCTTCTCCACCTCTATTTCTCTACACTTGTTCTTTCCCCTTCTCCAACCTTCTTACATTCCTTATAATTCCCTAATTAGCTACATAATCACTCTTACCCTCCCCAACACCCTTTTCAATATTTTATTCCCTTACAATCCCTATCCTTTCTTCATTATTTTCTCGCTTCTTATTCTTCATTAGTTTCATATGTCTTTCTTTTCCCCTTCCTAATGTCTCCTACCCCTCTAGTTTCCATCCTCACATTTTGACTCCTTCCTTAACCTTTGTTTCTACCACTGCACCCCTTCTTCACCCTACACTTGTTACGTCCCCGTGTCATTTCTCCTCTTTTACTCATCTTCCTCTCTTTAATCTTCTTTATTTCATTACAACATCTTCATCATCTTCATATGTGCCTCCTCCCTCTTTTCTCCTACCACTACCATAGAAAAAAACACCTATACAAACTCTTGGTCACATGACATTTTCTCACATATTCTTCCCATCACCCCATACATCATTCTTCACCTTCATCTATCCATTCATGTTCCCACTCTTCCTCTTTCGATCCAATTCTCTACCACCCCATCTTCTCCGCTTACACTTGATTTGCGAGTTTTCCTTCTTCATCATTATCTCATTCCCCACTCCTTACCTCTTTGTCCCTTATAATTTTCCCTCTTATATCTCTCCTTTCATCTTTTTCACGCCTCTTAATTTGATATGTTCCACATTCCTATGCATACTAGATCAATATCCGTATTAGTCTTTGTCTTTTTCACATTGCCTTCGTTTCAACTCTCTAAACTTCCAACTTCATATTTTTTTCTCTCCTACTATCAAGTTTAATCATCACCTGTTCTATACCACCATCCCTCATAATTCTCTCATAATCATTGCCTTTAGACTACTCATCATATTTTTCCTCCTCTTTTCATTCCATTATGGTCACCAGAGTGTACCTTGCCTCTCTATGCGTCCCCATGTGATCATCTTCCCCTTCCATATATTTCTTTCTCTTATTTCTTTTTTCCATTTCCTTCATTTCACCTTCTTTCTCTCACTCTTTCTACCCCAACTAATATTTGACACCTTCCCTCACTATTCCCTCACATCATCCATTCTACATCCACATTTTCAAGGCTTCTACACTTCATCTTCACCCTATCCATACCCGTTTAAGTCCCTCAACACATTATCACAACCATTATCCCCAATTTTATTATCATTTATACTCTCGCCTAACATCAACGATGATTGAATGTAGTTACCTCTTGATATGCCACCATGATCCATCCAACACCCTTCCATTTTCTTCCTCATATACCATGTATGTGTCTCTCATCTCATCTTAATTTATATCTCATCTTTTCAAGAGACATGTCTCCCAACGTTGTCCATTCACTACCTTTTCATTCTTTTCCTTTTCAACTAGGCATATATCTCTCGTCTCCTCTTAATATCTATCTCATCTTTTTGAGAGACCTATCATTTCTTCCATCCTTAACAACCCTCTTGAGTGGGCATAATCATACCCACCTTTAGTTACTCTATCCATTTTGTTTTATTTTAGAGGATATCATAACATTCATCATCACTCACCTTACGTTATCGAAATAAAAAAATTCTCTACCTTTTGTTTAGAGAATACCATTTTTCTCACTCAATCACTTGTCAAATGATAAGTTTAGTTCAATTTTTTTATTTGAGAAGAATCCTTCCAAAATCAATCATGCCATTAGGGGCATCATATCCTGTAATGGTTAAACCTTGTGAGATCACCTACCGATCCCTTTACACAACTTGTTAAAGTAGTCCATCGATCAACATTTACAAGAAACTATCTACCTTGTTAAATCAACCTATCAATGGCTTCACAAACTTTTTGAAGTGGCCCATTGATCAACATTTCCAAGAAGCCATCTATCTTGTGAAATCACCCTATCGATTCCTTCACATAGTTTACTAAAGTTTCTCATTAATCAACGTTTACAAGTCCTTGCCTATTTTTATTAGATTTACCACTATGGGCATCTCCTTAGATCCATTCTCTTGTCTACTTTCTTTGAAAGAGTGTCACTATCACAAAACCCTTCTAAATAGGGGAAAATGTAGACACTCTAATTCTACCACCACACTAATTGATTGATTTCTTCATCCCATGAATTGTTAATAACTAATTAATCAATGATTAGATAATCTTATTACATCATACTCATCAACCATATCAACCTTCCACTATCCCCCACATACCCCACTATATTATAAAATATTTCAATTATTTACCCATTTTTCAAAGATACTCAACTGTTGTAACCACCTACCATCCATTTTTCAAAGATGCTCAACTATTCCACCCACATGCCCTCTATTTTCAAATATGCCTTACTGTTCCACCCACCTATCCTTCATTTTCAAATATGCTTCACTATTCCACCTACCCCTCTTCCCCTACTTTCAAAACTCTCACTATTCATGCACTATTCATACACTTTTCATCTACTTAATATCTCATTAGTTTTAAGAAAAATTAATTAACCTCATTCCCTAATTATACTCCAGGACCCTATAAATACACCCTTCCATTTCTCATTAAAGAGAAGAATCAAGAGGATGCCATCATTACACTCCTAATCCATTTGATCCCTTATCATGCTCATTTGATCCCTAACATCCTTCATACTCATAGCCCATTCTCCACTTCGCGAAACAAATTCATGTTGTTAGACTCGACCAACCATAGAGGGACACATCTTGGGGCACCTACATATGACAATAGTTTGGGTGTAGAGTAAGAAGTAATATATTTTATTTGTGATTTCCATTAGCATTTTATTTCCTAAATGTCTTTAATCTCCTTTAAAAGGGTTAGGGATTTGTCTCGAGGCAAATCCTCTAACCAATTAAAATAACTAACATGTATTTTATTATTTTATGCAGATTTCGATTCAAGATGAGATATTTATCCCACTTTATTCATTGCAAGAATACATTATTGTCCTTCTCATATTCATGGTAGTAATGTAAGCCTGTTTATTTACATAGTTTTGGTTTGGAGATTTAATAATCTAACACATCTTATAGTGACCCAAAATGAAACATATAGTTTCATGTTGGATGAATTTTGGGCTACTCCTTGATCTAGGATTTGAATTGGGAATTTTGAATGACAAGATAATTATTCTTAGTTACAAATGAATGTATTTTACGTTGTGGTAAACTATGTTATAAGTTTTGGGACCACTTTTGAAATTCTAGTTGGTGGAAAATGTTCTCACTTTAGTTGTGGAAGACTTTGTTGCAAGATTTTTTTGATGGCATATGGATAGAGATAGTGGTCGGGTTTTTCTATGGAAGAAGGTTGGGTTTTGTGAATAAAGTCAAGTTTTGTGGGTGTGGATTATTTGAGTTTATCAGCAAATGAATTGTTTTGTTATGGAATATTTTCATGCTAGGTCTTTAGGCTCTAAAAGTTTAAGCTAATATTTTATGAAGTTGTGTTGTGTTTGTAAGTTACCCTTGTCGTAACATGAATATTACAATGCATAATTTATGATTAATATATTTGGTTCATATCTCCATCCAAAAGTGCTTACCTATAAAAAATATTTTAATTTAGTCTCTAATATTATTAGTGTAGATATATTAAATATCTTTATTTGAAATGTGTGTGTGTGTGTAAATTTTGAGGCATTTATCTTAGATTTTTCATATAGTTTTTTTAAATGAAGGGTTCCACATTTATTAACAACTTCATTACCTTATCTAAAAATTCTCACCAACTAGTGATGGATGGCCTCAATCTAGTTATACCACCGCATTGGGCTCGAAACTTAGAAAAAATAAGAAAGCTCCAAACTCCATCGTATGCTTAAGATATCTTAATTATTTTATCCCTTCTCCAAGATAGATGAAACATTGCCCTATGTAGACACTAAATCACGCACTATGGGTACATTACTAGGTCCTAATCACATAATACTATTATTATGCTTATTACGGGAGAAACGTACTAATTGATCATCATACTTGGCCTCTTAGTTTCCTTTTTAGTCTCCCCCTTGGCCTTACTGCAGGACCTCGTTGCCTAGTCGACCCTTCATACTTCACCTTTTCTAGCTTTGGACACTAGTGCCTAGCCAGACGCCTTGGCCCTTGATTGCAATCGCTCTCATCCTCCTCTGGGTGCCCTAGACCTCTTTGTACTTTACCCACTCATTTTTGGGTCCGTTACTAGTCGTTAGGCATCTCTATCTCTTAGGGGTTGGCCTTTTAACAATTAGTTACACAATTTGAACAAGAGAAGCATATAAATATAAAGTCATGTGACCAAATCAAAGGACCGAGCTCTAAGCATCTATACTATCACCTAAGGTTGCATATCACAAGCACTCAAGAACATATTTGCATTCATCTAAGACCATTACAATGGAGAAGGGCTAGTTTTCTGCATCACACGCATACGAGGGAAGTTCATTTTATTCCATGCACACATCTATTACATCTTTTCAAATCTATCTACTTTGCTCGCTATCAAGTGTGACACACTCAAGAGAGCCACCTAGGGCACGATTCTCGCAAACACACACATAGAACTACAATGGGTCTGAGATGTAGTGCAGCGTTTAGTCGTAAGATTGCTTGTTTAACACTTGAGGACAGTCTGACCCCTCATTTTGCATATTTATTTTTTAGGATTTTAGGGTTTTACAGGTGATCTCATTATTGTAGGCTATCAGCGACATCGGTGATCATAGTACAACCATCTAGCGACAAACAATGAGGGTTTTAGATGAACCAACGACCCTACAAAATTCATCTCCGGAGTTCTCTGCGCAAACCTTGCACCTGGAAAGGATCCTAGCGTCCCAGGTGCCCTAGTCCCTGCTCCTCCTACACTTTTCTAGGTTCGGTTTCGAGGTCCTGTATTGTCGTTTTGTTAGTCTTCCACCTTCACACATTGCTAGGATATTTTTGAAATCAACTAAGTAACCTAACTCTCTATTGCACTTAGGGTTTTACTTCCTTTTCTTATTTGCTTGAGTCATTTTTGTACTTTACTTGTCATATCTTGTTTGTTGTAGCATACATAAGAATTTAACAAAGTAATCTACACTTTAGTTTATTTTTGTTAAATCATTTGGTGAACCCATCTCATTCAATACACTTAGATCCTCATCTTTCTTCTATCATGGGTCGTAAAGTTCCTCAAATTTCTTTATCTAATTTACTTAAAATGCATCCCAACTGCCAGGTTGTTCTACAAAAATCCTTAGACTCCATGTGTCTTCCTAAAGATACGCCACCACACGAAATAAGTCCTATTTTCCATCGTCTATTTGATAACCCTAGCCTTCGTGATCCTCCATCCAATAAACCCATATTGGAGTCAATTCAATCATTGCATTATTTATTTTATGACAAATTTCAGGCTATTGATTTCAAGATCATATCTCTTAAATATGAAATCTAACAGCTTAAAGATGCTTCTCAAACTTATGTTTTTTCTCCTTCTACATCTCATCCTCATTCTATATCTTCTACATGTGCTCATATCGGTGAGCCTCAAGTATTTCCATTACCAGAGCCTCACACATTTGATCGCAATACTAAGTAACATGATATTCTTATTGAGCTCCTTAGTCATCAATTGATCAGTTTTCCAACTACTCATTGTTATCCTCCTTATCAGCGATCAAATATCAAGGTCTCCCATTTTGCGCTTATCATTGAATCAATGGACATAATGACAATGACTACTATGCTTTATAATGAAGAATCAAACATCTTGAGCATCAAGGCTTTATCTCATTCATTGCACAACATTTTTGTTGCATGCCCATCTCTAAATTTTCTCCTTCTATGTCTCATGAGCATCATGTCATCACTTTTAATGCTTCTTCTTCCATTACTCAAGAACTACCTATGTAACCCACTCCAACTAAGCAACCAACTCTCAAAATTAGTCTCACTCTATCTCCTACTGAGTCATCTACAACATTCCAAAGTCAAACAAAGCAACCAACATCTCATCCTCTCAAGTCTTCTACAACATTACCAAACAAACAACCACTTGCTACGCCGGAAAAGTGAACTCTAGTTGGCCTCTTTCAACTTTTTCCACTCGAGAATCCTAAGCAATCATTGCTTCAATGTCCAATTAATTTTTCAAGGAAACTACTCCTTACATTGATCCGCTTAGCATCATTGACTAGATCTTCATCACTTACATACTTGGGGGCACCATAGCTTCCCCCTTTGCATTGCTATCAAATGTCTCTATCATCCCATGCACTTCACGCTTTGCGCTTAACATCTAATATCTCTTAAGCATCAATATAAACCACTTGATACACTTATATCATCATTACCCTATGACGCACTCTTGTGCTAGGTTCACACTTGACTGTTGAGGGCATACTATACACATGAACCTCACACACTACACATTTCACATCTATGACATCTTCTTCTTCCTACACATCATACATGTTGTGCGCTTCCTACATCCTCTCCTTACATCTATTACACATCATACACACTTTGTGATTTCTACACCTACACATTCTACACACTTTACTACTACACATTTTACATATTTTACACTATCCACATCTTCAACATCATCTTCCTACTTCTACTATGCATCATACGTACTTTGCGCTTCCCACACTTACACAATCTATACATCTTGCACTACACATTACACATCATCACACTTGGCCCATTCAACACACATCTTTCTAGTATCACAATCTCAAACAACACACTACACACTTACAATATACATCATTCTAGCACATCTTACTCGTGCATATTTGTATTCTATTCTATACTTAGTGCATCATGATCGAACCTTTACAACAAACATTACTCGACGAAGCACTCTAGTCTCAAGGTTCATACTCGAGTGCTAAGGGTATAAATCAGAATTGAACCTCACCTACACTACATCCTCATAATAACTCCTCCTTGCATCTTATTCACACATTCTATGACTTACGCTTTAAGCTACATCATCATGCTTGGTCTCCCTAATCAATATTTTCTAACATTTCATTCACATCTCTCTATAATCTACACAAAATGCTTCATCATCCATTTATTCTACACTCGTGCTCTTCTGGTCACATTGAAACATTATTCACACCATTTCTCGATGACGCACTCTTGCTATATGGTTCATTATTGACTATTGAAGGGATCTTGTACAAATGAACCATAATTCACTCATGCATACATCCACACTCGGGGGCACACTTCCCCTATAAAACTCATACTTCATTCCATTCCATCTCATCCACAACATGTTACATATCTTGGTTGCACATAGTTCTTACTTCTTTATGCTTACATGTACACTTTATTAAACATGCTATATAATATATCTTGTATATAATTATCTTTATCATACACACATGTGCATTCACTTATTTTCATGTTGTGATCAAAAACTTTACACATATCATTACATGTAGCATGGGTGCTTGGCAAAATACCTCATACGAGTCCTGCATCGGCTCCTTGGGGCATCCACATTCGTAAACATTTCAGGTGTTATTGTTTCATTATTGTACATAACACACTACTATATCAAATTATACATGCTTTGACATACTTTATATCTTTCTAACATGCTAACGGGTGCTTCATGTGCAACATTTGCCTTGTAGGACCTATTTGCCACCATAGTTATTTGATGTTTACTTACTCTTGTTTGCCATTGTTTGGGGCTTTTCCCTATGCCTTGTCTCATGTACACACACGTATGCTTTCACCATTGTGGCCTTAATTGTCTTACGGCATTGTGAGTGATGTCCCATGTTTGTAACCCAATTTTTATGGTCTACATTGTCTTTTTGCTTGGTAGCTTACATTGTTTTCTATATACATGCTTGTTTGCACTAACACTTGTCTTCTAGCCACTATTTGCATGTGCCTTGGTTTCTACCAAGCACATTCCCTCCTACATACGGTATCACTTCAGCATGAGGTCCTCTTTTGGGCCGCATCCTCCTAGTGACGTCACATGCACCCCAAACAAGGGGGACATCTATTTGGTGAATCAATCACCCCATTCAACAATTACAGTCACAGTTCAACAATCTACAGTCATATTTTAGTACACTATAACACAATCTACAGACTTAGACAGGGCTCAAAATTAAACTTGGGTCCTTACTTCAACATGTAGACACTAGCGCCCGTAATAAGAATTGGGTACTAAGGTGCTTCTATCCCTTCCCCGGGTGCCTCGAGACCAGGGATAGATACACAACATTTTTCATTTCAGTATAATTTTCAACATTCTCACAGAGGCTTTTCATAGGGCAGACAATCCTTCAACACTTGGCAATCACGTTTGATCACACTTATTCGCATTGGATCAAACTTATACACACCATCTGTAGTAGTTTTTACTTTGGGAAGTAGTCAAAGGTTGGATAATGACACTAGAACTTTCTCCCTACACTATTTCTGTCATGTCGTGAGATCGCCCAAAAAATTGCTCTTCATCAACATCTTTAGGATCCTTTCTATCACTTTTTCTCATCATGGTCAGTGCACATGTTCCTTTTTCTACTATTTACACATTTTTACACACTTTTTACATGCATTTTTACATATATATACACATATTTGACTACTTGTTCATTCTTGTCTTTTGTAGGTCTGTCCTTATGGAAAGCGGTAATCAACATCAACACACAACAAACATTGTCATCAACAATAGTACAACATAAACAATTTACACGTGTGTTTTCACCCTAGGGTCATTATTCATCACTTTTATTTTTACTTCCTCTTCTTTAGCATCCATGCTTCACACTTTTTATCACTCCATGGCATGTTCTTCTACATCAATCTACATGGTTATAAAGTACACATCTCTATCTACTTTATGTTACCGAGCTTTCACTCACCAACATAAAGTGGGGGCAAATGTAGACACTAAATCACGCACTTTGGGTACATTACTAGGTCCTAATCACATACTACTATTCATATGCTTCTTACGAGAGAAAAGTACTAATTGATCATTATACTTGGCCTCTTAGTTTCCTTTCTAGTCTCTCTTTTGGCCTTATAGACCTTGTTGCCCAGTCACGAGCCTTCATATTTCACCTTTTTGGCTCTGGATACCATCGCCCAGCCTAAGACGCCAACGCCAGCGTCCTTTTCCCCTCTGGGCGCCCTAGACCTCTTTGTACTTTGCTCACTCCTTTTTGGGTCCTTTCTAGCTGTTGGGCATCCCTATCTCTTAGGGGTCGACCTTTTAGTGATCAATTACAAAATTTGAACAAGAGAAGCATATAAATATAAAGTTATGTGACCAAATTAAAGGACCAAACTCTAAGCATCTATACTATCACCTAAGGTTGCATCTCATAAGCACTCAAGAGCATATTTGCATTCATCTAGCACCATTACAAGGGACAAGGGTTGGTTTTCTCGTATCACACGCATAGGAGGGAAGTTCATTTTATTCCATGCACACATCTATTACATCTTTTTACATCTAGCTACTTTTCTCGCTATCAAGTGTGACACGCACAAGAGCCACCTAGGGCATGATTCCACACACATACACATAGAACTACATTGGGTCTAAGATGTAGTACAACACTTAGTCATAAGATCACTTTTTTGACAACTGAGGACAATCTAACCCCTCATTTTGCATCTTTCTTTTTAGGATTTGATGTTATTTTGAGGGTTTTGCAAGTGATCTCTTTATTGTAGGCTATCAATGACATCACCGATTATAGTGCGGCCATCTAGCTAAAAACAACGAGGGTTTTGGATCAACCAACGACCCTCTGAAATTCATCTTTGAAGCTCCTACATAGAACCTGGCACCTACGAAGGGATCCAGCAGACTAAGGTGCCCTAGTACTCATCCGTGCACCCGGTCCTTGCTCCTCTTGCACTCCTACATTTTTCTGGGTTTGGTTTAGAGGTCATGTATTGTTGTTTTTCCAGTCTTCCATCTTCGCACATTGTCATGATTATTTGCGAAATCAACTAAGTAACCTAACTCTCTATTGCACTTATGGTTTTACTTCCTTTGCTTATTTTCTTGAGTCATTTCGTACTTTACTGTCATATCTTACTTGTTGTAGCATACACAAGAATTTAACAAAGTAATATACGATTTAGGTTATTTTTGTTAAATCACCCTATAATTATCAAATGGATGTCAAATTCAAGGTTGGCCATTTTTATTGACATCTCACACTATTACACTCACTCCTCCCATCCCCTTTAGCTACCATTATAAGTAATGCCTTCAACCTAATTATACTAGTATATTTATCTTGAATATTTTATATGATAAACACTAATATATAGAAATCATGATGCATTTATCACATATTATCGCCCATTGAAGGCTTTCACATTGATTAACACCCCCATCACTTTCTCCACAAATTTCTCATTGATTAGTGAAGGGTCATTCAATCTAAGTATGTTATTGAGCTAAGCTCATTTTTGTTTTTGAAAAATGGGCTCAAAACTCCATTAGATACGTAAGATATAACAAAATTTTGATTACCTTCTCCAAGCAAGAAGGAAATATTACAATTTCCCGTAATGGTCAAATGTATATCAATTTTAAAGTTAACTATTTATATTATCATCTCACACTAGTACACACACTCTTCTCACTCTTCTTTGGTATCATTGATATTTACATATGTGGACATAATTATATTAGTACACATATCTTAAATGAGTTTATTTGAAAAACACCGATAGATATCAATTTTGATGTGTCTATTTTGGATTCATCACATAGTTTCACTAATTGAAGGTTCCACATTAATTAAAAATCCCATCACCTTATATACATTTTTATTTTGCTAAATGGTGATATGTGGCCTCAATTTAGCTACCCTAAAGTGTTGTGCTCAAAAAACATTTATAGGAAAAAAATGGGGCCCAAAATTCATCACATCCTCAAAATATTGTGATCTTTTAATTGCCTTCTCTAAGCAAAGAAATAAATAAAACTACTTGATAATGGTCAAATGGATGTTAAATTCAAGGTTGGCCATTTTTATTAACAACTCACACTATTATCCTCCTCCACCAACCCCTTAGATGCAATTATATGTTATGTTTATCAACATCCTAAAATTTTAAAACTATAACATGTTACAATATTATATGATTCTTATCAATATTTTGTACCATGATAACAATAAAAATAAAGTAAAGATGGAAAGATAGAGATTTTAATAATGTGCACAACACCAAAATAGTCTATGAGACCCAATAAGAAAAAACATCCCAAGAATAAAAATATAACCAATAAAGTGAATTGAATTGAGATGAATGTTTTTACTATTGTCCATGAGACCAAGCAATTTATGAGACCAAAATCATGGTAACAAAGTTTTTATGTGCACAAGTGCCCTATGAAATAAGATTCATGAGCTAAGCTTATGCGATACACATTTTTGTTTAAAATTTGGACCTTTTGTTATGAATTTTGATCAAAAGATAAGGTGTTTTTGTTAATCTCTCCACTTTAAATAAGGCAATCAATGAGTCACCTTTGAAGATGTTGGTGTACTTGATTCATATATCCTTGTAAGTCGCATAGTCCATGATGTAGTGCCTTATGTCTCCACCAATCCTAAAATACAAATTTGACATATTTTATCTACCTAATCTTCTTTAGGTAATATCCACCTACTAGTTTCGCCCACTGAGACAACATGAGTTAGGCTTAACCCTAAAACGATGTAAGCTACATCTTAGCTAAGTTATCAATTGTTGCCTTTCAATTTATTTCTACTCCCTTATATACTTTTTGCACATGGTCACAAGGGGATCAAATTCTATGATATAACATTCTTTCTTTTATTCAAAATCATTTACTCATGATTACCTTGAATTTTTTTCTCACATATATTTTTATTTCCTCATTAAAACTTGAACACTCTTGCATGCTAAAGTCCCATTTACTCATCCACTGATATTCTCTTTTTAATCTAGTTTCCTCTTTTAAATTATCATCCTCTTGGCCAAGTATGTGGTGAAGCTTCTATTGTATGTCAATGGCCTAATTTTGATGGTAGAAATAATGTAAGATTTGAGAGACCATCTTTAGGTTCTAGAGATCTTTTGTAAGGTAGTAGGGATGTAAGTAAACACAAAAAAACCAAAATCGTGATATTTTTCTAAAAAAGGGAGCTTAACACCTTGATTTTTAGTTTGCATGAGGGTCCCTCAAACTGGTGTTAGAATATAAGTATCTTAGCATTGACTTTCATAACAAGCTTAGTTGGGATATGTGTAGGATGGAAAGAATATATGGTGGTTGGAGAGCTCTTTATGCACTCCAAAACAAATGTAAGAACACAAAGTTATGGGATTGGAAGACCACTGGGTCCTTTTTGGGTTACTTGTTGCTTCAATGGTGTTATATGGCCAAGTGTGGGCTAGTGGTACAATGAGTTTGAAATAGAGGCAAATAGAAAGATTCAAAATCATCTAATCACAACCAATTTCAAAATTATGGATTCAATCCTACGAAATCGTCTCGTGTCAAGACATATACTAATCCTTTTGAGGCAATCTTATGAGCACACTATTATGTTACTTGAAAAAATATAGAAAACATGAATATTGATAGATGACTTAGGCTAGCAAAAGATGAAGAGTTGAACAAAAGGAAGAACACTTGGATGAAGCAGAATCACAAGTGGGTGACTAAATGGAATATCAATGTAACCGAATGCCCAAATTATAACAAAGACACAAAATTATGTAAATGAAAGGATTTAAAAACATTGTGGATAAAAAAATCAAGCATGAAAATACAACACTATATTTCGGTGTGCAACTCACTCACGAGCATACTTGAAAAAGAGCATATAAGAGCTATAATTAAATGGAGAGAAAAAAATTTCATTGCTTAATTGAGGACTAACTCTCACATGCTTAGATGTGAGATGGCGAGATCGACAATTTCTAAGGAGTACTTAGAAGAGGGGTTTGTATTTTCTGCACCACTAGGGCGGTCGCAACATAGGAGCACTTCATTTTTGGATGTCCTCAATACGTGGACATACATGTCAAATATGTGGAAATATTAAGAGTGGGCTCCATAATTAAGCTATTCAAGGAGGAAAAAACAAAGAATTTAGGTCATTGACACAAATTAAGTAAAGAAAGAGTAATCTTGTAAAGGATACCATGAACCTTAAGAATCTTTGAGCGAGAGGAAAAATTACTCTAATCAATGGGTCAAAAGAATGTTGGGTATCCTAAATATTATTAAAACCATTCGAGTCGACAAACTCACGTTCATATATGGTTTATTGTGTGGTAAACAAAAGGTTTTTAAGTTTTAAGAAACATGTCATTGGGAGATATATTGAATATATGTCGGGCATGATGGGAGACCACCATATGTTCAAGATTCCATATGCTTTTGGCCACAAAGTGCCAGAAATCTTGATCGAGACCATTCACACCATTATGGATTTGATCTCTCCCAGAGATTGGATGTCATGGCCCGAGCTCAAGAAGAAATTTAATCTTGCCAATTCGGACCTCCCATCTATCTGTAAAATTCAAGAGTTGATGCCAGATGTTATGCTCCACAAACTTGGGCTTAAACCCCCTGGATGTATGGTGGCGGGATTAGAGATGGAATCAAGAGATTGCCTTCCTCCACTATAATGTCGGCACCATTTACCACCTCTGAGCCCTCTCTCGCGGCGATTGCCAAACTTAATGCTTGCTGGGGCCTGCACTTTGCTCATTCCACCTAGCTTCAGCAGATTTTCCCATGCTTGGAATTCTTTTCTGGAGCCCAAAGTTAATCATTTTTGTGGTGTCTTATTTATCAAGGCCTTCCCGTTGGCAAAAGATTAAGTCACATTGGCATCCCCAATCCTAAATGCTCTTCTGTTCCAAACCTGAATCTTTTAAGCATTTATTTTGGTCTTGCCCCGTGCCTAGGCCATCTGGTCTTGGATTCATTCTTTTTTCAACCCTTCCACCTTGAATTCTTCCATTGGCATTTGGCCTTGTTTGGGGATTTCAGCTCGTGGCCTCATTATATTGATACTTTATGGCAACTTTTTAGAGCTTGCATTTTATTTCATATTTGGAAAGCATGAAATTCTATGTTATTCCGAATGATCATTTTGTTGCTTTATTTTCCACTAATGACAAAGTGGTTATCTTGTCTATTGTGTGCATACAGATTCAAGCTCAAGCGAAGAAAGTTGCCTTGAATTTGTTCATTTGCAGGGAGCTACTTGCACATTGAGGAGTACGCCAAGTACGATGAGTCGGGTCCCTCCGAACCCTTTGCATCTGCCACCTCAAGCATCTCTACCTCCACGAGGACCGTGTCACAGAGCCACTCTTGCAGTGTGACCACTCCGCCTCTCCTCGGGGTCGCCCTTTAGCTCCGTCCTCTTCGGTTCGGCCGGGCTCGCCTCAAAGGGGGAAGGGCGCTGCTAGCTCTCCACGGTGGGCCTCTCCTCCGCCCGGCATTCGGACTCTGGTGGCTCTCCACCCCTGGTTTGTTTGGTTGGGGATAATTGTTCCATTGCAGATGCAGATGCTTGACCAAGATGGTTGGCAGGTGGACCCTCCTTCGGCCGAGCCATCTAGTGGAGTGTACATCCCTCCTCGGGATGATCCTCCCCCTCCTCCTGGAGCGACGGCTTGTGCCTAGTGCTCTCGTTTCTTATGTAATACTCGAGTTGTATGGTTGCCCTTTGGGTGTTTTTTTGTTGCATACGTGGTGTTTTTGTGGGACCGTGAGTTGTGGAGTCGCCCCTGCTAATGTAACTCTCTTATATTTTTAATATAATGGGCAGTTCCAATAGTAATATATGCCGGGCATGGAGATATTATGTGGCCGAGAAGATTACGGATACCGAACTCGGATAAATTGTTTCTTGCAGTGAGCCATGGAAGCGTTGTGCACAGTTAATTATTTTTGCATTATCCACACAAAAATGCAATTATACCTTCCCAATCCCAAAGGAGCAGTGCCACAATTGGGTGCACGAGAAGACAAGGCGTGAGGAATGGGCAAGTATGGATGCCCCTGCGAGTGGCGGCGAAGGAAGCGACGATGGCTCCATCTCCATCTTCATCCATGGAAGGAACGGACAATGATAGTTATGACTGTGTGGTAGTGGGAGGGGGCATTTCTGGACTCACTACTGCTCTAGCTCTCGCCACTAAACATTCTTCTACCCTCAACAAATTGCTGCTAACGGAGGCCACAGACCGCGTGGGTGGCAATATCATTACAATGGAGAAGGATGGATACCTTTGCGAGGAAGGCCCTAACAGCTTCCAGCCCTCTGATTCCATGCTTTCCTTACTGGTATTTTCCTTTCTTCCTTACCCGTTTCTTAATTACAAACACACACATTACAATGCGTTGTCATTATATGGCATTTCCGGCGTATCAGTTATGAATCCAACTCAGCAGCTTCCCATGACTACGACTCGAGCTAGGGGCCCGGCCCTTTTCTTCACAACAAACACCCACATTGCAATGCATTGTTATTTTACGTAATTTCTTGCAGAACAACCATTACTCGAACTCAAGAGCTTCACATGCTCTACAACTCGAGCTACCAGCCCCTTTTTGGTTCGTTTTTCTTCCAGGCCTCCGCTTTGCTCAGAAGGGCCAGGCAAATAAAAAATTCCATTTTAATTTTTTTTTAATATAATTAAAATGGCAAAGATATCAATGCTATGCTGCTCTTCGGAAGCTTACAAATAGACCTGAATCTAACCGAGTTCTCTCTCGAACAAGTGAACTTGCAAACGAAATGCCCATCCCGCAGCCCTACAATTTTAAAATATTCTATACATTAATGCCAACGAATGGCCAAAATAGATCAATATGGATCTTAAAAGTACATCAAATTCCAATGGCAAATAGGAGCACAAAAATAGATCCCAAACACAAAAAAATTCTAGAATAAAATATCTAAATCGAGTTTTGAAGCAAAAGAACCTAGAAAGAGGGTATAAGTCACATGCAATAAACTTAGATAAGTAATTAACTAGAATGTCATGCAGTACAAGAGAATCACGTAAATTGAATGCCCCATCCAGAAAAGAACCGCCAACAAGCTAATAGAAATAATTAATGGAGAAGAAGGCTTTAGTCTGCACTAGAGTCAAGAGCATAAGAAGGGCTAACATTCTCGGTGATAATATTGGCAGGACAAATCATAAGCAGCTTAGAGGGTACTTGGATATATTAGCTATAATAAGCACCGACCTAGACTTAATTAAGCTCTTGAAACGTCATTTACTTAATTATTATCATTTTGAAAAGGCATATCTTAGACTCATATTTATGAATTCTCTTGCAGAATTGGTGAAGATCATGATGGAGTTGCAGAATAATCAACAAAACCAGCCACCATTCACCAATGCACAACCCAACTAGGGTGGATCTTCTAGCTAACCCAATCCAAATCCAAATACATTGCTACCCCAGCCCACATCTTGGTCTAATTTAGGCCCTCAAAACCTGCTACCAAAAGTGGAAATGGGCAAGTTTGATGGGAATACCCGGGCACCTGGATCAACCAATGGAAAATCTCTTTGATCTACAAATGGGTCATAGCATTCTTATATTTGGAACCGAAGCAATTCAAATGGTATCGAAGGTTGTGCATTTAAAAGAAAAAGAAGGGCCATATTGTTACCTAGTTAGTATTTGTTGATGGATTGCAAATGCACTATTCCAATAGTGTGACAAAGAATCACTTTAGCTAGTTATCCAAATTGGACAAACAAGACCTGTCAAGGATTATATTCAGCAATTCCAGGTCCTATCCTAGTGAGTGGAGAATTTCATGTAGGAAAACTTGATCTTGCTTCAATTTTGGGCCTTGGAACATACTATCAAAAGTGGAAATGCGCAAGTTTGATGGAAAGGACCCGGTCACCTAGATCAGCCGAATGCATAATCTCTTTGATCTAAATCAGACACGATGCTCAGAAAATCTGGTCATAGCATCCTTATATTTGGAACCCGAGCAATTCATTTGGTATTGATGGTTTTGTGCTCAAAACGAAAAAGAAGGGCCTTATTGTTACATGGTTAGTATTTTTGATGAATTGCAAATGCACTATTATAATAATGTGACAAAGAATTACTTCATCTAGTTAGTCAGACTGTGACAAATAGGACCTATCTGTAATGTCCCTTTCTAGGGCTGAACTGAAAAACAACGAAATAACACAAACCCCAAACTGAAATATTCTGATTTTTATATCAGCCAACTGGAAAATAGAACAACAGTGAACAACAGTCTGATTTTTAGAACAGCAGCAAGGAAAAAACAATAATTCATCAAAATATCACCATTCACAATATCTGAAGTATATAGAGGCACTTTAGGAATATTTTAGAAAATTATCAACCAAGAAATCAGCCTCTAAACACAGCTGGAAATTAAATAAATGACAGCAGAGTATGCCCTTATGAAATGGCTGGAAATGAATGATTCCAAGCCCAAAAATGAAGTACAAAGTAGATTCTGGCTGCCAAAAATATGGAGAATGCAATGATGGTTGAGTTGAGCGGTGCCGTGCCCTAGAAACCACCAATCTCTTCCCCAAGGTGGGTCGCTCCCCTAGGAGAGGGGTTGAATTTCACCTTAGAACCAAACCCTCACTGAAAATAGGCCTTATCCACCTCTTTGAAGCACTTGGAACAATTAATTGAAGAGTTTTCGTTCTCCAATTATCAAGGAAGGGTTTCATCTTCCTTGTGAAGCCACACCAAAGGATTTCCGCCCTCTAGTGGAATGGAAATAGAGCAATCAACCCCAAAACCAAGTAATGTAAAATTATAATAAAGATGCATTCCCGGTTTAATGCGACCTCCTTTTATATCCCTTTGGTGGCACCAAATCCAATGAGGAAGTTTCCCCATGACCGACCTCATAAAGAAGCTTGCTTTATCTTTTAATTTGCCTTTTAATTCCTCCAACCCAGCCGACCTGCCTCATAAAGGAAAACACTAAAAGAAAATGTAAATGCTCATAGAAAAGGACTAAAAACATCAACAAATACTTCCCTTGTTCACCTTCTTCTAACCCACGGAAAGTGGAATGAGCTAGAAGTCTTCTAAATGGATTAATTTGAAAAAGGGGACATTACAGTCCTCCCTTCCCGAAATTGCTTGCCCTCAAGCAATTGCAAACTCATATGCCCAAGTATCATTATATCAAGGTGGAGTAACATGTTGTAATGTTCCCATGTCTGGATCCCATGCTCATCGAATGAAGGATCTTCAACCCAAACAAAATCATACCTTTACTATGTTGGAAATATTGTCATTGATGTCAAAGGATTGTTGATAAGTATTTGCTCTGTTAAGGAATAATGTCATTGATGCTCTGTTTGATTCATACATGCCGTGCTTCAAAAAAAAATTGTTATAGTGTTCTGTGGGTTTTTGTAGTGTGCTTCGGATGTTCAGCGGATTGTATAGTGTTTCGTGGGTAGTGGTTGTGCTCCACAAGTAATGATAATGGTTCGCGGGTGTTAATAGTGATTTGCGGGCGTTGGAGAAAGGGCTGCAAAAGTCAGGAAGTGCCGTATTATGAAAGGATGGGCAAGGAAATGTTGAGAAAGGTATAATATGTTGCGTATTGAGGAAAATGCGGTAAAAGTCAGTGTGTATGGTGATATATAAAGGAGGACAGCCGCATGCAACAAAGAATTTACCCCAAAATGTTCGGGATTGTTTGCGATGGTCATGAGATGCCGCGGGACAAAGAAAAACCAGGGTGGTGGTAGGGAGTCGTTGAAAATTCAAATATTCAAATTTCATTCTACTATGGCTGACTCATGCGGAATAATCAAGTTTATGTTTATCTTGTCAAATCATGGGACCAAATAAGCATCCTTTCATGAAATAAACATGGTATATATAAACAATTTCAATTTGCGAAGTGTGTGTGCGCTCACGGTATGATGATGCCATTTTAAATAGAGAAGAAAGAAGAGCGATAAGATAGGAGTGGTTAATGAAGACATATCAAGAGGATTAGAAAAGGAGAGAGTAAACTCAAGTAAATTAGAATGTTGAGTTGTTAAAAAGAACAAAGAGTGAGAAGAGCTTGAAATAAGTTGAATGTGAAGTGCGGTGTACAGAAACAACATGAAGAAGTGAAGAGTTATTTACATGCCATCATTAGGTTGAAGAAGCAACTACTAGAAGGTGGATTGTTTGATTGTTGAGTTGGTGCT
Organism: Taxus wallichiana var. yunnanensis; assembly: GCA_018340775.1. Classification (NCBI taxonomy): domain Eukaryota; kingdom Viridiplantae; phylum Streptophyta; class Pinopsida; order Cupressales; family Taxaceae; genus Taxus; species Taxus wallichiana. The sequence continues at coordinate 220,879,490 of CM031243.1, read as the reverse complement.
TGGCCTTGGGGATTGTTGTCTCTAGTGAGTTGGTGCTCACGAATATTGCTGAGTTGGTGCTCAACCTTGGGGATTGGTGTCTCCAGTGGGTTGGTGCTCACAAATCATTGCTAAGTTGGTGCTTAACATTGGGGATTGGTGTCTCCAGTAGGTTGGTGCCTACAAACATTTGTAAAACAATTAATGTTGTGATTGAATTTGGACAATAGCTCCAAGTAGTCTTTTCTCTATGGTTTTCTCCCGAAAGGGTTTCCACATAAACCTGTGTTATGAAATTGTTATATCTTATGTGATTTCTTTGTTGTTATGGATGTTAATGTTTAAATAAGTGTAAATTGGACTATAACCGATTCACCCCCTCTCAGTCAAGTGTGTTTTCAACAATTGATATCGAGCGGGTTCCTTGAATAGTTTGATCATTGGAAGGTAGATCACATAAACACACATGTGAGTCAAGAAGGTTTTTCCTCAAACAAGGCTCCATTGTTTGATGGAACCAATTATGCTTTTTGGAGTATAAGGATGCACACCTATTTAATGGCTCTTGGTTTTGACATTTGGCAATATGTTGTTAGCGGTTATGTAGCTCCAATAACTCCTCCAATAGATTAGACAGGAAAAAGGGCAAGTGAGAGCAATGCAAAGGCTATGAATGCAATTTTGAGCAGATTATGTGAAGTAAATTTGTTAAAGTAATGCATTGTAGTTCTTTGCGAAGGAGATTTGGGATAAGCTAAAGAATGTCTATGAAGGAGATGATAAAGTAAAGAAAGCCAAACTTCAAATACACAGAAGTTAGTTTGAGAGTATGAAAATGAAGGATGAAGAAAACATTATTGCTTACCTTCTCCACGTTGATGTTATTGTTAATACTATTAGAGGTCTTGGTGAAGAAGTTAAGGATGAAACTATTGTGCAAAAAGTTTTAGATCTCTTCCTATGAGATTTGATGCCAAAGTATCCACTATTGAAGAACTAAAATACTTAAGCATCTTAACAATCGATGAGCTGCATGGCATTCTCACAACATATGAGATGAGAGTTGAAAGTGATAAATCATCAAAGTGAGAGGTGGATTTCAAAGCATCAAAGAAGGAAAAAACCAAGGAACTTGAGTCACATGCATGTTCTAGCGATGAATCAGATGAAGAAGAAGCTCACTTTGTTAGAAGGTTGAAGAAAGGATATGGAAAGTATAAAGGTAAGTTACCATTCAAATGTTTTGATTGTGGTGAAATAGGACATTATGCAAATAAATTCCCATATAAAAACAAGGTTGATAAAGAAAAGTTTGAAGGAGAGTGACATGTATTATCAATCCAAGAAGAAGAGTCATAAGCTAAGGAGGTGTCTGAAAATAAGAAAAACTTCCACAAGCACAAGAAGAATCTCTACATCAAAAAAATAACTCATCTGAAGATAGTGATGGATGCACTTCTGCCAGTGATAAAGATGAATCATACTCATGACTCTAGAAATCAAAGAAAACAAAGAAGAAATGGATCCTGAATATGATGAAGACTCAAAATATGAAGCAAAATTTGATCTTGAAGGAGAGCTCATTTCTGCCTTAGAGGAGCTCAAGAGCTGAGAAAGAAAAATCAAAAACAAAAGATGAAAATTCAATGTTTGGAAGAAGAGTACAATGCCCTAAAGACAAAGCTGACACAAGATCTGGAAGAATCAAATAAGATCAAAATTGATCTAAAGATTCAACTGGAAGAAATGAAGAAGATAGATGAGGATGTGAAAACATTGTTGAAGCTGAAGGAAGAAGGTTGTGAAAAACTTGAGTGTGAAGTTGTTTCCTTAAGAAAGGAACTTGAGAAAACAACTACCAAGCTGAATAAATGTTTGAAATTTGAAAATAGCTCTAAAGCTTTAGGTGATATTATCAATAGCCAAAGATCACCATTTATCAAAACTGGTCTAGGATACACTGAAAAGTATGCAAAAGAAGATCCTAAGGAGACTCCAAAGGTAACAAGTACATAAAAATAAAAAAGCTATATAGATGTTGTTAAAAGTACTATAAAAATGAGAGCAACAAGAAGGAAGATGAACATACAAGTACTTCAACTGAATGAAAGCAGCAAAAAAAGATAGTTATGTTCCTCACAATACCAATATTCATCAAAAGGTATCAAGAGTTCGAAGGAAGATCATTTCCTCTGAGGCAACAAGATATAAAAAATAGGTTTCAAAATTTCTTTTATGGTTATTTTTTTCATGTAATCAATTTGGTCATAAAGTAGTAGAGTGTAGATATTTCTCAAGAAGTTTTAATAAAAAGAGGATGAAAATGCAAGATCATATGTATTCTCAAATAGAAACCATAACTCATTTGCTCCATTGATGAATTTTGACATTGAGTGTTATAAGTGCCACAACTATGGGCATAAAGCTCAATTTTGTAGAAGTAGGTTTGTGGAATCTACTAGATAGAATAAAAATGAGAAAACCAGAGATAATCGAAAAATTAGTCAGCAAAGTTTGGAAGGAGAAACAAGAAAAATATGAGAATAAAGAAGAATCCATGATTGTTCAGACAACATTCCATTCTCAAAATGAAGAAAACTAGTGGTACATTGATAGTGGTTTCTCAAGCCACATGAATGGAGATAAAATCAAGTTTCTTACCTTGAAAAAGATAAATGGAGGTACTGTAAAGTTTGGAGACAATGCAATAACAAGAATTGCAGGCAAGGGTACTATCAATTTAAACAATGGTAAGTCAAAAAATGAGAATGTTTTGTATGTTGAAGGTTTGAAACATAATCTGCTAAGTGTAATCAAATGAGTGATAGAGGATACACTATGTAACATTCTATGCTGGAGGTTTTGAAATCAGAAAATCAAGTACTTGGGTAAGGTTGTTGTTGATGCATCGTAGGACAACAAATTTGTACATTCTCAGTGAGATTAAAGGTGAAAAGTGCTACATGGGACAAATAAATGAGAGCTGGTTGTGGCATAGAAGAATGGGTCACATGAACTTTGATAATTTAGTTAAAATCAGTTCTAAACAAGTTATTAGAGATATGCCAAAGATTATTAAACCAACAAATACCATTTGCAAACAATGTCAATTTGGAAAATAGATAAGAGCTTCATTTAAGACAAAGGAGTACTCAACCACAAGGTTATTGGAACTTGTGCATACTGATCTCTGTGGGCCTACAAGAACTCAAAGCATGCAAGGTGAGAGATATTTCATGTTATTTATTGATGATTATACTAGAATGACATGGGTTACTTTTCTAAGAGAAAAATATGAAGCATTTGAAAAATTTAAGGCATTCAAAGCCTTAGTTGAAAATGAAACATTTAAAAATCAAGTGTTTAAGATCTGACCGAGGAGGAGAATTCACATCAAATGAATTCATAGAGTATTGTGAGCGTCATGGAATAAAAAGACATTACTCTGCTTAAGAACTCCACAACAGAATGGAGTTGTTAAAAGGAAGAATAGAACTATGCAAGAGATGGCTAGAACTATGCTAGATGAATCCAAAGTATCTACAGATTTTAGAGAGAGGCAGTAACTACCGCAATCTACATTTTGAATAGAGGGAGATCAAAGTTAATAACAACAAAACTCCTTATGAACTATGGAAGGAATACCAACAATAACAGTCAAACATTTCAAAGTTTTTGGAAGTAAGTGCTATATCAAGAAAGATGATGAAGACTTGGGTAAGTTTGAAGCTAGAGCTGATGAAGGTATTTTTCTTGGTTACTCTCAAATAAGCAAGGCCTATAGATGCTACAATCTAAAAACATTCAAAATTGTTGAAAGTGCAAATGTAAAGGTTGATGATATCAAGTAAAAAGCAGAAGTAAAGCAAAAATATTATTTTGAAGAATACAAGAAATTGATTATTCTGAAGAAGCCAACAATGAAGATGAAAAGGAAGAAGTTGAAATAAAGGAAACAAAAACACCATCTAGATCAGTCCAGAAGAATCATTCGGAAAAATAGATTATAGGCAATAAAAATCTTGGAGTATAAACTAAGAAGATTGGAAATGTGGAAGAACATGCAAATCTGTTTTTACTATCCAAAGTTGACCCTAAAAGTTTTGTTGAAGCAAGAGAAGACAAACTCTGGATTGGAGCTATGGAAGAACTTGATCAAATAGAGAAGAATGAAATCTGGGAGCTTTTCCCTAGACCTAAGGACAAGAATGTGATTGACACCAAGTGGGTATTCATAAATAAACTAAATGAAGATGGGCAAGTAGAAAGAAATAAAACAAGGATAGTCTATAAAGGTTATGCACAAGTTGAAGGTATTGATTTTGAAGAAACTTTTGCTCTTGTTGCACGCTTAGAAGCTATTAGAATGTTCTTGGCATTTTCCTATTATAAGAACTTTAAAGTCTATCAAATGGATGTCAAATCTACTTTTCAAAATGGAAATCTGGAAAAAAGTATACATTGAACAACTAGAAGGATTCATTCTATCAGATAATAAGGACTTTGTGTGAAAATTAAAGAAATCTCTTTATGGATCAAACAAGCCCCCAAGCCTGTATTCAAGACTTGGACAAGTATCTTTAACAATAATGGTTTAAGAAAGGAATAGATTGACAATAATATCTACATCAAAACTAAAGGTGAGAATCAATTAATTGTTGTTGTTTATGTTGATGACATTATTTTTTGAGGGAGTAGTGATAAGATGTGTCAAAAGTTTGCTGAGGAAATGCAAAAAGAATTTGAAATGTCCATGCTTGGTGAGTTGTCATTTTTCTTGGGCTACAAATTACTCAATCTGACAAAGGAATATTCATTTCACAAACCAAGTATATTAAGGAAATGTTGAAGAAATTCAGAATGGAAGATTGCAATCCAGTAAGTACTCCCATGGTCACATGTTGTAAGTTGAGCAAGGATGATGAATCTCCTGAGGCTAATCAAACTCTCTATAGATCAATGATTGGAAGCTTATTATATGTAATTGCTTCAAGACCTAGATGTGATGTAAGTTCTAGGCATGGTTGCACGTTTTCAAGCTGCTCCAAAAGAATCTCATGTGCAAGTTAAAATAATTTTCAAATATCTGAAAGGTACATTGGATTATGGTCTATGGTACAAAAGATGTGAAGATTTCACTTTAACTACATATACAGATGCAATTGGGTTGGTTGTATTGATGATAGAAAAAGTACAAGTGGTGGTGCTTTCTTTTTGGGTAACAATTTAGTATCTTGGTTGAGCAAGAAGTAGGACTTTGTTTCTCTTTCCACAACTGAGGCATAATACATTGTTGCAGTATCATGTTGTACATAGGTTCTCTAGATGAAACAAACACTGAAGGATGTCAAAATAGTATTTGATTTTCCAATTTTTCTATCCCGTGATAATACTAGTGCAATAAATATCTCAAAAAATCTAGTTATGCACTCCAGAACAAAACATATTCCCATCAAGTATCATTTTTTGAGAGAACAAGTTGCAAACCAACAGGTGAAGCTGGAATACATTACTACAAAAGCGCAGATTGTTGAAATTTTTACAAAGCCTCTTCCTAAAGAAACATTTGAATATCTCATATGAAAGTTGGGAGTGATATCTTCTTCCTCAGGTTATTAAGAGGAAGCATGTGTTTAGGGGGAGCTAATCTTTTGATTATCTTTTTAGCTCCATAATGTTGATATCTTCTAGTTAGTGTTTTCTTTTTGAATTTTTGTCTTTGCCATTGATGTCAAAAGGGGAGAGTTAAGCTAGAAGAAAAGGGGAGAAGAAGAAGTTAAAGTCGGGGAGCTGTTATGATATTTCGAAAAAGGTGCCATAAAATGGTTGAGATGGTTGGAGAAGGTAGGATAAATTGTCATATGACAAAGGGGAGATTGTTGGAAATATTGTCATTGACGTCAAAAAATTCTTGATAAGTATTTGCTTTGTTAAGGAATAATGTCATTGATGCTCTTGTTTTTAGATTCCTACATGCCGTGCTTCAAAGAAAAATTTGTTATAGTGTTCTCATGCGGGTTTTGGTAGTGTTTTGGCATGGTGTCGTGCTCTGCGGATGATGTAGTGTTCTACGGATGTTCAACGGATTGTATAGTGTTCCGGGATTGTTTTGTTGTTGTAGTGATTCGTAGGTTGTGATATTATTTTGCGGGTAGTGGCGTGCTCCACAAGTAAGTATAATGGTTCGCATGTTAACAAAGATCTAGCCCACATGTTGGAGAAAGGGCCACCGAAGTCGGGTTGTGTTGCATTATGAAAGGATGGGCAAGGAAATGCTAAGAAAGGTATAATATGCCGCGGATTGAGGAAAATGCTGTAAAAGTCAATGTGTATGGTTAGATATAAAGGAGGATAAGCGTAACAAAGAATTTACTCCAGAATGTTCAGGATTGTCTGTGATGGTCATGAAATGCTGCACGACAAAGAAAAACAAATAATCAAATATTCAAATTTCATTCTATTGTGTCCATTTCATGCCGAATAATCAAGTTTATGTTTATCTTGTCGACTCATGGGACTAGTCGCATCCTTTCATGAAATAAACATGGTATATATAAACAAGTTTCAATTTGCAAAGTGTGTGTGCCCTCACGGTATGGTGATGCCATTTTAAATAGAGAAGAAAGAAGAGCGACAAGATAGAAGCAGTTAATGAAGACATATCAAGAGGATTAGAAAAGAAGGAGAAAGAGTAAACTCAAGTAGATTAGAATGCTGAGTTGTTGAAAAAGAACAAAGAGTGAGCAAAGCTTGAAATAAGTTGAATGTGAAGCGGGTGTACGAAACAACATGAAGAAGTGAAGAGTTATTTACATGCCATCATTAGGTTGAAGAAGCAGCTCGAGAAGATGGATTGTTTGATTGTTGGATTGGTGCTCACCTTGGGGGTTGTTGTCTCCATTGAATTGGTGCTCACGAATATTGTTGAGTTAGTGCTCAGCCTTGGGGATTGTTGTCTCTAGTGGTTTGGTGCTCATGAATATTGCTGAGTTAGTGCCTAGCATTGGGGATTAGTGTCTCTAGTAGGTTGGTGCCTACAAACATTTGTAAAACAATTAATTTTGTGACTGGATTTGGACAGTAGCTCCAAGCAGTCTTTTCTCTGTGGTTTTCTCCCGAAAGGGTTTCCACATAAATCCTGTGTTGTGCAATTGTTATATCTTATGTGATTGCTGCTATTATGGATGTTAATGTTTAAATAAGTGTAAATTGAATTATAATTGATTCACCCCCTCTCGGTATAAGTGTGTTTTCAACATGCTGCCCTTGTCTTCATTGAAGTCCTCTTTGTCTTCCATTTCAAAAATAGCAGCAACAATTTCTTGCCTTGTACACTCAGCTGTACAAAACACTTTCCAGCCAGCTGCAAGCTCAAACAAAGCGCAAAAAACTGATAAATGAAGAGCAACTTGACAAACAAAAGCATTCCCTAATGGGACATCTTCAACTTCCATCTCACCCTTGTCAACTATGGTGGGAAAACACCCTCTAATCACATGCATGAATGTAATTGAAAAGAATGAGGGCTGCCAAAAATGATTTCAGCAATGCTATTGAGTACAAATGGGCTCATAGCTGTCATAAGGATGCTCCTTATAACACCTGGGATTAACCAAACATCACCCCTTATTTCTCCTATGCTTGGATGGAGGCTTTTTGCAAAAATAACTAAATTATGAGTCATTATACCTTGCTGTAGCAAACTCCTTTGCTGTCCAAAAACGATGATTTGTGGCTGGCAATAAGGAATTTCGGGCTGCATATTTGTTGCTGCCCTTTGCCTTTTCAATGTCTCCAATCTTTTCCGTTTCAACTCAAGAATGGAAGAGGTTTTATCTCCTTGCAAAGGGTGATTATATGTGACCATAAATTTGACCTTCTTCATGATGTCATCTTTTGTTACAACTGCAATCTCATTTGCTCCTTCATTTGTATGGGAAAAGAGAAAACTCAGTTGCTCCTCATTCATCACACCTATACATGCACATGGAACAAACTTATTAGAAAAAACGAGAGTTCTCTTCTTCTTCATTTCATGCCTTGTAGGCATGATGGACAGCTCCTTTTTTTGCTTGCAAACTTCTCACAATCTTCATACAAGTGATGGCTGTCTAAAAACTCAGTCATGCTGCCCTAAACACCGTTGTAATCATGCATTTTCCCCTCAAAATTCAGGATGAAAGTAGTTGTGAAACCTCTTATGATAGCTGTAAACATGTTGCTATTGTTAGCACCCTTCACCCAAATGGCTGGAATTTCTTCTACAACTGTCAACAACGGAAAGGGGCTGGTCAACAACGGAAAGGGGCTGGAAATTGCATGGACAGTAAGTGAAAAACAAGTACAGTTGCTGTCATACTGAATATCCCTCATGAGATCTTGCAAAAACAACATAGTGGGGGCTGAAAACACTTTGTTGATGACTAGAAAAACCTCAAAAGTGTGGAAACTATTCCCTCTTATGACTGTCCTCTTTTGTATGACAACAAATAAGACTATAGACAAGCTGGAAATGTCTATGACAACAATACAAAATCTTATGACAACATGCTCGGAAATCCAAAAATCAACATGTTTACAACTCACAACCATACCTTCCATGTCCGGCTGATCTCCCAAGCTTGGGACAACAAGATAACTTTCATCTTGCTTGCTTTCTCGTAATGTCTTCTTTTCTTGGGCATTACTAATATATCGGTTCATCTCTTTCATTTGCATTGTAACCCGTTGGCATGCCTAGCGCTACAAGTGGGAGACTCTAGTTAGTTTAAAAATGTGCACATAGGTTAGTTACTTTTTATTATATAATTAGAAAATAAATAAAGTGCACATAGTCATAGCATATTAAATGTTTTAATTATGTAATGGGAGGAAAACTTAGGTAAAGGGGGCCACTTGGCTATCCAACTTGTAATTGCAAATTTAAAAAGTGTATTTTCCCTCCAAGTGGGTCGATCCCTTTTGGGAAGTCTATTTAAGGGATGTGAGGGGGTCATTTCACCTTATGTTGATTGATCATTTGATTTTACTCCATGCTTGGAGAAAAGGGATGTATGCCCTATGTTGTTGATGCTCTCATTGTTGAAGACTCTCATTTTGCAAATCTATTAAAGCTGGTTTGGAGATCTATCCCTTGTGCAATTGTAATGTGATCATTGCTCTTACTTTGGTGACTTGATATAGAGTGTGGCACATTTATTTGTGGGAGAAATCTGCATGTTTATTGCTCATTTTTGAAGTAATCTTTGAAGGGTTTGGGCTCTTTTTATATTGCTGTTCACTGCTGTTATTTACTAGCTATGACGACTTGTATTGGAGAATATTTTGGCATGTTTTGAGGGCAAATAAGCTAGATCTGAAATCTGGTTTATGTCATCATTAATTTCTGAGCAAGGGGAGTTGATTTGGAGTGTTTGGAAGCTTGGAAAAGGGCTGAAATATTTTTATTTATTTTTCTCTAACCCTAGCGACTTGATCTGGGATTTTCGGGTCTGTTTTGGGTGGGTTTGCATGCTCAAAAAAATCTGATTGTTAGTGCATTAGAAAGCTCTCAAAATCTAGTTTACTATGCACTTTATTTCATGTAAAAGATGGAGTATTGAGTGAGTTATGAATTTTCAAGTTTCAGCTGTCTGGAAGTCATTTTTATTTAATAACTGCTGCTATAAAAATCTGAACTGGATAAGATTGGAATTCCAATTGATTCTCCCATCTAACCCACCACTTTGGCTACTTCCAACCCCATTTTGGGTTGTAATTACGCTGACATTGGGTTATTTGAGGTTGGATTGAAAGGATCTAATCCTTCTTGGTTCGATTTGGGTTGAAGTTGTTGCAATTTTCTATTTGCCCAAAAAGGGGACATCTCACTTTCCAACATGAATTTCATGAGCTTAACATTCATTTTCATTAAAAGAATTTTTCTAGGGGTATGTGAATCGAAGAGGAGCTGAAAATGCCCATGAGAAGACTGTTGTAATGAAAACAAAAATGTAGGGCTTACCCACCAATGTGTTGTCCCTGAAACCTGCTCTCTATTTGTTGCAACTCCCACTACCATAGCTGGCTCCACTTGTTCTAATGCCTCAACTGAAAGCATCTTAATAGCATGATGACTTCTCTCAATACTTTGGGCAGCTGTCCATACAATTGCAATTATGGGATGCAAAGGCTTTCCCATTCTTCCAACCCAAAATGTGTCCTCTAGCTGTTGTATCTTTATGGTGTAAGGAATGATGTGGCCTCTTTGTAGTAACTTATCCTTCACCATGTTGTTAGAGGGCACAACAAGCTTCATATGCATCCACATAAGTTTTCTCATATACCAAGAGCAAAAAACAGAGAATTTAATAGAGGCATTTACCTTGGTCTTCAAAAGATCATCCAGATTCCCCATGCCAAAGCAATCTTGGATTTGATTTAAACCAGCTCTATGTCCATAGCTGCAAGTGGTGTTCTTCACCCCAACATTCTTCTTGAAATTTGCTTCATAATGACAAGGATCCTTACATATTTTTGGCAGCTCCTTTTGTGGAGATCCTCCTGGCTGTAATGGCCTTACTTGCTGTCCAAAATGAGCTGTCATATGCTGCCCACATGTTGTTGTAAAATCACTTTCGGATGGGAAGTGACATGTCTTTTGGCCCAGCATTTGTTCCTTATGTTCTCCCAAGGTGGAGTTGGGACTTCTTTTTATCCGGAAGCATGCAATGATGGTATGACCAGCAATATTGATTCTGAAATCAGAAATTCTTCCCTTGGTGGGACTCAAAATAACACCTGGATCCCACACTATTATGCTCAAACAATGTTGCATTTGGGCAAAAAGACCTATGTGCTCTTTACCACAAGATGTATCTTCCACCCTCTCATCTTCCCTAGCTTGCTGTTCATGATGATAAAAATATTGCAGCGACATAGGAAGGATCAACAAATTTGAAATGTGATTATTATTATCATACCTTTGGCTGCCAATGAAAAGCTTGTCCTCCTTTGATGAAGTGGGGTTTGTGGAGATACCTCCAACCCTTCTATCCTTGTGATTCCCAATATTTTCTTCAATCACATGACTCTTCATAGTGCTGTTCTGAAAATCAGTCAATGGAAGCTTGAAGGATGGTGCAAGTTCCTCTAACTTGAACCCTTCATATACAACAAGTGATGTCCCTTTTGCTTCAACTTCATCCACATTTTGTTGATGCATGCACGGAACCTTTTCATGGTTCTCTCCAAGGCCATAAACATCATCTACTTGCTTCATGTAGATGGCTGTTTTGAAATTTCCAGCAAGTTGTACTTCAACATTCACATTTGGCAATTGAGCTTCAACCTCCAATTTCTCTTTACCAACTTGCAGATCTGATTTTTCTTCCTTCTTTGGCTCAAGCTCCATGATTTCTCCCTCTTCAACTTGCATGGTGGATTCCTCTATGGGTTGTTTCTTCTCCATTACTTGCAGCCCTAATTTTTCTTCTTGTGTAGCTCGTGACCTAGGCTTGGGCCTTGATCTTCCCTTGCTTACTCCCATGAACTCAGCAAATGACATGGCATCATGAATTTTCTCTGGAAGAGCCCTATACTCCTCATACCATGTAGCAATGTTGTCCACTTTGAATGGCTGAGTATTATTGACTTCCTTTGAAGAGCTCCTTCCACCATTCAGATCTTGAATGGTATGGATCAGTTAAGTCATTTTATTGGCCAATCTTTCTTGCCCTAGGGCAAACCTCTCAACCCTAACATCATCAAAATGTATGTTTGCCATTTATCTGCTCCTTTTGAATGAAACCCTCTAGGCAAGGAGGATCTATGCTCTGATACCACTGTAATTCTCTTTCTAAGGCTGAACTGAAAAACAATAAAAGAACACAACCCTAAACTGAAATATTCTGATTTTTATATCAGCCAACTAGAAAATAGAACAAAGTGAACAACAATGGATTTTTAGAACAAAGAAAAAACAATAATTCATCAAAATATCACCATTCACAATATCTAAAGTATACAAAGGCACTTTAGGAATATTTTAGAAAATTATCAACCAAGAAACCAACCTCTAAACACAACTGAAATTAAATAAATGACAACAGAGTATGCCCTTATGAAATGGCTAGAAATGAATGATTCCAAGCCCTAAAAATGAAGTATAAAGTAGATTCCGGCTGCCAAAAATATGGAGAATGCAATGATGGCTGAGTTGAGCGGTGTTGTGCCTTAGAAACCACCAATCTCTTCCCCAAGGTGGGTTGCTCCCTTAGGAGAGGGGCTGAATTTCACCTTAGAACCAAACCCTCGTTGAAAATAGGCCTTATCCACCTCTTTGAAGCACTTGGAACAATTAATTGAAGAGTTTTCGTTCTCCAATTATCAAGGAAGGGTTTTGTCTTCCTTGTGAAGCCACACCAAAGGATTTCTGCCCTTTAGTGGAATGGAAATAGAGCAATCAACCCCAAAACCAAGTAATGTAAAATTATAATAAAGATGCATGCCCAAATGAGGCCAAATGACCTCCTTTTATATCCCTTTGGTGGTACCAAATCCAATGAGGGAGTTTCCCCCATGACCGACCTCATAAAGAAGCTTGTTTTAATTTTTAAATTGCCATTTAATTCTTCCAACCAGTTGACCTGCCTCATAAAGGAAAACACTAAAAGAAAATGTAAATGCTCACGGAAAAGGACTAAAAACATCAAAAATACTGCCCTTGTTCACCTTCTTCTAACCCACGGAAAGTGGAATGAGCTAGAAGTCTTCTAAATGGATTAATTTAGAAAAGGGGACATTACAACAAAGATTATATTTAGCAATTTCAGAACCTATCCTTGCGAGTGGAGAACGTCATGAATGAAAACGTGATGATTTGTTTTTGGGTGGTCTCAAGGATCACATCGAACATGATGTTGTTAGTAGTGGTCCTTGGAATCTCTCATTAGAGCATGCTAAGGTTGTAGTGTAAGGATTTTACAGGATTGATTCATTTACATACCTTTAGATAATGCACAATAAGGATAACTCTTAACTATTATCGCATCTTAAGACTTGTGCACTATAAGCTACAAAACGGAGAACTCAAAAAGTAAACATACAAGCTAGAGACAGATTATACAACAATAATTTAAGTTTCTACTTCAAATCCTATTATAGTTTGAACCCAACAACCAGAACCAACCTTCTACGCACAGTTCTTACATCAGTTACACAACTTTGATGCAACTATCGGCCTTCTAATCCCTTTATCTTCCTTTCTCAATGCTCAAGGAGCTTTACATATTCCTGATTTTGTCCTATCTATTACATACATGTACATTAATTAGTGCACTAAGACACTACAATAGACAAAATGCACCAAGTCAGCTTTTAGGCCTTAATAGCCTTCCAACACTTTTCGGGCTTAAATAGTTGTATCATCCCGAGACAAAATAAGCTATCAAAGTTGGGTAGGTATTCTTCTACATTTTCTTGCCTTGTGATGTTTTGCTTTGCTTTGCGTGTTTAGATGTTCTGTTTGTAGTCTTTGTAGGGAACACCTTGCATAGCCTCATTGTATAGTGTATTGACCTGATCTCTACGGGCACCCCACCCCTAAGCCTGTTTCTAATAACCTCCATAGGATCCTTGAGGCGGAGTGGTCCTTTATGCTTGTTTTTGAGGGGAAGGAGGAGCCCAACCCATCATATTTTTGGAAATGACAAAGCCCGGTTTGTATTCTACTACGGGAGGGAGGATCCCACCCTCCTGCGGGTACTATGCCCATATCTTGCGCAGGTGATTGGGATTTCGGAGTCAATTGTGCTTATGTTGCAAATACATTTGAAGTCATTTGAGCCCGCAAGTCCATCAAGGCCCTATAATCTTTAGACTCATGCATTATAGATTTACAGAAGCTGCAAACTATGCTCTGAGGTTGGCACACATGGTGCTGCATTAGATGACATTTCCCTGTAGGATGGCCCCATACCCTGCAAATCTCGCAGTATTCCACTCTCCCATATGCTGGAATAGGCGGTTTACTTTTGTGGCCTTGCGCATTCATGCTTATGATGTCCTCCTACACAATCTACACACCAAATAAATAGGCAAGGCTTCTTCCCTTCTTGCAATTCTTCTATCCTCCTCATCACCACATCTAGCTTGGCCTCTGTTTTGAAATTTCCAGCTGTTTTTTCACCATAGTATTTGATCTTCTTGACTCTTATCGCAACAAATTCAGTTACATACATGTCTATGGTTGTTTGCATCCGATAGTCTATAGCTCTGTTCCACTTCGTGTCTAAGTTTCTCAACTTTTCCAACTTCTCTTCATTCCACAGCTACTCTTCTTCGGCTTTGGTTTTGAAACAGTAATATTCCAACCTTGACAACCACACAACTACTGTTTTGGAAGCTTGCACCAAACAATTTCATAGATATCACCATATATATTATCTAGTCTTATCTTCTTTGTAGGATTTCCCATGTGAACCGCTTCATCTTCTGTGAAATGGTTCATCTTCTCCTCTAGCCATCTCTCCACATCTCTCTCGTCCCGATAACCATCTTAACATTTTTGGGCCCCGCAATGGAACTATTGTTAGTAGTGGTCCCTAGAATCTCTCATCTTAACATGTTAAGGTTGTAAGAGAGATTACACAATTTTTTACTTCAAATCCTCTTACAGTTTGAACCCAACCAAAACCAACCTTTTATGCACAATTCTTACATGATTTATACAACTTTGAGGTGACCGACGCCTTCCAATCAGGTCATCTTCCTTTCTTTATGCTCAAGGAGCTTTACATGTTCCTTATTTTTTCCTATCTATTACATACATGTACATTAATTATTATGCCAAGACGTTACAATAGACAAAATACACTAAGTCAGCTTTTAGGCCTTAATATTCCTCCAATAGATGTTCGCATGTTATATTTGTGTTTTATATTGGAGTCCATTGTCTTCACGTGCAAGGAAAAGAAAAGAGCAATGATCAACATTAATGAACACATATTCGTTAGCATCAAATATAATAGCACCTTCACACCGTTGTTCCCGCAGCCTGCTAGGTGTATGTCACTCTTATTGACTTTTTATCTTTGCATGCACCATTAGCGCATTAACCTCCCATGAGTGATGTTCTACAAGGCATCATTGGGAGCGAGGTGGGCTGGTTTGTGGCAGTTGTGAGAGAGATTTGATGTACAATTGATGTTACCTTAGATATCTTATCCATTCCTATACATCCTAGTCATCCTTTTATGGCCTCCTAAGACATCACTTTACTACCCTCTTATAATCACCTGCATATCTAGTTAAAACACCCTTGTATCTTCATTATAACACTTTTTTATCAGCTCTAGAGTCTTCCTCCACCTCCCGAGCCTTCCTTTTAGGACCACATGATTGTTATTACTTAGGGTTTGATGGATGGATGCCCTTTGGTTGTTATTCCTTATGGCCCACCGCATCGACAAATCGACCATAGGGCACTATAATAATTAATCATGTGTAATTTCCCTTTAGGGTTAAAAATGGAAAAAGGGTTTACCAGCTATCCATAATAGATCTGATCTGAAAACACCCTCAAGCACACACACCAAACTGAAAATAGTTGAGAATATCTTAGAATGATTAACCAATACAAAATCTACAGTCTCCTAGGGCAGCGAATTGCCTATGAGATTCAAATCCACTTTTCACTATGCAAATCAATGTAGAATGCCACGAAATAATTTATCTAGCCACGACAATATTTATACATCACAAATACATCAAAAGATTGAAGAAATATCTGATCATCACAACTGGAATTAAATATTTATAACAACAGTCCAGCCAAACCGAGGGCTAGGAAAAATAGCAAATCCTCACCAAAATTCTTCAAAGTTCAGATTACGGCCTTATAAATTATGCTGAACAAGAATATCAAACCAAAGTAGTGAAATCAGCCCTACAACATACCAAACCCTCCACCCATGCAAGTTGCCTAGGGTAAGAAGGGGGAAAAATCAGCAATAAACCACCTTGAAGTACTTTGGAAACCCCCGTATGGGATTCCCCTCAAGCTTGAGGAGTGTTCATTCTCAATCTTCCAACAATGGAGGTTTTTGTCCCCAAAGTTGAGCCACACTAAAGGTTTCGTCTTTAGTGGAGAGTAGGGCACATTGTGCACAAACCCAAGATATCAATTCTTAAATTAAACATGCATAACCCTTCAAATGAACCTTCATGTCCTTATATATCCTCAAGTGGCGCCAACATCAAAATAGAAGCCCAATGCATAGGCCGACCTTCAAGTAATTCTATTTCTTCATTAACCTCTATGTAGGCTCTCCAATCAAGGCCGACCCATAAGGATTAGAAGTCTTTGAACCAAATAAGAGGCCTTCATGCCCAACTTGCCATTAAAAGTATTTAAAAATACTTTTACACCATTACATCAAGTAGAATTCATCATCCATTGAGCCAATATTGACTCAAACAAAGACATAATGGGAACTAGAAGAAATATGAATGCAATTCTCATTATGTCCCATTTAGGGGACATTACATCATGTTCCCTATTTATAGGCGACATTTGAGAGAATTTACCATCATCATATCATTCATCATTCTGTCTGCTTGCACTTGCCCAATTGCTTTTAAGGTTTTAAAGGTTTAGGAGTTAGTCTTGCTTATCTTTGGAGGTCTACCTTTGGAGCATTGGGTCTAGGACACTCAAGAATAGGAGTTGTGCCAACAAGGTTCATCAAGTCTTTGAAGTCCCCACTTGTGGTTTACTTAGGTCGTCGTCTATCTATCTGTCTTATGGTCCACCACATCAAATCTCTCATAAGATGTTATTAACCCTAGGGTGAAGCTAATGTGCCAATGGTGTCTTCATAAAGGTAAATATCTCTAACTCTCCTTTTCCTTTATGTTATTTTTTATTTGATTGATTGATTGATGTATCATGTACATAAACTAGGATAGAGTAGCATATTCTTGTCTATTGCATCATTCTATATTGGACCTTGCCTTATAATCTGCCCTTTGGGTATTACAATCTATTATTCTCTACATCCATGTTTACAACTTTTTATTCTCTACAATCCATGTTTACAACTTTTTATTCTCTACAATCCATGTTTACAACCTTATTTTATAATCTCTATATTCTTTACAACCTATTAATCTATTTACAATCAGGATACTAGTAAGACGCCATTCCCTATCCGAGACCTAGGCTTTGGAACCCTACGCCTTTGATAGAGGTTGGATTACCATTTTTTAGATCCACGAATCTTGCACCCCTTTGTTAAATCCTTAAATCTTCTTGTATGTTGGCCCTAGAATGGTCTCTCTCTAATCCTACTCTATATTATTGAGAAGAGACATTATATTCTATTTGTGTTCTTAGCTCATATACATTCTAGTGAACCTGACATGAATCTTACTCCACCATTTAAATGAGTTATTTTTATGCTATTTTATCCCCCTCAAAATCAACTCAAAATTAACCATAAAATCTCAATTTTCTCTAACTATCTCAGCTCTATTTGTTCTAAAGCCTCCTACCATAAGGCACCTCCATAACTATCAAAATAACCAACAAACTTCTAATCCCAAAATCACACCCTTTTATATGGATTGCAACATGAGTAACACTCATACCGACAAGATTGCCCAAGTTGCAGCCAATAAAAGGAACACTAGATCTCATTTAAATCAATTGCTTCTAGAGGAAGATTTTGAGCACAAGGATTGGCCCATAGATAACGCCTATGCTGACTATATACCCTATGCAAGAATTTATCCAAAATTTCCCCAAATTTTTTTGACAACCTCCTAACTTTATTCAAGAACGCATGGAGGAATACAACTCTGCTTGGGGCAATCCTTCAACCAACAAGACAAGCCAAAACATGTCTTGCCCCACCTTCACCTCTCATCCCTCTTCTTCAACCATGGCAGGTGCCAACACTAGTGTACTTCCACAATTTAATCCACAAAATCCTCCTAACAATACCAAAACCAATGCTTTTAATGATCTAACTCAACTAATCTTACAACTCATCAACCAAATGAGTCAACGAAAAACATTACCAACAATCAATTTCTCCAAATACAAGCTAACCTAGCTTGCATGAATAATTGACCACAACAAATTCAGCGGGAGTTCCAAACAAATGTCCCCGCCACCTCTGCTTCTAGGCCATAACGGTGTTCTTTTCCACAACCTCCTGTAACCATATAACCAATAAGGTTCTTTAATGTTTTCGAAGGTACCTTTGGCTCCTTATATAACCGCTATGGATATTGGAGGTATCATTCCATCTCTCTCTCACAATGGGTCAACCGATTCCTATGCCACTACCAAGGTCTTAGCTAAGGCCTTTACGGGCGACACTTTTTAGATTGGTACACAATACCCTTCCAACCAACTCAATTGTCGAACTTGAAGGATTACTCAATGCTCTAGTTGAAGCTTTTCACTCTCGGGAGTTGCCCAAAATTACATTAATATTTTTGCCAATTGCAAGCAATCTGAATTTTAAATGGCATAATCCTTTATCAAACGATGGAAAACCCTATGCAATAGAGTTGGGCACAATTTATCCAATGATAGTCACTATCAGATTTCCTTGTGGCTTTGGAACCTCACCTTCAATACAAGGTTAGGTCCTTTTCTCCAACCACTTTGAAGGAAGCCACCGAGCCATTGAGACAAAACTATCTTATGCGTGCGTTCGAGAAATCTCAACCTAAACAACAATCCCAAAAGAACTTTCAAGTACTCATTCGAACCCATAATCACAATGCTACAAATGAAGGAGTCATAAACACTCCTAACCCTAGCAATGCTTTCCATAAAACCATCCATAATATCAATTCTACCTGTCCTCAACCTAAAGGAGGCTCTTTCCCTCCCCCATCCTCCCATAAGGATTGTCACCAACCTCTCACCATGGAAGTATCGCGAAGATGTCTACCGAGGCCATTCTTATAAGCCATGGACACTTCTCGCCCTCTTCCTCCATGGTACAACAAGAACCTATTTTGTTGGTGGCATGCCAATTGGGGCCATTCCTATGAAAACTGTAAAGCACTTAGAGCCTTTGCTTATGCTTTCTTGCTTGGACATAAGTTCAATCCGATGCCATAGCTCACGAGAGACATAATAAGGCCATCAATGCGATCATCACGATGCCGTACACAAGACAAATGAGTATTTTAACATCTATAAAACTTGTTGCATGACCATTCGAAGGTTGAGGCAGCTCCTCACCCTAACAATGAGAAGCAAAAATCTACCTCTTCTACTAACACCATTGAAACCACCTACAACCCCGATCTAGAGCCAACAAAGAATGTGGTTAGCATGCGAGGCACGAAACAAGAGAGATTGCCACCATCGATGCCACATATCCCTCCCATCTCGTCAATCCTACAAGACTGCTTTCACCCTATAGGTCAAACTTTCCTCAATCAATCTTTAGAAACATCAACATCTGAAAAACTGTTCAAATCAATGCCATCGTCCATCTTGAACTAATACGGTCGATGCTCGACAACATCGGTCATTGTATTCCCTTGAAGACCAATACCATTGTTTGGGATGCATCGTCCCCTTTGCATGACTAGTGTTGTACAATTTGAGCAAAAATAAAAACTTAGACTAACCCAAGCTCTTAGCTGTTAGAAGATGTGAACATAGAAAAAATGAGAAATGAGAAAGGCATGTGGCACACATTGAGAGGTGTGTGGTGCTCATATTTATTATGCTGAAAGAGGTTACAATATAGTTGGGCAAGTTCATAACCGAACATTAGTTAGTTGATAACTAATAGTTCATTAAACGTTAACTAATATATTTTAATACCCCCTTAATGACTAAACTAGAGACAACATATTTGTCCTGAAATTTTACAAATACAATAAAACCAAGGAGTCTAGTAATTATAATTGTAGCTTGCTTTGTAGATATTACTCTGAAATCTATAGAAGTCATCTTATGTTTTGCTACCATCCAATAAATGAGCTTTGACGTAGACAACAACTAAAAAGGACAACTAACAACAAAACCATGATTCAGTTGTGTGGACATAAGATATGATAGGTGGTCCACCAATTGTTTGTAGAATGATTCATTGACCAATGATGAATCATCAATGGCTGATAAATTCAGCCTGACCTCTATAGTTTTGAAATATGAATCTCGGAGATTCGATCAAAGAGAGTGTACCAAACTCGTGGAGATTAGAGACTCAATCAATTTGCAATCCAAATGAGCACATTCAGGTACCCAAAAATATTTAGGCAACATAATGTAGATTCCTTTGTCAAAATTTGTAGATAAAAACAACTGAAACTGAAGTGTGACCATTTTTGGAGTATTTGTAAGAGTAAAAACTAACTCCGTGGTAGGAGAAATAACCATCTCAGCAGTAGTAGGAGAAAAAACCATCTCTTCAAGAGTAGTAGGAGAAACAACCATCTCCTCTTGTTACTCATTTATTCACCGTGTTACAAAAACCATTCGAAACAAGATGAACAAAGTATCCATTGACCTTTGAGTCAGTGCTTGTGATTGAGTGGCGTGTCCTACCATCTCACCATGCACCGCCAATGCATCCTGGATAGTGGAATCTCCTTCCACAATTAATTGTGCATCTAAGTGAGGAAGTCCATCCTCCCGGGCATTTCAATCTCAAGCACATTTTGTATGGAGTGATGAATTCTATCCTCTCGAGGCATTGCATCCTCCCGCACATTCTATATAGTGGATATTTCCTCCATAATGAGTGCATGTAGGTTGATTGAAGTAGGGTCAACAAGCCTGTGAGAAATTTTATCCTCCAGAACACCTGAACAGTGGAGTCTCCCTTCACGCTTGCTATTAAGTTGACTTTATTAGAGTCAACAAGGGTATATGGCCACCTTGCTCAATGCCTAGGGCAATTAAACATCCATGTTTCATGCCTAGGGCAATTACAAGTGATTCATAGGATGGTAGAAAATTATCCGAATAAGTGCCACCAAGTCGTCATCATCCACCTTTTTATTGATGGAACCGAGTTGGTCTCAAAGATCTTTCATCCGAAGAAGGCGTTCTGACAGGGACCCGTTCTCCATCATCTTTTTTGAAATCAATTCTTTTTAAATATAAAATCCCACTCTTCTTTAAAGTCATGTATTTGTTGTTCAGACTTGTCCATAACACTAGCCTCAATGGCGTTCCAAATCTCATGTATAAAATCATGTAACATTTGACAACTTTAGCAACAAGGCGTCATGATATTTGTCATAATTTGCAAAATCTGTACATGCCTTCATCACCAAGAATGATTTTATCACTATCCTGATACTCTACAATCGTCAGAATCTTGTGCCTCTCGATATTGTAATTTTGGCCAATCAATTTTTGTGCCGGTGATAGAACAAGATCCTGAACAATGGCTATTTTTCACACAATCCCTGATTTTCCGATCAGGAAATCAATGCAACAAAAGAAAGTACAGTCTAATATTTGAATACTTGAATTTTTACCCTCAAATCAATAGTCTATATTCAAACTTCTAACTTTTGACCAGCACATTAATGCAAGCAGAAATGATTTATTACAACATGCACTTCAATAAAAACTTACAAATCTCGTTACCTTCTCGTTGGACTTTGGAAAAATGAGAAGATTGCAAAATGTTTTGCCCTGAAATCAGAAAACCTCATTTTTACTGTTTTATGCAATCAGTAATGATAATATCATTGACCAAAAATTGTTCATACTATGTACCCTCAAATATCCAATGCATTAATGCTTTTTTGTGCCCTAGATTTTGATTTTCAAACAAATCGCAAATCTTCTAATCAAACGTTAATGGCAATGACTGGTTTGAGCTTTTGTTTGTCTCGCGATTCCTGTATTGTATGCCTTTAATGTCCCTCTTTTTGGATAGTTTGTATCGAAGACCTTTGGCCCATTTTTTTCTACCCGACGGCCAAAGGGTGAGCTCAAGGGTGGCTTAAGTTTATTAACTTTATTATATTGTGCTAAAATTAAAATATAACATTATAAAAAGCACACATAATAAATTAATAGACTTAACTTTAAATTAGAACTTAGGAAAGTGCAATAAAATAAAAGCACTTAATTAAAATGTACTTCCTAAGGGAGAATGTGATTTGGAAGTCCAAGGGTCACTTTCATGGAAGTCCAAAAGTCACTTTCATGGGAATTCCAAATATCACTTTTATGGGAATTCCAAAGGTCACTTTTATGGGAATTCCAAAGGTCACTTTCATGGGAAGTCCAAAGGTCACTTTGGGTCCCATTTCCTATATAAAGAAGAAGGCGATTTGCCTAGAGGCATCCAGAAATATTTTATAACATTTTCTCTTGCATGAAGCTTTAGCTTTTGCATTAAAATTCCAAGGACGAAACCCCTTGTGGATTTAATCTCTTGTGGACGAAAACCCCAAGAGTTGAGAGGGTTTTTCACTCAGAAATTCCCATTGATTGTAATCAGATTTTCAGAGTTATTTTCAGTCATTTCCAGCAGTGTATTTTGAGGGTATTTTGGAGAATAAATTGCAGCAGTCTTCTTCTATTGGATCGACCCAGTTTGGGACTGATTTGGCATGTTCTTTGAGGTATTTAAATCTGATTTCTATTGTCAAATCATCTGCAGATTTTTGTGAAGTGAAGCAAAACAATTTCATAATTTATTAGAGGGTTTTTAGTGGGTTTTTTACCAGTTTTATAATCAGATTTCAGATCTGATCTTTGAGTGTTTGTGGCAGCATTTATTTTTGTATTTTTCCATCAAATTAGTGGCAGTCGTCAGAAATATTTTGAAGATTTATGTGTATTTTTCATCAAAACCTAGTTAGGCTTTATTGATCTGATCTTGCATGGTCCTATATTTCATGTCCGAGTTTGATTTGGGCCCTAGAAAAATCTGTTTTGCATACTATTGTTGTTACCTAACTTGTAAGTAATTGCATGCTAAGTGTTTGACGAAATGTCAAACGAGTCAAACTAGAAATTTGGATCAGATTTGGGGAAGGGATCTTTCAGTGGTATCAGAGTAGTGTATCCTCCCACTGTGTTGATTTGAGGAAACAAAGAGTATTTAAAAAAAAAAAAACCAACTCTGAATGCAACATAGAGAGGTCGGCCTACACTGATACTTTGGCGAGCACAACTCAAAGCTGGTATTGTAGGAGGTGACAAAATGGATTTTCCCCAGATAGACAGAGAATGCTCGGGATGAGCATGCGTATCCGAGAGAGACTTCATTAGGGATATGGCAGCCACTGGGCGGTTGTACATACTATGGAGTGCATGGACTCTACCCTTGACAGGTTGGCATTGGATAGGCCGCGGGATAGACATGGCAGGAGGGATAGATCCGTATCAGTTAGATGGTTATAGGGATCACAACAGATCACCTTCAGAAATCGGAAGTGTTAGGGGATCGCCACGCCGTGAGAGGAGGCACACTCATACAGATGAGAGGAGGCCTACACAGACTGCAGATAGGCCTATGCAGCCTAACTTCTTGCCTAGAGATGATCCACCAGAGATTGAGGATCCACTTGAAATAAGTAGCTTTCCAAGATACTATAATGGCGGTCGAATAGAGGAGTGGAGGAGTTTTACCGCAGAGTGAGGGATGTCTTTCCCCTCCCATAGTATTGTGCTCAGAGGAGAGATAACATGAGGGTGGACAAGATAGAGGCCTAGAGCACAACAGAATAGGGAATTGAAGCAGGTTACCAATAAGGTAACCCTCTCCACTTTTGATGGTAGCGGAAAGATTAGTGCCAGGGCTTGGATTCACAAGCTCGACACCTATCTTACCCTCAAACCAATGAGGGAACAGAGGCTATACAGTTTGCTACTTTACACCTTGAGGGGGTGGCTTATGATTGGTGGCACCATGGATTAGTTACACAGAATCATGATCTTTTGCGGTCATACAGGGACTTCAACTGAGAGGTTGATTGTGAGATTTGATCGCAAGGATGTGGAGCTTTATTATAGGGACTTGCACAACTCTGACAGAGTGGACACATTGATTCATGATCTTATACAATCATATAGGGAGTTCAGCGAGAGGTTGATTTGAGATTTGACCGTAAGGATGTAGAGCTTTACTACAGAGACTTGGCACAACTCCGCCAAAGTGGACACGTTGATGCATACATCAACGAATTTCAGCAGTATAGCAATGATGGTGCCGGAGATGCCCGAGAAGAGGGTAGTGATGCTTTTCATAGAGGGCTTCATGATAGATTGAGAGGTTTTGTCAAGGCTCTTAAGCCTAGGACTTTGCATGAAGCTATTCAAACAGCCATGGACTTGGATACTACCCCTCCATTTCAGCCCCAAAAGAAGAATGTCAAGAATGAGAAATCAGAGCAACATGGAAGTGAGCAACCCACTTCTTCAAAGGTTGAGTCTACAAAGATGGATCAGAGACTCGTAATGAGTTGAGGAGGAAGAAGCTTTGCTTTCATTGTAAGGATCATTGGGAGCCTGGACATAATTGCCTTGGTAAAGGCAAGATACATCTCATAGAGGTTATTTCAGATGTGGAGGATGATACTTGATTCAGAAAATGAAAAGGAACAGCCAACACCAAACATTGAAAGTGAAGGTAAAATCACTTATCTTTCAGGAGCACCAAGGTATAATCCATTCATGTTTGAAGGTACAATGTTTGAGTGTAAAATCATGGCACTTCTTGATAGTGGATCTACACATAACTTCATGGATGAAGGATTGGTGAACAAAAGAGGTTTGCATTATGATCATTTTGAAGGCTTTGATGTCACTATAGCAGGTGGTCTCACTATTCCTTGCAAGAAGAAAGTGAACAAAGTCAACATTCTATTTGGTGAGTACACACTTTGTGATGACTTCTATGTTATTGATTTGAAAGATAACAATGTTGTGCTTGGTATGCAATGGCTTCATTCATTGGGAAGAGTCACCCAAGATTTGCAAGCTATGGAGTTGAGTTTCCAACATGAAGGGAAACAAGTTACCATGAAAGCACTCAAATACACGCTGCCCCATCAAATGACAGCCATGTCTATGATAGTTGTGGACAAGGAATCACCTAATGAAGACAAATATGAGGATTTTTCACTACATTTCAGCATGGGACAACAAGTACATGATGAAGAGTACGGCAAATTTGGAACACATGAGGAGGATTGTGGCACTTTTCACAAGTAAGTTGCATAAGTTCTTTTTTGCAGCCTTTGAGCAGTTTTGTATAGTGCATGTGAAGCCATTCAAAAAGCTTAGGCTGATTTGGGATCCAGGAATTGATGGGAATGCATATTTGCTACTTGTGATTGCTTGGGGGCAAGCAATCCCGGGAAGGGAGGACTGTAATGTCCCTCTTTTTGGATAGTTTGTATCGAAGACCTTTGGCCCATTTTTGTCTACCCGACGGCCAAAGGGTGAGCTCAAGGGTGGCTTAAGTTTATTAACTTTATTATATTGTGCTAAAATTAAAATATAACATTATAAAAAGCACATATAATAAATTAATAGACTTAACTTTAAATTAGAACTTAGGAAAGTGCAATAAAATAAAAGCACTTAATTAAAATGTACTTCCTAAGGGAGAATGTGATTTGGAAGTCCAAGGGTCACTTTCATTGGAAGTCCAAAAGTCACTTTTATGGGAATTCCAAAGGTCACTTTCATGGGAAGTCCAAAGGTCACTTTGGGTCCCATTTCCTATATAAAGAAGAAGGCGATTTGCCTAAAGGCATCCAGAAATATTTTATAACATTTTCTCTTGCATGAAGCTTTAGCTTTTGCATTAAAATTCCAAGTATGAAACCCCTTGTGGATTTAATCTTTTGTGACAAAAACCCCAAGAGTTGAGAGGGTTTTTCACTTAGAAATTCCCATTGATTGTAATCAGATTTTCAGAGTTATTTTCAGTCATTTCCAGCAGTTTTGTATTTTGGAGAATAAATTGCAGCAGTCTTCTTATGTTGGATCGACTCAGTTTGGGACTGATTTGGCATGTTCTTTGAGGTATTTAAATCTGATTTCTATTGTCAAATCATCTGCAGATTTTTGTGAAGTGAAACAAAACAATTTCATAATTTATTAGAGTTTTTTTAGTGGGTTTTTTTACCAGTTTTATAATCAGATTTCAGATCTGATCTTTGAGTGTTTTTTTGGGAGCATTTATGTGTATTTTTCCATCAAACCCTAGTCGTCATTGTTGAAGATTTATTGCAGCAGTTAGGCTGATCTTGCATGGTCCTATATTTCATGTCCGAGTCTGATTTGGGCCCTAGAAAAATCTGTTTTGCATACTATTGTTGTTACCTAACCTGTAAGTAATTGCATGCTAAGTGTTTGATGAAATGTCAAACGAGTCAAACTAGAAATTTGGATCAGATTTGGGGAAGGGATCTTTCAGCCCTAAATGTGACCAAGTTTGTACCCAAATGTAGAAATCGCAACGTGCCCTAACATGAAAAATGTCACAAAATATGCCCTCATCTTGTCGAAATATCGTCTCGGTGTTCACATGTGTGGGTGGTGTGATGAGTGGTAATAACAACTCACATTGTTATTACGTGTTATAATAGTTGGTCAAATAATGAGTCGCGAGAGAGATTCTTGGGTAAGTTACACTCAATAGCTAAAATGTAACGGCTCACAATATTATTACGTATGAGTGGTTGAAGGAAATAAGTATTGACTCCTTTGTAGGAGATCATTACACTATATGTAACTCCTCTCTTTGTGAATGATGTATCAACATTTCAAGTTTATTGTGTGTGCAATCTGAGTATTTGTGTATTTTGCTTTTGGAAGCTCTTCCAAATTTATCACGTCCTCTGTAACTCTGGACTAAGAAAAAGCGTTTGCAATCACCCTCGATATGGCTTCAAATCATTATTAAAATACCCTTAAACAACAAAAATATATGGCTTTGAACTGTTTTTAATTCCTTCAAAAATGCCCTAAAAATCTTCAAATCATGATTGGCCGGTGTTTTGATTGTAAATTTGCTGCGCACCACAGCAATGAGTGCTTTAATATGTGACTTCTCTTCATTGACCTCTTCTTTTCCATGTCATTTGTACCCTACTCCTAGGGCCTTTTCGATTTCTGAACTTTTTCTTCTTCCAAGCTTCCTCAAACTCAACTCCTCAAGATCAAAGGGCTTTGATACTAATGTTAGAAGATGCGACATAGAAAGAATGAAGAGAAATGAGAAAGGCACACAACACATTGAAATGTGTGCGGTGCTTGTATTTATGCATAAGAGGTTACAATATAGTTGGGGAAGTTTATAATTGAACTTTAGTTGATAACTAATAGTTCATCAAACATAAATGAATATACTTTAATATTAGCTTCTTTAGACTTGATTTTGATTGAGACTCCTCAGGTCCGACCCAACATTTCACAATCCAACTTGAATGGAATCCAATCACAGAATTTTAAACCTCGCAAGAAAAATCCCATTTTTCAAACTTAACCATACATCTTAAAAACATCGAAATTGTCTCATATGAGCACTCTTTAGCATGAATATCTCCTCACCACCAGCTATGGGGGCAAGACTTCCTTTTGCATTGCTCGGATGAGAGTATACTTCGATAATTTGAAGAGCTTTTATTTAAAATGAGCTTTGTAATGTCCCCTTCTTGGGACATTGTTGAAATTGAAGACTGAAGACCCTCAACCCATTCTCTCTTCTCATGGGTTTGAGGATTGAGCTTGAAGATGGTCCTAAGATGTCTGTTGTCTATTTTGTAACCCCTTGGCATGCCTTGCGCTACAAGGAGGGCTCTCTAAGTTAGTTTAAATGTGCACATAGGATAGTTGCTTTTATTATTTAATTAAAAATAATAAAGTGCACATAGTCTTAGTTTATTAAATATTTTATTATAATGAGAGTTTATGTTTTCCCTCCAAAAGGGAAAGGTTGGTCTTTTTGAATGTTGCACCCCTTAACTCTATAAAAGGAGGTCGCATTTCCTTTAGTGGGGTTATGTTGGATTGATCATTTGATTTTACTCCATGCTTGGAGTAATGGGATGTATGCCCTAGCTCTTGCATTGTGCTCTCTCATTGTAAGCTTCATTTGGATCCATTGTTGAAGATATTGAAGACTCCATTGTTCTCTTCATTGTGCTCTCTTGTGTTGAGTGTGTTTTTGCATGGTTTATCCATTCTAAGTATTGGTGACTTGGCTAAAAGGATTGACACATTTATTTAGAGTGAAATATGCATGTTATTGATCATTGTTGAAGGGTTTGATAGTACCTTTGTGAACTGTTGTTACTGCTGCAATTATTTTTGCTATAGCGACTTGGATTGGGGTTTGTTTAAGCATGTTTTTGATGCCCCAAAATATATTTATGTTGCAGATCTGATTTAGCATAATTTTGTGAGCATGTGTGACCAAATTTGAGGGTTTTGGGAGTGATGCAAGTGCCGGAATTAATCTATGTGCAAAGCAACAATTTATTTTGCCCTAGGCGACTTGCTTTTTTGGCTATTTTGGGAGTTTGGTAACTGCTGTTCTAATTTGGTTTGGATCATCTTGTTCCTTGTATTTTTCCGAGTTCGGGCATATCTCATTTGCCCAAATCGGAGTAGTTTTGAGGAAGATATGAATTTTTGAAAATTGCAGCAGTTTGGGGTTTGATTATCAATTGTTTTTAGCTGTGTGATCAGATTAAAAATCTGATTTGTCTATTAATTATTTCTGAGCAAGGGGAGTTGATTTGGAGTGTTTGAAAGCTTGGAGAAGGGCTGAAATATTTTTATTTATTTTCCTC
This sequence comes from Taxus wallichiana var. yunnanensis, assembly GCA_018340775.1. Taxonomy (NCBI): domain Eukaryota; kingdom Viridiplantae; phylum Streptophyta; class Pinopsida; order Cupressales; family Taxaceae; genus Taxus; species Taxus wallichiana. The sequence goes on along the minus strand of CM031243.1, from coordinate 220,850,717 downwards.
TAACCCTAGCGACTAGATCTGAGATTTCCGGGTCTGTTTTGAGGGGGTTTCAATACTCAGAAAATTCAGATTTATAGTGCATTGGAAAGCTCTTAATTTCTACTTTATTATGCACTTTATTTCATTGCAAAAGATGATGTATTGAGCAAGTTATGAATTTTCCAAGTTTCAGCTATCTGTGAGCAATATTTAATTATTATCTACTGCAATAAAATTCAGATTTGGAAAAGATTGGGTTTCCAATTGGTTCTCCCATCTAACCCACTACCTTGGCTTATTCCAACCCCATTTTGGGTTGTAATAATGCTGACATTGGCTTATTTGAGGTTGAACGAAAAGGATCTAATCCTTTTAGGGTCGATTTGAGTTAATAAAGAGCAGATTTATATTTATCCCAAAAGGGGATATTACAGAATATCTCCTCACCACTAGTTATGGGGGCAAGACTTCCTCTTGCATGGCTCAAACGAGTATACTTTGACGATTTGAAGAATTTTCTATCTAAAATGAGCTAACCACAAGTTACTCTTTATCTCGTCACCTTCCGATAAATTCTATGATCCCAGTTAAGCGCACTGCGACCGGATGATCCTCCTCTCTTCATCTCCGTCAAGATTGGCAATGTGCAAGTCAAACGAGTTCTCGTAGATGAGGGTTTGGGCACATATATCACTTTTTCTGACATTCATCAAATCCTTAGGGTATTCTAAAGATAACCTAAAATCAATCAGTAGCATGTGCCAAGGTTACAACCAAAGACAAATGCCCCCACGGGCTACATTTGGCTACTTATTTCCATGCCTTCTCTTAGTGTTAGAGTGAAAATAATGATCTTTAACTTTCCTTTCCTATAACATTCTTCTCGGCCGACCATGGACACATTGGATGCTCGCTTTCGCTTATATCCACATATCGGTGCATCAAATGCCCTTAGGCTTTGTATATAAAATTCAAGGTGACACAAACCTATGGAACTTTGAACACTTTGCACAATGCAAGATCCACGCTCTTAAGGCACTTCCTTGTGTTCCCTTTCGAGAGTATCAATGCTTCAACTACGCCGCCGATTCTGTTCAAGGATACAATGGCCATCCTAAGCTTTTTAGGAATATCCCACCTAACCTCCTCGACTTGGATGATGATGAGCCTGATGAAATCAACCTTAAAATCAAAACATCAAACCTTCTTGATTCTATCATTGCTTAGATGCCCCTTCGTTGTGACCCTATTCTCACAAGAAGGCAACTAATGCAATCCCCATCACCATCTCTCCTACCTTGGCTATTCCTTAGGAAGTTCCTATTTTCCCACATAATGAAATCATTATTAAAGCACTAAATATCGACACTACTACACCCGAGTACATTATGCAACTATTCCCTTGATGACCCCTTCTTGTTAAATTTCACGCCCAATTTGAGAACATGGAAGTCCTATGATACCAACAATTGTTACTCTCTTCCATTGAGTATAGCGATTATGACGAGTGGATACTGCCATTAGCGCATCTTCCCTAGAATCTATACAATCCTCCTTTAATCAGTAGCATCAACGTTGTCCATCTTGCCTTCCCTTTGGATTGTAAGAATCAAGACTTTGAAACCGAAGAAGATGACTTGATGGATGATGAGGAACTAGGTGTTGCTCCTTTTGGATATAAGCGCAAACCTAATCTCACCATGGATCCTCTAGCTATGTCTCTTGTTCCACAACCTCCAAGCAACTCAAATCCTGAACCACAATCACCGTTAGTTCCTTTGATTAACTCGCATACTATTGATCCTCTGTACGACTCGGTGCTTGAGCCACAACCCACTATAACTCCTTTGGTTAGTACTCCCATCAAAGTCATTCCCTCGCCTTCCCCTACATCTTCACCCCTACTACCTGTCACGTTGACTACAAACCCTACAGATGAGTCTATACCATTTTGCACATGACATGAGGCACCATGGCATGATGTTACGGATTGCCGAGCTTATAGGCAGCACATGAAGAAACTTGAAGCCAAAGTGTGTGAGGAACAGGGTCAGCGACCATCTCCTTCTCCCTTTGTTCTTCAATATTTTCTCCCATCATAGCGTTTGCTCCCATTCATCAACTAATTGTTAGGTATTTTGGCAACAATAATCAACAACAATTACTTTCCCCTCCTCAGTGAGGATTTGGTTTCCCCCTTACTATATATCCCGAGTCTCTAATCCTTTGGACGCCTACCTCTATAAACACCCTTTTGAGCAGCTAAGGTTACCACTTGCTCACTTTTATCCTTCTAAGACAGACATCTCTCCTTCTTTTATCACATTCCTCCCTCCCTCTATGATGTAGACGTGTAAGGAGATCTTATCTCGGATTTCCTTAAGGGCGAAGTCCATGTTCCTATGTGTCATGAGATCCAATAGAAGGTCTTGAAGGTCCTCGAATACATTGAGGACATAATGATTCACACACGACATGATATTCAAAGACAGTTCTTGAGGTTATAGAGAGCGCTTGTAGTTTCCTTGTATAACCTCTACGAACACCTTTATCTGTCCCCACACTATCTTTACTTTTCAACATTTATATACCTACACATTGTACCTACACATTGTGTTACATCCTTAGGTCGGTTATGTAATGTCCCTTTTTCATCTTGAGAACCTGATTATGGACTTCTTGCCATTCCCTTTTCCATGGCAACAAAGTAGAATGGGCTGGGGAAGGAATTGAATTCTCATTGCATTTTTCTTTTCTAATTTTTCATGTTTTTCTTTAGTGTTTTCTTCATTTTAGCAGGTTGGTGACTTGGTGGATTTTAAAGGTCAAATAAAATATTAAATAAGACCAAAGGAGGTCGGTCATGCATGTTTGGTCTTTGGCGCCAAGATTGGGGTATTTAAGGAATGTTATGACTTCATTTGCACATCATCTATTTTTGGCGAATTTATTCTAATTGATCTTTGGGCTGATTGCTCTTAGTTCTTTCCACTTTTGGGCGAAAATCCAATTGTGTGGCTCTTTCCAAGAGGGACGAAAACCCTTCTTGTGGCTGGTTGGAGGACGAAAAACCCTCCATCCTTGGTTGAAGTGAAGTCATATTTGCAGATTTGGGCATTGAAGGATAAAGGAAGTCATCTACAAATATTTGCATGCATTTATAAGCCTCTCCTAGTTGGAGCGACTTGAGTTAGAGTGTGATTTGGTGCCTTCTAGGGCACATAACTCATATTTTCTTTCATATTCAGATTTTCCATAATTTATAAGGCCAAAACATTTATATTTTGTGGAGTTTGGGGTTTGGAAACCCTCATTTCATAATTTTCTTTGAGCTGTACTTCTGCTGCTTTCAATTAATTTTCCAGCAGTGTTTTCAATCAAATTTCATATTGGAAAGTGGCTTAAATACTTATCTATATTTTGGTTGAGTTATTTGAGGAGTTTCAAGTGTTTTTCATTCATTTCCGGACTGCTGTTATAAATTTCAGACTGCTGATTTCCAGCTGTCATAGAATTCATTTTGCTGGTCCAAAAATCAGATTTAAATCAGATTGGGGTTTGTGCTAATTCCTTGTTTTTCAGTTTCAGCCCTTAAAAGGGATATAACGGTGGTATCGAGCTCGATCTTCCCAGCTAGGGTTAGGGTTTTGTGGAAGAAGGCAACAAGGGTTCTTATACTATCAAGAGAGGACAACATGGATCCCCGAGAGCTAAGATTAATAAGCTTATTGCAGGGCAAAGAGATTGCGCTTGACAAATACCATGGATTTCCTAGTCCTATCACTTGAAAGAATGAATTAACCTAGGGTTCATAAATGCAGTGATGGTAGTTCATCCGGAGCTAATAATGCATAACCTTTGGGATCATTCCATAGATTAGCCACAAGACCTACTTTCCTTCCAAGAGAAGAAGCTATTTCGGATATGGGAGCAAGGCCCTCTATGGGGCAAAGCATTGCCACAAGCTATGAAGAGTAGATGGCTCTTTCAAGCGAGATACACGAGGTTATTTCACTTGCCAAATTCATTGGAGTGAACAGAGGAAGGTCTAGGCCCGAGCCAAGACAACATATGCCGCAAGAAGGAGGTGCAAAATGTGTTGGGAAGATGACTTTCTCCACCTTTGATGGATCAGCCAAGGGAACAACTAGGGCTTGGATCCAAAAGCTTGATACATACTTGTCCTTGAAGCCCATGATGGAGGATGATGCTATCAAGTTTGCAACCCTTCACCTTGAGGGGATTGCTCATGAATGGTGGTTTCATGGTTTAGTGACACAAGGGCACAACGAGATCCATTCCTATGATGAGTTTTGTCGAAGGCTCATTGATCGGTTTGATAGAATTGATCTGGAAGTTCACTTTCATGAGCTTTCTCATTTGAGACAAGGCACTGATGGATGAATATGTGACAAAATTTCAAAGCTTTCCATTATGATCACAAATGTTTCAGAGAGGAGGCTTGTAGTGCTCTTCATCGAGGGTTTGATCGAGCCACTCAAAGGCTTGGTTAGAGCCTTTGACCCTTTGTCTCTTCAAGAAGCAATAAAAAGGCATTGGACCTAGAAGGAGCTGCCCCAAAAACAGCAGCGAACAATAGTCATCTCAAGGGAAATTCAAGTGGAGGACAACCAACTAGATCTTTGGGACAGCCTAGAAACCCTCCCTTGGACCAGCCAAGGAAGCCATCCCAAAAGATGCCAATTACTCACAAGGAGCTGCCCAAAACCAGCAATGAAGGAGAATCTAGAAACGAGCTTCGAAAGAAGAATTTGTGCTTCTCATGCAAGGATCCATGGACTCCCGGGCATCGCTGTTTGGGTAAAGGTAAAGTACATTATATTGAAGTATTTTCAGATTGTGAGGATGATGAAAATAATGTTGATGAAACCAAGCATGATAGTATGCCGGAAGAGGATCCGGAAAAGGTTGATAGCACTCTTGCTACCTTGAAGGGTGCACCTAGTTATCATTCATTCCGTATGAAGGGTGATCTACAAGGACACAAAGTCATAGTTTTGATTGATGGTGGAGCCACCCATAATTTCATTGATGAGTGCTTGGTGGCCAAATTGGAGTTGAAGGTAGAAGACTTCAAGGGATTCACGGTGAAGATAGCGGATGGTTACTCTATGCCATGCACAAAGAGGTGTTCCCAACTCCATGTTACATTGGAACAATATGAGGTATGTGCTGATTTCTATTTAATTAACATGGCTGATATGAATATCGTGTTTGGGGTCCAATGGTTGCATTCATTGGGAGAGCTCACTTTCAATTATCAAAGCATGGAAATAAGCTTCATGGACAAGGGTAAAAAGGTTACATTACAAGGTATGCTTCCGGAAACACCTCAAGTCAAGTACTTGGTAGAAGATACTTTGTCATGGGAATCACATTTTTGCTCCATATCTAAGATTACAGCAGATTGGAAATCATTAATTACAGCTGAGTATGTCAAGAACAAGTTTGCTAACGCTATTTTTTTGAAGGTGAAATAGTTGATGAAAGGTACAAGGTTATGGATGGGCTCATTCTTTACAAAAATTGGGTTTATTTGGTGCTTGAATCAAAGGTGAAGAATAAAATATTGAGGGCTGTTCATGATGACCCATCAGCTGGTCATCCAAGTTATTTTAAAATGAGGGAAAGGTTCTATTGGAAGGGCCTAAAAGGTGAAGTACTTCAGTACATTTGGGAGTGTCTTGTATGCCAACAAAACAAAGTAGAACATACATTTCCAGCAGGACTTCTACAACCACTTCCCATTCCCACTCAAAAATGGGAAAGTATCTCTATGGACTTCATCACGGGGCTGCCCATGGTTCAAGGTAAGAACTGTTTATATGTGGTGGTTGATAGACTCACTAAATATGCTCATTTTTGTCCACTTCCGGCTAAATATAATGCTCCTATAGTGGCTGATGTGTTTTTCAAAGAAATATTTAGACTTCATGGGCTGCCCAAGGATATAGTCAGTGATAGGGACAACAGATTTCTGAGCATGTTTTGGAAAGAGTTGTTTTCATTAATAGGAACCGAGCTCACTCCTAGCACTAGCTACCATCCTCAAACGGATGGGCAAACCGAAATAGTTAATAAATGGGTGGAAGGGTATCTACAAAACTACATTGATGGGTAACAATCAACATGAATGAAGTGGTTATACATGGTTGAGTTTTTATTACAATACTACCTTCCAAACTTATTGGTATGTCTCCTTTCAAAGCTTTGTATGGTTATGATGCTCCATCTTTTGTTGATTTGGTTATGACAGATAGTAGAGTACCAAAGGCTCAAGATTTAATTCAATGAAGTCATGATATCTTAAAAGAACTCATAAAAACCTTCTACATGCCAAAAATTAGTAGAAGTTATATGCATATCAGCATAGGAAAGAAAGGACATTTGAAGTAGGTGACATGGTGTTTTTAAGGTTGCAGCCTTATAGGTCAATCTTCTATCAAGCAAAAAGTTGCAGAAAAGTTGAAACCTCGCTTCTACGGTACTTTAAGGTAAAGAAGAAGGTGGGAAATGTTGCATATGAACTTGAGCTTCTAGAAAATAGCAAGATACACAATGTTTTTCATGTTTCATGCCTCAAAAAGGCACTTGGACAACACCTTACTCCCTCACATGAGTTGCCACCATTAGATGAAGAGGGCAAGTTGGTTCTAATTCCGGAAAGTATCCTAGAGGTTCATGAGAAGAAGTTGTGGAATCGAAGTATCAAGGAATATTTGGTTCGTTGGAAGGGATTGCCCCTTGAGGATGCTACATGGGAAAGTGCAACAATATTGGAGCATCCACAATTGAAATTGCTTGGGGACAAACAATGTTGGAAGGGAGGACTGTAATGTCCCCTTTTTCATCTTGAGAGCCTGATTATGGACTTCTTGCCATTCCCTTTTCCATGGCAACGAAGTAGAATGAGTTGGGAAGGAATTGAATTCTCATTGCATTTTTCTTTTCTAATTTTTCATGTTTTTCTTTAGTGTTTTCTTCATTTTAGCAGGTCGGCTGGCTTGGTGGATTTTAAAGGCCAAATAAAAGATTAAATAAGCCCAAAGGAGGTCGGTCATGCATGTTTGGTCTTTGGTGCCAAGATTGGGGTATTTAAGGAATGTTATGACTTCATTTGCACAACATCTAGTTTTGGCGAATTTATTCTAAATTGATCTTTGGGCTGATTGCTCTTAGTTCTTTCCACTTTTGGGCGAAAATACAATTTTGTGGCCCTTTCCAAAAGGGACAAAAACCCTTCTTGTGGCTGGTGAAGGATAGAAACCCTCCATCCTTGGTTGAAGTGAAGTCATATTTGCAAATTTGGGCATTGAAGGATAAAAGAAGTTATCTACAAATATGTGCATGCATTTATAAACATCTCCTAGTTGGACCGACTTGAGTTAGGGTGTGATTTGGTGCCTTCTATGACACAACTCATATTTTCTTTCATATTCAGATTTTCCATAATTTATAAGGTCGGAAACATTTATATTTTGTGGAGTTTGGGGTTTGGAAACCCTCATTTCATAATTTTCTTTGAGCTGTACTTCTGCTGCTTTCAATTAATTTTCCAGTTGTGTTTTCAATCAAATTTCATATTGGAAAGTGGCTTAAATACTTCCTAAAATACTTATCTATATTTTGGTTGAGTTATTTGAGGAGTTTCAAGTGTTTTTCATTCATTTCCGGACTGTTGTTATAAATTTCAGACTGCTGATTTCCAGCTGTCATAGAATTCATTTTGCTGGTCCAAAATCAGACTTAAATCAGATTGGGGTTTGTGCTAATTCCTTGTTTTTCAGTTTCAGCCCTTAGAGGGGATATTGCAGGTTAGTACAAATTTCTTCGGTTACCTCTTTACATCCTATACCATCTAGTTATGATCCTTAAGCTAGTTGGTCTGAATTTTCTGGTACCCCTTTACATCCTATATTACCTTATTTATATAGGTCAGATGGTGTGAATTTTTCGTCTACCTCTTAAAGTCTTATATTATCTACTTTTGCACATGCTTTTTAGTTTGGATACTACCAATGCCCGACTAACACCGTACATCTTAGTTACTTTTTAGAGACTCCTTGTGACATCTTATCCCCCTAGGTTTATATGGCCATTATGTTCTTTCTTGAGCTACTTTGGTAATTTAGTTTTCAATTTCATTTTACAGCCTCCTTGTGACATCTCATCCTTAGGTTTTTATGGCTATTGTTTTCTTGCTCGAGTCATTTTAGTAATTTATTTTACAATTATGTTTTACAGCCTCCTTACAGGGTTTATTTTTCCCATCTATTTCTTCCTTGGATCTTTTGATATGTGTTAATCTCTTTTATGATCTTATGTTCCACTTGGATATTATCACTCTTTATGCTTATGTTGGACTTATCGCGGTTTACAATTTAATCTCTAGCCATCTCTAACGATCTATTCCTACATTGCATAGTTTGTCTCTTTTAGCTTTTATCCCATATGAAGAAACTCCTATATATATCCTTATGATAAAATGTTACTCCTTTTTACATCGTGCTTGGGAAACCAAAGTATAAGCTCACTATCTACCTTTTACATCACGCTTCCTATTGTACCCACCAAGGTTGTTTTCAAAATAACACTCTTTTTTAAGATGCAGTTTTGGCGGTATCAAAGCATAATGGTTTGTAGGTTCTCCTTTACAGCTATTAGCTGTAAGTAGTCTAGTGTACGCGTTCACCAAAATAGGAAAAACTCCAGGGATTAGTATTTGATCAATGTCTAGGTTCACCAAAATGTTTTAATTATTTTTACTCCTAAGCATAAAATAATTAAGACTAGTGCATATTTCAGAATATATAACTAAACAATCCTATTATGATTTGAAACACTGATTTGCTAAGTAGAGGTAGCATAAAAATGGTAAAAGATTTAAAGCAATGTGTAATGGAACAATTTGAAATGCTTTTGTAGTTTAGATGTGTGCATCATGATTACAGAAGATGGAAATGGGCTTAGGAGATAGTTGTCATTCGACACTTTGTATATTTGGCTCTCTGTTAATCTGCACGGTCAGGTTTGTGGGTGCTTGGTCATTTTCATGGCCGAAAGGATCTATCTCTTGGTTTCGTGGTTGAAAGCGTCCCGCCGGGTAAGTTTCATCAACAAATTTAATTGAGGGCTACAAACCTATTACTGCATTGCTCTAGTCAACTTGTAATTTTAGCAGGTTTGCTTCCTGTCGAGGTTCTAGATTCTTGGTTTATGCATGTGCATTGTTGTGTGATGGTACAAAATTGGGCTTTTTCTGTCTAAACCCTAACAAAACTTCAAACATGAAAACATGATAAAATGCCTTAAGAGTTGTTGGGCTGAATCCGACCTCAACATGCTCCAATGCATGTGAGTGTTGTACTACTTGTCAATATATTGAAGGGGAATTAAATTGCACGTAATTCTTCCATAGTCCTATATGATATGTAAGTCCTAAGTTGCCGCATTCGGCGAACTTGAAGGAAAAATTCGAAATTCGCGAATTTTAACGGTGAGTTGAAATTCGCATGTAATTCGCGTTTTTTTCCTTTTTTGGCAATTTTTCCGTTTTGGTTTTTTGGTGAAAAAATCGCAGGTATAGAAAAAAATTTGCCATTTTTGGAAAGGGTCCGAGAAGATGTAGCGGCAAAAAACTTGCATGTGCCATAACTTTCATTCTCGTAGCTCCGTTTGGTGTCGTTTTCTCTAAAAGTGCATATTTTCTCGAGCTCTACGCATTGATGGCAATATTTTTCTTATTTTCATAAAATCCATTTTTGCATCTTTTTGGACCAAGCAACTTCTTGCAATCTTACGAAAGAATCATGAGCTTTGATTGCACTGTAGACAGTTAGTAATTAAAAATACTAGATAGCTTTCCAAAACTCAGCGAGTATTCTCCCGTGCTCGGACTAATCGTCCCACCCGCCACTTAGTCGCAACTGCGAGCACATGTTTTTTGAAGTTTTTGCTTTCAATCACATTATTGTAATAGCTACTTATGAAATCAATGAAATGTGATATTATCTCTCTTTTGAAATGTGAATTTATCTTTTGCTTTTATATATGTAATAAAAATGTATATTTCTCATAGTCGAATTTAATCACGAATTTAATCGCTGATTTTTTTACCAGCGAATTTTTCACGAATTTAATCATCGGCGAATTCGAACACGAATTCGAATGCGGCAACTTAGTATGTAACTATGAAATTGACAATGTGATTTAGAATGTTCCTTCACTTGGCACAAAACACTTGGAAACATGCAACTTTAACCTTTGAACTTTAAATTTGGCTCATGGATTTCTTTTGGGATGTTTTTGGAAGATTTTTCGATTTAGTGATGCAAGAGCATACTAGGCGACCAAACAATCTTGCATCAATCAAAAGAAGCTAGACCTTGAAAATCCACCTATTAGAGCGCACAAGAACTTGTGCGCAAAAGTCAAGTCTTTTGTGTTTTTGGCTAAGGCATGGTGTGTGCAACAAGGTGTGGAGAGAAATTGCACAAGCAACAAAGGTCTCGAGGAGGCTGGTGAAATGGCTAAGGGACGAATTACGTGCAAAGTGTAGGAAGCTTAGACAATGTGGAAGGAAAGTGTGCGAAGACAGTGCGTAAAGCGGACAAGCGCGAGACTTTAGAAGCTTGAAGTGGTAAGGCTAGATTTGTGCGCAGGAACCTAAATGGAGGAAATAAAGTGAGGCGTTGAGTATGAGCCTTTGGCTTAGAGGGTGCAAATGAAATCAATTGCGTAAGAATCGGATGGGTATTTTGGAAAATCCATAAGAGTAAATGGTTGCGTAGGAATGATGCACAGAGCGCAAAAACTCAAGTGACTTTTTGGACTTGAGAAATATGGGGGTGATCGAGGTAACTACCACGAATACATGTCATAAGGAGAACGGTTGCATGAATACATTCCTAAAAATTTAATGTCCCCTTTTTTGAAATAGTTTGATTGGAAGACTTTGAGCCCATTCCACTTCCCGTGGGCAAGGAGGGAATGGGCAAGTGGAGTAATTGTCATGTTTTTCGAGATATTTTTGAAAGATCCCAAACCCCTTTTACCTGAATATTTTTATTTTTTTATTTTTTAAATATAACGCTCAGGTGTGGAGCTGAACTGATAACATCAAGCAAATCCATGGAACAACATTCTCATACTGCATAAACAAATTAAATAATGCAAACCCCGCAAACCGGGTGAATATATATAAAGGCGCCTAGGGTTTAAATGGCAGATTTCTTCATAAATAATGCAGCCGTATATTCAATATTGATTTCTGATGATAAATAATTAGGGTAAACCATATAGAAATCTGCAGATGAAATGATAACAAATTGTCTAAAATCCACTGTAAATGATCCAACCCAAGTCGATTTGATATATATTTGTGGCTGAAATATACAACAATAAACTGGCATGAAAAATACCTCAAACACTGCATAAATCAACTGCAGAATAAGTCGCCCCACTCTAGAAGTTGTATAAATGCTCACTGCTGCAATTTATTCCTTCTTCTGAAACTGCTGAAATGATAAATAACCTGTGTAAACAATGAAGATCCCTGAGTGGAAACTTCTCTCACTGCTCCTGGGGTTTCCGTCCACAAGAGGAATAATCCAGAGGGTTTCCGTCCTTGGATTTTGTCTGCAAAGCTCAAAGCTAACTGCCGGGAGAAAATAATAATAATCGGAATGCCTTTCCCAAGTCGCATTTTTCTTATAGCCAAAAAACCCTCCAAAGATGCAAGTCACACTTTTTCCCAAATCAGCATAAATAATTTTTAATTAATTATTTCCTTCTCCAAGCAAGTCGCATTTTTGGCTTATTTGACCCTTCCCCAAGGCAAGTCGCATTTTTTGCCTAGGAAGGCACATTAAATAATTTATTAATTTATTTAAATGCACTTTCCTAAGTCAAAGTCACTTAAACAGTCTATTAATTCATTATATGTGCTTTAATGATATTTTACTTTATTTTGAGCACAATATAATAAAATTAATAAACCAAAGTCACCCTTGAAAACACCCTTTGGCCGTCGGGTAGACAAAACGGGCCAAAGGTCTTCGACCGAACTATTCGAGAAAGAGGGACATTACAGTCCTCCCTTCCCGAGATTGCTTGTCCCCAAGCAACTGTAGAGCTGATCTTTGTAATATAGACTCGCCCTCCCATGTAGCATCCTCTACTGGTAACTCTTTCCACCTCACCAGGAACTCCCGAATAACTCTATTCCTCAATCTCCTCTCTCGGCTATCCAAGATCTCCTCTGGCACTAAATCCAATCTCCCTTCCTCATCCAGGGGTGGTAACTCTGTAGAAGAAATAATGTGCTGCCCCAAGGCCTTTTTCAAGCAAGATACATGAAAGACATTGTGTATCTTACTCTCAGAAGGCAACTCTAGCTCATATGCCACTTCACCAACTCTCCTCAACACCCTGTATGGACCATAGAATCGCGGCTTGAGCTTTTCAGCCCCACTCTTCTTGAGAGTACTTTGTCTATAAGGCTGAAGACGTAGAAACACCATGTCTCCTACCTCAAATGATCTCTCCACTCTGTGCCTATCTGCATACATCTTCTGCTGATTCTGGGCCCGCTGAATATTTTCTTAAGTACCTTAAGGATGTCCTGACTATCCTGTAAACTCTCTTGAGCCTTGGGAGCTCTACTGTCCCCAAACGCCAAATCAACAAAAGATCTCGCATCATATCCATACAATGCTCGGAATGGAGTCATACCAATAGACATATGGTAAGTGGTGTTATAGCAATACTCACATAAATATAACTTTACCCATGCCTTCTACTGTCCTGCAACATAGTTACGAAGATAACCCTCTATCCACTTGTTCACAATCTCTGTCTGCCCATCCGTCTGAGGGTGATAACTAGTGCTAGGAGTCAACTCAGTGTGAACCAAACGGAAAAGCTCCTGCCAAAATATGCTCATAAACTGCTTATCCCGATCACTAACTATGTTCTTTGGAAGTCCATGCAACCTGAATATCTGACGGAAGAACAAATCAGCCACATGAGGTGCCTTAAAGCTGGTAGGGACAGCGAAAAAGTGTGCATATTTTGTCAACCGATCAACTACTGCATAAATGCGATCATTCCCTTGCACCACGGGAAGACCTGTAATGAAATCCATCGAAATACTTTCCCACTTCTGCTCCGGAATTGGCAATGGTTGTAGCAAACCTGTTGGGAAAGTATGCTCTGACTTGTTCTGCTGACAAGTCATACACTCACGGACATGGCGCAAGACATCATCCTTGAGACCCTTCCAGGAGAATCTCTCTTAATTTGCCTGTATGTTTTAAAATACCTGGATGTCCTGCAAGTGGTGCATCATGGAAAGCATGCATAATCTTCTCCTTAAGCTCAGATTTAGGAACTAGGTAAATTCTGCCCTTATACAAAATCAAATCAGCTATTACCTTATACCGGCCATCCTGAATTTTTCCATCCATAATGTCACATGCCCAAGTGTTTTTGGAATACTCAACTAACAATTGAGATTTCCAATCTGCTGAAATCTTGCTCAAAGAACATAGGGCAATGAGATGGGGTTTCTTGGAAAGTGCATCAACCACTACATTCTTCATCCCCTTGACATACTCAATGTCAAAATCATATGCTTGGATTTTGTTGACCCATTTTTGTTGCCTCTCATTGAGTTCCTTTTGTTCCAGGAAATATTTCAAGTTGTTGTGGTCGGTTCTCACCACAAATTTTCCACCCACCAAATATTGTCTGAACTTTGCCAAAGCATGCATAATGGCAAGCATCTCCTTATCATAGGTGGAATACAATCTCTCATTATCTCTCAACTTCCTACTCTCGAAGGCAATAGGATGGCGATCTTGCATAAGAAGCGCACGATCCCCAATCCCGAAGCATCACACTCTAAAATGAAGGGCCGTGAGAAATCTGGAAGAGCCAAAACTGGACAGGTGCTCATAATTACCTTGAGCCTCTCAAATACTACCTGTGCCTCATCTGTCCATCTGAATGCCCCCTTCCGTGTAAGATCTGTCAATGGAGCTACCAGGTGAAATAATACCCTTTATGAACCTCCTGTAGTAACCACATAACCCCAGAGAATCCTCATGAGTCGAGAGATATTCTGGGTGGTGGCCAATCCTGCATTACTGTATCTTCTCCTGATGGACCTTGACCCTATTGGCCCCAATGACATGCCCAAGATACAATATCTCCGTAAGTCCAAATTCACACTTGGACATCTTAGCAAATAAAGACTGAGTCTCCATTATGCTAAGTACCTCATCAAGATGCCTCAAATGATCATCCCATGTCCTGCTATATATCAAAATATCATCAAAAAATACCAACACAAACAAGCTCCTTTAATCTTTTTGAAGAGATGGTTCATACATGACTGAAATGTAGTAGGTGCATTGGTGAGTCCAAATGGCATCACCAAGAACTCATAGTGCCCGTAGTGACACCTAAAGGCTGTCTTGTGAATGTCCTCATCCCAAACTCGAATCTGGTGGTAGCCTGATCGAAGATCAATCTTCGAAAAATAGATAGATCCATGCAACTCATCTAAAAGCTCATCAATGCGAGGAATGGGATACCTGTTCTTGATGGTTTTCTTGTTCAGTGCACGATAGTCAATGCACATCCTCATGGTCCCATCCTTCTTCACCAAAATTGAAGAAGCAAAGGGACTAGAACTAGGACAGATGTGTCCCATCTCCAAGAGCTCTCTAATGGCCTTCTCTATCTCATCCTTATATGTCTTAGGATGGCGATAAGGCGTAGTCATCACGGGTTTAGCACCCTCCTCAAGCTCTATAACATGCTCAAACCCTCTATCTGGTGGTCTACCTGGAGGAATGTCACCAAACATTGGGCCATGCTTATCTAGTATGGACTGGATGTCAATATGAAAAGGCTGCTCACTGTCTGAAGAAGATTTGGATGAAATGAAACACTGGGATGCCCATGCAACCTCTCCATGTCATTATAGACTCCATCCTGCGTCTTTGAAACAACTCTAGGCCCATTGTCAGAAAGA
This sequence comes from Taxus wallichiana var. yunnanensis, assembly GCA_018340775.1. NCBI lineage: Eukaryota > Viridiplantae > Streptophyta > Pinopsida > Cupressales > Taxaceae > Taxus > Taxus wallichiana. Next base: position 220,835,677 of record CM031243.1, on the reverse strand, counting down.
GCCCGAAGCACAATCTTCTTCTTATCCACCATAAACTCCAACTCCATCCTCTGGAAATCCTGCACATATCTGCCAAGGGACTGTAACCACTGAATACCCAATATTGTATCAATCTCACCAAGTCCAATAACATAGAAGTCATCGGTCAATGTGTAGTCCCCCATCTGAATACTAAGCCGTGGAATCCTCTTAGTGCAACTAATAGCAAATCCATCTGCTACCCGTACACTAAACCCCTCAAATTCCTCAACCTGTAATCCTCGCTTCGCAGCCAACCCCTCATCAATGAAGTTGTGCGTAGCTCCATTGTCAACCAAACAAACAATCCGCTGTCCCTTAAGCACTCCCTTCAGCCGAAAGGGATGGTACCTAGGAACTCTTGAGAGTGTAGCAATAGTGACATCGGATGAATCCAATGCCTCACTCTCGCCAAGCTCTACTTGGGGCTGCTCCCCCTGTGCATCATGGTCACTGCCCTCATCCTCTGCATCTGTATCTGGCGAGTGATCATCATCCCCATCTGAAATCACCTCAATGAGATGCACCTTGCCTTTACCAAGGCAACGATGTCTAGGCTCCCAATGATCTTTGCAATGAAAGCAAAGCTTCTTCCTCCTCAACTCATTACGAGTCTCCTGATCCACCTTAGGAGGTGGTGCACTCTTTGTGGAACGGTAGAGCGCTGAAATGGCCTGGAGCTCGTGGGAAACTTCTTATTGGGCTGATAGGAAGTGGGGGATGTGTCCAAGTCCAATGCCGTCTGGATGGCATCATGCAATGTCCTAGGCTTAAGAGCCTTGACCAATCCTCTCATCCTGTCATGAAGGCCCTCTATAAATAACATCACCACCCTCTTCTCAGGCATCTTTGGAACCATAACTGCTATACGCTGAAATTCATTGATGTATGAATCAACGTGTCCACTCTGTCGGAGTTGTGCCAAGTCCCTGTAATAAAGCTCCACATCCTTGTGATCAAATCTCGCAATCAACCTCTCACTGAAATCCCTGTATGACCGTAGAAGCTCATGACCCTGTGTAACTAACCCATGGTGCCACCAATCATAAGCCACCCCCTCAAGGTGTAATGTAGCGAACTGTATGGCCTCCTGCTCCCTCATGGGTTTGAGGGTAAGATAGGTGTCGAGCTTGTGAATCCAAGCCCTGGCACTGATCTTTCCACTACCATCAAAAGTGGAGAGGGTTACCTTATTGGTAACCTGCTGCAAATCCTTGTTCTGCTGCGCTCTAGGCCTCTTGTCTTGTCCAACCCTCATGCTATCTCTCCTCTGAGCACAATACTGTGGGAGGGGAAATACATCCCTCACATGTTGCGGCAAACTCCACTCATCATTGACTGCCATAATAGTATCTGGAAAAGCTACTTCTTCCGGTCGTCCCTCAATCTCTGGTGGGTCATCTCTAGGTAGGAAGTTAGGCTGCATAGGCCTATCTGCAGTCCGTAGGTCTCCTCTCATCTGTATGAGTGTGTCTCCGCTCATCTGTATGAGTATGCCTCCGCTCACGGCGTGGCGATCCCCTAACACTCCCAAGCTCTGAAGGTGATCTGTTGTGATCCCTGTAACCACTTTGGCGGCGATACGGATCTATCCCTCTGTAGTGTACTGTCCATGTGACCTATCTAGTGCCAACTTGTCCAAGGTAGTGCCCATGCGCTCCATAGTCTGTAACAACTGCCTCTGAGTGGCTGCCATATCTCGAATGAAATCCCTTTCTGGATCTGCATGTTCCTCTCGAGGAGGACTCTTTGGTCTATCACCCAAAATTCCATTCTGTCACCTCCTACAATACCAGCTTCGAGTCGTGCCCGTCTGCGGGTGTAGTATCTGTGTGGACCGTCCTCTCTGTGCTTGCATTCAAAGCTGATTTCTGTTTTTAATACAGTCTCTTCCTTCTTCACAGGCTGGGAGGATACACTGCTCTGATACCACTGAAAGATCCCAAACCCCTTTTACCTGAATTTTTTTTTTTTTATATAACTCTCAGGTGTGGAGCTGAACTGATAACATCAAGCAAATCCATGGAACAACATTCTCATATTGCATAAACAAATTAAATAATGCAAACCCCACAAACCGGGTGAATATATATAAAGGCGCCTAGGGTTTAAATGGCAGATTTCTTCATAAATAATGCAGCCGTATATTCAATATTGATTTTTGATGATAAATAATTAGGGTAAACCATATAAAAATCTGCAGATGAAATGATAACAAATATTGTCTAAAATCCACTTGTAAATGATCCAACCCAAGTCGATTTGATATATATTTGTGGCTGAAATATACAACAATAAACTGGCATGAAAAATACCTCAAACACTGCATAAATCAACTACAGAATAAGTCGCCCCACTCTGGAAGTTGTATAAATGCTCACTGCTGCAATTTATTCCTTCTTAAAACTGCTGAAATGATAAATAACCTGTGTAAACAATGAAGATCCACAGTGGAAACTTCTCTCACTGCTCCTAGGGTTTCCGTCTGTAAGAGGAATAATCCAGAGGGTTTCCGTCCTTGGATTTTGTCTGCAAAAGCTCAAAGCTAACTGTCGGGAGAAAATAATAATAATCTGGAATACCTTTCCCCAAGTCGCATTTTTTCCTTATAGCCAAAAAACCCTCCAAAGATGCAAGTCGCACTTTTCCCAAATCAGCATAATTAATTTTTAATTAATTATTTCCTTCTCCAAGCAAGTCGCATTTTTGGCTTATTTGACCCTTCCCCAAGGCAAGTCACATTTTTTGCCTAGGAAGGCACATTAAATAATTTGTTAATTTATTTAAATGCACTTTCCTAAGTCAAAGTCACTTAAACAGTCTATTAATTCATTATATGTGCTTTAATGATATTTTACTTTATTTTTAGCACAATATAATAAAATTAATAAACTGAAGTCACCGTTGAAAACACCCTTTGGCTGTCGGGTAGACAAACGGGCCAAAGGTCTTCGACCGAACTAGTCGAAAGAGGGACATTACATTTTCATAAGCATTGCATTCTTCTTTAGTAGTTTTCCATATAAAGTCAGGTCGGTTGGGTTAAGAAGATGAAAAGCCAAAGGAAAAATAGAAGAGAAGTATCCTTATGAGGTCAGTCCTAGTTTGGAAGCATTCTAATTGGTTTTGGTGCCACAACAAGGTATAAAGAGGGGTCGCTTGGCTCATTTGTGGATCATCATCTTGTCAAAAATTAATATTGCATGGTTTTTGGGCTGATTGCTCAACAATTCTACTTAAGGGCGAAACTCCTTTGGTGTGGCCAACAAGGAGGACAAAACCCTTCCTTGTTTGATTGAAGAACGAAAACTCTTCAATTCATTGAGGATTCTCCATCTCGGGGTTTCCAAAGAGCTTCAAGAAGATTGATTTTGCAAATTTTCAGCTAGGGTTTGATTCTACAATGATTTATAGCCCCTCTCCTAGGGAAGCAACCCACCTTGTGGAGGAGTTAAGGGGTTTTTAGGGCATGATGACATCCAACTCAGTAATTATTGCATTCCTTATATTTTTAGTAGCCAGAATCTATAATTGGACTTCATTTTTGTGCGTGGAATCATTCATTTCTAGCCCCTTTTGAAGGGTGTTCTATGCAGTCATTTATTTAATTAAATAAATTTCCATCTGGTTTTTGAAGACTGATTTCTTGGTTAATATTGGTTCTAAAATATTTCTAAGTTGCCCTACAAATTTTGGATGGTGTGAATGATGAATTTTTGAAGAGTTATTGCTTTTTCCTCTTTGTTATAAAAATTAGACTGCTGTTCACTACTGTTATAATTTTTAGTTCGCTGTCATAAAATTCAGTTTACTATCTACTGAGTTTTAGGATCCATCCTAGAGTCACCATGGATTTGAGTTTTTACGTAACACAAGAGTGAAGAGCAAGTTTGTCCAAGGCCTTCTAGGAGGATGAGAACCAAATTGCAAGGACTTGTTAGGTTTGGGTAGGGGTGGGTGACAATGTGTTTGTTGTGCTTGAGAAGGGCCATCAACATGGGAGTGTGCAACACTATTCTACTAGAAGGGAAGGAATTTGTAGTATGAGGAGTGTCAAGTAGAAGAAAAGAGTGCTTGGATTGTCATCATACAAAGTCTGAAAAAGAATTGTGTTTTTGAAGTATAATAGAGGGGACTACGGGTATTTGGGCAGGCCATGTGCTTCATTGTTCTGCTAAAATGGAGAGCATTGTGGGTTCATAATGCTTGAGAGAAACATAGTCTCTCAATTTTTAGTAGACTTACCATTCAAGTTAGGGGTATAAGAGAAGATTTCTCGAGAGGGAGTTGGGACTAGTGATCAAATTTGAAGGGCTCCCCATATTTTAATTTGACGGGTTAGGTTAAGCTTTACCCTTTGTAAATGATAGATTAAACAATACATTACCCTTGATAGAAAAAATAAAAATGTTAATTTCCTTTCAATATATATCGGATTAATTTAAATAAAATAAATATGAAAAAGTCAAAATTATTAAATATATAACATCTAATAATAATTTTGAAATTTATTTAAATTAAATAATCAAGATTCAAAAAAGTAATTACACAAGTTATAAGTTTGACAAATCCTTGTAACAAATTTATAAGTGGCCGTAGAAAAAAATCAAAATTTTAGCATGAGACATGAACCTTAGGCTCACAAACTAAGGTAATCATAGTGCCATATCTTTCAAATCATTTCATTCCCAGTAAAGTTGTCTTAATCGATAGAAAACATGGGTATGGAGGATACATTAAGGAATCTCCAATTTAAGGATGATTGTTCTCAAACTAGATTGTACCTTCCTAAGACAACAAATAGAACATTTGTGTAGAATTCAGGGCATGCCTCTCATATATTTGTTAAAACCTATAATTCAAGAAGTACAAGATTATTGATAAGATCTTTTTAATAAATACAATAGAATGCCATACATTGAATCAATAATACCTTCTTAATAAACATCCAATAATATATTATCGCACCTAAAACATTGTAGAGATAAGAAGCAATAACAATTTACTATCGAGAAAATATTAAGAAATAAAAATGGCATAATTGTGGTGCTAATGTGTAAAATATACATGTATTTAAACAAATTATACATTACGTAGCAAGTTGTTCCAAAATTCAAAAATACATTCGGTATTTTTATCAAACAATGTCTTGGCCAACACATTTACATTGATAATATTTTGAGCAACAAAACTCACCAAGACTTGACTTCACTTGTTTCTTGTACAAATTCTCACTCATGCATAAGGTTGTGGATTTGGTAATCAAACATTTATAGAAACAAGTAATATTTACAAAATAAATAAGGGCATTGAGAATAAACCACCAAATTCCAAACATGATTTACAAGCTAGCAAAAGCTAAAAGAGAATATTGCTATTTTGAAAATAGAAAGAGTAAGGTAATTGCTTATTTTCTAGAGATTTATCTTTTTTCCTAGTGATTTTGTGCATGATTTGTGTGAAGTGAATGAAGATTTTATTAATATAGAAAATAGAAAGCTAGCAAACATGAATTTTGTTGCTACACTTATTATTTAGTATTTTATTTTTAAAAAATATTATAAAAATTAACTTAGCATAAAATTTACATGACAAGTGATTTTTAGTTAGCCCTTCTAATGAAAATTTATAATATTTTAATGCCTTTTAGTATTGAAGTGTAATTTTAAATTTCATTTTTTTGAAGTGTAAATTTTTAATCACCCTTCTATGACAAGCTAAAAGACATTTGAAGGGCATTGACGACTTCAAATTTGATCCTGGTTAGGACATAAGTGAAAAATGTAACTTGTCATGGGGATGAATTCAACCTATGCAAACATGCATAAAACTACGGGCACGTGAGCGAGCAATAAAAAGAATCGATGTTCAGCTTGTTGGAAATACATAATAAAAGTGAATATTAAATAATTAATTTTTGTGAGATTTTTTTCTTGTCTCGTGTGTTTAAGTCATTTGAAGATGACCACCATGAGTAGTCATTAATGTAGTGACATTTTTCATCATGCATTTTTGGTAATAATCACAAGGCAAGGAGACCCACTTAACACACGAGCACCAAAGTGTTTGTTAGTAGGGGAGGAATGGTGAATGTAGTCCACTGCTTTGGGCTTCTCATCCTCTAGTCTCTTTCCCCATTGGAAAAGCTTTTGGAGTGTGTAGTGCCTTATAGATCACCCTTGTGTCATGTCCCTTGTTAGAGGCTAATTTATGAAGGCCTTAACCCATTCTTTCCCCGCGGGTCTAAGGAGAAAAGCAAGGGGAAATCTGGATTATATTTTATTGTTGCTTAGATAGTTGTTTTCATTTATTATCATTTATCCTATTGGAAGCCTTTTGCTCCAATAGAGGAACTTAAGTAGTTTAGTAATAAAGGTATTAAGAGCATGTAGGCTCAAAATACCCATTTAAATATTTAAAAGAACCTACTTAAGGGGTCGGCCATGATGTAATGATTGTTTAAAACACTCCTTATGCCTATTTAAGGAGGTCGTTTGGGCATTAATGATTCATGTTTTGGAGATTATTCTTATTTGGTGAAAGTTGGCTAGTGTAGCCCTTTTACTCTCTCTCTCTCAAGGACGAAACCCCTTGGGTTGAGAATCTCATTCAAGGACGAAAACCCTTGATTGGGAAACTTGTGAAGGATGAAAACCCTTCATAAGATTTTGGTGTGCAAGCTGGTTGGAAAAAGAATAAAATATCTTTCTCTTGCAAGTGTTGTCTCTTTGGTGCAAAATATATTTTATTTCAAGTGGAGCGACCTACATTGGTGTGGTAATTTGGTATGTGTGGTGATTCTTTGGCAAATATGAAATTATCCTCTTGTTCTTTATATTTTATAAAGCCAATATCTTAAGTTTCATGAATTTTGGAGCTTCCAATGTTGAGTTGTGAATTTTAAAATAACGTTGCAGACAAGGGTTTTATTGAAATTCATATCTCCAGATTTAGAGCATTAAAAATCAGTTTTCTTACATGAGATGATTGCTGGTGATATCTAATAATTTAGAGAATTAAATAGAGCTAATTTGAAGGGTTTTGAAGGCATTAAAGTGGGTTGGAAACCCCAAATCAGGTTGCTGCCCTAGGAAGGGTTTGGAAATCAATGTTTTGCAGGGTTTATAACAACAGTCTTATAAATCTGATTTGAGAGCTTTTAGCCATTTCCTAAGGTCCCCCAAAAAGGGACATTACACCTTGTCTCACAATTATTACCAATGTGGGTTGAACCCAATCACAACCCAATCATGCGTTTATGTTAAGTTGAAGGCTTTCACAAGCAATTTTAATTAGATTATTAATTTTTTTGGGATCTTTTCGTTGTGCATGTTTATGTCATCTCAAGATGACCACCATGAGTAGTCATTAGCGTTATGACATTTTTCCTCGTGTTTTTTGGTAATAATCACAAGGTTAGGGTACTCACTCAGCACACAAGCATCACAAGCATTTGTTAGGGGGGAGGAATGGTAAATGTAATCCACCTCTTTGGGCTTCTAATTAAATTAATAATCTAATTAAATTGTTCAAGATAACCTTCAACTTAACATTAAAACTGAATGTTGTCCCGAATCATGTGATGGAAGTTGAACGTGTGGTCACAAGTGAATCATCATAGCCTAGTCCAAATGCCAATATGACGGTAGAACAATTTGACCAAGAAAAGGTTGAGCCAAAAGACCAAGTACAATGTGCAGACCGAGTAAAGAAAGACAAACTACAATCCTTTCTATCATCTATTATGGTGAGTGAAGTTGATTTCTTTTTTCTAGATGGCCAAGTTAATTTTGTCACTAGGTCAGAGATTGATGATATTTTAGTTGTTGAGTGGTATGAAGAACTTGAGATGAAGCATCATGAGTAGGAAAACTTGAAGCCTATGAAATTTGATGCCTACTTAGACTTCGGCGAAAAAGAGGACCACCAAATGTGTTGCAAAAAAACAGGTCTTTGAAATAGAATATCAGCCATAGTTTACCAAGGTAAAATCTGAATTTCAGTTTAGTGAAGACACTAATGAAAATTTAAATTCAGAAAAAATAGTAGGGACAGAGTGGGAGAAGACAATTTCTTAGGTGGAGTAGATGTCTTCTTGATAGAGACTTGCTTGTCATTTTCATTGGCAAAGACAACCATTGAAAACAAGTTGATGATGGACGAAAGAGGGAAAATTATCAATTGGTGAAGGGTCTTTATTCCAAGATTGTTGTATGAGGTTGGGTGAAAGCATAAAATCACGTCCCACTTTTTGGTCATTTGGAGATACTGGGATGTCAAGTTACCAGAAAGGGAACCTTGAGTTTAGCTGTTTAGAAATCAATAAAACTGACATGTTTGAGGTTAGATGTCTGAAGATGTTGCACTTGCATATTTTTCCCATGTTTGAAAAGTTTGTTGAGTATTTTTTGGGATATTGTAATAGTTTAATGCTTTTTTGGCCCATAAGTGGAACACACTATTATGCTTTGACCCACCCGATACAATGTCATAGGGTGGATTGGTGGACGTACAAGCCAACTGCTGTACAACAATCCATTGAATGGAAGGTTGACTGTATAGTAGGTTTGTCATACAACAGGTTTGTCATCTGAATAGTCTTCAATCACACAATAAGCCAATCATACAGTAGATCTGTAACAACATATGGTATTGTATATGAGCAACTACCCGGTGTAAAACAAGCCGTATGACCATGCACAAATTTTGAGGTTACAATCTTCAACAAATTCATGGTTTTTGGAAAAAATATTGTTTTTATTGAAGTCTAATGCATGGATTTTGTGGTTCAATGGTTTGAAATGTTTCAACGGCACAATTATTTTTGGGTTCTATGCTTGACAAAGAGTTGAATACTTTGCCATACCAATAGTTGAATACTTTGCCATGCCAAGAGTTGAATCCCATAGTCGCTTCTTGGCTTGAACAAAAGCTTTCATGAAAGTGAATTTATTTCTGACCAAAAGTTTCCACCAATGTAAGAGTTGAGTTTAATTGTTTGGGGTTGTGTCATTAATTGAACTTCAAGAGAAATTGTTAGAGCTACCAATGAGTTTAGAAAATGTTTTCTCATAACAGAGTTATTGCCAAAATGTGATAGTCGAGCATGGTCCACTGGGAAGAATGATAGATACTGCAATTGGGAGCAAATCTAGTCACGATTCAAGTGGGAGGAAAGCTAGGCACAATCCAATGGGGAAGAAATGTGAGCATATTCCAACAAAGAGGGAAATTGGGTGCCAAAAAGTAAAGATGATTGTATAAGCTAGGCATTTCTAGGAGGAAAATGTCTGCCAAACGGGTCCATATGGTGAAGACATGGTTTACATGGGAAATATGGCTGACAATAGAAATTTGGCCATACAATATTACCATATTGACAGTGAGTTTGAAGTTGAATTTGACAAGATTCTCATGTCAATGACAATTGAAACAACCACTATTGGATAACCATTTGTTATAGAGAGCACTACACTTTCCCATCCTTCGATGTCGGCTAGGATGTTGACAAGTGGTAAAGGAAGGGGTGTTAGATTTAAGTGTTTATCTTGTAGTAGATCAACATTGTGTATTAAGCTGGCCACGACCTTGTATAAAGAAATGTTGATTTGTTTATGTTTGACAAAAGACAAAGTTAACTAAGTAATGTTTTACATAGTGTATGGACCATTGTAAATTTTTAACAAAGTCTTGGTTGGTTGGCGATTACAACCGCCACACCTATTGGGCCAACAATGTATTTATGGTTAAGTCTTGAACAAAGACCATAATCTCTCATGTGCATATTCCTTGTAGTTCCGACTTTATGATTTACATTGCTTTCATATGGATACGAGTGTTGTTCCATATATCTGTGTTATTCCTGATTTCTGTATTGCTTGTTTATCATGGTACACTTGTTGCTTGGCAATTATTATTTATTCTAGTTAGACAACCTACATTGATCGTGGAGTACGATGTCTAAATCTCTAATTCATTCAACAAGGATTAAATCTAGCCATTTTTGTGAGTCTTGTCGACTACTACAATCATGATTCGATTATTATGTTCGAAGGTTCAAGGTAAATATGGCCATGTCTATTAGTTCTCTATAGGCAGCCTTTTTTCAACTATGTTAAGCTTAAAATATTTGCAAATTTATATACTTATCTATGTCTACCCTCACATTCTTCTTAATGCACATAGTTTTTGTGAGACTTACAAGTTCGATTCCCACGTAAATGACCTAAAATTGTATTTTATAGGTTTCACAAGTTAGATCTTTATTTATGGAGATTGTTGCTGGGTACTACAATTGTACTTTTGTAAAGAGTGTTTCCTATTATGTTTATCCCGATAGAAAGTCATTTTTCACTAGGAGTTTGATGATATCTTGTATCTTTGACTATTTAATTATTCTTTGGCAATCTTGTCTTTTAAGTTTCCATTCACTCACGAGATTGAATATACTCAAAATAATGTGTCAGCTATTGCATTCTCTTCCTTGGTTTATTGACGTGTTTTGATTTGAATTTGTCGAAGGCTAAGGGTGTCTATATTGGCTATTTTTGATTGTGCTTCCTTGGGTGGGAATTAATGACTTGTGGTTCATATTGGCCTAAAATGTCATGCCCTGTAATGTCCCCTTGTTCGGGACATTATTAATATTTATTTTTCATTTGCATTATAACCCCTTGACATGCCTGCTACTGAAGTGGGAGTCGCTTTAGTTAGTTTAATGTGCACATTGGTTAGTTACTTTTATTTATTCAATTAAAAAATAAATAAATTGCACATAGTCTTAGTATTAAATATTTTAATGAGAGTTTATGTTTTCCCTCCAAAAGGGAAAGGTCGGTCTTTATTGGATATTGCACCCTTTAGTTCTATAAAAAGAGAGGTCGCATTTCCTTAGAGGGTTATGTTGGATGATCATTTGATTTCACTCCATGCTTGGAGTATTGGGATGTATGCCCATGGGATGTATGCCCTAGTTCTTGCATTTTTCTCTCTCTCATTTGGAAGCCATTGAAGACTCTCTTGTTCCATTCATTGTGTTTCATTGTGTTGAAGTGTCTTTGTGCATGATTTATGCTTTCTAGCTTTGGCGACTTGTCTAGAGTATTGGCGCATTTTATTGAGAGTAAAATTTGCATGTTATTGAATATTGTGAAGGGTTTTATGGTGCTTTAGATCTGCTGGTTATTATTGCATTAATTAAGCCATAACGACTTGCATAAATGGTTGTTTGGGCATGTTTGGGTGTCTATTGAAGTGGTTTAAAAATCTGATCTGCAATAGTGTTTTGTAACTCCATCCTAGGTGATTTTGGAGGGGTTTCATAGTGTTTATGAGCTGCTGGTTATTGCTGGTTTTATTCTAATTATGACAACTTGAATTGAGCATCTTTTGGCATGTTTTAAGGGTGAACAAGCTATATTTGTAATCTGATCTGAGTTGGCTTATTTTTCTGAGTGTGAGTAGCCATTTTGGGATGTTTTTGAAGGGTTCTAAGAGCTGGAAATAATTTACATGTTTTATGCTAACCCTAGCGACTGGTTTGGGGATTTTGGGGCTGTTTTGGAGGATTTTCGGTGCTTTAAAAATTCAGATTTTAATATATTTGGAAAGCTCTTGAATTATAGATTAGTTTGCACTTTATTTCACAAAGTGAAAGATGAAGTATTGAGCAAGTTATAAATTTTCCAAATTTCAGTTTATGCAATGTCGGGGTTTTTATCTACACAATTTCAGATTTCGTGGGTTGATTTGCATGGCATCTACTTATCCAAAAATTGTGATTTATAACTTGTTAGAAAGCTAAAAATATGAAGAATCTTTTGGCATTGGTTTGATAGAAAATACCGGACGGAGTTATTAATTTTTGTAATTTGCAGCAGTCTAGTGCATTTATTAATTAATTACTGCTGTAATTAATTTCAGATTTGAGGTGATTAATTTCCTAACTGGTTCTCCCATCTAATCCACCACCTTGGCTCACTCCAACCCTATTTGGGTTGTATTGAAGCTAACATTGGATTATTTGAGGTCGAACTAGGAGGGTTTGGTCCTTCTAGAGTCGATTCAATAAATTAAATTGTATATTTGGATAATATCCCAAAAGGGGATATTACATGTCCCCTTTTCGGAATTAAGCCAATTAGAATACCCATAGCCTATTCCTTATTTCCTGTAGGCTAAGGTATAAAGTTAGGGAAATAAATTAATGATAATACTTTAAGTTGTCCTAAGTCACTTTTATTTTATAACATGAAAATAACACTTATGTATTATTATTTATCAAGAGGGCTAAACAGAATTGTCATTAAGTGAATGAAAAGTGATATTTTATTAAAAGTATTTTAAAATAATTTTAGGATGGAATTGGAAAAATAAAATTATCAAAGAAAATGTTGGGCTAAAATAGTCATTATTCATTACTCCTTGAAACCAAACCCTATTCCAGAGCTTGAGCCTTTGTGTTCATCTTTTCATCGAAGGACGAAAATTCTTAGGTGTGTAGGATTGGAGGACAAGAACCTTCTAATTGCGGTTGTGGTGATTGCACAAGGATCATATTTGTGCGAAGATTGAGATTTTATTTCATTTTCAGTTTTTGCACGTTGCTACATTGATTCGTGCATCACCGCCACAATGATCTGTACCCTTTGCCACGGTGATCCGTACAAGTGGGAGTCTTATTTAGTCTTAAAATGTGCACATAGGTTAGTTACTATTTATTATTTAATTAGAAAATAATAAAGTGCACATAAAGTTAGTCTTTTAATATTTTAATAAGTTTTATTAGTTTTCCCTCCAAAAGGGAAAAGGTTGACCATTTGAATGTTGCACCCCTTATCTTATAAAAGGAGGTTGCATGGCCATCTTTTGGGATGTTGATTTGATCATTTATGTCTCTCCATGCTTGGAGAAATGGGATGTATGCCCTAGCTTTTTGTGCTCTTGCTCTCATTGTAAGCTTTATTTGGATCCATTGTTGAAGTCATTGAAGACTATTATTCTCTCATTCATTAAAGATCTCATTGCTGCTCTCATAGCGAATTTTTTGTGCATTATTGTGGTTTGAATTTGGAGGAAAGTATTTAATATCTGCCGGTTTTTTATTTCCCTAGGGCAGCGACTTCCTACAGAAATCAGGAGGGCTGTTTGTGGGTTCAAACCCCCTCATTTCCAGTCGATCTTGTGCTTTGAAAGAAAGATAATTTCATGAAGAATTTGCTGGGTTTTGTTTCATGATAAAAGGATAAGTATATTTTGCTAGATATGATCATTTGAAGTATTGTTACCATTTGCTATTTCCGGTCTGATGTTATTAATTAATATTTATTTCAGATGTGCAATTTGGGATCAATTTAACATCGGATTTGGCTGCAGAAATTAGGAGGAATAAGGAGGAATTAATTTCATAATTTTGGGAGCTGATTTGATGTCTTAAATGTGCTAGGCGACCTACTTTTTAGGGAAAAATTAGGGTTTCGTGTTTGTTGTGCGAAAACTAATTTTGAAATATTATTCTTCATATTTTTGTTGCCCAATATTCAAAGTTTCACTTCATTTGGACTTCTTTAGCAAAATATATGAATTTTTGAAGTTATGCTGCAAACAAGATTTTTAATTAATTTCCAGGCTCTTTTTATTTAATATTTTCTATTATAAAAATCAGAAATTGAGAAGATTGGAATTCCAATTGATTCTCCCATTTCACCCATCACTTTGGCTACTTCCAACCCCATTTTGGGTTGTAATTAGTTGACATTGAGTTATTTGAGGTTGAATCAAAAGGATCAAATCCTTCTTGATTTGATCTTTTGTAGTCAAATTCCCATTTGCCCAAAAAGGGGACATTACAGTGGTATCAGAGCAACTTTCCTCTACTCTTGTGGGTGTTGTTTGCAGAGTCTTTTGAATCATGGAACTAGCAAGTGATGGGAATTGAGGACCAAGCTCTACAGACTTGGGAGATGGCTCGAGTATCCTCCACATGTGAAGAGTGTGTTGCTCAACACTCTAGAAGAAGCGGCAAGTTGTTTGTCTATGATAGAACAATCAGATTATGGCTCCATGTTTTCAGCGATGGACTCTTTGGTGACTCATTTGGCTAGATCCGAACTATTGAGGCATGATGAGGTGGATGTGAGGCTCATGGTCATCACTTGCATTAGCGAGGTTACAAGGATAACAACCCCAAGTTTTCCATACAATGATACCACCATGGAAGAAATCTTTGAGCTCATGATAGGAGTTTTCAAAAGCTTTGGGATATCACAAACCCTTACTTTGATAAGAGGGTTAAGATCTTGGAGAATATGGAAAAGGTGAGATCTTGTATACCAATGTTAGATCTTGATTGTGATGATCTTATCCTCCACATGTTCGATGTATTTTTGTTGTCATAGATGATAGTCATTCAAAAATGTAATGGATGCAATGCAAACTATCATGTCTTTGGTCTTGAATGAATATGAGGAACCTCCTCAACCCTTGTTGTCTATACTTGAGGAGGGCATGGGACAAGAAGCAACTTATTTTGCTCACACCTTAGCCAAAGGTGTCATGACTCGATGTTCGAGCAAGTTGAGGACATATATGGCAGCCAAGTCTCCAAATCTCCAAGGTATGAGTCCTTTGGTATTTGATGATAAATTTTGATATCTAATGCTTGCATGGAACTTGGTGATTGTAAGGAAAAATCAGATCTGATAGAAGGGCAAGTTGATATTGTTGTGGTTCCTCCACGGGAGGAAAGGAAAGATGAAATGAAGGAAGAGGAAAAGATGGAGTTCCAAAAGGGTGAAGAAAGTTTGATGGTTGAAGCCACTCACTTGCTGTCCAAAGAAGGAAATGTGGAGCAGCCAAGGTCTGAAATTCATGGACAGCTGAAAGCACAAAGTGGGCAGCCAAGGGCGTCACCCAATGAGCCACAAAAAGGGGCAACTCAGCCCTATGTTCCACCTCATAAAAGGCAGGCCAACAAGAAAGCCATCCATGATACAAGGGATGAATTGAGGGAGAAGGGTTTGTGTTTTGAGGTAATAGATTCTAATTTTGAGCTTGATTTTGATGATACTAATCATATTGCAAGTGGGGTTAAGGTTGATGAACAAGCTCATGAGGAGAAAGCCAATGACAAGGAACATACAAGTGAAGTTGATAAAGTCTTTGAGCAAGAAGATTGTTCGGGTCACCAACTCCATGAGAGACACTCCGAGGTATGGCAAATAAAAGTTTTCCAAAAGATATCAGTTCTGATTTTCTGTTGTTTGCACATAATCTCATGATGTTAGGAGGGAGTTCAAAATTACTTACGATAAGCCCTAGTAAGGGGAAGCATGATGGGGTTCTAGAAGCTCCGGAAAGGTGGAGGAAGAGCATTTTCCAAAGAGCTGATAACAATCATCAGATTGGGAATTCATGAGGGGAGCCAAGGAAGGTAAATCATATGACATCCTTTCAAGGTATGAAAGGAGTAATTTTTGGTTGGATACTATTTCATTTCAATTTTGCCCTCACCATGAAATGTATGCAAGAGATGTTGATGGAATAAAAGACTACATTCATGGGCAACTTATAAGAAGGAATAAACATTTGTATAGTTGGGTGTTTTATGACTTGCCATGGTACAAATTTGATCTACAAAGGGGAGCATTTGATTGGGTGAGTCTCGCCCATGCATCACTTAATTCATCATCCCTTAAGAGTTTTGGTTGCATGAGTGTTGAGCATGTTTTTAAAGGAATGAATACTATAGGCATGGTTGATAGATCCTCTACTTTCTTTATGTTGCATCAAGTTTCAGCTTTTAATCATTGAAGGAGGTATGAAGGTCATAGAATTCATGTTAGGAAAAGTGTTTGGGAAATACTATCTTGTTGCCCAAATCAAGGGGGTCAGATTTGTGATGAAAACTTGATGGAGAATGAAGAAAAATATGAGAATGTGTTATTGTTGTTGGCTGCCATGAAAATTAGTGTTGTTGTGTTCTCCATTTTCAGTTTGTTATCCCTTGAGTTTGTTGCCCTACATGCTACAATTGATGTTTGGAAAATGGATGTTCAAGTTGCTATCATGATAGAGCACATTTATGAGTTTGTTGCAGTCTTTATATTGTTGTCCTTGCATGGTTGGATGATAATTTTGGAGGATAACAACTGCTGCTATGAAATTTTATTTGTTGTCATAACCATTTCCAACTCTTGGGTTCTTCCTACAATTCAGTTTTTCACCATTCAACTGAAGAGTTCATGGCACATGGTTGTTGTTGTATGTTGCAAGATTGATTTGAGGAGGGCAGCCACTACCTCTTGGAGAGAAACGTATACAACAGTGAATGGGGCAACATCGTGACATTTGGGGGCAACCCATACATGAAGGAGACTTGTGAGCCATTCACACCATGGAGACACATTGGAAAAGTGTTTTTCAACACTTATTTTTCTAATGAGTTTGCTTCATGTGCAGGTATGAAGATACCCGAAGATAAGTTGTTGACCGTCACTCTCCATGAAGGTATCCTTGAGTGGGCATCTTGGGGGCTTATCAAAGCTCATGCGGATTTTTATTCATCTCCCTATGATGAAGGCACTACCACTTGGAGTTCCTACTACGAAGATGATCACACACATGTTTGGATTGCCACGAAGGAAGCCCACATGTTCTTCCAAGTGCTTCATCACTTGACTAGCAGAGCAAGACTTTGGATGCATCACTTCATCTCTTCTCTTGGGTGCATGATACATGGATCTATGAGCTTGCTATTGCTTGAGGGAAAACAATCTCCGAGAGGGGAGGACTGTAATGTCCCTTTTCCGGGCATTACTAATATATTTGTTCATCTCTTTCATTTGCATTATAACCCCTTGGCATGCCTAGCGCTACAAGTGGGAGTCTTATTTAGTCTTAAAATGTGCACATAGGTTAGTTACTCTTTATTATTTAATTAAAAAATAATAAAGTGCACATAAAGTTAGTCTTTTAATATTTTAATTAAGTTTATTAGTTTTCCCTCCAAAAGGGAAAAGGTTGGCCATTTGAATGTTGCACCCCTTATCTTATAAAAGGAGGTTGCATGGCCATCTTTTGGGGATGTTGATTTGATCATTTATGTCTCTCCATGCTTGGAGAAATGGGATGTATGCCCTAGTTGTTCATTGTGCTCTTTTGCTCTCATTGTAAGCTTCATTTGGATCCATTGTTGAAGACATTGAAGACTCTATTGTTCTCTCATTCATTGAAGATCTCATTGCTTTGCTCTCATAGCGAATTTTCAGTGCATTATTGTGGTCTAAATTTGGAGGAAAGTATTTTATATCTTTGGTTTTTATTTCCCTAGGGCAGCGACTTCCTGCAGAAATTAGGAGGGTTGTTTGTGGGGTCAAACCCCTCATTTTTAGTCGATCTTGTGCTTGAAAGAAAGATAATTTCATGAAGTATTTGCTGGGTTTCGTTTCATGATAAAAGGCTGAGTATTTTGCTAGATATGATCATTTGAAGTGTTGCTACCATTTGCTATTTCCAGTCTGCTGTTATTAATTAATATTTATTTCAGACCTGCAGTTTGGGATCAGTTTAACATTGGATTTGGTTGCAGAAATTAGGAGGAATTAATTTCATAATTTTTGGAGCTGATTTGATGCCTTAAATGTGCTAGGCAACCTACTTTTTAGGGAAAAATTAGGGTTTCGTGTTTTCGGAAATATTATTCTTCATATTTTTGTTGCCCAAGATTCAAAGTTTCACTTCATTTGGATTTCCCTAGCAAAATATATGAATTTTTGAAGTTATGTCTGCAGACAAGATTTTTAATTAATTTCCAGGCTATTTTTTATTTAATATCTGCTGTTATAAAAATCAGAAATAGAGAAGATTAATTCCAATTGATCTCACCCATCACCTTAGCTACTTCCAACCCCATTTTGAGTTGTAATTAATTGACATTGGGTTATTTGAGGTTTAACCAAAAGGATCAAATCCTTCTTGGTTTGATTTGTGTTGAAGTTGTTGCAAGTTCCCATTTGCCCAAAAAGGGGACGTTATAGAGGAATGTTGTGCGCTCTCCTTCATCGCCTCCATGTGCCCACCATAGACATTCTAGCCAAAGTCACACTCCAAAAGGGACTGCCGTATTTCTGCAACAACATATTCCAACCAACTATACCATTTGGGGAGTGCTGTACTTTGTTTCCAAGTTGCTGGACCTTAATTGGTATTTATTGCTGAGTTTATTCAATTGTTATGATTTTTTAAAGTAAGGGTTTGTTGTAATCAGTTTTGAATTTATAATCAACTCCTTGAATAAATATTATAGTTGGGTTATCGGATTTGGAGTTTTAGTTTGCATGTTATCGTTTAGGATTTATTTCAGTTTTGCTTAAATTCAGAAAATTACAAAAAAATTCAGAGTAGAGAGAAATTATAAAAAGGATATTACAAAGGTATCAAAGCATTGATTACGCCTTTGTCTATGAGGGGAAAATAATATTTTGATTTCATATGCAACCCAATCAAAGAGAAATCAGGTATTATCAAAGAGAAAAAGAAGGGCTCAGTCACTAAAAAGAAACAAAGGTCATGGGGGATAGAGAACAGAGAACTCCTACTGATGAAATGAGTTATTTGCAGGAAATAATCGGTCGGGGTCAGAGAGATTTGGAAAGAACAATCCAAATGACATTGAGAGAATCCATGGCAGGGTTAGTACAAGCTCTACAAAATGTTAATTAGAATAAGGCAAATCAAGGAGAAGGAAACTCATCAACTAATGAGCGGGCTCAATCAATATCCCTTCCAAGAGTTTCCAAGCAAACGTTTTGTAAAAAGAAGAACACCTAGAAGAGGAAGAGCCCCAACACCACGTAGGTAATGATTTTGCAGCATTTCATGCAGAATATGAAGGACTCAACCATGCAGTTCAACAAGTATCGACTTTCCGAGAGTTCTGTGATCTAAGAATGAAGAATAGTACAAGGAGGGGAAGGAGAACTCAACAGGATCAGCCTTGGAAAGACATCCAGCAACGTTTGGGTAAGATCACCATTCCTACTTATGACGGATTAGATAAGTGCTCTGTCAGGTCTTGGTTACAAAAATTGGATACATACTTGTCTTTGAATCCTATGTATGAGGAAGAAGCTATCAAATTCGTCACACTTCATTTGGAGGGAGTGGCACATGAGTGGTGGTACCATGGTATGGTCACCCAAGGACACGGTTCTATGTCTACTCTGGAAGAATTCAGCCAAACATTGACGGAAAGGTTCGACAGGAAAGATCCAGAGGTCCATTTTAGGGAGTTAGCCCAACTCAAACAGAAGGAACAATGGACAACTACATTGTTGAATTCTAGAGGTTATCCGTGATGGTACCGGATGTAACTGAAAGAAGACTTGTGGTCTTATTTGTTGAAGGATTGGCTGAACCACTCAAGGGTTTGGTAAAAGCTTTTGACCCTGTCTCTTCATGAAGCAATTAAGAGAGCATTGAACCTGGAATCATCAGCTCCAAAGGGTAAATTTTTGCCTGTAGGATAGCAAAGGACAACACCTTTGGGCAGCCAAGGACAACACCTTATGGGCAGCCAAAGTCAGCACCTTATGGGCAACAAAAGAAGCCATTTCAACAAGGAGGGTTTCAGCAAAAGGAGCTGCCAAAAGCAAGTAAAGAGATGGAAACAAGGAATGAGCTCAAAAGAAAAAAGTTATGCTTCACTTGCAAGGATCCATGGGAACCCGGCCACAGATGTCTTGGGCACGGACAAGTACACTACATTGAGATTACATCCGATGGTGAATTGGAATTAGAAGAAGCTGAATTGGAAATTGGAACCCATGAATCGAACATGAAAAGGAGGAAGAGGTAGATACTTCAGAAGGCACCCTTGCCACATTATTTGGTGCTCCTAGATATCATCCTTTTAGAGTTCGGGAGTTTTGCAAGGGAAAAAGGTCACGGTGCTGATTGACAGTGGGGCAACCCACAATTTTATTGATGAAGGATTGGTAATCAAGATGGGTTTGAAAGTAAAGGATTTCAAGGGCTTCAATGTGACTATAGCTGATGGCTTCACCCTTCCATGTACCAAGAGAATCCAACAATTTAATCTTACTTGGGGAGACATAAAGTAAGTGATGACTTCTATGTTGTAGGCATAGGAGAAACAAACGTGGTACTTGGGTACAATGGTTACATTCTTTGGGAGAATTCACCCAAAATTATCAGACTATGGAGCTGAAATTTAAATTAGATGGGAAAGAGGTTGTGCTTCAAGGCATGACCAATGGAGCTCCTAGAGTGGTCAGGGCTAATCTAGAAGAGGGACAAAAGCCTCACAATATATTGATCTTCAATCAAGTCATTTACAATAGTGATGGCTGCAATATTTATAGATATTGCATAGCCAAGTACTGACAAGTAGGAAGTGGCAATGGTGCAACAAATTACATATGGGAAGTAAAACAACCCAAATAATAACAAAAGCATGATACGGGAATACTATTCCCAAATACAAACAAAATATGGTTTATAACCAAACTAAAACAACTCACCACATTAATAATTAAATTACCTATGCTAAATTAACCTAGGTAAACTATGTTTTACCTAACATTCCCCCTTAATTTTGCATTGCCTCAAGGGATGAGGAGAGGAACTCTCTGAACAACTTGAACTTGTCATGTGCAAGTGACTTTGTGAAGATATCTGCTCATTGTTCAACTTGTTGGGAAAAACTAAAGTTGTATGTTGTGTTTCAAGACATGCTCGCGTATGAAATGAACTTGTACCTCGATGTGCTTTGTTCTCTCGTGAAAAACTGATTGCGAACAAGTTTGAGAACACCTTCATTGTCAACATACAAGGTGGTAGGTTTTTCCTATGGTACTCCAAGTCCTTCCAGTATGCGACGTAGCCATATCGCTTCGTAGACAACTCCACCTGCAGCACAATATTCGGCTTTTGTAGAAGAGCGAGAAACAAAGTTTTGTTTCTTGCTTCCCCATGATATCGGTCCAGATCCCAAAAAGAATACAAATCCAAAAGTGGATTTCCTGTCATCAATGTTACTTGCATGATCTGAATCCGAATATCTAGTCAAGAAGTTATCGTTCTTCTTATACTCTAGACCAAGATCCACAGTACCCTTGAGATACCTCAAGATCCGCCTTGTTACTTTCCAATGACAAACTCGGGTTCTTTGCATGAACTTGGAAAGATAGCTCACTACAAAGCTGATATTTGGTCTAGTATATGTCAGGTAAATGAGACTCCCAATCAACTGTCGATAGAGAGTTGCATTTACTAGAGGAGATGGATCTGAATGAGATAATTGTAGTCTCGTCTCCATGGGTGTAGCAATGGTGTGCAATCCATCATCTTGAATTTCTCGAGTGTTGTCTTGGTATACTTCAACTGAGAAACAAAGATATGATTCTCCTTCTGCCATACTTCCAATCCAAGACAATAGTGCATGAGCTCGAGATCTGTCATGTCGAACGATCGATTAAGATCTTTCTTCGTTGCATCAATCATCTTCACTGTGCTTTGCCAGTGATGACTAGATCGTCAACATATACAACAACTATCACAATCTCTCCTCCTTGCCTTTTGAGGTAGAGATTGGGATCATATGGATTTCTGACGAATCCATGTTAAACGAGATGCTCATCAATTTTGATGTACCAAGCCCGAGGTGCTGTTTAAGGCCATACAAAGATTTCTTGAGTCTGCATACCTTTGTTTCTTCACCAAAATCCCTCAAGTTGAGTCATGTAGACTTCTTCCTGTAGATCTCCGTTCAAAAAGGCACTTTTCATATCCATCTGATGGACTTTCCAACCAAATTGTGTAGCTAGAGCAAAGATCATCCTGATCGTTTTGATCTTAGCTATGGGAGCAAATGTCTCCTCATAGTCTATGCCTTCCTTTTGTGCATACCCCTTTGCTACCAATCTTGCTTTATACTTGTCTATGGTCCCATCTGCTTTGTACTTTGTTTTGAATATCCATCTGCAACCAATGGGTTTCTTCCCTGGTGGAAGATCGATAAGTTGCCAAGTGTTGTTTTTCATCACTGACTGATATTCAACATCCATGGCATCTTTCCAAGCTTTCGATTGTAGGGCTTCCTGGATAGTAGAGGGCTCAACATATTCAACAACTCTACTCATCAAAGCAAAGTTTACCTCTTCTTGTGCTTTACTGCGAGTCCATGGTCCAGTGGTGGATGCATCTCGAATCATATTAGTATACCACCTCGGCATATGTTGTACTTTGCTCCCGTGGGTCGTGGTCCTGTTTGATCATCACCATCATCCCCATCATCACTTTCATCATCAGCGGGAACATCAACTTCTGTTTTCACAACATGTGAGCTATCTACATCAAGTGAGTTTGGAGAGGAGTCTCAACTTATCAAAGAACTCAACATCTCTGTTGGTGTAGACATTTTTTTGTCTTTGGATCCATCAATCTGTACCCAAGAGCTTCTTCACTGTAGCCAATGAAGATGAGTTTTGAGATTTCATATCCAACTTCTTTCTTTTTGCTTGGGTATGTGCATGTTGGCTTTGCACCCAAATACTCTGAGGTGTGTAACGGATGGCTTCCGCTTCAACCATGCTTCATGTGGAGTTACTCCATCAAGAGCAACTATGGGCACTCTGTTCAACAAATATACTTTGTCTTCGTTGCTTCTACCTAGAATGTCCTCATTAGTCTAGAATCATCAATCATGCAACACACCATCTCCATGATAATATGGTTTCTTCTCTCAACAACACCATTATGCTACGGTGTGTGTGGAGGAGGCATCTGTTGACGAATCTCGTGAGCTTGAAGGTAGGCTTTGAACTCATTCTAGTTAAATTCCCCCTCGATCTGAGCGGAGAGATCTGATATGACGACCAGTCTCATTCTCTAACCACTTTGAACTTTTTAAAGTTCTCAAAAGCTTCACTTTTCTTACGAAGACAAAATATCCACATTTTTCTTGAATAATCATCAACACATAGCATGAAATACTGAAATCCAAAATGACTAGGTTACATCGAGCAAAGATCGATATGAACCAAATCAAGCTTACTTGGAGCTCGATAAGTACTTTTCGGAATGAAGCTCTGTGTTGTTTACTTGCTAGGCAGTTAGGACACTTATCTGTATCCTTCTTGAGAGATGGCAAGCCTCTCACCATGTTGTACCGCGAAGTGTTTTGAGATATTTGAAACTGATGTGACCAAGTCTCCGATGCCACAACTGTGCTAGAGGAAGAATTCTTAGCCACAAGTGCTTGATCATCCCTGTGGACAAAGTCAAGCTAGAACATACGTCCCACATTGGAGGCTTTTGCAACAATTTTCGAGCCTCTAGATTTGTCTCAAATCAAACACACTTTCTTACTAGGAATGACTATCAAAGTCAATCTTCGATTATGATCTAGAAGTTGACTCATTGATAACAAATTCTTTGTTAACCCAGGGACATATAATACATCTTGTTAATCTACAATTTCGTGAACCAAGAGGTAGAGAAATGTTCCCAATACCTTGTACAATGTAAGAAGAATCATCACCTAATGAAACATGATTTTTCGAAGGTGTGTCCCTCATGGTGATAAACCGGTCTCTGTGCTCGGTCATGTGTCGAGTGGCTCCCGAATCAATGTACCAAACAACACTAGATGACGTGGATGGTTCATTGGAACGAGCAGTGTACAAGAAGTCCTCATTTTCTGAATGATCTTCTTGCTCAACTACATTACCTTGTTGATGGGGTTTTCTTCACCAGTTCCCCTTCTTTTGCCCTTTCTTGTAGTATGATTGTCCTTGATGAGATTGCTGATTTTGAGGTCTTGAGTTGCTCGATGAACCTTTCTTGTATGTATTGAACCAACAATCTTTCAACTCATGTCCTCTTTTACAGATAGGACATTTCTTCTTTTGCTTGTCCCCTTGCTGATGCTGTTTTTGGGACTTTTGAGAAGATTGAGCTTTTCCTTTTCCTTTTTGATGAGAAGATAGTGCTTGCTCCTCTTCATCATCTTTGTTGTACATTGCTTCTTCTTGTTGTAGTAGATTCACTAACTTGTCAAAAGTAATGTTTGATCTGACAAGTTTAGTGTTGTCACAAAAATGCGGTAAGGAGGAAGTGCTCTAAAAAAATGGGAACGAGAGCTGTATCAGTAATCTCCTCTCCTAGGGCTAGAAGTGATGCCCTCAATTCTACTTGAATTTCAATGTATGTAACTAACTCTGCAAATTCAATATTGTGTTCTTGTTTTTGGCCTCGTACACGGTGCTCAACTTATCCCACGCTTCTTTGGCTGTTTTGGCATCTCGAATGTGGGGTTGCACGTCATCAGACACTGTGAACAAGATTTTAGCCTTCTGACTGGCCTTGTCAAACTGTCTCTGTTGGGTTGCATCATCTGGTGATTTGGTTGCGGAACCATTCACAACAGCCAAATCTCTTCAAACTCAAGTTGTGTTATGATCTTAGTCTTCCATGCAGCATAATTATCTCCTCTTAGGAGTTGTGAGTCTAGAAGAAAGAACTTAGGGCATTGGTGCCCATTTTTTTAATTTAATTGACAAAGGGTAAGGCTCTTATCACTCTAGGTATAAGGTCTCCCAATCTATATACCATTAGTCCGATATACCAAACCTTTCTATATACGCTCCTTCCATATACCCGTCAATACGTGGAAGAAGCTCGCCCTTTCGATATACCCGGTATGTGAAAGAGGCGTTAACGTACGTGAAAGAATTTGATACGTGGTACCAAGACAATACTAAAAGGGGTTTGTGCGATTATTGACACGGCTCAAAGAAATATCCTCATATGCGCGTGTAACTTCACTATATACTCGGATAATTTCAGTGTCCGGATTTATGTCGTGCAATCGTTCACAAATGGATGGGAGGGCTCAAAGTGTGTGCACTGTGTCCTTATTTCTCCTCGTCGATTTATAGGGACAATGCCCAGACGACGTTGTTGCAACTATATTAGGCGTTAAGTGTAGTAGTAGTCGCGATGGATTTATCCGTACGCTTTCTGCAGGGCATCAGATATAACGAACGTTGCGAAAGAGATCCGAGATCTCGTGAGTGTTACAAAACCAAATTTCACTATTTTTGTTTTCAAATATCTCGCGTTTTTATCAGTTATAATGTTTGCGGTTGAATATGGCAACCTGCAAATTAGTACAATCCACTGGAAAATATATGATTACATCCAAATATGTAGAAAAATTGAATGGCAGGCAATTTTTTTGTTTTGCGAGGCCATGGTGGCCTTCGGAGCTTAGTATGGCTAATCGTGTGAAAAACAACAAAAACAACTAAAAATTCACTTTTGGTACCCCTCCTTTGGAAAAAGTTGCTCAAAATGATTTTCTAAGCAATCTAGGAGAAATTGTTTTTGCCCAAAAGTAGTGTTTTTACCACTAAATTTGGTGGGGGATTTAGTTGTGGATAAGAGGTTTAGTAGGGGTTTTTACCTCTATTTGTACCGCTAAAGATAGCGGTTCTGCTATTTTCGCCACCAAAGTCAAATATATAAAATGCTTTGTTTTGGGGGGTTGAACCAATGACCTGCCCTTGCTTTTTATTCAACTATCCAACAAAGCGCTCTTAGCGCATGCAACGTAAATTGGAGATAGTTGTATTTAAAAACTTATTAAATGCACCAACCTTTTGAAAAAGACGCGGCGCCAACCGGGAGACCGTGTGGTTGCGTGTGGGAGGAGGGGCAAAATAGGTTTATTTGAGAAATCACTTTTAGTTTCCTTCGCTGTTATTTTCCAATGTATTTTGATTTACTATCGCTGCTGCTTGTTTTTTTGGTCATAGGTCTATGTTTGGTGATTTGCTGCGAGTAGAGCTCATGGCGGAATATATTGGAGAGGATTTTTTTGAATGCTCAGCGGCTTGGTGTTTGGGAGGAGCTCGTCCACTACCTGCCCTTTGTGGGCTGGTCTGCTTGACTCAGGAGCTCATTGCGCCTCGGCTGCTTAAACAAATCAATGCAAAACACCGTGATAAGGGTAGCAAACAATGAGCTCGCTTAGGGTCAATCCATGCTTGCCAAAAACAATCAATGTTGGCTCCACCGCTGAATGGGCTCGGTGGTGGTGTAGATGGCTCGCCTTTCGATCCGTTCTCAACACGCCCAAGGAATTGGCTCTGCCGGTGGAAGGGCTCGGAAGGCTATGGTTTAGCTCGGCCTTTGATAGCCTAATTCTCCAATGCACGAGCTCACCCAACTCCAAATGCACAGATATATGCTCGGATGTAATACGGTAGGCAAGGAATATGACGGGAGCGGATCGACTCTTGGGTGATTGACTCGATCGGTTGAAGACCCCAACACAACTCAACTCGGATCCCTAATGATGAGCTCGATCCAAACTTGGTGGGGGCTCGATCTGCTCCAAATTTGATAGTCTCGCTAATTCTAGCAAAGACTAAAGTATCCACTCAATTTAGTGAAGAAACCCCTAGTCGGGGAAAAATATGTATTTTTTGATTTCTTTTTTCTTTTTTAATCCAGTTTTCTTATTTCAAAACCAGAATTGTCTAAGAAGCAAATTTTGCACGGTGTAGGAGGCACCAAAGTGCAAAAAAATTTGCTTTTATTTTGCCTGGAAAATGAATAGGAGGTCAGGGGGAAGCAGGGTTGTTACGGGAAGGCTGCTGAAGCAGCAAAGACAGGCTCTCTGGATTGCAAACTTCTTGTCCAAAAATTTTCAACCTTCGTGTTATGTGACAAATTCCCCATTGAGAAAATATTAAGTTCTAGAAGTTAGTAAATAATTAAAATGAAAGGAAAAGAGTGAACATTATTTATTTAATGAAAAGAAAATAATTACTCTAAAGTTATTTTCAAAGGTTGACTTCTAAAGTAGAAGAAATATATATTAAAGACCCCTTTAAAATAGACTGGGGAGTTATGTACATGGAATTCCCTTTAAAAATGGGGAGGAATAAAGATTTAAATGAGTTCTCAAACTCCTTTTAAAAAGGAGGGATTAAAAATTATAAATAAGAGGGTAAACTCTTGAGTTGGAGAGCATGAAATATTTTATATATTTGAAGGCCCTTTAATATAGGGTGGATAAAATAAAAAGAACTTCTCACGGATGTGTTGAGAAGGGTAATTAAATAGTTAGTGGGTACCATTTGAATAATATATATATATATATATTAATATTTTAAGGTTGTTATTAAAGGGTGTGTTGGTTGAAAAACCTACCCGGTGAAAGTTATTTAAACCAATGGTGAATGGGGATTTAATATACCCATATGAATATGTGTGCTCATGTAATTGTTATTTGATATCAAGTGAAGGCAAGTGGTGGGCATTGGAGAGGGGCACTCTAGAGGGGTGTCCTAACTGGGGTACGTTGAGTATAACCCAAGATGGTTCCTGGCCAGGGCAAGAAGATTAATTATTAAATTTTTCCCCCTAATAATGTGGCCAAGTTTGAGGTGCCGAATCTCGCGTATCACCTAGAGTTACTGAGCCAAACATAGTCCTCACCTAGATATCCTAAAGTATTTCTTTAATGTTAGGATTATTAATCGTGTAAAAGTCATATCACATTCTACAACCTCTCTCCAACTTGACAGACTCTTCTAACTTGCTCTGATACCAAATCTAGAAGAGGGACGGAAGCCTCACAATATATTGATCTTCAATCAAATCATTTACAATAGTGATGGCTACAATATTTATAGATATCAGACAACCAAGTACTTGATAAGTAGGAAGTTGAACAGTGCAACAAATTACATACGAGAAGTAAAACAACCCAAATAATAACAAAAGCATGATATGGGAATACTATTCCCAAATACAAACAAAATATGGTTTATAACCAAACTATAACAACTTACCACATTAATAATTAAATTACCTATGCTAAATTAACCTAGGTAAACTATGTTTTACCTAACTAAGAGGATGGAGAGAGCTTTTCGTAGAGGGCAGGTAGCTTGGGCAGCCCATTGTTTGGTTAACACTACAACTTCATCCACAAATAAGAAATCCTACCACGTGGACATTCAATCTATTTTAGACAAGCACGACGACACAATGTTCGGGGCATACTTCCAGTGATTGCCAACATTTGTCTACTCAAAATTCCCTCTCTAACAAGAGCAAATTTTGAAAATTTTGAGTCTAAGTGCTTTTCTCTCGAGGTACCTAAGTCATAAAATTGAAGAAATCCAAGTATTGGGCCTTTCTCGCATGTATTTCGGGCCTGCTTGACATTTTTGTCCCGACTGTCCCAAGTTCCAAAGTGCAAGTTGTTCCCGATCGGCCGAAACCCCAAAATTGTCCTATCTTCGGGCCCGTCGGAAGTTTTTGTTCCAAGTGTCCCGAAACTTTTGTGCAAGTCATTCCAATTTCGGCCGAACCACCCGAACCGCGTACTTCGCACCTTTTTGTCCCAAATATCCCAAAGTCAAAAGTACGAGCTTTCTCTTTTTCGGCCGAAGCTTCCTAGTCGCGTACTTCAAAATTCTTTGTCCCAAACCGAAAAAATGCGCCCCGCTTCATTTTCGGCCGAGCCGGTCAAACCGCGTACTCCGGAACTTTCTGTCCCAAAAGTCCCAAGTCCAAACGGGCCCGCTGTTCCAATTTCGGTCGAAATGTCCGAACCGCGTACCTCGCGCATTTTCGTCCCAATTGTTCCAAAAGCTTTTTGTGCATTCTCTCTCCATTTCGCCCGAGCCGCGTGTTTCGCGCATTCGCGTCTCACATGTCCCAAGCGTGCCTAGTGTCATCCATACTTAGACGCTTTTCAAATTGGTGGTTGCGTAATTAAATGCGCATTGAATTCACTCCGCTCCCCAAACGGCTATATAATGAACATTTCCCCTTTGCATTTTCTCACATCTTCCTTGTTATCCTTTGCTCAAACCCTTGCCGCTTACAAACTTGCGCACGTTCTCTCGCTCGTAATTCCATTCCAAGTCTAGTTTCGAACTTGTCCCCCGAAACTATCGACATGAAGATCAAATTTCAAGGACAAGAACGCATTTCTCCACTCGAGTCCGCTGTAAGCAACATTGGAGATAAGCGAGGCCCGACATCTCGATTTCAGCGATTTTTGGGCAAGGATGGAAGATGCAAATCCTCACCGATGGCTCGGACAATTCATGACAAAGGGTGGTTTGGCGTCGCGCTGGAGGATTCCCAATTTCAAGAGTGTGCCGATACATAAGGCTTGCAGCGCGAGCTCACTTCGACCCCGCCTCAAGTGAATTGACAAACGTACATGGGGAGCTCATCGCCAAAGTGCTAGACGCCGCGCCATTCGCCGCTCCGAGGATCCCTGATTGACAATGCCATAGTTGTTTCCCAAGCCCAAGCGCAAGCCATGTTCGATCAAGACAAAGTGTGCAAGTACAGAGCACGAGTGGCGAAGTCCTCGGCTAAAAAACCCTAAGAAGGAGCTTCCCGCCTCACCAAAACCCTCATCCGAGCAGACTTCAACGAAGAACCGCCGATTTCATAATCACCGCTGGCTCGGGTCATGGGTTTGCCTTCCACCAGCCGAAGTTCCATTTCTCGGATGTGCCCGCCATCGCATGGTGTGCGAGGGTACACAAAATATCAATCGGCCGAGATCATCGCATGAATCGACGGAGCAGCTATCCAACGTCTTGCCGCAAACAAAGAAGTTTTTCATGACTTCATCTCGATGTATACTCTAGCAGAAGATCAAGGCAATGGTTTGGATTCTCATATATGACGCCCACAAAGGCAACCCGGTGTATGCCTATTGCCCGCAGCTTACCTTGAGACCAAAGAACCGCAATTTCGTAAGGGTTAATGATGCTTTCACTATGTACGTGGTCCGATTGCTCGAGGGTGACACCGCCAGAGGTTTTCGAGATGAAGCCATGAACTTGATATCACGGTATGGGGCCTACTTCATCCAATTCAGGAAGTTCTCATACATCAGGCTTGCTGGTTATGAGAGTACTCCTCTGCGGCTTCCCATGTTCTGCAATGACAAGATGGCCTTGATCGAAATATGCAGACAACTGGACAAGTTACACGTAACTTGCAGAGAGACAAGAAGATTTCTGGCTTGCACTTTCCCATCTCTCTGGGAAATTACACATGTAAAACAGCCCTGGATGCCCAGAATATAGAAAGAACTTTGGTCCCTATCACCGTTCATTTCTTCAAGCCAAGAACCTGCTTTGACTTGAAGAAGTTTATCAATGTAATATCAAGATAGCCTATCACCATGTGGCGCGATACGTAAGACTACCGGGCTGATCAGCAGAGGCGACTTTTGAGGCCGTAAGAAGGCATTATGGCAGTTCTCCTTACAACTGATTCAAGAACTCGGTCTGTACCAAGTTCCTGAAGGCCTCGAAGATGATAATTCTGAGCTATACTCATATGAGTATGAAAATGTGATCAAGCACACCCCTCTGGAGGACCTGGATTGGAACAGAAAAGAGAGGGATGATTTGGCTGAAATCCTTGCTCCAGTCTTAGTCAGGACTAAGGTTTGGTTCAATAAGAAGGTCCGAGAATTCAGGAGGCACTCGGGAGAATCCTCCTCCAAGGATGAATCGACACCAATAAGAGAAGCACCAGTTCCAAGGTCCGAAACACCAAAGAAAACCCCTCCCGCCTCAAAGCAGCTCGGGGACTCATGGAATCTACTCCTTCTCCATCCACTCGGCAGTATATAAGAAGAAGCTCAAGGAAGTAAAGAAGGAACCGGTGGAAAGAGATCTTCGAGAAAAAAAGAGAATTGCCTATCGGACCAGAGAACATCATCATCCTCAGTGAAAGTGAAGAAAGTGAGAGGCCAACTCCTACAAATGTTCCTGAGGACCCAACAGATAAAGACAAGGAGGTCCAGAGCACTGAACTTCCAGGTGCTATTGATTCTTCTACTTGCCATTGTCTCCAAAGTGCTCCTTCCACATCCCACTTGAGTCAACAAATGCATGCACTCGAGTGTCATGAGCTCCCCGTCTCTTGGTCCCCTTGCTTCTCCCCGCATTCTTCTTCCTCTTTTGCGTGGGTGCAACCCTTGGTCGACAAAAGGAAGAGAAACCATCCTCCCAAAACTTGGGACCAAATTTTGATGTCATGTTGCAGCCATGTTGGGCACCATGCCTTCCCGTGCCAAGAAAGCAAGAACCACCTCCGCAATAGTATCTCGATACTCGAGGTCAAGAATTCTCGAGATCGCTAAGCCTCGCAATGGACAAATCGAATGCAGACTTGCAAGTATCGACTTGAGCTACCGAGAATCCCAATGGGAGAATCTACCCTCAAGGCGAGATCCATAACCTCCAGAAAAACACAACAAGAGTTATTGGGAGAGTGGAAAAAGGACAAAGAAACTATCGAATGTACCGGAAGAGCAAGCCCGAGTTCTTACAGGTTTCATCAAGTCTCTTCTATCTAAGGACAAAGTTTTGGATCCCACCCCTTTGACTGCTCTACCTCCTCCTGTAATACTAAGCCAAGATGAAGTGCAAAGTATAAAAGATATGCACAAGTATTCTGTTTATGGCAGAGCTATCGAAGCCATGGTGGATGACATGCTTGTTGCGGGGTTAAACTTCATCGATGAAGCTTTCAAGCTCTATGAAAAGGTGAGTAATATGCAACTAAAGCTCTCCTCCACTATCAATACCATGGATAAAGAACTCAAAATCTGGAGCAGTTGCATAGTAGACCTCCGCCTCATGGGACAAACAGATGAGAACATCTTAATGGCGAACAAGATTTTTGATGATGCCAAAGACAATTTATCAAAGTCTTGGGTCTACAGCGTGGAGTGGAAGATCAGAGTATTAGAAGAAGCTGTGGTAGAGATGAAGAACAGTTGGCAGAAGGGAGAAGCTTTCAAAGCACTGACAGTCGCTGCCTTCAGAGATATACATTGTCATCTTCAGGATGAAAACTCTGGTGCTTTCCTGTCCCTGCAAGAAATCAAAGCTCAGTTCAGAGCTTTTGTCAAAATGATCTGTTCAAGGAAAGCACCATCTCCAAAGAAAAGATGAAGGACATTTGCTCTCTTCAATATGCCATTAAAGAAGCAAATAAAGATTATCATACTCACGTCGAGTTTGATAAAGAGATGGAGAAGTGTCTAGGATTTTGGACTCAGTCTGCAGCCAACACGTCGGTTCCACGTGGCAGAGACATAGCCGAGGCTTTGAAGAAGTTCAGGCAGCGAATTCTGAAGACATTGGGTCCCTCCCTGTAGCTGGCCACCTGTCTCCTCCTTCTTTCTTTCTTTTCTCTTCTTCCCATTCTTTTCGTATTCCTTGTAATTAGTTAGGATATTGCAACCGGCGATACTTAACTATTCTTTATTTAAAAGAAACGGTTACAAGACGTAACTGAATTGTAATCTATATAATGGCCTTTCCACGCCATTTTGAAAGGAGGAAGAACTTGGATATTTGCTGAAAGTGTAAATAGATCTTAAAAGAAATCAATACAAAAAGGGCTTTCCGTTCTTTGTCTATCTGATTCTTGTTGTCTCTGTGTTTTCCTTTAATATTGTGAAGATCATTTTGTTCTTAACTCGTTTGGTCTCTCTGATTGCATACTGTCCAGTTTTGCAAATACAGCGATCTTGTACAACCAAGAAGGAACTTTGTGTCCTTGACTAATAAATCCGAAGAAGGTTATTTATGGAACTTTGTGTCTTTAAATTTAATCTCATTCAAATGATCTTGTCTTAAATCCTTTGAAGCTTCGCATACACGAAGAATTATTCTGCTATCTATAATTCTGAATGTTGCTGTTCTGCTCATCTTCTTATTCTTTTTCCTCAGTCCTTGCGTAACTGATGATCCTTGTGGAAAACACTTTCGTAATATCCAAGTTTAACCATAAAATAATGTTCTGTATATTTGTAAATAAGTTCGTTTCAGAATAAGGGAACCTCTCCCATTAAAGAGGAGGGACTTTTCGTCTCCTGTCTGTTGCTCTCTAAAAAGTCCTATTTGACGACCAAGATAAGATTTCAACACATAATTGAGTTGGAACCAGGTTCTAAACCTATAATGATTACTCCTTATCGCCATCCAAGAGCATTCAAAGAGGAAATTGAGAAGGCAATCAAGGAATTATTGGAGATGGGACATATCCAGCCTAGTTCTAGTCCCTTTGCTTCTTTTGTTGTCCTAGTATTGAAGAAGAAGGATGGTACCATGAGGATGTGTATTGATTACTAGGTTTTGAACAAGAAGACCATCAAAAGAGGTACGCCATATACATGATCGATGAGTTGATTGATGAATTGCATGGAGCTGCATATTTTTCTAAAATTGATTTGAGATCTGGTTATCATCAGATTCGGGTAAGAGATGAAGATGTACAAAAAACAACCTTCCGGTGTCACTTTAGGCATTTTGAATTTTTGGTTTGACAAATGCTCCAACTACTTTCCAATTATGCATGAACCGCATCTTGTAATGTCCCCTTTTTTAAATTAATTCATTTGAAGACTTCTTGCCCATGCCAGTTCCCGTGGGCAAGAAGTAGGTGAACAATGGAAGTCTTTGATTTTTGTTTTTAGTCTATATTTACATTTTCTTTAGGTTTTTCCTTTATGAAGCAGGTTGGATGGGTTGGAGGAACTCAAAGGAAAATTAAAAGATAAAGCAAGCTTCTTATTGAGGTCGGTCATGGGGAATTCCCTCTATGGGGTTTTGGCGCCACCTTATGGATATAAAAGGGGTTGCTTAGGCTCATTTTGGGCATGTTTCTCTATTATAATTTTATTCTACTTGGTTTTGGGGCTGATTGCTCTATTCCATTCCACTAAAGGGTGAAAATCCTTTGGTGTGGCAAGCAAGGAAGATGAAACCCTTCCTTGTTCAAGGTTGGAGAACGAAAACTCTCCAATTGGTGGTTCTAAGGGCTTCAAAGAAAGTCATCTTGTTGGTTGGCAGCTAGGGCTTGAAGAAAGAAATATCAAGGTCTTCTACATCAATTTGGAACCCTCTCTTAGGGTGTCGACTTGCGTGGAGAAGGCTTTGAGTGCTTTCTAGGGCACTAATTGACATTTTGTGTTGATATTTAGATTCCATCTAATTTATAAGGCTGATTTCTCAGTACATTGGTATTTGTCGGGGTTTGGAAACATCATTTCCAGCCCTTAATGCGTGCTGTACCTCTGCTGTCATTTAATTAATTTCCAGCTATGTTTAAAGGTTGATTTCTTGGGTGATAATTGTCTTAAAATATTCCTAAAGTGCCTCTACATGTTTTAGATGATGTGAATGGTGATATTTTGATGAATTCTTGTATTTTTCTTGCTGCTGTCCAAAAATTCAGAGTGTTGGTCACTGCTGTTATATTTTTCAGTTGGCTGGTATAAAAATCAGAATACTTCAGTTTGGGGTTTGTGTTATTTCAATGTTATTTAGTTCAGCCCTAGAAAGGGACATTACACTTCTTCAAACTTGAGGAAGTTTGTTTTGGTATTTTTGATGATATTTTGGTGTATAGTAAGACATGGGAAGAGCATCTGAGACACTTGGATACAGTGTTGGAAATTTTGGAGCAGCAAACTCTCTTTGCTAAGGAGTCTAAGTGTGAGTTTGGCATGACTGAAGTTCTGTACCTTGGCCATGTTATCAATGCCCAAGGAGTCCAAGTGGACCAACAAAAGATCCAAGCCATATTGGATTGGCCTCCTCCTACCACAATGTCACAACTAAGGGGATTCTTGGGTCTTTGTAGTTACTATAGGAGGTTCATTAAAGGATTTTCACAATTGGTTATTCCATTGACTGATTTAATGAAGAAGGGAGCATTCAGCTGGTCTGAATCAACCCAAACAGCCTTTGACAAACTCAAAAAGGTAATGAGTTCATGCCTAGTATTAGCTGTTCCAGATTTTTCTATTCCATTTGTGTTAGAGTGTGATGCATCAGGAGAAGGGATTGGGGCAGTTTTGATGCAAAAGGGACATCCCATAGCCTTTGAGAGTTGGAAACTCAAAGATACAGGACGTGCAAGGAGATGCTGACCATTATGCATGCATTAGCAAAATTTAGGCAGTATTTGGTTTGTGGCAGATTTGTGGTCAAGACGGATCACAACAATTTGAAGTTTTTCTCAACCAAAAGGACTTGAATGATAGGCAACAAAAATGGGTGAGTAAACTTCAGGCCTATAACTTTGACATAGAGTATGTTAAGGGAAAAACAATGTTGTAACTGATGCCTTGTCTAGAAAACCATTTCTATGCTCTATGTTTGAAATCTCTGCTAATTGGAAGGTTATTATAATAGCAGAGTATGCAAAGAATGTTTTCACTAATGATATCCTTGAAGGAAAAGTACAGATGACAGGTATAAGGTGATTGACGATCTCATCCTTTACAAGGATAGAATTTATCTTGTTCTTGAATCAAAAGTGAAGAATAAAGTCTTGAGAGTTGTACATGATACACCTTTGGCTAGTCACCCAGGGTATTTCAAGACTTACAAGCAAATAAGGGATAGATTTTTCTGGAGAGGACTCAAGGGAGAGGTCCTCCAATACATCAGAGAGTGTATTACTTGGAATAAAGCAGAACATGTATTTCCAGCAAGTTTGTTACAGCCCTTACCAATTCCAAATCAAAAAGGGAGAGCATTTCTATGGATTTTATCACAGGCCTTCCAAAAGTTCAGGGTAAGAGTTGTATATATGTGGTAGTGGATAGACTTACTAAATATGCTCACTTCTTTGCTATTCCAACTGAGTTTAAGGCACCACAAGTTGCTGATTTGTTTTTCAGAGAAGTATTTAGGCTTCATGGATTGCCTAAGAACATAGTAAGTGACAAGGATAGCAGGTTCCTTAGTTTATTTTGGCAGAGCTCTTTCATTTGACAGAACCGAGTTGACTCCTAGTACTAGTTACCACACTGAGTGACCGCATTCACCGAATTTAAAGGCAGAAATTCGAAATTCGGCAGATTTATCAGGGCTCGAATAAATTCGCTTAAATCACGAACTAAATCGCAAAATGCGGATGCCATTTTTTAGGGTTTTTCGCTTCTTCGGATTTTAGGGTTTTTCACTTTAAACTCGTACCTAAACTGTGCATACCCGTCCAAGCGTGTGAAGAAGCTTGTGTTGTGTGATTGTCTAATCACGTGAAGGTTAAGGGGCCTCAATTGTGCTTGCACACCATTGAAAGTCGTGACTCATTGTTTGGAGTCTTGGATGATTGGTTAAAGGTCGCCGCTTTGTTCATGAATTCCTTGAGCCTAGATCGCCATCGAAGGAATAGGCAACAATGCATTATGCCTTCAACCTTTGCATTTTTAATTTTTTATTTGTTATGTAATTTTTAAAATTATTTTATTAAGTTTATAATTACGTTTTAACTTTAAAGTGGCAACAATGCATTATGCCTTCAACCTTTGCATTTTTTATTTTTTATTTGTTATGTAATTTTTAAAATTATTTTATTAAGTTTATAATTACGTTTTAACTTGTATTATATATATATATATATATATATATATATATATATATATATATATATATATATATATATATATATATATATATATATATATATGCTAAAGTTTAATAAAATTGTTGAGTTATAAAATTTTAAGTTTTAACAAATATGAAATAAAATAAGCTAAAATTTTAATGACATGTTTTTTTAAGTATTTCATTTTAATTATAATATTACGATAGTTATTTAATTAAATGTAATATTATTTTTCTTTTTTAAATATTTAATATAAACATATATTTCTAATAGTCAAATTTAATCACGAATTTTATCATTGATTTTTTCCCAAATTTTATCCTCGGCGAATTCAAACAAGAATTCGAATACGGCAACTTACGTTACCACCCTCAAACAAAAGGGCAAACATAGATTGTTAGGGAAACAAACAACTTGGATCAAATGGCTCTATATGGGGGAGCATTGCTACAACACCTCACATCATATGTCCATTAGTATGACTCCTTTCAAGGCTTTGTATGGTTATGATGCTCTTTCTTTTGTGGATTTGGTTATTACAAATAGTAGAGTGTCAGGGGCAAGAGACTTGGTTGCACAAAGTCAAGAAATATTGGAGACACTCAAAGAAAACCTCCAACGAGCACAGAATCAACATAAGTTTTATGCGGATCGGAATTGTATTGAGAGAACACCTTAGAAACAGTCTTCTCTCAAGAAAAGTGGAGCTGAAAAGCTCAAGCCTCGCTTTTATGGCCCTTACAGATTAAGTGGAGGATTGGAGAAGTTGCTTATGAGCTTGAATTGCCAAATTACAACAGAATTCATAATGTATTTCATGTTTTGTGCCTCAAAAGGGCACTAGGACAACACATCATTCCTTCAGCTGAGTTACCTCCTTTAGATGATGAAGGTAAATTGATCTTGGTTCCAAAAGCTATTATTGATGTCAGAGAGAAGAAATTGAGGAACAAGAGCATAATAGAATATTTGGTGCATTGGAAAGATCTCCCAATAGAAGATGCTACATGGGAAGGTGTAGAGATCCTTGAGCATCCTAATATGGAGCTGTTTGAGGGCAAATGATTTCGGGAAGGGCGGTTGTTACGGTTGTTATGTCCCCTTTTTGGAATTAGGCCGGTCAAGACTTGTAGCCTATTCCTTATTTCCCATAGGCTAAGGGATAAAGTTAGGGAAATAAATTAATGATAATACTTTAAGTTGTCCTAAGTCACTTTTATTTTATAACATGAAAATGACACTTATGTATTATTATTATTTATTAAGAGGGCCAAAAGTAATTATCATTAAGTGGATGAAAAGTGATATTTTATTAAAAGTATTTTTAAATACTTTTAGGGTGGAATTGGAAAAGAGAAATTATAAAAGGATAAGTTGGGCTAAAAAGAGTCATTATTCATTACTCCTTGAAACCAAACTCTATTCCAGAGCTTGAGCCTTTGTGTTCATCTTTTCACCCGAGGATGAAAACCCTTTGGTGTTCAGGATTGGAGGACGGAAACCCTTCTAATTCCAGTTGTGGTGATTCCATCCAGGGATCATATTTGTGCTGAAGATTGAGATTTTATTCCATTTTCAGTTTGTTGCACCGCTGCCACAGTGATCCGCACTGCCGCTACAGTGATCCGTACTCAACCGTCAGTTGTATTTATGGTCAGATGTATGCTTGGTGTCAATCTGAATTGAGGACTGCTGTACGCTCTCCTCGCTGGCTCCTTGTGCTCACCGTGGACATTCCAGCCAGTGTCACACTCCAAAAGGGACTGCCGTACATCTACAGCAGCATATTCCAACCTGCCGTACCAGTTGGGGACTGTTGTACTTTGTTTCCAAGCTGTTGGACCTTGATTGGTATTTATTGTTAGTTTTATTCATTTGTTGTGGGTTTTTTGCAGTAAGGGTTTGTTGTAATCAGTTTTGAATTTATAATCAGTTCCTTGAATAAATATTACAGCTGGGTTGTTAGCAGATTTGGAGTTTTAGTTTGCATGTTGTTCAGGATTTATTTCAACTTGCTTGAATCAGAAAATCACAAAAAAATTCGGACTAGAGAAAAATCATAAGGAATATTACATAAAAATTGTTAGCCTTAATGTAATGTCTTGATGCTTATATTTTGGGACTGTTTCTAGTGGTCCTACTTAACATCCTTCATATTTTTCTACTTTCATACTCTATGCTCATTCGTGTTTGTGTGGGTGCAAAGGGTTTGATAAAGCAAGGATTAGAGGTTTGGTAAAGGGGTGGAATGATTTTTGTTGTCTCCCCATCCTCCCAAATTTGTAAGTAATTCTTGTAGGCTCTGTCACCGCATTTGGCAGATTTCATTGAGAAAAATCGAAAATTGCTGAATCTGAGAAGTATAAATGAAATTGTTTAAATTTGCGAAAAAACATGCCCTATTTGATTTGTATCTTCCACGCTGTTTTTTTACCCTTTTCATTCTGGTTCGTCTATATCTTCCGTGTTGTATTTTTGCCCTTTCCGTTCTAGTTCGCTTGTAGCTTCGCGTTGTTTTTTTGCCCTTCCCTTTTTCGAATAGGGTTTTGAAGCTCACTTGAGGTCAGGAAGAGCCGTTTCAAGTCGAAATTGGCCTTTTGCATGGAATGACCTGTGGAGGTCCCAATCTTCTTTGGTTCGTGGTAGAGCTGTGTAGAATAGGGTTTATGCAAGAAAATGTTCTTCTAGGTCTAGGTTCCCTTGCAATTATTCCCCTTATTGGTGGTCTGGTTATAAGTTTTTTTAAAATTATTTATTTATTAGGATTTTTTTTTGTTTGTATAACTTTAAAAATGTTTTTCTATTACGTTTTTAATAGAATATAAAATATAATTTGAATAATATTTGCGTGGGATTTCAATTCGTATATATTTGATAGTTTTTTATAATTTAGATATTATATTTTTTTATAACTTATAGAATATATTCATTTCTTATAATTTTATGTTATAGTTTTTTTTAGTTTTTATTATATAAATATAATTTAATGTTTTTATTTTATTTTAATGTGGTTCTTATATGTCTACAAATTACTTATATGAAATGTATAAAATGTTATTTTTAAAATGTGGATTAGTCGAATTTAATCACGAATTTTAGCGCTGATTTTTTAGTAACAATTTTTTTATGAATTTTATCTTCCATGAATTCAAATGTGGTGACTTAGCTTGTAGGGGTACGACTATCATGGAAAACTTGAGGACAAGTCATCTATAAAGCTGTCCAAGTCCTAGAAAACCATCAACTTTATTTGTTATTGCAGGCATCCTTCAATCAATGAAGTCTTCTTAGGATCCATCACTATCCTTTTTCCGAGGCTATATACCTTAGATACTTTTGAAAAAGTTCAATTAAAAGTTGCAGATGGATAGTTCAATGACTAGTTTATGGTGACTCAAGAGTTTTAATTATACTCCCGGCGCTTCTCACTCTTTTTCTTACTTTTGCTAAAAAATAGTAAGCCATCTAGGGATAAGACAAATGTTTTTAATGCAATGTGAAAAGTATTGTTTGTCATCCCTATGAATTTTGTTTGGGGTGCTTGCATGGATGAAAGTCATAACAAAACAATTGTAATGGCCATTAATATGTACATTAATCTTGACTTCGAATGCTGGTCACATTAATTTTGACTTTGACAAATCTATTTTGGAAAAGATTGTGGCTCCCTTAAGGGTGCTTAATAGGTCGTCTATTTGGGGTAGAGGGTACTTATCCCTTAAGAAGACCTTGTTTGATGATCTACAAGCTAGACACGCTCTCAAGGTTTTGTCCTTTTTTAAGAAAGAGGATAGGTACAACAAATTGGGATTTTGATTAGTTGTGTATTCTCTCTCTCTCTCTCTCTTCTTTTGCATGGCTAAGCCTATAGGGGAATTTGAATGCGGGTTTGTGTCTGGATCAAGTTCGGTCTCATGGTGTAATATCCCCTTTAAGATATTAATTAAATTTTATTAAACTACTTGCAAAGGAAGTAAACTTAGAAGAGAAACCCTTCTAGGTTCACCTCAACTAACCCAGTGTCAGCTTCAATACAACCCAAATGGGGTTGGAGTGAGTCAAGGTAAGGGTTTAGATGGGCTAACTAGTTGGAATTAACACTTCTTTAACCAAATAACTTGCAACAGTAGTAAAATAAATTAAAATATGCTGAAATGACTGCAAACTTCAAAAATTAATCTCTCTCAATATTGACTCTTTTTGAATGAAATAAATTGCAGATGGAAGATAAAATTATGAGCTTTCAAATGAACCAACAATCAGAATTTTTAACCCACTGAAACCCACTCAAATCTGCCCCCAAATCTGCAAAACAAGTCGCTAGGGTTAAGGGAAAAATAGTAAATTAATTTCAGCCTTATTTTTCACTTCCCAACACTCCAAATCACCACTTTCAGATCTGCAATAATTAATTTATGACAGCAGATCGGAAACCCTTCCACACTCATTATCAAATACCTAGGTAAGTCGACTTGCATTAAATAAATTCCAGCAGTGTTAGCAAGCCAAAATATTATTAAAATGATCACAATATGCCCCAATTAGATGCAAAAATAAATCAGATTGTAACCCTCATGTGTAACCTCATAAAATCATGCCAAAATGCTTCATATCAAGTTGATTTGAGCTTACTAAAAATTTGGAATGAACAAGTATTTGAGCACTTGAAACACCTCCAAACAAGCTTAAAATCACCCTAGGCAAGTCGATTTCATCAAGGAAAAAACCAACAGCTTATAATTAATTGCATATACCATAGATCACTCTCAAAACCCTCTTAAAGCAAGCTTGAACTCTCCCAAAAATGGCGACTCACATATATGGAATAAAAATGCACATAACTCATCAATTCATAGCTCAAGAAGGAACACACACTTCACAATGGGTGGTGTTGATGAACACTTTTGTTTTTTGATCACTAGTGGACATTCATCCCTCTTCAAGCATGAAGATAAGTTATAATAACCGTCAACATGTGAAAAAGGGTGCCCCTCATCTTCTTTTATAAATATTCTTTGCTCATTCTCCAAAAGTTTTTTCCTTTTGGCGCCATCTTCTAGGAAGGAATCTTTATTTTAAAAATTGCCTGGAAGTCACACTAAAAACAAATATTAAATGCATTGGGAAATTAAATATATCAAATGATGCCCATATGAATTGACCCATGCTAAAATAAATCGATTTATTCCAAATAATAATAATTAAATAATCCCAAGGAATTCTATTTTTTGATTTGTACGAATAAAAATATATTTTGATTTTGAAATCCATATGTGCAAATTGATTTCCTCTCATTTTAATTTTTATTTGAAAAGGGGGACATTACACATGGTCCATGCCTCTTTGGGGGTGAGAAAGCATTTTTTATTTGTCCGATAAGGGTTTGAATATAATTCTACCCACTTTTTAGGCTCTTACTTTGTATTTTCTTTGATGAATATGGAAAAACAATAGTTGCCTTATCTGCCAAACGCTTTAGTCCTGTAAGACTCAATTTTCGTACCTATTTGTATTTTAAAGGCACGATGTTGTTCATTTCTTGACAAGCTAGCTTTTGTATAATCATTGAGTAACCGGATTTTATCCCAACTTTTATGGATTCTATCTATGTGCAAGTGTGAATGGATTTACATGAATAAAAATCCTCAATGTTTGGACTAGATCACTAACTTTGGACCATGGGTCTAACTTGTTGAAATTAACATGATTTGGAATCGAGACAATTTTGTATTAACATGATTAATTTTTTGTTCATGACAGTTGACATTGGATTGAAAGATGAACTTGTATTAGGTGATCCAAATGCACCTCGCTTTTGTACTTTGGAAAGGCAAGTTGAGGCCGGTTCCTTCAGGTCCAAAAGATATATTATTTTTGACCTTATGAGCTTTGGTGGGAAACTACGCGCAGGTTTAGGTGCTATAGGATTGCGCCCTCCTTCACCTGTAGGTTCTAATTTGTCCTTGTGGTAGTTTCTTTTTCACTAGGTTACATATATTTCTCTTTTTGCATGGATTTGATGTTGATATCAATTTATTGGTGTTAGTAGTCAACAAAAGAAATATATTCCATGGTTGTAGGGAAGGGAGGAATCGGTTGAAGAATTTGTACGTCGCAATCTTGGCGATGAGGTTTTGAACGTTTAATAGAACCTTTTTGTTCAGGTGTGAGATATTGTCATTAAGTATTTGGATTTCTAAACTAGTTCTCTTTAGAAAGGTCCATATTTTTGAACATCATTAGCCTGAAATTGGGAAAGTCATTTTAGATGCACCTTACACAAAGCATGTCAAAACTTATGCTTGAACATCAAACTAAGTGTTATGATTATCTTAAGGATAATTTATGGATATATTTATCATTATGTAATCCACATCATTAAGTGTTCTTTTGTAATGCTACTTGGTCGTGTTGCTTGGCATAATGGTCACACTCTTCTTTCGTGTTTTAGCTTTTTCAAAATGAAACATACATTATTTAGGAGAAAATTTTACCAAATAGTGTACTATGATCTCTGAACTTTCTGACTTGAAAGCTCTATAAATCAACTCTTGTGCAGCTGTCACTTCTAGGGAGAAGTAAAAAGAGGCTTATATTGTTAGATTATTGAAGACCAACTTCTTTCATACTTGACGTATTGATAGCATAGAGCTTTAAAGAAGATAATCTTATAATTTTTATGTGGTGTAATTTTCAAACATGATTTATAACTTCTACGATGGCAGATATCGTGAGTTTAATTATTTGGATGTATACTGTTTATTAGAGAATTAAAATACTTTCAGAGAAGATTCTACAAGTTGGGATGATACATATGTACATGCAAGCTATTTTATTATGTAAGCATTGTGAAAGGCCTTCTCGGTACCATAATGTATCTTTAGAATCTTCATTGCCGATAATTAAAGGATCAATACAGGCACAGTACACATACATATACATACAGTAGGAATGAGGTGAGAGAGTACCTGGTTAACTTATATTTTACTACCCTGCAGAACATTATCCTTAAGGGAAGCTGGTGAATGGGTCTTAAATCCAAATCTATAACTTAAATCTTTTGTTGTGGTGTTTAACCATCCAATTATTTACTTAACCTTGGTCAAAACATCTTATAATTTACTTAAACTTGTTCATGTATCTCCAAACCTGTTATATTAACATTCATTGGAGCTTGGTCTGATTATCAAGCAGTCCCCTCAAGTGAGATATCCAAACAATGAAATCTCAATGAATGTAACGCTTTGATTTGCTCAGTGTTCGATTCCAATTAATGTCTGGATTCTCTCATAAATAAAAATGTTTGACTCCAAGTTATGTCTGGATTGTCTCATAAATAAGTTTGGAAGTATTTCTCAGCACCATTTTGCATATCGACTACAAAATATGATTCCTGACCTAGAACCAGGTCTCAGCCACTTCAACACCCCCCGCTTGAAAACAACTTTTTAGTTCAAGAACCCTCATATTTATGGGGTTTCCTTCCCATGTAGAGGCTCTTTAGACATTGTCCCAACTCCTATGTAGA
This sequence comes from Taxus wallichiana var. yunnanensis, assembly GCA_018340775.1. Lineage (NCBI taxonomy): Eukaryota > Viridiplantae > Streptophyta > Pinopsida > Cupressales > Taxaceae > Taxus > Taxus wallichiana. The sequence goes on along the minus strand of CM031243.1, from coordinate 220,791,639 downwards.
TATACCTACCCAACACATCAATCAACTTGGTCTCTTCAACAAGTTGATTCACAACCCTATTTTGCATGTACAAAATCTGTCTCCCATGAACACATGAATCATATTTTACAAGTGATTCTCAAATGCTGTCGACATATTGGACATGGATAGGAAACTATCTGCCTTAACCACTTTTTATCATAATGCGTGGATGATTTTTGATCTATTGAGGCTTAGGAATCAAACATACCACATGGGTATCAGCTTGCAAGTTCTAATCATGATTACTGGAGACACCCACTAGGTTTCCACTTTCCCAGATGATCTTCAGAAGATGTATATGCACCAGTCCCTCATAAGTGTTCTTGGTGACCTGGGGATTACAACAAATTCTGGAGGAATCAACACAGCTCTACTCAATTGGGCGTATAAATTATGTAGGGTTATGTTTAAAGCATTGATGAACCTGCACAAATGTTATTGTATGAGTTAAGAAAACATTATACAGAATTCTTTATATGGTTCTCATATGAGGTTGGAATGTTAGTTCGACCAACTAAGCTATGTGCAATCTGCCCTTGGATTGCATTATATTTCATATGCCTAAAATGACATTTTAAGGATTATTGGAATGATGGCTTCGTACCTTTCCAGTTTAATGTGCATGTGTTCATGAAAAGGGTCAGCTGAGATTCTACATCTGTTGATGCCCTCGAGTTTGAATGAGTTGACACTGACATCCTTGGTTGGTCTCAATTGAATCAATGATGTGGTGGACTAGTTATCCAACGGAAGTGACAGCAATTTAAGTGAATCTGTGAAAAAGACTATGAAGAGAACTTCTGTTATAATTTCACAAAAACCACATTGTTAAAAGAGTTTTGATGTTTCCACAGTCCATGAATTGGAAGGATTATTATCTGTGCTCAACTTGGTACAGAATGTTTTGATCGACACATTTTGAATCACTGTCCGTGATTCATCGTTACAAAAATCTCATGTTAGAGACACAGACCAAGCTTTCTCAAATAGATTATCCTACTCTCTTTAAGGTGTGAAACGGTCAAAAATTAAATGCCTTTTACCATTACAGATCCGTTGAAGGAAACAAAAATTTAAGTCTGTTGGGAGATGTGGATAAGACTATCATTGAAAAAATAAATTAGAGGAGCTTAACATATTCTTATAATAAAACTTAAAAAAATGATTTTATAAACAAGATTAACGTTAGCATTTCAAGATAGCTAGATCTGGCAGATTTCCAAGTACGAAAAGCAACAACCAAATACATCAATACATACAACCAGAGGGGCTGTAAAAGCCCCCCATCCATGCCATGATAGAAACCAAAGAACTTCATAAAAAACATACTTAAAATGACAGGCTGAGAGCCTATAATCATAAAGAAAAGTACTATGAGCCCTGATACTGTAAGCATCCTGCATATCAGCATTGCAACAGAAAAAAATACTAATGGACTGAAGACAAGAGATGAAGGCAAGAGACCTTCCATCTCTGCAACTCATTGCTCCAATGTCGCTGTGTCGCCACTGGGCCGCTACTCTTGCAATTGTCACTCTAACAATTCATAGAGCTGCCATCCTTTGGCAGCTTCAAGATTACAGTCGGACTATGTCACAAGGTACGCTGGAATTTATTGAAAAAGTTCGAATTTTCCTGAACTTTATTGTCGTCGAACATGAACTCCAACTTTATCCATTAGTTTTGCATGAAAAGTTATTTACAAAAATTTGCATTATTTTATAAATGTGTGTATATATACATGTACTGACTGAAAGCAGAGGACAGAAAGTTCTCTCCACTCTGTCCCTCTGACATATTTATGCATTTTTTCAGAAAATAAAAATGATAGAAAATATTTTTGTTTGAACTTAAAGCTTTTTTTCTCGAATTTTATCCCTCGGCAAACTGAACTGAACATTATCCTTGTTGAACATGAACTTGAACTCGAACCTTGTGACTTAGCTATCGTGGCTCTTTGTAGAAGGAGACATACCCAATTAAGGGGCGTGACAGCTGCAAGAGCCATGCAGTTGGCAAGCTTGGCCCTTTTTTTTTTGATGAAAAAGATCTTATATTATATTAAAAGAAACATGATACAAGATAATTTCAACAAAAAGTGGGTGGTATGAGAGCACGCCCAAAGCCACAAGCAAACTAGGCCAAGCCTAGGAATACATCAAAACACTTTAAAAACATCAAAGTTAAGCAGCTGCAACAAAAAGACCAGAAGAGGGAGGGTCATGATCATCTGGCCAACCAGGACCAAGAAGGTCTTTGCTAGTGTCCGGCACTTCCCAACCAGATCTCGGGGGGTCTTCTTCTTCATTGTTAGCAACAACCTACATTGGAGAAATGGCCATAGCAACCGGGGGAACTTATTCGACGGAGGAGGCAGGGGTGGGAGGCTACACCTGTCATGGGTGTGTGGCTTGAAACCAAGCCGACGAGCGGTACGAGGGAGCCCCAACCTTGATGGTGAGTTGGGGGAGATAGACTTCTTCGTGGCTGATCGCACGGGATCGGCGAGCACGATTGAAAGAGCGCCGTTGAGAACGGGTCCGACGACCTCCTCGGGGACGGCCGCCGCGGCGAAGATCGTCGTGAGGGCGAAGGTGGCTCCCGAGCAACATTACAGGGGGCATCACCCCAATGACGCAGAAGAGTCTGGAGGTGCTCCACCTCAAGGGCCACCTTGTTAGCTTGAACTTGAATATGTAGCAACACATTGGAGATAACCACTAATTTATTATACATGGAGAATTGTTGATCAACTTCAACATTAGCAAAAAAAAACGAATTCCTTTCTTTCCATAACAAAATAGAATTTCCCTTTGAAAGCATGCCAAATCTGGGAAAACATGTGAGGTAATCTGGGGTTATCTCCTAAAGAATATGTTGCCAGGTAAAACACTCTGGCTGAAGGGGGAAAAGAATGAATGAATCCAATTCTAGGCCCGTTGGGCTTTGGAAAAAACCAAAACAGTGCAATAAGGTCTTCAAACAAAATCACCTCAAAAAGGGACATCATAGTTTGTGATGACAAAACTTGTAAGAAGAAGAGGCCATAAGAAGTTGGATCTTGTCTCGGGAATAACTTCTATAGAGAGGAAGCTGAAATACTTCACAATTTCACGCATATTTGCTTCATAGAGTTGAGATGTACGACTTCATAATCTAGATCAGCTATTGGTTGTCAGTAAGTCTCCAAGAACGTTGAGGTTTTGGTCCTCCAACCTCTTGGTGATCAACATGCCTAACAATAAGTCTTCATACTTTGGCCCATTGTTGGTCCGTTTAAACTCTAGTTTAAAAGTAAAGGGCATGATTTTTCCCTCAAGTGGAGGTTAGTACTATCAGAGCCCAAATGCTTGTGGTACTTCTCCACGTGTAATGGAGCGTCCACATATTGTTTAGAAAAAGGGGTCATTAGGATCTTTAGGAGGCCTTTCCTTAACCTTCAAACTTCCACCATATTGATATTGGTGGCCTCTTCTACCGTAAGGAGGCCATCCCTATGGGATTATATGCCCTAATCCTTTGTGGGGCCGAAAGGTAGGCGAGAGTCTTTTACGTCTCAAATATCTTAACGATCGCGACTATGGATTTGCTGGAAACTACCACAATTGTAACCTTTTCTTAAAAAAATTCATAGTCTCTTTAGGGTTTTCATTAAGTGGAGGCTTGGGATTTTTAAGATTGACCTTTAGGACCCACCTAGTGACCGTAGTAAGTTCCTTTAGGGGAGGATGAGGCTTGTTTAGCTGCCCGGAGGGGAAATAACAATCGGTATGGATCCCTAGTTTCCTTCTAAGATTGGCTTGATGCACATCAAGGGTTTAGGATTGCGTTGGGAAACTTACTTTTTCCTAAATATAAAAATTTGATCTCTTGGAACAGAGTGAAGGGAATGGTCTTCATCTTATGGATCCAAGGTCTTCCCAAGATCATGTTATAGCTTGTTTCTCTATCAATGATGTAAAATTTAGAGAGCACAATCTTGGGCCCAAGGGTGACAACTAGGATGATAGTTCTTATGGAGGTAGATTTGAGATTGTCATAGCCTCTAAGAGTATTTTTGGTGGACTGGAAATTGGTTTCACCATAACCAGTTTGTTCAAGGAAGGAGAAGGGGGCTATGTTTACAACAACCGTGCCATCAATCATTGCTAATTTAAAATAGTTGTTGTACATCCATACTAGTAAATATAGAGTGGGATCCCTTCTCTGACCATCTCAACATTAGATGGTAATTACTCGAGGTAGAAGAAGTAACCAAAATTCCATAATTCTTACCTAAGGGGATACACATCGAGATCGATTTGATTAATTCGGGCTTCAGGAGGCGAGTAACACCACCAAATGACCAAGACCTAAGGCCTTGAGCAACACTAATCTAGGAAGTTGGGTACACTTGTAGATGCAACAAGTTTAGGTATGGCACGCACTCGGTTCGGATTTTCCCGTAGGTCCGCTGGGATATGCACGAGTTTGTAGTGTAAATGCAATCAATAGCATTAAAAATGGGTATAGCTTAGATCATCTCCTCTTGTTAACCTTTTTGTTTTACTTTCTCTCTTGATTATGCTTGTCGATGTATATCTTTTGTGATGTCCCGTTTTGGACAAATAGGGATTTTAACAAATTTCCACACCAATCAAATCAAGAAGGATTAGATCCTTTTGATTCAACCTCAAATAACCCAATGTCGGCTAATTACAATCCAAAATGGGGTTGGAAGTAGCCAAGGTGATGGGTGAGATGGGAGAATCAATTGGAATTCACACCTTTTCCAGATCTGATTTTTATAGCAGCAGATAATAAATAAAAATAGCTCACAGACAGCTGAAAACTTCTAAAATTCATAACTTCATCAATACTCCTTTTCACATGAAACAAAGTGCACAATAAACTTGGGATTTTTCCCTTTCCAATGAACTAAGGATCAGATTTTTCTGAGCACTAAAACCCCTTCAAAATAGCATCCAAACTTCCAGATCTGGGCGCTAGGGTTAGCAGAAATTATTAAATTAATAACCAACACTTCCCTCAACTGTTTTCACCCTCCAAAAGCTTGTTTTGATGCACAAAAATGCCAAGAACAGATCTGAACTGAAATCACAATTTTTAAGCATCAAAATGTGTCCCAAACAATTAATAATCCAACCCCAAACTGCTGCAACTTCTAAAATTATTTCCCGCTTAACCAACCAAGCAAAAACCTTCAAACTTTGGATTTTGGGCCACAAAAATATGAAGAATAATATTCCAAAATTAGTTTTTGCACAACAAACACGAAACCTTAATTTTTCCCTAAAAAGTAGGTCGCCCAACACATTTAGGTCATCAAATCGTCTCCAAAAATTATGAAATTAATTGCAAAACACATTAGAACTGAAATACACTTGTTTAACCATCAAACCATGCAAACAAACTCAGATTTCCTTCAACAATGAATTCGCTACGGTTAGGAATACTTTCCTAATCAATTCGTCACACAATAGATGCAATATACACACAAATGGATCCTTAGCAAAATCAGATTTACTTCAATTCCAAATCGAATGAGAGAGAGAGCACAATGAAGAGCTAGGGCATACATCCCATTTCTCCAAGCATGGAGTGATATCAAATGATCAAATCAACATGAGGTGAAATGACCCCCTCACATCCCTTAAATAGACTTCCCAAAAGGGATCGACCCACTTGGAGGGAAAATACACTTTTTAAATTTGCAATTACAAGTTGGATAGCCAAGTGGCCCCCTTTACCTAAGTTTCCCTCCCATTACATAATTAAAACATTTAATATGCTAAGACTATGTGCACTTTATTTATTTTCTAATTAAATAATAAAAAGTAACTAACCTATGTGCACATTTTAAAACTAACTAGAGACTCCCACTTGTAGCGCTAGGCATGCCAAGGGGTTACAATGCAAATGAAAGAGATGAACCGATATATTAGTAATGCCCCGGAAAAGGGGACATTACAACTTTTTCATGGTCTCTCGCATGGATATAATCATGTATTGGCCAAAGTTAACACTAAAAGAGTAGATTTTCATAGTCCATTTGTTGGAATTTGGAAAATTCACCTTCCTTAATGGAATTTTTTTCGGAGGGGTTGCTTGATAACGATGCTAGGCATATGCGAGCATACGTGCCCCATGCTTCGATTATATCACTTTTTTACACCGATGAATTATTTTGCTTGCTTGACGTGTTCTAGGCTCTACTAGCTCTATAGTTCAAATGCCAACCCATACATTTACACCGATCAACACCTTTTTATCCTTTTTAATGGTTGCATCAAAACCTGGACTCTAATAAAGCACCATCAAACCTCTGTCTTCGAAGAACCTGTGGGCTATCCATGAATACAAACTTTTTATCTTCCGAAATCTTGAAACTCACTATGAAGAAGCCCTTATTATGTTTACTCTATGCATATTATATGGTAAATCTTGTTTATTTGGCTATATTTTTGATATTTTTGTATGACCATACCCAAAGTTTGCACCTAAAGTGCCCCAAAAAGAATTCGTTTCACCGGCATGATGAGTTCTCATAAGTGCACCCATACACATACCGACTACCCGAACACAAATTGATTGGTAGAGGAATTCTTCAAAATTTCCATAAAAGTTATATGCGAGAAGGTTTTGTGAGATTCACAACTAAGTCATATGCCCCAACAGTCTAGGGGCTCCTCGAGGTTCACCTCTTAGGGTAGTGATAAAGATAGACGCCGAGATTGGTACACCCCGGTGTAAGCAACAACGTTCACTTCCTCTCAAGTTGCCAACTCTACAAGGCCTAAGAGTTTAGTCTTTTTTTTGTCCCACAAAGGAGCCACATCGGGATTTTCTTAAAGAGAGTTTTCATCATTATAGGTTCTAACCAAAGGTGGCTTGTTAGTGTAGAGTTATGCATTATATTTTTGCGATTGAGAGTGATTAAATTGATGACTGGGAAAAGGCTTTTGGTAGATTCCCTAATTAACATTTTAGGGTGAAACAAGATCCATTTGGCCCTACCAGAATTCCACAGAGCACTTCCCAAGAACTTACCAACGAAGAGTTTCCTTTGGTCCATAGGGAGTCTTTGAATGAATTGATTATACTCCCCGCATGTGGGAGTGCCATGAATGACGACCACGTGAAACATGCAAGAGGCATTGGGATCGGAATCCTTGGGTCTTTGTTTTGATCCTATTGGTTGAACCTTGATGAGAGTTCTTATATTGATTATGATTTTGATTTTGATTGTGATATGGATTTTGATATTGATGATTCAAATTTTGAATTTGATAGGGATTGGGTTTTCTTTTGCCATGATGGTGGTCAATTAAATTCAACCGTGTTGACAAAGGGCATGGGGTTGGGATTTCTCTAATTCCTCTTCTTGTTGTTTTGTTGATTGACATTGTATTGGAAAAATGTTCTTTTTGGGTTGGTTCGTAATGTTGTCTATAGTGGCATCAAACTCTTGCTCAAGACTTTGGGACCTTGATTGTTGTTTTGATTATCATTCTAATAACTCCCATTGTTTTGGTTGAAGTGGGAATCTTTCCATTAGATTTGTAAGTCTTTCGACCACTATCTATGGTGGCTTGGTCAATTCCTAAGGCACTTTCTAAGGCCTCTTCATAAGATTGGTAAGGGAACTCTTGAAAATCCTTTTGGGTTTTCTCGATTGAGAGAGTGGAGGAAGAGATCGCACAACTCTTGTTGGTCCATGTGGGGTGTACTTGGCATAGGAATAGAGCACTTGCACCATCTCATAATGAAATGGGAAGTGGATTTATTACGATCTTGTTTGATGTAAAGGAACTTCCATATCCCGGTGTGGAGGAGTTTGTTCATGTCAAAGGCCTTTGCACATTCTGCAATGAGTTGCTGAAATGAGTGGATGAAGGCCTTAGAGATATGGTAGTACTAGTGCAGAGCGATTCTCTCAAGGGTTTTGGGGAAGATCTTTACTACATCCCATGGAAGTAGTTCCTCGATAAGTGCCGACATAGGATTTTATGTGGGCGTTTGGAGCCTGTCGTTTCTTTAGAGTTCAACACAGCGGGACAAAATTGTTTATGTTTCATCTATTATCTCAAATGGCCATACAAAATTTACAGTATCTCCCGCGAAGGGGATTTACAACTATTGGCGCCTCCTAGGACTAACCAGACTTGCTCCTCACTTCGGCTCCATGGCTAATCCCGACGTTTGTCTCTCGGTTCCTCTCACTCTTTGGTTGACTTCACACCTTCGGCCCCTTTTACGGCTCTTAGACTTAGCCACAACTCAATGAGCCCAACCTCCAACAACCTCCAACAACATCCAACAACCTCTTTACTGGCGGCCTTCCCTCCTATTTATAGCCACGGGTTTGACTTTTCCTGCTTCTCTCTCCTTTGTGTTGGCTTCTCCGCCGTTCCCATTTGGAATTCAAATTCAAACTAAGCTCTTTAATGAGCTTATTTGCGTATTCTACTTCTAACCATCCCCATATGCTGCGTTATCTAGTGGTCGGATCCTTCTTACCGAACGTTCCATCATTCGGGTCGCCATCAACCACGTGACCTCGCAGATCCATTTTGTCTGTCCCTTTCTTGTGCCACCAAGTATCGCATCCTTATCTTCTTGGGCTTCGTCCTTTCGTGCTTCTATTGTGCCCTCACCTTATGCTAAGGCTTCCTCCGATATCCTTGCGCGCTTCTTTTACTTCTCCTCGCGCCTTCCTGTACGAATGCCTCCTTGCACACTTCTACCCATTTATCTTCTAGCAATCGCTCTCTCGTGTATCCTTGTGCCCCCTCATATATAGCTGCCACCGCGGACTACTATTCTTTGCACGCCTCATCTTGCACGCCTTGCTTCCCCTTGTTTGTTGCGAATCGCTGCGCCTTTCTTTTTTTGCGTTTCTTCATCTTCGCCTGGCCAAGTCCTTTGGCCTTCTGTCTACCCTACATACCCATTCTCATGCGCCATCCTTGACCTATGCGCAATTCTTCCGCGCATGTCTTCTAGGTTTTGTGGCTTCAGGGCAATTCTCTCATGCGTCTTTGTCACTTGTCTCCGCAACTATCCTTTACCCTCTTGGCAGCTCTTCATCCGTCGCACATCTCTTTCGCGCGCTTTTCTTTGCACGCTTTCTTGCATGCTGTGCTCCTTCCAAACCTTTTCACAAGCCTCTTCTCTCTTCTAGTGCACCCTGTTTGATGCGCACTCTAACAACCTCTCCTGCGGGTGCTCTGCTTGGTTGCCTATGAGACAACACCTTTTTCTTGTTACAATGGTATTCCCATTACTGTGTGCTCTTCCTTGCGCTCTCCTTCCTTCTTTCTCCCGCATGTCTTTTGATTCTTGCACGCATCTCCCTTTTCCAGTGCAGGTTCTGTCTAAGTCCCAGGATGCCCTTGCATCATGGCGCTTTGAATGATGTGGTCGAGGGGCTCTTTGAGGTACTCAAGGTAGGTCCTCATCGCATTAACATCCATCGAAGATGTTTCGGATAGCCTATAGGTGAGGGAGTTGGGTAAGTGGGAGGAAACAAGCCACCAAAGGTAAAGGTTGCCTCTTGAACTGGCGAGGGCAATAAGTTGGCATATGGTTACCCGGATGGGTGGACTTGAAATATATATGGTGTTATGGCAAGAGAGGATTAGAGTGAGGTATGCTGGAAGGCATGTGACCGGGAGTGGTATAAGAAGTCGGATCTCCGAACTGTTGGTAAGGGAAAGTAAAAGCCTAAGGTGGGTTAGCCTGATCCAATGGGAATTGGTTATGAGCTGTTGAAGTTGGCCAGGGGTGGTGTAATTCTGATTGGCTGAATGATTCACATTTTGCATGGATCCTTGGCTCAAGGGATTTGGTTGAGGGAAATAATGTTTATTTTCCATATCATGAATGCGCCCACCAATCTGAACATGAGAAAATTCGCAGCAAGCGGAAGGGTGCTTTGGTTTGGCACTCTCCTTGAAGGGGACTGGGGGAGCTTGATGGTACCAGAGAATGAATTAGATCGCTTTGGGTTGCTTAGGAGGTGTGGGATTGGAACAGGAATCAAAGCCTTGTGTGAAGAATGAGTATCCACAAAACATAGTGGGTCATCAATGATATCTGAAAATGGAGAAATGCTAGAGAACTCAATGGGGACACTCCCATCGATGATCTCATAAATGTTGAAGTGCCTAAGAACACAAGAGGGGGTCTCCCATCAATGTACTTTAAATATCAGATGGAGGACCTACAAGATATGGTGGGTTATCATTGAACTGAGTAGAGACAAAATATTCCAAAACGGAAGAGATAGATCCCACAAGACATGGTGGTTTGACACTGAATTGAGCAGTGGTGGAAGTCCCAAAAATCAATATCGGTGCTTCCACGAATGGAGATAAAACCCTTTAAGACATCATCTAGATGATCAACCAATGATAGTTATATAGGAGCAATATCATGCAATGAAAGAGGAAATGGGCGTGCAAACAAACAACTCAAGTTTGACATAAACTCATCCCACAAAGGAGGCTCTACAAAGAGGAGAGCAATATCCAATAGGGAAAGCATCATCACAACCAATAGGAGTGGTAGAGACTTCAAGTGCAAATGAAGTGTCCACAACAATAGTTAGTGACATTTTCATACACATTGCACATATGGATACGCTTGTGCTTCTTGTCTCCATTTGTTTTTGGAGATAGAGGGAAATCAGTCCATGATAGTAGTATTGAGTCAAGTCAATCCTTCGCTAATTATATTATACACAATCAACATTGTGAGGGGAATTTATACAAGAATCTATGATTTCTCTCTCCCTTTCTGAAAAAATTGATATTTAGTAGTGGCAAATTATTGGCATTAGCCATCCTTTTTGGGATGGCTTCCCCTAAATCTTAATATATTTTTTCTGAACTTCCCTAGAAGTGGCTCAAGAGCACTAAATAAATGTATTTGTATATGGACTCTTTATCCCAATCTCGAACAACAAAATATCAGCAACAATTCAACCTATTTTCAAACAAGCTAAGGATCATACAGTGCTAGCCAACTCAACTATCCATACAAGAAAAGAAATAAGTAATGCTCTCACCATGAACATGTCATTCTTTCTTTCCCCTAATTCTAGAAGGAATCACACTAATAATATAGTAATAGAACTATGCAGCCAGAATAAACCTCTATACTGACCTAGAGAATCAACGATTAGAAAGTAACAAATTGATACCACTCAACAATAAATTTCATTCAAGCAAATCAATAGAAAATGACTATATCTGTGCGTTTTCTCTCCCCCTCCTGTTTTGTGCATAACAACTAGGAAGGATAGTAGGTGGACCTAAACCAACATCAACCCATTCTAAAGTTGCAACCTAGATAATGGAATCTTCTCCGTATTTCTTGATACTAAAGTCAAAAAATAAATAAACTTTGATAATTGATGAAGGTTTCCTACAAGTTGTGGGTTTTTGCTTGCTTGGTGAGGACTCCCCTCAAAAGGATCGTCCTCTCAAGAGTGGCTTCTTTGATTGTCTTTTCTCTTTCTGCCACAAGCTGGAAACAGCGAAACACCTCTTTTGGGATCGTTCTTTTGCAAGATTGTGTTGGAAGCTTATTCAGGCTTAAGATGGTAGCCATTCTGCAGGGGAGTCTGCATTGGCGGGCAGCACTGTTTGGTGATTCCAGATCTGTTATTAGAGACTCTACCAGGGGTATTTGGCATTGCTTGGGAGTCTGCATTGGCGGACAGCACTGTTTGGTGATTCGAGATCTATTATTAGAGACTCTATCAGGGGTGTTTGGCATTGCTTGGGAGTCTGCATTGGCGGGCAGCACTGTTTGGTGATTCCAGATCTATTATTAGAGACTCTCTCAGGGGTATTTGGCATTGCTTGTGAGTCTCAGAATTGTTTATTCTGTGGAAACTCCAGTGCAAGTATGTTTTTGTGAATGAGGTTTGCTCTTTGTCTGATTTCTGTCACATGTGGAAAGGCAGGGTATTTATGCATTTGTTGGCCAAAGGATATTTGTTGATCAAGGACGCTAAGAAGTTAGAACTGAGGCCTAGTCTGATTTTATCTCTGTCCTTGTTGCACTAAGGAAGAGAGTGTAATGTTCATTGTATACTTCTGCTGTACAGTATTTTTGTGAATATTTGAAGCATCTTTTCAAAAAAGAAAAAGAAAAGAGGATCATCAACAGATATATGTACAAAAGAAGAGAATATATCCATAAAATTTTTGATCATCGTGTTGGCACCCAAAATTGTTCACCTCATTTTGGGGCCTTAACATTAAAATTTGGCATTTGATCGTGATCATCCATGCATTTTAGGCACCCTGCCATCTCAAAACTTATCAAAATTGCTTCCACAGATCATCTCTAAATCCAATAAGGTGAAACAAGGTAGAACTTAGTGAAAATCACATGTTTTGGGCTCATGATGTGCAAAAGACATTCAAACCGTTCATTTCCTTGAGAATCCAGACCGTCAATTTTAATCGGGTCATGAAAAGACACTTGGCGGTTGCTGATCGATTGGTTCATCTAAGAGATTAATCCCATATTTACGGTGGGAAGGATTGGGATTGGGCTTATAAGCCAAGGCAGTCACCTTTGTTAGTTAGAGCAAGGTTCCAGGGTTCGCATTTTGTGCGACCTTGAAACAGTTGGCTGGGTCCAAGTAGATCAGTTAGTCGCAGTACGGAAATCCCATCCTCGGGAACGCTAGGGTGCGTGGACCAATGACAGTGCCCCTTGGAACCCGGATCCCATGAAGTTCAAAATGCTAAGTGACTTAGGTTCTTGGGTTCTTGAAAATCTGAAGGTGAATGATCCTAAGGGAGATATTCAAAGTGTTAGGTTCCCGAGATCACGAAATGTCGTGATTGGTCCACATGGACCCATAATGGCAATCTGTGGTACTCGGGGATATGAAATCAAGTGGAAACAACGAATGCATGAAAAGCTCGGGATCTCGAGATCTTGAAAAGTATAAGGCAACCTCGAGGACTTAGAGGTGACCCCAAGAGCACAAAAGGGATGTGATTGGTCCACGTGAACCAAACACGAATCACTTGCGCTTCCGGGTAATTGAGCTGGTAGGGCTGAGGCCGAATAGCGAATAATGACCCCGAGACCCCGAATCCAATGAGGATATGACATATGGATACCCCGAAAGTGGGAAAATAGATAAAGGAGCATGAATCGGGATGCAATGCGTGACATAATCAGCTCCGAGGTTAAATTTGATGGCCATGTGGTTGTCAATTGTGTTGAATGGCTTGGGCAGTTTCAAATGGCCATAACTTTTGATTGGGAGCTCCAAACTAGATAAAACTAGTACCACCGAAAGCTTATGAGAAGGGCTACACATTGGGAACAAATTTGGGGTGAATTGGTGAGGTATTTTGGAGTATTTTGTGGTAGAAGTTTTGATAGCATTTTCCAACCTTTGTCGCCATTTGTCAATCCACTTCTCCAAATTGATCATGTGTGGGGCCTCCTTTGTGCTTCTTAAGAGTGTTGTGCTTCTCAAAAACACGAATGTGGCCCTGAGATCTTCAATTAACTTCCAATTGGTTCCATGTGTCATTTTATCAACGGTGGAGGCATTAATCAATCTGTGCATGCTTGTTCCTCGCTTCTCATTGGTTCTCGAGCTCTGAACCTCCCTCCAATTCCATTATGTAATGTTCTCTCAATTGTATAAATAGATGAAGCATGTGCCTCATCTAATCGTCTTCCAACTTGGCCATTCTTGGTCTGAATCTCTAATCCCTTTGGTAGTTTAGTTTGTAGGTGTTTAATTCAACTTTTTTTTACATTTGGGGTTATAAATAATTGTGAGCAATTCAAGGATACTGCAATTTAGGTTTATGAGAGTAGTTGTGCATGTTAACTAAGTCACAAATGAGAACTCGCGAATGTTGAAGGAAGTTGTTATCAGAGTTTGAAGTTATTCACTCTGATTATTAAGATATCCATCTGGTTATTAGTATCGTAGGTCTGATGTGTAGTCACCAAAACACTTGATTATAAAATCCTTGTGGAATTTTGGTTCCATTTGCACTCTTTAACTTGTCATATGCTATATTTTAGATTATGAATTGCAGTGGTCTGATAATTCATTAAATCTCAGTGTATGTGGTTTATGAATTGTCTGAATTGTGGGGAGTTGCACTAATTGTGTAAATTGATGTTGCTCTTATATTATTTTTGACTCCTTCATCTAAGCTTTGCAGATTAGCCCAATGGACAAGGCACATATGAAGTTGGAATGATCAAACCCCCCTTTCTTCTTTTTTGCCCTACCCCTTTGAGACTTTTGCTTCATCTTGAGTATCTTTAGAAGTCTCTTTGTTATAAATTTGGCTTCATGCTTTGCTTGGATGTGCTTTAGATCTCTATTATAAAACCAACAAGTTATGGATATCCTCATGTCTTTCTGCATAGAGCGATTTAGGTCCTTTATTTCACTATAGATGTGTCATGTCACAAGTGACACCTAATTGGGAGCTTAGTCATGGAGGTTGCATTTTCTTGGTGAGAAAATTTGTCGGGTGGACAAATCATCATAGCACAAAACCTAGGCAGTCATGAGATAAATCTCCCTCATTTAGTCGGTGAGGCTTCCGTGTCAGAGTTGTCAATAAAAATGTGTTATTATCTATTAGGGGTTTTACTTTAACCACTTAGTTCATGAACCATAACTAAGAAGTTACTGCAGTGAAGTAAGCAAATTACTTTTCAAGAAGTATTTTATAGAAGAAGGAAGTAAAGGAAATACAGAGAAGAAATGGGAAGATGTGCATCCCAATTAGTAGATAGCAGAGCTAATTGCATGCACATAGAAGAAACTTAATAGATATGAACACACAGAATTATAAAACAAAGGCAGCTCTAGATCCAGATCTAAAATAACACAAAGTTTATTAAGAGATCTAAGATTAAAAGCAAGAAACAAAGTACACCGTGACACAAAGTTCTCCGAAACTTGCTCCTTTGTATTCCTTTGCTCCAAGTTGCTCTCAGGGGTTCAGCACAAAGTCTAGAACACAAGATTGCTTTTCACAAATTCTGATCGATCATTAACCGGAGGTTCTTCTCCTACTTATAGAATGTAGGAGGGAAAGTACAAATGGAAAACTCAAACTGAACTGAAACATAAACAAGTAAAGATGACATTTGGCAATCATCCTCAACTATCTTCTCCTTAAGTGACACATGTATCACTTAACTAATAGAATGGTTCCACATGACTTTAAGTAATGGTTGCAAAACCAATAACTTAGAAGTTTTACAATTTCATCCGGGAACATAGAAAATAGAAGAAGAAAGAATAGAAGAAGTCATGCCAGCTGTAATGTTTATGTCTTTTTCTTGTTCTGATATCGGATATACTTGTCGAACATGTAATTCAACATCCTTCCATCTGTTTTAGCCACTGCTTCTTTCTCTGTCCTGAACTGCAACAACCCTTCATTCAACACTTTGATGCATGCTTCCACATCTTCCAAACTCGGCCCAAACCTCGCAATGTCTGCCTGCAGCGCCACCAGTCTACTGATAGAATTCATCGTGAAAGGCTTGGTAGCTTTATCAATTCTCTTTTGTATCATCAGAAGAGATCCTTCCAAGGAATTAGGCACCTTAGTTGAGACGATCCGCACGTATGAAGTGACATTCCCGTCCACTCTCTCCTCAGTGAAAGAAATGACAACTTTATCAGGTAAATCGATGTCCTACTCTCTCAAGTGCTGCGTCATCCTCTTGACAAAACTCTGCAGATTTCCAAACGGAAAGATACTGCAAACTCTAGTTGCTTCCCCTTCTCGGCCCGATCCATCAGTACAATCATTCCATGATCAATACATCTCCCGGCAGCTTGTTGATCTCGGCCAAAATACTCAGGTTACTCTCTGCAACTGTATTCATGCCTTCTATGTTTGCCATCAGTTGCTTCAGTTGATTTGCTGCATCATCCATAACCTTTAGGCGGGCTGGCACTTCTCCAAGTTGTACAAAAGCTTGACGAATAATCAAATCCTTCCATTCGTCAATAGCCTTTACTTGATTGCTTGCGTCCTCCATTTCCTGCATAAGATGATCACTCACCTGCTCTGAAATGGGCTGAATGGAAGGTTTAGCAACCTTGGCTATGATCTCACATAATTGAGATACTTGCTTCTGCAGCTCTTCTTTCTCCGCCTTTTCACTGTCAAGCCTAAGGAATAAAGCATCCATCAATGTCTGCTGTGTGTCTGCTTGATCCTTCAGTGGTGGCTTGACCAAGGGGTACTTTGGTTATTGTCACATCCTCTGCCGTGAGCTCCTCCTCTATCTTTCCTTCTGCCGAATTGATATCTCAGCAAACTTCTCTCCCGAATCCTCGATGATCAACCTAGAAGTTGCTTTGGCAACTTTAGGCCTTCTGTCTCTTCCCCAGATTATGGAGTAGCTGCAAGTCGTGCTCCTCTAAGTTCATCTCCATTCTCATTTCGGAACCAACTGAAGCCAACCATTCGAGAAGTTACTTCTCGGAGAATGAGAAGTCGCTGAAGTCATTGAGTGTACTACCATCTTCCGCTCTGCATCCTCTCCGTCAGAAAGTGCCACAGTGTTATGGCTGCCATCTTGAATCATCGAGGAAAGCCCTTTCGAATTCCGCCATCTGCAGCTTCAACGTATCCTCTGGAATAGGCGCTGAACGAAGTGGCTGAGGGGAGAAGATGAATGTCGCTGGATTCAGTGGAGGCATGGAAGCATCCTGCTGCTGCGGTGCAATAGTTGGTGAAGTATTGGGTACTGGAGAAACCGGAGTTAAAGTCATGGTCGTAGAAGTGATCCTCTCCTTGGATTGAGATCTTCTATGCACTTTCAACTTCTCGACTTTCCTGCTGCTTTCTTTCTCCTCGTGCTTTCGCTTGAGGAATCTCTGCGCCGAAGTTGCCCGTGACTTGATTCATCGATGCTTCATCAAGGCATATCCCTTAAATCGACCGGTTTGAAGTATTCACCAACACGACTCGACCTTTCTTGATTGTGTTGCGACCTCCTATGTTATTACTGCGGTATGGCTTTATCTCCTCCCATTTGATGGTAAGTGTCAAGTACCACATTCCCATCATCTTTAAGATCCGCATGTATCCGCGCTAGTCCAAAGTCGAACACTTGCTTTGCTGATAGCTTGCTGAAATCTCTCTTTCTAACCTCGTACTCACTTTTGCACTTCATCCAGAAATCTTCTAATGAAGGCACATGTGCGTACTCCTGGGAGATTGTCTTCCTGGCTACTCCAAATGGATCGAAGTTCAGCCGTGCAGGGAAGAACTCTTGCTCATACTCGGATAACATTTGCGCCTCCATTCCCGAGCTCTATGAATGCTAATGCAATTGTAATATCCCACAGTGATTGGGAAGAAGCCCGTAGACTTGTGCCGCTTTGACTGAAGGTCGTGTAACTCCACAAGTTGCTGCTCAGCTCCATGGCGATCAATCTATCATTCGGATGCCTGGGCATCTTTATTGGTTCTCCGAAAAGCCCGTAACCCTGAGGTATGTGAAATCTGCAAATTGAATGAATAGGCTGCCAATCTTGGACACAGACTTCCCACGCTTCCTTGCTTACCTGTTGGCCTTCAAGTCTTTGTCTAGCCTGCAGATGAAATCATAGAAGAATTCATCGTTGACCACTTTGAAATCTTTCTCGCACGTAGGTAGTACGATAAGGCTGCGGGGGTAGCACTCGAAAATGGGGTCCTTAGAAAGAACACCACATCTATCCGACTTGGAAAAGACGCCTTGTGAAGGCTGCGGCATACACCAAGTAGAAGTCATTTTGAAGTGAAAGTCGCTTCACGTTCGGGAGTTGCTCACCATGTTGTTCTTCATAATTTCCGACCAATTGATTATAGAATCAACCTTGTTGATTTGAATGGTCTGATGAAAGCATACATCCATGTACGGAAAGTGTAAGCATTCGCCTCGCCATTCATCCTGCATAGCAATTTGACACATCATCTACCTCCTGCACCAAATTGGACCGTGGAAGAGTTCTCGGGAACTTTGAAGGAGATCTAGGCTTCTTCATGTATCGGCTATTCATTATGCTCACGCAATCAACTCTATGCTTCTCCCACTGCTTTGTCGGCATCCTGAAGACTAATGGAAGTCACCACCTTTCGCACTGGAATCTTCAAACAATAATTGATGAACTCTGCGTCCAAACGAATTATTGTCTTTCCCGAAGCATCACGCACTGATCTGGATGAAGGATGGTAAGATCTAGCGCACTCCATAACAAATTCTGGCAACTGGGTTGTACATGGAAAAGCTGCAGCTCGGATAATTCCACTGCTTTTAACCGCACGCATGAGTGAAGTCTTTCCCGCTCTGGATCTATCAATCAAATCGGAAAGAGGTTCCGGGCCTAGATCTGTGTCTCCTATGTCTGCAAGTTTGGAAGCGATGCATGACTCCATCGTGCTTTCTTTTTCATCTCTCTTTGCCATGGCTTTGTCTATCTTTGTCTGAATAATTCTTTTTCTTCTTACTTGGCGGATTTCTTCAATATTGGTGTAGATCTGGACAATTCTTCAGATTCGGAGGATATATGCAATGTATTGGACATTGATAAAAGCTCCTTTTCCTTTGTAAAGCACCTATAATGAATTCCTGCAATTTATTCAGACAAAAATGGCCACCGGAGCATGAATAGTGAATTTTAATTGTAAAAATCTGCACTTTTCAAGCCCGCTGCCCCAAAAATTGGTGTTTAATTTGCACATAAAGAGAGCATGAATCCTTTCAACAACACCTGAGCACCTGTAACACCTATGCAAACAATTATGCAGACAAAGATCCACCTCCTTCAAAGCATGCGCCAAATCTGGAAGCTTTTAGCCTTGTTGCCACCTTGCCTGAGCAAAATCCTTCTTCAATTGGGGGCGCACTTTTCCTCTTGGCTGCAATTCTTTACCTGTGAATTAAATAATTCACCCATATGGCTGCCCATGCTTATATAACCTTCACAATTCTATAATTAATAATTGCCCTAACAATTAAAGGCAATTAATTAATTAAAAATCATGCTCTTCTCTTTTAAAAATAGCATGTTTAAGGACAACCATCCAATAAATTAAATTAATCCAATTTAATCCTTCACACATCACTTCATTTAAGCTTCAACTTGACCATAGCCATTTGAAAATAGAAATTAATTTAATGATTTAATGCCTTAAAAATTATTAAATAACCCAAATGGGGCACACTTTTTGAAAGAGAGGGGACAGCCAATTAATTAATTAAAAATCATGCTCTTCTCTTTTAAAAATAGCATGTTTAAGGACAACCATCCAATAAATTAAATTAATCCAATTTAATCCTTCACACATCACTTCACTTAAGCTTCACAGTGTGCCTTGACCATAGCCACTGAAAATAGAAATTAATTTAATGATTTAATGCCTTAAAAATCATTAAATAACTCCCAAATGGGGCACACTTTTTGAAAGAGAGGGGGCAGCCACTAAATAAATTAAATTTAATACATTTAATCCATTTCTTTTATTCCCTCTTTGACTTGTTGACTTCCTCCAAGCTTGGGCGCACTTTTTAGAAGAATAGATTAATTAAAATAATCATTTCAAGGCTGCCATCATCTCACCAAAGGGGGCGCACTTTTTTGCACATATAATTCTATTTTTAAGAATTTTTCACAATGGGATTCTTTACCCTGCAAGGCAGGCACTAAAATCCCATGATCCACTTAAGTGATTTGACTTTGACAATGGGATTATTTACCTGCCAAGCCAGGCACTAAAATCCCATGATTTCACTTAAGTCACTTTCCTTTTATTTTATCATGGGAATTTTCACCCTGCAGGCGGCGGGTAATAAATTCCGCACTGCTGCTGACCTCTAACTTTCCCATTGCGGCTTAAGTGAATTTTATAACACGGGAAAAAGTACCTGCTTTAGGCGGTATAAAATTCCCACCTTGCTGCTTTGCTTGTATTTTCCCATTGCACTTAAATCCTTTGTTTTCCAAAAATGCGCCCACCCCATGAGGGCTTTTCCGTGCTGCGACTTCGCTTTTTCCGGTGATCTAGACCTCTGATGGCGACTTCCTCCGGGCATAACGTGCGTATATGTTTTCCAGCTGCTCCAGGCCAAAAATCGGGCTTACCCTGCAAAGGAATTGTTCTAGAGAAATTTCACAAAAAACGAAACGGGACAACACAAAAACACGAAAAATTGCCAAAAGTTCAAATAAAGCCCAAAACTTATTCCAAGTTAAAACCCTTACGGTACATAAGAGTAATGACATATTCGATCATAACGAGTTAAAGCGGAGCGCAAATAGCCTCATACGGGGCTCAAAATAATTAAATACAAATTTTTTGCAGATGAGACACAAAATCCCAGGTATGACGAGAATATAACAATTTTGGGCATCTGGGTATTTGGCGAAAAAGGCTAATATGGCTCTTTGGGAATATCTTGATGAAATCTGAGAACTAAGATAAGATAAGATAAATATATTAATGTCCAACGAATGACCACAAAAGTAGGTCAATGGGACTGCAGCCCAAACAATATACAAAGTGCGAGTGGGGACAACTCAAAACGAGTTCCCAAAAACAAAATGAAGAGAAAACACAACAGAAAGGAAACCCGAAGCCAAATACCCCCACAAGCGGGGTAATGGAGCAAGCGGGGAGAAAAAACGAGGAAAGCAAAGAAGGGAATGAAGGGGGGGACAAAACAAGGACCAATGGTCTAATCACAAGTGGTAGCCACACCCCTCCTAACATTAGAGGCCGATGAAAAGAAGCTCCTGATGGACTGCGGCTCGACAATGGGGGAACTTGCTTCTTCATGAGCTCGAGACTGACGCGACGGCTAGGAGGACGAATGGAGCTGGACTGCCCTCTGGTACATGTGTACATCCGATTCTGCTGGTGCTGATCGAGAGGAGTGTGATCGAGAGAAGTGTGAGGGTCCAACCGGGGACGAACTGATCTATGCACTGTATCTGGCTCAGAAAGACTCTGTCGTTTAGTACCTCCACCAGTGGTTAGAACCGGAAAGAAGGCCGTAATCCGTCTCGTGGGGATGGCTCTCGGAGGGGGATGGAGAATCTGGTCTCGTAACAGGAAAGACTCACGGATGTAGAGTGCAGGGCACCGCTGGTCGATATGTCTGAAGAAGACCGGGAGAGTCTGAATCCCTCTAAAGAGACAATGAAATCGTCCTTTGATCTCATAGTATATGGGGTAGCGGAAGATGAAATGAGTCTCTGTCTCCACCTCATGAAGGCTACAGAGCCTACAAAGTCTATCCTCCCGATCAAGGTGGTGATCAGTCTCGCACCGAAGTCTGTGGGAGCCGACTCGAAACTGACCCAGAGGTATACGGAGGGCATGCACCCAATGACGAGAGGTGTATTGAGGGCGGATGATGAGTCCATCTCTGATTTCAAGAAAGTGCTCTGCATAAAAGGACATCTTAGGGCGCAAACCCCCAGGGTTCACCCAAGTAGTCTGAATGAATCTCCTGTAGATAGCCTCCAGGATGGACCTGTTCAACACTTGCTTGGTGGGTAAGAGATGAATGGGAGCAATCAAAGAATACTGAAAGGGGGGGAGACGATCAATCTGGATACCAACTGAGTCCAACAAGGCAGAAGTCTCGGCAAACCAACAACGACCCATAGCCTGGGCAATACTCACAAAGGAACAATAGGTGAGATATGTATACCTGTCCTGCTCATCGGAGAGATCACCAAACCTCCTCATACGGTGAAGAAAGGATGATATGTCAAATATAGTCTTCAGACGGAAAGGTCGGGCTCCAACTCGCCAAAATAATATGTTTGGGGAACGTCTGTTTGCATCGATGAAACAAATGAAGGAGGAGAGTCTCGAATCCTCTCGTGCGAAGCCCAATCTGTGTCCAAAAGGGAGGGCCCCCATACAACAGACCCATAGAGAACAGTGGGGCGGATGAGGGAGCTCATAAGAAACATCTTGGTGGAGACGTCCCCGGAAGTGTCATGTCGAAAACACTGTCTCTCGAGAATGGCAAGAGAGACCCATACCCTTTATTCACCCTCGACTTAAGAGCGTGTCTCATACTGAATCTAGGCCCTGAGAACTGGACTCCCAGGTAGGTGTATGTATTAGTAATTTCAACCTCCTGCCCCTTGAAAAAGAAATGGAGTTGTGATGTCTGCAACCCGTTGAAGATCATGACCTTGGTCTTACCTGTTGACCATCAAATGCCGAAGATCACGAGAATAAAGCAAGTGTATCTCATTGTCTCTCAAGCACCTCGGAGAAGAGGCGATTAAAACAATATCTTCGGCAAATAGGAGAATGAAAATCAGGACGTGGTGAAGAAGACAACCATCCCCTTCCTGAATGTGATCCCGAAGGAAAGATTCCAACTCATCAATGTAAATGCCAAAGAGGGTAGGAGACAAGGGGCACCCCTGTTTAACCCCAATGGTGCTCTTGATAAGATCAGACAAACCGTGTGCAGTACGAAGATGACCAAGGATGGACTCATAGAGGCGCAAGATGGCAATAACATGAGTCTCAGAAATACCGATGTCTCGGAGTCGCTGGAAGAGGGCCATGTGAGGTATGGAGTCAAAAGCTTTTCGAAAGTCTACAAAACAACAATAGACTTTCGAAGAGCGGTGACGAGCCTCCTCAATAATAGCCCGAAGGGTGAAGATGTGGTCGATGGTGTGGTAACCAGGGCGAAAACCAGCCTGACCTCTGGCTCTGAGCTGCTTCTGCTCCAAAATCTCGACAACAACCTATGGAGGACTGTAGCATAGAGTTTGGAGAAAGAATGGCCCACCATGATAGTCTTGTAGTTGTTCGGATCAGAAATGGACCCAGCTTTGTGGATCGGGTGAATGATATGATGAGACCAGGTAGGAGGGAAGCCCACGCTAACCACCTGATTGAAAAGATCTCACAATAGGTACCAAAAACCTCAAAACCCTGCTTGAAGAACTCGGCCTGGAAACCGTCCACATCAGCTGCCTTGCTACAATTCAAAATCCTTATTGCCTCTTTGATATTACGGTGAGTGAAGGGATTACCAAGTGGTGGGATGCCAATTTGGGTAGACTGCTGCCCCGGAACATCGTAAAGGGTAGAGGTGTGGGAAAAAATGGAGATAGGATCGATCGTTGTGGAGGAGGGGAGTGGCGGGGAAAGACAGTATGCCAGAAGGACCGAGGGTTAGTCCTAAGGGAGGTGGAAAGCATATATCTGCGGTGGGAAATGAAGGATCGCTTCTTACGGCGGAGAAGGCACCTGTAGGCAACCTTAAGAGTGGGGAAGGAGGGGAGGGCCTGGGTAAAAGCCTGGCGAAGGTGACGGTGAAGGGATTTGCACTCTACATCGTACCATTGGTTCATGGGGCAAGATTTAGTAGTACTAGTGGCCGAGGGATGGGTGGTGGAGCTGGGAAAGGATCTCAGGGCAGCCTCCCACATGGCAGAGGAAAGGCATGAGTACTTGGCCTCCACACTAGGCATGTTAGAGAATAGGGGCTCAGAGGGGAGAAGGTCGCGGATGTGGGATGAGTAAGATCCGTAATCCCCTTTATCAAAATGAAAGGAGATGCGAGGTGGGTAGTGGGGAGGGGGAGGAGGGGTGGTGGTGGTAGGAGAGCTAGCGACCAGAGAGAAAGTTAGGACAACATGATCGGCAAGGGGAATGGGGGAAACAAAGAAAGAGTAGAAGAGGGGTGAGATGTCTGGGCTGGCAAGGATATAGTCCACCACACTAGTGCCCCCGCCATGGGGACGACATGTGAAGAAGTGTGAATCCGGGAAGCGCTCGATCCCGTTGAAGATCACCAATGCCTGTGACTCCCCGAGCTGGAGGAGGAACCGACCATAAGCTGTGAAAGGGCCATCTGTATCCTCAGAAGTCCTATGCAGACCAACTGACACAGGGTCTGTCCTCTGTGTGCAGAGCGTATCCTCTGACCTGTCGTGGAGGGGGACCTGAAAGTGTCTGGTACGGGCATTAAAGTCACCTAAAATGATAACCTCCCCTGCGACAGAGTATTGACCAATACTTTGTCGTATAAGTCAAAGAAAGGATCACCATTTGGGCCATTGTGGATGGCGTAAGGGGAAGCAACTGAGGAAAGTAACAAACTGCTATATATAAATCCCTAGAGAATCGAGTGGCCCTACTGATGCGAATCCACATGTACCTGCAAACTCATCAAAACCGACCATCGAGATCCTGTTCTGGAGGGAGTCTCTATAGAGACAGGCAACCCCACCAGAGCCTCTGACACCACCCGAAGCCCGAGTCTCCTGTCTGCAAGCTGATAACCAAAGAAATCCAGTAATACCTGGGAGAGGACGAACCGGGCTCTCGTGTGTCTCTGTGATGAAGAGAATGTCGGCATCCCCGAGAGCATCAAACATAAGGCCCGGGAAGACCAAAGGGAACCATTCCCATTCCAACAACTGATAGATAAGCCTCTGTCCGACTCCTCTCCCACTTGGCCCGTCATTGGGGAGCCCCTTGGCGGGGCTCCCAACTAGAGGAGGAGAGTCTCTAATAACAACCCGAAGATTCCTGATAACAACCCATTTACTTGCTTTCCTTGCTGCCATAACTTGCTCCCTAGAGCATTTGAGCTCCCCAACTTGTGTCCTGGTGAGATCTTCATCAAGGAAGACCTTGTCTGGGCGTGAAAACAGAACCCTCTTAGCCCTAAGAGCTCGCAGCCTATCAAAAGTTGTCCTGAAACGGATGAAGAGTGTGGAGTCATAGCCAACCCAAGCTCGTTCTAGTGTAATGTCAGGGATCCCCAAAGTATCTGTGATGGAGTTACCAACCGTTAATGGGTCTTGTGTCGGGGTGGGGGGTGGGAGACCCCTCACCTTGAGGTTTAGTTCCCTGTCACGCCTCGTACGTTCCTCAATTAACTTGGCTTGCATAATGGCCTCAACCGCAACTAGAGGTGGGGGAACACTGCCTTTCCCACTAACAACCTTGGACCATGATTCTGTTTCCAGTTTTAAGGAGGCCTGGTTATTTTTGATTTCCTCCTGTTGAGATCGGAGGTCTACAATTTCTGCGTGTAGGGCATCGTTAGGAGAGCTAGTATTATCCGTGTTGGTGGCTAGTTTTTCTCTCAAGATGACATTCTCAGATTCAACATCCGCGACCCTGCCAATAAGTGTACAGACCTCAGTTTGGAGTTGCTGATTGGCAATTTTGACCTTCTGGATTCGATTAAGGAGTTCCAATAAGATGTTCGCTCTTGTTAGAGGTGTTCCCTAGGGGATTCCCGACCATGCCGCTGCCAGTAGGAGTTTCGGGCCGTGATTGAATTTAAACCGGTAGGGTAAACCATCTGAAGAGGGGAGAGGCTGAGAGGCAAATCAGGGAGCATACTGCATAACATGAGACGACCCCACGCTTAAACCAAAAAAAGACAAGTGCAGTAGCATAAACAACAAGGAATGTATCTCACGGCGACACTCACTGGCAAAACCCAAGCCACGAAACTAAGTAATATCGTGCCCAGATTCACACAGTTGAGAGCTCAAGTCACAGATGAGGGCACGCAGTAGAAAGGTGACACGAGCAGTCAATCAGCCGTGCAGAGAGAATTCACACAGTTGTGCCCTCAATTCACACAGTCGTGCAGAGAGAATTGTCCAAATCAGAGGCAAAGAGATCCCAATAACACGTGAAAACGTGCCTTGATTCACACAGTTGCGCCAGCGGAAATCCCAGGCCGAATCACGAAAAACAAAGCACTAATGTAATTCCTAGATTCACACAAACAGAGCTCAAGTCATGATGAGGGCACGCAACAGAAAGGTGACACGAGCAGTCAATCACGAGACCTTTGAGGCCATAACCACAGTCGTGAAGCCAAGAGTAATACAGTCAGGCCACAAACCAACCAGCCACAAAATCGAAATCCTGTGTTGCATGACAAAGAGGAGAGCCACGAAAATTGTGCTTGAGAGAACCGTGCCCCCTAATAGAGTTTTGTGCCTGTTGGAAAAATCGTGGGAACCAACAGTCGAGGGTTTGTTTTCAGTCAAATCCAGTCGCGAATCAACAGTAGAGCTTAGAAAAAAGCCACGAACCCACAGAAGAAACCCACGGAAAAACCCACGAAAAAACCATGAACCAACAGTCAGGCCGCAACCAACTAGCCATGAAATCGAAAAAACCAAAGTTATGTCTAGCTAGAGTAGAGCCACCATGTCCATGGATTCTTGGGTCCTAGCTAGGAGTTCTTGTTGTTTAGTGACAATAGATTGAGATTTCATCATGCTTTTCAAGCGTGACTCTAAGGCAATAACTCTCTTGGCAAGATATTCTTCACCTTCTTTTGCCATTTCTTTCACCTTTTGATTCCATTTTCTTGAGAAATTTCAAGGTCAAAAGGTAGCAATTTTTCCCCTTCCCATCAGCAAATCTTTCCACAATACCTAAAGATTAATTTGCTCTCTTTGTTCCTTCACAAGAATTACTCTCTCATGAGATTACAAATTGACAACCAGCTAAGAAGAAGCCCAAATGAGGGGCTCATTACAATTTATAGAGAAAGAAAGACTCTTCATCTTCCCTAATGACACTTCATATGCCCTATTTCTAACTTTAGACTATTCGTATTCCTAAAAATATTAAGTCCCTTTTATAAAATCAAGGTGACTTAATTTTACATTATGTTTCTAAAGTCACTTTTAATTGACTTAAAGGCATATTAAAAGTGCAACCCCAACGTGAAATTAGAATGTTTGAGAGAGAGAGAGAGAGAGAGAGAGAGAGAGAGAGAGAGAGAGATGCCTCATTGTGATGAACTCCGAACCTTTGAATTCTTTCTGCAACCCGACAAGCTCCTCGAAGACTTGCACTCGATGTCGAATTGTTCTCTGTTCTGTGTCGCTGAGAAGATCTACACTCCCTTGAATTTCTTGTTGCGAATGATTCACTCATCCTGTAGACAAGTTGTTGGCATTTGACAAGAAATTGCCTTTTGATGACCTATGGACACTGCGAACTAAGTGTTTAGAAACACTGTTGAGCTATCCCAGTGGTGACCATGGGTGTTGCTCATGAAGATCCACTTCGAAGAAGCCGAGGATGAAAACTACCTCCCGTGATGACCCTTTTCAACACTGTCATATTCCACCGACATATGGCCTATGGAATGATACATTTGTCCGTACAGGTGATAGGTACCGATGAACATATTGGCGAAATAGTGAAGGGTGTTTGTTTTGTAATAGAAACGACCATTACGAACCATGGAATGAAACCAATACTTTGCAACTGATTACACCTATGGAATGAGGTACTAGGAGAACCTATGAACTTGAATCTCATGGTTCTTCAACACTTGTTATTCTTGAACAGAGCAACTTACTATTTTTAGTAAGTGTAAAAATCAGCTTTTTCGGACCTCGACCGACTATGGCAGTTTGAACTCCTTCTCACTGTGTTCCTCTTGTGGAAACCACTTTCTAGACAAACTTGCTATTTATGGTAGGTGTTTATGGGACCACTTACTATTTTTAGTGTCAATTTTGGGCCGAGATGACCCTTTCGATGATTTTCACCTGCGATACTTCCCTTGTGTTCATCGCCTTCTTCGTAGCCGCTTCAGATGAGGACTTACCCGAAATAGCAGTCTCCCGTGTAGGAAGGCTTGCTATTTTTAGTAAGTGTGCTTCTGGTGATCGGATCACGACGGAATGAAGATTTTTGATATGGGTTTTTGCCCAATATCACTCCTTTGAAATTTTGGACCTACCCGATCACCGGTTTGTGAGATTTTAAAATTTAAATTTTTCACTGGCAGTGGCTACGGGCACAAAACTATCATGGCGGCCATTAATGGAGCTCGAAATTTTCAGTTCACTTCCCCTCCTCAAATCTTGATGAAAATGACGTTTTTGATATGGGTTTTCTTTGCTTGTTTCAAAGATGAAATCTCGTTGCAAACCGATCACTAGTTTAGCGGGAAATAAACTTTTAAGTTTTGTTGCAAAGAAAAGAGGATTTCTTTGTTGCAAAAATCCTCGCCACGCACGCATGTAAAATCCGTCACTTGGGTTTTTACGACTCAAAATGATGAAGGAAGCAAAAAATTTCACTTCGATCCTTGCCATATTTTGCAAGTTATGAGATTTTTACCGCCGGGTGACTATGAGGGTTTTCTGGATGAAAAATCTTTGTTTTCTCTTTGTTCTTCGTCGTTTTGATCTGTTTCTTTTATGAGTTCGTTGTATTTTCAGTATGAGGAAGCTTTCATGGAGATGGTTGAGTGCAACAATGGAGGTCAAAGATCTAGAAAAAATTTGCGAGTTCGTAGGGTATAGAGGTGTGGGGGATGAAATGGAATGAAAATAGCTAAGTCTAGTATTTATTCGTTTCAAAAAGCAAGCTTTGGGGCTGGGCGCATTTTCTTGGCCCTTATGTCCCTTTGCTAATGGGATGAAAGGGACATGAAATTCCCTCAAGCGCGTGGTGTTGACATTTGGCGTGTTTTGATTCGGTGAGCTTTTAAGTGAGGGGGCTTAAGAAAAGCACGTGGAGCTGACTTTTGGGCGCATGAGGAACCATAGGGCTTAAGTGGGCTAAGGGAATTTTGTGTCCCCTATGTCCCTTTGCTAAAGGGACGAAAGGGACATGAAGTCCCTCCTCACTCCTGGTGTTGACACTTGTCCAAAATGTGTGCTAGGAGAGGGAAGGCTCAAACTAGCTCCTAGGGGCTTAACTGGCAAGCGGAAGGTCATGTTGGTGTCCTAGGGGCTACAAAAGGGTTGGGCACATTTTTGTGTCCCTTACGGCCCTTCTGCGAAGGGACATTGGGGACATGAAATCCCGCTAGGCTCCCGGTGCCGACATGTGTCCACCTTAAAAATGACTAATCACAGAGAGCTCTTTTCTTGGGACCAACTTGCAACGATGATAACTTGAGCTCCCGGATGAGTTTTGTGGCGAAGTTTTATATGAAATTGACTAGAAACCACCCACTGAGTTCAATGGTGATGGTTTCAAGATTCAATTCTGACTACATCACCTCCAAATGACCCCTTCTTTCTCGGGACCGCCAATTGCGTGCAAAAGAATGAGTTGCCTTGGAAAGTGTAGTGTTTCACGATGTCTCGTCTTTTCCACCATTTAGGGCATGGAAAATAATTTCCATAGGTACTTTGTTGGGCTCTTTAATCTTCACGAAACTCCCAAAATTTCTGTTTGAAGTTCAGCACTCCTTCGCAGTGTTTGCTCCTTTAGGCCCGAAAACCCGCTTTTGTTGAATTAGCTCCAAAACCTCCGGATCTTTCCAAAATCTTCCAAAATATTTTCACGGATGTTCTTGGAACTTGAATGCATCTCCATGTTGAATTAGTCCTGAGAAGACTAGTGGTAGCCCTTCCCAAAACTACTCAAAAGTTAGCATTCTCCAAAAGATCCTAAATCACCTAGGGGACTGACTTTGCTTTCCTAAATCACCTAGGGGGATTGGACAGACATCCAATTGAGGACCAACGCTGTCTGGTAAGGCTAGTGTTAAGAATACACCGACTTGAATTGTCTTGGAAAGGTAAAACTTGGAATTTTTTCACATAGGGGTATCGTTGTCCTGCTTTCTATTGAATTTTGCCTCGCAAAACACAGAAAACACATTTATACCAGATCTAGTGTGTTTAGGCTCATCTTTTGATAAGAATTGCTAGGGTCTCTCCCCTTGGCCTTGCAGAACCAGAAGAAGTAGAGAAATGGCCTTCCTTCTCATATTTGTTGGTCTTGAATCCATTCCCAACTTATTGAAGAGAACTCCCCTTTGCTACAACTAACTCATCCTTCAGTTTCTCTTCATCAACTTCAGGAGCGGAGCAAATTTGGGAGCCAACACGTCAATCAAAAGCGAACTCTACAAAATGATCACCACAATATCACAAGCCTGCCATATTGAACATATTGAAAACAAATTACAACCCAAACCCAAACGAGCTCATCCTCACATTACATATTGTAAAGGAGTTTTTATGAAATATGAGATGCATCCCAGCTTATAATAATTTAATAGCGTTGATTTCACTCTGCTAATATTTCAAAGCTGGATTTGAGTATTGCTTCTACATATTGTTGCGAAACCCAACATATAATTTTCAGTCTTTTGTGCCTTTACTTGATTTATGTATACTGCCTCCTTCAGCGTACTGAGTAAATCTAGATGCATAACTGCATTTGATCCTTTTCCAAGCAATAATAGCTTTCATAGAAAAATCATTGTTTCTTGTTGGCCACATCAATAACCCAATTTCATGTTTCTTTTCTTTGGAAAACCTCTTTTACTATTGTTTTTGATTTGTTGATTTAATGTGTTTAGAGGGTTAGTGTGTTAGAATTTGTGGAGAGAGAGAATAAACTGAATAAATGTGTAAAGAATGATTGAAGAGAAAACCGGAATACACACTGTACAAATGGGTTGTGTGTCCGGTATTTATTATGCAAAGACGGTTACAAAATTAGTTAGCGGTTACAACCACATAACCATACAAAACAATTATAAAAGGGGAAGTCTTATTCATTTATTCCTACACCCCCTCTTAAGACTTACCCTACATAACTCAAAAACAAACAATCTAACAAAACATAACTACGCAATCTTCAAACACTTTCACTTTGAAAGCAATGCTATGATAGGATAGGGCTTCATCAAGTCGCTTCGTAACCTTTGAAAGGTGTAGTTCCCGAGCTGAATTCCCGAGTTCCCGATTCAACCTCCCGAACTCTGGATCACGATCTCCCGAATTATTGGACAACCATCCATACTGAGCCATCCACAAGCTCCATCAAGTTGTCTCATGACCCTCGTGAGGGTATAATTCCCAAGATCCACAATCTCCCAAACTATCTGAGCAACCATCCATACCGAGCTTCATCTACCCTGTATCCTTTCTTGCCTTCAAAGTTTAGAGCATCTTTATAGCACGTATTCGTCACTATCCTCATTGCCTTCGTATCCGGTGGGTCTTCAACCATGGCTATATTGGTTGTATTTGATATGACTTTACCCTTGAGCACATCATTGGCTCGAACACGACAATCCCATGTTGTGTGACCTCTTTTCTTACAATAATGACATTCAATCTCTAACTTATCTGATCTTCTATGATATTTTCTGGTTCTAGAATAGAATGCACTTTCTTGCTGGGAATGACCTTCTGCATCCTCTGTAGTTCGTTTTTCCTCAGCTAGAAGAGCTGCTATCATATCATCCAGAGATTGAGATTGAATTTGACTGAGGGTAAAAACTACATTGCTATATTTTGAAGACAGACTATTTAATAGGATAGCTTTGGCATCTTCGTCCTCAATTGCAGCTTTCACTTCTACTAGTTGTCTGATCAAGGACCTTAGATTATTGATGTGGCTTGACATAGAGACTCCGTCATCCATTTTGAACCTATATAACTGAAGTTTCAGGGAAAATTTGGCATTGACTGCTTTCGCTCCAAATAATTTATTTAGAGTATCCCAAATTTCCTTCGATGATTTGTCTAGGTCTACATGATGAAGTTCAGAGTCAGAGAGAGCAAGGCCAATAATAGCTTTCGCTCTATCATCTCTGCTTTGCCATTCTAACAATTTCGATGCATCGGTAGGTGTTGTCTCTTTCCCGTTTACAATGCCCCACAAATTTTTATTCATAAGTTGCATTTGTATTTTCACTCTCCATGTATGAAAATTTAGACCAGAATATTTTTCTATGGGCATTTCCATTTTAATAAAATAGAATAAATACAACTGCGTATTTTGGCAATGAATAAATAAAATAAAATAAAATACCAATTTAGACATGATTCCGTGCCCTAACAGTAGGTAGTCTTTTTGCTTCTGCATCTTTCCACCTTATCTCAGAAAAATGTTTGTGCCCTAGCAATTCGTGACTAATAATGCACCATATTAGCGCAAATCGCGACTGTAAAAATGTCTAAAATCACGATTTTTCGTGGCTATTAAAATCTGACTATTTGTGCTCGAAAATGCTGTTATTTTCCTGAAAAACGTGCCATTCGCGACTGTATTTTCGTGACTTTTTTTTCTTTTTTTTTAGAAAAACGCGAGTACAGCGTGATTTTTTCTGAAAACATGAGTACAAATATGATTTTCGTGGATCGTGTATTCCTATGATTCGCGACGTATGCAGTGTGCCCTAATGGGACTCACGAAAATATCTTTCTTCCTCCCTCTCTTTGCTTGCCCCACACTCTGATACCACTGTTAGAATTTGCGGAGAGAGAGAATAAACCGAATAAATGTGTAAAGAATGATTGAAGAGAAAACCGGAATACACACTGTACAAATGGGTTGTGTGTCCGGGTATTTATTATGCAAAGACGGTTACAAAATTAGTTAGCGGTTACAACCGCATAACCATACAAAACAATTATAAAAGGGGAAGTCTTATTCATTTATTCCTACATAGTGCACTTTCTGCAGAAGGGATTTTAAATTTGTCTTACATGTTATCCAGATGGCCTAGGCCAACATTTGCAATGATGAGGCAAAATGGTTTGTTGTACATCTCAACGAGTTCCTAAAATGCTTTATATGTGATCACAAATCAATTCATATTCGTTTGCATCAGGACTTACTCCAGCTAAATGACAGAAGAAAATGATGTGCAGGAGTGTATGCCGGAGATCCTGCCAAATTGAGTATGAAGGCAGCCTTTGGAAAGGTTTGTAGTTTAGAGGAAAATGGTGGGAGTATCATCGGTGGAGCCATTAAAAGAATTCAAGAGAGCAAGAAGAGTCCAAGGGCACCACGTGATCCGTAAGTACAAAAGGCTTTGTTCAAGTTTATGAAACCTTAATTCAAGATATTAATGTGTGGATCAGTTGTAGTCTATAGGTCATTATGTGAGCTGTTTCCTGATGGTTTTTCAAATTTGACCAAACTGCAGGCGCTTGCCAAAGCCAAAGGGTCAGACAGTGGGGTCATTTAAGAAAGGTCTGGCAACACTACCAAATGCAATTGCTAATAGGTATAGCTACCGTGTTTGAGTTTATTTTTTCTTAGTAATTTATGTATTGATTAGGTGAAGTGTTTTATCGCATATAGGCTAGTATTATTTTGCTTTGAAACATCACAGGTTCCGTCTCTATTATAATCTTTTTATAACAGAATGTTTCAATATGATCAACAGCATGCACCAAGAAATATTAACTGAGAACTACATAAAACAAGAAAAACAGTAAACAAATCTGGCCGATTTTTAATATATGTCGTGATTAGAAAAGACTCATACCTCTGGAGAATACAGAAACCTTTGAAATTTAATACACTAGTTCCTAAGAATATTTTATGGATTATTCTTTAAATTTTTTCTCTTATAAAATTTTAATCTGATGAATCTGTTGGGCTAGAGATCCTTTTAAAGATACATAACGGGAATACATTTGTTATCTGTAAGACTCTGTTGAATGCCTTTGTGGAATTCTTATACTAGTTTTCTAACAAGGCGTTTGTGGCAATTGCATTTGATAGGCTGGGTGATAAAGTTAAACTCGTGGAAGCTTTTGGCTATCAAAAAGATTTCTGGATGTGGATATGCCTTGACTTACGAGACTCCAGATGGATCCATTTCTATACAAACAAAGACAGTTGTCCTCACCGTGCCATCATATGTTGCTAGCAATATTTTACGACCACTTTCTGTAGGTATCTTTTCCTTAATATACTTCAAGCTGCTTTGGCGTGTTGGTATTAATGCTTATTACACACTGCCATTCTTTAGTTTGCTGTTGTCAACTCTGACCTTATTTTTCAAGATTTTTTCATGTAGTGGCACATTTGCCTCAAGTACAGTTGGATGCGACATAGCCAATTTTAAGATATTCCAACAACCTCTGCGACAATAATATCTTATGTATGGATCACTTTAGGGCATTGTAAACTGGGAACATTTCAATGAAGCTTAGCTTTAGGAAATATCCCTATAAATGACAAACCCTATTCTACCTCGCTATAGTGTCACTGTCAACCATATAAAGCCTAATATTGGTAGCAGAAATTATGTTTAATAATGTGTATAATGACTCAAATGCACGGAGGAGCAATTGTGGGATAAGTCCTGGTGGGCAGCTATTGTGTGGACATCTCTGGAATGTTACGCTTAGGCCATCCTTGGTTCACAAAAATAAGAAAAAACTCCAAGTGACACTCCTCTTCAACAAATTTCCAAATACTTTCCACCTTATTTAAAATCAATAGAACTTGCGACTTCTAGATAATCATTTTTGAGTCTTTGACCATGTTAGAAATGTCAAGTAAAGCTTGTGCCATGGGCCCCATATTCTACAGGAATTGAGACAGAAAAAAATACTAGAATGCAATCACTATTCGTGGGCTGAGAATCACTTGGCCTAGTTTGAGAAGGATCTATATCTGATGAAATCAAATATTCTTCATCCCCATTCTCTTCCTCAGTGGTTACATCAGGCACATATTGATGGCTCTTGTGGCCGTAAAGGGCTGATTGGAGGGACTTCCAAAGATTAGATTTACTGGTGCACCCAATCCGCTATAGTTGTGCTTTGACCCCTGTAGGAAATAGAGTAAGTATAACAAACTCAGTAGGGATCGCAATAAAAGAGACAAGTGATGTAAAAGAAACCATAGGTTCATGGAGGGAAGAAGAGGGTGGGAAACCAAAATAAGTGAGAGAAGGCTATAATAGTTGCAGTGTTCGACTCATCATCCTCATCATTATCTTGCCCATCACCAATGTCACTAAAATGCCCTCCATCCTTCTCACTATCATTGTCCTCTGAATTGGGAAACTCCTCAACTACAACATGTTTCCACTTTTTGGAAGTTGGTCAGAGTTTTGAAATATCATTTTAGCCTAAGCTAAAGGGATAACCAAATGCTTCCATTGAAACACAAAAGGCCAAGTGGGGTGTAAGATGTCAGAAGTCACCCTTCAGAGTATTCTGAGTATATACGACATCAAGAAACAACCCAATGGGATGCTGGGTGATGTAAAAGCTTTACTTTCTAGAGAGAGAGAAACTCATGGATCCTAACTGATAATAGCTTTCCCCAACTATGGACTTCACCTCCACACAACTGAGTCATATGATCGGTCATTCAAACTGTAATGCCGAAGGCCCTTGTGGCACCCACCAACTAACGACAGATGTAATTCCATTCTTCTGAAGCCAAATACTCCTTTTTAATGCCCCTATTTTTCTTGGCCCACATGCATGCCAACTTTGTAACAGTCGAATTAGGCTTGCATAGTGTTTGTACCTCTGTTCCAGAAATCCTGATTTATCGGTGATAAATTGTTTGGAAGCATGAAAATGATTTATCATCTGGAAAATAGCGATTGTTGTTGCGTCGATAAATCAGCGATTTATGGTGCTAAAACTCCTGGAAAATCGCAGAAAATCATTTGAAAAATCGCTGAAAATTGCTGTTTAGGGTATAAACCTATGCTGCCGCATTCGCCGAATTTCATGCTTGGAATTCAAATTTCACCAGATCTGAATCTACATTAAAAAATTTGTTGCAATTCATGAACAAATTTGTACAGTTCAAATGCTGAACCACAACCACAAATATCAGGAAAAATCACTCTATAATTTGTTAAAATCTATTGTTAATTCGTTTCTAGGGTTTTTGCAAAAATTAACATCCTGTCACCTTATTTTACTTGTGGAAGCTCTGTTTCATTGCATTTTATCTGCTGAGTGCCGCCATTTAAAGTTTGCCCTATTAAACCCTGTCGTGAATCCATGAATGGGGAATCTTTGAGGAAATCCTGTGAAGTTGTGAATAGGAAAATATGTGAATTAGAAAACTGTTATGCTGAAAAGTAAAACCACCGTTAAGAAAATTGCCGTTCAAATCTGAGAAAAGAAGCCATGAAGTCAAGACGAGTCGTGAATGGAAGCATTCAAGAACAAGCTTCAGTTCGATTCTTTCAATGTTCATAAAATTATACATGGACCTATTGATATATATTATTATGTTTGTTTTTTTAAAGTTATATTATTTGATTATAATAAGTTCATACTTTTATTATTATAGAGTTTATTTGTTGTTATTATATTATAAATTTATATTATAATAAAAATAAAGTTAATACTTTTATTATAGAGTCTATTTGTTTTTAGGATTTTATAAATTTATATTTTTATAAGAATAACGTTAATAATTTTATTATTACGGAGTTTATTTGTTTCTAGGATTTTATAAATTTATATTTTAAAAAATCGTTATTTTTATTTGGATTTAATAATTTTAGCATTTTTAATATTTTATATTGTTATAAGTTTATAGTTGAACTTAATCACAAATTTTATCGCTGATTTTTAGCAACGATTTTTTTTTTTGCGAATTTTAGCCTCCACGCTCTACAAATTCAAATGCAACAAGTTAACTATGAACTATCAAACCGAAAAATCCGTGGTCATTTCACAACGTTTTTTTTCCGATTTTCTCCTCCGTGATATTAACCTCACGTTGCGCTAGGGTCTCGGGTTTTGACCAGGAGTAAGTATAATTTCTGCATTCGTTTTTATTTATTTTCATTGCTCATGATTCTCATTCGAACTTGTATTATTTGCACTTGCAGATTATAATATATTTCATCACTTTAGCCTCCTGATGGCCTCATGTAATGAAGGAGGTTTAAATGCCTTCACAAATCTAGCCAAAGCATCTGTCAACCTTGCTATGAATAATGAAATCAACCTCATCTTGGAAATATCAGGAACCATCACTGAAAGTTTGAAAATATGTAATGTAGACATCCAAGGAACCTGTCTGTCTCAAGTGAGTCAACTCCTTGAAGAATCTATCAGGATCTCTCCTATCAAATCTGTCCTCTAACCTTTGTGTGAACTCGTATATATAGTAATGTGCATGTGCCCTTGTGTCACTAGTCCATGATGCCACCAATCATGTGCATCTCCCTCAAGATGTAGGATTGCAAACTTAATTGCATCCTCCTCACGCATGGGGTTCAAATCAAAATAGGTCTTCAGCTTTTGTACCCATGACCGTGCGGTACACTTCTTAGAGCCATCAAAGTGTGGAATAGAAATCTGCCCCAAATGCCTTTGTAATTCAGTACCCGACATATGATGATCTCTCTTGGGCTTGCTACCAATCTTCATCCTACAATAATCTGGAAATGACATA
Organism: Taxus wallichiana var. yunnanensis; assembly: GCA_018340775.1. NCBI lineage: Eukaryota > Viridiplantae > Streptophyta > Pinopsida > Cupressales > Taxaceae > Taxus > Taxus wallichiana. The sequence continues at coordinate 220,754,392 of CM031243.1, read as the reverse complement.
TTATCTCTGAAACCCTCGCTCAAAGATTGGTATTTCCTCCAACAAGAATCCTCATCAAGCGCATTTGTTGGCTCCCCCACATGTGATGCTTCGAATCTTTCAAGAAAGAGGGCTCATGAAGACTCAAAGGCTTGTTAGAAGAATGGGGGATTGCTGCCCCAAATTACTGTTCTCACCTTTTTCCCTATTATTCCCAAATCTGATTTGATTCATGTTCTGTGTGAGCTGGCTCAAGTAGAGGTTGGTTGTCTCTTGTTGTTTCACCATGTTGATGAACATTTTCTTCATAAAATCCTCATTGAGCTCTTCCACATTCTCTTCCTGATCTGCCATATTTTGACCTTCTTTTCGAGGTGTATTCCTCCTGGAATATACCTTCATTCACTACCCAAACAGGTTGTAGGAAAGGTGGCTCTGATACCACTGAAATATCCCCTTTTTGGATAAATCCTAAAAATAGCTGCAGACTGAAATTCTGATTTTTATGACAGCAATGAACAAAATCTGAAAACACCCAAACCCCAATGCCTAGGGCAAAATTGAGATCTATCACTTCCAGCTACTCAAATTTGATGAAATTAATACCCAAGATGGCTAAATATATATATAAAAAGAATATCCAATCAGATTTCCGAAATTCTGATAATTGAATTTTTAATGATGAAAATATAGCTGAAACTTACAAAATTAATAACTCGGAAATACTTGGAATCTGATTACAAATGATAGCTCAAAAGATAGATAAATCCAATATCTATCCAATGCATATTCAAGCACAATTTTCCAATGGGTGGAAGGCACCTGAAATTGCTCCTCAAATTTGGAACTGAGTAGACAAAACCCTAGAAAATAGTTCCAAATCTGAATGTAGAAGGTTGGAAATATGAAATATCCCCAAATACGGACAACAAGCTAGGGATATGGATCTGAAACCCTCACCAAAGAATGCTCTACCAGCTAGGAATGGATCTCTCACCACCGAAGCTAGGGATCCTGTAGAATCTGACCTCCACAAGCAAGAGAACTCCCAGAACATGCAACTCTAGGATTTGCACAAGCAAAATCTGAAAGTAAAAGTAGATGATTCCCCCTCAAACAACCTCAAGGGGAAATATATAATCATCTCCCAAAAATATATTATAATCTCCACTGCAGGTGTGATCCAAATTAGGGCAAATCCAACACTCACCATAAAAGAAGCCTTTATTAACTCCAAAAAGGCCAAAGAAACCTTAGCGCCCCCTTTTGGGAATTTCCCATGTGCAAAATTATAACTTAAGTGACTTTATTGTGCACATGTTAAAAAAATGACTTAAGTTATCCCAACGATGAAATATAACATAAAGTACCACATATTCACCCATCACCTAAGTCAATGACGAAATATAACATAAGGTGAAGATGGTGACGAAAACCCATACCCAATAGCCTCCAACGTCTCTAGCCTCTTGGGTATGACCAAGGCTAAGACTGAGTTAAGCCTCCTAAGCCTCCTGCGTAGGAATGGGACATTACAAAGACCCGTTGAGGATCCTACCTTGGAAGCTTTTATAAATGAACTTTCATCCATCATTAATGTTGTTCTTGGGACCAATTAAAGAGGAAATGACTATTATGATACTTTATTCTTTGCAGCTTACAAAGTGGTATCGTTACCTAGATTTAAACCCCTACCTTGCAAGGAACTGAATCAAACATCACTGAACTTGAATAGGACAATAATCTCAAGACCCTTTAATGGGAACTATTATAGCCTCAACAAGAGTTACAACATTTAACCGTGTTTTTCACTATTATTTTTGTTTAACCAAGAGAATCGGTGACTGCGACTTAGCGCAATCCTTTCGGTGCACTTTTTAGCGGGTGAGCCCTATAACCACCATGTTGCCAAAATGCCCCACTCCACATGCTTCGGAAAACCAAGGATTGAACTCGATATTGAGGGTAAAATTTTTAATTGTATTATTAAGTCTTTCCATACCAAAATTTGTTTCACGTGTTCCTCAAATTTATAGCTTTTCAAGGTCTTAAAAATATTTTGTTGTTATCTTTACAATGGCGATACCTATGTTGCCAGGGTTCGTCCCCCAACCTCCCGCACCCTTTCGATACGTATCCTATATGGATACGTGCGGGTATGGGTATGGATTCGTCGTGATACGACAGTACGCCTCGTGTGCGTCCCCGGCACGCGTTTCAACGTATTTAGAACGTAACCTGCCGTATCCAAAGCGAATCCGCAGTTTGGATGGTGGGGGCCAAAAAAAAAAGTTTTTTATTTTTATTTTGACTTGGTCAATGACCAAAAACGAACCCTAACACTTAAACTAATAAAATATTAAACCCTAAACTCCTCAAAAAGCTATAAAAGAACTCACCCATTCATTTGAAATCACACAAACAATTCATTGTTGGTTTTTGCAAGTGTATGAGCAAAGAGCCAAAGAGGAGGCAAACATTGGAAGGAGGATTTGTTTGGAGGCAACCATTGCAAGGAGGACGAGATTGGGGGCAGCCATTGCTTGCAAGGAGTTCAAGTTTGTTTAGAGGAAGCAATTGTTGAGAGGAAGACATTGTTTTATTGTTCATTCAAAGGAGGAGATGTCACATTTGGAGGTAGCGTTTGTTAGAATTCTATTGCAACAAGGATCTACGTTTGGAGGCAACATTGTTTTACTTGCTACCCTTGTCTACACTTAAAAGGTATTTTTATTTGATTCACCAACATTGTTTTACTTGTTACCCTTTACACTTAAAAAGATATTTTTATTTAATTCAGCCTTCTATTTTTTATTTTTTACATTTTTTTTTATAATTTTGTTGCATTTTTTAAAAAGTTTAGAGTTTAAACACATCCTAAATCTGTGTATGCTCTCACCTTGCACCTTTATGGTGATTGGTAATCAAAAACATATTAGGATGGCACAATTAGAAATTTTAAATTAATAATTAGTAAATATCGTTATTTTTAATTTTTAAATGCATTGTTCAATGTTAATAATTAATATTTTAGCATTTATCATTTGATTTATGTAAAGGAAAAATGTTTTTAATTTTTTTAACTTCCTAACTTTGTGTATGCTCTCACCTCGCGCCTTTATGGTGACCTTGGTGATCAAAAACAGATTAGGATGACATCACTTAGAAAATTTTAAATTAATAATAAGTTGTTATTTTTATTTTATTTTTTAAATTTTATGTAAAGGCAAAATGTTTTTATTTTTTTTAACTTCCTAACTCTGTGTATGCTCTCACCTCGCGCCGTTATGGTGATCTTGGTGATCAAAAACAGATTAGGATGACATAACTAATTTATTTATGTAAAGGCAAAATGTTTTTAATTTTTTAAACATCCTAATTCTGTATGCTCTCACCTCGCGCCTTTATGGCGATCTTGGTGATAAAAAACAGATTAGGATGACATAACTAATTTATTTATGTAAAGAAAAAATGTTTTTAATTTTTTTAAACATCCTAACTCTGTGTATGCTCTCACCTCACACCTTTATGGTGATCTTGGTGATAAAAAACAAATTAGGATGACATCACTTAGAAATTAGTAAGCCATTGTTTTTAATTTATTATTTATGTAAAGGCAAAATGTTTTTAATTTTTTTAACATCCTAACTTTGTGTATGCTCTCACCTCGCGCCTGTTATGGTGATCAAAAACAAATTAGGATGGCATCAAGTTCTGCTTCAGTTGGAGTGCAAGGCCCACAAGCTTTTGAAAACACATCGGTTCTTGTGAAACATGATCCTAATTCTCCTCTTTGGAGACATGTGACAATGGTAGAATACCTTGTTGGTGGTGGGGGTTAGATTTGGATATGTCATGGTTGTCATGCTCAATACAAATCCTCATATAGTCGACTGAAAATCCATTTGACTGGGGTTGGAGGTGTGGGGATAAAGAAGTGCCCTAAAATATCAAAAGAGAAAATGACAGAGTACCTGAGAGAGCAAGAGGAGGCTAATAGACAATGTGAAAGAAATAAATCTAAAACAATTCCATTGCAAAGAAGGTCTTTATTATGGCTACCCACACCTAAATATGGTACTCATCCTTTTCCAAACCGAAAGTCATCCACTGATGCCCCTTTTTATGAAGAGAGTCAAGAGACCTCACGAAAAACCCAAAAGGAGCATTGGAAAAAGCATTTAATAATGACAAGAGAAATATTGTTGATGAGGTGATTGCTCGATGTATTTATGCATGTGGGTTGCCCTTTAATGTATTGAGGTCTCTATATTGGCGGTAGATGGTGAAGGGTTTCAATGAAGCTCTACAAGGGTACAAATGCCCAAGTTTATGAATTTTTTTGAACCACACTCTTGGAAAAGGAAGTGAAACACATTCACATTTCTTTGCAGCCAAGTAGAGATTCATGGAAGAATTTATGGGTTTCCATCATTTCAGTTGGATGGAAAGATGCTAGAAATAGACCCTTAATAAATGTTGTTGCAGTATGCCCTAAAGGGGAAATGTTCCTAAAAGCCATTGAGTGTGAAGGGCTAGTCAAAGATGCATAATTTATTGCCGGCATTTTGATAGAGGCTATTGATTTGGTGGGCCCCTAGAATGTTGTCGAAGTCATCACAAACAATGCTAAAAATTGTAAAACAACAAGATTGATTATAGAGGGTAGATATAAGCACATATTTTGGACCCCTTGTGTTGTCCACTCCCTTAATTTGATGCTCCAAAAGATTGGAAAAATCTAGTGGATTGAGAAAATATATACTTTTGAGGCAAATGAAATTCGTGTGTTTATCACAAACCATCATATGTCACAGGCCATATTTAGGAGATTCTCAAGGTTGGAGTTGTGAAGGTTGCAGAAACACAATTTTTTTCTCTCACACACTCGTTTTGAGACGACTTGTGAAGGTGAAAGAGGCTTTAAGCAATATGGTGATCAACAATGTTTGGACAGTGTGGAGGCAGTCAAATACAAAGAAAGTTGCAAAGGTAAAATCATTGGTCCTTGATGATGAGTGGTGGGCCAAGGTTGAGTACTTGCTTAGTTTTATAGAGCCCATTCTCTCCATGATCAGATACGTAAATATTGATGCAACATGCATGGGAGAGATATATGATGGAATAGATTCTATGCTTGAACATATGAGAGAGGTCATACAAACAAAAGAGCAAGATCTAGAAGAGAGCTTTTACAATGAGGTCAAGAATGTGGTCATGAAGAGGTGGTTAAAACATAATATTAAGTGCCTATAAGCTTTAGTTTATAATTAAATAACTTAGAATATAATTTATATTCGTAATTATTTAATATAAACTTTAGGTTATGTTTAATTGGTTATCTAATAACTAATTTATATTAAATCGGGTACGATTTAATCATACCCCGTCACTTAATATGTTCATGACCCATGGGGTCATTTAAATATGGCCGCGAATCATATTTTTTGTTCACTGAGGTGAAATGGATCGGAGAGAAGTGAGGTTAAGGAGATGTTTTTTACTGGACTGTAATATTTCTCAAATAATGGAAATTCTCTTTATCCGTGGTTATTTCCCCCTAGGGGTTTTCCATGTAAAACCTGTGTTCATGTGTTTTTACTATGTTATGTATTTATTTTTGCTTGCATTAATGTTTGGTTAATATTAATTTAATATGGTTAATTTATCATCCCTCGGATTCTGATAGAGGTGGAATAAAATGACCACCCCATTACATCTCCTTGCTTATGCATTGAACCCAAAGTATTATAGCTTTGAAATACTTGGGCTACCTAACAGACAACCAACATTCTCTGACTCTGAAGTTGCAAATGGAACCATGACAACATTTAAAAGACTTTTTCCCGATCCATCTATAACTAGTGTGGTCCGAAACAAAATGGGCGTGTTTGTAGCTTCAAAAGGCAACATGGGAGAGATTGAGGCTCTTTTCGACAAGTACACCATGAGCCCAACCAAATGGTGGTGTGTACATGGCCATGGTGCCATGTACATTGCCATCAAAATTCTTTCACAGGTATACCATTTATAATTTTGTAGTCATTGAAAATTTTAAATTTTATTTAGTAGGATATTTTTCCGCACATTCTTAGTATGTTACTAATTTGAATTTTCTAACGAACTTTTTTGTAATAGGTGGCTAGTAATTCTTCCGCAGAGCAAAATTGGAGTACTTATACCTTTATCCACTCAGCTAAACGAAACAAGTTGGCATCTAAAAAAGCTAAGGATTTGGTATATGTGCATTCCAATTTGCACCTCTTGTCACACAAGTCTGAGGACTATGTTAGAGGTCCTCACAAACTTTGGGATCTTCTTCTAGAGACCACAAACTTGGATGCCTCCGCAGCCACTCTTGCCCAACTTTCAATATTTGATGGCGAAGATGACATTCAAGGGAGTTCACAAGGAGTGGAGAGCGGAACTAATGAGAGTGGAGCTAGCGCGAGTGGCATGCAAGAATTTGATTTTGAGGAAAATCTAGATGATATATTCTAGATTTGTTTGTATTCATGTTGACATGATATTCATATATCATATGTATGGCAGCCACATTGTCAATGAAATATAAAATCTTAAGTATATTGTGAAAATTTGAACATTAATCCTATTATATTTTTCAAGTTTTGTTTGTATTCATGTTGACATGATAGTCGTATATCATATGTATGGCAGCCACATGATCAACGAAAATGTAAATTCTTAAGTATATTTAATGTTTTGAACATTGATCCTTCTATAACTTTCAAGTTTTGTATTTCTTATGGACTAAAAATGAGAAATGAGTATATGTATAAATTATATATATATATATATATATATATATATATATTTTAATATGTATGTACAAACGTATCCAAGATGTATCATACCCAAGGGTTTTTTAAAATCGACGTATCCATGTATCGAACCCGTACCTGAACCCGAACCCGTATGCAACATAGGCTGATGCATGTGTAATATTCTTCACCCTTTGAAATTCATTGTAACAGTTTGTGAAAGACAAATCAAGTCTTCACATTCTTTTGTCCATTACACACAACAATAATTTTTCCTGTAAAATTCAATTTTTTTGTGGCTTTATGTTCTGAACTTATGCTTGTTGACAGGTAACTGCTGCAGATGCTCTTTCACAATTTTACTATCCACCAGTGGCAGCAGTTTCAGTTTCCTATCCTAAGTCGGCAATCAGACACGAATGCCTGATCAATGGTGAGTTGAAAGGATTTGGGCAGCTGCACCCTCGTAGCCAAGGCATCGAGACTCTAGGTACCATCCGCAGTCCATTTTTGTAAGCCATAAGATTACATTGAATACATATCAGATGCTATTATGATTCTTCTTTCTAATTAAACAATTCCATTTTGATCATTGTTTTATATCCTCCCAAGCATAAAGTTTGGTCTGTTTTGATCAGATAACGCAGGCCTTAGAAGAAAAACCTACTTCCTAAAATCTTATGATAGAATATTTTGCAAAAGATATTGTGCTTGTAGCCTTTAATTAATCTACATTTATTTACGGTAGTGTGAAGTGCAAATGTTCCTTAACTAATATAGGGTATGTAAGTAAGCCATGTTTTTTTGTTTTTGTTCATTTGGACATTGTTTAGTTTGCATGGGCGGTTGTATTTCAAATGCTGCGCTTTTATTTTAGCCATGCAATGTAAAGCATTCAATTTACTTTTCTAGCAATCACACCAAAGTGTCATTCACACGTTGATCAAGTAATTTTTGTAGTGAAATCTAATTATAGATATGAAAAAACAAAGATGACATGCTTGGTAGAATACATAAAGAGATCCAAGGGTCACACTCCTTTGCAGATAGCTCTGTCGCTGGGATTTAAATTTCTAGCTTCTGCTTTCTTTGCGTACATGGAGAGAGGTAAAGCATAGATGGAGGGGGCAGGCGGGCTTTGGGAGAGACTTCAAGACTATTGATCACATTTCACATTTCAAGTATTTATTGACGAGGCTCGTCAAACGGTCTTCCAAAGTCTTTTGCTGCTTTGTGGACTTTAGAAAGTCCTTTGACTCCCTCCCAGGTTATCATCTTTTCTAGAAGTTGCAATATTGGTGTCTCTTATTCTCCCATTACAAATGAGAGGTTACTTAATTGATGTAGCCATGCTATAGTTATACATATTTTGATGTTAGGTATGCAACCAATTGATGGGTATGCCTAATATTAACTTTGAGATAACTATAACATTCTTTATTGATAACCTCACTTTACATAATAAATAGAAACCTAGTAGAGACAAAATATATAAATGGACATTAATATTCCTCCTTAATGTCCATTTGCAAGGTACATCCAAAACAATATTTGAACGGTGGACAAAACTAGTTGTTTGCCATGCCTTCCAAGAGCAAAATGTCCTTTGTTCTTCTTTTCTTTCTGTTGCCTCTAAAGATTGTAGTAAAATTGATTGCATGCTTTTCAAGTCAAACAAACAGGCACAATATCACACTGGGCATTCCAACAGATAAACACAATAATTCTACTGCTCTATCTGATTGTGCATCTCACCAAAAGTTATTTTCTGCAAAAATTCACCACAAAGACATCCAAAAATTCTATTGTCATAAAAACATCAACATTCCTCAGGGAATCCTTCAGTTGAAATCATTTAAAAAAAATATCTTCATAAAATCTTTCATTCAATGTATCCACGCATTTTCATTCACTTTTAAATCCTTCATAACGAAAAGTGAGCCCTAATTACCATTTCAGTCAAATACACACTGTTGAGGGAAATTCTATCGTTCATAAAAATAGCAGATCTTCACTCATTTATGTGCCGTTCACAGAAAACAGACCTTACTAGTCTGTCTGGATGTTGTTCAGAGAAATAAAAACAAACTTTCTTGGTTTTGTTCTTGTAATTTCAGAACTGTGTTTTGTACTTCTGATAGATAAGTTTTCTTCCTTGAGACATGGGAGAAATCACTGTCTTTATAGAGACTAGGCGACTCTCTATCCACTCTCTCTCGGTATGTGAACCAACAATGCCTTGCCCTTTTTCTTCGGGAGGTTTCCAACCTTCGATGTATGTCCCTGTGAGGTCCTGTAGAGCCTCCAGGCTTATCATCTCTTGCTATCAGCCCATCATGGAGATTGGTGACATCAAGCACCCTTTGGATAGTACCGCTTCACACACCAGAGGGTAGGTCAGTGATGCGATGCTCATCTTTGCAAAACACTACTACCAAGGTTCCCTAGCACACTATCTCTCAGTGATGAGGATTTTCTCCTTCTAATCATCGTAGATCTTCTCCTTGGCATTGTGGATCTCCTCCTCAACCACTCCCTAGGCCGTGGAGTTATGCACACATTAGGAGTTTCTTTGCTGTCACGGGAGTTTCTTCGCTGCCATGGGAGTTTCTTTGGCCTTGAATGATAAGAGAGATTTTAGGGGGAGTGTTCACGGAGTGCTTTACTTTTAGGATGGCCCAACCTGCCCCTCTCAGGTCTAGATACTCCCTGATGAGCATTATCGGATCCTACATTGACCCTTTTATTGCGATAGACGATGACACAGATGATTCCTCTGTCGTAGGTATGGTTAGAGATGTTTGATGGGACTACCATCCAGTCTTTCCAACTTTCATTAGCCCATGCTTTTGGGGGTTCTTGCTTCCCCCACATGGCTATTTGTATTGGTACCTTAACCACATGGGTTGGGGCTTTACTGCTTTGGGTTTACCCCTCGTTTATTTTCAGTGCTTTTGTTCTTTTTTATTTAGTTAGTCTTTGATCCTAGGGTCCTTTTACCCTAGCACTTCCTATTGTAATTGGAGACCTTCTTTTTTGGTCATTTGTGGACGGTTATATAATTTTATTTCTGAAAGACATTTGATGGGAGGGTTCACATCTAACAGTTTTATTTGTGATTTTCTGTTTTTGACAAGGAAAAACAAATCTCTACAAGGAATTTTGATCAGACCGTTGTCCAGTCTTCCTGATGATTTTCAGGCAACTAGAAAATGAAACTCATTTTTTAAAACCTGGTTTAATCAGGACTTCTATGCTGTCCAGAATTCCCCTGGAACTTCCGGAGGGTTGAAACTTCCCTGTATGACTTTTTAAATAAAGTCTATCTTCCTCAGAAGCCAACTTGATTATTACTACCGTACTGCCACACACACATGTTCAATCTTTGTCTCTGTTCTGGCAGTTTTTTTACATTTCACAAGTTGCCATTCACGAAAAATCTACTATCTGAACACAGCTGCTTTACCTCTTCCAGGCACCACTATATCAAACAACGCCCTTTTTCACGGTGTGCACAATTCCATATGCCGTGCCTAGCTCATAATTCATTCACTTTATTTTCCAATGCCATAATGATCTTTGCTAACACATATTTAAACTCTTCCATATCATATACAAACTTTGTAATCACATTTCTGCAAACATCCTCCACAATGATAATATTATGCTTTCAAATTATTATTTTTCATAGTATTTTTTTGTTTTTCACTGAAAAACTGTTATATCTAGGCTGTGAAAAAGACAAATAACTTTCATACTCAATTTGCTTTACTATTTAATAAAATGAACTTTTCTTTGGCCCACAACCTCTCAAATATTTGAATGTGTAATTCATGAGCTTATCTTTGGCCCACAATCTCTCAAATGTTTTAAATGTGTAATTCCTTTCTCTTCTGAAATGTTTGAATGTGTAATTCCTTTCTCCAGTCTAATGTTCTGAGTTCAACTTCCTTGCATAAGAACTTCATAGACCCACCATCAGCGCTGATACCATATAGGATTTATGCATTACATAGATGATTTGTAAACTTCTAGAAATACGCTCTAGTAGAATTCACTTCAAAATGACAGTTTGAAATTCTTAATTAACTTAGAATTTAGTGTGGTGCTGTTAGGAAATGTAAATAGTACCTGCAGAACTGAAACATGAATGAAACTCAAGATGTACGACAAGTAGGAATCATTGAAGAGTGGCAATTTCCCAGCTTCCCAATCTTCTCATGGCCAAAGACGGATTACAAAGAGATCAGTAGAACAACAACAACATGCGATCTTGCTCACTTAGCTCCTCTTTGCTCCTTCTCTGATCTCCTCCATAACCAACTGAACACTAGATTTGTCTCTTAAGTCCCCATGAATCCTATCTTTGAACTTTTGGCTCTTATTTATCATGCTCAGGGATGTCCTTTCATGCACCAAAGGATCCACAACCATCCTGGAACTAAAAAGAAACCATCCCTTGCTGTTACTGTACCTGTATCATGTATGGTTACAACATGTGAAACTGCTGGTTAATGCATACCACTGGTGGTTATAAAACCACTACGAAGATTTCATTACCACTGCTTTGTAGATACCAGCAGTTACGCAACCGCCACTCTACATGAAGTGGTACTTTCAGCCATGCAATAAATACTCCACTTGAAGCTCTATTGTTAGCTGAAACCGGGTTTGCTTTGGTTGGATGATGAAGTAGATTGGTTTTTTTCTAGAATGTTTGAGTACGTGTACGGATACGGGTACAATACGCTGATACGGAATTTTTTTAAAAACTTCGGGTATGGTACGCTGTTGGGTACGTTCATATATGTGTGTGTGTGTGTGTGTAAATTATAAATTTAAAGAAGCATTTGCATACTTATTGAAATTTAATACTCATACATTGCATACTTATTAAAATTTAATACTCATACAATCATTCATAGAACATGAAAACAGATTTCCAATACTTTGAGAATTGAGACTTGAGTTTGTATTGATTCATAATGTTCAAAACTAAATACATTCAAGTTCTCAACTTGCTTCACTTTCAGTTTCCTAGGCCTAAAGGCTAAAAGCCTAGAACATATCATCTAGATGATCCTCAAAATCATCTTCATGGATGGCACTTGCAGCTCCACTCCCACTAGCTCTACTATCGAACCCTTGTGAAGGGCTCCTTGGAAGTTCGTCATCAATGCCAAGTAGTGAAACATTAGACATACAAGAAGGAGAGGCTTCAAAGTTTGTGGTTTGTAATGACCCAAAACTGTAATTTTAGGACAGAAATGGATCATCTAAGAGATCCATTAATTTTTCAACTTCAATAACAATATTACTTCAAGGCAGCAATATAAAATCTCCCACAATCTTCAATAACTCTTCTAAATGTTTTGAAATGAGAGAAAGAACCTTGAATAGCTCCACTTGACGATTGGATCAGGCAAGTTGCCTTGAACACAACCGAGGTTTGGATCTAATCAGGCCTTAGTACATTAAAGAAATGCTCAATAAATCCAGGAGATGGATTTAATGGCTCCTATTTGACTCAATAAACCCAAGGGAGGGTTTAATGGCCTTCAACACTTCAAATAATTCTTAAAAATAAGATCTTTCAGCTGAGCATAAGATCAACCACTTTGAGGAAGTAAAAGCCCTTCAAAATATTTATTGAAATCTTCAGTCCAGTCGCTACACTTGGGCAAAAATAAATAATAAATTTCAGATCTTCAACCAGCACTCAAACAGCCACAAAAATGAGTATTAGCCACCGCAAAACACTTGCAAAGATGTTAGGAACCCATAGAAATTTATTGTGCACCAAATCGACCAAATTGGAGGATGAAAACCTCACCAAAACACAATCACAAACCCCAGAACCAGTCGCTGCAATAAAACTCATGAAATCACACCCAAATACAGATTTGTATCTCCTAGAGCATATGAATATTTTAAATCTTGGAAAGATAGTCTTCAACATGCAGATCGCTGCCTTCAAACAGTCATACAACACAAGAGAATAATTGCAAAATGAAATCGCTGCCTTAGGGCACAAACATCACATTGAAATCTGGCTTTTTTACACAGAAATATTTCACCATCAAATTCGCTGCTCAAGAGATCATCCAATGGCACACAAACAGGTGTAAAACTGCTCAACACAGTTTGCTACAGTGTCGTATAGTGACGCTACAGTGTTTTGAGCTCAACAATGCGTAAACAAGCAAACACAGATTTGCTACAGTGTCGCTACAGTGTTTTGAGCACAAAAATGCATAAAACTACAAGCTGCCAACAAGAGATCAATGCAACATCACACAACAATATGATTGCAATAGAGAGTCTTCAATATCTTCAACAATGAAAGAGAGAGCAATCAACAACATAGGGCATACATCCCTTTTCTCCAAGCATGGAGTAAATTCAAATGATCAATCAACATGCCCACTAAAGGTCACGCAACCTCCTTTTATAGAATTAAGGGGTGCAACATTCAATGACCGACCTTTCCCTTTTGGAGGGAAAACTAATAAAACTCACATTAAAACATTTAATACTAAGACTATGTGCACTTTATTTATTTTTCCTAATTTAATATTAGGAAATTACTAACCTATGTGCACATTAACTACTAAGGAAACTACCCCTCCTTGTAGCGCAAGGCGTACCAAGAAGGTTACAATGCAAAATAAAGTAGACAATAGGTATCTTAGTAATGTCCCAAAAAGGAGACATTACATGGTTTCGTTGAATGTCCCAAAGCTTGTTAGGACCTCTAGTATACTCTTCTGTCTTATGCATTAAGAGGCGCAAGTTGGAATGTACGTATACTAGATCCTCAGCCTTCTTGGATGCCAACATGGTGCGTTTGGCTGAGTGGATGAAGCCATAAGTACTCCAGTTTTGCTCTGCAAAAGAATTACTAGCCACCTGTCACAAAAAAACAAAGTATTATTAATATACAAAAAGGAGTGCTATCATCTTAAATTTTAATTTTTAATTGGTAATTAGAATATCAAATAACAAGTTACAAACTTCATACCTGTGAGAGCAATTTGATCGCAATAGGTTGTATGTACTTGACATCATGGCCATGTACAATCCACCACTTGATGGGAGTCAAGGTGGCCTTGTCACAAAGGACCCTAACGTTTGTGGCACAAGGTTAGGCTCTACCTCTCCCATGCTACCTTCTCTAGATACAAACATCCCCATCTCATTGCGGACTGCACTAGATATAGGTGGATCAGGAAACAACCTCTTGAATGTTGCCCTCGTCCCATTTGCAACCTCTTGGTCATCATATGGTCGTTGCCTACTAGGTAACCCAACTATTTCATTGTTGTAATATTTGGGATTTAAGGCATAAGCAAGGAGATGCAATGGGGTGGTCATTTTGTTCCACCTTTTCATGACCACGTTTTTAACTTCATTATAAAACTTTTCCTCAGGGTCCTGCTCTTTGGCTTGTATGATATCTTTTATTTTCTCAAGCATGGAGTCAATGCCATCATAAATTTCTCCAATGCAAGCACTATCTTTGTCTACAAATCTGATCATACTTAGAACAGGCTCCGTGAAACTCAACAAATACTCAATTTTTTCCCACCAATCATCATCAAGGATCCATGCCTTTATCCCGTGGATTTCTCTCTGTATTTGTTTGCCTCTAGACGGTCTAAACATTGTCAATCACCATGCTACTCAAAGCATGTTTCACCTTCACAAGTCGTCTCAAGACGAGTGTGTGAGAGGCAAACCTAGTCTCAACAACCTATTAAAAAGGAATGGAAAGAATTCAATAACAATACAAATTGAAATTGATTTAAAATTAAATATTAAAATGAAAAACTTAAAAAAGTAAAACTTATGACTCATGAGTTGTTCCCTTACCTTCAACAACTCCAACTTCGAGAATCTTCTGAAAATGGCTTGAGACATGTGATGGTTGGTGACAAACATTTGAATCTCGTTTGCCTCCATGTAGATTTCCTCAATCCATGTGATTTTCCCAATCTTCTGCAACATCAGATTCAGGGAGTGTATTGCACATGGTGTCCAAAATATGTGCTCATACCTACCCTCTACTATCAACCTTGTTGCCTTGCAATTTTTTGCATTGTCCGTGATGACTTGGACAACGTTTTGAGGGCCCATTGACTCAATAGCCTCAATTAGAATGTTTGCAATGAATTGGGCATCTTTTATTTCCCCTCACAATCAACAACCTTCAAAAACATTGCCCCTTTAGGGCTTACTGCAATAATGTTGATGAGAGGTCTGTTTTGAGAGTCTTTCCATCCTCTCGAGATAATAGACACTCCTGAATCCTTCCAAGAATCTCTAATCGGTTGTAAAGATGTTTGTATGTGTTGCACTTCTTTTGCCAAAAGAGAAGTGCAAACCTTATTATAGTTGGGGCTTGTATACCCCTGTGGTGCCTCATTAATGCCTCTCACCATCTGCTGCCAATATGGTGACCTCAAGACATTGAATGGTAGCCCACATGCATAAATACACCGAGCCACCAATTCATCTGCAATTTCTCTCTTCTCAATGTTGAATGCTTTTTCTAAAGGCCCTTTTGTTCTCTTTCTTGATGGGGTATCTTCATCAAAAGGAGATTCAACTGGAATAGTTTCAACATTACTATCAATGAAATGATGGAATGATGGTGGTGGTGTTGGTGGTTTTCCCATAGTCCTCTGCTGCAAAGAAATGGTTCTAGAGCGAGCTCTTGCTATTTCAAAGTTTGCATCCTCTTTCTCTTTCAAAGTTTGCATCCTCTTGCTCTTTTAAGTACATAGCTATTGTATTCTTCTCCACCTTTTACATGCTCTAATGCCCGTCCCCGATACCGTAGTTAGATGAGCTTTCAAACGGGTATACGAGGATTTAAATGTGGTGGCACAATGGGGGCACGTCCAAACACGGACACCACCACCGACAATGAGCTCTAGCACTTCCACATGCCTCCATAAAGGAGAATGAGGATCCATTTTCACTATCAGGCCACTCAGAACACTTCCTTGTGTTCCTCCCTCATTGCTTGCTTCCCCATGCCCCTGAAGTTGAATTGGATGCCATGATTGTAGGTTTAATTTGTTTTAACCTACAATAAGAGATATTTTTAAAAACATTGCTAAATAATTTAATTAAAAACAACAAATACAAATTAGACAATTAATTTGTTAACCCATACACGTCAATCTCTGATTTTGATCACCAAGTTTGCCATAAATGGTGCGAGGTGAGAGCATACACAAAGGGTAGACATTTAAGTTTTTAATGAATTCAATTTAAAACTTTAAAATAAAAAAACCGTAAACGAACACATTACTAATTAAAAAAACTAGTTAAACCCTAGGGCCTACACATCAATCTTTGATTTTGATCACCAAGTTCGCTATAAATGGTGTGAGGTGAGAGCATACACAGAGGGTAGATGTTTAGGTTTTTAATGAATTCAATTTAAAACTTTTAAATGAAAAAACCGTAAACGAACACATTACTAATTAAAAAAAAAAAACAGTTAAACCCTAGGGCCTACACGTCAATCTCTGATTTTGATCACCAAGTTCGCCATAAATGGTGCGAGGTGAGAGCATACACAGAGAGGATAACCATTTAAGTTTTTAATGAATTTAATTTAAAACTTTAAAATAAAAAACGAATACATAACTAATTAAAAAAATTAAACAGTTAGCCCTACATGTCAATCTTTGATTTTGATCACCAAGTTCACCATAAATGGTGCGAGGTGAGAGCATACACAGAGGGTAGACATTTAATAAAATAGAACTTCAATACTAAACTTTAAATACGAAAAAATTAATTAATATTTAAAAAAACGTAAAATAAATAAATATTAAAAATAAAATAGATCATGAATCATGATCAATAATTATGAATGATGTGTTTGAACACATCATTCATGATCATTGATCACATACAAAACATTGATTAAAAGATTTAAAAAAAGGATGCATGAAAAATACCTGAAAATAATCCTCCTTGTTTGTAGACTTGTAGTTGATCCTTCTCCTTCTCTCTCTCTCCTTCAAGCTCTCTCCTTCTTTCCTTCAAGCTCTCTTTCTTTCCTTCAAGCTCTCTTTCTCTCCTTCAAGCTCAAAATTAGCAAAATAGCAAAATATGAGTGTGTGAATAAACAAGAGGGGTTGGGTGTATAAATAGGTTTTTTGGGGGGTCTTTTAGGGTTAAATTAGGTTTAGGTTACTTTAGTTTTAAGTTAAAATGTTTAATTTTTTAATTTTTTGAAGTTTATGTCAAAGAAGACATTTTTTTAGTGGTATGCATTGTGGGTATGTACCCACAGTCCCGAGTACAAAAATCATGCACTCCGAGACCTGTGGGTACGCACTTGCATAAAGATACAGTACAATACGTATGTGTACCCATACTGTATGTTTCAAGCCCGGTACGGAGGGCCTCGTGACG
This sequence comes from Taxus wallichiana var. yunnanensis, assembly GCA_018340775.1. Taxonomy (NCBI): domain Eukaryota; kingdom Viridiplantae; phylum Streptophyta; class Pinopsida; order Cupressales; family Taxaceae; genus Taxus; species Taxus wallichiana. The sequence goes on along the minus strand of CM031243.1, from coordinate 220,737,194 downwards.
TTGCGGGGTAGCATATGTTTTTTTGATCCTCAGTAATGTCCCTTTCGGGCTAAAAACGGAAAAAGAAGGGTAATGGCACAAACCCAAATCAAAGCAACTTGAAATTTAAAACAACCAACTGAATTTAATTTGTACCGGACCTATGGGTACGTACCCATAAAGATACAGTACCGTATGTGTAGTGTACTGCACTGCACGCTTCAAGCCGGTACGGAGAGCCTGCGACGTTGCGGCGTAGCATATGTTTTTTTGATCACTTGTAATGTCCCTTTCGGGCTAAAAATGGAAAAAGAAGGGTAATGGCACAAACCCAAATCAAAGCAAATTGAAATTTAAAACAACGAACTAAATTTTTGGACAACAAGATACATCAGTCTGTAATCTTATGACAACAAGAGGAAAATTGGAATAATTCACCACCAATACCACTTTTACACCATCCAAAGCATGTAGGAAACTTTTATAAATATTTTAGAACAAGTACAAGCCAAGAAATGAGATTTTAAACCCCAAACTAGAGTATATTTAATTAAATTTGCTACGAGTCCAATTACAAAAATGGCCGGAAGTTGAGATTCCAAGGCCCAATATTCAATCCGTTAAATGCAACCAGCCTTAGAAATTATTAACAATTCAAATATCAACAAAGAATGAAGTGCCATGCTGTCATGTCCCTTTTTGGAGATTAGTGGAATTGAAGACCTTAACCCATTCTCCTCTCCGTGGGTTGAAGGAAAGAAGCAAGGGGAAGACATGAATGATATTTTCTAAATAAGTTTTTTCATTATTATCCTGTATTTCTATTGAGAAGCCAAACGCTCCAATAGATGAACTCATTTAATTAGAATATAAAGTATTTTGAGCATGTAGGCTCCAAATACAAATTAGATAATTAAAAGGTACTTATTATAAGGTCGGCCATAAGTTATGATGTAACACCCCTTATCGTTATAAAAGAAGGTTGCTTGGCCGTTTGATTATTATTTGAATTCTATTATCTCTTGGAAAGATTGCTTGTGAAGCATCTCTCTACCTCTTCTAAGGATGAAAACCCTTGGAGAGTCTTGTGTGAGGATGAAACCCTTCACCAAGTCTAGGGAAGAATTCAACACGGGAGTCTCCACCCCCTTGAGAGATTTCTTTGCTGCTGTTATCTTAATTTCAACTTTAGACGAGTTCCCCTAAGGAGCTCTTTGGGTCAAATATTGAGATATTGCTTTCTTGTTATTAATGCAAAATTGGCTTCCTTCAAAGTGGAGTGACTCATTTGTGGAGTGATTTGGTACATTATTTGGTTGTTCTAAAAGGGCGATCAACATTGAATGGTGTCTTGAAGTATTCAAGGGTCTTCTATGTGTTTAGACTAAACTACCCGTAAACAAAAGTACACCCCGTACCATGCCCGATATGTACCGGCTATGGGTATGGGTAGTACAGTATAGTTCAAGTACACCGTGGGTACGTGCCCCATAGCTTACCCACATGGTTTTTTTTTAAGTGCAAAAATAAATAAAACTTGAGGGCTTTGACTGGAATTGAACCTTGGAAAGTTCGTGTGAGATTCAATATTGCCAATCGGCTCCGAAGGGTCAAGAGAGATGAAAAGGACTTCATTTGGTTGACTTACTATTTAGGTGCTTTCTTGTTGCTCCTCATGGGTCCTTTATTCTTCAGTCAATTTGTAAGGCATCCGAACAAGTGAAGCACTTGGTGGTTGTAATGTCCCCAAATGGGACAATTGGACCAAATTTGGTTTTATAGCAATCCCAAACCCCAGATTAAATAATCATCAAATTAAACCTTGCAAAACTGAAATGAATTTACAAAATGCGACTTGGATATTTGCAAAATTCTCACACCCAATAGCCCACTATTTATTATTCCTTACTCCCAAAATATATTGCAGAACTTATGAGACCAAATTAGACCGTAGCACATATACAAGATCATGCAAAATTCATATTATTGACTACTGCAATTAATTTGCAGAAATGGAGACTAGGGTTGTAAGAGGAACCCATACAAATCAGCAGGCAAATGCATATAGTTTTATCCCAAACTGATCCCTATATTTTTAGCAGCCCAAACATGAATAAAATCTGATTTTTAGTACAATAATAGACTGGAAAATAATGCAGAAATCTGCAGACCTTGGAGACTGAAAATAACACTTTATAACCTTCCAAAAATTCTGAAAACACTTTATTTTGATCCACAAAAATTAGATTAATAGATGACAGCACTTTGCAGACCTGAAATGTCTTCCTTACAACAAGAATCAGCCAAAAAGTGGGTCGCTCCACCTTGTACAACTGCTGCAATTTTATTCTTCAAAACCCTGCTGCAAAACACCCTTCACACAACTGCTGGAATATCAAAAATCTGTGTAAATACAATGGATATCCCTGGATAGGAAATCCCCAACAACTCTAAGAGGGTTTTCGTCCTCTAGAGCTAGATCCTAAGGGTTTTCGTCCTTAGAATATTTCTGCAAAAGCTCAAGGCTTAGATGCAAATTCAGAAAATATCAAATAGACATGGAATGCCCCTAAGCAAGTTGACTTCTCCTTTTAAAAGAAGAAGAGACCCAAAGGAGACCTCCCAATCATCCAATCAACTTGCAATGATTTTCTCTATGCAAAATCCCTCTCTAGGCCTAGTTGCATTTTCCTAGAGGGAATACAAAAATAATATGGCCTTTTTTTCTTCTAAGTTTCTATTATTCCTCCTCAAGGCAAGTCGCCATTTCCCCTAGGAAGAATAAAAACATATTTAGACATTTTTAATCACAAATATTTGCCCCAAGGCAAATTGCACTTTCTAGAGATTACAATTTTTTTATAAGTGCTTTCCTCTAATCACTTTATAATTAAGTCAAATAAATTAATATAAGTGCTTAATAATTTTTTTCTTTTTTCTTTTAGGCACTTTATAATAATTTATTGTGACTTAAGTCACCCTTGTGTTCCCCCTTTGGCTATCATCGGGTTGACAAAATAGGCCAAAGGTCTTCGATAATATTATTCCAAAAGAGGGACATTTCAGTGGTTGGGCAACCTATCTTCTCTTCCTTTGACACTAAGTGCCAAGCCTACGAATTGATTTTGTCGAATCAGAATATAATGAAAAGCTTTAAGATTTTGTATACACTTTGAACCGAGATTGAGGAATCAAATATAATGTATGGAATGGACAAACCTTAAAGCTTTCTATAAGCTTCCTCAATCTCGCCTGTAATGTATACAATGCTCGAAATGCTTTCATAACTCCCTCTCTTGGACTAATCATGGAGGATGAGAATGATTTTGGGATACTATGAGGTGGCTCAAAGGGCCCCTTCTCCAAGAGGCTACCTCCAAACAACTTTATGAAAAGATTGCCTTCTCCCCAATCCTTTCCCTAGGCCTTAACAATAAGTGGAATGTTTGTGAGCCCATTAGTAGATGGACTCATAGATTTAATGTTTTGTGGTCTTCTTGTATTCATCAAAGAAATCTTGGTTTAGATGGCTTCGATTCATAATAAGCTTCTTGTTGGCTTCTAATATTTTATGGGTTGCTTAGACTATAAGCTTGTTGTTTTCTTTAAACATTTATATATATTTATGTTTTCAACTTTTTAAAAATATATTGTATGAATGTACCCACATCGTACCATAACCTAGGTTTTTGAAATTTTTCCATTTCAAGATATCTTGTATGCGTCAAACAAGCTGCTTGATCTAGTGTTTGGATTACATCTCATTGCATATAATTTATAAGGGTGAAATCTGGTTTTACATTGATATTTGGAGGGTTTTGGCATGCATTGTAATGTCCCCCTTTTTCAGAGACATTACTACTAAATCGATTCACTCTTTTATTAGCATTGTAACCCCTTAGTATGCCTGGCGCTACAAGTGGGAGTTTGATGTCTCTAGATTTCACCTTGAAATTTGGGACTACCCTATGTAAAAATTTTGTACTTTTAAAATAATGGGTCGTTTTGTGTTTTTATTGCCAGAAAGTGTCTGTATTGTGTCAAGATATTCCTATAGAGTCATATTAGCCAATTTCGCCAAATACCCAAATGCCCAAAATCGTTATATTCTGTCTAGGGTTTACCTGCAGAAATTTGTATTTAATTATTTTAAGCCCCGTTTGAGGTAAATTGTGCTCCGGTTTAACCCTGTTGTGGTCTTACATGTCAATATTCCCATATACCAATAGGGTTTTAACCAGGAATGAATCCTGGGCTTTATCTGTTACTTTTGGCAACATTTTTTTGTTTTTGGTGTTTTCCTGTTTTGTTTTCTGTGAAATTTCTCTAGGTCAATTCTTTTGTCGGTTTACTCTGATTTCTTGCCCGAGTATCCGAAGATGACCTATGGACGTTATGCCAGAAGGAATTTGTCTCGGAGGTCTGGTTCTCTCTGAAAAGACGAAGTCATGCATGAAAAAACTTCTTCTGGGCAGTCGCATTTTGGGAAAAAAGGTTTTAAGCTACAATGGGATTTTTGGTAGCAGCAGGCAGGTGAGAATTTTGTACTTGCCTAGCAGGGTACTTTTTCCCATGGAAGCAATGCCACTTAAGTCACAATGGGAAAATTAGAGGCAACAGGCAGGTGGGAATTTCTTACCTGCCTTGCAGGGTGAAAATTCTCATTGTGAAATAAAAGAAAATCACTTAAGGCATTGATGGGAATTTCTTACCTGCCTTGTAGGGTAAATAATCCCATTATGAAAGTCAAACAACTTAAGTGGATCATGGGATTTTTGGAGCTGCGGTGCAGGGTGAATAATCCCATTGAAAATTGACTTTTAAAAATAGAAATGGGCCATGTCAAAAAGTGCGACCCCTTTTGGAATAGAGGGGCAACTTTAATGGTATTAATTAATTAAATTCTTTTCCAAATTTGGCGCCCAAGCATGGAGAAAAGTCAACAAAGAAGAAGAGGATAAGGGAATTTAGAAATAGAATTCTAAAATTAAATAAATATAATTTATTTAATGCAGCCCCCTTCATGTCAAAAAGTGCGACCCATATTGAGGAGGAATAATACTTTTTAAAGTATTAATTGATGTAATTAATTCCTATTTTTAGTGGATGAGGTCAAAGCACACTGTGAAGTCAAAGTGGACTGGAAGTAGAGAGCTAAAATTAAATAAATTTAATTTATTTAATGGCAGCCATGAACATGCACAAAATAGGCGCCCAAATTGAAGAGAAAAGCATGTTAATTAATTAATTAATTGCCAGGAATAGGAGGGGCAATAATTAATTATAGAATGATGAAGGTTATATAAGCATGGGCTGCCATAAGGATGAATTAATTAATTCTTTAGCAAGGAAGTGCAGCCCAGACAATTTTGGCGCCCAATTAAGGAGGAATTTTGCTCAGAAGAAGGTGTTTTCACTGCCGGAAAGCTTCAAAGTTTGGCGCCTAGGTTTGAAGGAGCTTGATTTAAGTTTGATTAATTGTTTGCATAGTGGTACAGTGCTCAGGTGAAGTTGACAATATTTATGCTTGCTTTGCATGCAAGCAAAGCCTCAAATTTTAGGGCAGTGGGCTTTATATGCAGATTTTTATGATAAAAATCAAGTGTTCATGCTCCGGATTCCGTCTTTGTCTGAATTAATTGCAGGTATTCATTACAGGTGCTTATATAATTGAAAGGGAGCTTAAATCAATGTCCAATACATTGAATATATCTTCCGAATCTGAAGAAATTCCCAGATCTGCACCAATTGTAAAGAATTCCGGCCGAATAAAGAGAAAAAGAATTTCTCAGACAAAGATAGATATGGCCATGGCAAAGCGGGATGAAAAAGAAAGCTCAGCAGAGTCATGCATTACTTCCAGATTTTCAAGTCAATAGGCCTAAGCAAAGGCTTCCACAAAAATCATCCTCTTGTTTCTGACGCAGCCCGTGTAGAAGTTAGTGCATGGAGAATTCCTTCAGATCTTGTGCATGTGCTTCCAATCTTCCAGTTGAAGCCTTCATTGAATTTGCATTCACCCGGAGTGCTTTCTAGAATTTTTAATTGCTCATATGCAATTAAAAATAAAAATGATGAGTTATTTACGGCGAACATTGCATTGATGCATGTACTGGAGAAGAACTGCAAAAGCTTCAAGGATAAGAGGGAAGACAAGGCAAAGGCAACACCCGTAAGCAAAATTCTAGATCCAGCTGCTTCCAGATCCAGATGGTGAAAATCAAGGGCAAAAGAATCAACTGCATGCAGAATATGAAAAAGGACAAGACTGCAGCTTTCCTCTTTCTTCTTCTTTCTCTTATTTCCTCCGACAAAGTAATTGAGCGATCAATTAAATTATAAAACTTAAGTGATTGGTTTAAAAGCCATTACTTGAAGAAGTCAATTACTTGGAAATAGGTGGCATACATGCAAAATAGAAGGTTCTATCTTCAGTTGCAAATTATGCATGTCATGCAAAGAGGAATTCCAGGAGAGAGATTGCCAGTTGTTTCTTTTACAACTTCCACATGTGGCAGTTCACTAAAAGCTTCCGACTTGTAATTGCCCCTGTACATGCTATAAGTAGAAGAAGAACCTACGGGTTAAAGAGGAGAATTTGTAAGCAACATTTTTGTGTTCCAAACTTTGTGCTGAAATCCCTGATAGCTATTTGAAGCAAAGGAATAGAAATGAGCAAATTTCCGGAGAACTTTGTGTCAACGGTGCATTTTGTTTCTAATTTTTTGTCTTAGATCTACTTATAAACTTTGTGTTATTTTAGATCTAGATTTGAAAGCTGCCTTTGCTTATAATTCTGTGTGTTAATATCTATTGGTTCCGTCTATGTGCATGCAATCAACTCTGTAGTCTATTGAATGAGTTGCACATCTTCCGTCTTTCTTTCCTTTGTTTATATTATTTCTTTCTTCATTAGATATTTCCTTTCTTAACAATTTTGCTTATTTGCTTTGCAAAACTATACACTATGGTTCATGAGCTACATGGTTAAAGTAATACCCCCATATAAATACTAGCATATTTAATTGACAAATCTTACATGGGAGCCTCATCGGTAAATGAGGGAGATTTATTTCATGACTGCCTAGGTTTTCAGCTATGCAGAAAATTTAGCCAACAGAGTTTCTATGTAGTCTAGAATGTGCACATAGGTTAGTTATTTCTTAATATTAAAATAAGAAATTAAATAAAGTGCACAAGGTAGTGGTTCATTAAATATTGTTTTAGGAGAAAACATTTAATAGTCGGTCATTGGAGATCACACCTCTTAATTCTATAAAAGAGGGGTCGCATTTCCTTTATTGGTATGCTTATGGATGAAATCGATTTGACTCCATGCTTGGAGTAGGGATGTATGCCCACCATTGATACTCTCTCTCATGCTTGGAGATCTATTGTAGCTGGTTGTTATCAAATTAAAAAGGTTATTTGTGAGATCCATGTTTTGGCCTTGGCAAATATTTTGGTTAAATTTGCAAGTGAAAATCTGCATTTTCTACTGTAGCGAATCACTGTAGCGACGTCACTGTAGCAGCTGGGTTTTTGGCTATCAAGTTGAAGAGTTTTGTGAGTGTTTTGCAAATCGATTTGGTGTATGATCTCTCTAAACCCTAAGTGACTTCTTCTATGGTGTTTCACGGACTATTTTAGAGGTTTTGCTTGATGTGAATCAACTGTTTGGTTGCTGGATATTGTGCCCAAATTGCAGCGACTTCTATTGAGGCAAGTTGGTGTTAAATTGATAAGTAAAAGGTCTGATTTTTATTTATTTAAATCTGCTATTTCTTCCTGGGCAGCAGCGACTCCATTAGAGTGAATATTTTGTGCTTGGTTGCTTGATATTAAGCCTTTTTGACAGCGACCTGTCTTGGGTGAATTTGGCAAGTAAATCTTATTAATTAAGGTCTGGTTTTGGTTAATAAAAGTCTGCCATTTTATCCCTAAAACAGCGACTCCATTGGGTTGAATTATCAAGGGTTTTGTGCATGTTTGGTGCCTTAAAATACCAGCGACCTGTGTGGTGTTATTCAATTAATGTTAGCAAGTGGTTTTCAAGCAATATTTCACTGAATAAACCCTCTACAAGTCCTGGCAAAATCTGCATATTGATTATTGTAGGATTGACTGGATATTGCATGGTATTTGTGAACTTTACATTCCCCTTTGACAGCGACTTCTATGTTTGACATCCTCCAGTTATGGCGACTTGAATAAGGCATGTTTTAGTGATATTTTGAGCCCCCTTGACAGCGATTTACATGACTGATTATTTCTAATTTATGGCGACTTGAATTGGTCTCATTTAATGATGATTTGAAGTCCTATTTGGCAGCGATTTGTCTCATTTAGTACCCTCTTTCTATGGCTGCCTTATTCTGAGTTTGGCGAGCCGATTGGTGCTTGATTTAGTGGTGTTCTGATATCATTTAGAGCAGCGAACTACATATGAAATATTGAATCAGATTCTATATATATTCCAGCAACTTATTCTAATGATTGAGGGTCGGGTTTCACAGACATTAGGGAGCAGCTACAGCAGGGTTAAACTCTGATTTTATAGATCTTTTGTTAGCATACTGAGCAGTGATGTCATTCTCTCTTGTGGGGCTAATTCCTTGAGTAGTTCGAAGTGAATTTGTGCTTGATTTGTTGATGACTTCATTCACCCATAGGCGAAGATCGAATCTAATTTTTGCAACATGTTTATGTGGATTTTCTGAGCATATTAATATCAGCTGGAGATGGTTGTTTGAGCCATTTGATAGAGGCCATTAAACCCCTATCCTTGGGTTTATTGAGTCATCTTATCAAGGCACAAGCACTCTTGATTGGTTTTGATCACTTTTCAGTTGTTTTGGGTGTTGAATCTGCTTGATTGGTTACCATTTCCCCTTGATCCCGTAAGAGGGATATTACATGCATAATCAGATTTGAAAATATTTATTTATTTCTGCAACAACTAGGGTTTGAAAGAAATTTATTCCAGCATTCCTAGGCTTCCAAAAATTGTAATTCTTTCACCAATTGATTGCCGAGCTTGAATAATAATTTCAGAATATATTTAGAGTAATATTGCATGGTTTTTAGGGCATTTCCAAGAGGGGCGAATTGCTTGAAAGGAAGGTTTGACATGAGTGGTGGATGTTTGGGCAAGCTGATTTGATATTCGCAATCGTCATATTTTTAAACCCCCAAATCCCAAGTTTTATGAATTTTGGAGCTTCCTAGGTAAAGTTATGAATTTTTAAAGTAACTTTGTAGACAAGGGTTTATAGAAAATTCATATCTTCATTTCTGGGGCACTAAAAATCAATTTTCTTGCATCTAACAATTGCTGGTTATTTCTCATAAATTCTGAGCATATTTCCTAAAGGTTTGAGTGAGATTTGTGCCTAGGAAAGTGTGTTTGACTTCTCCTAAGAGGTCGCTGCCCTAGGAAGGGCATAATTTGCAGGTTGCAGGGCTGATATCAGTCATCTACAACAACTTACTAATCTGATTTTTAAGTTACATCTCAGCTCTTTGGTCATTTCTTGAGTCCCCCTAAAAGGGAGATTACACACGCATTAGATATCACCAAAATCATTCACTATGCAAGTCACTATCGTTGGAGAGGGTTTACAATAAGCTGGAAATGATGAGTTTCCAAAAAAAATCTGAGTGTAGCTCAAGTATGACCTCCGTATGAGATCACCAATGAAGAAATGAGGGGTTTCTTCCTCAAATCAAGTGCAAAGAGGGTTTTCGTCCTCAATTGCAAGAGAGAGAGCAATTTCGTGCTCCAACTCAAAGAAAATGAAATTCCAAAGTGGCCCCTTTTCCAAGCCAAGCAACCCCTTTATATAGCTAAAGGTGGTGCCAAAAACAAAAGGATGTTCCCCCCAAAGAGGACTAACCACCTTGTACAAATATAAGTTTCTTTTTATTTTTCAAGTTGGTTTTTGTACTTTTCGAAATTAACTTAGCTTTTCTAAGTCATAATTAGAAATTTTCTTAAATATAATATAAATCTACAAAAGCAATTGAGAATCATGACGTTAAATACTTTCCTTGCTCTTTCCCTTTAAGCCCACGGGAAGTGGAATGGGCCCAAGGTCTTCAAAATGAACTAGCGTAGAGAAGGGGACATTACAGTCCTCCCCTCCCAAAATTGCTTTCCCTCAAGCAATTGGAAACTTCATTGTTTGGGAAATTCAACACCCTTCTTTGTAGCTTCCTTGTCTGATATGTCATCCAATGGGTAAGGACTTGGTTTCCTTGATAAAGCATCCGCTACCACATTATTTTTCCCTTTGACATATTCAATGTCAAAGTCATATGCTTGTATTTTTCTCACCCACTTTTGTTGCGGTCATTCAAATCTTTTTGATGAAGAAAGAACCTCAAACTATTATGATCAATTTTGACCACAAACTTGCCACAAACTAAGTATTGCTGGAATTTGGCCAATGCATGCATAATGGCCAACATTTCTTTGTCATAGATGGGGAAATTCAGCTCATGCTCCTTTAGTTTCTGGCTCTCAAAAGCAATAGGATGCTTATTTTGCATCAAAACAGCCCCCACACCTTTTCCGGATGCATCACATTCAAGCACAAAAGGAATAGAAAAATCTGGAACAACAAGTACCGGGCATGAACTCATTACCCTTTTGAGCTTCTCAAAGGTTAGTTGGGCTAAATCCGACCAACAGAAAGCTCCTTTCTTTGTCAAATCAGTCAAGGGGCAGCAAGTTGTGAGAATCCCTTGACAAATCTCCGATAGTAACAAAGACCAAGGAACCCTCTCAATTGTGTCAATGAGGTAGGAGGCCAATCCAATATGGCTTGGACCTTTTGTTGATCCACATGTACTTCTTGGGCATTGATGACATGTCCAAGATACAAAATTTTACTCAAACCAAACTCACACTTGGATTTCTTTGCAAAGAGAGCTTGTCGTTCCAAAATTTCCAGCACCATATCCAAGTGTCTTAAATGCTCCTCCCATGTTTTACTGTATATCAAGATGTCATCAAAGAACACTAGAACAAACTTCCTCAAGTACTTACCAAAAACATGATTCATGCACGATTGGAAAGTAGCCGGGCATTGGTTAACCCAAAAGGCATAACAAGAAACTCAAAATGCCCAAAGTGACACATAAAGGTTGTCTTGTGAACATCCTCATCTCTTACCCGGATTTGATGATAACCGGATCTCAAGTCAACTTGAGAAAGGAAAACCGCTCCATGCAATTCATCAATCAACTCATCAATTCTAGGAACGGGGTACCTATTCTTGATTGTTTTCTTGTTCAACAACTTATAATCAATACACATCCTCATAGTTCCATCCTTCTTCTTCACAAGTGTAATATCCTTTTCTAGGGATGAAACTGAAAAACAAGGAAATAACACAAATCCCAAACTCATTTGAATTTGATTTTGGACCGGCAAACTGAAAATTTAGATTAGTACGGTACAACCATCTGATTTTTGGAACAACTACTTGTAAACAACAAGATTTCACCCAAATATCACCCTAAAACTCATCCACAATATTTATAAACCTTTTAGAAACACTTTAGGACAATTTTCACCATGAAAACCAATCTCAAACACAATTGACAATTAATTTATCAACAAAAGTACAACCAAGATAAATGATCAAAAATGAGGTCTCCAAACCCCAACAATGGCCAAATATGAAAGATATCAGCCTTATAAATTATGACAAATTTGAATATCAAATAATAAATGAGTTCCGTGCCCTAGAAGGCACCCAAATTGACTCCAACCCTAGTCGCTCCCTAGAGAGGGACTCCAAACCATGCAAAAGCTCTTGATAGGTCTTCTTGATGCCCTAGATATAAACCAGCAAGAGGATCTTCAATATTTGTCTTCACACCACCAATTTTAGAGAGTTTTCATTCTCCAATATGCCACAAGGAAGGTTTTCGTCCTCCTTGGATGCCACACTATGGATTTTCGCCCTTAGTGGAGTTGGAAATAGAGCAATCAGCCCTAGAGTCCAAATTGATAAGTATATATGCCAAAAAGTGATGTGCAAATGAGCCAATGGACTCCTCTTATACCCTTTAGTTGGTGCCAAAAGTCATAAGAGGTAATGACTGACCTCTTAAGCTTGTTTTATCTTCTATTTCCATGTTGGAAACTCTCCAACCTTGCCGACCTCATAAGGAGCTTACTTTATCTTTTAATTTCATGTTGGGAGCACTAGAACCCAACCGACTTGCCTTGAAAGGCAAAACACAAAATAAAAACATAAATATGAATAAAGAAACTGAAATATAACTCAAGTTCTTCCCTTGTTCAACTTCTTCTTGCTGTGGAAAGGAAGATGAGCAAGAAGCCTTCAATTTATATTATTTCGAAAAGGGGACATTACAGTCCTCTCTTCCCCAATTTGCTTTCCCTCAAGCAAAATGCAAGCTCCTGAATCCCAAATATTTCTATGTGGCTTGATGTACTTGTACATAAAGCAAACATATCAAAGAAAACATGAGTGTTTAACAACACTTTTACAACCTCTTCATCATGTGGTAGGGACATGATAGCTAGCTCCCTTCCTTTGCTTGCCATCATCTCATAATTTCCATTCAATTGATGGATTCCCCAAACTTGGGTAATGTTGTCTCAAAAAAAGCTGCAACCTTGCATTTTTCTCTCAAAAATAAGAATGTTAGTGGCTGGAAATCACCTTAAATCGGCCTTAAATATGCCAAGGTTAGTAGTAGTTTGGAATTTATTCAACCTTATAATTGGAGGCTCTTTTTATTCAACCTTATATATGCCAAAATGAGGCTCTCAAGGTCTGTTGTGGTGCCCCCTTACAAAGGTAGTGACGAAGAGACAAATCACCTTTTTGTGCACTGCCCATATGTAAGTGAAATTTGGTGCAAAGTTGTAAACAAGTTATGTCAATAGACTCAATCTGGCTTTCCCAAAAACGTTGATCGACCTATTCCTATTTTGGAAATCCAAATTCAAATCTCTCCCCTTGGAACAATTGTGGACCACTCTCCTCTCTATCATTTCTTGGAATCTATGGCAAGATAGGAATAAGACTTTTTAGGGTAAATGTCTTTCTTCCGATAAAGCTTTTGATAACATTTTTGTAGCATGAAGGCACCAATCAAAACTTGGCCTCCAAAGAAAGGAGATGTCAACCCAATCAACGACCAATTTTTTTAAATTGCAAGGATTTCTTGATAAAGTGGCTGGGAGAAATAGAGAAAGAGGTAGTGACTCTATTTGGAAATAGCCACTAGTGAATATGCTGAAGGTAAATTTCAATGGAGCACCAAAGAAAAAACCTTGAAAGCAACGGTAGGTGGGGTCTTTAGGGACAATCATTAAAAAACTATTTTTATCTGTTATGAAGCTCTATGTAATGCATCCATTAATGTCACCGAGGCCAAAGCAATGTGGAGGGGATTGTGAGTCGCAAAGTAAAGAGGATGGTCTAATATCAATATCAAAGGAGACTAAAACTTGATAATCAATGGTATCCTCAAAGATAGTTGCCAACATTGGCTATTCAAAAAAATCATACAAGATTATTGTATCTAGCTACAAATACGTCAAAAGTGTAGGTAATCATGTGGTTGATTACCTAGCCAATGTTGGAAATTACTTCAATACAAATGGAAGAGTAGAAGAATACTGAATATCTAATCGAACCACTTGGCAACCTCCACAACCTTCCACAAGAATATATTTCACAAATGATCATATGGAAGAGCCTTGCCTATCCTTATTTATAGACATAATTAACTAGGTGGGGTTACACCTCATCATCCTAACTTGGTCAGCCCAAAGAAACATATAAAAATACTGAATGGAAAGATAAAGGTTAAGTGTGCCATAAGATGGCCCACCCTAACCCAATTGCACTTAGAATATAGAATATTAGGGTCGTAACATGCCCTTCCCCTTCAAACAAGCATTGGCCTCAACACTTAGCAACTCAGTATGCTTATGCATGAACTTTTGTCTTTCCATGTTACATCCTTGCTTGGCAGATTCTGCCACTTAATAAGCAACTCATTGATTACCCTTTTCCGTTTCCGTTTTGTGCGGGTCTCAAGAATTGCTTCGGGTTCCAAGATAATTATTCCCTCTTCATCAAGCTCTTGTAATTCTGTTTGTATTGGAATCCTCTAGCCAATGAATTTCTTCAAATAGGAAAAATGAAATATTTTGTTGACCTAGCTAACTCTAATTTATATGCCACATTGCGAATCTTTGTCGAGAATTTGATAAGTACCATAATACTTAGGTTAAAGTTGGTTATCTTTATTTTCTTGCTTCAGGACCGTTTCTTATATGGCTCGCAACCTTAGGAAAATCCAATTATCCACCTCGAAATTTCTTTTAGTCTAATGTTGGTCAATTTTTTGTTTCATCTTGTTTTGTGCCATGGACAAGTTTTTTTGGAGATTAGAAAGCTCCTCTTATTGGTGTTGAATCTAGGATGCACTTTCAAGTAGGATGTGATGGAAGGGGGGTGGTATTTGTAGACACAAAATTCACGCACATATTACTATTTTACTATGCTGTCAGTATGTTGTTTATAATATATATGCATGGATCTTAAGTAAAAAAAGTATTCACTAGTGACACAATCCTTTGCCCATCCACTTGCTTTGGTTGTTTCGATTGTCTTTCTCGTTTACATCTGTCATTGCTGCACCTAGATCTGGTCAGGTCATAGGGATCCTTGTTTTCACTCTTTTCACATCCGTCGTCATTTATCCCAGAACACTAGTGCCCATTGTGGACACTAATGCCTAGACGCTCCTGTCCATTCTGGTTGCTCTGTCCATTCTCGGTGCTCCTCTCCTCTTTGTTATTTTCACTTATTTTGACATTTGTGGTTGGCTTTTCTAGTTTTCTAATCCTTATTTTGAGCTCATAGTCGGCCTTTTGTGTCATTAGTGTCAAAATTTAAACAAGAGATCCATATATATACACAACATACACTCTATTATTTTGGCTGAAAATTCTAAGGGGCAATCTCATCTACATACTATCACTACCATTACAAGGGACTCGTATTTTTGGGTTGCATACATTGCATAGGAAGGGGAAATGCTCAATTCCATAAAACACATTTGCATCTTATCTAGCCATAGCTCACTATCTTGGTGTCATTGGCGCGAGGGCAACCTAAGCACACTATTACACACACAAGCACAAAGAAGTACACGGAGTTTGGAATGTAGTGCAACGCACGCTCATAAGTTCACTCATTGGGTGACCGTCAGGGTCAGTCCGACTTCACATATTGCATTTTCATTTCAATTTGATATGTTTGTGAGCTTGTGCAGGTAGCTAGGGTTTGTGTTGCAGGTTACAAGTACCCTCGGCGATCCAAGTGCAAATATCGATGACCAACAAGAAGTGGTAACAAAACTCTAGCTACATCAAGAAAGTAGATTCCGACCTTTTGTGTAGTCATCGGCCCAAGAACAATCACCAACGCCTTGGCGCCCTGGCCCAAAGCACTGCGCCCGTGTTCGACATTATTTTCGAATCTAGATTTTATAGAGAGTAGTTGCGACATAGTTCCAGCCCTGTTCAACACTTTACATCATCCAGATCAGTTCCAGATTGCAGAGGATCTAGGTAAGCCATCTCTCTCTTTCATTTGCTTATAGTGTTGCATTATTTGAGTGCTTGGCATTTGTATATCTATTGTATTTATCATAGACGTTACTCTGCAATTAACTTTAATTCATATTTTATTAAATCAATATCCACAAAATGTCATAAATGGGTACATTTTAGAAGTATGGGGATATGTGTTATACCGCCATTTTGTTAATGGCAACCAATTAACCCATCGTGTTTGCTTATCAAAAGTAAAACAATGAAGATAAGCCCTTAAACACTCAATGACCACCTCGGTTTGTCCATTTGATTGAGGGTTATAGGAAGTGCTATGAACAAGTTGAGTACTCGAACAAAAGAATAACCCACCAAAATACTATTGACTATAATCTTTGGTGTCTCATACAATTTCTGAATAATATCCTAAAAAGGCTACTACTACAATACTTGCTACAAAAGGGTTTAACAAGGCACAAAAATGGGCATATTTTGTAAGTCAATCCACCACCATCATGATGACATTTTTCCCTTTTGATTTGGGTAGTCCTATGATGAAATCCATGGATACCTCCTCCCACCTTTGGCTAAGAATAAATTTTGGATGCAAAAGACTAGGGGTCCTAATGGTCTCATGTTTTTTTGTTGGTATGCCAAACATTCGCCACAAATTTCTATACACCATCTTTGAGCCCCTCCGGAAAAAAATATCGCTTGATCCTATGAACAGCTTTCATGAATCCTAAATGTCCCCAATCGGTGAAGGATGGAGCTCCTCTAGAAACTTATACCCTTGGCCCCAATTTTGGCAAAGGTATATTCTATCCTTGTACCAAAAGGAGCCACCCTTCCATAAAACCTCATTTGATGTAGTCGATACTACAAAAGTTGTTGAATGAGAGTCTCTCAGATCTGTGTCTTGTTTCCATTTTGATCTTGCCTCATCCACCTAGTCTCACTTTATAGTATCAAAGTGACATAGAACAATGCCTCTGTTTTTCATCCCCAAGAAATCATATCACAACATTTGTCATGTCCCTTTTTGGAGACTAGCCTCACTTGAAGATCTTGACCCATTCTTCTCCCCGTGGGTCTAAGGAAGGGAGCAAGGGGAAGATTCGATAATGTTGTGATGATAATTTAGTAGTTGTTTTTATTATTATCATGTATTGCTATTGGGAAGCCTAACGCTCCAATAAAAGAACTTATTTAGTTAGAAAATAAAAGTATTTGAGCATGTAGGCTCCAAATACCAATTAGAAAATTAAAAGTACTTTTCTTAAGGGGTCGGCCATCATTTGCATTGTAAGCACCCCTTATGGTTATAAAAGGAGGTCGTTTGGCCATTAGAGAGTTATGTTTTGGTGAATTTTCATATCTTGGTAAAGGTTTGCTTGTGAAGCACCTTTCCTACCTTTCTCAAGGACGAAAAACCCTTGATTGAGGGCTTGTGGAGGACGAAAACCCTCCCACAAGGATTTATGTATGCAAGCTGGTTTGGAGAGCAATAAATTATCATTTTCTTGCATGATTTATCTCTTTGGATCAATAATCTATTTATTTGAAGTGGAGCGACCCACTTGGGAGAACTATTTAGTATGTGCTGATGATAAGTTGATCAATCTGAATTTATTATCTTATTCTCCATATTTTTAAAAGCCAAGATCTCAAGTTTCGTGAATTTTGGAGGTGATTTACTATTTTTCCAAGCTTGTTGAAGTTCGTTGGTTAAGGGTTTCCAAAATTAATTATTTCCAAGCTCAATTTTGATTTCTAACAGCTGATTGTGTTTGTTGAGGGTTTTTAATATTTTTGGCATAAGAATTGAAGTGTGTTAACAAGGTTTAACCCACCTTTGAAGGGTTTAACTTTTCCAAGGAGGTCGCTGCCCTAGGAAGGGCATAATTTGTAGGTTGCAGAGCTGATATCAGTCATCTACAATAGCTCACTAATCTGATTTTTAAGTTTTACATCTCCGGTCCTTGGTCATTTTTTGAGCCCCCTTAAAAAGGGACATTACAACATTCTCTATACCTGTCATGTAAATGATCTCAAAGTCACAACCCAACATCTTCGTGATCCATTTTTGTTGCTTCTCTGAGGATAGCCTTTTTCCAAGAATAATTTTAGATTGTCATGATCGATCTTCACTTTCAAGTGTCTTACCATCAAATAAGGTCGCCTATGCTTAACTGCAAGAAGGATAGCCAACATTTCTTTCTCATAAATGGGCTTGAGTAAATTTTTAACTTTTAGTTGGTGAATTTCAAAAGCAAGGGGCCTACCTTCTAGCATGAGTACTACACCCATACCTTGTCCTAAAGCATCATGCTCTATAATGAAAGTTTCAGTGAAATTTGGAGTGGAGTGAATTGGAGTGGTGCACATGGCATCCTTTAGCTTCTCACATGCTCCATTGCAGCACAATTCCTATGGAAGGAATCCCTTTTGAATAGAGTTGTGATTGGTGCTGCTATGCTTCCACAAGTTTTGACAAATTTGTGGTAATATCTTTGTAAGTCCTTAAAATCTTCATAAGTTATCGAGGGTTTTAGGTACCTTCCATTTCAACATGGACTTGAACTTGTTAGGATCCACCTTGAATCCTTCATGAAAGACAATGTTACCCAAGAGCTTGATGTTCTTAAATCCAAAAACAAAAGCTTGGAAGGTTTTGCATATAGTGCATGTTGCTTGAGAGTCCTTAAAACCTGGTCAACATGGTGTAAATGGTCCTCTCATGTTTTATTGTGAATCATTATATCATCAAGGAACATTAAGACAAACTTCCTAAAAATGATCGAAAAATGAAATTCATCAAACTTTGAAATGTAGAAGGAGCATGAGTGAGGCCAAAAGGCATAACAAAAATATCATAATAGTCCTCATGTGTATGCAAAGTGGTTTAGAATGTCTTGCTCCCGATTGTGATTTCATGATACCTAGATCTAAGATTTGTTTTATAAAATAGTTAGCTCCATACAAATTATCTCGTAAATCATCAATTACAAGAATAAGAAACTTAGCTTTGATGGCAAATTTGTTTAGCACCTCGTAGTTAGGGGCATGTGCCAATTATCATCCTTCTTATGCATCATTACCACTAAAGAAGAATAAGCACCACCGACTATGTTGAATAATATCTAATTCTAAAGCATCTCCTATACCATACGCTCAATCTCATTTTTATCACATACGATTATTTATAAGGTATAATGTTGGAAAATTGGGTCACTCGAACCATTTGAATGGAATGGTCATGATCCCTTTTGGGTGGAAGTCCTTTTGGCATATCTCTAAATACTAATGAGTGAGGGTCAATGGTACTCTAAAGGTCTCATGGTGTTTCCACTGTGATTGTTGAGCTTCTAGAGAATATAATTGTGCCACAAATGCAATAGACCCTTTCTTGAGTAACTTCTCCATTTAATGAGATCTCACCAGCTAGGAGCATTTTCTTGCATCCCCACAATACAAATGTCTTGCCTTAAGAGTGAAAGTGCATGAAGAGTGTTTGAAGTTCATCTTTGTTGCACATAAGGTAGTAAGCCATTGGACTCCCAAAACAATATCTACTCCACCCATGGGAATGGAAAACATAGGACTATTCAAAATATGGTCACCCATTGCTATTATGATACTTGTGGCATTTTCCTATGCAACTAATTGTACCACCATCAACGATCATGATTGGAGCTGGATAGATAAAGCATTTCAATTGTTTGGCCAGCTTATTATTGATGAAATATGAGTACTCCTGGATCAATTAACACCTCACTTTTTCTTTGTCAAAAATCCCACAAACTCGAGGGATTGGGGGGTACTAATCCTTCATAGAGCATGGCAAGAGATAGTCAATTGTCAACCATTTTGTGCTTATTTTACTTCCTCTTCCTCTTACACTTCAATTTCTTCTTCTTCTTCCTCTTCACTTGCTTCTTCAATGTAGAATAGTCTTTTCCCGCACATTAATGTCCTCTATTGTATTTACTATCACAATTAAAACATAATCCCTTTTCCCTTTTCTCTTCCATTTTTGAGGTGTTGATTTGGCTGGTTGAGGTAAGGACTTTGGTAGGGTGCTACGATCTTTGATGCTAGTGAATGTTTGTCTCCTATCGGTAAAATTCTTTTCCTCAACCCTCATACCCTAATAATAGACCTAGATGAGAGTGGTGAATCAAACAAGCATACCTCATGTTGAATGTGGTCCTTCAATCCACCCAAAAATAGGTCTTTTAAGTTGTCCTCCGTTAACTTTCTTCACTCTTAAGGACATGGTTTGAAATTGTTGAACGTAATTATTGATCTGTACCATTTTATTGTAGCATGGCTAATTGGCTGAAGTAGTTATCCACTAGACTCTTCTGTATGTGTAGTCAGCTCCTTAAAAATAGAACATGTGACATTGTCATTGTTCTTCTTTTGATCTAGTTCTAAATATAAGGATGCCATCATAACCTTTTGTCCACATGGGGTCGATGGAGATTTAAAATGTTCCATTTGGATTGATCCAAATGAGCGTGTCCTTGCCATCAAACTTACGCATGTCCAACTTGGGAGTGTTATGAGACCCATAATTAACATTGGTTGTGGGATGAGGTATCCCACTGTGTTTGAACTAAAAATGGGTTGGTTCCTTTTTCATTTAGGGATGGTAGTACCACTTGTTCTTTGGAGAATAGTTGTGTTGAAATGAACCTTGTAATGTGATCAAACTTTTGAAAAAATATGTGGGATCAACCAAATTTGTATCGAGAAGTTGCCCAAGCCAAGTCAATCCGAGCTACATCTGCTTTCTCGGCCATATCTTTTAGTTCGTCTTTGGTTGCCATTTGTGCTATGCTTTCTCGAGATCTTATTTAGTTCATCCTTGATAGCCTAGCTCGCTATATCCGCTTTGGAAGCAATAAGGTTTCTTAAGCCATTTGGATCATTGGTAGTACTTGATAAGGTTGAGTTGACATGTGACAAATTTGCCTCCAAGTCATTTGTACTATCTCCCCAAGTTGCACTAGATTCCAACTATGACTCTATATCTTCTTTGTTAGGAGTCTTTCCTATTATGTTTGTATTCCTTCCTTGCCTTTAGTTTGTGCCCTACGCCATGATGTTATGGACCAAACTTTGACTGCCGATTTTAGAGTAAGGACAGCTTCAAATCCAAAAGCTTAAAGAATAGATCCCGGTGTCCCCACATTTCATCCTGAAATCTGTGACTACCCTATCCGAAAAAATTTCGTACTTTTAAAATAATGGGTCGTTTTGTGTTTTTATTGCCAGAAAGTTCTTGTATTGCATCAAGATATTCCCAAAGAGCCATATTAGTCATTTTCGCCAAATATCCAGATGCCCAAAATTGTTATATTCTGTCGTCGAGATTTGTTTATGGAAATTTGTATTTAATTATTTTGAGCCCGTTTGAGGCAATTTTTGTTCCGGTTTAACTCTGTTGTGATCGTACATATCATTATTCCTATATACCAGTAGGGTTTTAACCAGGAATGAGTTTTGGACTTTATTTGTGACTTTTGGCAATGTTTTGTGTTTTTGTGTTTTCCGTTTTGTTTTCTCTGTGAAATTTCTCTAGGTCAATTCCTTTCTTTGGTTTGGCCTCGATTCTTGGCTTGGAGTATTTGGAGATCACATACGCACGTTGTGCTAGAAGGAAGTCGCCATCGGAGGTCTGGTTCACTGGGAAAAGACGAAGTCGCGCACCAAAAAGCCTCTTCTGAGCTGGCCGCATTTCTGGAAAACAAAGAATCAGAGTGGATAATGGGAAAATTAGAAGCAGCAGGCAGGTGGGAATTTTGTACCTACCTTGCAGGGTACTTTTTCCCATGATAGAAAAGTCACTTAAGTTGCAGTGGGAAAATTAGAGGCAGCAGGTAGGCGGGAATTTCTTACCTGCCTTGCAGGGTAAAAATTTCCATTGTGGAATAAAAGAAATATCACTTAAGTGAATCATGAGATTTTATTACCTGCCTTGCAAGGTAAATAATCCCATTATGAAAGTCAAGTGACTTAAGTGAATCATGGAATTTTCGGGCTGCCTCATAGCGGTAAATAATCCCATTGTCATGTGATTCTTAAAAATAGAATTTTATGTCAAAAAGTGCGCCCCCTTTGGAGAAGTAAAGGCAGCCTTTCAATTGATTAATTTAATTAATTATTCACCTAAAATAGGCGCCCAGGCTTGTGGAAAAGTCAACAAAGGCAAATGACAAAAGGTGGTTGAAAATAGATTGCTCTAAAATTAAATAAATTAATTTATTTAATGGCAGCCCCTTTATGTCAAAAAGTGCGCCCCTTTTGGGAGAAAGATAATACTTTTTAAAGTATTAAATGATTAAATTAAATTCTATTTTCAGTGGCTAAGGTTAAAGCACACTGTGAAGTTTAAGTGAAGTGAAGAGTGGATGATTAAATTGAATACATTTAATTTATTGGATAGCTGTCCTTAAACATGCAATTTTAGCATATCAGTTAAAGAGAAAAGCATGATTTTTAATTAATTAATTGCCAGGAATAGGAGGGGCAATTATTAATTATAGAATTATGAGGGTTATATAAGCATGGGCTGCCATAAGGGTGAATTAATTAATTCACAGGTAAAGAAGTGCAGCCCAGAGGAAAAGTGTGCCCCATTTGAAGAGGATTTTTGCTCAAAAGAAGGTGAAATCAAGGCTAAAAACTTCCAATTTTGGCGCATGCATTGAAGGAGGTTGATTTGTGTTTGCATAATTGTTTGCATAAGTGATACAGGTGCTTAGGTGATGTTGGTAAAATTCATGCTTGCTTTGCATGCAAATAAAACATCAAATTTTGGGGCAGCAGGCTTGAATTATGCAGATTTTTGTGATTAAAATTCACTGTGCATGCTCCGGTTGCCATCTTTGTCTGAATTAATTGCAGGAGTTACATACAGGTGCTTTTATAAAGAAAAAGAACTTATATCAATGTCCAATAGATTGAATATTTCCTCCGAAATCGAAGGATTATCCAGATTGCACTTTTGGCTTTGAAGAATTCCGATCAAATAAGAAGAAAAAGAATTGTTTAGACAAAGATAGACAAAGCTATGGCGAAGAAAGATGAAAAAGAAAGCACAATAGAGTCATGCATCACTTCTAAATTTGCAGATATTGGAGACACAGATCTAGGCTCGGAACCTCTTGTTGAATGGATAGACAGATTCAGAGCAGGAAAGACTTCACTCATGCATGTAGATTAAAAGCAATGGAATTATTTGAGCTGCAACTTTTCCATCCACAGCCCAGTTGCCAGAGTTTGTTATGCAAGTGTAGATCCATATCCAGATGCAGATGCAGATGCAGATGCAAATCCATTTGCAAATGCGATGCGAGATCCGATCTCATAGTTGCAAAAGCTTCCAAGACAAAAGGCTTCATCCTCTTGTTTCGAATGCAGCCCGTGAAGAAGTCAGTACGTGGAAAATTCCTTCCAAGATCTTGTGCATGTGCTCTCATCTTCCAGTTGAAGCCTTCATTGAATTTGCATTCACCCGGAGCGCTTTCCTAGAATTTTTAATTGCTCATATGCAATTAAAAATAAAGATGATGAGTTATTTACGATCAACCTTGCACTGATGCATGTACTGGAGAAGAACTGCAAAAGCTTCAAGGATAAAAGAGAAGACAAGGCGAAGGCAAAATTCTAGTCGCTTCTAGATCCAACCGCTTCCAATTCTAGCTTGTTTCCAGATCCAGCTGCTCCCAGGTCTAGTTTGGTGAGAATCAAAGGCAAAAGAATCAATCACCGTCTGCAGATATGAAAAAGGACAAGACTATAGCTTTCCTCTTCCTTCTTCTTTCCTCCGACAAAGTAATTGAGTGATCAATTAAATTATACAACTTAAGTGATTGGTTTAAAAGCCATTACTTGAAGAAGTCAATTACTTGGAGATAGGTGGCAGACATGCAAAATAGAAGGTTCTATTTTCAGTTGCAAATCATACATGTCATGCAAAGAGGAATTCTAGGAGGGAGATTGCCAGTTGTTTCCTTTCCCACTTCCACATGTGTCAGTTCAACTAAAAGCTTCCGACTTGTACTTTCCCTTCTACATTCTATAAGTAGAAGAAGAACCTCCGGGTTAAGGATGTTCCAGGACTTTGTCTTTGAAACCCTTGAGAGCCACTTGAAGCAAAGGAATATACAGGAGCAGATTTCCGAAGAACTTTGTGTCATGGTGTATTGTGTTTCTTGCTTTTTATCTTAGATCTTTTAATAAACTTTGTGTTATTTCAGATCTAGATCTAGAGCTACCTTTGCTTAGAATTTTGTGTTTATATCTATTGGTTTTTTTATGTGCATGCAATCAACTCTGCTATCTATTGATTGGGATGCACATCTTCCCCATTTCTTCTCTGTGTTTATATAATTCCTTTCTTCTATAAATATTTCCTTTCTTTAAACAACTGCTTACTTGCTATAGAACTGTTCAGTTATGGTTCATGAACTGAGTAGTTAAAGTAAAACCCCATATAGATATTAACATACTTTAATTGACAAATCTGACACAGGAGCCTCACCGGTAAATGAGGGAGATTTATCTCATGACTGCCTAGGTTTTGTGCCATGCAGAAAATCTAGCCAATAGATCCCCACTAAATTTTATGATCTTTCTAAAAATGTAATTTTGTTTTTAGAAAACTTCCAAAAGTGCACTCTCTAGATCAATTTTATTAAAAGATTAAAATCAAAACTTATAAATGATCATAGAAAGATAAAAATTGGACCATAGCTTCCTTTGAACCTCTTAAACCTCAAAAAATTGAAGAAAAATTTGCTATGGTTTGTGATGTATAGGTGATTCTTCAAAAAAGGATTTTAGCCCCAATTGAAGCTCGTATCACTTTGTATCGAAATGATCTCGATCTAAATGCAAGAAGAGCAGAATGCTGAATATGTAACTAAGCAACGTGACAGAGAAACCTCCACAACCTTACAATAAGAATATGATTTGCTAATGATTATTTGGAAGAGCCCTGCTCATCCTTATTTATAGACATAATTAGGTAGGGTCACACTATCCTAATCAGATCAGCCTGAATAAACATTTAAAACTAATAAATGAAAAGATAAAGGTGAAGCATGTCACAAGTCAGCACAATCTAACCCAAGTACACTTAAGAATATAGACTATTAGGGGTGGGACACTTACCTTCACCCTTCAACGATCATATCCTAGAAAATCTCTTTAATCTTGATGGGGTCCTTCCCTTTGTAATATGTAACTCTTCTTTGATCCCTTCTTCATGGTCACCTTACTCTTCTTTTTCACCTTTTTCTACTTGGTGCTTTTCACACAAGTCTTGTAAGGGATTTTTCTCTCCCTGTTGTCCAATATTTGCTATTCTCATTTTATTGAAGCTGGTTGGGAGCTGTGTGGCGGGTCAACTTTCATTTGCTTGTTGGCTTGGTTAGCTACTTTCGGGTTCAGCTCTTTCATCTCTGTAAGGATAAGTTGGTTGTGCTTTGACAAACTTACACTTGTTCTGATCATGGTGAGCCCTATGGATCATGATGCAACAAAAGGCACTAGTGAAGGATCAAGTAGTAGGGGAAGCTCTAGATTGTCTGAGGAGGAGGGGGAGGGTGAGGAGGAAGTGATTCAGGGCCAGAATGAAAAACTGATACATTACTATTCCTTGGATGATGTTCATGATGCATATTTTGACTTATTTGATGACCTAAAAATATAGAGGCTCTTGGAAGACCAAATTTTGATGGATGATGGTACCCGTCTTTCAGCTGAAATCACAATGGATTAGTGGAAGTGTGTTTAGGTGCAGCGGATCAAAAGCCCTAAGCTTCTGAAACGGGCAGCTACAAATTTATTTTGAGCACAACTATTTATGCAATTGGGGCAAGAGTCTTCAATGATATGTGTTTTCGATGCACTTAAGGATCCTGGTTAGTTTACCCTTTGATTGAATGTGATGAATGTTGCTCATCTGATAGCTGTGTAAATAGTTCTGCTGAGCTCAAGTAGTAGGAGAAGCTGTAGATTGTCTAAAGGGGAAAGAGGGCGAGGAGAAAGTGATACAGGCCAGAATGAAAAACTGATATGTTACTATTCCTTAGATATGTTCATGATGCATATTTTAACTCATTTAATGACCTAAAATTATAGAAGCTAATGGAGGACCAAATTCTGATTGATGATAGTACCAGCCTTTCAGATAATGGATTATTGGAAGTGTCTTTTGGTGCAGGGGATCACAAGCCCCAAGCTTCTGAAATGGCAGCTACAAATCTATTTCGAGCCCAACTATCAAGACAGTTGGCGTAAGAGTCTTCAATGATATGTGTTTTGGATGCACTGAACGATCCTGGTTGATTCACCCCTCAACTGAATGTGATGTATGTGGCCCATCTGATATGTGTGTAGATGGTTCTATTGAGCTCAATCAACACCTTAGCCAGTCATGAGGACACTCAGCAGTTTGAATTTGGTTCTATGCATATGCTGAGTAGTATTTTGCACTTGTTGAAGAAATGGATCTGGTAGAACTCCAGAATTGTGATGAGGCAGGGGATGCCACTGCATGTTAATTCTGTTGCATAAGATGATTTTGGCCCAATGTAGACTTGAATTTATGGCTTTTTTTGTTATTTAGATGGACTTATTAATAAAGGGCTGAAACTGCTAACCTTATGTATCTTCCTCAAGTATTCAGTAGTTTAATTATCATATTCCACTGTAGGTATTAAGATAGAAGTTCTTAGGTGTGACAACAAGGCTGCTAGTACTGATCATAAGATATTCTTATGTCATAGTACAGCTATCTAAAATAAGTGGGCATGCAGTCTGGCTTGAAGAAGGTTATTAACAGATTTGGTTTCACTCATTGAGGATCCATTAAATCCGCTAGCGACGTTTTTGCATGCTTTTCTGTGGGGCTAGACATCCTGTTGTTAATGTTTAACAATATACATATACATAGAGAGATATACATATACATATACATATACATCCAGAGAGAGATATTTGGTTTCACTCATTGGGGATCCATTAAATCTGCAAGTGATGAGTCTTGCATGCTTTTCTGCAGGGCTAGAGGTCCTGTTTTTATGTTTAATGATATACATGTACATATACATATATATAGAGGGAGGGAGGGTGATTTTTTTGGATATTCCTGCTTTAGAGTTTTTAATTTCCAGCGTTTTGGGTCCTATACTAGACTCATCATCAGGTAGAAGAAGCCTATGCTTGAGGGAAGATTTATAGAGAAATCACAGGTTTTCATTTTTGGATATACCTGCATAAGAGTTTTTAATTCCAATGTTTCGGGTCCCATACTAGACTCATCATCAGGTAGAAGAAGCCTATGCTTGAGGGAAGGTTTAGAGACCAGCAATTATGTGTGTCTGTTTGTGTATGCACATATATAATATAATTATGTACATCTAAGAGCCAATAAATTTATTTTGATGTTATCCAACTAAGTAGACGTTTTCCATATATAGTAGCTGGATGCAATCAATCATTACACTTTGTCTGGACCTGTCAATATTAAAAATTTCAGTGATGTTTTTAGGTTCACTGATTTTTTCTAATAATTGTGAATCTGTGTCCAATCGTCTATTGAATCAATGTATTTATCTCAAAGAATTCAAATCAATTAATCAGTTTGCTGATTTATTATGGATTTTCTATTTTTTCCCCATTTATATTTTTGGGGACCCCTGGTGATATTTTCCACTCATGGTTTTGTTATATTATGCCCAATACTTGGGCTGATATAGTTCAGTAGGCTCAAACCTTGGGGCCAGTGTATATTCATGTTTTTGTTGGTATGTTATGCGAGGTGCATAGTAACCAAAATGGAATCTTGGTTAGGATTTCTTCTTGAGAGCTGAAATCTATGGTTTAGTAGCATGTGAACCACCCCAACACTGTTTATGCATTATGGCTCTTCTTTTAAGATTTGATCCTTACTTATTTTGAAGTGTAAACTGCTATATACCAATTCCTTACACGGGGATAGATCCATTTCCTCTTTGATTTTCCTTATCCACTGGTGTGATATATGAACTTGTAATTGTGTGCTAGAGGGCTATTATCCTTCGAATTTGCAGTTCAGAGCAAAGTCACTTGATCCCATCTTCTGTCTTCTATTGAGGAATTCATGGTTATATGAGTTGTTAGGATATGTAGAATTAGATGAGATGATCATTACTCATTTGTTATTGCAACCCACTAGAGCACTCTATCTGCAAGTAAAAACATATGCTCCTTATATTGTGCTCAGGCTTGTAATTTTCCCATTCTTTTCTTGATTATGTATATTCTTTAGATGCGTTAAAATTTGATATGAAATATTTATATATCTAATCATAATGGCTATTCTATGCTTTCTTTTCTAAGCTCATCCCATGGCTTTCTGGATTGGTGAACTGAATTTTATGGCTAAGACATGATAGAATATTAACACCATATGTGACCTTGTGCAGGAACAATATATAGCTCTTCACTATTTCCTGGTCGTGCTCCCCAGATAGGGTGCTTCTTCTGAACTTCATCGGAGGTGCAACTAATCCTGACATTACAGAAAAGGTATGTGATATTTACTAATATTAAATGATTTGCAAAGCATTAGGAGAGTAGATAAAGTAGGCATATCAAAGGAAATGCATACGAGAAACACTCCTTAAACAGGCTCTATCAATTTTATTGGTGGTTTAGATTTATGAAGGGTGGAGAGATGCTTATAGCTTCTCTTGGAAATTTTGTGTAATTTTACCGATATTATAAACCTCCAATTTCCACCTAAAACAAGGCACTCTAGCCAACCATCATAAATGTTTAGCAGGGTGACTCTATCATAAATGTTTAGAATGCATGGAAACACTTCTAAACAATGGGCTAGCTATCTCATTCCAGGATAGACCATACTGAGAAAATCTCTGTAGAACATTACAATCAAACTAGAAACAACAGAAAAGCATAGGAGACTATAGAATGGAACCTTGGCCATTAACATTTATATTCTAAATGAATGATCAACTGACCAGGTTCCAAAGACTGATTCACCTTCCAACATAGCCATTCCATCCAATGCCAATGACAATGAAGCCACAACTCTTGGAGCATTTCTTCCACTATTTCTAAGTTTCTAGTGTTCCAATTTTACTAGTAACAAAACAATACCAGTCTCACTGGTCTCAACCATATTCAAATCACAGACTGTTGACAGAATATCCTTGCTGCTCCACCAGTTTACCTCTGTGGCCCATATTAAGGTCTCCTTCTTGGCACTAACCAGATCAAGGAGTGAGATACACTGTCCAAAATAACTGCAATAGAAGGCTTCTTTTATTTATCTTGAATCTTGTGCTCTTCGTGGTGCAAATGTCAAATAAAGTTGAATCGACGCAACATGCAGAGAAAAACATCAGCTTCCCAACAGAAAAGAATGTATTTTTCTCACTCTAAGGTGGTCAACATAAAGAGTAAGCTAACTTGGTTGGAGCAAGTCTAAAAGTTTCTCCATGTTTATGCCCAATTTTTGTTGCTTGTGACCAAAAGGAATGCTGCACTCTCTAATATTGAGTTATGTCTTATCAAGGTTTGAGTTTTACTCCCCAGACACTAATCTCATTTTTAAAGGAAGTAGGTACATATACACACTGACATAGGCTCGTCCTCGCATCACTTGTAATGTCCCCTTTTTCGAATTAGTTCCAAATGAAGACTTCTTGCCATTTTTCTTCCCGTGGCCAAGAAGAATTTGAGCAAGGGAAGTATGTGGGTTTCATTTATGTTTCTATTAATGCTTCTTTTTGTATTTTCCCTCTTAAGGACAGGTTGGCTGGGCTGGAAAGCTCATAAAGACAAATTAAAAATAGAAGCATGCACTTAAAGTGGTCGGTCATGGGGGAAAAGTCACCCTTATGACTCTTGGCGCCAAAAAGGGAGGATATAAAGGTGGATCGAATGGCCTAAGGAAGGCATGCATGTTTATTTCAAAAATTGATATCTTGGGTTTGTGCACAGTGTGCCCTACTCTCCATTGAAGACGAAAACCTTTGGTGTGGCTCTACTTTGAGGACGAAACCCTCATTGGATCCTATTGGGGACGAAAACCCTCAATAGTCACAACACTTGGGGACGAAAACCCTCATTTGTTGCATTGGTGGCTTCATATGGGAGTCACAAGTGGACTTAATTGACAGATTTTAGAACAACGAGGTATTCATCCGTGCATAGGGCACTTCTACTTCAACTAGGGCATTTTCTAGGGTGTTGGCACCCTTCCTTCTTTGGAGCGACCCACTTGGGAAGTTCGGGATCAGTTTTGAGGGGGTTTCCATGGTTGGAAAAATCTGATTTCACTTTCATTAGATAGTCTCTTGAAGATCATTTTGAGCATTGGTTTGTGTTGAAACTCCAAGTATTGATGGAGTTATGAATTTTAGAAGTTTCAGCTATATTTGCACTTAAAATAAATTTATAAAATACATATTTGCTCCAAATTTCATTTTGCTGGTTTATTTGAGTATTTGGGATATTTCTATGATAATTTTCAGTCAATATTGTATATGAATAATTGTTTCTAAGTGTTAGTACACTTCGCGGCCCTAGAGGGATATTAATTAATGTTCTGAGCTGATTTTTGATACTCTAATGGTGTAATTTACAGTTCTTTGCTAGCGTTTCTAATATTGTTGGATTTGTTGTTATAAATTCAGATTATTTAAGTTTGGTGTTCGTGTATATGATTTCTTAGGGTTTGTGGCCAAACCCTTATTTTTGGTTTAAGCCCTAGAAAGGGACATTACATCACTTAATTATTTTTCTTCTACATCATAAAAAGCTTGCTTAATAGTCCCATGTCCACATTACCCACATAATCATATTTGTTTTACTATTGAGTATGTATATCATCACTTAGGTTTAAAACCAATGAATAAAATGAAATGTGCTAACACCGGGTTTTACAAATGTAAATGCATCCCCAAACTAACAGGGCCTTTGCACCTGGCTGCTCCTTTTACACAATGGAGATTTCTTTCTTTTGATAGGAAAACTTCTTTTAATTACTAGATAGAGTACTTAATGATCCATAAAATAGGTAGATATTCTACACTGAGTTTCATAAACACAGATCCTATAATCTCTAATTCAACAAGTGATTGACAAATGTTTGTTCTAAACCAATTTTATTGCTAATACAGAGACGTATTGTGTTGGAATCCAAATGTACAAAATTTTGGATATAAAGAGAAGTATGAAAATAGTATCAAACACAAGAATTATCCTAGATAAAGACAATGTGGGAAAAACTCTAGTGGGTGAGGAAAATGCTCTCCTTTTTCCACTATGTTGTTCACAATTGTAGAAGCTAGTGCCTTTTCTGGCCTCTCATGGAAAAATCTATCAATTACTACACTATCCAATCTTGCACACAATTGCTTGAACTATTACAACACTCCTCATTACCATCCAACATTTAGACAATCACTAACTCTTGGGAAACAATGCAAATACCATGAACACATATTCAAACTTGCAAACTGCATTTTAAATCCAGCTACACAACTCCTCACTGAATTCTTTGATATTCTATGCCTTCTACAAGGTCTGTATTTATGCCCTCTAACTTAGGAATTCGCCTAGAAGCTCAACCGAACCGTCGTTGAGTAGAGGCAACATTTGCAACCACTCACTTGTATTTCTTGTATCGGGGCAAAACCGCTAGTGTATGTAGATAGGCGGCTATGCAACTTTCGGGACGGTTGTGCCATTGCCACTGTAAATAAAAGCCCAATGGTTGCACAACTGCTATTTGAATAGTGGCGGTCTTGACATCCATGACAAACACCTTCATTCTCGAGAGATAGAGTCAATGAATCCATCATACTAATGATGTTTGGCTCATACCCATTCTGACTTTACCACAACAACTTATTTGAACTGATGCTTTGATGAGAAGTGTCGTACATGTGTAAGTGACAACAATTGGGAATATATTGGAACCATTAGATCCATATTTTGGATTATATGTCCCCAATTTGAGGCTTTCAAGTCCCTAAAAGATTTAGGAAGTTTATAACTGCGGAAATTTCTTCCCCACATCTTCTCTTGAATACCATTTGGCCTTGCTGGGTAGCTGTCCCTTTAACCCAATCAGTCAATGTTATTCCGCTCCTTTGCGTGTTGTCCTTTCCTTCTTTTGCAACATCACATTCTCATCCAATTCTATTTGACTATTAGGAGTGATTTCTTTGATTGAAGGTAGCAACATCCCTTCATCTTCATTGTCCGACATGGAAGGCTCAAAAAGACGTAGGTTCTCAACATTGACAACCAAATAAATCTTCATATATGGAGGAAAATCAAGTTTGAAAGCATTCTTGCTGACTTGCTCCAAAATTTCAAATGGACTGTCGTGTCCCTTTTTCGAGATAATTCCGTTTGAAGACCTTGACCCATTTTTCTTCCTCATGGGTCCAAGCGAACAAGCTAGAGGAAGCCAACAATGTCATCATGTGCTTAATTTCATGTTTATTTCTTTAATTGACATTGTATTTGTTGGCGAGCCTAGTGCCCAACAATAAATTAGAATTAAAAGATATTGGTGAGCATGTAGGCTCCAAAAAGAAAATAATAATAAAACAAGTTTAGTTGTGGTCGACCTCATTTGAGAGCCCCAAGACTTGGCGCCACCCTCTTATTATAAATAGAGGTTGTTGGCATTAGTTTGAATTATGTTTTTGGTGATTATTCTTATCTTGGTGAAAGTTGGCTAGTGTAGCCCTTTTACTCTCTCTCAAGGACGAAACCCCTTGGGTTGAGGACCTCATCCAAGGACAAAAACCCTTGGTTGGGAAACTTGTGAAGGGTGAAAACCCTTGTAGAAGTTTTTGTGTGCAAGATGATTTCAAAAGCAATAAAGTATCTTTCTCTTACATGTGTGGTCTCTTTGGTGCAATATTATACTTGTTTAAAGTGGAGCGACCTACCTTGGAGTGGAAATTTGGTATGTGTGTTACTAATTTGGTAAATATGAAATTACTAGCTTGTTCTTCATAATTTATAAGGCCAATATCTTGAGTTTCATGAATTTTGGAGCTTCCTAAGTTGAGTTGTGAATTTTACAGTATTGCTGCGCAAACAAGGGTTTTGTTGAAATTTATCATATCTAGGGTATTAAAAATCAGATTTCTTGCATTATATGATTGTTGATGATATATCATAATTTTAGAGACTTAAGTGAAGTTGATTGGAAGGGTTTTGAAGGCACGAAGGTGGGGTTGAAACCCCAAAATCAGGTCGTTTCCCTAGAAAAGGGTTTAATTTGCAGGTTTATAGGTTTATAACAACTCTATAATCTGATTTGTGAGATTTTGGTCATTTCCCGAGTCCCCCTAAAAAGGGACATTACAAGACCGTACCTAAGAGTCTTCAGACTTCTTTGTCTCACCTTCGAGTCTCTCTCTGCTCAAGTACAACCACATCTTGTCTCTAACACCGAAGATGTGCTCACCCTATGTTGATTGTGCCTCGCTTCATACTTGGCTTAAGAGTCCTCCAACCTCTTTTGCACTTGGAGGTGGATTTGTCGATTTTTTTCAATGAATCTTTCAGCTTTGTGGACCTTTGCATCCACTTTCCCATTGTATTTATGTGGCGTTTTAGAACAACATCAATTGTACATTTAGGCAAATAGCCAAAACAAGTTTCAAAAGGAGTTTTCGTAGTAGTAGCATGCACCATCCTGTTATAAGATTGCTAAATATACACCAAATTTTCATCCCATGTGTTGGGATGCTTGCTATTATACCCTTTCAAGAGCTGTACCAATGTTCTGCCCACAACTTTTGTCTACCCATTAGTTTGTGGGTGAAAAGCGGCAGATTGTTTCAACTTGGTATCCATCTTCTCCCACAATGAGGCCCAAAATTCGCCAACAAATCTTGTGTCCTTATTTGCTTTCAATGCCTTCATAGAAACACGAAGCTTCTCCATGACAATCTCCATGATGGACTCCAACTGGTCAAGCTTGCTCATGGAAAGAGGGATACTAGCTACTCCTTCAAGCTTGTGAAATTTCTGTTGCATGGGCATCTTCTTCATCAGAATGGTCCATACTCTAGATCTAGTGTTTCCACTTCTTGGTGGAAATCTCTTCTTCAAAGGGTACTAGGATACCTTGATGACCAGCTATACTTGTTCTAGTGATGGGCATAAATTTTAATGTAGTCACAAAACAATAAAACCACACAAATTTTGATGCTAGACCAGCTCTGATATCAATGTGATCCATAAACTAGGTAGATACTCTACACTTAGTTTCATCAACACGGATCCTATAATCCCTAACTCAACAAGTGATTGTTCTTAACCAATTTGCTTGCCAATATAAAGATGCATTGTGTTGGAATTAAGATGTATAAAATTGTTGACATAAAGAGAAGTATGAAAGTAGTATCAAACACAATATGAACACAAGAATTATCCTGAAGAAACCCAATGTGGGAAAAAATCCAGTGGGTGAGGCAAATGCACTCCCCTTTCCACTATGTTGTTCACAAATGTACAAGTTACTGCCATTTTTGGCCTTTCATGGACAAAGCTATCAATTACTACACTATCCAATCTCGCACACAATTGCTTGAACTATTACAACACTACTTAGAACCATCCAACACTCAAACAATTACTAATAGTTGGTAAACAATGAAGATAGTTGGTAAACAACAAAGATTCAAATTTGCAATTTGTAATGTCAATCCATTTTCACAATTACTCATTGACTTCTCTGATGTTCTTTGCCATATACAAGGTTTGTATGTACGCCCTCTCACCGAGGAATTCGCTCGAAGCTCAACCAATCTGCCGTCAAACAAAGAGAGTGTTTAAAACTTGCACGCTTTCTGTAATTGTTTGTATTAAGGTGTAATTGTTGGGGCAGTTGTGCAAGAGCCAAATGTAAATAGCGGTGGTCCCACCATTTATGATAAACCCTTTCATTATGAGAGTTCGAAGTTAGTGACTCCGTCATATTGAAGATGTTTGGACAATCCCCATATTGACTTTGCTATTGCAACGTATTTGAACTGATGTTTGATGAGAAGTGTCTTACAAGTATGATTTACAAAAATTGGGAATATAAAAAAACCATTAGATCCATGGTTTGGATCATGTAATGCCATTTGACATATTACACTTAACGATCGCATTGTTACGGGGTGCACGGATTAAAAAATTGATGAAAATTGGTGACTACTCGCTTTGCTAACCAAGAAATTGCCACTCTACTCGATTGTCGAGTCATGACCTGAAAATTGCAGTTATTTCACCAAAACTTGCTAAAAACTCACTGAAAAATTCCTGAAAACTTGTTGAGTCATGCAGAAAACTTGGCTATTGTAAAGATAAGACCCTTGAGTAAACATGTTTTTTGTCAAAAAAATCAAGTTTGTGTGTATTTTTGGTCTGCTAGGTCATTTTGTGCATTTCACTACTGCTGCGACTTCATTGATAGTGATTTCTATCGTCCTAAGAAGGATTTTTACTGGGATTTGATTAGCTAAGTGTCCCAACCATAGTTTGGATACTGTACCCGATAAACAATTTTTTTTTTGACTTGGCAAATTTTCGGCAATCCTCCACAACTTAAAAAATACTTAAATTTCTTTTAAACACATATTTTATACAAAATACAATTACAAAATATATAAAATGAGTCTATAAAACTTTGGCAAAGTGTTTTCTCTCTAGACTGCCAGGATATGGGTACAGAGGGGACGGGTTCGGTACATTAAAGCGGCAAATTTTTTAAAACCCTTTGGTATGATACATCTGGGTACGTTTGTACAATATATATATATATATATATATATATATATATATATATATAATATATATATATAAAGAAAAATTTAAAGAAGCTTATAATGTAATGACCCATAAAATATTGGAAGCCAACAACATGCTTATTATGAATTAGAAGCCATCTAAGGCAAAATTTCTTTGACTGAATACAAGAAGACCATAAAACATTAAATCTATGAGCCCATCTAATAATGGGCTCACAAACATTCCACTTATTGTTAAGGCCCGGGAAAGGTTTGGGGAGAAGGCAATCTTTTCATGGAGTTGTTTGGAGGTAGCCTCTTGGAGAGTGGGCCGTTTGAGCCACCTCATGGTATCCCAAAAGTGATTCTCTTCCTCCATAATTAGCCCAAGAGGGAGATGTGAAAGCATTTCGAGCATTGTATAAATTCTGAGCTAAGATTGAGGAAGCTTATAGAAAGCTTTAAGGTCTGTCCATTCCATCCACTTCCCAAATTTGTACAAGTCATGAAATATTTTAATTCCTTTCTCAAACCAAAGGAGGGCAGAGAGAAGCCTCTTGTCAAGAAAAGGATCTTGTCATTATATTTCAGATTCCACCAAATTGATTTGTAGGCTTGGCACCTAGTGTCAAAGGAAGAGAAGCTAGGTTGCACAACCACCAAGTGCTTCACTTGTTCCCATGCCTTCCAAATCGACAGGAGAATAAAGGACCCATGAGGAGCAAAAAGAAAGCCCCTAAATAGTAAGTCAACCAAATGAATTCCTTTTCATCTCTCTTGACCCTCGCATGCCTATTGGCAATATTGAATTTCACATGAACTTTCCAAGGTTCAATTCTAGTCAAAGCTCTCAAGTTCAATTTATTTTTTTGCACTTTAAAAAAGTCGTTGGTACGTTATGGGTATGTACCCACAAGCCCCGGGTACAACTCGTACGCTTTTATTTATGTACCTAGAACTTACCTAGGGCTGTGGATACGTACCCACAAAGTATCGATTTTCGTACCAATACCCGTTTTTGTACTAGGTACTTTTCGGACTTGGTATGGGCCGGCTTGGATGTATTAGCGTAGTCTAGTTTTCTATTAGATTTGAATAGAAATAGAGTACAAAATTGAATCATCCGAATACAACAACCAACCGACAACTCTTATGAATTTATGTAATGTCCCCTTTTCTAAAATAAAATAATTAATAATATTTTAAGTTGGGCTTGGTCAATTCTCCATTTTAGGGGCAACTTAATATTATTATTAATATAGAAGTATTTCTCTTTTTTTTTTTGTAAAAATATAAAAATATAAAAAGAAGATGGGATCGGAAAAAGAAAAGAAAAAAACTTTATTTTCATAAAGATGTTGGTCTTTGGAGTGCATGCTTGAAGATAAATGAGAAACATATCTCCCAAGGAGGTTGGTCCTCATGGGGATCATGTTTTAGAGATTTGACACCACATACGAGCTATATAAGGGGTTCCCTTGGCTTGGAGAAGATTATGTAGTTTTGGGATCTTGATATTTTCTTGGAGTTGGAGCACACTTTGCCTCTTTCTTTCATCTATTGAGGACAAAAATCTCATTGGATTCTATTAGGGCGAAAACCCTAAATTGTTACAACACTTGGTGATGAAAACCCTCATTTGTTGCATTGGTGGCTTCATCTGGGAGTCACATTTAAGCTTCAAAATTCAGAATTTCATAATGGCAAGGGTTTCTTTCACCGATAGGACACAAATTCCAGTACACGCCTTTTAGGGGCAAGGGAAAATACAATGCTATAACCATGGTAAAATGTTCTTTCTAAATTCATATTTTGGATGGATAATACTCTCCTACCTGGGAGTCCAGTTCTCAGGGCCTAGATTCAGTATGAGGCGTGCTCTTCAGCCGAGGGTGAATAAAGGGTATGGGTCTCTTGCCATTCTCGAGAGACAGTGTTTTCGGCACCACTTCTAGGACGTCTCCTCCAAGATGTTTCTTATGAACTCCCTCATCCGCCCCACTGTTCTCTATGGGTCTGTTGTCTGGGGCCCCTCCCTTTTGGACACAGATTGGGCTTCTGCTAAGAGGATTCAGACTCTCCTCCGCCGCTTTCATCAGATGCAAACAGACGGTCCCCAACATATTATTTTGGCAGAGTTCGGAGCTCGACCTTTCCGTCTGGAGACTATATTTGACATATCATCCTTTCTTCACCGTATCAGGAGGTTTGGTGATCTCTCCGATGAGCAAGACAGGTATCCATATCTCGCCTATTGTTCCTCTGTGAGTATTGCCTAGGCTATGGGCCGTTGTTGGTTTGCCGAGACTTCTGCCTTGTTGGACTCAGTTGGTATCCAGATTGATCGTCTCCCCCTTTCAGTATTCTTTGAATGCTCCCAGTCATCTCTTGCCCACCAAGCAAGTGTTGAACAGGTCCATCCGGGAGGATATCTACAGGAGATTCATTCAGACTACTTGGGTGAACCCCTTGGGGGTTTGCGCCTAAGATGTCCTTTTATGCAGAGCACTTTCTTGAAATCAGAGATGGACTCATCATCCGCCCTCGCACCTCTCGTCCTTTGGGTGCATGCCCTCGTATACCTCTGGGGTCGCTTTCGAGTCGGCTCCCACAAACTTCGGTGCGAGACTGATCACCACCTTGATCGGGAGGATAGACTTTGTAGGCTCAGTAGCCTTCATGAGGTGGAGACAGAGACTCATTTCATCTTCCGCTTGCCCCATATACTATGAGATCAGAGGACGATTTCATTGTCTCTTCGAGGGATTCGAGACTCTCCCAGTCTTCTTCGACATATCGACCGGCGCGCCTTGCATTCTACATCCGTGAGTCTTTCCCTACGAGACCAGATTCTCCATCCCCCTCTAAGAGCCGTCCCCACGAGACGGATTACGGCCTTCTTTCCGGTTCTACCCACTGGTGGAGGTACTAAACGACAGAGTCTTTCTGAGCCAGATACAGTGCATAGATCAATTCGTCCCGGTTGGACCCTCACACTTCTCTCGATCACACTCCTCTCAATCACCGCCAACAGAATCGGATGTACACATGTACCAGAGGACAGTCCAGCTCCATTCGTCCTCCTAGCCGTCGCGTCAGTCTCAGAGCTCAGCAGGGAAGGAGGCTTTTGGTCCCCTCGTCGGGTTGCCAGTCCATCAGGAGCTTCTTTTCGTTGGCCTCTAATGTTAGGAGGGGTGTGGCTACCACTCGTGATTAGACCATTGGTCCTTGTTTTGTCCCCCCCTTCATTCCCTTCTTTGCTTTCCTCGTTTTTCTCCCCTGCTTGCTCCATTACCCCCGCCTGTGGGGGTATTTGGCTTCGGGTTTCCTTTTTGTTGTGTTTTCTCTTCATTTCTGTTTTTGGGAACTCGTTTTGAGTTGTCCCCGCTCGCACTTTGTATATTGTTTGGGCTGCAGTCCCATTGACCTACTTTTGTGGTCATTCGTTGGACATTAATATATTTATCTTATCCTTATCTCCATGGATAGTTGTAGGTTGACATTTATGATGAAGCTCTTTGGGTTTAATATGATGTTTGAAAGGGATTTCAAGTATTGCAGTTGTTGCACCTTTCCTATGTTACTAATATCCAAGATTTTTGAGTTGGAAATGCTATGCTACAGCCATGATGGGCTGTTCTTCCCAAATTTATGTATGGGGTTGTGCATATCTTCCATGGACAACAAGAGATGGGCAGGTTTGGAGACATTCTTTCCACTTAATATGATGTGTAAGAGGGTTCACTCATTGAGATCAAGCAAAGCCAACATCCCAACATCTTTGGCGCTTGGGAAGAAATTTAGAGCTGTACATGGCTATTACACCCACTCATCCGCACTCCTATGGTCTGATCCAAACCAATTTGTGAAGAAAATTCAGTGGGGCAGCTTGGAGGCAACATTTGGAATCCAAAATCAGCAAGGTAACATCAATCAAGAAGAGGTGAGCATAAGTATTGGTATGCAATGTTTACATCATATGTTAGTATTCAAGAAGTAAGTGTAACACCCAATGTTATTCAACTTTCAAATTAAGGGAATTTTTTTAAAAACAAACCCCTTAACCCCATTACACATGCCTTCAATGATTTTATAATGCAGTAATAATAATCCAACAAGTAATCTAGTTTACAATCCATCCGATAACATTCCAAAACCATGTGCAGCTGTAAAGGTCATTTAGATCTACCCGATCCCCTTTATCTTACTCTTTTGAGTATGCATAACTTGTATGCAATTGGTCAACCTAGTTAGGTTTGTGAACTGATGTAATTCTTGAGTGTCTACCTAAAAATTAGCTTACTGAAATTCATCCGGCATCACACACTATTAATAAGGAACTAGGTGATCTGACAGTGTATTCAACTATTACACTACTTAGGCCAAAGTTTTCAAGCTATGCTTTGCATGCTTAGTTTCGTGACCGCACACAAGTCAAGCGAAACTTGTCCCATCACCAATCATTTATCCCACACAGTTATCTGGATTCATCTTAATAGTTAAGTGTATTAACTTATGTTTTAAGCAGGCCTAAAGTCTAGGTCTCACCTCTCGATATATGTGTATGCTGACTGTACCAGCTTAGGACCCCTATGGGAAAGATAATGATTACTCTTTGAATCTCGTCAAAGGTTAATCATTACCTTTCCCGTAGCTGTTCTAAGATAACATGGTCATAAGTTTAATAGATCGAGAAGCAGGACTTAGAATCCATGCCAACTTAACACCTAAGACGTTATAAGATAAGTATAATGATAAGTGTTTTAAATCGAATATAAGGTTGATGAAAATCGTTAATAACACATTTATTAATATCATTTCATGTTGCAAACTCTTAGTGTCACTTTACAACTTACGTCGTTAAGTATCTTTTCAGTTTAATCATCTTATTGGGTCTAAGTAATCATCCTAATCCCTACTAGATAATGTCATGCCATTTACGGCAAGGTTTAACCAAGTAATCAAATACTTGTGAATAATTGCACCATTGCTCACTGTACTTTATTCAAATTTTGCAACAATTGTTGTAATATCCCTTTTGGGATATTATCCAAATATGCAATTTAATTTATTGAATCGACTCTAGAAGGATCAAACTCTCCTAGTTCGACCTCAAATAATCCAATGTTAGCTTCAATACAACCCAAATAGGGTTGGAGTGAGCCAAGGTCGTGGATTAGATGGGATAATCAGCATTAGAAAATTAATCACTTCAAATATAAATTAATTACAGCAATAATTAATTAATAAATGCACTAGATTGCTGCAAACTTCAAAAATTAACTAACTCCTTCCCCGTCTAGTATTTTTCTATCAAACCAATGCCAAAAGATTCTTCATATTTTTATCTTTTCAACAAGCTATAGATCACAATTTTTGGATAAGTAGAAGGCATGCAAATCAACCCACAAAATCTGAAACTGTGTAGATAAAACCCTGACACAGACAGCTGAAACTTGGAAAATTCATAACTTGCTCAATACTTCATCTTTTTCCGTGAAATAAAGTGCAGACTAATTTATAATTCAAGAGCTTTCCAAAGATATTAAAATCTGAATTTTTAGACCAC
Source organism: Taxus wallichiana var. yunnanensis (assembly GCA_018340775.1). Taxonomy (NCBI): domain Eukaryota; kingdom Viridiplantae; phylum Streptophyta; class Pinopsida; order Cupressales; family Taxaceae; genus Taxus; species Taxus wallichiana. Next base: position 220,696,198 of record CM031243.1, on the reverse strand, counting down.
CGAAAACCCTCCAAAACAACCCCCAAAATCCCCAAAACAGTCGCTAGGGTTAGCATAAAACATGTAAATTATTTCCAGCTCTTAGAACCCTTTAAAAACATTTTGAAATGACTACTCACACTTAGAAAAATAAGCCAACTCAAATCAGATTACAAATATAGCTTGTTCACCCTTAAAACATGTCAAAAGATGCTCAATTTAAGGTGGCATAATTAAAATAAAACTAGCAATAAGCAACAACTCATAAACACTATGAAACCCCTCCAAAATCACCTAGGATGGAGTTACAAAACATTATTGCAGATCAGATTTTTAAACCACATCAATAGACACCCAAACATGCCCAAACAACCAATTTAGGCAAGTTGCTATGGCTTAATTAATGCAATAATAACCAGCAGATCTAAAGCACCATAAAACCCTTCACAATATTCAATAACATGCAAATTTTACCCTTCAATAAAATGCGCCAATACTCTAGACAAGTTGCCAAAGCTAGAAAGCATAAATCATGCACAAAGACACTTCAACACAATGAAACACAATGAATGGAACAAGAGAGTCTTCAATGTCTTCAACAATGGCTTCCAAATGAGAGAGAGCAAAATGCAAGAACTAGGGCATACATCCCAATACTCCAAGCATGGAGTGAAATCAAATGATCATCCAACATAACCCTTCCCTCAATGTCAAAACATATATTTATAGATTTCTCCTAGGGTGGAGCGACTCCCTTTTGGAGGGAAAACCATAATTTGAAATTATAAGGCATGCTTATAATTTCCCCTTTTAATTTTAATTTCCCCCTCTAAGTGTGGCGTCCCCTTTCTAAGGGTCTTTATGACATTAAAAGCCACTTTAATATTATTTAATTAATTCCCTTTTTAATTTTGCATTGTGGGAATTAAATTAAATAAATTACATAATTAAATAATTAAATAATTATTGCTTTATAATGTCAAATGATAAAAATCACTCTCCAGGCAATAATATTTAATTATTTAATATAATTTTTCCCTTGCAACATCCCAAAGCCCACGGGGAAAGATAGGCTAAGGGTCTTCAAAAATGGGGACATTACAGTCCTCCCTTCCCAAGATTGCTTGCCCTCAAGCAATAGCAAGCTCATGCATCTGGGTCCAAAAGTGAAGCACTCCAAAAACCGAGCTCCCATGCCACTCAAATGGTGTAGCATTTGTAATAACTTAGGATGCTTCTTTCTCCTAAAAATTAGGAGTGTCTTCCGCTGTAATTTTTCTTTCAAATCTGCACAGAAGCAAACAAGTTAGAAAAACAAGGGTTGAAGAACACCCTTTCAAGGTGCCTCCATGGTGTGCAAGTCTCCTCCATATATGGGCTGCCCCCAAACTCTGTCATGTGGCCCAAAATACTGTTGTAGTCTTCAAAAATCAGAATTGGAGTGGCTGGTTTCCACCCCCAAATAGGCACCCATGTGCCAAAATCAAGTACCAACACCCATGTCATCAACTGTATGTAAAAAATATGAATTTTGGAAGTGATAGTGGAGCTGGTCCTAATGGTATTATCCATAAAAATGAGAGGACAACAACTAACATAATTCAGAATTTTTTCCCAACATGAATGATCATCAAGCTAGTGAACAAAAATGGCTCCCATGTAACCAAAATTTCATCCTCAACCATAACAAACTGAAAATTATCCAAAAACACAGCTGAAAATGAAGTGTCTTGAGAAAAGTTCATACCATGTTCCTTCAAACTTCTCATACTTTTCATTGAAGCCCAAAAGATGGTGGCCATGCAAGCAACATCAACCAAACATTCCCAATACCTATCCTTGGTTGATTTTACCCTTGGAAGCATATCAATCAAACACTCAAATGGAAGACATAACTGTAGCTCAAAATCTGAAAATGAACTTCTTACCATGCAAAGTGTAGTCCATGTGATCCATCCTTCTTTCAAGTCTTCCAAAGAGATAGGAGTTAGCATCATTTGACAAAGGAAATGAAATGATATCCTTATATCCAAACCAAACTTGCAAAACTCAAATCCTTTTATTCCCATTCCACATGAAGCAATATGTGCAAGATGACACCCCAAATTTCCTCTTTTTCTATGCTCATAAGAAGAGGAGAAAACTGAAATATAGTGCATGCATGTATGAATATTATCATGGAGAGACCAAGGAACCTTGTACCTTTCTTTGTGCAAATGACTTTCCCTTATGAGAGAAAGAGAAACATAGGAATCCATCATACCTTTGTGTCCTCTAATGATGATTTCTTCATACGGACCAGCAAGCTTACTATTATGGCTTCCTTCATTGGGAAGAGTGATAGTCACTCTTTCTTTTCTTCCATCCTGTTTCTTATGCACCCAAGTAATAAGGGCAAAAGTACCAACAAGAGTATGATCTATGTACCTCATATCCACCTTTCTATCATGCTCATAAACATACCCATCAAAGCTCAACATATGAGGAGAAATAAAACAAGAAAGATCATACCTTGGGCTGCTCCCAACATCTACAAAACTCAGAATTTCTGAGTTTGGAACAACACTTAGTTCCTCATTACTTTCCTTGTCTAAAACCCTTTGTCCTCCCCACAAGCATTCATACTTGGTGGGTAATGACTTGGGACATCCATGAGACTCATGCTTGGGTGACAAACCTCATTCAATTGCCCATTAGGGCCTGCTGTTCGAAAATTACAGCGAACTGCAAATTACCATAAACATTCCATGATGTCCTTTCTTCATAAGCATACCTCTTCACAAGCCCATCTTCATAGTCCTCTTGAAAACCTGCTCCTTTTGCACTCATGTTCAACTTGATGCAATTAGTAGGCACTAATAATTTGTCAAACATCAAAATATTATTACCATGCAATGAATGCTTCAAGATTTCTTCTTTTTGCCACATAGAAGTAGACACAAATGATGTATTATATGAATGAGTATACCCTTCTATGGTGAGGTCATTGACCATGCCTTCTCCTTGCCCTTCAAATGGCTCGTGGTGGGGTTGAACAACTCCCCTCAAATCTGATTTTTCCATCACATGTTCCTTTGCCATCATTTCTCCTTGATCATGCATATGCTTGACACTAATATCCTCTTCATGCCCATCAACCAAATCTGATTTCTCCTTGCACCCATTCAAACCCATGCAATCATTAGATGCCAAAAATTTATCATAAAAACAAAAGTGCTCATACCTTGGATGCATGTCTTTACTTTGCTTGCACATTGATTTACAACTCTTCTTGCTAAGGAGTGAGCAAGACATGACTCCTTTTGTTCCAATCCTTCCACAAGTATGGATAGCAAAGGTTGTGGAGGTTCTTCATACTCATTCAACATTAGGGACATTATTGTTTGCATAGCATCCATTACTTCATGTGAATGTTCCTCATGTATAACATCAAAGAAAACCTCAAACATGTGCAAAATGAGGTCATTACAATCAAGATCTAACATTGGAATGCAAGACCTTACCTTAGCCATGTTCTTCAAGATCTTAACCCTCTTATCAAAGTGAGGGTTTGTGATGTCCCAAAGCTTTTGAAAGCTTCCAATCATGAGCTCATATACCTCCTCCATAGTAGTATCATCATATGGCAAACTTGGGGTTGTTATCCGTGTGATCTCACTAATGCATGTGATGACCAAAAGTCTCACATCCACCTCCTCATGTCTCAACAAGCTAGATCTAGCCAAGTGTGTCACCAAAGGAGCTACAACTGAAAACATAGAGCTATAATCAGATTGCTCTATCAAACATAAACAACTCACTATCTCTTCAAGAGTGTGGAGCAATACACTCTTCTCAAATGAAGGCTTCTTGAGCCTTTTCCCAAGCTTATAGAGCTTGGTTCTCAAACCTCCGTCACTGGCAAGCTCCATGATTTATTTTGCAAACAAACCCACAAGGATGGAAGAAGGTTGCTCTGATACCACTGTAATATCCCCTTTTGGGATATTATCCAAAATGCAATTTAATTTATTGAATCGATCTAAAAGGACCAAAACCTCCTAGTTCGACCTCAAATAATCCAATGTTAGCTTCAATACAACCCAAATAGGGTTGGAATGAGCCAAAGTGGTGGATTAGATGGGAGGACCAGATTAGGAAATTAATCACTTCACCTATAAATTTATTACAACAATTAATTAATTAATAAATGCACTAGATTGCTGCAAACTTCAAAAATTAACTACTCCTTCCCCAAAAAATCTAGTATTTTTCTATCAAACCAATGCCAAAAGATTCTTCGTATTTTTATCTTTTCAACAAGCTATAGATCACAATTTTTGGATAAGTAGAAGGCATGCAAATCAACCCACAAAATCTAAAACTGTGTAGATAAAACCCTGACACAGACAGCTGAAACTTGGAAAATTCATAACTTGCTCAATACTTCATCTTTTTCCGTGAAATAAAGTGCAGACTAATCTATAATTCAAGAGCTTTCCAAAGATATTAAAATCTGAATTTTTAGACCACCGAAAACCCTCCAAAACAACCCCCAAAATCCCCAAACCAGTCGCTAGGGTTAGCATAAAACATGTAAATTATTTCCAGCTCTTAGAACCCTTCAAAAACATCCTGAAATGGCTACTCACACTCAGAAAAATAAGCCAACTCAAATCAGATTACAAATATAGCTTGTTCACCCTTAAAACATGTCAAAAGATGCTCAATTCAAGTCGCCATAATTAGAATAAAACTAGCAATAACCAACAACTCATAAACACTATGAAACCCTCCAAAATCACCTAGGATGGAGTTACAAAACACTATTGTAGATCAGATTTTTAAACCACATCAATAGACACCCAAACATGCCCAAACAACCAATTTAGGCAAGTTCTTTGTGGCTTAATTAATGCAATAATAACCAGCAGATCTAAAGCACCATAAAACCCTTCACAATATTCAATAACATGCAAATTTTACCCTTCAATAAAATGCGCCAATACTCTAGACAAGTCGCCAAAGCTAGAAAGCATAAATCATGCACAAAGACACTTCAACACAATGAAACACAATGAATGGAACAAGAGAGTCTTCAATGTCTTCAACAATGGCTTCCAAATGAGAGAGAGCAAAATGCAAGAACTAGGGCATACATCCCATGGACATACATCCCAATACTCCAAGCATGGAGTGAAATCAAATGATCATCCAACATAACCCTTCCCTCAATGTCAAAACATATATTTATAGATTTCTCCTAGGGTGGAGCGACTCCCTTTTGGAGGGAAAACCATAATTTGAAATTATAAGGCATGCTTATAATTTCCCCTTTTAATTTTAATTTTAATTTCCCCCTCTAAGTGTGGCGTCCCCTTTCTAAGGGTTTTTATGCCATTAAAAGTCACTTTAATATTATTTAATTAATTCCCTTTTTAAATTTGCATTGTGGGAATTATATTAAATAAATTACATAATTAAATAATTGTTGCTTTATAATGTCAAATGATAAAAATCATTCTCCAGGCAATAATATTTAATTATTTAATATAATTTTCCCCTCGCAACATTCCAAAGCCTACGGGAAAGTTAGGCTAAGGGTCTTAAAAATGAGGACATTACAATTGTAGTGATGTACTTGACAATAAAGCGATAATTAAATTTATCTTATTACAATCGAGTCTTAGAAATATTAATGTATTTCACAACTCTTGTACCGCTGTCCCAAACAACGTTGTTTGATTACTTCCTTAATTAATCATTAATTAATGATATCATGGTTATCATTACTATCATTTAATAAAGTAGATTAAATGATGTAACAAGTACAATTAATTAATAAAGACCAATTTATTTCACAACCTCATTAAGTACAAAGATGAAAATCAGCAAACATCGTTGTTTCATCTCCTAAGAATAAGAAGGTTTAATCATGTAATGTCCCCTTCTAGGACAAGTTAGGAATTAATACAAATCTGATCACACACAGCTGTAAATAATTAATTTCCAAACCCCAACTGCTGCAAACTTCAAAAATTAATTCCTGCTTAACCGTTCATGCAAAAATCTTCAAACTTTGGATTTTGGGTCACAAAAATATGAAGAACAATATGCAAAAATCAGATTTCGCACAGCCAACCCGAAACCCTAATTTTGACCTAAAAAGTAGGTCGCCCAGCACTTTTAGGGCACAAAAACTCCTCCAAAAATTATGAAATCAATTTATCCTTATTCCTCCTAATTTATATAATCAAATGCAATATTAAATCAACCCCAAACTGCAGATCTGAAATAAATATTAATTTACCGTACCCAGAAAAGCCTGCAGACAGCTGAAATATTCTAAAATTGATATCTCACTCAAAACTCAATATTTCTTCACCAAATAAAATGCAGATTGTTCTATAAATTAAGATCTTTCCAAAGAACTAAAGATCTGAATTTTGTGGCAACCTAAAAACAGCCCTCAAAATCCTTAACCCATCATAGGGTTAGAATAAGTTTATCGCATTAAAAATCAGATCATAAAACACCCCCATCAATAACATCCAAATATCCTCTTCAAATAAATGCGCCACTTATCTAAACAAGTCGCCAATGCTTGTAAGCATAAATCATACAAAGAACATGCTTCAACACAAGATAACTCAACAAATGGAACTAGAGAGAATACTTGAATTGATCAAACCAATTTACTATCTTCCCACGTAAGAGAGAAAGCTTTAATGGGCATGCATCCCAACTCCAAGCATGGAGCATAAAATAAATATCATCATAACATAAGTCTAACAATGATCCTAACACTCCTTTTATAAGCAAGGAGGCACAAAATTTGAAATCCCTAGGAGAGGGAAATTATTAAATAAAAGCAGTTTATTTTCCCTAGGTGTGGCGTCCCCTTTTAAAAGGGTGATTTTAATATTTAAAAGCCACCTAAATATTATTTAATTAATTCCCCTTTTTAATTTGCATTTTGGGAATTTAATTAAATAATTACTTGCTCCATAAATATTAAATAATTAAATAAATATTGCTTTATAATGTCAAATGATTAAAAATCACTCTCCAGGCAATATTATAAAATTATTTAATATAATTTTCCCCTTGCAACATCCCTAAAGCCCACGGGGAATGATAGGCTAAGGGTCTTCAAAAATGGGGACATTACAAATCATGATCAAAAGTACAATAATTTCATGTCCAAAAAGTACAAAATTTATTTTCAAGATGATATAATAATGACCAACGACCGTTTACAATATCACGAAATAACTTTCGCTCAATATAATCCAAGCTTAAAATGTACGATAAATCAATGTTTACAAATCAATTATAAATATATATCGCATGATAGGCATGCATGTAACAATCCAATCTATCTCCTCGATTACTTAATCCTTACCGAGATCTAAAAGATAAAAATGATAGACTTACGTGGCGCTTCAACGAATCGACAAATATATATCTCCTTGTCTAGATGCTTTGTTACAAAACAAGCCGAATATATCTTATTGCTTTAATGCCATGAAACAAGTAACAAACTTTTCAAGTCATTAAGTTTCGATTCTGATATTCTAAGAATACAATAAACGCCATAACCTTTCATGATCTATTAAAAACAAGGATAACATAGTCTATTAATCGATGCTTAATTATTCCCAATTTAAGATATTAATCAAGAGAACATGATAATGAAAAACAACCGAACAAGTTCATAGTCATGCCTTAATTTAGTTAACCAAAATAACCATGAACAATCAAGTATCTCTTTAACAAACTTGGATCTACACATTACTATCATCATTAATAATCAACTCAAACTTAATTATGAATTTCCCCCTTCTTATTAATAACTATCCAATAAGAATGAAACTATAAAATAGTATCCCAACATTGAAATAACAATCTCCATCAAACTGGATTCATCAAGGATCAACCCCACTTATCAAGATCCTATTCGAATTGATCCACAGGTGAGAGAAAATAAGATCACCTCATGCGGCTTACAAAAAGAGTCACTTTCTAATAACCGACAAGAAACCACTTGTAGTCGGCTCATTCGACAATCTATCACACAAATTTACTAGAGCTCTATTAAGTACAAGGTCATGCACATAACACAAACTTACCAAAAATTTGAAGTATATAAACGAACCAAAATTCATAGTTATATTTGCAAGAATGCAATCACTCTTAGAACCATCCACAATAACTTATCACCACAATAACTTATCATATCGTAGACTTAAGCATACATTAATCTCCTTCTTGGTTTTCGGGTTTGTGTTAACCTAACTCATCAAATTACGGTGACTCGAGTCACGTTTCCTTGCAAAATCGACACGCTTTACCCTATAACCAACATGTTTGCACTATTAACAAATCCTTTTGCCACATTGCATGGGTTCAAATCGAACCCAACCCAACAAGGAAACTCGGTGACTCGTGACTCACCGATACTCCACATTAAGCCATAGAAAAAATATACGCACCCGAAACACCATCATCGGTGGGCGAGTTACCCAAACGGGTTCAAACGAGGAGTTGACAAGGGGAACTAAATATCCAAAACAAAGCACAAGTTCAAACAATGAAGGCTCATAACAAAAACGAAGTTGTATTGACTCATTAAAAATCGAGTCAAATTCCATATCGACTCATCGAGGGAACTGTGTCTTATATTCACCCACTTCGTAGTGGTTTGAGCTTAGAAAGCTCTGTTAGATTTACTATTATGAACCTACAAATTTAGCTAAAACCCCAACTGTTTAAGATTCGAACAACCCAATATCGTCTTAAGATTAGGTATACGGGTATGAAAGCACCCGATACAAAATAATATACTAAATGACATGAGGACTCCACGTTCACCCCAAAGGTATAAACCTAGCTTGCCAAAAATGATTCTATCAAGCATATTGTTGAAGACCCAAAACAATATAACGACCCAGCTCTAAGAAAAAACAGTAAATAAAAAAAGCGAAGAACACGGGTAGAATAACAAGCATTTCAACAAACGATATGTATTCTACCATTTCACAATGAAATATCCAGACAGGGGGAAATATAGCCATGCCTGTTAAACTTAGCGAGATGACTTTGAAGCTCCCAACAAGATCCTTCGCTTCTTTTCTCCAAAAACCCCAAAAGAATGACTTCGAATGCAAAGCCAAGAAATAACCCAAACTCATTCACAACTATAACTCTTAAATCCTCCATTATCACCTTCCCAAAATAGCTCAACAATCTAAGTAAAAAGCGCACGCAACAGCTCGAAGGAGAGAAGGAAGAGCTGGAAATGCATGCAAAAAGGAATAAAAATGGAAAACAAGTTTTTGCATGGTAGCTTCTGGAGGAAGCCTCCCATTCCCCAAGATCCGTGGGGTAAAATTAAATGCAATTAATATTTGCAAGTGCCACGTAGTGGCCTTCCCATCAACTTTCACTTCCCACTCGCCGTTTCCCTCCAATGGCCAACTCGGTGGATACGAGCGGTCAGAGTTAATTAATTCAAACAATACTTGCATGGGTCGTGATTTGACCGACCCTCCCATCCAATAAACCATGCTAAAGACCATTCGACTATGGTCGAATTGGTGTTGAATATAAACCAATTGAAACTTTAACCAAAAATTAAATGATTTAATCCAAGTAAATCCCACAATCTTTAAGTATGATCAAAGCCATATAACATAGAACTAATACGTTCAAATATGATAAAAAACTATAAACCAAGCATAGTTTTATTAACCACCATTCTCATGTCTCCTTGACCAAGGGTGTCCTATCAAACTATAAACCAATAGTGCCATCACGCAAAACGGTTAGTATGATTATGCAAATAGTGTATCGATTGATCCAACTTACTCGTGTTAAATCTGAGTAAACGATGATCATAATAAACACTTTATGATCATAATACAAAGGAGTTGAGATAAGTAACTTATTCAACAACTTGTTGTATCATTAAGATGTAATGTCCCTTTTTCCTACCTAAGAGCTGAAAATCAGTCTTCTTGTCATCCCTTTTCTATGGCAAAGGAGCAAAAATGAAGGAGAAGACCCTTGAGCATCTTTATAATATATTTTATCTAATATTTTTATATTTCTTTAGTGTTTTCTTGCATTATATAGGTCAGCCTTTTCTAATTGAGCATTGGCGCCAAAAAAGGAGGATATAAAAGGAGATTAGAGGCATCATTTGTATCTAGACTTGGCGCATTTTATTCTACTTGGGCATTGTGAGCTTGTTGCTCCTTGTTCACCCATTTGAGAACGAAGATTCATTGAAGGACGAAAACCCTTCATGTGGCTTGGGTGAAGGACGAAAACCCTTCATCATTGTTTGATCTTGAAGTGAAGAGCTGATTTGAAGATATATTTGTAATTTCCAGCTGGTATTTGAATTATTTAGGGTGGAGCGACCTACCTTGGGTAGGGTTTGGAACTATTGGTGAAGAATTTGAGAAATTTGGTTTCATAATCTGATTTGTAATATTTTTAAAGGCCGGAATCTGAAGTTTGATGAATTTAGAGGGTTTCTAGACCCATATTTCATATTTTTCTTGTGGCTGCAATTTCCAGTTCATATTTAATTTCCAGCAGTGTATTCTTCAACATTTCTTTGTGATTTTGGCTTCTAATATTCCATAAAATATATAAAAATATTGGTGAGTTGGTTTGTGGTGTTTTGTGATGATAGTTCAAATCGCTGATTTTACTCTTTGAGTCTGCTGCAATTTAAATTTCAGATCTGCATTTGGTGTGTTTGGTTGAAACCCTCAAAAGGGTTATTACAGTGGTATCAAAGCCCAGATCTTCAAAAGGCCTAGGGTTTATGGAAGAAGGTAACAAGGGTTACATCTACTATCAAAGGAGGAAGAAGGCAGACAAAGAGGACCAGCCAAGAGAAGAGGGACACATGGCTGATCACGATTCTCAAGAAGCTAAGGTGGACAAGCTAATTGCCGGCCAAGAGAGGCTTGCAGACATACTATGGACTTCCTAGCACTTTCCCTCCAAAGAATCATTGAACCAAGGGTTCAAAATGGTGAAGGGAGTTCGAGTGGGGCAAATAATGCCAAGCGACCCAATGAATCAGCCCGAGGATCGAGTTGGAAGCCCACTTTCATCCCTAGAGAGGAAGCCATCTTTGGAAGAAGAGCCAAGACCCACGGGAAGAAGAAATATTGCAGCGAGCTATGAGGAGTATATGGCCTTGTCTAGAGAGATCCGTGATGCCATTTCTCTTGCCGAGTTCATGGGTTTGGATAGAGGAAGATCTAGGCCCGAGCCTAGGCATGCCATGCCACAAAGAGAGGTACAAAATGCTTTGGGTAAGTTATCTTTTTCTACATTTGATGGATCTACAAAGGTACCACTAGGGCTTGGATTCAAAAGTTGAATACTTATTTGTCTTTGAAGCCCATGGTAGAAGAAGATGCAATTAAATTTGCCACTTTACATCTTGAGGGCATTGCCCATGAGTGGTGGTTTCATGGACTTGTGACCCAAGGGCATAGTGAAATTCATGCCTATGATGAGTTTTGTCAAAGGCTCATTGATAGATTTGATAGAGTGGATCCGAGGTACATTTCCGTGAGCTTGCTCAATTGAAACAAGAAGGTACCGTAGAGGAATATGTGGCTGATTTTTAGAGGCTTTCCGTAATGATTACGGATGTGTCCGAAAGAAGACTTATTGTGCTTTTTGTAGAGGGTTTGATTGAGCCCCTAAGGGGGTTAGTTCGTGCATTTGATCCCTTGTCTCTACAAGAGGCCATAAAGAAAGCTCTTGATCTTGAAGGTGCTGCCCCAAAATCAGCAGCAATCAGCAGTGTTCCTAAGGCCAATTGGAGAGGGGAACAAGCCCCCAAGCAGCCCAAAAGCATTCCTTTGGACCAGCCAAAGAAACCTCTTCAAAAAGTGCCTCATGTTCACATGGATCTGCAAAAAACCAGCCATGAGAAGGAAGCAAAAATGAATTAAGAAGGAAGAATTTGTGTTTTTCATGCAAGGATCCATGGACACTGGGACATCATTGCTTGGGAAAAGGTAAGATTCATTATATCGGGAAAAGATCCGGAAGAGGTAACTAGCACTCTTGCTACCTTAGTGGGAGCACCAAGTTACAACTCTTTTCTTATTGAGGGTGTTCTACAAGGGCACAAGGTCACAATTTTGATTGATGGAGGAGCTTCTCATAATTTCATAAATGCATGCTTGGTTTCAAATATGAAATTAATGGTTGAAGACTTCAAAGGCTTCATTGTTAGGATAGCGGATGGTTACTCCATGCAATGTACAAAAAGGTGTTCTCAACTCCACATCACCATGGGGTTATATGAGGTATGTGCTGATTTTTTTGTGATTAACATGGCTGAGTTTGACATCATACTTGGAGTCCAATGGTTATGCTTGTTGGGAGAGCTAACTCTCAACTATCAAAACATGGAGATGAGCTTCATGGACCAAGGGAAAAGAGTCTCCTTGCAAGGTATACTTCCTAGCACTCCCCAAATTAATTATTTAGTAGAAGAGGACATTTCATGTGAATCATATTTCTGTTCTTTATCAAAAATTACAGCGGATTGGAAAGCATTGATTTCAGCTGAGTATGCAAAGAATAAGTTTGCTAGTGATGTCTTTGAAGGAGTAATAAGTGATGGGAGGTATAAGGTGGTAGATGGGCTGATTCTCTACAAAAACTGGGTCTATTTGGTGCCAGAATCTAAGGTTAAAAGCAAGATTTTGAGGGCTGCTCATGATGACCCTTCAGCTGGTCATCCGGGTTATTTTAAGACCTACAAATACATAAGAGAAAGGTTCTATTGGAAGGGTCTTAAAGGGGAAGTGCTCCAATACATCCGGGAGTGCCTTACATGTCAACAAAACAAGGTGGAGCACTCATTTCCAGCTGGTCTTCTTCAACCACTTCCCATTCCCACTCAAAAATGGGAAAGTGTCTCTATGGATTTCATTACGGGGCTGCCCATGGTCCAAGGTAAGAATTGCTTGTATGTTGTAGTTGATAGACTCACTAAATATGCTCATTTTTGTCCTCTTCCGGCTAAGTACAATGCTCCTATAGTGGCTGATGTGTTTTTCAAAGAAGTATTTAGACTTCATGGGCTGCCCAAGGAAATAATAAGTGATAGGGACAGCCGGTTCTTGAGCATGTTTTGGAAGGAGTTGTTTCATTTGGTGGGTACACAACTTGCTCATAGCACTAGTTACCATCCCCAAATGGATGGGCAAACTGAAATAGTGAATAAATGGGTGGAAGGGTACCTATGAAACTACATTGATGGGCAACAATCAACGTGGATAAAGTGGTTGTACATGGCTGAGTTTTGTTACAATACTACCTTCCAAATGTCCATTGGTATGTCTCCATTCAAGGCTTTGTATGGGTATGATGCTTCTTCCTTTGTTGATTTGGTTATGACTGATAGTAGAGTGCCAAAAGCTCAAGATTTAATTCAACGTAGCCAAGATATTCTTAAGGAGCTTAAGGAGAACCTTCTTCGTGCACAAAATCAACGAAATTATATGCGGATCAACATAGAAAGGAAAGGGCATTCGAAGTGGGTGACATGGTGTTCTTGAGATTGCAGCCCTATAGGCAATCTTCCATCAAGCAAAAAGGTGTGGAAAAATTGAAGCCGCATTTTATGGCCCATACAAGGTAATAAGCAAGGTGGGTAAGGTTGCATATGAGTTAGAGCTTCCGGAAAATAGCAAAATACATAATGTTTTTCATGTCTCATGCCTTAAGAAGGCACTTGGGCAACATCTTACCCCTTCACATGAGCTGCCCCCATTGGATGAAGAAGGAAAATTGATCCTAATTCTGGAAGAAATCCTTGAGGTTCGTGAAAGGAAGTTGAGGAATAAAAGTATCAAAGAATATTTGGTTCGTTGGAAGGATCTTCCCCTCGAAGATGCTACATGGGAGAGTGCAACAATTTTAGAGCATCCACAATTGCAATTGCTTGGGGACAAGCAATTTTGGGGAGGGAGGACTGTAATGTCCTTTTTCCCACCTAAGAGCTAGAAATTGGTCTTCTTGCCATCCCTTCTCCATGGAAAAGAAGCAAAAATGAAGGAGAAGACCCTTGAGCATCTTTATAATATATTTTATCTAATATTTTTATATTTCTTTAGTGTTTTCTTGCATTATACAGGTCGACCTTTTCTAATTGAGCATTGGCGCCAAAAAGGAGGATATAAAAGGAGATTAGAGGCATCATTTGTATCTAGACTTGGTGCATTTTATTCTACTTGGGCATTGTGAGCTTGTTGCTCCTTGTTCATCCACTTGAGGACGAAAACCCTCTTGTGAGGCTTCATTGAAGGACGAAAACCCTTCATGTGGCTTGGGTGAAGGACAAAACCCTTCATCATTGTTTAGTCTTGAAGTGAAGAGCTGATTTGAAGATATATTTGTAATTTCCAGCTAGTATTTGAATTATTTAGGGTGGAGCAACCTACCTTGGGTAGGGTTTGGAACTATTGGTGAAGAATTTGAGAAATTTGGTTTCATAATCTGATTTGTAATATTTTTAAAGGTTGGAATCTAAAGTTTGATGAATTTAGAGGGTTTCTAGACCCATATTTCATATTTTTCTTGTGGCTGCAATTTCCAGTTCATATTTAATTTCCAACAGTGTATTCTTCAACATTTCTTTGTGATTTTGGCTTCTAATATTCCATAAAATATATAAAAATATTGGCGAGTTGGTTTGTGGTGTTTTGTGGTGATTTTTGGCATTTTTGGTGATAGTTCAAGTTGCTGATTTTACTCTTTCAGTCTGCTGCAATTTAAATTCCATATCTGCATTTGGTGTGTTTGGTTGAAACCCTCAATTATTACATAAGATACTTATACCTGCACTTAATTGGGACCAACTTTTACCTGTTTTGATAGAAGGTCCTTTCTCGATGTTCGATCGTTGATCCTCAATATCAAATAGTTAGTATATTTAACATTCATTACCATTTCCACATAATGAATAATATATTGAAACCATGAATAATTTCAACCATACATGCAAATTGTTACTTCCAACAAGAAAGTAAATTACATTATCAATAGAATGTATAGCACACCAAAGCATCCAACATGGAATCATCAAACTCAGCAACATTACAACTCAACATGCAAGCACAAAATAGGATGATAACGTAACACAACTTGCGTGCTTGGAGGTTAGCAACATTACACGGTCAGCTTCGCAACTATGCGTAAGTATGTTTATCCTTTTCAGGGTAAACGTGTGTACACCTAGATGCAATACTAGCTAGGTAACACTTCTCGCTCCCAAACCTTCGTTAATCACGTTATGCTATTAACCTATCTTGTGACAATAATGAAATGAAAATGCGGGATGTGACAAAAGACAATACTTCAAGGTAGAGTGGATGGAGTTCCAAGGATGGCTAGCACAAAGAAGGAAGAGACATATTCTTATAGCACTCAAGGCATAGAGACAACCATGGGTCTACTCTTAGGTAAGGTACTCCATGGTGATAACTTTTGGTTAGTTCCGGAATACACGATATTACTTTCTTGTGGGGACACTTGAAGAATTATGTGCAAAGTGGAGCTTTCTTGTTAAAAGCCATCTTCTACACCAAGTTGGGAGTACGTGTGGACTGTAAAATCTTGAACCAAGGACCAACATATCATTGTTTTCAATTGTAGATCCGTTCTTAGCTTTTCATTTGA
Source organism: Taxus wallichiana var. yunnanensis (assembly GCA_018340775.1). Classification (NCBI taxonomy): domain Eukaryota; kingdom Viridiplantae; phylum Streptophyta; class Pinopsida; order Cupressales; family Taxaceae; genus Taxus; species Taxus wallichiana. Next base: position 220,680,508 of record CM031243.1, on the reverse strand, counting down.
TGTAAAGACAATTTTCAATCCCTACACTACTCATGAATTTTCTTTTTTCATAAGATTTCAGTTTGGTAGTTGTTATGCCATCATCATATGGTCGACATGCAAAATCAGAGTTGTGACGGCCATTAGCATTCATGGGCAGCGGCAAACATGTACTTTTAAGAAGTATTTCATCATTGGATGATTTGGAAAGAAGGGTACAACTATCAAGAAACAAATGAATCACACCCGATGACCTTGATGTGGATGCGGTCCCAAGTATTTTATGGCTGTTGTAGCTTGTTCCCAGCCCATCCACAATCCAATTTGCGCCTTATCTATAATGTCTCCTTTTTTAAGGACATCACTCTTAAAGCCTCATATTTGTACAAAAAGTATTTTTAAATACTTTTGTATGCTTGGAAGTCGGTCATGGAATTATTTGAGCATTGTTGTTCCAATTTCTCATTGGGGAGAGGTCGGTCTTGCATGTGGAACATTCTATTATTCCATTATGGGTCGGTCCTCTTGGAAGCTTCTAATTTAGCATTGTGAGGCTATAAAGAGGAGTTCGCTACACTTGGAAGAGCAGATATGGATGTTTGTTATTCTTCTTGGATTGTGCATGATGTGCATCTTCCTTCTCCACCTTGGACGAAACCCTAAGGGTTTGACAATCTCTCTTGGGGATGAAAACCCTCAAGGGATCCATTGGAGGCTTCATCTAGGAGTCTCATGTGAGCTGATTTGGCACTATTAGTGCATTCACTGTTCTTCCTAGCCCTAGGTGAGTTGCTTAAGGGACTGATTTGGTATCATAGAGATGATAATTTTTATTTGAGTTCATATTCAGATTTATCATTCTATTTGGAGATAGAGACTATGATTTGGTGATTTTTGGAGTAGGGTTTTATATTTATTTACTCACTCTCAGATTTTGGTTACATATTTTTGCATAATTTCGTGGTTAAAAAATTATGAGATTGATTTTGTTGGATAGCTTGTCTTCTCATGATCATTTTGAGCTATCATATGTGTATTACTTCTTATTTTCCATGGAGTTATGAATTTAAAAGTTTCAGCCGTGTTATTCCGAATTAATTCATTTCCAGCGGTTCTAGTGGTTGTAAATTCAGTTTTATTGTATAAATAATATCTACAAGTGTTGTCGTGCATGTGTTATTTATTTTATGAAGATTGGAGATGTTTTGACTAGGGTTTGAGATTCCTAAAGTTTCATATCAGTTCGCTTCCCTAGAGAAGGGCATTTCTTTGAGTGAAGTTCAATTGTGGTTGTTCTATTTCCATGTTCAGTGTGATGTGTTGCTGGTTTTGTTATTGATTTGGATCAGATTTGAGGAAAAACCCCCATTCATCCCTATTTAGACCTAAAAGGGACATTACAGTGGTATCAGAGCACGGATCTTCAATAAGCCTAGGGTTTCAAGTTTGAAGGATTGATGGCACGGAAGGGTAAGATCTCTATTTTTGATGGAACTAACAAACTTTCAGCGAAATCATGGTTGTCAGAATTGGAGACATACTTGTAGTCAAACCTTGTGTGTGGAGGATGCCCTGGAATTCATCCCATGTCATTTGGAAGGGATAGCAAGGGATTGGTGGTACCATATGATAAAGATCCAAGGATAAGATGCGGTTTGCTTCTTGGATGATTTGTGAAAAGATAGGAAGTTTCGATATGCAAGCTTTCAAGGATGAGTCCCAAGGTAATAGTTCATTGGTATTTAATGATATTCCTTTGGTTTCTAATGATTGTATGGGGCAAGGTGTTGAAGAAAATTCAAATTTGCATAAGGATGAAAAGAATGAGGTTGGGGACTCAAGCACAAGCCATGAGGATGGTACACACATGTGTGTACAAAGTACAGATGATTGCATGGCAAAGGTAGCTCCAATTGTTGAAGATAAGTGGCTTCAATGGGTGGGTAGCCCACGGATTGGTATGTACACTTCCGAATTATTGTCTCCATCTTTGCATTTATTGGGACATGTCTTGAGTAATGATATGAGGATACTAAAGGAAATGATAAGCTTGCAAGATCCTAATAGCATGCACATGAAGGAATGGGATCCGGGTGATCCTAAAGGAGAATTGGTGAAGAGCTTTCCCCTCCCAAAGGCTATGGTATGTTTGAAAAGATAATCAATTCCTTCTTTCATTTGATTCATATGTCAGTTGTTATACATGTGCCTAGAAAGGAATTTTGGGATCATAATGGTGAATGTATTAGAGATCACTCACCCAAATTGATATGGTCAAGGAGAGAGGAAGAATTTCTCCATGAAGGTCCAAGGATCACAAAGATGGAGCTGCTGGTCTGTACATAACAGCAGTGAAAGGAAGGTCATTTGAGGGAAATTTCAGCCTAATGAAAGCTCAAGGACATGGGAGAATTGTCAAGCAAGCATCAGACAAAGATATAGTGAAGGTAAGCACTCGGAAAGCAAAAGGGCATGAAGGTATTTCAGTTTTTGTCCATGCATCATTTCAGATTTTCTACCATGAGTGGATGGTTAGGAATACTCATGTTTCATATATGATGTGTCCTCTTTTGTCACCAATGATTGAACACCTTTGTGCACATCATACTTCATGGGGTAAGGAGGTAAGAGGTGTTATTTTTTGCAAAGGACATGTAGACACTTGGGCTCAATTTCTATGGTGTTCTCACAAGTGGCATATAGATGCTATGATGAGTTCTTCAAAGGGAGAAATATATGAGTTTAAAATCAGTATGAAAGATTTGGGAAGATTGGGTAGCCATATGCATCAAATTGACAAAGGAGAATGGGAAGGAAGGTTTGGGTCAAACAAGGATGATTTCAAAGGCTTCACGGTCACCCATAGCATCTTCATGTTGTCAAATTTCGTGGAAATGTGCAAGGTATGTAATGATCTTTTTGAAACTAAGCCAGCTGAAGTTACATTGGTATGGAATGGTGACTACATACACTTTCTTATGATCCTATCATGTTTTTTCTTCCACCATCCACAAGATAAATCAGATTTTCTAGGAGTCCATGAAGGTAAGGTACATTTAATATATTTTTGGAGGGCTGATTCTAACTCAGAAATTCTGAGTTGTAAAAGAGTAAGAACATCACCCTTTCTTCAATGTATGGCACACCTACTTCTCATTCATTTAGGGTGAAAGGTTTTCTTTATAACCAAGGGGTCACTAGGCTTGTTGAGAGTGACACTACCATACCTTGCACAAAGAAATTGGGACAGCTATCACTTTTCCTAGGAAAAGATGAGGTATGTGATGGATTCCTTGTGATTATGTTAGTTGATGATGAAGTAGTTCTTGGAATTCAATGGCTGCAATCTTTGAGGGAATTCACCCTCAATTGTCATGATAAAGAAGTGAAATTCTATGAAAAAGACAAAGAAATCAGAATTCAAGGTATTAAGGATGAAGGGAGTACATTAGGGAATGCTTGGTATTCACATTGTGGTTTGCTTTCCATCATAACAGCTGATTGGAAAAATATTGTTATAAATGAGGATGTCAAAAATCAGTTTGTTAGTAACATCATAGAAGAAGTTTGCATGAAGGAACAACCAATGATGGATGTTTTGGGACAACGGGTAAGGCACTTGCAATCAGGCAACCCTCCACATCAAAGGTTACTCACACTTGCCACCAAGTGGATTTTGATTACATGGAAGTGGTGTTCTTCTTTTAGCATCATGGGCAAGGTAAGGGTTACTCTCATAAGATGTTTTGTGGCCATTTCACTTATAAACTTGCAATTCTACAACCAAGATGAGGTGTTTCTCCCAATTTTGTTCATTGATTTGTGGATATCTTCTCGGGAAACAATAGAGGGGCAGATTTGAAGACATCCTTTTTATACAAAATGATGGGTAAGAGGGTTCACTCATACTTGGTGTCATTTGGGGCAAGATTCCGGGCATGGTATGGCTGTTATATTTACATACCAGCTCTCATGAGTTATGGTTTGAGTCAAATTTTGAAAAAATGGTTTGGGGCAGCTTGGTAGCATCTTTTAGAGGCCAAGGTAATCATCATGACAGCTATTATATCTTTGTTTTATACGCTGCCCGCATTAATTCCAGCTCTCTAACCATTCTTTTGACAATGAAGGAGGAGTGCCCAACCATGAGAATGAAAGGTTTGCAATCTATTATCATTGATGATGTGTTTCCAACTGTTATAAGAGAGATTCCAGCCCCTATCATTCTGATTTTAGGGAACAAAATACATGATTACAGTTGTGTTTGGGACAAGGGAGGGAAATTGGGAACACCCAATGTGTAGATGGCAATTATGAGGCCTTGGCAAGCAAAGATGAAGAGCTGGTCATCATAGCCACAAAGCAAGAAGAGAGGGAGAAGGGGACACACTTTTTCTTTAATGAGTTTGCTTCATGTGTAGGTACGTCAAAGAAGGAGCAACTAAGATTTATTTGGGATCCGGGAACTTGCAATTGCTTGAGGACAAGCAATTTTTGGGAAGGGAGGACTGTAATGTCTCTTTTTCAAGGACATCACTCTTAGAGCCTCATACTTGTACAAAAAGTATTTTTAAATATTTTTGTATGCTTGGAGGCCGGTAATGGAATTATTTGAGCATTGTTGTTCTAATTTCTCATTGGGAAAGGTCGTTTGTGCATGTGGAAAATTCTTTTCTTCCAATATTGGTCGGTCCTCTTGGAAGCTTCTAATTTAGCATTGTGAGGCTATAAAGAGGAGTTCGCTACACTTGAAAGAGCAGATTTGGATATTTGCTATTCTTCTTGGATTGTGCACGGTGTGCATCTTCCTTATCCACCTTGGACGAAACCCTAAAGGTGTGACAATCTCTCTTGGGGACGAAAACCCTCAAGGGATCCATTGGAGGCTTCATCTAGGAGTCTCATGTGAGCTGATTTGGCACTACTAGTGCATTCACTGTTCTTCCTAGCCCTAGGTGAGTTGCTTAAGGGACTGATTTGGTATCATAGAGAGATGATAATTTTGATTTGAGTTCATATTCAGATTTATCATTCTATTTGGAGATAGATACTATGATTTGGTGATTTTTGGAGTAGGGTTTTATATTTATTTACTCACTCTCAGATTTTGGTTACATATTTTTGCATAATTTCGTGGTTAAAAAATTATGAGATTGATTTTGTTGGATAGCTTGTCTTCTCATGATCATTTTGAGCTATCATATGTGTATTAATTCCTATTTTCCATGGAGTTATGAATTTTAGAAGTTTCAGTTGTGTTATTCCGAATTAATTAATTTCTAGCTATTCTAGTGGTTGTAAATTCAGTTTTATTGCATAAATAATATCTACAAGTGTTGCTGTGCATGTGGTATTAATTTCATTAAGATTGGAGATGTTTTGACTAGGGTTTGAGACTCCTAAAGTTTCATATCAGTTCGCTGCCCTAGAGAAGGGCATTTCTTTGAGTGAAGTTCAATTGTGGTTGATCTATTTCCATGTTCAGTGTGATGTGTTGCTGGTTTTGTTGTTGATTTGGATCAGATTTGAGGAAAACCCCATTCGTCCCTATTCAGCCCTAAAAGGGACATTACATTGTCATAAGAGGGATAGCTGGTCAAGCTGATTGTTCATACATTTCATACTCTATGATGGAAATTGCAATAGTTTGGAAGGATTTTGGTATAATTGAGTCTGCAAATGAAGGAGTTGTCACTGCTGTTTTTGAAGTGGAAGATGAAGAGGATGTCAATGAAGAGAGGGGCGATAGAGGGTATGAGTTTGTCCGGGTTGAAACGTATTGAAACAACATGACTTTGAATGGACTCAATGCATGCGGATTGGCATTTTCGATGGAACAGACTTTGATCATAGGAAACTCATTCTAAATGAGTATGCAAAATCCATTCACATAATGCAAGATCTTCTTGGCATCGTCTTCAACATGACCTAGTTTGATAGCGAGCCTAGAATTCCTCAATGTAATCTTTTACACTCAACTCCTATTGCCAATTGTTACTCGGCAAGCATGAACCTAGACTTCAGCTTTATAACCAATGTATTGTAGTTCTTTATCTTGCCTTTACCTTTACGCACTCTTTCGTTTTGTACATGCTCCTTACATATAAGTGTGTAATCCTTCAACTTAGTGTAAGAAAAGTTGACTTTCATGTGATCAGCCACACCTTCATAGACAAAGTATATCTCTAACTTTATCATCCAATCAATGATCTTTTCAGGATTTAAACTTCCAAAATAATTTGGAATATCCAATTGTGGCATACTTCCCATTCTTGCAATTGCATGCAAGAATCTATCCTCTTTTTCATAAACCTGTTCTTATGCGGGTTGATCTTCAAGTGCTTCCATAATGACCTCTTCATCACTTAGATATTCATCCACAACAACACCCTTGTGTTGAGCAGCTTCCATAGCCTCTAAACATGATTGTGTTCCTCATTAACTCAGCCAATTCGAAAACTCACGAAGCTTGCGGTGCTCTTACCGCTCTTGTAGTGAAATCCCCTCATCTTTATGACATTTGTTTTCCCTTGAAATCAAGTGATTACAATCTTCACAACCTTCACACTTTCTACCCAGCACTCTTCACTGAAATATGTCTTCACCGTTTTTGTACCTACACTCACGATGCAAAGAAGAGACAATTTGTGCTTACTCACAAGGGAGAGACTTTCTCTAATACCAATTGATGCAGCCATGGTTAAGGAGTCCAATTAAAGATATCCTTAGACCATGTAGCGTATTGAAACAACATGACTTTGAATGGACTCACAACCTTATGCACATGGAAGCAATTTGATGAAATGACACTTTATTGATTTTAAAAGGAAACAACTTACACAAACATGAGACTGATCGCAAACAGATACATTCTTTACAGTTTACACAATCTCTGAGGAGATACAACAACAATCCAATTTGATCTGAATAGATTGCGTTATAACAACAAATAATCTAAAACTACCCAACTTTAATGAGTTTCTAGAAGCACAACTGTACTATCAAGCTCCCCATGACTTCGTTGCTCAAGTGTAAGGGTGAGTTCTTATAGAACCAAGCACCACCTACTTACAATATTATCTCGCAGCTACAAGTTACCCATATGACATTTATTGAAGCCTCCTAAATTAAATGTGTCAGTCCACTATGCAAGATAAGGCCCAAATGTTCCTTAACACATTTACAATCATAACACAACTCAAAGAAACTTGAGTCAGCTCTGCAAACACAATTATTGATTAGACGAATCTTCATCGACTCCTATGCAAAGAAAAATAATTCAAACACTCACTCCCAAATATCATAGACACGTTATGCTCTTGCACACAAAGCTGCACACAAGTCTTCCAAGTGAATTCTTGTGTGTTTACACGAAGAAACTACAACGGCTTCGTGGTTTCAATGATAGATGTGTGCCATCGAGATGAACCTCTGGTGATCATGTGAACCTCTAGAAATGAAGTATGTGATATCATGAACGAAAGATGCATTACTGCAGACAAAGACAAGGGTGACGTAAAATCTTCAAATGTCTGAATTTATTAGTGTTGTGCCAAGTGATTAAACCTTGTGCCAAGCATCTAAAGCATTGCATCATCCTTCTCAAGCCATATGCATAACGTGGAGATGCCACTATATATTTTGATCCTTCTTTTCCCGTGTATGTTCTTTGCTGCTGACAAACACATTTCTGCATTGCGCCATTGAATTACTGCTTGCGCCAACTTTTGAGAGATGTTCTAAACTCTAGAAGATCACAATGACTATGAAAACATGCAACGCAACTACTCTCAACTGTTTTTGGGTGATATGGATTGCCTGTGAACCCCGCTGCTTCTGCATTACAAGTGGTTCTGGTAAACACCTTTGTAAAGAGGTTTCCCCATTTACAGAAAAAGTTGGGAAGAAATTCCTCTGAGCCATGAGTAAATGATGAGATTCATTCCTTGTGGCGATCTCCACTCCTGTAATCATCTCCATTTTTGTAAATATCTGTGCTCTTTCCACATGGCTCAGTTCACTTGAGTCCTTCCTCATCCTATGTACTTAAACTGGGGTATTCTTGCATGTGCTTAGTCTTTCCCAACAGAATTAATCCTCCCCTTGTCAATCTAGTTCTTTCCTGATGAAGAGTATATAGGGCAAGTCTTCGGTGTGAGGCTCTCAGATTTTTTTGTTTTGTTAATTATGCAATAAATATCAACTGAAAATATTAGAACATGCAAATGCTCGTAAATTGCATATAACTTGAATAGATAGAAGTTGGTCTTTATTCATAAATCATATGGTACATGGAGATATATCAGTTTGTAAGAGCTCCCTTACCCTGATCAAGATCGTTGCACATATCGTGGTGTACAAAACATAACGTAATTACAAAATACTTTGCTTTTACGCTGTTGTATAGTGGCTCCGATCATAGAGACCTTGTTTCTTATTCAACTTCTACAATTTTTGGTATTCTTGCCTGTTTTTCACTTATCATTTCTGTTTTCCACAAACTTGAAGGCTTCAATTTTGTATCCATTTGAAACTCCAACAGCTTTATAGAAAACAAACAAGGTTGTTTGAATCTCCAATGAATAGCGCAGGTTGTACTGAACTCATTGGGACATTATTATTGTGGCAGGACTAATTGGTTTAGGATAAATGATTATAGGATTGTGGTACCATTTTGCATTTTTCAAATTTTGAGTATATCGAAATTTGATCTTAGGAGAAATTCAGTTCTCCAAAGTGTAGGGAACTTACTTTCCCGTTATCAAAACTGAAAAAAATCATATCTAATGGAAGCAATGGTGAATGCAGTGACCTAGACCCACTAGCAGGAATATGCTAAGAAGCAAATAAGAAAATAGGTGGATGATGGTACACACTAGAGACGCTTATAATAACATCAATGGGATGATTGTTCAATGGAGACTAAAATTTACAACATAATTAAGCAGTTCCCATGTTAAAATATAGAGCATTATATAGCATGTAATGCAATTATGTAGTTGTCATTCGGTTGGTAACTATTAAACAAATATGTAACCACATCTTCTATATAATAAACGCTATCAAACTTGTTTGATTGTGCATTCAGCCTTCTCTAAACTCTTTCTTCTCTTTGCATATGCTAACATTGGTATCAAAGCGTCAAAGGTTCGTAGTTCGAGGAAGGAAAAAGCCATTCAATCTGAGGAAGCTCTTGGCGGAAGAGTACAGACAAAGGAGAAGTCTGTGGAGGTCGTGCAGACCTGGAGCATCTTGTTCGTGAAGTTTTTCGTGCACAATAGTCGCTAGGAAAATGCGAGTGCCAAAAGTCGTGATTCGAGGGCAGACAAGGGCAAATACCAGTCGTTTTTGTGAAAAATTGTGGTTCAAGTGCTTGAAATCGTGGGCAGAAAGGAGAAAAATATGGTGCTAGAAGGAAGGCAAAGAAAATACCCAGTCGTGGCTACTCAGTCGTGTGAAGGAAAAACATGGCTACCCTTGGCTATCCAGTCGCAAATCATCAGAGAGCCCAATCGTAAATTGTGTGAAGGAAAGGGCATGAGTTGAGGGAAAAGTTTTTCATATTTCATACAGTCGACAGTAGTCGTGATTTCTGCAGTCACCATTGAGGTTGTGAAAAGGTCGTGAAAAGCTCCATTTTGAGAAATCGTGAAAAGACAACAGTTGTTAGGGCATGGAAAAGGCATAATCGTGAGGGTATTCTCTAAAAACGAGGACAAAAGAAAGATTTCTCTCCATTCGTGAGGATAGCAGAAGTTCGAGCGCAGATTAATATTCATTTTTTCAACAAAGGTATTCACCTTATATTTGCATAATTAATTTCACACTATTTGTGGGAATAAATAATATATTATTTTATTGGTGTGGGCAAACTATTATTTTATTATTTCCATTACTTTGGAATAATAAAATGGCAAATATTTCACACTTGACTCTGCTTGAATAGACAAAAATTAACGGGGACTAATTTCAATGTATGGAGCCATAAGATTTTAATGCTTGTTGAATTTCATGATTGTGATAAAATAATCATGGGTAGTGAAGCTCGCCCAACGACAAAATTTGCGGATTATGAAAAACGTCATAAGGAAGCGTTATTACTTCTCAAGTTATCGGTGATCGGGTGATATGACACCGGAAGTGCGGAATGCTACTGTGGTAAGAATGTTGTGGGCCATTCTGAGGGATAAATATCAGACATCAGAAAAGAGTCGGGTTTTATACTTGAAGAACATGCTCTTTTCCGTAAAATTACAAGAAGGTGGTTCGTTGTTTGAGCACCTAGTTCGGATGCAAGACCTCCGAGACCAGTTATCTTCCATCAACAAAAAGGTGGACAACAATGATATGGTGGCTCTAGTTTTGAACATCTTACCTTCTTTGTATGAGTCATTTGTGGAGGCACTCCATTTAATGGCTGAAAGTCAAACACTCACGTTTGACAAGGTGAGTTCCTACATGTTGCAAAAGGAGTGGAGACAAATTCAAGTATAATCTAATTGTGACCAATCAGAGAGTGCTCTTGTCACTAGTCAAAGGGAAAGTGGAGACGTCATTCTTGGTGAGTATTCCACTTGATATCAAGTCACATGTTATTACTATCACAAGGTTGGGCACCTTAAAAGGATTGTCGGAAGCGGAAGTAAGATCTTTTCACAACAAAGCAAAAGCCATGTGATGAGAGACATGTGGCAGTAGTTGAAGAGGAACGAGATTTGGATGACGGGCATGCTCTTTATTGTCTTATGACATCATGCTCGCATGAAATGGTACTAGTTGTTGGATCATTGACTCAAAAGCGCCCACACACTTTTCATGTCACAGGGACTGGTATATTTCATTTACTTTGCAAATATCTATGTTTTGAATCAATAGTACTAGCTGATGGAGAATCACTTGCAGTAGAAGGGATAAGAGATATATGAATTGTATTGAATAATGCTCATTATCTCATTGGTACAGAATGTTAGATATGTACCTTTTTACAAAAGAATCTTCTATCTATTCGTCAATTAATTGAAAATCCCAATATTTATGTGGATTTATGTGGGAAGAAGTGTATTGTTTTTGATATGAAATAGAGATGAATGATTTCCCTTGGTATTGGGCAAGGTGGCCAATATAGGCTTGTTGACTTTGCTACGATCAACATGAATGCACGTGTGGAGGGACGGCTCCACCATACAAGGTGTGCGGGGAGGTTGCAGTTCCTTGGGAGGAAGCCATTCCTCACATATTTGTTGACTTGATACAAAATCAACCTACATGCACACTATCAGGAGGGAGTATCCACTATACCGATGATGTACGGGAGGCGGACATGCCTTGGGAGGATGAATTTTCTCATTCCAAAGAACAATTTGTTGTAGATGGAGACCCCATTCCGATGCATTGATGGTGCATGGTGAGATGGCATACCAAGCCACTCACTCGAGCTACTTGCTCAAGGACAAGAGAGATCAACAATTTGCTCATTGTGTTGTGAAATATTTTTCCCAACAAAGGGAATAAATGAGCAAATAGATGAGAAGAATGAGGAGTTGGTTCTCACTCCTATTACTACGGAGATGGTTATTTCTCCCATTGTTGAGACGGATGAGACGGAGATGGTTATTTCTCCTACTATTGTGGAGTTGGCTCTAACTCCTGCTGCACAGATGCTCACATTTCTCCTATTGAGAAAGTTGGATGAGCACTACATGGTGTTGCAAGGACATGATTGAGGTGACTTCGATTGCAGGATATCTGAGTCTCTATACAGACTCCAACAAGCTACACAAGCATGGAACAAATTTTTCAATCCACCTCTTCGAGGTTCTGATTCCAACACTCTGGAGATGGGGCTCAAAGAACCAATGGATCACTTTCTATATCTTTTGTTCACACAACCAAATTTTTTTTTTGTGGTTCTTCTCCATTCGACAACCGCAACACAATAATGGACTGCTGATTTCAAAGTACAAACTATGGCACAGTCTGTAATGATTAAACATATGGGCTTTAGGGCATTTGTAGAGTTTCGGGACAAACTTGGTATTGTTTCCGGTTTAGTCATTAAGAGGGGGTGTTAAAATATAGAGCATTATATAACATGTAATGCAGTTATGTAGTTGTCATTGGGTTGGTAACTGTTCAACCAATTTGTAACCACCTCGTCTATATATAAACACCGTCACACTTGTTTGAGTGTGCATTCAGCCTTCTCTGAATTCTTTCTTCTATTTGCTTATGATAACATCCCATACCATGGCTCCTTGCTCTTGTAGCAAACAAGTAATCTAAAAATCTACTAGAGTTATGTACGAAATTCTCTTTCATTATTAAAGACATGCAACAATTTCTAGGTAAAAAACCTAACACAATTAAATGTTATAAACTTAATTACATTGATTAACTACGTTTTATAAGGGCATGTCTTTTCACACATACTCCGCTATTGCCTACATATTTGTGTCCTCATGTTGTATTCATCATCATCCTCGTACTTTCATCACACATGTTCTTGTGTTGTATTCATCATCATCCTTGTACTTTCATCACACAAACCCACATGCGCACACGCATGGGCACACACACACACACATAGAGGCATGCATGCATCGACACACCCTCTCTTCTTTGGACCATCAAATAAACCCCATAGTCATTCTGCACTACAAAAATAAAAAGTGCACAATTAATAAAAATGGAAAAACTGATAGGGTACTTGGTATGTTGATAGAATATGAGTAGGCTTCATATAGCTGGTAAAAAGTGGAAGTTGAATTGGGAACAAATCAAATTTAATCTCTGGTATAAGGAAGGTTGACCAATATTATAGAAAATGAACCGGCTTATCTTACAATCACTGAAGTGTTGCACTAGATATATGCAAAGAATAAGTATGGCATGCTGGTTAAAGTTATGAATTGTTACACTCGAGTCATATAAAGTGAGATTTAGATCGAGTAAGGTCAAGTTACAGTTCAATCAACAAAGAACATATTCGTATTGGGCATGCAAATGACCTTAGGAATTGACATAGCGGACTCATGGTTAAGGGAATAAAGTGACTTAGATATGACATAATTTGTTAATGCCTTTGAAGCGTACATCTTATATAATATCATGAATCAATAGAAGCACATGAAAAAGTACAACTGAGAGTTTAGCTGCCGGTGATAATCAATACTTCATGTTGTTCATCAATCACTATAGCCAAATGACCTGGATCTATCTTTTAAATCATAAATCAGAAGTTTTCAAAAGTTTTCAAAGGTTTCACATGATGGTTGAAAATGAAGCACAATCCCATATTGGCACATAGAGGATTGATAATGGTGGTGAATACACTGTGCGAAGCACTACACAAGTTACATGATTTGTATGATTCTCATTTAGAATTGGAATTCATACATTTACAATTGAAGTTGTTCAACCTTGAGCTGAAAAATGGCAATGAAATGAATCTAGGCTCAGAAATCGGCATGATGATGCATGACGTTGAACAAGTGGAAAAATTCACACACACACACACACACACACTTAGTTTCCGCATTCAAATTCGTGGAGTATAAAATTCGTTGTTAAAAAATAGAGATAAAATTCGTGATTAAATTTGACTAAGAGAAATACGTTTGTAATTTCACATTTCATATAAATAAACAAGTCAAAACAGCTTTCTGAGAGATAAGATAAAATTATTAGGATAAGATAAAGTTTTAAAAAATAAATATTTAAGTCTATCGTGATATAATACATTTAAAACTAAACTAATTTATTAATTTATTTTAAACTATACATTTAAGTTTTATTTAACTTAAAACTTGAAGTATATATTTTTAATTTATAAATGAATATTTTAAAAAAATTGAAGTTTTATGAAACCTAAAACGATATATATATATATATATATATATATATATATATATATATATATATATATATATATATATATATATATATATATATATATATATATATATATATATATATTTGAACTATAAATTGAGAGTCAAAAGTGGAGACTAGCTGCGACAGTTGATTTACTCCAGAATCATAGTAGGATCACTCAGTCCATCCAATCGCAGCTATAAGCTGCGTCACAGGCTCAACTACCACGCAGTCACAGTTACCACTTACCAGTTGCCTCACAGGCTCACACTGCTTGCTCACAAATTACGAACTTCTCATAGCCTTGGTGTTCAACAGGGTTCTTTACAACAGTTGCGAAACCCTAGGATGAATTTGAAACAAATATAAACGAATTTTTAATGCCATTGTCCCTTGGAATTTGTGATTTTTTGTGCACGAATTTTTTTGAGATTTAGGGCAAATTTAATAACTATTATATAGATTCAACGAATTTCGAACTTTGTAGTTGAAATTCGCCGAATGCGGTTACTGTATATATATACATGAATGCGTTCATAAAAATTCTTCTTCCCGCATATTCAACCTATTTAGAATCTTTGCAAGAAAGCAATCAATTAAAGTCACTCACTTTTGATCAATTGGTTAAAAAGATGGCTAAGAGAGAAAAGGCCTTTAGAAGAAAGACTACAACCACAAGGGAAAGTATTTACTATGCTCACTAAAAAGGCAATTTTTCCAATAAGGTTTTCTCTTCCAAGAATGAAGGGAATGGTAAAGGCAAAGGAGGAAATAGAGGACAAGGAGGTAGAACTGCCAGAAACAATGGTCAACACCATGAGAAGCAAAATGATAGACAAAACTTGTTTTGCCAATGATGTAGTAGAAAAGAGAGTCATAAAGCTCATTAATGGAAAACATAATGGGATAGGATTGAGGCCTATTAGAAGCAAAAGGAAGAAAATAATGAAAAGAAGAAAAATTCAGAATCAAACTTGTCTTAGTTTGTAAGTGAATGGGTGCTTTCACTATCGATGATGTTAATTATGCTTTCATGAATTCAACCTGGTTTGATGCTTGGGTCCTAGATATTGGTGCCACACAACACATGACTTTTTGAAGGGACTTCTTTGAGGAGTTTCATGAAGAAAGATGTGGTCCTATATATTTGGCAAACAAAACAAGTCTGCTCCTTGAAGGAAAAAGGGTTAATTTGGCTCAACAAAACAAGTCTACTCCTCGAAGGAAAAAGGGTTAATTTGTCTCAAGTCACCAAGACTTTAATTGTAACAAAACTTGTCTTTGATGCTTATTCGACAACAAGGCCACTCCATTTTGCTGGATGATGGAGAGGTAAAAATCAAAATAAAATGTGATACTACAGTTATCTTGATTAGATTTGAGGAAGGAAAGTTGTTGAAACTTAGAGGAAAGCCTTCAATTTCAAGAAACTTTGCTCAGCTTGTTGAAGCAGAATGCCAACAAGTCTTTTGTGGCATGCAATATTTGGGCAATACTAACTATGAAAACATTCAAACAATACAAAAGGATGGTGTTGTAGGTTTGCCAACTTTTGCTAGAATAATTGAAAAATATGAAGCATGCATCTTAGAAAAATAAAAAAGAGATCCTTTCCAAAAATCGACTTGGAAAGATGACAAGAAATTGCAACTGATCCACTCTAGTTTGTGTGGTCCACTCCCAATTTCTTTTGCCAATGGGAATCAATACACCATGTTGTCCATTGATGACTACATCAGAATGACTTGGATCTATATTTTAAAGCATAAATCAAAAACTTTTAAATATTTTCAAAACCTTCATACAATGGCTGAAAATGAAGCACAATCCCATATTGGCGCATTGAGGACTGATAATGGTGGTGAATACACATCAAAGGTGTTTGAAGCCTATTTCAATAAAAAAGGGATCAAGTGTCATCTCATAGTCTCTCACACTCCTTAACAATATGGAGTAGTTGAGAGGATGAACAAACCTGTGATGAATATGGTTTGAGTAATGTTGTATTTCAAAGGAATAAATTGCTTGATGTGTGGAGAAAAGAAATGAAAATTGAATATGACACCTTTGTCACGAATGGATTTGGGGGTTAGTTGATCATCCACTCAATTGTAAACCCATAGGTTATAAGTGGTTGTTGCAAAACAATTACGATGCAAATGGCTCAATTGAAAAACACAAGGAAGGGTTTGGCGCGAAGGGATTTGCTCAAAAAAGGATAGTTTATAAGGAGACCTTTGCACCCACAACAACATGGACCACCAGTCGGGTTTTGTTGGATTTAGCAGAACGAAACAAATGGATTTTCCATCAAATAGATGTGTAAACCATTTTTTTGAATGGTGATATCAAAGAAACAATCTACATGATTTAGCCAAAAGGTTTTGTAGTTGAAGGTCAAGAACAAAAAGTGTGCAAGTCAGTAAAATTGTTGTATGGTTTGAAACAAGACCCATGGGTGGTATGGAAAACTCACTAAGCATCTCTTAAGCATGAACTTCAAGCGTTTCGAAGTACATTGTATATCTAATTGTATATATAAATAATCTTCTCATAATAAGAAATAATGAAAGGTACACTACAAAAGTCAAAGCACAATTGATGGAAGGTTTTGAAATGACACATTTGAGTCATCTCCAATACTATTTGGATATTGAAGCGATTCAAAAACCCAAGTATATTTTCATCACACAACATAAGTATATTGGTTAAATTCTGAGCAAATTTCGAATGACTGACTGTAAACCACTCAACATTCTCATGAATCAAAAAATGAAGCTGAGATCAGATGATACTGCAAATTTTGAAGAGCAACTATTTATAGACAGCTCATTAGAAGTTTGATCTATGTAACCACAACTAGACTAAACATTTCTTTTGTTGTTGGCATTCTCTCTAGATTTATGCAACAATTAAGAGAAAGTCATTGGGTAGCAACAAAGAGAGTTCTTCGATATCTAAAGGAAATTCAAAATTTTGGGCTAAAATGCTCAAACTAGTAGGATATTCAGATTCAGACTACCGAGGTGATTTTGAAGATGAGAAATCAACTCTAGGTTTTTAGATGAGTTAAGGATCACTTGGAAGTCAAAGAAGCAATCGATGCCAACAACATTTCAGGTCGTAGTTGCTGATGTGGGTAATGTTAATTGTTTATAAAATGACATAGTCTTAAAATTAAGTGGGGGCGTACATGTTAAATAGCCCTATGTTTGCCATTCCAATGGGGGGAGTTGCTATTGTATTGGGAGTTCAATGGCTCATGACCTTGGGCACAATTGAGATGAACTTCCACGAATTGTTCATGCGGTTTCATTTAGAAGGAAAGAGGTTTGACTTGAGAGGGTTGTGCAAAAAATTCTCAAAAAAGGATCAATGGGGTTTGTAACATGATTGATTTTTAGTGGAAGAAAAACATCCAAATGTGCAAATATCATAAGATCTTCAAGAAAAGGTGGACACAATATTCGGATGTTAAAGATGTGCCAAAAGAGAGTCTCATTAAAAATAGACACTTCTTCCAAAAGTCTTAATTTAATGCATTTTATGAATACTAGCTACCACCAAGAATGTCTTGCTTGAAGGTACACCAAAAAATATGCAAGCTTTCGAGGAATGCGCTCAACACCAATAGGTGCTTTCTCACTCAACAAAAATACACCCATTATTTCATGTTTCCATTTTTGGTGAGAAGATTCCCATCCAAATAGAGCTACTAGAGCTTAATGAAGAAGGAAGAATCATCTTGGAACCAAAAGAGATTATCTGGATTGGTTTCTAGTGGCTATAGACAAGGGCAATCACCGAGTATCTTATCAAGTGGAAGAAAATACGAGAGAGGATTTGACATGGGAGGATGAAGAAGTCATTCAGAAACACCCACAAATGATCATCTTTGAGGACAATGGTTATTTGTAAGAGGGGGCATGCTACACCCTTAGCCTATAGTGTGTATTGGGATGTGTGGCCAACTTGTGGAAAGCATAACCTGTAATTAATTCATATAATCATTTCTAATGCTTCATATTGGTAGTAGGGCCAGCCTTAATAGTTTCCATAGCATAAATAGGGTATATATGGGAGTCGTTACTAGCTGAACATCATATGGAGTATTCTATTCTTATTGTAATCTTGTGGAGATTGCCCCCTCGAAATGCCCTAGTCATATGCTTCAATAGTCCTCTTATTTCTATCATATTGTGTTCAATTGTTGTTGTTCTACTTTAGTGATATGGTAATCTCATTACAGCAAACCAATTTTTTACTCCAACCTTAACTCTTATGGAAAAAATTGGCAACTTTAAATATCACAAAAATATAGTAAATATTAAGGGCGGAAAATTATAAATATGTATTCCACATCAAATCAACTTCAATTACACGCGAAACTTATTAATTACATATTACCATAGTTACCTAAGTCTCTGGGATGCGGGGACGGGTTTCGAGACAGAAAAAATTTCCTAGATTTTGGGGATAATGGGGGATGGCTATTAAAATAATAAATAATAAAACTCTACGAATAAATTTTTAAACATTATTAATAGTAGTGTGTTATAGTCCACTATCCGCATCTATGCTAAAATTTTTGTCTTCATATATCACTCTTGATTCTTGTTATGTCTTTGTAATACAATATAGTTGGGTTGTGTAAACATTTTGATGTATGACGTACAACTTTATCATCTACACAACCTTTCTCTTCATGTAAAATTATACATATAGGCCTTGTTAAACGCCTAGAGCTTCGAAAGTGAATTTTAATTAGATTCATGCATACAATTTTTTTCAAACAAAAATGAGTGGCTTCAAAAACAATCTTACACTACAAGAGTACATTAGGTCCTTCCAAACTTATTTCATTTTCAAGTTTATTTGAGCCCAACACAAAGTTAGATTGAGGCCATCCATAACCATACATCTGGAAATTTACAAAGAAATGGGTGAAATTATGTGACAAAGTCAAGATAAGCACATTGAGATAGATACTGATTGATGGTGTTTTTCAAATGGCTATATTGAAGAACTAGTATTTAAATCTTTGTAAAAAATAAAAAATAAAAATAAACTTGTTTTTTTCGGGGGTGTGGTGCGTTATGATGTCCCCTAAAAATAGGGGATTCCCGGAAATGTACTTGATTTTCAGGGACATCTTGAAACACCCTCCTTGAAATCTGCTAAAAGGGAAAGGTGGGGGATTGTTCCCTCTATCCCTCTATCCCCAAGACATCCTAACTATCCTAGATGCTTGTTTTTCTGGGAGGACGCATCCCTGCATAACATTGCATATTACCATACACACTTATACACCAAGAAAGAAAATAATGCATATCCAACCCTTGCACATAAACAATTGGTTACTTTATCTTTCAAGCAAAATTGAAAAATCAGAATGAGAATAAAAATGTTAAGGGGCAAGTCAAATGACTGTTGAAAATGTCATTTGGAAGTTTTGAGACCTAAATGGCCTTTCAATGTTTATTTTTTTGAATGGATATGTAAGGATTACAGGATATATAGTGCATCTCACACCAAAGTCAAATTAATGACACCCTTTAGTGTGTAAGATTTCTTTGTGTTTTATTTGTATTCAACCTTGTAGGTTCAACTTTAATACCGATGTGTATGTGTTGTCATGCTAAATGTCTAGCAAGCAAAATTTAAAATTTTAGTCACAACAATCAAACCCACACTTGAAATCACCTTTCCTGGTCAATGTAAACCTTTCCTTTGGCTAGCATTTCAACTGTTTCATCCTCATTCTAGCCGAGAGGTACGTGTTAACATGATTTTCAAGTGTGTTTCATGTGCAGAGAAGTGTACCTAGCTTGATTCATGAGGGTATCGAGATCTAAAAAGAACAATGCTCCTGAAGGCTTTAAAATGGTTATTTTTGGTCTTCTTGTCACATTAGGACATCCTCCAAAGATAATTGCAAGGACATAACCCATCTGGAGGTTGTTTGGGAGAGTAATAAGATAATCGAAGGTAGTTTGGGAAATTTCTATGGAGCCATGACTGGTCGGGAAACTTTCAAGAAAAATCGGGTCGTTTTGGGCACGACACTGGGGAATGCATGTTTCAAAGGAGCTAGTCACCTTGTTCAAAAGGTTTCGGAAGCCTCAAGAGGTCTTGGGAAGCCAAATCACATGCATTGGAAAGTTGATAGAGCCTTTTTCATGTTGCTTTAATCAAGATAGAATTTTGGGAGTATAAAAATGCGGAAACCTGTCCATCAGTGCAACACAAGAGTCTTTCTACAAGGTGGAACTTGCTCAAAAGGTTTCAGACACCTTGGGAAGAGTTAGGAGCCTAACCAAAGGTCAAAGTGGAGTACATTGGACCCTCCTCATGGTACATGTATTGGATTTGTTCATACTCATTTTGGACTCCGGTGGCAACTTAGCTTACTAGTGCACGCGTGTAGGAAAAAGTGGAAAGTGGACTGAAAAGGAAAATTGAAAGTTGAATTAGGTCTTGAAAATTGTGGGAATAGACTTAGTGGGTCTTTTGGAGTCAAAATCATATAAGGTTTTCCCTCGAACTCCATGTCTTGCTCTCGGGCTTGAAAATACACTCCTTAGTCTATTTTCACGTTGAGTTTGATGACATCAGCACAGCCAATCAGCTTTGAGCGGAATTTTGGAGCATGGATGTCCCTTTCCCTTTGTCCCTTGGTGCAAGGGGACATAAGGGACACCAAAATGTGCTCCCCTATAGAGGAGTTGGTTGTGTCACTTAAAGTGACAACTTAAGTGGTTAGAAAATGTTATAAACTCACCTTACTTGATGTTTGACCACTTTTTCATGACATGTAGACCCATGGTAGCCTTTTAGAGGCTTGATGTCCCTTTGTCCCTATTATCCAAATAACTCTCCTAGTGATTTGGGTAACTTACATACACATTCCAGCTCCAAGTTATCTATTGCATGGTCATGCCGCACTCAACTCACTTGGCACATTCCTTTATCCCCGTTTCCCTACGCGCGCCTCCTTCCTCTCTCGCACCCTCTTGCGTGCCTTCCCGATCCATTCCTTTTACCTTATTTTCCTTTTCCTCTTTGTTTTCATCTTCTCCCACGCCTCGCACTTGCTTCAATCAGCCAAGTTCCCAGCCCTCTCGCACACCACGCCTATTACTTTGTAATAGTTGCGCCTCGACCATGCGTTCTCTACTTGCCTGTTTGCCTCATTTTCCCCATGCGCATCATGCGTGCTTTCCTTTACGCCTCTTTCTACTTTCCTCCCATGTCTCTTTCTTCCACACATGCCCTTTCGCGCCCTTCCTCGCGCCCTTCTAGTGCCAAGTCATCTTCTGACCTACTTGAGTGTGCCGCACGCAACCTATCAAAGCGCGCCAACAGGGCGCCGAATCCTTGCAACAAACCAATGGATGACACGTGGCAGAAAATGACAAAACAACTACACAGTTGGCCTTCACTTTAGCCAATCCGCGTGCGCCCATGTGTCTTTCATGCGCCGACAACTCTGATAAACTTCTGACACACGTATCTTCTGTTTGCAAAGCTTCGATCGATGTGTGCCTAGACTTGTCAGAGAGCTACTAACATTAGCTATAGTGTCAGATGTTCAAATTCAAATTCTTGATGGATTTGGTAGATGAGAAATGGGAAAACGTCTCTCTCAACATTAATGAGCAAATCTGATTTGCTCCAATCATCCGATTTGATCGGATTCGCCCTCCACGCATCTAACAGATTAGCGAGGCGGATTTGTAGGCATTTAATGCCTCTTGTTGGTGGTTGTATTTCGAAATCAGATTTTCCCTCCTCTTCTTCTTCCACCAATTCTTCTATAAATATCAGATCAAGGCTCATTTGTTATGTTGGACACTCAGGATCCTTACGCATTTTGCCAAGGACTCCATATTTTTGTATTTTGAGTTGCAGACCTCTATGTTTGGCTCTGCATGTGGATATCGGCCTCCTTCATCATTATAACAGATTTGTGCATTTCTGGAAGTAATAGAAGCATCATTTTGAGATTATTCTCTATCCTAACGTGCTTGCATTCCTTCTTCTTGCCTTTTCTCTTGCGTTGTGTGTTGGTTGTGCTATTTCAGGTCCCTTACAGCTCCATATTTAGTTGTGTTCCATGAGAACGATCCGGTTGATACGTGTTTCGCTGTGCTACTCGTGCCTAGCCTCTTTTCACGCATTTCCCCTCATTCTCGCTCAGAACAGATAGTGTTCATCCCTCTTTTTTGGTGCTATCACCTTTTAGTGTAGTTTCCTTCCATGTTATCCTTCTTTCCTTGGTCCCTTGGCATCATTAGCTTAGTTTTTCTTCCAAAGACTAGGAGTAGTAGTAGTAGTAGAAATAGATAGAGGAACCGACCTTCTCCAAAGATCCATCCCAAGCTCACAAGGTCCCACAACTTAGGGACAGTTCCATTGTGGTCTCAAACACCTCGGCCCTTCCGAGATCCGAGACGCGGGTGCACATTTGAGCAACCAATAGTTTCAATAGATAAGGGGACATGGGGAACACAAAAATGTGTTCCCCCTATGGAGGCAACTTTTGGTCACTCAAAATGACAACTTAGGGTGTTAGAAATGTGTTATCAACTCACCATTTCACAAAATCTGGTCCCCTCCTCATAAGAGCCTCACCCATGTCACATTTTGGTGAGGTTGATGTCTCTTTATCCCTTTTCCCTATTTTTAGGGTGCAACCACACCTCCAACCTCCACCAGACCTGGGTTAGCTAGATTGAGTTTAAGGTGACTTAAATAGAGCTAGTGAGAGGGAATTTTTTTTGAAAGAGGTATAACTTCAAACTAAGCCATCTTTTGTGTTTCATTTCTCCTCCCCCATTGCTGTTGTAGTGCTATTATGTTGCCAAAATTTCTTTAGACATCCTTCATACCTAAAACCTTTTTCTCATATCTTCCAAACCCCATGTCCGTTTGCCATGAGATTTTAACTATAGCTTCCTTGCAAAAATGCCTTTCAAAAGAGTATTTACATGTCACCATTGATGCTTCGTATAATTTTCTATAGCCATTTGGAATATTCAGCCAAAAATATGTTTTCTCATATCTATGGAAACCTAGAGATTGAAATCCTCCAACAATTGGAGCAAAGCCTCCTTGTGAAATAACAAAACTTTTAAGACAAATTTCATTTCATTCCAACATCGGGAAGAACCATTTCTGAAAATTGTAAGCCTTCTTAAGCCTCGTTGCCTAAAAATAGTAAGTGTTCAAATTGAGCTCAAATTGGTCACACATGTTCATCTCCTTCCCATCTCACTAGGTCCCATCAAGGTAAAGATCAGATACTTAGTTTACAAGCTAATTCCCATATTTTTGTAAATGTAGGAAACGTGATGTGGCTCATAGTGAATTTGAAAAACTCAAGAGCATGGGTGTGGATTGAATCTCATGGAACTATAAATGGAAGGATTCTTCTTAAGTATGCTATGCAGAGTAAATGGTCACCTATTTCAAAACACAAAGCTAGTTCTAGCTTGTGCACCACTTTGTGACCCACTTTCAAAACATCTCTAGTAAAGGACGATTCATTTAGGGCAATCCTCATTCCGAATGCTCTTTCTCAATGCTTACAAATCCCCACCTGTAACAATGTGGTGATCACCTCTCAGGAGCTTGCCTCACAGGAATGGACATGGAAAAGTTCATACTTGCAAAGGATCGATAGTTGAATTGTGGCTTAGGTGGAAGGGAATCCCTCTTGGTTCCCTAAAATTGGTCTCAAAGTGATTCTCATCTCATTAGATGGATTGATCAAAAGTTGGAAGCATTCTTCATTTAGTCTCTCTCCTTCACCCATCTCAGATAAGAGGATTTGGTCTTGTACTTCATTGTGTCTCACAGGTCACCATGGTCATTTGGTGACAGGATCACAAAGATCACCCCGTGTGAGCAAGTTGTGTCATTATCGTCGCACTAGGTGCATCAAATGCAAGAAAGACATCATTAGAGAGACATGGTAGGGTTTCAGAGATTGGAAGGTTGGTTCAAGTGGAAGAAGGCCTTTCTCTTGGTTTTAGTGGTCTACTAGTCATGGGCTTCTCACTCCTCTTAGGGTACCTGATCGGGCTACGAAGTTGATCATTCAGAGGAGTTCTCAAAGAGGAGGTTTGTGAAAGATTGAGTGCACTAGGAGGCTTCATCAAGTTCAGAAGTGGTCAAAGGATCAAGAGTTCACTGGAGTACATCTCTACAAAGTAACTTAGAGCTTCTTCATCCTTCTTCATTCTCGCATCTCTTCTCTCTCCATTCTCTCTCTCTCTCTATCTAATTCTCCATTGTAAATTGTACTTTATGGCTCTTTCATCCTATTCACTTAAGTGACCATTGTAATTTTTCATTGTAAATTCCCCTTTTCATTAATAAGAAAGGGGTCTTATTTTTCTTTCCTAGAGGAATGTGAAAGGTCACAAGTGGTGGGACTATGAAAGGTCATGTGGGGGTAGATGAAGAGATGAATTGTAAAGCTATAAATTGGAATGGCTTCTCCATTCCAAGGGGTTAGTTTTTCTTGGTTGATAGCTCCCATTGTCTTACTACAAGCAAGAAACTACAATTCTTCTATCTCCTTGTCTTATATTTTCCTCTCCATCTCAACTTTACTCCATGAGCATGGATAATTGTGCAATATAATACAAATAAACATGGATTTACTTGTGTTTTGTTCCTCTTTTCTTGACATGGTGTCTTCTCATTGTTAACTTGGAAATATTTTGGTTTTATGTCAATAAACTCAGCTTGCTATTTATTGAGTAAAACCCCTTGTCACTTTCTCCCATCTTCATACACACACCTTTCCTCCACCTCCTTTTTGCACATGGGTTTAGTGGAGTATTCCCGTGTGATCCTTGGTCGAAAGGCCACCCATGATGGTTATAGTAGTGTATATATTTCATGCTTTCAATAAATGGGGTTGTCTTTCCTACGTAGAGGGACCTAGTCCCAAACGTTGGTGAAAACCCCTAATTTTTCCCTTGTGACAAATTATTTTGCCAACAGTTTTTAGCGCCCACCATGGGGCATATTTTGCTTATCATGCACCCTATAATGATGCACAAAATCCTAAAAATCAGATATACCAAAAATCCATAAAAAGTAAAAAAAAAAAAAATCTCAAAAACATGAAACTTAATACTTGAAAGCCATTGCCGTTTTTTAGTTGTGTCCTTTCACATTCTTGTTGTGGGTTTTCTCACAAGTTGGCTGAAAAGAGATACACTAGATTGGATAGATTGAGAGGTATTTTTGATCCAAAGTTTGAAGATCTTCAAAGACAACAATATCAGATCCGAGACAATCCATATTACTTCTCTCAAGCATCATCTCCATCTGGTACATCAAATACAACAGGAAATCAATTGAGACTCTTTCTGAATCTCTAGTTGGACCACCGTTAGCTATTCTTTCCCCAAAAGAAGTAAGAAGAAGAAGAAGAAGAAATGGAAGAACCTCAACCACTTGTTCCATGGGGAAGGAATACTGGTCCGCTTGCTCTTACACCACCTCTCCATGAATTGTCGAAGGGATCCCATAAGAATTTTCCCAAATTCAAAGGTGATGGCACCCAACTTCTTAAAGAACATATTGCAACTTTCATCACTACATGTGGATTTCTTGGAGTTGAACATGAAGATGTTTCAAAGATGGTTGTTCATGGAGTCACTTCAAGAGAAAGAAGTTGAATGGTTCTACCTCTTTCCCTCTCGATCCATCAAAAATTGGAATGATATCAGAACCAGGTTTGAAGCAAGATTTAAATCAGTTTGAAGACTCTCAAGATCTTGTTTAATTGGTCCAAATGAAGAAAGAATCGAATGAACTCATGAGAGATTTTGTGGCCCGATTCAATAGATTGTTGAAAAGAATACATGTGGAAGCTTCACCATTTGATGATAACAAAAAAAGATTCTTCATAAATGCACAATTTCCCGAGGTCGGATTTATCCTATGGAGAGCTCAACCTCAAACTCTTGAAAATGCCCAAGAATATGCCATTGAAGTAGAAGATGATTTGATTTTTTCTAGGAAAGTAAAGAATCCAAATGGTAAGCAAAAGGGTCAAACCTCCAAAGAAGGTGCCACTGATTCTTTTGTTCAAAAATTGGCTAATGATGTAATTTCATTGAAGAAGCAACTTGCACAAGCCACCTTTCCGAGGGAAGGTTATACAAATAAAATTAGAATCATAATAGAAACATAATAGGTGGAGGAAAGAAGATTAGCTCTTAAAGCACCTCTTGTTAATGCCACATGTGAAGCAAGGCCCAAAGAAGAGTATGATGAAGCTCAAATTGAATTTGAAATTGGTGAGGTAATTTTGGCCATTTATGAGATTAACTCTACTGAAACATTGGTTTTGGTGAATATACCCCTTCTTCGGATGATGAAATGAAACCGTTGCTGATATGAATAGTCATTCTTATGCGGTGTTCACCTATTTGAAGGCTCAAGAGGGATAATTCTTGCAAATTCAAAGATCCTCAAGAAGTGACTCTACAAAAAAATAATAAAGGAGGATCACTATTACCCTCTCCCATGCAATCAATGAAGAAGAAGTCCAAAGTATCCGTAATTTCCTCTACATCTTCCAATACGGGTAAGTCTATCTCTCCTTGTCAAATTTCTCCCCCATTTCTACATTCAAATGTAATGATATGAATAAAAATAGTATCAATGCCATTCCAAGAAGTAGTCACCTCTCACTACTACATCTACACCTTCACCCTCCTCTGAGTCTCATTTTGACATAATTGAACATGTTAAGAAGTCCAAGGTCCAAATTTCCAAATTTGAGTATTTGAGAACTCATCCCAAACAATTTGATAAACTTTTCCAGTTTATCAAAGGAAGTAATTCAAAGTCATGTCCCACAAACCTCGCTACAAAAGAGTCACTTCCCACTCTTAGAAATGCTGCATCTCATAACCTTCTTGCCTCCACATCTTCCTCTTAGAAAAATTGAACCCTTCTACCTCTCCTTGTTGGTCAATGGATACAAATTGAATAATTGTATTGTTGACTCTGGTGCCTCAGATAACATCATGCCTACAAAAGTTGCACATGCTCTTGGTCTCACCCTCATCCCTATTGTTGGTCATTGTTATTCCATGGAGATCAAAGAAGTACCTCTCATTGGTCAAGTTAACAATGCTCAGGTAGCACTTGTGGACTTTCCTGATAAGGTCAATGTCAAAATACTAGTGGTAGACATTCTAGCTGCATATGGGATGTTGTTGAGCCGAAGCTTTTATAGAGACATTGGTGGAGATATAAAGATGGATTGATCATATGCCACCATACCAATCAATGGTAACATGAAGAAGTTTTTTCCAATATAAAAATGAAATATATTGTTTAAAGGGAAAATAACTGAGGGTGGACATTGTGTATCAAGATTCAAGAGGTTGTAACTATTTCATAACTTCAGAAGAAAATGTTGAACTTCTTATCTTGATGGAAGAGTTCTCGAAGGTGATGGAACTAGTCAAGGAACACGAGGATGATTTGGTAGATCTTAAACTGGAAGATGTGCCCTCCCATTCAAAATGGATATTGTTTCTCTATTTGAAAATGATGAAGATCAGGTATGCCTTGACTTGCAAGAAGGCAACCCCCAAATGATAAGAAATGTGGATCATGAGAAAGTATGTTTCAAATGAGTTATGGCCATATGATTTCTAGGTTTCCAATCATCTTTTTGAGATCCAATGTGAAGGTGAGTATGGGGCAGCTTCGAAGAAGGAATTTGTGCAAGAGATTTTAAAGGTTGCAAAAGGAATTGAAGACCCTCAACTCAGTCTTGAAATCCTGACCTATGTTATGACTATGCAAGATAAGTATGAGTTCCAAATTTTATTCTTCATTTGATGCACAAATGTTCAATAATGAAATAGAACAAATGGAAGAGCTCAATGTCCCTCTTGAAACATTTGTTGATGAGTATGAATGTGAAGATGGGTCCTTCTCTTTCCCATTTTGTGAAGAATATTGTATTCATGTTGAATGGAATGAAAAGGAAATGCTTGAATCTCCTGTGGATGTCTTCATTCATGAGGATAGTACCTCCACCACAAAGACTAATATCGAGGTCAATAATGAGTCAGTGTGTGGAAAGAGAAACATTTGGAGAAGTTGAGCATAAATCAACAAGAGGTATATGATGATGTTGAAAATTTTAAAATATCTACCAAGAAAATTCTATAGAAACAATCATGAGGAACATGTCGGTAAGGAGCAATTGCTTGTTAGAGAGCACAAGGCTAGTTGTGAACATGGTGAGCTTGGTATGATCGAGAATCGACTTGTGGTAGTGTTAAAATGAAGAATGTGAAATCACAAGCACAAGTGAATGTAACAATGGATTGGCAACTGAAATGGAATTTCAGGGCAGTGAGAAAAGTGAGCTATTCATATTGATCTTCGGTTGTAAGAGGAGTCATGTTGAATTTCTCAAGAGGAGACATGCAATCTTCTTCTTTTTAGGTACCTAGAGACCTCTTGCAGCACTTGTCTTTCTCAATAATTTGAGAAAGGGGTCATACTTCATCGAACCAGTCAATGGGTTTGTAGAACAAAGTCATTTGGTGCTACTCATACATGGGTAACATATAATATAGTGAAAGCGGGTTGTCCCCTACATGTACCATAGGTGATTTAGGATGTGTTTCCCTTTTAGTTGTGTTTTTCCTTGTTGTGTGGTGTGTTTCCCTTTCTATTGTGTGTTTCCTTTTCTGTAATGTCCCCTTCTCGGGACATTTTCCACAACAAGATTTGAAAACCCTAAACCCAATGGGTTCAAGGATTAAGCTTGAAATTTGTCTAAGATGTCTATTATCTATTTTGTAACCCCTTGGAGGGCTCTTTAGTTAGTTAATGTGCACTTAGGCTAGTTATCTTTATTATCTAATTAAAATAATAAAGTGAACATGGCAGTAGTCATTAAATATTTTTATTTTTATTTTAATTATGTCTTAGGGAGAAAACATTAAATGAGGGGTCATTGGATGTTGCACCTCTTATTTCTATAAAAGAGGGGTTGCATTTCCTTTATTGGCATGTTGATGAATTATTGAAAATTACTCCTGCATGGAGAATCTTCTCCCTACGTGGAGAAAGGGATGTATGCCCAAATTTGATACTCTTGCTCTCTCATTGTTGAAGGATCTCTCTCTTGTGGTTGAAGATATTGAAGTCTCTATTGTTCTCTTCATTGTGTTGAGTGTGTTCTTGCATGGTTTATCCATTCTAAGTGTTGGCGACTTGGATTGGGGTTTGTTCAAGCATATTTTTATATATTTATGTTGCAGATCTAATTCAACATAATTTTGTGGGTATGTGTGACCAGATTTGAGGGTTTTGGGAATAATACAAGTGATGGAATTAATTTATGTGCAAGCAGTGATTTATTTTTCCCTAGGCGACTTACTATTTTGGGGGTTTAGCAACTGTTGTTCTAATTTGGTTTGGTTCATCTAGTTCCTTGTATTTTTCCAAGTCCGGGCATATCTCATTTGCCCAAATCGAGTAGTTTTGAGGAAGATATGAATTTTTAAAGATTGCAGTAGACTGGGGTTTGATTAACAATTGTTTTCAGCTGTGTATAATCAGATTTAAAAATCTGATTTGTCTATAAATTATTTTTGAGCAAGGGGAGTGATTTTGGGGTGTTTGGAAGCTTGGGGAAAGGCTGAAATATTTTTATTGATTTTATTCTAACCCTAGCGACTTGTTTTCAGATTTTGGGAGTTGATTTGAAGGGGTTTCAATGAGCTAAAAATTTAGAATCATAGTTCATTGGAAAGGCCTTGAATTATAGAATAATCTGCATTTTATTTGGTGGAAAAATATTGAGTTTGGAGTGAGATATTAATTTTCTAAGTTTCAGCTATTCTGGTGCATTTTAATTTAATTCACTGCTGCAGTAATTTTCAGATCTGGAAAATATTAATTTCCTAGCTAGTTCTCCCATCTAACCCACCATTTTGGCTCACTCCAACCCCACTTGGGTTGTATTGAAGCTAATAATGGGTTATTTGAGGTCAACTAGAGGATTTAGTCCTTCTAGCATTGATTGGTTAAGTTGATTTTCAGATTTGGATAATATCTCAAAAAGGGGACATTACACTTTCCATCCATGTGATTGTTTTGGTTGTTCTTTCTTGTGTACTATGTGACTCTATTTTCCCAATGGATAAGGCACTGGTCTGCTCCCCCACGAGATAACTGAGGTTCATGCTTGCTCCATTTGTCCTTTGTCCAATCCGAAACAAGTCCCTAAGTAAGAGCCAACTGTTGTCATGCTAAATGTCTAACATGTAAAATTTAAAATTTTGGTCATGACAACCAAACCCACACTTGAAATCCCCTTTCTGATCAATGTAAACCTTTCTCCGGCTAGCATTTCAACTATGTCATCCTCATTCTGTCAAGAGGAACGTGCTAACATGATTTTCAAGTGTGTTTCATGTGCAGAGAAGTGTACCTAGCTTGATTCATGAGGGTATTGAGATCTAAGAAAGAACAATGCTCCCGGAGGCTTCAAAAGGGCTATTTTGGTCTTCTTGTCACAGGAGGACATCCTCCGAAGCTAAATGCAAAGGCACAACCCATCTAGAGGTTTTAGGAGAGTAATAAGATGATCCAAGGCAATTTAGGAAGTTTCTGTGGAGCCATGAGAGGTCGGGAAACTTTCAAGCAAAACTAGACTTTTTGGGCACGCCACTGGAGAATGCATGTTTCAAAGGAGCTAGTCACCTTGTTCAACATGTTTCGGAAGCCTTGAGAGGTCTTGGGAAGCTAGATCATAGGCATTGGAAAGATGATAAAGCCTACTTCATGGTGCAATAATCAAGATAGAATTCTGGGAGTATTAAAATGCGAAACATGTCCCTCAGTGCAACATAAGAGCCTTTTTACAAGGTGGAACTTGCTCAAAATATTTTGGACACCTCGGGAAGAGTTAGAGCCTAACCAAAGGTCAAATTGAGTACATTGGACCCTCATCATGATAGATGTGTTGGATTTGTTCATACCCATTCTAGATTCTAGTGGGAACTCGCTTCTTGGCGCATGTGCGCAGGCAAAAGTGGAAAGTGGACTTAAAAGGAAAATTGTAAGCTGAATCATCTCTTGAAAATTGTGGGAATAGACTCAATGTGTCATTTGGAGTCAAAATCATATAAGGCAACCCTCTAAACTCCATTGTCTTACTCACGGGCTTAAAATCCACTCTTAGTCTATTTTCACATTGAGTTTGATGACATCAACACAACCAATCAGCTTTGAGCGGAGTTTTGGAGCATGGATGTCCCTTGTCCCTTTGTCCCTTGGTGCAAGGGGACATAGGGGACACCAAAATGTGCTCCCCTATGGAGGAGTTGGTTGCGTCACTTAAAGTGACAACTTAAGTGGTTAGAAGATGTTATAAACTCACCTAACTTGATGTTTGACCACTTTTTCATGACATCTAGACCCATGACGGCCTTTTGGAGGCTTGACGTCCCTTTGTCCCAACATAGCTAAGGGGACATGGGGGACACAAAAATGCGCTCCCCTATGGAGGCAACTTTTCGTCACTCAAAATGATGACTTGGGGTGTTAGAAAAGTGTTATCAACTCACCATTTTCACAAAATTTGACCCCCTCCTCATGAGAGCCTCACCCATGGTGCATTTTGGAGAGGTTGATGTCCCTTTGTCCCTTTTTCCTCTATTTTTAAGGTGCAACCACACCTCCAACCTCCACTAGACCTGGGTTAGCTAGTTTGAGTTTAAGGTGAGTTAAATGGACCCAGTGAGAGGGAAAACAAATTTGAAAGAGTTATAACTTCATACTTAGCCATTTTTGTGTTTCATTGTGATTTTCTCCTCCCCATCTCTGTTGTAGTTTTAATGTCCTTTTTCCCACCTAAGAGTTGGAAATTGGTCTTCTTGCCATCCCTTCTCCATGGCAAAGAAGAAGAAATGAAGGAGAAGACCCTTGAGCACTTTATAATATATTTTATCTAATATTATTATGTTTTCTTTAGTGTTTTATTACTCTATATAGGTCGGCCTTGTCTAAATGAGTTTTGGCGCCAAAGGGAAGATATAAAAGGAGAAGAGGGACTTCATTTGCATCCAGCTTGGCGTATTTTCTCTATATTTGGCAAGAGAGCTTGTTGCTCCTTAGTCATCCACTTGGGGACGAAAACCCTCATGTGAGGCCTTGTTGAAGGACGAAAACCCTTCATCACCATTTGACATTGAAGAAGAAAGTTGATTTTAAGATCTTTTTGGCATTTCTAGCCATTATACTATTTTTCTAGGGTGGAGTGACCTTCCTAGGGTAGGTTTTGATGACACTGGCAAGGAATTTGATAAATTTGGTTTTTTAATCTTATTTGCCATATTTTTAAAGGCCGGAATCTTGAGTTGCATGATTTTTGGAGACTTGTATATCTATATTCTATAATTAATTCGTGGCCGCAATTTCCAGTGTGTATTTCATTTCCAGGAATGTGTTTTTAGTGTTTGTTGGATATATTGGCTTCAAAAAATTCCAAATATCATATATAAAATAGTGGCGAGTTGTGTGGTGTTTTTGACATCTTTTTGAGCAAGTATAAGTCGCTGGTTTTAGTGTTCAGTCCTCTGCAATTTTCAGTTTCAGATCTACATATATAATATTTAATAAAACCCTCAAAGGGGTTATTCCAGTGGTATCAGAGATGGAATCTTCAAAAGGCCTAGGGTTTCAAGTTTGAAGGATTGATGGAAAGGAAGGGTAAGATCTCTATTTTTGATGGCACTAACAAACTTTCAGTGAAATCATGGTTGTCAAAATTGGAGACATACTTGCAATCAAACCCTATGTGTGTGGAGGATGCCCTTCAATTCATCCCTTGTCATTTGGAAGGGATAGCAAGGGACTAGTGGTACCATGTGATAGAGACCCACGGAGAAGATGCGATTTGTTTCTTAGATGATTTCAGTGAAAAGAGCATAGGAAGGTTCAATATGCAAGCTTTCACGGATGAGTCCCAATGTAATAGTTCATTGGTATTTAATGATATTCCTTTAGTTTCTAATGATTGTATGGGGCAATGTATTGAAGAAAATTCAGATTTGCATAAGGATGAAAATAATGAGGTTGGGGACTCAAGCACAAGCTATGAGGATGGTACACACATGTGTGTACAAAGTACGGATGATTGCATGGAAAAGGTAGCTCCAAATGTTGAAGATAAGTGGCTTCAATGGGTGGATAGCCCATAGATTGGTATGTACACTTCCGAATTATTGTCTCCATCTTTTCATTTATTGGGGCATGTCTTGAGTAATGATATAAGGATACTAAAGAAAATGATAAGCTTGCAAGATACTAATAGCATGTACATGAAGGAATGGGATCCGAGTGATCCTAAAGGAGAATTGGTGAAGAGCTTTCCCTCTCCCAAAGACTATGGTATGTTTGAAAAGATAATCAATTCCTTCTTTCATTTGATTCATATATCAGCTGTTATGTATGTGCTTAGAAAGGAATTTCGGGATCACAATGATGAATGCATTAGAGATCACTCACCCAAATTGCGATGGGCAAGGATAGAGAAAGAATTTCTCCATGGTAGGCCGAGGATCACAATAGATGGAGCTGCTGATCTGTACATAACAGCAGTAAAAAGAAGGTCATTTGAGGGAGATATCAGCCTTATGAAAGCTCAAGGACATGGGGGAATTGTCAAGCAAGCATCAAGCAAAGATATAGTGAAGGTAAGCACCCGGAAAGCAAAAGATCATGAAGGTAAGGTGTTTTTGAAATATTGTTTGCATGTTGATTTAAACTCAAAATTTCTGAGTGTTATGGGCAGCCCCTGGCATGGAGGTATTTCAGTTTTGGCCTATGCATCAATTCAGATTTTTACCATGAGTGGATGGTTAGGAATACTCATGTTTCATATATGATGTGTCCTCTTTTGTCACTAATGATTGAACACCTTTGTGCACATCATACTTCATGGGGTAAAGAGGTAAGAAGTGTTATTCTTTGCAAAGGGCATATAGACTCTTGGGCTCAATTTCTATGGTGTTCTCACAATTGGTATATGGGTGTTAGGATGAAGTCTTCCAAGGGAAGAATATCTGATTTTAAAATTAGTATGAAAGAAATCTCTATCATGAAGTGTGGAGGTCATAATGGTGATCCTAACTTTTCATTTCTTATGTGGCTAACCCAAGGATCCATAAAAATGGAAGAGTTGGGAGGATTGGGCAGCTCATGGCTCAAGAAGATTTCAAATTCATTGCTCCCCAACTTGCCCAAACAGTTCGCAATTTTAAAAGGGTATGACAATTATATTTCATTGCTCTCTTCCATATTCTTATTGGGTATTTGTTCTAATGATCAGCCTATGCCAAGAAAAAGGAAGATAAAAGGTGAAGGGTGTAGCCAAAGGAGCAAGGTATGTGTTGATTTCTATGTGATGGCTGACTTGGGTATTGTGTTTGGAATTCAATGGTGGCATTTGTTGGGAAAGCTCACTCTCAATTATCAAAGCATGAAGATAAGCCTCATGGACAAAGGTAAGAAGATCTCCTTGCAAGGTATGCTTCCGGAAACACTTGAAATTTGTTATTGGGTGGAAGATACCATTCCATGGGAGTCACATTTCTGTTCTTTATCTAAAATTACAGCAGATTGGAAGTCCCTAATTTCAGCTGAGTATGTAAAGAATAAGTTTGCTAAGGTGATGGTTGGGCTTATCCCTTACCAAAACCGAGTCCATTTGGTACTCGAATCATGGGTGAAGAACAGGATCTTGAGGGCTGATCATGATACTCCATGGGCTGATCATCCGGGCCACTTCATGAGACAAAACAAGGGTGAAGGTAAGAATTTCAGTTTTTCTCCTTGCTTATGGAATTTGATGAAAGAGGATGCTAGCATGATATGTTTTAGGAAGCATAAGTTTGAAGGGAATTTTGTATATTCTCTCTATGGGTTGTTAACCCATGATTCAATGAGAGAACCAAAAGAAGTATGGAAAAGGGATATTATGGTAAACTTGCAGCTGTTCACATGGTCACCGAAGTGGAAAAGAATGGTTCTATTTTTTAGTTCTATGACCCCATGATGAGGTACGGTTTTTGCTTAGATTATTTTGTTTTCATTTCAGCTGAGTCATACAATGTTTGGGGGCATCTAGAGATCCAAAATTTAGAGGAACTTGCCTTCAAAAGTCACACGGAGTATGAGTTCCACTTGGAAAATGATGAAATCAGAATTCATGGGTATGTTAGGGAGGCTGATTTTCTCAAACTTAAGGCCAAGATAACTGCTGAATTTAATTGTGGGCCTGCTGCTCCTAATTTTTCAGAATATGCAAATCAAATTTCAGTCCTTACTTTATTCACGGGGTTGCTTTCCTTTGTGAGATTTCAGTTTGGTAATTGTTATACCATGATTAGAGGATTGAATGTGCAAAAATCAGAATTGGGGCTGCTACTAACAGCCATGAGCAACAGTATAATTCCTTCATGGAATATTGAGAGAGGAAGATTTCAGCTGAATGTAGGAATAAAATCAGATTATGATGTATCATTTTCAGACTTGTACATTCTGATTTTTGGAGGAGAGATGCATGATTACAGTTGTTTTTGCACTATTGAAATGAAATGGAAGCAAAATGTGGTTGTGGATGCCTTGTCTAGGATGCCACCTTCACCATTGAAGGATGAAGACTTTCAAAAGGAAGAAGAAGAAACAATTGGGGCAGCGAATGTGATGAGTTTGCAATTGCTTGGGGACAAACAATCTTGGGGAGGGAGGACTGTAATGTCCCTTTTTCCCACCTAAGAGCTGGAAATTGGTCTTCTTGCCATCCCTTCTCCATGGCAAAGAAGAAGAAATGAAGGAGAAGACCCTTGAGCACTTTATAATATATTTTATCTAATATTATTATGTTTTATTTTAGTGTTTTATTACTTTATACAGTCAACCTTATTTAAAGGAGTTTTGGCACCAAAGGGAAGATATAAAAGGAGAAGAGGGACTTCATTTGCATCTAGCTTGGCGTATTTTCTCTATACTTGGCAAAGAGAGCTTGTTGCTCCTTAGTCATCCACTTGGGGACGAAAACCCTCATGTGAGGCCTTGTTGAAGGACAAAAACCCTTCATTTGGCTTGGGTGAAGGACGAAAACCCTTCATCACCATTTGGCATTGAAGAAGGAAGCTGATTTGAAGATCTTTTTGGCATTTCCAGCAGTTATACTATTTTTCTAGGGTGGAGCGACCTACCTAGGGTAGGGTTTGAAGACATTGGCAAGGAATTTGATAAATCTGGTTTTGTAATCTTATTTGCCATATTTTTAAAGGCCAGAATCTTGAGTTGCATGATTTTTGGAGACTTCTATATCTATATTCTATAATTAATTCGTGGCTGCAATTTCCAGTGTGTATTTCATTTCCAGCAGTGTGTTTTCAGTGTTTGTTGGTTATATTGGCTTCTAAAAATTCCAAATATCATATATAAAATAGTGGCGAGTTGTGTGGTGTTGTTTTGTGGTGTTTTTGGCATCTTTTTGAGCAAGTATAAGTCACTGGTTTTAGTGTTCAGTCTGCTGCAATTTTCAGTTTCAGATCTGCATATATAATTTTTGATAAAACCCTCAAAAGGGTTATTACGGTAGTGTTGTTATGTTGCCAAAATTTCTTCAAACATCCTCCATGCAAAAACCCTTTTTGCTCATATCTCCTAAACCCCATGTCCGTTTGCCATGAGATTTTAACTGTAACTTCCTTGCAAAAATGCCTTTAAGAAGAGTATTTGCATGCCTCCATTGATGCTTTGTATCATTTTCTATAGCCATTTGCAATATTCAGCCAAAAATATGTTTTCTCAGATCTACAAAAACTTGGCTATTGAAATAATCCAAAAATTGGAGGAAAGCCTCCTTTTGAAATAACAAAACTTTTGAGACCACTTTCGTTCCATTTTGACACCGACAAGACCCATTTCTAAAAATAGTAAGCCTTCCTACGCTTAACTGCCTAATAATAGTAAGTGTTCAGATTGAGCTCAAATTGGTCACACATGTTCATCTCCTTCCCGTCTCACTGGTCCCAGTCATGGTAAAGATCAGATACTCAGTTTACAAGCCAATTCCCACATTTCCGGATGTAGGAAACATGATGTGTCTCACAATGAATCTGGAAAATTCGAGAGCATGGGTGTGGATTGAACCTCATGGAACTGTAAATGGAAGGATTCTTCTTAAGTATGCTATGTAGAGAAAATGGTCACTCATTTTAAAACACTAGTTCTAGCTTGTGCACCACATTGTGACCCAATTTCAAAAACATCTCTGGTGAATGACAATCCAATTCTGGCAATCCTCATTCCGAATGGTCTTTCTCAATGCTTGCAAATCCCCACTTGTAACAATGTGGTGATCACCTCTCAGGAGTTTTCCTCGTAGGAATGGACATGGACAAGTTCATACTTGCAAAGGATCGACAGTTGAATTGTTGCTCAGACGAAAGAGAAGCCCTCTTGGTTCCCTAAAATTGGTCTCAGAGTGATTCTCATCTCATCAGATGGATTGATCAAAAGTTGGAAGCATTCTTCATTCAGTCTCTCCCCTTTACCCATCTCAGATCAAAGGATGTAATGTCCCCAAATAAGACATATCAAGATTCAACAATTATTTGTCGAAACCCTTGAGGTTTGAGAGATGAAAATAAATAACAATCTAGAAATTAAATACTTTATTACAACAATGCATTTAGTGCCCGTAATTCGTCTTCAAATCCTAACGACTAGGGTAGAAGTGCAATTCTACAGATCAAATTAATTCGAAAAATTCTCTAGAACTTAGTACTTGAGCAACCTTAGAGTTGTGGACATGGGAAACACTTTTGAATCTACACCAATCTGAAAATCCAAATTTTAAATGAGAGAAAACAACTAAAACTTCAAAAATTCGTAACTTTGTCACAAATAGGAACTACAATGCAAATGATAGCTCAAACTGATTTTGGAGAGATCGGACATCCAACAAAAGTGATTTCCTATTTTTCCTACCACCGAGACATACCAAAAAGTGATCCTGAACTTTCCAAGTGAGTAGATAAAATTGAAACCCTGCCCAAAAATTCCCTAATTTGAGATTCCAACTTTATAACATATGGAGAATCAATACATCAAATCAGAATTACAAAATGTGCCC
Organism: Taxus wallichiana var. yunnanensis; assembly: GCA_018340775.1. NCBI lineage: Eukaryota > Viridiplantae > Streptophyta > Pinopsida > Cupressales > Taxaceae > Taxus > Taxus wallichiana. Next base: position 220,642,434 of record CM031243.1, on the reverse strand, counting down.
TAGAAGACACTGAACTCATCCACTGTGCAATTTGCCTAGGGTTGGAAATGAAGATCTACAATGCAGAAACAACACAACAAATTCAAAATGGTGCAATGTATGTTCCGGATGAAAGAACTCAATCAACAACAACACTATTGCGCATACATCCCTTTTCTTCAAGCATGAAGAATTCTATTTATCAAATATTCAGCATGCCCTAAACTAGAGCCTTACTAGTGCTCATATAGCCTTTCCAAATGGGACGACCCACTTTGGGAGGGAGATTACATTTAAAATCACTTTTATGTCGGCTATGACTTACTTTTTGCCTTTGTCTATTTGTATTAATAGCCGACATTACAACATAATGATTACATAAAGAATTAATTAATTAATTCACCCACTTGCAAGAGTGATTAAATCACTTGGGTAAATAATTAATTAAAATACATTCCGCTCCAATTATATTCTATTAAATAATTAAAATTGCCTTATATTTGTAAATGATAAAAAATCACTATTTGGGCAACCTTAATTAAATAATAAAATAAGAAAACCCAAAGAATTTCCCTTAAGTCCATGGGGTGAGGTAAACTAAAGGTCTTCAATACCTGTTTAATAATGTCCTGGAAAAAGGGACATTATAGTCCTCCCTCCCAAATTTGCTTGCCCTCAAGCAAATGCCAGTTCTCATGCCCAACTGCCAATGTATCCTTGCTGAAAACCATCCATAAATGAGCTCATGTGCCTATCAAATGAAAGAGATAATGTGGAAACAATACCTTGCACTTCCTGCCCCAATCTTTCTTGAATTCCCTTGGCTGCCCATGGAATTCTATGGTTGTCATAACAAGAAGACCAACTGCTGTCATACCAAATATTGACCAAAAATATGAGAAGTCGCCATGAATTTGGCAAAGCAACATTAATTTCCAGCTTGATCCTTGCATCAACATTGTTCCTCAAAGTGAAAGAGAGTTCTTCAACCATGAGTATGAAAACAAATGAGTAATATAAGTGGCTGGCATAAATGACGACAACAACCTTAGTGGCTGCAAATGAGCTTAAGGCAGCTTTGAACCAGTGCCTTCCAATCTTAGGAAAAGGTAGAATACTCTCCTCTCCTTTCTTCATGAGAGATTGCCTTAGCAAAAAGTGACAAGGTGCTGTCCCAGAAAACTCAGCAATAGAATTTTTCCACTCCCCATACATGCACAAAACTCAGTGCTCATGCTCCATTGAAAATTCTCTATGTAAGTGTACAAAAAGGAAAGTACATAAAATATGCCACCTTGCTGGAGTGGGCTGTCTCTTGACCCAAAACTTGAGGCACAATATGCCAAAAAGAGTGCTCCAGCCTGAGTGTGAATGGCAGCAAGTACCCCTTCTATGCTGCCCATGAAATGACTGAAAAAGTATCCCAAACTTCCCTTGAGAGTGCCCAACAACCAACATGCTACTTGGGTATTTAATGTTTGTTTGAGAAACTGAAAATTGACATTGCTTAGGGCTGAACCATTGCCCCAAACAACAAATATGGAAAAAGGAAAACTGAAATCTGAGATAACTTTTCAACATGACTTCATGACAGCAGACTCGGTATTCCAAGAAAAATTATTCGTATCCAAGATTGCCAGACTTTCTTCTATGTGGGCTGCAAGATACTTCCTCCTTATATTGCCAATCCATGAAGGAGATGCAAGAACAACTTCTGCCCTTGTGGGAAGACCTTCTCTAGGATCATACAAAATCATGCAAAACTGAAACTTCTCTTGAAATGGAGAATAATCGAGAGCTGAAAATGTTGAATCATCCTCACCATACATGGGAACTATTTCCTACCCTTTGTCATCTCCTATTCTCCAAAATCTTTCAGCTCTAACAAAAAATTGACAAAGCAACATACTCCTGTGTTCCAAGATGAATAAATCCAAAACATTACCTTGTTGTAGGTAGACATTTGAATGCTCAAGTTTTCTTGTTTGAATCACCAAAATGTGATCTTTGGGCTGCTTATTAACGTCTGCAACTAGTTTCACCACACAGCTCAATCCATGATCCATTATGTACCTCAGATTCATCCTTGGAATTTTAGCAACAAAACCCAACTCAAAGATGATTGAATGTAACTTGCAAAACTGAAAATCATCAGCTTTTGAAGCTGCCTTCTTGCTTATGACAGCAAGCACAATGTAGGAAGAGCTGAAACATGTGATAGCAGTCCTATGAAAACTCATAACAGCCAACTTATAATCCCCAAAATCAAGTCTTGCATCATTTGTAAAACACCTTCCTTGCTAGGAGTTGCAAGATTGAACCTGGCTTGCTCAACTTTCAACATGGAACATACGAATTCAGCTTCCACCCCTGTTATGAAACTTCCACTAGATTTGTATGCAAGGCTTGTAAAATGAGCATACGAATCACAAAGTGGCTGTCCAAGAACTGAAAGTGTAGAAATTTGCTCGCCCTTTTCTTCCCTCCAATCTTGTTCATCTTCAACATTATGGATTCCTTCTTTCAATCACAAGTGTCTTGCTGACCTGAAAATTACAGCCAGCTGGAGATCCATATTAGTGTCATGTGAGGTCTCCTTCTCATGTGTGGACTCCTCTTCATACCCGGTGATTGTAGATCTCTTAGAAGTGGCGTTAAACTGAAAATTACTCACCTTGATGACTGGAATTACTTCCATGGCAGCAAGCTTGTTAGCTGAACGACAAATCATATGAGAGTGGAAGGTTGCTGCCCTATCTTGCACAATGTCTAGTAGCCACCCATTTTTCCATGTAAATTCAATCTTTCCCTCACATGAAATAACACAAGTAATGCTACCAAAACTGAATTGAGTGAAAGCAAAACTAAGTAGCTTACCACATTTTCGGTCACTCTCTTGCTGTTCTCACTATCACTTGGACTGAATTTTGGAAGGTGTTGACCCTCTTGCCAATGATCAGGGGCTGCCTTAGAGGGATTCTCTCTCCACTTAGCACCCTTCATCTTGTGTTCATTGCTAGCATAATACTCGTGATGATCAAAACAATGCAAGGTCAAAGTATGATGGTGGTACAACAAATCCTTTCTATGAAGATAGTCAAATTGCTTACCCTTAGTGGCTTCCCTAGCAAACTGAAAATCAGTCAATGGAGATCCAACAGATGGTGCAAGATCTTCAAACTTAAATCCTTTGTTTACAACAAGTGATGCCCCTTTTGCTTCAATTTCATCCCTAGTTTGTGGGCATATGTGTGGGGTACCTTCATAGCTCTTGCTAGTGTCATAAACACCCTTAAGTTGCTGCCCATGTACCGCTGTTCCGGAAAAGACAGCCAGCTGAATACTAACATCCATATTCGGAATTTGGGCTTCAACCAGAAAACTCTCTTCCCCAATTTGTAGATATGAATTTTCTTCTTCCTTGGGGGTAGACTCCATGATTTCATTTGTTGTTACTTCACCACCATGCATGCAATCATTAGAAGACAAACATTTTCAACTAATGAGGGATTTCCACATTGCTCATCCTTGCAATCTTGCACATCGAACCTTTCTAGGAACCTTTGGGTGAATTCTTCAAGGGAGGCAACGGATTCGACCTCTTGGGTCTCCAACAAATGATGCCACCACTTATGTGCCATTTCATTCAAGTATATAGAGATGAGCACGAGGGTATCATCTTGACACAGGATTCCATCGCAAATGTCTTAAATTCCTTCAAACAAGATCTAGCAGAAATTTTATTAATACCATCAAAAAAAGGAACTTGGGTCATCTTCATCTGTTCCATTGAATCTTTCTAACCTCTAGCTTCCAGATCTGCAACACAAAACCTCAAAGGTGCACCAGATCAGTGCTCTGATACCACTGTAATGTGGACATATTAAGATTCAACAATTATTTGTCAAAACCCTTGAGATCTGAGAGCTGAAAATAAATGACAACAATAACTGGAAATTAAATACTTTATGAAAGCAACACATTTAGTGCCAAGAAATCGTCTTCAAACCCTAACGACTAGGGTAGAAGTGCAATTCTACAATCAAATTAAATCCAAAAATTATAGAACTTAATACTTGAGCAGTCTTAGAGTTGTAGACATGGGAAACACATTTGAATCAACAACATTTTGAAAATCTGAATTTTAAATGAGAGAAAACAATTAAAAGTTCAAAATTCATAACTTTGCTACAAATAGGAATTACAATGCAAATGATAGCTCAAAATGATCTTGGAGAGATTAACTATCCAACAAAAGTGATTTCCTATTTTTCCTACCACTGAGACATGCCAAAATGTGATCCCGAACTTTCCAAGTGAGTAAATAAAATTGCAACCCTATCCAAAAATTACCGAATTTGACATTCCAACCTTATAACATATGGAGGATCAATACAACAAATCAGAATTCCAAAATGCGCCTAGAAGACACCGAACTCAGCCATTATGCAATTCGCCTAGGGTTGGAAATGAAGATCTACAATGCGAAACAACACAACAAATTCAAAATGATCCAATGTACTTTCCGATGAAAGTACTCCTCATTCAATAGCAATACTATTGGGCATACATCCCTTTTCTTTAAGCATGAAGAATTCAATTTACCAAATATTCAAAGCATGCCCTAAACTAGAGCCTTACTAGTGCTCATATAGCCTTTCCAAATGGGGCGACCCACTTTGGGAGGGAGATTATATTTTAAAATCACTTTTATGTCAGCTATGACGTACTTTTTGTTTTGTCTATTTTTATTAATAGCCGACATTACATCATAATGATTACATAAGGAATTAATTAATTCATTCACCCACTTGCAAGAGTGATTAAATCACTCGAGTAAATAATTAATTAAAATACATTCCTCTCTAATTATATTCTATTATAATTAAAATTGCCTTATATGTGTAAATGATAAAAATTACTATTCGGGCAACCTTAATTAAATAATAAAATAAGAAAACTCCAAGAATAATCCATGGGGTGAGGTGAACTAAAGGTCTTTAGTACCTATTTAATAATGTCCTGGAAAAGGGGACATTACAAAGGATTTGGTCTTGTACTTCATTGTGTCTCACAAGTCACCATGGTCATTTGGTGACAGGATCACCAAGATCACCCCGTGCGAGCAAGTTGTCTCATTGTGCACACCAAGTGCATCAAATGCAAGAAAGATCAGAGAGACATGGCAGTGTTTCAGAGATTGGAAGGTTGGTTCAAGTGGAAGAAGGCTTTTCTCTTGGTTTCAATGGTCTACTGATCATGGGCTTCTCACTCCTCTCAAGGTACTGATCAAGCTACGAAAGTTGATCATTCAGAGGAGTCCCCAAAGAGGAGGTTTGTGAAAGACTGAGTGCACTAGGAGGCTTCATCAAGTTCGGAAGTGGTCAAAAAATCAAGAGTTCACTGGAGTACATCTCTACAAAGTAACTCGAGCTTCTTCATTCCGCATCTCATCTCTCTCTACTTTCTAATTCTCCATTGTAAATTATAATTTATGGATCTTTCGTCCTATTCACTTAAGTGACCATTGTAATTTTTCATTGTAAAAGTCCCCTTTTCATTAATAAGAAAGGGGCTTATTTTTCTTTCCTAGAGGAATGTGAAAGGTCACAAGTGGTGGGACTATGAAAGGTCATGTCGGGGTAGATGAAGAGACTGATTGTAAAGCTATAAATTAGAATGGCTTCTAAATTCCAAGGGGTTAGTTTTTCTTAGTTGATAGCTCCCATTGTCTTACTACAAGCAAGAAACTACAATTCTTCTATCTCCTTGTCTTATGTTTTCCTCTCCATCTCAACTTTACTCCATGAGCATGGTTAATTGTGTAATATTATGCAAATAAACTTGGATTTACTTGTGTTTTGTTCCTCTTTCCTTGACATGGTGTCTTCTCATTGTTAACTTGGAAATATTCTGGTTTTATGTCAATAAACTTAACTTGCTATTTATTGAGTAAAACCCTCTTCTCACTTTCTTCTCTCTCCATACACACCTTTCCTCCACCTTCTTTTTGCACACAGGTTTAGTGGAGTATTCTTGTGTGATCCCCGGTTGAAAGGCCACCCACGATGGTTAGAGTAGTGTATATATTTCTTGTTTTCAATAAATGGAGCTGCCCCATTCCTAAGCAGAGGGACCTAGTCCCAGAGCGTTGGTGAAAACCCCTAATTTGCCCTTGTGACAAATTATTTCGCCAACAATGATATCATAACAAGGCGCATGACATCTGGTTTTCAATTGATATAAATAGTCAAGCCGAGGAAAATGGGGATTGATGTAAATTCCTAAACAATCGTACACTTGTCAAAGGCTTGCAGAATGTACTGAAATTGTTTGACAAAAATACAAACTAGATGAGTTCAATGGGGTCAATTTTGCAATACAGAATAGGTGATATGATTGGAATTGTGACCGTCTTAACACTATAAAATGTCATCCATTTCTTACATCAATTTCAGAGCATCATGTGGGGAGAGTTTATTGAGGGAAAAAGCCACAATACACATTCTACTTGCTACATACCACCCTTTCGTAAGTATCCTACATATGTTATAGTATAGAAAACCTGCATTGAAAAACAAAATTTAAAAAAAAAAAAAACCTTTTCGAAAATAAAACAGACTTGGAGTCATCCCTTAAGGACTCGCGAGTCCTGAGGGCATACTCACAAGTCCTGAGAGCATACTCACATTTCTTGAGGGCACACTCACCAAATCTGTGAACCATACCTGCAGACTTGCTGAGGGTGCCTTGGATCTGGATTAGTCAGATCAGATGAGAAAATGAATTGTATAGAGGATTTGAAATGCCTCCAATATGAAGAGACAAAAGAAGAGCTGATTCAAATTCCATTTGGACACCTGGTTTTTATATTTTTTGATGTATTGAACAATATCTTCCCCAGTTGAACTCAACTGGGTGACCCTATTCCATGATGACATTTTTATCCGTGGTTGAAATTGTTGCATGGTTTTTACTTCGGTCAAAACTATCACTTAGGACCTTCTCTTCAAATGGTGTGGGCCCTATGTCTGAATCATCTCTAAGCCCTAATGCACAAACTTTCTGTGTTCTGCTTCTGACTCTACATCTTTTCTTGCCCACTTCTGTCTTAATGAGGTTGAAAGCATGTCTTAAGAACTTTTTATTCCCATGAACTAAGAAGTACATCTGACAAACTTGAACAACTTTGTTGTTGCAAATCCAACAAATCTTTGATAGTTCTGATGCTGTCTTTTGAGATTATTCAGAACCTCCTTGCCCATAGCATTGGATGGTAATTTTGCATTTTGTCTACTAGGGAGAAGAGGAACTGCAGTTGAACCTGAGTGGGGGAGCAAGCTGAAGGACTGTTGTGCTCAAAATTATACTAAAAGAGTCTTGCAGATCTGCTGGAGGATTTAATATTTTGGATGCAAAGGTGGAAATGTGTAGGGACGTAGTCTTCATTAAGGGGTGTCTATGAGAACGTGCATGAGTCTTGGGATTATATGTACCGCCTCCATACTAACTGAGAGCAAGAATCAATAGGGCACTAGAAATGAGAGCAGAAGGTTGAAATGACAAGCTGTCAGTGAGATTCAAATGAGTAAAGGGAGATTTATACTAAATCTTGGTGCAACACCAGCACATGGCCAAAATGGTCAAGGCTTCATAGGGAATGGAGATTCTAAGGCTTGACAAAGAAATCACAAAACAAGAAAGGAGGTGGTATGAGGGATGTGATGTATGGAGAAAGACAAAAAGCAGGCATGGGTGTAAGAATCAAACAAATGCCGCCATTTGGAGCTAGAGAATGTTTGAATTGGAAGAAAATGGACGAAGGATTGACCTAAGTTGAATCATACATACACAAAGCAAAGAAGAAAAAAAAAGATTGATGTGATAAGTAAGATGGAGAAAGTTTAAGACCAAAATGGTATTCAATAATATTCACAAAAGGCAGAATGAGAAAAGGGTCACAGCAGGGACAATGACATTTCGATGAATGTGTCAAAATATCTTCCTAGGAGGACAACAAGCAGGGAGCTGTGTCTTCAATAATATTGGGTAACTTCCAGTGAGTAGAAGGGGCTATCATCAAGTGGTTGCCTTTGGAATACTGCTTGTAATGATTACGAACCATGGAAACAATCATGTTTTGTGGTAGCGACAACATGAAGGAAAAGGATCACAGCAGGGACATCAGTGTTTTGATGAATGTGTGTCAAAATATCTTCCTGGAAGGGCAACAAATAGAGAGTTGTGTTTTCAATAATCTTGGCTAACTTACTGTGAGTAGAAGGGGCTATCACCAAGTGCTTTCCTTTGAATAATGCTTGTAATGGCTGTCAACCATGATGATAATTATGTTTTGTAATAAGAGCCAACAATGGTTTTGTTTTATTCTATGGTTGGTTGTGCACTTAATGATTATTTTGTTAGCATTAGTCTATATGAGACATTTGTTGTCTAACCAACTCACCTTTCGGCTGATCAGTCTATGTACTTAAATGTTGGTAAGGGAACTTGCACTGATTGATATATCTCCTAGTACCATAACAGTGTACACTACTTGATATCTGAGTAAATATCAGTTTCTATCTGTTTGTGGTATGTGCAGTTTTTGTGTTTTTTCATGTTCCATTATTTTCAGTTAGCTATTGGCATGATATTCCCTTCCACAAAGAAAAGTGTGATAAGGGAATTTTCAGCCAGTTTTGATTCCTCTAGAAAGATTCCAAGCTTCTGTGTAAATATTGGTGTAGATCTTGATATATCCTTGGTAAGCAAGAAGAGTACTGATAGCTACTCCAAGATTATAGCAACTAGCCCCATCAATATTCACCCTATAAAAGGGTGTGAATGGAGGTGTTCAATGGCATATTATTCAGATTTGAAAGAAGAGATTTATATTGACATGTGATCTGCCAATATTGGTGCAAGGCCTAGTCATGCAGATTATCAATGGTGAATTGTAGTGGTGGAAAATGGTAGAGGCTTGTGATGCGTATATTGGAGAAGATATCCATGAAAACTTAATGAGAGAGACTAAAAGGGCCCTTAAAGATGTGGACTGAACTCTAATGATATGAACCCAACAAATAAAGATCAGTGTTGGTGTAGATGTTGAGTCAGTGTTGATTCAGTATTTAACATCGTACAGTTGGAAAAGAGATTCTGCATTTTTGTGTGTGTCCTTCAGAATGGGTTAAACAGTGATGTTGAGTGCCATAGCTTTCGCAGCAAAAGTCAGATTGCAAGAAAAGATTATCCCTTGTTTCACAAGCCTTTTGACAATTCTAGAATCATCTTGGTCTATAATAGCCATTCCTGACAAGGTTATCAGCTGTGCGAATTTAGTGTGCAAGACAATCCACATAAAATCCTTTGATTTTAGGCCAGGTTTGCATATCCAGAGCTTTCTCCATTTGATGTCCAACAAAGTGTATGATTGTAGAAGGGAGAGGTAAGATGATTTAATTGAGCAATGACCAGAGGAACTTTGTTCTATCGGAAGATATCAACTTGGGGATCAAGAATGAGATTTCTAACACATGGTTTTCCTCCTCATGTTGCAGAGCTAGAGCGTATACAGTGCAGAGGCCTGAGATCAAGGCTCTATTCCATGACATGGACTCTTATTCATGTCCTGGATTAACAGCCTTTAATTATGACCAAACCTTTTCTGTTTCAGTTTTGTGTTGGATAATTTACGAGACGGAATCCAGAGGTTGTCTCCCATTTTATTTGTCATTCCAGAACTTTGCTTTATCGACTGAATTTATTAGCCATGTAAGCCTTTCTGTAGGAGAATTAAGCAGTCAGATGTCTTTCCAAATGATTGATCCAGCAGTATCCCCTGGACAGTAAAAATCATCTGATAGCAGAGAGAACATATTTTGCTGAAGAACGATGCTCCAAGTTGCATGAAGCTGTTGATAAAGAGACTAGGTGAGTTTAATGCCTGAAGCCTGATTGAAGAGGAGACTATCTTTTGAATTTATTCCACCAAATCCTTTTGGAGAAGTGATTTTCTTCCAAGAAACCATGGAGAAATTGAACTTTTCTGTTCTTCCTTGACAAAGCAAATTTTGTTGTATAATGATCAGCCCATGATTTGATCTTCGGGAGAGCGTCACGAATGAGAGAAGATAAATTGGCATTTCTTGTAAAACTGATTGAATCAATTCTATGTGGTCGACAAGAACCAACCATTGATGGTCCAATATTGTATTCTTTTCTTGACCCTGTCAATAAGATAGTTCCACAAATCAGCTGATCCTGATTTAAGATGCAATGGAAAGCCCAAAATACTTGCTATGGAAAGTGAGCTTCTGGATTTCTCAGTATCATGAAAATTGCATTCAACAAATAGGAGTGCATAAAAAAATACCTGTGATCTATGCAAATCAATAAGTAGTTCCAATGCTAGCTGGTATGTATTTAGAAAGCAGGGTTGTGAGTTTCCTGAGGACATTAGTTGTCAGGAGCAAGGTGTTGTCAACAAATTGTAAGGCATAGAATTTAATTCCCTTGTTTATGTCAAGAAACCCATAGTTTTGGTTCTTGTTTCAAGCTGTAGAAAATAAAGAGTTAAATTTCTTTCAAGAAAATAAGAAAAATACATAAATAAGGGGTGACCTTGCTGCAATCCTTTTGTAGAATAAAACTGATGTCCTGTCATACCATTTGTAGTAATTAAGAATAACCCAGTTATTTCAGAACCATGGACCACCTGGGAAGCTAATGTATATTCAGCCCTTGATGAAAAATAGCTGTCAAATAGCCGCTTGGCATCCTTAACAGGCCTATGGAGATGTTTGATTTTCAGTTCTGATGCACCTAGGAATTCAATGTCTTTGGTCCAGCATATGCACCTATTAGTCAACAGATTAAGGATCTTTTTTTCAGATACCATAGCCAATGCTCTGTCTCTTCTGAAGAAAACTGAAGTCTAGGGGACAGGGGGACACGGAGACAGAGGGACGGGGTTTCTAGGACGACGAGAAATTTCTCAAATTTTTGGGATGACAGGGGGATGGCTATTAAAAGAATATATAAAAATTAATATTAAATATTTTAACTTTGTCTAATAAATTTAGGTTTTAAAACTGTATTTAATGTGTTTTTGGTACTTTCAAGATTAGAATTCAATGTTTTTGTTAAAAATAAACAGCTTTTTTAAAGTAAAAACATCAGAAAGCTTTGGTAGTAATAACAGCTTTTTTCAAGTCGCCAAGTCCCCAAAACATTTGGGACATCACCAAAATCTAGGGACGCATCCCTGTGTAACACTGGCCACAGCAGCCATTGATCATTATGGTAGGAATTGGAGGCTTTAACAAAGTTTTTCAGGCATGTTGATGCAAGAATTTGAGCAACACCTCCTTGGATGGATGAGGGAAATCTGGATGTACCATAGATTTGAATGCAGAGAGGATAAGATGTGGAGGCCATGGTCTCCATACTACAGCCTGTGCAGATGTGGAAAGATGAATGAATGGATCAGGAATTGGAGGATTGAATCAGGATCTGTGTGAGAGATCTCAGCAGGAAAATCTCACAGGATTATGGGCGTGACATGGACATCAGACCCAATTTTGGCCTTTTTGGTTACATATCATTTTATTTACGCCTAGTGTTTTCTGTAATTTGCAGTCAAAATGTTTACATGTATGATTAAAGGTTTCCTAATAGGCAGAAAATTGGTGACAAAAAGGTTTCCTAATAGTCCATATTGATTAGTAACAAAAAGGTTTACCATTAAACGAACAAAAACTGGAGGCACATGCATTTTATATGGGAAAATGATTGGGTGGAATCTGTTGTCTGATACACTAGTCTTGTTTCTTATTATTGATCACCATCTGTATGGAATCCAATTTTGTTTCCTTTATATCTCAATTAATTTTATCATGCATCATGTTTGTATGCTTTCTGTGACCTAAATGAAGAAACTGCACCACTTTTGGCAATGGCGATGTATAGAAGCATTAGTTCCTGATTTAGAGTTATTTTTCTTGTTACCGGTCGTTAATAATGAGTGAAAATGATTTGTTTTGTTTAAATATGATATTTTAAAAATACTATCATGATACCTTTCTGCCTCACAATATTTCTTTTGATTTATTACCATTAGGTCAATTTTTAATGGCAATTGTGTTATTGGATGCACATATGTTTTATACTCCATGAAACTGTATATAATTTTATGGAATAACCTTGTTTTCAATAGTAACCATTACCATGTTTTCCTTGACAATACTTAGGATTGACACACACTGAGAAATGATATCAATTCATTTTTAGAGGATAACTATTTTACTGAAGCATATATTTGTCATAGTTTCAGGCATAGGCAGATTTGAGCATCAAATTCTATAGATGATTGTAGTATGTACTCAAGTTCCTGTAGAATACATTGTTTGTTTGTCTTTCAAATGAGTACAGGAATATTTTATGGTAGTTTCTGCTTCATAATTTGGAGGTGTTCTATTATTTTCATTTAATCCTTGCAGAGTGAAAGTGCAATCGTGAGTGCTGTTGACAGAGACCTAAGAAAAATGCTTATTAGAGAAGATGTGCTGACACATATGACTCTTGGTGTGCGGGTGTGGCCACGAGCCATCCCTCAATTTTTGGTAGGTCATCTTGATCTCTTAGAGACTGCACATCATGCCTTACGCAAATGCGGGTTGGAAGGTTTGTTTTTGGGAGGTAACTATGTTTCTGGAGTAGCTTTGGGTCGTTGTGTGGAAGGGGCTTATGAAAGTGCTGAAGAAATATCAGAATTTTTATCAAATCTCTTAGCATTTGATGTCCATCATGCTATCTTCTTGCAATTTCTCACAGTTTTATGTTCATTGTTTCTCAAATTGTCATGTATGCTACCTTTCTGGCCTTAAAGAAAGAAGATAGTTTTGAAGGAGAGTCCTTGTTGCCCATCACTTGAGAACATTGTTTAGATCAATCCCAGGAGTTAATGACCTCAATAAAGCATTTATGTTTCATGCAACGCTACTAAAAATGTATGTAGAGGTTATATCATATTAAAAATTGAAGGTTTATTAAGGGCACAAATTCATCATCTGAAAGGGATGTTTTTTTTTTTCAATTTTGAATAGATGCTTCATATATTAACATAAAAATATTTACAACAATGGTTGTACAAAAGAATGAACGACATAACGATTATTACAATGAAAATTTTAACCTAGTCCTTAAGGCCACAAGTACAGCAATGAAATCTGAATAATCACCAGGTGCAGACTTTTTAGCTTCCTTGAGCAAAAGAAATGGATACGGGAGGTAAGATATTCATGGTACCTAGAAGACACAATCACTGTAAGCACCACTGTTTTTGAGAATTTTTGATCCATTGGAGCATCCAACAGGCTTAGGCTTGTGAATAGGATTGACACTGCATTTTCTAATGATTTGAGGAAACTCCTATTATAACTTTATGCTTATAAGCTTAGAAATTCATAAAGTTTGTTTCATCCCACCTCAAACTCTGCATTGATGTGCATATCGGCACATCAAGCATTTTAATTAGATGCAAATTCATTGCAATTAATGCATGACTAATTGTAGAAGAAAATTTTAAGGAAATAGAATTTTATACAAGAAACTAATGGTAGGTGAATATTTTGAAATTCACACAAGAAAAATACATATGGTATGTGAATTTTAAGGGAAAACATAAAATTTACTATTAATATATGTATATTTTGGAAAGTTCAATACATTTATGTACATTATAAAATTATTTTTGACAAATATTTTTCTCCAAAAAACATCCTTATTAGCGAACATAAAATTTGAAAAATTATTGGATAACAACTAAATGGCGGAAACAGCCCCAAAAAGAACCTTGATTATAGATCCAAACATCTTGCCCTTTTGTCAACCATGCTTATCACCATGTGCTTCAAATGCTTACACTGTTGTATTTTATGCAATTTGCACTCACATTGCGATGTATATATGGTATCATCTTTCCTAGGCATCTTTACAACCGATTGAATCATGTTTGTTCCTCTCAAATCAAGAACCTATATTAAAGAACAAGACTCACAAGGTGACTAGTCCTTGTCATATCTTGAAGAAAAATTAATTGATCAATAATATAATTGACATATTTGAACACAGAAAATTCAATTGCATAGCGAATACAATTTAAAGTTTTGTAAGAAGGAACAATAAATTGTTGTTATAACCTAAGAGACGATGCTACATGACAATATATGACATAATCTATTTATTAGAAGCGCCTCATGCAAAATAAGTTCATTGATTACAAGAAAATGCAAAAATATTGGGAACCTAACTAATTATGACTAGAAATAGTTTTAGTTGTCTATCATTTTTAAGAGATTTATTAAGTTAGTTTTATGAGAGATTTTTGGTTAAGTAAAAAAAAACTATATTTAGACTTCTATTTTTAGTTGGATGTTCTAGTTAGAGTGTAGTTTACTAGATGCGCACTTAACTAAGGTCAAATCAATACTCATTCATCCCCAAGAGGTGGGGTACCATTTCTAAGTACAATAATTGAAGTTAGTCTTATTTTAAATCATTTCTATTTTTAGGAGAGATTGGAATGCCTAGTTTAACAAGTGTGCATGATGGTTGTGCATGTCAATTAAACTAATAATGAATTCTTGCATATTGACCATCTTCTTATTGGATGGTGATGATATTGATAATATTTTTAGTCATACTTAGTTGACTTAAGTAAAATTAGGAGTTGTAGATATTGTTAGTCTTTAAATTGTCATGTAGAAACAAACAAGTTTAGTTGTAACCGCTATTAAAACTTTTTTGTTAATTAATTCCAGATGAAATAGAGGGATTTTTCCTTCCCAAATGGTAATCATTTTTGCATTAAGTTTATCTTTGTTTTTATGTGTAGATACTTACAATGAAAACTAGAAAGCTTGGAATTCATTATTCGAAGTTATTCAGTGCATATTTTATCATCAATCTCCTTTACAACAATACTAGTTTAACTAGTAATTTTAGGCAAGATTGGATGATCACTAGCTTCATTTAAAGGGAATTTCATTTTTGATTTGCACTTCATACATGCATCAACAACCTTCTTGTTGTATCAAAGTTTCGCTCAAGAAATTTTAGAAGGGATTTTAACCATTAACAGAGAATCATAATTTCTATGAATTTTGCTTCTATAAATATCCCCATTTTCAAAGGAGACAACTTAAAAAATTGAAAATATCGCTTGAAGAGGATTTTTGTTTGGGAGTTTGGGAGAGTGTTATCCATTGATACACCCCATCTATAAATTGAAATATCGTCTCAAAATGAAAAGAGTTAAAAATTAAAAAAAAACAGATGCATAAGTTTTTTCCTCTAGAGTACTATACACCCAAACATTTATCCAATAATTGTTGGGGAAAAAAATTTATGCGGCGAATACCTTGGAGAATTCATATCAAGGCTTTGTTAAGGTAAGAGAAGCAAAACTTCAAACTTCAAAAATGAATTTTGAAAATTTGAGAATGTTAGACAATGAAAGAGTTGAATATTGCATAAAGATAAATGATTTAGTACATAGAATGAGGGTTTATGGAGAAACCATAGAAGACAAGTTTATAGTATTTTTTTTTTTTTTGAGATCTTTGACACAAAGATGGCTGCATATTGTGATCACTCTCGAGGAGTGTAAGGACATGAACACTATAAGTGTTGATAAATTAGTGGGTAATTTGTTATTCAATGACGATAAAATGAGGCTATATGAAGGAGATTCAAAACAAACTTTGGAATTGACACTTGCAACCAAGGAAAGTTTTGTTGTCGACAAAAATGTATTGACAACGAATCAACCCTTCAGCCTACTGTTGAGGTCAAGGTGGAATCATACCAATTTAATCGTAATAGGCTTAAGCAAAAACTCAAGCGTGCAAAAGGGTAGTTTAATGTTAGGCCATTAAATATCATACCAAAAATATAAGAAACCTAATGAGATTCTGGAAAAATCCTTATCATTCACAATCATTCCAAGAAATAGAAAGAATAAACAAAATGTACAAAAACATAAAAGAACTATACATATTTACAAATGGTCATTCTGACCAAACACAATGACAAAAATGTCAATGAAATAGGAATTCATTAATGAGAACAATATCCATAAAAGAAATTATATTCTACTGGATGAAAATGTACACAATTACAATCATGATCATGTAATGTCTTCATCAACTCCACCAGATTCCAAAAGCAACCAATATCCTAGGGCATACAAATAATTGCAACTACCTCAAGTTAGAAAATGAAAATATTCTAGATAATCGGAAAGATTATTACATAAAAACTGGATATACCTGTTCATTCTCCTCAAGAGCTTTTAGTCACCTAAAATGTTGCTGAAGAAGTCTGTGAACAAAATCCATCTCAGAAGAAAATAACATAAATAAATTCGAATGGAAAATTGACTATAGTTCAGCCAGGTACCTATGATTGTCCTCCTTTTCTTCATTTCTTCTAAGTCTTTTAAAGAAGTCTTGGGTGGTTAGGTTTCATAACCAACTCATTTGAGAAAAATAAATAAAATAATAAAATAAAGTCATTAACTTTATTTTAATTATTGACCACTCGAAGACCCTCTTTTATAATAAAATAAGATCCCTTTTTGAAAATAAAAGACTTAGGAATAAAGTAATTTCTTCTTAGCAACATTAAATAATTAAGGTAAAACATGATGGAAAGATGGGTTGGGGCCCACATTCATAACTTAATATAAAGAAACAATAATTACCACAACACATAAATCCATAATGTGCATTCCCGAGTAAATCCATCATTGATCCAAAGAAATAAAAATAATGCATAATCATGTTTTATGCATCTAACCATCACAACATCATTATCATAATCTTGGACAAAAAATACCCATCATATCCTTGTTGTAACTTTATTTTGACTGAATGATATGAAATATAAAACCTTAGTGATCATTCTTCAATCTTTACTTTGCTGAAAAATTCGATTTTTGACAGGTTTTATGTGAGCTTAAATTTGACACTCATATGGCCATCATTTTGCACTTTCTTTGGTCTGCGATGATGGTCATTTTCCCGTCAAATTTAACACAGTGAAAATTTCCTGTGTTTTTAAAAAAACCAGAATTTAGAGTTAAAAATAACACTTCACACCCTGCTCACAGCATTTGGAATCACTAAAAATGGTGTCCGATTGTTCCATAAATTGTAGATTTTATCACGATATCGAAAGTCCTGATTATAAGACCAATTTGGAGAAGCCATATCTTACAAGAACATCAAACTTTTTTGAAGGGAAAATGTAAGAATCACTTAATATATGTCATGATAAATTAATGAATCTTAAATCAAGTTAGAATTGCCCCCGCCATCAAAGGTGACTAGGCTCAAATATGATGGAAAAACCTTGTAATTTTGACGCTTAAAATTTGTATGCGGTACAAAATTTTGGGATAACAAGTTTTTCAAGGGGAAACATAAAACTAACTTCACAAGTTAAGGCAAGAGAAACCTTGTAATTATTATTAAAAAACCAAGGCATTTTATAAAAAGATTGCATGATACTAATGATAAAGAATCAAGCTAATCTAGAGGGCGAGAAGAAGACATTTCAAGATGAACAAAGTGGGGGTGAAGATGACTTAAATTATTTTCACTCATGTAATGCGAAATTAGATAATGGAAAAAATATATAATTTCTTGATTCAGGTTGCTTAAATTACATGACAAGTCAAAAAGATGGTTTCAATAATGATTTCTTCAAAAACTAAGTGCAATAAGGAGATGATACGTCCATCCAAGTTAAAGGAAAGAGAAACATGCAACTCATATCAAGTCAATGGTGAAATAAAAATAATAAATTATATTTTAAGATTGTGGCTCACATTTTCAAAGGATATAGTGTTGAAAATAAGACATACAAGTTTTATAATCCTACTAGTAAATCCACAATTGTTTCTAGGGATTGTAATTATTTTAAAAATGAGATGTATGTTGATCATGATTAGATTTATAAAAGAGTCGTGAGTAAAGGTGGTAGCCTCTTGAATAAGATTGTGAGAGCTTAAAAACTCTTATACAAATTTTTAGTTTAATAGAAAATAATACTAATTCTTCACAAGAGACCAATCATCCATCAACACAAGGAAAGAACATGCATTGGTTAAATCCACATCCAATAAAAAATGTTGGATCAAACCACTATGAGGAGGATCACAAGGCTTCAAGCTCAAGAAGATCATTTTTTTTATTATGTTTATGATGAAAATACTATGTTTGCATTGTCGTCTATTGCTAGTGAGGATACAAGTTGATCTCGGAGGTCATTTTTGGGCATCAAAAGCTCCCAAGATCTCCCCGAACCGGTACAATACGAAGAGCACTTTGTATCTTTCTACACCTATTGGAACGCGTGACACAAACATTGTATGTGCAATATAATAATGGTACGGATCGATCTCGGTTGGCGACGCATAAAGCACATGTGTCACTATCCGGGGCAATATTCATAGTTGTTAAACAATGTGTTGTGGGGTTAACAAGTTAGCAAGTGACAAAAGGTGGTTGTGAATCTTCGGTCCTTGACGGGCGTAAAATGGTTGTTCAACTAAGGGGCCCAACTCTTGTTTCAAAATGGGACTCGACCGTCATGTTATTTAAACAATTCATTATTTTCACAAATAACTTGTCGAGTTGCAAATCGAGCTAGAAGATTGAGCTAGGAGACCAAAACCGAGCTCCATATCTCGCCAAGTGTCTTAACCATTGTGCCCACACAACTTGCCACATTAACCTTTGATTGATGGAGCAGATAAACCATCGAGCCAAGTCAAGGGGAGTTCTGCGCGCGAGCCTACGGGGGCTAAGCACAAGGAGTGTGAACGTAGCCTCAACCATGATGGAACCTACATGCCAATGGCTATTTTAAGCCTTGACTAACTTATCACATGGGCAATGTGGGATAAAACCCACCACATGACAAGCAACTCAGTTGGGCCAGGGACAACTCAACGCAAAACCAACAACGGGGGATTCGAACCCGCAACCTCCCATCTCCAACGCAAGCGCCTAACCATCATGCCACATAACATATGGCTATTATAAGCCTAGGCGATATCGCTTTAACCCATTTTGATCTAATGAGTGCCTCGTGTTTTGCTAGGAAAATATGTTTTTTTATAGGTATAGGTGTGAAAGATAGGGTTACAAGTTAATCTAAAGATACAAAATTGTAACATAGGTGACCATCAAGTGACAGAAAAAACGTTGTTCCACTTATAAGTCCAATATAGTAGACCATGGTCGGTTTTGGAATATGGTCTTGCCCCTATATGGTGTGAACAAAAAATGATTGATCTAGGAACATTTGAAATTCTCCATACTTTCAAGATCTTAAAATGACACAAGCTTATAGATTTTTTTGGCGGTATGTTGTCATTGATGTCAAAAGAGTAATGATGTAGGTGTTGTCATTGATCGATAACCGAGGTATCTGTATCCAAATAACTCTCCTAATTATTTGGACAACTTACATACATATTCTGGCTTTGAGATTTTCATTACAAGTGGCACGCACCTCAGTTGTCTCCTTGGCACAATCACTTGGTCACCATTTCCTCGTGTGTCCTTGCATGCTTCCCTTTCCATTTTTTTCCTTTTCCTCTTTGTTCCACTCTTATCTTACGTGCATTCACCTTCTTCCTAGCAATTATTCATCCTACGCATGCGCCTTGCACTTGCTTCAATCAGTTAAGTCCTCGGCCCTCTCGTGCGCCCCGCACATTACTTTGTAATAGTTGTGCCTTAACCATTCATTCTCTCGCTCATTAGTTTGCCCCTTTTCCTTCAAGCGCGTGTTACGATTGCATGCACACACCTTCCTTCACATCCTCCCGTGCCTCATTCTTCCGTGCGCATACCTTTGCGCACCCTCCTCTACACCATTCCGTGCCATGTCATTCTCTGACACACTTGAGTGTGCCACATGCAACCTATCAAAATGTGCTAGTGGCGCCAAATCCTTGCAACAAATCAATGAGTGACATGTGGCAGAAATGACAAGAACATTTACACATTCGGCTGTCCTTTTAGCCAATTCGTGTGCATCATGTGTCTTACGTACACAAAGCGGCCATGACAATCTTCTTCAAAACCATATCTTTTGCTACAAAGATCCGATCGGCACGCGCCTAGTCTCAATCGATAGTCACGACATATGCTATAGTGCTATATATTCAAATTCAAATTCTTGGCGGATCTAGTAGGTGAGAAATGGTAAAACGTCTTTCTGGGCATTAATGAGAAGATTTGATTATTCCAACCACCCGATTTGATCTGATCTTCCCTCTTTCCTTCTCCAACATGCAAACAGACTTGGGGAAGTGTATTTGACAGATTTGCATGCGTTGAACGCTTCTTGTTGGTGGTTATATTTCAAATTCGGGTTTTCCCTCCTTCTTCTCTTCTTCCTCCATCAATTCATCTATAAATGTAAGAGATGTGTTTATTGTTAATGTTGGACATTTTGGATCCTTGAGCATTTTGCTAAGGAATTCATATTTTATGTATTTTGAGTAGTAGACCTCTAGATCTAGCTCGTGCATGTGGATATCTGCCTCTTTCACCATTGTAATAGCTCTGTACATTTCTGGAAATAATGGAAGCATCGTTTTGTGACTATTCTCTATCCTAAGCGTGTTTGTATTCTTTCTTCTTGCCTTTCTTTTACATTGTGTGCATGTTGTGTCACTCTATGTTCCTTACAGCTCCATTTTTAGTTGTGTCCCATGAAAATGATATGGGAAATGCATTTTAGTTGTGCTACACGTGCCTAGCCTTCTTTCATGCATTTCCCTTCATTTTCACTCAAAATAGATAATGTTCATCCCTCTTTTTGGGTGTAATCACCTTCCTTAGATTAATTTTCCTTTCTTTATCCTTTTATCCTTGGTCCTCGGGTATCATAGCTTAGTTTTTCCTTTCAAAGCATTAGGAGTAAGCAGAGTAGTAGAAATAGATAGAGGAACTGACCTTCTCCGGACATCCATCCCAAGCGTGCAAGGTCCCACAACTTGGGGACGATTCTATTTTTGTCTCAAATAGCTTGGTTCTTCTAGATCTGAGACACAGGTGCAAGTTTGACCACCAACAATTTCTCGCACGCCGGGGACTAGCAAGGAGCTATTGCTAAGTTCTGGTGTGTGAACTTAGTATTTTCAGCCTTTGGAGGCTTATTTTAACACATTTGGCGACTCGCTACATTTCCAGAGCTCCTGTTTTACAGTCCTGAGCACATTTTATGAGAAAATTGCATACCAAACAGAGTGCCGCAATCAAGGATCCTTTGAATACCTCAAACTTTCACCAAGAAGCACACGCAATAGATCTTCCACATGCGCATCCCCATCTCCAAAGACACCGCACACACTCTACTCCTCCTCAAAATAGACAAGCACGCCCTACCATGGCGCTTCAACCTCCTCCTCCTCCAATGAACTTCACTAGTTTCACCGGCGAAGCTTGCACCAATCTCAATGCCCAAAGATGATATGCCAACAACCGTGCTTAAGAGCATTCCCTACTTCATGGGAGAAAATCAAGTCACCCCTGTTGAACACATTCAAGATGTGTCCAATGCATTCTTTGTTTATCTGATTACACATGATGATGTTGTTGTTAGGTTGCTTGCAGCCTCTTTCAAGGGTAAAACACTCCAATGGTACTGTGGCCTGAGACTTGAATCTATTGCTACTTGGATGAGCTTGGAACAACTCTTTGTAATTAGTTCAACATAAATCGATCATCTATCACCGGTGGAGTAGTTGACTACAAAAAGTGTGTGCCCAACGAGTAGATTACTGATTTGAACATTAGATTCTAGAAGACTTGGGATAGAATTCCTCAAGTGGTAAGGCCTGCAGCCCAACATGCTTTCAGTACTATCTAAGGGCTTTGAATAGTGACATTTCAATCATGATTCAATCTATGGGAGGTAGAACCTTACGTGTTACATACAACATTTCAATAAGGGCATAAAGCGCCTCATTTAGGTTGGTAAGTCATGGCGTATATGCCTCATGTGCCCTTGTTCCTGTGGATGTCTCTAGCGCCCACCTTTCTATTGCTCCAGCCTCAAGTGAAGATCGTGGCAACCAATCAGCATCTACATCATACTCTCTTGCACAACAAAAAAGAAGACGATGAATTCAAGTCCCTGATTAGAAACTTGTCCAACAAGGTCATATCATTGGAGAAGCAACATGCGCAAGCCTACGAGAGGCGCTTCTAATCAAAGCGCAAGGCCAAAGCAATCAACCTTGGTAGAATCAGTATGGGAATCAAAGATATAAACAAAACTAGTAAAATGATAGATGGCATGCTAATGCGCATATGCCCTTGCAGGTTATTCCTTCCGCACCTTCTCTTCCAGTTCCCAGTACAAGTCAAGCACTTTTCCTAGTCCAGAACAACATGGTGTAGGAGTCTGAATGGTGCTTTCCTTGCAATATGCCTCATAGCTAGTATTATTGCTTTAATGTTGCGCATGCACAAGCCTACATGATTCAGGATGCTTTTAGCTGTGAGCCTTCAACAAGTGCACCTAAAGCAGATAACCAAGAAAGGCCAGAAGCTCCTCTAGAGGAAAATATGATGTTCTTTGGCACCGAGGACTTCTGTGCAATCAACCAAGTCATGCAGATGATACAAGTAGACCACACGCCCAAGTTGCATGGACAACACAAGATACAAGAAGAGAATGCTTGAGTCTGCACACATGTCACAATTCCAACAACACAAGCAAACCCTCAAAAGAAAAAGGAAGCACTAATATACCCAGTAGTAAAAGTGCTCAAGTGCCTACACCAAAGGCTCCGCGCAAAGCTCCTCCGGAATTGGAGCTTGCCCCTCCTTTGGTAGGTCAAGCCTCTACGCCAGCTAAGGTTCCTATCTCTGTACCCGAGAAACCAAATAAGGATGTTGTTGTTCCTCAAATGCGTAAGTCAATGGGTTTTTCATTCAACATTATGGATCAGATGAAAAAGACAAACATAAATGTTACAATGTGGGATGCCCTGACTATTCCATCCTAGCGCGACTTGTTACATGAAGTTCTGGTCCTACTTCACCGATCCAGCTATTCACTAACCACACGCTTCTGTAAATATCTGCCAAGAAGAGGAGAAACAAGTAAGTAAAGTTGTTAAAACCCCACCCTTCTATATGTATTTGATCATAGGAAAACATCTTGTCCATAACTATATGATTGACTCAAGTGCTAGTACTTCTCATGCCTAAGAAGATTGTTGATGTCTTAGGTCTTAAGTATAACCCTCTTGACAAAAGGAGTCTTGTAACTCGATGGTTCAACTGTCACTACCCTAGGAATCATCAAGGATCTTGAGTTAACCTTCCATGCATGTCCAAGTCTAACAATAACTCAAGATGTGTCAATCATTGATCTTGCCCCCTTTGTTTTCCTTATGTTTGTCAAGATATTTTACTGCTAAAGTGGGTGGTTACTTGTCTTTTGATTGGTCTCATATGTTACTCAAGACAAGGTATGGTACTCGGTTTACCATACAAGTTGAGCCAATATTTTCCTATCATATAGAGTTATATGTCCCATCCCCTCTCCAAGCCAATTGTTTAATCCAAAAAGAACAAGCTTCAGTTTCTGAAGAGCATCATCTCTCTCTATTCTTGATCTAGTACCTGATGAGTGGGCGGAGAAGCACCATAAATTTGACTAATATGCTAAAGAGTTGGAAGCTTATGAAACGGGGTTTGGTACTTACTGCATTTTTGAAGAGGAAGTTGTGATTACGCGCGCACTCAAAGAAAGTGAATAGAACCAATGTCTATGGAATTTATACTTTGATGGATCCATAAGAAGAAATGGTGCGGGAGCAATTGTTCTCATTTCCCTAAGGATGAGAAATTATCCTTCGCGCACAGAGGTTATAGTTTATATGTTCTAACAATATGGCGTAAATATGAGGCGCTAGTACATGGTTTGCTTATTGTTAAAAAGAAGAAGATTAAGGCGTAGCAGATCTTTGGGGACACATAATTGGTTATCCACCAAGTTACCAACAAGTGCATGAAAAATAATAAACTTCAAAGCTTATAGACACAGAGTTTGGGCCCTCCTTGAGAGATTTTATGCTCTAAATATGCAGGTGGTGTCAAGCAAAATGAGTAGGAAGTGACCGGATGACCACGCTTGGTTCTGCAATTCTCATGCTAAGGAATTTGTCAAAGGAAACACTCAACACATTAAGATGGTGATTAGACTATCCAGTCCAAATAACAACACCAGCTGACAAGTGTTTGACAGTGATGCGCAGATTGTCTAGTTCATCCAGAATGAAGCTGAGTTCTCATCAAGTATGCAAGTTGATTTGCATGACAGCTATGGTGACCAAGTAATATAGTTGAAGACAAATAGTTTCCTAAAGGGCTAGTCACCTCAGAGAAAATGTTTATCCCTGATGATGAGTTCAAGGGTGAAGAAATGTTTATGCGCACAACACAAGAAGAATGCTCTCCAATCACTATTGCGCATGGAAAGGAGTTTCTTCTTAGTAAAGATTGCATGTACGATGAAAAGCAGGCCTTCATCTCTCTCTGTCAAAAATACAGCGATATATTCTCATGGGAGTATGAATACCTCAAAGGTTTTGATCCAAGTGTTGCTCAACACTCCATTGACCTTGATCCTAGTATCAAACCCGTCAGACAAAAGCAATGACTAGTCAATCCAAAGATAGAGCCCCTCATGAGAAAGGAGTTATCCAAACTCATTGAGGTGAAGATTATTTTTCCCATCAAGTACTCTACCTGGGTCGCGAATCTAGTTCTCAGTGCGCAAGAAGAACGGTGAAATCAAACTCTATGTTGATTTCATAGATTTGAACAAGGCATATCTAAAGGATCATTATCCTTTGCCCTCAATGGAGCATATTCTCGTAGACTATGGCCGACATGCAAAGATTCTCAATGTTGGATGGGTACTTGGGTTTCAATCATATCCTGGTCAAGGAAGAAGATCAATTCAAAACAATGTTTACAACCAAGTGGGGAACATATGTGTATCAGAAGATGCCCTTTGGTCTGTCAAATGCAGCGTAGCATTTCAACGCACCATGAACATTGCCTTCAAAGGTTACATCAATGAGTTCATCTTGGTTTACCTTGATGATATTACAGTCTTCTCAAAGCAAAGTGCAGATCACATAGTGCACCTGGAGAAAGTCTTTAAGTGATGCAGAAAGTATGGGGTATCTCTTAACCTCAAGAAGTGTAATTTTGCAGTGGCACATGGAAATATCTTGGGCCATGTAGTTTCAAAGGATGGCATTGCAATTGATCATGAGCGCGTTTCAGCCATCCTAGCCCTTTCCCTTCCAAAGACACAAAAAGATTGTGCAGTCCTTCCTGGTAAGATCATTTTTTAGGCATTTTATTCCTAACTTTGTAGGGACTGGTTCGACCCATCACCCTGATGCTCAAGAAGGACATAACTTTCAGATGGGACATCAGAAGGAAAGGAAAGCTTCAACAAAATAAATCAAGAGATTGCTTGTGTGCCAACACTCATCTACCCGAATTACTCAAAGGACTTTATCCTTTATACTTATGGCATTGATGCGAGTGTTGTTGTTGTCCTAACACAAGAAAATGAACAAGGACTAGAATAACCAGTGGCTTTCTTCAGCCAGACGTTGAAGGATTATGAATTAAGATATAGTCATACGGAGAAACAGGTCTACGCCATTATGTGTGTGCTCAAGAAATTCAAAAGTATGCTCGCCACAAATCATATCAAGGTGTTAGTCTCCCACTCTTCTGTTAGAGAATTCATCATGGGAGCATAAATCAATGAAAAGAGAGCACGATGGGTGACCAAAATCATGGAGTATGATGTGACTATCAAAGCCACAAAGCTAGTAAGAGGTAGCGCTCTGCAAGTAGCTTGTTGAGGACACACACAATGAATCTGAGACTTCATTTTTCCTTGATGAAGCTCTCACGCGTGCAGAACTTGAGCAAAATACAGATCCTAGCATGCACGATTGGATGAAGAACATGATCACATTCCTTTCCGAGGGCGCATACCCTCCTGGCTTAAACAAGGAAAAGAGAAGACATCTAAGGTTACAATCTATCCCTTATGTTTTGATTAATGGACTTCTCTTCAAGAAGAATCTTGATGGCATGTTGTTAAGGTGTATCAATGACGTGCAGACTAAAAAATTGTTAGCATAATTTCACGATGGATTCTCTAGTGGAAACTTCTCTACCAAAACTACAGCAATAAAAATCATAATGGCAAGTATCTTTTGGCCTACCTTGTTTGCAGATGCACACAAGTGGGTCACAAAATGCAAGGAATGCACTTTCTTTATAGGAAAGAAGAGATTAAAAACGCTTCCCCTCCGACCAATCCAAACAGATCATCCTTTTGCACAATGGGGTCTCGACTTCATAGGCATGATTAATCCACCTTCAAGCGCTAAACACAAATGGGTGCTTGTGACTATGGACTACTTCACTAGATGGACAGAAGTTTTCGTGCTCAAGGAATCAATCAGTCAGTCATCCTTGAATTTCTTGAGGGTATAGTCACAAGGTTTGGCATTCCTCAAACCATTATCTCTGATAATGCAAAAATCCTTCCTTGGCACTAAAATCATTGATTCAACTTTAAATCTGGGCATCTATCTGAAGACTTCTTCTAACTATTACCCTCAAGGCAATGGTCACAGAGTCAACAAACAAGAACCTGATCAAGATCATGAAGTGCACAATGAACATCAACCAAAAATAGTGGCATACAAAGGTATCACACGTGCTTTGGGCAGATAGAATCATAATTATAAAAGCAATAGGTACTTATCCTTACAAGCTTGTCTATGGTAAGGAGGCTATCCTTCCCCTTATGCTAGAGTTAAAATAATTGGTGCTTTCCCGTAGTTGGAGCTCGACACGCACCAAAGAGAAATGGGATGTTGACAGAGCCAAGCCAGGTGCCATTCAAAGTTTGATGCGCTTTAGAGTGGTCCATACATCATCGGTTGATGCAAGGAGGCTAACTATGTTGAGTTAACTCATTTTGACTAAGGCACGCTACAAATCCCAATAAATGGGATCTATCTCAAAGCCTTCCATTGAGTTTGTTGCATCATTTTGTATATATTAGATTAGTTTAAATTCCTCCAAGTGCGTTGTGCATACATTGTTTGTTTGTATATAGTTATTTCTTCTCGTGTGCTTCGTGCGTGCACTCTTGTTTTTTTCTTCCGAGGTCTTTGACAATTTTCGTGAGTTTGCAGGATTTAGAATAGAGTGAAGAAATGATTGTTCAAGTGACTTCAGGGCAGTTCTTCAAAGCTGAAGATCAAAATTTCATGATTACATAGTTGACTTCATGCCCAATGGATGCTTTAGGTTACTAATCTCCTTCATCTAAGCAGAAGATGGTACCGAAAGTCACCAAATCAAGTATCCAAATAACCCTCCTAGTTATTTGGACAAATTATATACATATTCTGCTCGAGATTTTCATTGCAAGTGGCATGCACCTTAGTTGTCTCCTTGCACATTCACTTGGTCACCATTTCCTTGTGCGCCCTTGCACGCTTCCCTTTCTCCCCTTTCCATTTTTTTCCTTTTCCTCTTTGTTCCACTCTTATCTTACGTGCATCTTCTCCGTGCATTTGCCTTCTTCCTAACATCTATTCATCCTGCGTGAGCATCTTGCACTTGCTTCAATTAGCTAAGTCCTCGACCCTCTCATGTGCCCCACACATTACTTTGTAATAGTTTTTCCTTGACCACACATTCTCTACTCACAAGTTTTCCCCTTTTCCTCCATGCGCACCTTCCTTCTGTCATCCTCCTATGCCTCATTCTTCCATGCACATACCTTTGCACCATTTCATGCCATGTCATTCTCTGACACACTTGAGTGTGCCACATGCAACCTATCAAAGTGCGCTAGCTGGGCGTATAATCCTTGCAACAAATCAAGGAGTGACAAGTGGCAGAAATGATAAGAACATTCACACAGTCATCTATCCTTTATGCCAATCTATGCGTGTCACGTGTCTTACGTACGCAGATTTACCTTAACAATATTTTGAAAGCCATATATTTTTCTACAGAGATCTAATCGACACACGCTTAGTCTCGATCGATAGCTACTGATATAGGCTACAATGCTAGAGATTGAAATTCAGATTCTTGGTGGATATGGTAGGTGACAAATGGGAAAACATCTTTTTGGACATTAATGAGAAGATTTGATTATTCTAACCACCGATTTTATCCGATTCATCCTCTTTCCTTCTCCAACACGCCAAACAAACTTGGGGAAGTGTATTTGATAGATTTGCAGGAATTGAATACTTCTTGTTGGCTGTTGTATTTGAAATTTGGGTTTTCCCTTCTTCTCTTTTTCCTACATCGATTCATCTATAAATGTAAGAGTTGGGCTCATTGTTAACGTTGGACATTTTTTATCCTTACGCATTTTTCTAAGGAATTTTTTTCTATTTTAAGTCGTAGACTTCTAGACCTAGCTTGTGCATGTGGATATCGTCCTCTTTCACCATCAGAATAACTCTATACCTTTTTGGAGATAATGGAAGCATCGTTTTGTGACTATTCTCTATCCTAAACATGTTTTTATTCTTTCTTCTTTCCTTTCTTTTACATTGCGTGCATGTTGTGTCACTCTACGTTCCTTACAGTTCCATTTTTAGTTGTGTCCCATGAAATTGATTTGGTAAATGTGTTTTAGTTGTGGTACACATGCCTAGCCTTCTTTCATGTCTTTCCCTTCATTTTTCTCATAATAGATAATGTTCATCCCTCTTTTTGGTGCTATCACCTTCCTTAGATTAATTTTCCTTTTTTTTATCCTTCTATCCCTGGTCCTTTGGAATTGTTATCTTAGTTTTCCCTTTCAACATTAGGAGTAGAAGTAGTAGTAGAAATAAATAGAGGAACCGGCCTTCTCCGGAGATCCATCCCAAATGCACAAGGTCCCACAACTTGGGGACGATTCCATTTTTGTATCAAATAGCTTGGCTCTTCTAGATCCGAGACACATGTGTAAGTTTGACAACCAACAATATCATTGATATAAAATAGAGTAAGAAACATGACAGTTGATTAGTAGTGTCCTTCATTGTTGACATGTCATGTTGATATTGCATGGTTTCTTAAGCAGTGTAATGAATTACAAGAGTATTGCTGAGGTGTATGTATGATGTAGTGATGTCATGAAGTGTGTTGAAGGATATTGTAGGTGTGCAAGAGTGATGAAGTCATGAGAAATTCAGTTTGGTTAGTACAATCATGTTCAAGGTGCTTGGTTTTGAGACCTAGTCAGTTGGATGCAGTGTGACATGATGGAGTACATGTATGTATGAGTCAGTTGAGATTTTTGAGAGCACGTGAATCATGTAGATGAGTTGTGGAGACACTCACAAGTGTCGCAGAGTGTTGGTTCAGGGTTTGGACATGGTTTTTAGTTCTACACTAGACCTATTCTCAATCTTTAGGTAACCTAATGAGATAGGTTAGATAGATTTCAGCATTTTTATGCAAATGTGAGAATTGTAGAAAGTGTAGCAAGTTTTTCTTGAAGTGTGGTCAAAGTATTATGTGTTGGTTTGGAATTTTAAGCAATAAATTGATTTTTACCTCAATTGAGATTTTGAAATTGAGAAACGAAGGTCGATATGGATTGTTTGATGCTTATTGGAACTCCGTAAACTTTGCATGGTGATCCAAGATATTCATGGTAGTTGAGGAAGGGTCCCAAGATGACATCTCAGAATTAGTTTGTGGTTTGAGGGGCAGAGCTTTATGAACAATCGTTAAGAAGCTAAGGTGGTTCTAAACCCTCCTTAAAACCTATTTCAAAAGAGGCAGAGAAGATCTTGTTTGTTATGGCCTAGAATGGATTTTTTTGATCAATTTTGATGATTGGATATTGTAGAGGACTCCTCCACCTTTCTCTAGGTGGTATTCAGGTGTCTTGATAGTATGTGGACCCCACTGAAATTTACAAGTTTATGAAGAAATTGATATTTATCTCAAGTTTTACACTAGACCTGTTGACTAAATTAGTGTTAGAGTAATTTAGGAATATTTTCTACATGTCCATGGTAGTTTCAGATCACGGTTGATCCCTTTGGAGGTCTGTGGAGGCCTATCTTGTAAGACTAGTGTTAGGGCAGTTATGCGTAGTTTCAGGTGACCTAGTTGTAGAGGTGTTTTTTGGAATCTAAAGTCTAAGTGAGGGTGTTGTAATAATTTTATGATGATCCTGATTTCATGAGATTTCCATCTATATATCACACTTACATGGTTGAGGTGATTTGATGAGGGTTTCAGATTTGTCTTTGAAGACTAGTTTCGTAGGTCTCAAACCTAGTGAGGTCAGTTGCTCCAAATGATGTTGTCATTTCATGTGGTGATGGTTTAGAGTTAATGAATATTGTTGGAAGTTTTTAGTGGACTTATAAACATCTCTAAGTGGTCCTTGAAGTTTGGTGATGATAATTTTGGCTCAAGAACATTCATCTTTTACAAGTTGACATTTTTAGTGTATTAGGACTTCTTGTGTCTTAATTAACGATTTGAGTATGTAAATGTAACTGCCAACCTATGTGATCATTTTTAGGATGTATTTAGGATATTTTCATGATGTTTTTATGTAATTTTCCTTATGAAGGAATACATATATGTTTTAGGATCATAAGTGATGTATATAAGTAAGTGTATGAAACCTATTTGTGTTGGCTTGGGGTGTTAGAGAAAGTGTGATCCAGAGGGAAGTTTGAAGAGGTGAAGGAGGTCCTTGTGACCATCAAGAGATGGAAAATAAAATGTTGTAATCCTATAGATAGTTTTCTGATATTGGTGTGATAAGTTAGATGACCTAATCAGCTTGAAGCAAGAAGTTTTTGAGCAAAGAAGGCTAAAAGATAGTTTAGAGGAAGATAGAGGGATAGCGAGATAATTTGGTGTCATCATCAATTGTTGGTGTAACATTATAGAGGTGATAAATAAACCAAGTGGCTTTAGTTGGTACTGAGTCATCTAGGGGTTGGTGCTACACTTAATATAGGGGTTGGTGCTCCTTGTGGGGTTGGTGCCTCACTAAACCTAGGGGTTGGTGCTCCTTGTTAGGTTAGTGCTCAACTAAATTTCATTCATGGCTCTAATAATTTTTTTCAATGAGTTTAATTCCCCTTGAGGGTTTCCCACTTATATTGGAATTTCTTGTGTTCTTGTGTTCTTATGGTGCATGCTTATGTGTTTGGTTGATAATTAGTTAATCTATATGATGATGAATGATTAATGAATGGATAAAGTGAATGTGAAATAATGTTTTAATGCCCATTGATTCACCCCCTCTTAGTGGTTGTTCTTCCAACAATTAGTATCAGAGTAGGGCCTCTCGAAGCAAGCTTAACAAACTTGAGGCGATCCTTAAAGCACAAGATGGTTAGAGAGTTAGGGAAAGAGAACCAAGAGTTGAAATATATGGTCAAAATTCTTGAGGAACATGTATGTGCCCTAAAAAGTCACATGGTCAAAGAAGCCAAAAAGTATGAATAAGAAATCATCAACATGGATAATGTAAATAATAAAATCTTCTAGGAGATGGATTTTAAGGTTAAAGATTCGAAAACTTATCTTAAGGTCAAAGAAGAATATTGTATCAAGTATGAAGCTATGACGAGGTCCTCAAGGAATAGTTGGTGTAGGTTTCGAGAAAGTTGAAGTCCTATGAGAAGTTTGAAAAGAGTTCCGTGGATCTAGATGATCTTTTGAGTAGTCAAGGCTTCAAGTGATATATCGTGCCTTGGTTTTAAAGGATACCTAAATGATGATGACATAAGACAAGAAGATGTTTTTCAAAGCAAGAAGGATGCTAATATGGACAATAAGATATCTAAACCTATTTTTCATGCCAATGCAATAAGGTATGATAATTATTTCAATGGCCATTGTTATGTTTGTAATGAGTTTGGTCATAGGGTAAGAGATTACTGAAGGTTCTTAACAAATGAGTATCCATGGAGCAATGGAAGAAATCATAGTCTTCATCACTCAAGTGGTATGCATCATGTTGTTTTCT
Source organism: Taxus wallichiana var. yunnanensis (assembly GCA_018340775.1). Lineage (NCBI taxonomy): Eukaryota > Viridiplantae > Streptophyta > Pinopsida > Cupressales > Taxaceae > Taxus > Taxus wallichiana. The sequence continues at coordinate 220,610,286 of CM031243.1, read as the reverse complement.
ATAATTTTCACCAAAAGGGTCACATTGTTAGGTTTTGTCTTTATAAGTCATCAAGGTAGATCAAGAAAGTTGAAGCTCCCAAAGTCAAGAAGGTGTGGAATCCTAAGTCGGTGAAAGAGTATCATCATGAAAATGAGGCTAACAAGGATGAATCAAAGGCAATAGAACATAACATGAAGTCCGATAATGTAAATTCAAGAAAAGAGATATCAAGTACAATGAAGAAGCCAAATGTCAGACAAGGCTAAGGAGGAAGTTTAGACCGTTAAGCCTAATTTTGATTTGTATACAAGAAAATAAGATATGTTTTCCATAATTGAGCATAAGCTAGTGGTTGAAGAGAGTCATATTTGTTTGAAAGACATTCAATCAAGTAGAGGATAAGGAGGCTTTTTTCATCAAGTCAATAGTGCGTAAAAATACTAGGAGGATAGTGAAGTTAGTTTTTCAACCTCAAGAGTCCAAGTTTCTTAAGAAAGGCATGGAAATCTAGGAATCTCCTGAGTTCATGGTGTTTTACAACCCTAAGTGATATAGGGTGTATTCATTATGATTCTTGAAGGCATTCATCTCTCTGTAGAAGCAATGCAGATGTATTGTCATGATGAAGATCTATAACTATTGTGTATAGGTTAGTAAAGGTACAACAAAGGTGTGTTATATAACTTTGTGAAGATCAAGTGAGGTATGTTTGTGTTGATTTGATTTTTTTGTTTAATTCATGAATTCATTTTACAAGTGAAGAGCATCATGGAGGTGTGTTGTTAGGAGATGTACACCAAGAAGGTTTGGTGTTGGCTTAGACTATTTGACTCTTTTTATGAACATGTTTCACTTAGGGTTTTTTCTTGAAGACCTAATTCAAAGTTATATGAGTTTCAAGTAAGTGTGTAAGGGCCCACTTGGCAATTGGACAATGTAAAACATGATTGAAGCCTTGAATTGTGTCTTAAGGGCCTATCAAACATCTCGTGTCATGAAAAACACCTTGTAAGTATGATGATGGTTCAAAGAAAAGTCAAAGTATTGTGGTTGGTGGCATACATGAGATATGGGGAGCTTGATAGTAGTTATTTTGAAGCGGTGAGGTGTGTTGCTCATGTTGATGACAAAGTAAAGATGATTGAGAGATGTTTGGTGACATGTTTTGGTTTAGTCCATATGTTGCTGAGTTCTTAAGAATGTTTGAAGGATTGAGAAGTTATGGTAGAAGGTTTGATATGCACGAGATAGTGTTTTAAGACCTATATTGGTTTGTATCACCTGATAATTATTGTTGGCATCAGGACAAGGTGAGATTATGAGATCATGTGTGGATATTGTTATCCAAAATAAGCCCCCTACTTATTTTGGCTAACTTTCCTTCATTCCTTCCTTCCTTGTGCCTCAGTCGATTTTTTTACTTTTTAGGCACTCAAATTTTTTTGGGTATTGCTTCATCAGATAGAGGATCTTCTCCCCTTCCAAAAGGTAAAGAAGTCCTCCTAACTCCTTATATTTTGAAAGTTTTGGCTCAGCAGAGTTTTTTGGGGAAAATTTCCCTTGACAAGCCCGTATCCAATGAGAAGGCGCCACTTGGCAGCGGGAGTTGGGGGCAACGGAGGTAAGTTAGAAAATTCGCCAAGGTGTGGGCAAAGGGTGCAAAGGAAAAAAATGGCCCATGGAGGAAGAAAGAGAAATTCGTAAAGGCCCGTCGAGCATCCAGAAATGCCACGTGTCCTTTTCAGTGGCGGAGGTCAGAGGCATGGAGGAATTTGTGGTTTTTGCCAAAGTGAAAAATGTGCAAAGGGAAGAATTGGAAGTGCAACCCCACCAAGCAAACAAATGCCGACACGTGTCTAGTCGGTGGCGGAGGTCACAGACATGGAAGGATTTGGAAAAATTTCCAAAGTGATGAGAAAGTGCTAGGGGAAAATTTGAAGCCCCCGCCAAAGCGAATCGGAAAGCGACACGTGTCACCGGGACCAGGTGGGCACGGACTAAATTTGGGAAATTTTCCCAATAAAAAATCAAAAGGGAAAAAGTGAATTTTGGGCCCATGACCCATGGGTGAACCAGGTGCCGACATGTGGCAGCAGAGTGATAGGGCACGGGAATTTTGGGAAATTTTTGTAAATTCAAAAAGGAGAAAATTTTCAAGTTCGGCCCACTAACCCGATTTTCACTAAATCTTCGAGAGGGGCATATATTTCGCACTAGATCTTAGATTTTCATGATTTTGGTATCATTGGAAAGCTATTGAAGTCCTCTACATGATGGAATATTCAATTTTGTTTTTTTGGTAGAGTTTGGTGGGAGAAAATGAAAAACGCCTTTGGCACGGGAAAAAGAGTAGAACCGACATTCAACCACCAGTTTTTAATGCAGTATGGCTTCCATTCTTCTCCAGCATGGTCAAAAATCTTGGGGAATGAACTTTTAAGGGTACCCATGCCATTTTGATGAATCTTGTCGGTGGTTGAACCTTCATTTCAACTTTCCCGCGTTTCTCCTTCCTGGACTCTATTTTTCATTGTTAAAAGCCAGATTTGGCTCATTTGTAAAGGGTTGGACGTTTTGTTCTTGTAGACTCCCCTCTTCCTCTTAGCACATGAATTTGAGGAGTTTTAGACCTTCCATGGAACCTGTGACATGTTTTTTTCCTTTCTACCAGTGTAATGCATTGTATCAAATTTGGGAATGGTAATGCATGTTTTGTGAATGATTTTTCCAATCCTCTCATGCGTATATTATTGTTTTCTGGTCTTTCATTACATTCTGGCAATCTATGCATGCTTGGTGTTACATCTCTATGATTTGTTTTTATTTGCAAGACATAAGTTCATCACTCCTTTAGTGTATTGCCATTTTTACTTAGTTTTGTTTTTTGCATCCTTTATCTCTGTCTCCTTGGAATTTAGAGTAGGATCTAGTATTAAACCTCTAAAAAATTCATGCATACACCTAGACAGAGGAGTAAGAACTAAATTTCTCTGGAGAATTTTCTCATCTACAAGGTCCCACACCTTGGAGAAAATTCAATGTTGTGCAATCACACTAAATGACCCAATTCTGAACTGCAGATTTGGAGGTCATTTAGGGGGTGTTGTGAATTTGCACTAACAATTTTTTCTTAAAGTTTTCCTTTGAGATCTTGACAAGAAGTGTTGAATGCTTTCATTGGTCCAAGTTCTCTTTAAGGTCATTATGACCAAAAATTTAACCCTACATTCATTGTTGGCAAAATTCACGTAAGCGAGAGTTCTCGGTGTGCTATATGGTTGAAGCATTAACATAATGAATTGATAATTCATGGAGATAATGGGAGCCTATCGAGTTCTTAGTTAAAAGCTGGGTAAGGTACAATCATTGGAGGATTAAAGTCATGTTGGTATATTGAAACAACTGTGAAAGAGAGTTCCAATTATGAATATCAATAAAGGTATGTGTTACCAAACATGTTGCATAAAGTCTTAGTTATACCATTTCAAATGCATATATTTTTGTTTTCAAGTAAAGTGTGCTAAGAAGGCTATAAAGAATTAAAGGAAAATTTGATACTTTAATGGAGATGCATCATAAGTGGACAAGCATCAAGAAGATATGGGTTTACTGAGATTACAATTACAATGTTATGGTATCATCATGAAAAGGTTTGTATGGATTTTTTAGTAAGTGGGATCTTGAATGGACGCAATAGCAAGATTGAGCAACAGTGGTACATCAAGAAGGTTTGTTATAGCCTTGAGAAGGATTGTATGTGTAGTCAAGAAGGCTTATGAGACTTGCAAGTTGAGATAGTTAGTTTCTAGATTATGGTGACTTGACTAGTATTGTCATTGTCATGAAGTTATGTTACAAGGTTTGACCTATCTCGATACAATCATGAAGAATTAGTAGGCATGTAAGAATGTTATGAGTTTGAAGGACTGGTTTAAGTTTTTAATTCAACATTATCATCAAGTGTTCCATATGTGATTTAAGAAGTACTTGGTATCGGGGGACTATGGTGACTCTATTTTGAAGGAACAAGGTTATTTGTATATAGGTATGTGTTTACACATTTGAAGAAGTCAAGATGAAGGATATCCTAGTTCTAGAAGTTCTCAGTATCAATTACATTAAGTGGGACAGCTTAAGGAAAGTCACATGACAAAGAGAAGTTCAAAGGTATGTTGCAAAGCATTTGCATGAGCTATTTAGTCTAACCATGTAGTTGTATTTGTGGCCACATTCATGATGAGAATATAGAAGGTTTATGAAGTATTTGTAGGGAGATATATAGTCAAAGCAGGTTGTCCCAAATCTATTTTGAGAAGATTGGTATCATTTGCACCAAGAGGGAAAGATAAGATGATTTGATTGGTATCTAGCTGTCATGTTTGAGATGCCTAAAAGTTTGGGGGAGTCATTAAGGTGTGATTCTCAACTCAAGAAAGTAGGTAAGTTGGTACACAAGTCATGAAACATGAAGAAATTGGTGACAAAGCTAGTTGTGTTGCTTTGGATCTTGAAAGGTAAGAAAAAGAGTGTTTCTTGGTTTTATAGTTACAGCTTGAAGTTGGTCCATTGGTTTTAGGCATAAGGTGAGGTAAGTTTGTCATGATTTTAGTAGCTTATGGTATTTAGTTCTCTTAAGAAGGGTATGCATAGCCTTAGGGGGAGCCATGTTTTTCATATGCTCTAAAGAATCAAAACAAAAGAGAAAAAGATGAAATGGACTTTGTTAGGTTTGGTTGATGTTTCCAATCAAATTAAAAAATCCTATTGTGATTTAAGAAGAAGAAGATGCAAACATTTTTCTATTTCATCAATGTCAAAAGGGGGAGAATAGTACCTTAGGGGAGAATGAAATATTTGTGTTTTTTCATCAACGGGTTTGACATGAATGAAAAAGGGGGATATTGTTGGCAGTATGTTGTCATCGATGTTAAAAGAGTGATCATGTAGGTGTTTTCATTGATGTCAAATAGAGTAAGAAACATGAAGGTTGATTGGTAGTGTCTGTCATTGTTGACATATCATGTTGAGATTGCATGGTGTGTCATGGTGTGTTGAGTAGTGTAATAGATTGCATGAGTGTTGCTGAGGTAGATGGATGATGTAGTGATGTCATGAACTATGTTGAAGGCTATTGTTGGTGTGCAAGAGTGATGAAGTCATGTCAAAGTCAGTTTGGTTGGTGCAAGCATGTTCATGGTGGTTGGTTTTGAGACCTAGTCAGTTGGATGAGGTATGACATGATGAATTACATGTATGTATGAGTTGTTTGATCTTGGTGGAAACATTGGAAACATGTAGATGAGTTTTAAAGACACTCAAAAGTGTCTCGAGTGTTGGTTCAGGGTTTGTACATGGTTTTTAGCTCTTCACTAGACCTATTCTCAAGCACTAGGTGACCTAATGAGATAGGTTGAATAGATTTCAACATGGTAATGCAAATGTGAGAATTGGAGAAGGTGTAGACAGTTATTATTGAAGTGTGTTTAAAGTTTTAGGTGTTGGTTTGCAAGTTTAAGTAAAAATTGAGTTTTTGCCTCTACCTAGTTTTTGAAAGTGAGAAACCAAGGTCGATATGGAATTTTTAATGCTCGTTGGAACATGTAAACTCTACATGGTGGTCCAATATCTTCATGATAGTTGGGGAAGGGTCCTAAGATTATATTCCAAGCATTAGCTTGTGGTTTGAGGGGCAGAGATTTATGAACAATCGTTAAGAAGCTAAGGTGGTTCTAAACCCTCCTTAAACCCTAGTTCAAAAGTGATGGAGAATATATTGTTTGTTAAGGCCCATAATGGATTGTTTGATTAATTTTGATGATTGAAGGTTGTAGAGGAATCATATAGATTTATGTGGGTGGTATTTTGATGTTTTGATAGTATGTGGACCCCACTAAAATTTGCAAATTTATGAAGAAATTGATATTGCTTTCAAGTTTTTCACTATAGTTGTTGACTAAATTAGTGTTTAAGGAAGTTGGGAAGCTATTATACATGTACATGGGGGTTTCAGATCATGGTTTATCCCTTTGGAGGTTTACGGAGGCCTATCTTACAAGACTGGTTTTGGGAAGTTTTGGACGGTTTGTGGGTGACTTGGTTGCAAAGGTGTTTTTGGGCTTCTACAATCACGGTGATGGTATTGTAAGAATTCGATGATGATCCTGATATCATGATATTTCCATTGATATATCACACTCTCATGGTTGAGGGGATTTGATGATGGTTTGATCTTCATATTTGAATACTAGTTTTGTACTTCTCAAACCTAGTGAGGTTAGTTGCTCCAAATGGTGTTGTCATTTCTTCCGGTGATGGTTCAAAGATGATGAAGATTTTTGGAGGTTACTAGTGTAAATAGAAAATATGCATAAGTTTTCCTTGAAGTTTGGTGATGATCATTTTCGCTCAAGAACATTCAACTTTGGCGAGTTGGCAGATTTAGTGTATTAGGACTTCTTGTGTATTAATCAATGATTTGAGTATGTAAATGTAATTTTCGACCTATGTGATCCTTTTTAGGATTTATTTATGATATTTTCATGATTTTTGATATAATTATCATTATGAAGGTTGAACTATATGTTTTAGGATCATAATTCATGTATATAAGCAAGTGTATGAAGCCCATTTGTGTTGGCTTGAGGCGTTAGAGAAATTGCGAGTCGAGAGGAGTTTGAACAGTGAAGCAGGTCTTTGTGACCATCAAGAGAGGGAAGAGAAGATGATGTAATGTTCTAGAGAGTGTTCTGATATTTTGGCGAGCTAGGTTAGATGACCTAATCATCTTGAAGGAAAATTAATTTTCTTGAGCAATGAAGGTTAGAAGACAATTTTGGGGAAGATAGAGGGAAAGTGAGCTAAATTGGTGTCATCGTCAGTTGTTGGTGAAAGATTTCAGAGGAGAAAAAAAAACTAGGTGGATTTAGTTGGTGCTCTACTAAATCTAGGGGTTGGTGCTCCTTGTGGGGTTGGTGTCTCACTAAACCTAGGGGTTAGTGTTCCTTGTTGGGTTGGTGCTCAATTAAATTTGATTCATGGCTCTAATAAAGCTTTATTTTATTGGGTTTTCTTCCCCTTGATGGTTTCCCACTTATATCTGGAGTTCTTGTGTTCTTATGGTGCATCCTCATGTGTTTAGTTAATTATTGTTTAATCTATATGCTAAAGAATGGTTAATGAATGGCTAAAGTGAATGTGAAAGAATGTTTTAATGCCCACTGATTCACCCCCTCTCAATGGTTTTGATTCCAATAGATCCATCTAAATGAGCTAAGGCACTATCTAAACCTTACTTTTACTTCTTATTTATTTATTTTAGTTTGACATGATTAGAAAGAACTTGGTTTCCCTTTTATAACTACAAATAATAATATTATTCTTTCCCATATAACATATTATTAAATCTTATTTAAAGTAATTAGATCAATCTCTTGTAATTAAATTAGGGTTGATACATTTTGGTGAACCCTTTATCTTATAAATTCTTTACTTAACTTAGGGTTTAGATTGTATATTCATTAAATTGTCCTTGTGATTTTCAATCCCTACTTACATTACAATGTTTTATTTAAGTTGGGATATATATATGTATATATATAACTTAAAATAATTCTTTGCAAAACCGAATGGCTTCCAACCATCTAACTAGGTCCAATCCACTTGTGGGCTCAATAAGAAGGTTTTTCCACACCATACCTTGGTGTTTATGGTGGTGTATGATATTTTCCTTGTCATGTCGGGGAATTTTCCACATCACTTGGTGAGTCATCTCACTTATGTGAGATCATAGGTCATAGATGTCTTAGGGGGTATGATAAATTCTGTCATACACATCAAGTGTGGTCAATGTGTCATACATGAGTTACTTTAAATTTCTAGATTGTAACTCCTCTTATCCCTTGTGGAGGTATGATTTCTCTTACATTGGAAGTTACAAAACACTCCTATTTGTACTCCTTTTTCTAATCTATGAGAATAAGCGACCTTTTTCTTTTACATGCACATTTTCATGGTTGAATGATTGTTTACTACATGGAACTCATCATGCTTGTCATTTGAGTGCAACTCGGTTGATGTGCGTGCCATCCTACTTGATCCTTGTTCTCCCATTATCTCACATGGTATCACAACATGTTATTTGGATTCATATCACTCTTCATCTTCCGTTACCTACTACTCTCGCGGTTTCGTGTTCTTACTAGTTTCTTGTGCAAGCTTCATAATTTGTTTTCCATTCATGCTTTACTTGCATTTTTGGGTTCATCTTGGTTTTCGTGGAGTTATGTTGGGTTGTGTGTTGTTTTTGGTGCATGTGCAGGTGTTTTCTCGTAGTTTGGAGTTTCGTGTTTTTTTCTTGCTAGATTTGGATAGTTGACCTACATTTGGTGGAAAATCTTCTCTTGGAAGTATTAATGGTGTTTGTTGGTTTAATATAATTTTTCATTAAAAATTTGTTTTTTGGTTAAAAATCTTTGTTTCATTCCCACCTCTTTCTACTTTGCTGCATTGTATCCTCTCGCCCTTACACAACCCTTTCCTCCCCATTGAGATCCTTGCTAGCTCGTTGAGTTGATTTCTATGCTTGGTGAGTTGGTTTTTTATTTAGCAAGTTGGTTTATCTCTCAACTCGTGTGTTGTTTTATTGGCTCATTGAGCAATCTATCCTGCTCACCAATTTGAGCGCTTGGCTTGGCGAGTCGTGTTGGTTGATTGGTTGCTTGGTTGCTTTTAAGAGTCATGTTTTTCCAACTCATCCTTTGTTCTCTGCTTTTCTATGTGGCTTTCACTCGACCTCAATCATGTGGCCCGACCCTTGACCTTGTGTTGGTGGGTTTGTCTCAACCCTAATCGGCCATGTGTGCTTGTGCTTGTTGTTCCCTGCCGCATGCTATTCGATTTCATCCCATTTCCACATCGAGCTTATCATCAAACCTTCTCGATGTTTGCTACAAACCATTCACTCGTCGACCCTCCCTCCTCGAGCCCTACTCCCATTATCAACTCCCCACGTGGCCACCTCCCGCGTTGACCGTTCATCCAACCTTCTCTCCTTTTTCAAAATTTAAAACCCACTTTTCTTTTTTTTAAGTCTAAGTTTTAAACTATGGTCATAATTAATTTAAAAGTATGGACCCCTTTATAAAGGAATTGTTTTTTTAATTATGACTTAATATTTAACTAGGATCTAATTTAATATTAATTAAAGGTTGGTCAATTCCTTTTTTAGGAGGTTAGTTAAATTGGTAGCTCTGTTTTTAAGTCAACCTATTTTTTAATATTTTATTGTCTAGAAAATTTTAAAAATTGGATAAAAATTATTCCGAAAATAGGGTTATTGGGAATTTTTTTCTTTGAGCATTTAGTGGGAGTTTTTAGCCTTTCTAGAGTGTGTAGGTCCTGTTTGGTGTCCTTTTTGGCATTTTCAGGTGGCTTATTGTGTGTTTTGGAGCCATTTTGTGTGTTTTGGGACCCCTTTTGACTCATTTTGCATTGTAATGCTCTTCTTCACTTGGGGACCAGTGAGCGCGTCCACCATATCCTTGTGGTAAGAGATCCCCTTATATGATGTGAGACACTTTTTATCACACCAAACTTTGTTTTTCCCCTTGTTCCTTGCTTTTTCCCTTTTGTGCTTGTTTACGTGTTGTTCCTTTGCTTCCGACTAAAACTTATTGTGGCCTCCACTCTTGTGCAATTTTTTACCTGCTGCAAGGCGAGTGGCCAACTGTTTCATGTTGAACAAACACATGTTATTGTAAGCAAGAAATTTTTATAAAGCGTAAAAAACAAGGGGTTCATCATTGTTCTTGGGTGTTGTAATTACATACAAACACATTCTCAGTTGATTCCGATGTCTTGTAACCTTTTTTTTTCTCATACCCTTATTTTCTTTCAGTCTAGATGCATTTTTGGTTAAGTCCGATGTATATTTGAGAATATTTTTACTTGTAATTCTTTTGCACTTCTTTCTCTTTTTGTGGATGCACCATGGAGGATGTTCTTCCCATACTTATGCTTCATAGGACTATTATTGCATCACAACCTCCACCTCTTCTTCTTGGTAGGGATAACTATACACTATGGTGTTCAAGCATGGAATGTTATATATGATGACCTTTATCTCTACTTGTATGGATGAGTACATGCCCCCAATGATCTTGTTCAGCTTGAATATTGGCTTGACACTTATAGCATGGTCATTGGTCATTTGTTGACATACATTTCTAGGAATCTCCACCATCATGTGGCGCACATGGAGTGTCCTCGCATAGTTTGGAGCATTCTTCAGTCCTTATTTAGAGACCATTCAAATATTTTTGTTTTTTCTTCTTTTTCTTCTTCTCGATACAGCTTGTTTCCTCACCTCTATCATGTGATGATAGTTCTACTTACACAAAATTTCATGTTCCTATTCCTGATGATGAGGTTTGATCTTCTAGTTATAATGATAAGAGTATTAATGAGGACTCCTCCTCCTTCTCCCACCCACCTATCGGAGAATGTCGAACCCCTATTTTCCCATCGACATCAAGAAGTCTTATTCCCAACCTCATACTTTCATTACATCTACCTCTATTCCACTACCACTATGTGTAGCTTCTTCCACTTCCCCTTGTGTTGATGATTCATACCTATCAGACATTACTATTATGTTTATCGAACCACACTTTGGGATGAGTATTTTTCATACCTTTGTCATCTCTTCGTATTTCCTACTTGTGTTGCAATACATGGAGTTTCTCTTCCTTCTACAAGTGTTTCGATGAGTCCTTCATCTCCTTTGTTGGGAGTTCCCCTTCTCATACTTTCGTCACTTCCACTATTTTGGAGATCATCATTGATCCACCTCTTCTTGTGGATCCTCTTTTTACTATTGTGGGGGTTGTTTCTTTTCCTTCACTTCATATGGAAATTCTTTTGGTGGATGTTCCCTGCTCATACTATGAAATTTCTACTTTCATGGCATTACATTCAGTTCATTTGCATGTGTTTGCTAGACGTATGTCACATTTCAGTGGACCATATTAAGAATACTTCATACCATTGCCTTCAGTTTCCTTCACAGAGTGGGAGGATTGTTAGTACTCCATTTATCTTCTTCTTAAGGGCATAAACATTGTTCGATGTGGATGTATATTCTTTAGTTTACAAGTGGAAGACCACATCATTGACACTCTTCTTGGGTACTTCATAGAGTTACAGACTATATATCTAGTTGTAGGATTCTTCATTGAACCCTTCACTAAGGCCAAGTATCCTTAATTATGCTCTCATCTTGGGTGAGGTCCACTACGGCTTCACATATTCTTCTGTCTTTCTAGTCTCCTTCCTATCTCCTCTTCTTCTTATTCTAGAAGTATTTTAGTTTGTACATGAGTACTTGTAGGCACCCAAAATTGCACGTGCTACATTGTCAGGAAAATGGTTACAAAATGTCCCCAATGATGATTCATGTCCTTTCAGAAGGTGTTCGAGTTCCTAAACCCATTCATAGTATATATTTGTAGCCTAGACATCCCTACTTAGCCTCTGCATTCTTTCTTCTATCTTTCCACTTCTTTTTATACATGTTTTGACCTTATGTTTCAAAACCTCCACCCTTCCTAGGCGGTAGTTTTGTAACCGCCACCTAGGTAGGGCGGTGGTTTTGTGACCTCCACCCTAGTAAGGGCTGCAGGTTCATGTTTGTCACCCCGCACAGGGGTGGCGATTATACATGATTTTTCCATAAACTTTCATGCAAAAATTAAACATGCATGATTTCAGTTAACTTCACTTCCAAGGCGCGTTTGTGAACCAAATTAGCTAAATTTAGGCTTGATTGCATGGTCTTCTCTCCCTCTTCTATTTTTAAATAGATTTAATTAGTTTGAACTACCTCTTCACCCAATCAGTTATCACACCAAGGTTGGCTTGTGTGTGAGTTCACAACCCAACCATTTTTTTATATAACCATTGCTTGTTCTCAAGAAAAACTTGGAGAATTTTGAGTATTCTTGTTATTGCAAAGTTATTACCTTTCTTGCTAGAAATTGCCAAAGCCAATCTTAGTTCAATTGTGTTTGCATTCTTCCACCTGCATTGCTTCCCAGTCTGCCAATCCAAGCTACTACTACTCCTGCACTTTTCTTCTTTTATTGTCATTGCATTCCCACCCATTGGACTCATGTGGAAACAAAAATCAAAAGGATAAACTGAGGGGATGAATATTCACACAACTAGATTTTCCATTGTTCTTGCATATCTAGGTTGGAGGTGTTGTTTGTTTTCTTCATTTATTAAAATTGTTGTTTCTAAATCATATTCATTCAAATAATTCATATCAAATAGAGTAGAAAACAATTCTCTTTCATTTGTAAATTGTTAGTTAATTTCCAAGAGGGTTTATATCTCTTATAGGAGCTCCCGGTGACGGATCTTCCTTTTCCTATCCTTGTGGATTTGAAAGGGAAAGTATCTATAGGAGGTTGTTTATCATATCATAGATTAATTTTAAAATCTCTTGTTTTTATGTTAGCATTATTTAGGATACACTCAACATAGGTGAATAACCACACCGGGTTATTTTGCTTCTTTAGTTTTAGTGTAGAAGTAGATTTGATTATTTAGAATAAAAGAAAATTGTTGTTTAGTGATTGTAATATTTCAGTTTTGTGATTTTTTTAGATTAGTTTCCTTTCTAGTATTAGCTTAGATTGTTAATTTCATTCAGTTTACATTGACACTTCAAACTATTCAACACTTGGGTCCAATTAAGAAACATGCCATAGGAAATTTACGCTACCCGTTCATAACCTCTAAATCTCCCCTCTTACTGATTATGTTATTGGGAAATCACACTACCATATCTTAGTCATTGATTCTCTTGTAGCTAGCCATCCATACATTCGACACTGACTATCCCGACATGACCTCAGGAGGTCAGGTGTGAAAGAAGGTCACATGTTGGTTTTTTTTCGTATAAATTGGTGAACCCGACATGAAGGATTAATTCCTTCTTATCCATTACTTTCATTTCTATTACCTCACCTTTCTATTTCTTCCCCTATTTTGGTAGGTATTATATACCTTCTAAAATATGTCTGGTAGAGATCTAGGTGGGCCATTTGGCTCTGATATGTACTACACCAACGTTTAACCACAACAGCTCCTTCCATTTCAGATGGATAGACAATTACATATACAATATACAAACCTCCTCTGGTTACACTTCAGGCCCCATTAGCTATGCAAGGATAGAGGAGGTAGATCAACCTTTTAACATACAATATACTCAACCCAATGCAAACCATGTAACCATCACAAGCGGAATGGGTCCTGACCCTAGAATCTTGTCAAAACCTCACATCACCATGCAATCAACAAAATGACATCTTTGCATGGATATCTAATCCTCTTCACCAAATAGATGAGTCCTTAGATAGGATGAAGGTGCACACCTTTGATATGTTCAAAATAGTGTATTGACAACTTATCCTAAGGTTCTTATCTCTAAAGAAGACAAGAATTACAATGTTGAACAATTCATAATGGGGCATCATGTGCTTTCCCAATCAAACCCTACACCACAGGCACCCCAAAAAGGAACTCAATCCTCTCCCAATGATGTCATTTAAACCTTAGTAGGGAGGATTAGAGAACTAGAGAGTTCCCAACCATCGCAACCAACTCATGTAGTAGGGCAGAACATGGGATATCTAGTTGATAACAAAGGATACATCCCTACAAACAAACAACCAGTGCAACATCTTGTTTAACAAGGCTACCCGATTCAAATGAATCCATTTGACCTTCTCACGGGATCTGACACACTAGGGATGGGTCCTCATCCTTCTCAAGTTTATCATACACAAGGGCTAGCTAGAAGTGTGTTCTTGAATGTCACTCCATCAGGAAATGCAACGTTCCCTGATTTTTTACCCGCTAGTCTATATCCTGGTATCATCCCACCTTACATGCACATATATTCAAAAATCCCCCAGATGGACCCATATGTCATTCCCACTCCCTCCATGCCATATCAAGGGACTCCATACGTTCATGTTAACACTTATAATGTTGCTTATCCAATTCCTCATCCTCCACCTCCTCATAGTGGATATTTGATGGTGGAATATTACGTAATGGGTACTTACACTGAGAGTACTTAAAGGAACCTCTTGAATTCACTATACGTGGTGTCATGCTTCCACGCCCATTGCCTGATCTTCCTAAATTTAAGGGAGAAGGAGACCTGAATGCTCATATCAAGGCCTACGCTACTACTATCAGGGAATTGCTTCCTTGGGATGTTATAGTGGCTAAGATATTTCCAAAGACTCTCAAAGGAATCACACTAGATTGGTATTACTATATTCCTAGAAGCTTCTATACATTCCTTTAAACAAATTGTTTCTAAGTTCATCAAAGCATTTGACATGAAAAAGTTTGTTGCATACAAGGATTAGGGAGTTCCTACATATTAGATAGGAGAAAATGAATTTTCCACTCATTTCATCTAGAGATGGCACCAAGTTCTCTATTCCTCTGCAAGTGCACCCAACATGGACCAGATGGAACTTTGTGATCGCTTCCTTCACTCGCTCAATCAAGAGACTAGGGAAGAAGTATAGAAGTTTCTTTTCCACACTATGAGGAATTATTATAAGGTGTGATTTGATTGACCAAGCCACTATTGATAGTGGGCATAAGATCTACAGTGGTCCCAATGGGAAATTGGTATCCCCAAATCAAAATAATACAAATTATGAAAAAAATGGTGCCAATAATGAAGGACCTAAGGGTGTGAATCACAATCATGGTGTTACCACAAATAATGCTATTGATCAAGCTAAGAACATGGTTTTATAAACAATGGTAACACTAACAATAACAACAACATGAGCATCCAAAGATCCCCTAACACTGTCTCCTCAATCAACATAGTTGACATAAACCGTCCCTCTCACAAAAAAATCAAACCCAAGGACCAAACCAATATCAAAACTCGCCAAGGGGAAATGAATTATGGTTATAATAATCAATTTCAAAATTACAACCGAGTTATAATTAACAACAAAAATGCTTATCATAGGCCAAGAGATTACAACCCTAACCTATATTGTGGTTTCCATAAGGTTCGAGGTCATGACGATATGACTTGCCTTGATTGCAACAAGTTTCTACAAAGTCTTCCCAAAAACCAAAGGCAACTTTTTGTACACATGTTCCTAGCAAATCTTGAAATGAACCCACAACCTAGTCATACCACTGTCCACACCTCAAAATGCAAACCCTAAAAATATCCTGGTGATGCCCAAGTGAATCCTAAAAACATAAAAAAGGGAATTCTATAGGAACAATGACCATGAGGCCTTCAAAATTTGACAACTCTTGGGTTGCTCCTAACCTTGGTTCAAACGATAACACAAATTTTTGGAACTAGTTGAGCTAGAGGTCAAGCTAGAAATTAATGCAAAAATCAGATGGAGTACATTTCACAACCCCTACCTACTCTTTTCTTCCTACAGATGACATTCCTACAATTTCAAAACCAGTAGGAGCCTATGATTTAATATTGGATTTGAACAAGACCTTTTCTCACATTTCGTTTCTAGATTTGCTGAAGAATTCATCTGCACATAATTTTGTGTTGCTCAATGCACTAGGTCTTGGTCATCTAATCCATGTTATGCCACCTCCAAGTGCTCAAATAAATCATATTGAATTTGACATACATCCTCTAAGATAGAGTGATAGGGATACTGGGTTTGTTTTCGATATAGACAAGATGCCATCTGACGTTGAAATTTCCCGAAGAGGTGATCTTGCCTTATTTTTACAGGTCTAGGTTTACAAAAATTGCATTAAGAGAACCATGATCGATGATGGGGCTGCTGTAAATGTGGTTCCCTTATCCTTCTTGTAAAAGTTGCGATATGGAGAGACTAATTGCTCCTCCGCGAAAACACGTTGTGAGGTTAAGACAATTTTAAGGAGACCTTGATTGAAACCATATTTTTCGGTCACACTTGGTACGAAAACCATTTTGACGGAGTTTTAAATTATCGATAGGGAAAAAGTTATAACATGATCCTTGGGAGACCTTGGGTTCATTTAATGAAGGCCATCCCTTCTACCCTATTCTAAGAGGTTAGATTCCTCCATTTTGGAAAGGACTTCATCGCTCAAGGGGATCCTAAGCCCTTCGATATACAATTAGAAAACCTCAAGAAGAAGAAAGGATTCTATACGGAGTATTAAATTCCTACGAATCAATTGAAAAAACCACCTCCATCAAAAGAGTTAGTCCCGATCACCCCGATCGTTCTAAGGCTGAAGTCGTTGACCCAAAAACATTTGAGGTGGCAAAAATAGATAAGGGTAAATCAATATATGTGGAAACAATGTCCACTAAGACCACAACAGAAATCATGAAACTCCTAAAGAGTGACGATCCAATTTTCCTCCCGTTTGAACCACAAGGGATGGGTAGTCTTCTTGGTTTAACATCTCTTCCTCCGACGACCTAGGTCTAGGTGTAAACATGATAGAATTAGAAAAGGAAGAGGAACATTCTGAGATTGAATGATGCCTATCAAAAGAATCTCTAAGGTTTGTTCTATTATAAACCTCAATTTTAACCCATGTACGTGCTCAAACTAACCTTGTCATATCCATGGGGCAAGGCCTCATCATTCAAAAAGGGTCACAAGTAAGCACATCACTCTACATAGGAGGAAAATTAGCATCATAGTCATGCTCTCCCACACACCATGTATCAAGAACATGACAAAGAGGTAGATAGACACCTCTTTTAGATAAGTGAGTTTAATGATTTGACATATACACTTTCGGGAAAGGGTTGTAAAACCTGGAATGGTAGGCCCTTGTCAAGAGAATGGAAATTTTGAGGATCATGGTTCCCCGCTATGTACTCTTAGGGGTGAAGAATTTGATATTCATCAACTATCTTCACCTTAGTCATCATGAAATGTAGTTTCACTTCTATTTCCATATGTACATTATTGCATCTGTATTACATTTTCATATGCCAGCTTATTTTGTAAATTTTGTAATCAAGGGACTTATTTTTAAAAAAATTCCTAAAAACTTATGAAAATATTGAAAAAACATTCAAATCATATCTCTTAAATGTTTCATAATATCATCAATCGTTTATGAATCATTTCATCAATTCAAACAAGATAAGACAAAGCTTTGACAATAACCATACCAAGGCCTGCATACTTGGTTCTACTCATAGTTTTCTTCTAGATTAGGTGTCTTTGCCTATAGTATGTTATAAAATATTCCTGGTGTCACATCTATCCCATATACACCTATTTGGAAATAAGAACATTCTAAACATTTTACCTAGATATATATGTCAAATGCAAATCAACAAAAATTTTTTATTTACACACTTCTTTGCCCCACCAACCTTCGGTGTTGAGCCCACACCTCTTACTAGTGGCATGAGGTTGGGAAAGGAGAGAAGTTCCCTTACTCACCTATGCCTTGTCCTTGGTGATGAGCCCATGCTTCCTACTAGGTAGCATGGGGCAAGGTGTAGGGGGTCTTTACAAACAAATTAGAAAGTTAAAATCAATTCATTCAATAAAGGAAGTTGTAAAATCATAAAACCAAAGAAAAGTGAGTTAGATGTTCAAATTCCAAGAGATTTTAAAACCTTAAACCAGATTTTTTCAACCAAGTTTCCATCTATGGATCTAAGTCTAGATAAACTAGAAAGCAATTCACATTTTAAGCTATGTAGCAAACTTGAGTAGAATGAGGTCGTAGGTTCTCAATTTGGTTTTGCCAAATCCTTGTCTTTCTCTCATCATTACCATTCAAAAAATTTGTATAACTTGTGTCCCTTCTAGCTCTTGTGTTGAGCCCTCACATCTTACTAGTTGTGTGGGGTTAGGAGTGGGGCAAGTTTGTTCTATTATCATATCACATTTTCATCACGTTTTTCCAAAACAATAAGAAGTATCGAAAATTGCTTAAAGAAACTAAATTTCAACATTACATTATACTTGCATAATCATCATATATCAACATTGCAAAAACAACAAAAATAAAATCATTCTGTTAGCATTCATCATCCATTACATACATTCTAAAAGCATACAAAAACTAGAAATTCTAAACATCTAGAGTACACATGCGAATCAAACCATAAATGGAATTCACTCTACACAATGAATAAATGAAACAAAAAGAGGTATATATATATATCACAATAAATCAAGTTTGTGTACAATGCCATCTCACATTAGGCATGGTCAAAACGCTCACAATGAGCCCAGAAATACAAAAAAATCATATAAGTGCCTCACAAAATGGTAATAAAGTAATAATGGCTTAATAGCCTATCACCCACGTGTGACCCCGAGAAGGTACAAGCCTAACTCTGTGGCTCTGTTGCGGCTCGACGAAATGAGTGTATTGATTGATGTGAGTGTCCATGAGTATGACCACTAGTTGTGGCCTCGCTATGTGAGTGGCTCCTCCTCAACGCTTCTCTCCCTCTCAACTGCCTCATAACATGCAACTTTGGTATTCAAATCCATAACCATATTTGTCACCTTCTAGAGAGAGGTGAAACAAATCAGTGTAACATCCATCCTACAAAGGTTTCCCCACATCCTCTAGCAACTATGCTCTCATCTTCCCCATGGGAAGTAGAAAAGTGTCCACATAGACCTGATGAATAAGGTCTCGCCACTCCTGAGTGTTCATTGCAAAACAAAGAAACAATGTGAGTTAGAAAATCACAAAAATAAAAAAGAGATACAAGCATAACAACTAACATTTCTAAACTAACAAAGTTGAGGAAAGAGTAAAATTACATACTCGGATCACTGGGCACCCATGTAAGGTCCACTAGTGTGCCAGTGTGGCTACTATGAGGTTTTGTTGTGTGCTCTCCTTTTCTTTAGGGCAAACCGTGTCCTATAACAAACTCCTCATCTCCTCCCTCGCCTCAGGAAGTGGACCTCGAGACTAAGGACTCCATCTCGGTGTCTCGCCTCCTCCCGTTTGGCCATGGATCTCTCCAAGCTGTTATGCCACTCTAGATCACTCTCCTCCTCCTCTGTATGGGATGCCTCACCAGTCTCATCACCCAACACCTCATCATCTGACCCGTCACTAGTCTCCTCTCTAGTAGCCTCACAACTTGACTCCTTTATAGTCTCATCACATGTCTCCTCATCGAATCGAATCTATATCTATGGCACCTCCTCCTCCCCGTTGTGAGTGGTGTGGCCTCCAATCTAGAGTAAAGGTGCACGAGTGGCACTAGATTCCCATTAGGCACGAACAACACACCTAACGGTAATAAGCACTCCTGAGTCACTATTGTCCAACCAGATCTCCATTGGGCCCTTTCGAGCCTCCTTGACACTCCTATATACGGGTGCCATAGGAGAAGCATGTCAATATATGGAAGACCAATTGTTGAGGAGCTCACAAATGGATGAGTCTCCACCTTCCCTGTCCTATCAACTAATCTAGCGGCTAGTAGTGACACAAGTAATACCGTAGTCTTGTCCTATCCCACACTCCTTCTATATCATGGTAAGGAGTAACAACTAATTCATCTGTCATAGTCAATGAAGCCACTTGGTTGATGCAACACTCTAAGACTATTATCCCTATCCATTTGGTGTTCCCTTGACTACCCCTGATCATGTACTTGCACTCCTCCTCTGGTAGGGGGTAATACGCTCATAAACCAACTCATCATGAGTGTGGGATGGCTAAGAGACTGACCCTGTAAAAAAACCACTTGATACAAATCATGGTAGGTGGTCCCAAGGATATTTTTTCCCCAAGCATAGGTGCAACTATATGCCTCTATATGTGTTACAATGGGAGCCCAATAATATAGCAAAGTATCACCCCCCTTGTTCCCTATTAACCGCAAAGACAAAATACCCATGATGGCCTTGCGGATAGTGAAGATAGGAGTGGTAGTAATAGATCAACCTTCATACCCTTTTTGGAACCAACTAACACCACGACATCACCCATATAATTAGCCCACAAGGTACTAGTGGCTCTAGATCCTATTGTCTCAAGAGTCAACCTCCTCATAAGAATCAAAACTCCAAGTATTTGATATATATCCTCCAAAGTAATGGTCCTCTCACCCTAGAACTTGACATCTAGAAGGTATTCTAGTCAACATCTCAATAAGAAAAAAATTCACACAATATGTATGGACTAAAGAGTAACATGGGGCACCCAAGCAATCCTCCATATATCTTCTCTCTACAGTCTATCAATCTCACTCGAGTTAGTCGATCAAGGATCTCTAGGACCAATCACATTCCCACCCATAGATCCAACGATGTACTCCTCCTCTCTTTTGAATCCACAAAAACAACAAAAAGAACAAGTCAGTGACATTTTCAATAGGAAAGCTCATCCAAAACATTGTAAAACATCAAAAATAAAAAAAAATTGGGCTTAAAAAAGGTATTTGTACATTTTATTCAAAACCATCATCCCGTGCAGAGTGACAGTTTTCGACCACAACCTTACTAGGGAGCATTTTTCTAAGTGTTTCCTATCATGGTGGTGATCCTGTAACCACCACCCTACTTAAGGTGGTGGTCATGAACATTTTCACCGTACAATGCCATTACCCTAAAAATCTCACAAAAATACAAAAAATGACCATTTTTCATGAACTAAAAGACTGCCATATGGGCCCCCTAGAGACCAGTCTAAAACAAGAAATTTAAAAATAACCCCTCCTAGGCAAATATTTTGACATTTTTATATTTTAGGTTTCAAAACAAACAAATGAGAAAAACTAACCTTAGACCGCATGACTCGATCTCTCGCTTATGGAGGCATGATCACAATCTTGTAATGGTCGCTTTCATATACTCTCGTCGAAAATGGTTACCGTGGGTCTAAAGCTCTAAAATCACCAAATCAAATAGGCACAAATGAATTAAAAAATGGGTTTATTTTGATATATATATGTTGTTTTGACCTCGTTTTGAGTGCATGTGTTCGCACGGCTCGAGTGTTGGTGCAGGTATACTTCTATATCCCTATACAAAATGGTAAGTCCTCTTGTCATTTTAATTTAGTGTTTATTTTTTGATAATTTGTCTATCTACACTTGAGTCTTATTTTCATTTTACAGGTAGCGAGAGCTTGGATGGAAACATTTCGGCACACGGATGTGTCAGGTATAGCTTTTAACTCCCCATTTTAGGAACGCCATACTTAGATTCTACGTTTTATGCCTCTTCATGGCTAAGAAGCTTCTCAGGGGGCAATATGTATGCACCCAAAATTACGTGTGGTACATTATCGGAAAATGGTTACAAAAGGTCCCCAATGATGATTCATGTCCTTTCAGAAGGTGTTTGAGTTCCTAAACCCATTTGTAGTATATATTTGTAGCCTAGATATCCCTACTTAGCCTTTGCACATTTTCTTATACCTTCCCACTTCTTTTTATACATGTTTTGACCTTAAGTGTCAAAAATGTTGCCTTGCTTAGGTGATGGTTTTGTGGTCACCGCCTAGTCAAGGTGGGAGTTCTGTGTTTATCACCCTACGCAGGGCGGTGGTTCTGTGTGATTTTTCCAGAAACCTTCATGTGAAAATTAGACACACGTGATTTATGTTAATTTCATTTCCAAGGCATGTTTGTGAACCAAATCAGCTAAATTTAGTCTTGATTGCATGGTATTCTCTCCCTCTTCTATTTTTAAATAGATTTAATCAGTTTGAACTACCTCTTCACCCAATGAGTTAGAAAACTAGGGCTTCTTTGTGTGTGAGTTAACAACCCAACCAATTTGTTATATAACCATTGCTTGTTCTCAAGCAAAACCTGGAGAATTTTGAGTATTCTTGTTATTGCAAAGATGTTGCCTTTCTTATTGGAAATTTCCAAATCCAATCTCAGTTTAATTATACTTGCATTCTTCCACCTGCATTGCTTCCCAATTTGCCAATCCAAGTTTTTTCTATTCTTGTACTTTTCTTCTTCCTTTTTCGTTGCATTCCCACCCGTTGGAATCACTTGGATACAAAAATTGAAAGGATAAACTAAGGGGATGAATATTCACATAACCATATTTTCCACTGTTCTTGCATATCTAGGTTGGAGGTGTTGTTTGTTTACTTCATTTATTTAAATTGTTGTTTTTAAATCATATTCATCCAAATAATTCATATCAAATAGAGTAGAAAAAAATTCTCTTTCATTTGAAAATTGTTAGTTAATTTACAAGAGCGTTTATATCTCTTTTAATAGTGCCCAGTGATGGATCTTCCTTTTCCTATCCTTGTGGATTTGAAAGGGAAAGTATCTATATGAGGTTGTTTATCATATCATAAATTAATTGGAAAATATCTTGTTTTATGTTATCATTATTTAGAATACACTTAGCACATGTGAATAACCACACCGAGTTATTTTGCTTGTTTAGTTTCAAGTGTAGAAGTAGATTTGATTATTTAGAATAAAAGCAAATTGCTGTTTATTGATTGCAATATTTCAGTTCGTGATTTTTTCAGATTAGTTTCCTTTCAAGTATTATCTTAGATTGTTAATTTCATTTAGTTTACATTGACACTTCAAACTAGTTTAGCACTTTGATCCAATTAGGTAAATATACCATAAGAAATTTACACTACCCATTCATAGCCTCTAAATCTCCCCTCTTACCAATTTTTCTACTGGGAAATCACACTACCAGATCTTAGTCATTGATTCTCTTATAGCTATCCATCCATACATTCCACACCGGTTGTCTTGGCACAACCCATTTGACCCATTTGACACATATTTCTTAGGTTGTTTAGTAAAGTTTTCTATCTCTTGTAAGTGGATGTTTTTCCCATTGGATTTTCCTCCATTACTTGAGATCCTTGTTGTACACGATTACCTCATCATACGTAGCTTCACGTGACCCATTTATCATTTATGATTTTTCTTGTCTCATTTTAAGTTACTATGAAGGGGTGTGTTCATGTGTGATATTCTCCTTTTCATCTTGGGGCATTGTCCACATCAATTGGATAGTCATCATTCTTATGTGAGATCATAGGTCATAGGTGTCTTAGGGGTATGACATATTCCATCATACGTGTCACAGTGTGCATCACTACATCATACATGAGTTACTTTCCATTTCTGTAATGTAACTCCTCTTCTCCCTTGTGGAGGTATGATTGGTATTGCATTGGGAGTTACAAAACACTCCTATTTGTACTCATTTTTATTGATCTATGAGAATGAGTAGACCCTTTTATTTTTCATGCAAATTTTCATGGTTGAATGCTTTCTTAATACATGGAACTCACACACTTCCATTCGAGTACAACTCGGTTGATGTATGTGTCATCCCGCTTGATTCTTATTCTCCCATCATCTCACAGCTTTATTCTTCCATTACTTGTTTCCTAGTTAATGTGGCCGATTACTATGATGATACATTGCCTTATATTTATCCTAATCCAAAACATTCACCTCACTTTCCACTCCTAGTGTGACACCCATTTTATTATGCCTTCTACTACTAAAGTCTTTAGCTAGCTCTTTACCTATACTAGATACACTTGATGAGACCATTGATATGCATAATTTTTAATAGCTTCTCCTAAAACTATTGACTTATAAGATTTCATTTTTGATGATGAACTTATTTTTGAATATGAATCTAGTTGTATTGGATGGATCTGTGAGGGTAAAGTTATAACCATCTACATTCCTGCTAAGTTTCCTAATTATCATATTCATTCAATACCTCCTGACATAGAATCCACTAAGCATGTGGATGCATCTATTTTAGATAACGTTTTCTTCTCTAGTTTATGGTCCTATCCTACGCATCTTCCAAAAC
The DNA here is from genome assembly GCA_018340775.1 of Taxus wallichiana var. yunnanensis. Classification (NCBI taxonomy): domain Eukaryota; kingdom Viridiplantae; phylum Streptophyta; class Pinopsida; order Cupressales; family Taxaceae; genus Taxus; species Taxus wallichiana. The sequence continues at coordinate 220,586,434 of CM031243.1, read as the reverse complement.
TAATATTTCTACCTTCCTTCCTTACACCGATAAGGATGATGATAGTGATGATGAGAATTCATATTTTTCTATAGATGGAAACACACATAGTGATTTTAATATTCCATGTGATAATGATATTCCTATCTTAGATGAATTGCCTTAGCAAATGTTTATGATGATGTTTCTAATCCTAACAATGTTTCTATTCATGATGATGATTTTGTTCATAATGAAGTTTCTATTCCAAATAATATTTCTATTTCTTGGAATATTTTTATTCATAATGATGATGCCACATAGAACTATGTTTCTTCTTGTGTCTCTCCTTCTCCTAAATAATGTTAATGTTGTTACATGTGTCTCTTCAATTCCTCTTATACAAGAAACCAATGTGAATGATAATATACCTTATGTATGTATTAACAATTATGAGAAAGAACATATATCATGTGTTGATATTATTGTAGCTACATCTACTAAGCTTATTGTCGATATCTTGATGCACCTAGTGATAAGGTCCTTTTAGATCAAGTAGACCAAAGTAAATATCTAGTTCTTGATATGCCTATAGGTGATGACATCTATAGTAAACCAAATAGTGATCTTATGGATACTATAAATCATAAAATACAAACCTTGAATGAGCCTCTCATCAAGAGATCCTTTCTCTAATGCATGCAGAGGTTATTCACAATGTAACATACATTAGGAAAATTTTAGCGTTGAATATTCATAATTAGGTGAATAGTAAGAATTATGGAATATGAATTTGGGTATTTTTACAACCATGGCAGTGACCATGTTTCACCAAAAATTCCATAAACAATAATTTGTCCCATGTGAATATCCAATGGATATCCAATCCCAACATATATTTTTTATTGAATCATCGCATGATCGACGAGATGGAATTTTAAAACATTCTTGGACAACTAAGAAATCTATGGAACCTTCCGAATCCTATGGTCTCATTCACCAACATATTTGGGATTTTTTAAAATTTGATTAAATTTTCCATATATATAAATTTGATTAAATTCACCACACACACACACAAAGATCTAGATTGTAGAATCAATAACAAAAGTTCATAGTTTTTTTAATCTTTTCCTATTTTCCAGTTTGTGAAGTAGTAGAAAAGGATTCAACTAATCAACATATTGAAATTTTCTTACAAAAATAAATAAATCAAGGTATTTCTAGCTACTACATTGCAGTTTACATCCTATAAGCACTTAGTGTAGGTAAGTCTATTTAAAACATGTTTTATATCATGTCGCATTGCTTTATCTGCTTTTGTAAGTTATTTATGTCATTTTTTTTAATTTTATGGTATCACGAGTGTCATGACACTGCAATGCCTTAGTTTATTTTCATCCCATCACTTCCAACTCAAAAAATTTCCTTAAAATATTCAAGAAAATGGAAACTAAAAAGGGTACCTCATGAAAACATGCAATTCCAACACCTCCTAGTATTGAAATTTGAAAAATAACATCCTATTTTGAGAAACCATCTAAGAAATCTCATCCTCCTCTAGCAACACTAACACAATCAAGGGATAATGGTTGCATTTGAAACAAAACTCGTAAATGAGTTCAATGATGATTTGATGACCATTGTTGTCAATGATGACAACAATGAAATGTCTCCCCTTGAAGAAATCCCATTGAATAGATTTGAAACTACATCACTAGATGATTTAAATTTCCACTCTAGTGCTAGTACATCATCACATGCCCAATTGAATGCTAGAGGTGAAACTTAATCAAAATTTAAATTCCACCATGGCAAATACTCATGGGACACCTATTTATGGAAGAAAGAGAAAGGAAAGAAAATGGGACTTGGGAATAAGTTTCTAGTTAGAGTGGGTTTCTAAGTATAAATTTATTAAACCTATTGAAAATGAAAGAAAATATGAACCTCACAAAGAATTCAAATGTACAATCTATATCTTGAAATTGGATAGGGACAAGACAATGCAACTTAAATTTGATACTATTGAAAAGCATGCAGGAAAGATATGTGAAAACTAAACTATAGATGACGTTGTGAAGAATGTTACTAGATGGAAAATGTAGATGATTGTTTACATATTAGGTATGAAAAATAATTTGAGGAGCACAAGAGAATTGAAAGAATAGTTACAGAGAATGGAGGGACAATTAACTCTAAATTCAACAAGGTCATTCAAAATAGTCTTTTAGGTAAAATAATTCAACTAACTACTATTTTTCACATTCTCAAAAAGAGGTCATCCTATAACAAATTTTCTTGAAAAAAGAAGATGATTTATTTTGTTGGTGTTCCACACTTTCCTCATTCTCACTGGTCTAAAAGTAATTGTTGGGATTGGGAAAAATGCATAGCTCTGGTTGAGAAAAAGAATTGAATAAGAAACTTAAGTCTCATGCATTTATATGTGTCTTTGTCTATTTGTCTATTTATACTATTGAGAATCATGTGAGATAGCCTTACTTACTATTCAAAATATGAGTGAGAAATCTAATACTCGAAAACCTTTGTGAATTGGTGATAAGAAGTTTTAAGGAGATCGGTAGCATGGATGATGTAGTCACAAAATCATGCACTTTAGACATTTATTTATCCTGGTCTCATACTACTATTTAGAAGGTTCTTGAGGGAAAAAAGTACTAATTAACCCCCATCCTTTGGCCACTTTATTTTATTTTATTTCATCATTACGAACCTCTTGCACCCTTATGCTCAGTCAAATTTTTTTCATCTTGCGATATTTTAGCCTCTACTGGGTGTCCAGATTCATCTCGGGTGCTTGTTGGCACCCTGGTCCCACCATGGGAACCCCGATCCTTATAGATATTTCCCACCTCTTTTTAGGATATTTTTATCCATTTGGAATATTTACTTTTCTTGTGTTGAGCCTTTTCGGGGTTAATTTCAAAATTATACCAAGAGAACCATATAAATATAAAGTTATGAGACCATAATGAGGGACCTAACATCACTTACTACTATCACTCCATCTAGAGTTGCATCCATATATTGCATTTGATATCACTTGCATCCACATAGCTCCATCTTCAAGGCACAAGGATAAGACATCTTCATCACACTTCATAGGGGGAGGGATTCTATTTTATTCCATACACACATTCTATTACATTTTCTACACAGCTTATTTCTTGCTACTTCAAAAAGTGCGACTTCCACAAGAGCAACCTAGGGCACGTTCACATACACTTGCACATAGAACTACATCGGGTCTGAGATGTAGTGCAAAAATTAGTTAGAAAGTCCACCATCAGGTAGTGAGGATAGTCCAAACCCTTCATATGATTTTTTTTTTAGGGTTTGATGTTTGTTTTAGGGTTTTGTAGGTCTTTCTTCCATCTTGATTCATTGGTGACACTCGACACAATATAGTAGAATTAATGCAATAGGTAGCAAACATTGAAAATTACCTTTCGGCCCTATGAAGACCATATTCATAGATTTTGCATAGACTAAGGCACCCACAAGCGCCCTAGTCTTCCTCTAGGCGCTTTAGTCTAACTAGATCCTCCTGATCCATCCTTTTGACATCCCCGCACAAGAGTTCTTGCTCCCGATTTTTCTAGTCACCTCTGTGACACTGCTCCACATCATGTGTTATCAAATGGGTTATTTCCTTTCCTTCTTACACATTAGGTTTCTATTTTACTAGTTCTATTATTTAGTACATTTACATGTTGTCTTAGTACATTTATTTTCTACATTTATATGTCCTCCTAGATTAGATTAACTATATTTTACTACCATTAGTTAGTAAATTTTAGCTAATCATTTTGGTGAACTCGACTTACAAATTTGTCTTCCTTATTTTATGCCCGTTACATGTAGTGGTCATTTTGGGTCTCTTCGTTCCTGTGAACTCCCATCATTTACTCATCATACCCCTAAGTTAATGATTGATACAACTACATTTATAGAAGAAATTATTTTAGACACTTCCAAATAGGTGCCTCTCCATAAGATATAAGCATCTGATAGTGAAAAATCCTATGAGGAAGACACCAATGTTGACCAAGACCAACTTAATGTTATTACTAACTTTCACCAAGCATTACGTGAAAACAATACACATATTCCGCATGTCTTGCATGCTTTAATAACTGCTAAGAGATATCATGACGCTTCCACTTTTGTCACTATTTCTTCTACTCATATGGTATCTAATCCACCTACCCATGTGTTTGCTCCTATAAACTCTACCGCATCTACCCATGTTTCTTCTCCTATGGTCTCTACTCCACCTACCTATGTTTCTACTCCTATTACTATGATTACTACTCCCACCATTCACCATGGTGCTTCTCATGTCCACCTAGGTTCTTCCTCAAATTATCCAAACTTGACATCTTTATATCACGACTTGCAAACACAAATTCTTTAGCTTCAGTTAGCTACCTCACGCATCAAACCATCCCTAGATTCTATAGTCTTGTTGCATACTCATTTTGCACCTACCATATCCACATATCCATTACCGCCCAATTTTTTTCTCTCCTAAGATACCCATATTTAAAGAAAATGGAGATCCACAAGAACACCTTCAAACATTCCATGTAGTATGCCTTGACTATGTAGATGATCACATTATACTAGCTAAGATTTTTCCTCATAGTTTACAAGACTATGTGATGCATTGGTTCTATGACCTACCTGTACATTCGATAATTTCTTTCACACATTTGGCCAATTCCTTTCTTACTCAATTCTCTATCAACATTGGCTCTAAGATCTCCTATGCCCAACTGGACATAACATAAGAAAACATCTAATGAACATTTATCCGATTATGTCTTGCGACACAAGAATAACTTAGATAAAATGTCTAATTTTCTCATGGATCCTGAACTCCAAGATTTATTTATTCAAATTCTATTACCACCTTTGCAAGAGAGTGTTCTCTTTGAGAAATTTCCTTCATTTGATCAACTTTTCCATACTCTCAAGCTTTGTGAGACAAAACTCTTGTAATGTCTTGATCATGGAAGTTACTACGATGACTTTCCCTTTTGATATTGCAAATGTCGACATGTGATTTTTCTTAGGAAGGTGTATTCCTTCGACATTGAAAATCATGTTTGCAATGAGTAAGTATTTCTATTCTGAATTCATGCTTACTATGATTCTATTTAATGGGAAATGATATCATTTTACTTTGCAATCCGCAAGTTGTGAACCTGTAGAATTGTTTTCATACTTTATATATATTTGTTAATAAGTACACCTTGAATCAATTCCATTGATCCAAGGTATACTTCAGTTTTTCTTTGTTGTCATCTTGTTAATTGACTTTCTAAAAGAAATGTATTTTGGAACCGAGCTGGGTTTTGTTGTAAATAGTAAAGAACCTGGTTTTAGGTATTCTTACTTGGCATCATGTTGCCAACGGTAAGATTTGATCTCTTGGATACATAAACTATAACGCTGGATAGCATGAGAAGGTAAAAGGTTTGTTATAAGGATATTGAGGAAAATATTTTAGCCTTGGACGGAATGTCTTGTATTATGTTGGCTTTAACCTAAGGTGGCAAGACCCACTCGGGACCTATTATTGAATTATTGTGGTTTGTGCTCTAACTTATGTTTTAACGTCCTAACCTACTTGGACTTTAATCTAAAAGGTTGTAACTTAACCTAGGATAAATTCTAAGAGCCTAAGAGATAAAGTGGAAACCTAAATATTAATAAGAGGACCTAAACTATTAATAATCCTAGGGGGACCTATGGGATTATGTGGCAAGTGGGAGGATAGTGGCGATGGTTTCTAGAATAATAATTTGGAATAAATTACAGTCCTTGAATTTTTAAATTGCCAAGTTTGGCGGAAGCATGGGAAGTTAATGGATGTCTAACTAACATTGTTGCTAAATTTAAATTACATGAAAAAACTTAAAATGGAAATTCACCAAGTTTGAATTGGTGGTGGCATGAGGAAAGAGGGGGAAATTGCATTCAATGCATTTAATGGTGTTGGTTTCAGTGAAGAAACCCTCCTAGGAAAGAGGAGAAGCGAGTTTTGTGGGAATTGTTGGTCATTTGGTTTTTCTAGTTTTTGCTCTGCACTTGGTTGCTATTTTGAGCCTACACATCTATTTTTGATCCATTGTAATCTTGAGCGCCTTCAAGATGTCTCCGAGCTTGTGGAAACAAGAAGGTAGTTGGGAGATCCGCTATTGAAGTTGTTGCAGAGAAGAAATCCTTGAAATTTTTGGTCATTATCTTCTCGCAAGTTAACAAGAAATCTTACCGTGCATGTTAGGTTCTTCCTATGAAATAGTTATGCTTTTTATTAAACATCTTTATTAAAAGAACTCTGCTCTTAGAATTGAGTGGTTTTGTGGAAATGTTATGGTATGTTTGGCTGTGATCTTTTGCTTGAGTTGTTTGAAAAGATGCAATATGAGTATTTTCTCGAATACACGCATGATAAAATCGATGTTCTCAAATAAACTCTTAGTGTATGTAGATATCATCACTGCTATTACGGTTTTGATGAAATGGGTGTTCAGTTTTGTTGTCTCTTTGTGGGTTTGAATTTGTTGAAGGTAATAGTGATATAATTACTATTTTTTTGAGTTGTATATGCTCGAAAGCTATGGATTTCATGGAATGATAAAGCAAGACTTTGTTTGAATTGTTTTCCTTGCTAGAAATGCGGTTTAAATATGATTTGGTTACTTTGAAACCTTATGACTACCATGTTGTCATTCTCATTGCATGTTCTGGAAGAGATATGTTATTTCTCTTACTTTTGGGTACACATAATGATTTTTAAAAAGATTATCTTCCTTATTTGAACCTCGAGATTAATTCAATTTGCTTACCTAGAGGATTTGTGTTGAACATACAATTTTATTTCTCCCTTTGAACTCGATGATGAGTATAGGTACTATGAATGACAACTCCTTTGTGATTTTTATTGTATTTGAACCAAGATGGATTCTTTTCCTTTGTGATTAAACAATTTATTTTATACCTATGGAATTGAGACTGTTTTACTTGGTTGTAATATTTTAATCATTTTAATCTTTAGGTTAAACATGCTTGTTTGTAAAATGTATATGTTATTTTATTTGTTGTATCATTATTGAGTTTGTTGAAAGGGAATTGTAAACTTATTCCTACTCTTTGAATTTATACCGTATAAAAGATGGATGTTAGATTTAAATGAAATAATGGGAAGGAGGGAATTGATACTCTACTCTTCTCTTAAATACAACTTTTAAGTTGGAATGTACAAATGGTTAATACTTAGGTCATTATGGATTATCAATTAACTTGATAAAAGGGTAAAATACATATGAAATCATCTGTAATTAATCATTGAAAATGGATCCTAACTAATGGATGATGAGGAAAGAAAAATTAGTTTACGAAACAAGAATTCGTTAATACCCTTTTGGAGTGTCGTATCCGAAGGATACTCAGAAAGAGGAAATCATATCTCCTCTTAATAAACCTTAAATTAAGGTAAGATAATTGAAAAGAAATGGATTCATGTGTATAAGAAATATACCTCATTCAAATGATCTCTAATATAAAGGAAGCCTGGATTTAGAATCAATCGCGAATGAACTTGGTTAAGCTTAGTAAGTTAATCTTACTATGTTAAGCTGATTTGGACTGTAAGTCTGTAATTTAATTAAAAAACCAAGAAACGATATACGAGCCCTCGGGAAGAAGGGTAAGTTATTAAATTATCCACATGACGAGTTGGAGCCAGGTATGGCTTGCAACTGCAATAATCAAAGAGGTTAGAAAATCAACAAGGTTGTAGTTGACATGTAGCAACACCCTTCCGAATTAGATCATCTAGGTTTACATAAGCGCGGACTTGGCCTTAGTTTTACTTTGGACCAAGTAAGGAATATGTCCTTGTATATGGGGTGAATTGTAATGACTAAAGGTAACTAGACACATGCAGTTGACTAGGGTCGACGGAGTATGTCTGTGAACCCCTAGTCATCATGAGTGTCCCACTATACCTTTTCATATTGCTAACTTGAGTTAAGGTTAAACTTGGGACAAGAGGACTGACATGAGTCAAAAAAGACCATTCTAGATAACATATGAAGTGGGGTGAAGGATGTATTCCTTTGACAGGTATGCCGTCCAGAATATGATCATGCTAAGCATGTGAAAATATTTGGCCAAAGTATCGCAAGCTCACCGGGTCAGCGTTGTCCTCGATCACCTAGTTTAAGAAGTGGGATTTCGGATGGATATCAAGAATGATATTCATATAGGCCTCTTAAATAGAACATTTTAATAGCCGAAAGGGTAAAGAGAACCAATTATACTTAGTATACATTACATTGAATTAACATGAAGGATCGGTAAGAAGCCAAGTCATGAAATGAGAGATCGATGAAACTCCGAGCCATGAAATGGGAGATCGGCAATTCATCGAGTCATTACAACTACATATGGTTATCTATTATGCGATTTAATGACATAGAATGTGTGTTCCATATTATGAATATGTGAATAGAGAACATTAATCTAAACATAATGTGTGTTCTAAATCATGGTCATTTAGAATGTAGAACATTAATTAAAACTTGGAACGTGTGTTCTAAATTATAATAATTTAGAGCAGAGAACGTTATGCAATTTTTTTTTCCCTTGTTCTAGAGTCATAGATGGGAATGTTACAACTCTTAACCATAGGTAAACTCAAATATCACGAGAAAGCGTCATCATCCACCCACTTTCAAGGTAAGCCAACATTTAAGCCTTCTACAACTAAATCCATGGATGTAAAAACTACTGTAAACACAATCTCTACTCCAAAGGAACTTTGGCCACAACCATATAAATGCCCTTTTACTAAGTATAGTACACCTCTCGATTTTTCTTCTACCAAAGCTCATTGATAATAATCTTATCACTTTACCTTCTCATCTACAAATTGACCCATCTAGACCCAAAGGGTGTAATTTTGATGAAAACTTTATTGTGATTATCATCAATGTATAGGACATTCCACTCGATCATTGTTTCGCTACGACATCTCATTCGGGATTTTCTTGACAATGGTCAAATTGAACTTTTGGAGTCCGAGACAACTCCGCCTACCAATGAAAATCATAAACTTAAGATCTTTAATAACCCATTACCAAAGCATAACACAAAATCCATGGATTCAACCACTAATTATATCTCACACACTATGTTTCCCACTCACTTAGGAGTTCTTGATTTTTTAGTTACCAACACCAAATATTTTCCACTAATCATTTATTTTTCCAACATTTATTATTACGCTAAGTTTACATGCAATCATTTACACATCCAAGCACCTATTGGCTCAACCTCCATTAATAGCACTAAGGTTGAACCATCATGGACCATTAGTGCGTGTTCTATATCAATCCTTAAGGCTATCAAAGTACCCTCTATCCCAAGTCAAGTACCCTTTTACAAAACCCGTTGGTGTTGTTAAGCTACATGTTACGCTTTCTCACTTACTATGCTTGTATCTTTCCTCGTTGGAAACACGGTTGAAGGATATGACATGCTTCTCAGTCTCAATTGGATTTGTTGATAAAAATATATCATTTATATGAATCATCTATGACTCAATTTTATTTACAATAATCAGGTCATCTCTATTAATGGTGTCCCTCCATTTGCTCTATGGATACCATCTCATCGCACGGTATTTAGCGCATCCCCAATTCTTCTACCACATCACACTCTATGTTACTCAAAGCACAATATACTCCTACTTTTCCTACTCACATATCATCTTTGTGACCACATCACTCCACTATCCCTATACATCAGCATAGGCCTATTCCTCGACAGCTATTGCATCATGATATATATCACCACCTTATTTTATTCCACATGGATATTCCTCACCTTCGTACTCCGTATCACGTAGATATCCATCACCGACATAATTTATGATGCCAATACCTTCCTCATACATTCATCCCTCACATACACATAGGAATCATTCACCACTACAAAATTTATCTACCATACCTTCACTATTCAAGCATGGTCATACTCTTTGACATCTTACATCAAATGCTAGAACTCGTCCTTCACCATCATCGATAGTTCATTTATCCATGCAAACTTAGGGGGAATAACACTTCACCCCCACACCTCGCTTTAAAATCATTACTACATTTTTATATATTTCATTAGCAATCACCATCGTAAATTCTCGCATCATTAACCAACAAAACACTCCGGTTCTATGGTTCACACTTGACTATTGATGGACTACAACATGTGAACCCCACACACTACACTATAGGCATTACACATTGCATTTCACCTTATGCATCATACATAATAAATTTTACATATAGTCTACAACATTTTGACATTTATACATCATACATCATGCATATACCCTTGTCTACGTGTCTTACATCCCGCGCTACTTATCCTACATATTACGTTATCCTTTTGTCTACATACCATATATTCTACACCATGTATTTTCACACCTATTATACTAGTATTCATCATATAGGAGTCTAGAATTACATTAATCTTCTATCTACATACATTACATGTCATTATATGCATTACACCTTACACATTTTACATGTCTAACATTGCATTCTACATACTATACACTCTTAGTCACACTACACCTATTACATTCTACATTATACATTGCATTACTATACATCACACATACTCACACATTCTATTCACCTTGCATTTTACACATTTTATACATCTTGCATTGGCATATTTACACATTCCACTCATCACATGGTCGAATGTTACCGTTACATACACTACATTGTCTTCTATGTGCTGCACTCACTACCCGATGACACACTTTAGTTCCTCGGTCCATACTCGACTATCGAGGGTTTACAAATCAAATGGACCTTACACTCATCACACATTTACTATTCGACCTTTCACCATGTGACATTACTAGGCTAGTGACATACACTTTAGGCTAAATCATCACCTATTCTATCATTTTGTAGTGGTATACACCTTAGGTTACATCACCACTCTCTACTTTCATCTTGTAGTGACATACACTTTAGGCTAAATTGTCACCTATTCTATCATTTTCTAGTGGGCTACACCTTAGGTTACATCACCACACCCTCCTTTCATTTTGTAGTGATATACGCTTAGGGATAAATCATCACTCATCCATTCATCTTTTCATGATATATGCTTCGGCTATAGGGTTCACACACACACACCATCACTAGGTCACATCTCATCACTACACTTACACATTCATCACAACACATTAAACACAACACACACTACTCAACCATTTCCCGATGACGCACTCTCGTTTACGGTTCATTCTTGAATGCTTTGAGGGGAAAAAAATGAACCTCATTGCATACATTTCCATCCACTTGGGGGCACACAACTCCTATCACTTCATTTTGCATTTCATTCCATCCATCCACAACATGCTACATATTATGGTTTCTTATACTCTTGCTTACTTTTTTGATCCATGATCGCTTTATTGCTCATGCTAGTTTGATTACTTGTATGTCATTTATCTATACCATCCACACATGCACGTTCAAGCCTTTTTATAGTTGTGATCACATATACAAGTATCTTACACACAACATGGATGCTCGTCTTATCCCCTTCCTACACTGGTTGTTGGGAGCATCCACACATTCATCTCTTCTAGGTGCTATTGTTTTATTTTGTACTTAACACTTTACATTACTTGCTTATACACACTTTTGACATACTAGTTATATTTCTAACATGCTAACGGGTGCTTCATGTGTAGCATTTGTTATGTAGGGATATTTATTTCCATACTTGTTTGATTACATTGTCTGTGCTATTTTCTAGCCATTGTTTTCTATTGTTTATGGGCCTTGCCCTATGTTTGGTGTGCACACTTGTTTGTTATTTTCGCCATGATGGATTTGGGTGTCTTACAACATCATGAGTGATATCCCATGTTTGCAACTCACTTTTTGTAGATTAATTGTCTTCTTACGTGTTTACATTACTTTGTTTGGTAGCTTACACACTGTTTGCATAGCTTATACATTGTTTTCTACATAAATGCATGTTTTCACTTCTCTTTGGCTAGCCTTATTTTTTATGCGTTCCTTGGTTTCTACCAAGAAATTTTCAAAGTGTTACATTGTACATGCGGTTAGTCCTCTTTTGGGGTTGTATTTTCCTATCAAAGCAATATAACATGCAACCCCAAAGAGGGGCATCATTTGGGGATTTTACATACTAAAAAAATGTATTTACATCAGTTCGAGTTTAATGCATTTTATGCCCTTGGTATTGTGGGTTACATATAATGAGTGTGTTTAGACCAGTTTAAAAACCCCATACACAATGGGTTTTACATGACATGGTGTCCTTAAAATTATGGGAAGTAGTTATATGCTTGGAGGTTATAGTGGATGTGCCTCTCTACACTACTTCAGCTAGTGGCATCCAATCGCCATAAAAACCAGGGATTCATAGAGATCTCTACACACATTCAAGGAAGTAGTTAGAGTTTGAAGGACACAAAGCATTTCCTCCCTACACTTCTTCAACCTATGGCATGAGATCACCCCAAAACTTGTAGTACAAGATATCCTTCTACACTTTCTCTCTTGACATGGATCAGGTGCACATGTTCCATTTACATTTGCATATTTTACATTTACATACACATGCATCTTTTACATAACATTTTTATACTTACATACATACATATTTGACTAATTGATCATTTTCTCCTTACAGGTCTGACTGTATGAGAAATAAGTAGTCAAATGGGGGTAATAACAAGCAACAACAATAATAAGAAATACCAACACCAACACTCTGCGATAACACATATTATCTACTCACCATGCAGGGTACACTACACACTACATCAACTACACACACATTTTCCATAGGTTCACTCTCATCACTTTTCTTTTCACATTTTTCATCTTTAGTTTACACGTTCCTCCATATTTTTATCATTCCACGCTTTGTCTAGTCCTTTGGCATGCTTTCTTCATCATTTTACATTGGTATAAGGTACGCATCTCTATCTACTTTATGCTACCTATTTTTCCACTCAAAGAACATAAATTTGGGGCAAAATGTAGTCAAAAAATCATGTAGTTTACACATTTATTTATCCTGGTATCATACTGCAATTTAGAAGTTTCTTGAGGGAAAAAAGTACTAATTAACTCCCATCCTTTAGCCACTTTATTTTGTTTTATTTTATTTCATCATTACAAACCTCATGCACCCTTATGCCTAGTCATATTCTGTCATCTCGTGTTATTTTAGCCTCGACCGGGTGCCTAGATTCATATTGAGGCACTCGTTAATGCCCTCATCCCACCATGGGTGCCCTAATCCTTCTAGAGATTTCTTGCCTCTTTTTGGGCTCTTTCTAGCCGTTTGGAATCTTTATTTTTATTGCGGTCAGAATTTTAAGGGCTAATTATGAAAGTAAACCAAGATAACCCTATAAATATAAAGCTATGAGACCATAATGAGGGACCTAACATCACTTACTATTATGACGCCATTTAGAGTTACATCTATCTATTTCATTGGAGATCGCTTGCATCCACATAAATCCATCATCAAGGCATAAGGACAAGACATATGCATCGCACTTCATAGGGGGAGGGATTCTATTTTATTCCATGCACACATTCTATTACATTTTCTATGCATAATTATTTCTCGCTACTTCACAAAGTGCAACTGGCACAAGAGCAACCTAGGGAATGTTCACACACACTTTCACATAGAACTACATCGGGTCTGAGATGTAGTGTAATGCTTAGTTATTATGTCCACCATTATGGCACCTAAAGATAGTCTGAACCCCTCATAAACATTATTTTTTTTAGGGTTTTATGATTGTTTTGGGGTTTTATATGTCTTTCTTCCATCTTGATTCATTGGTGACACTCGATAAAATATAATAGAATTAATGCGATAGGCAAAGAGCATTGTAGATTACCTTCTGGCCCTATGAAGACTAGATTTAGAGCTATTGTGTAGACTGGGATGCTCATATTGCATACTAGGGCACCTGCAGGTGCCCCGACTTCTTCCGGATACTCTGCTCTAACTAGATCATCTGAATCCATCCTTTTTGCATCCCCGCACAATTGTTCCTGCTCTTTATTTTTACAATCACCTTTGTGACATTGTTTAATGATCATATGTTATCGGCTGAGTTATTTCCTTTCCCTTCTTTCACATTAGGGTTTCTATTTTTATTATTTATATTATTTATTACATTTACATGTCTTAGTACATTTTTTTGTGTGTTTATGCCCTCTTAGATTAGATTAACTATCTTTTACTACCACTAGTTAGTCAATTTTAGTTAATAATATGATTCTATAATTCCATTAAAGCTGGTATATGTTGGGGAAGATGGGGCATTTGTAATGTAAGGTCATCATAATTTTCTATGTGTAAGAATCCAAACATCTCATTGTCTATATACAATTTCCATTCATTGTATGGCTGATAGAATGAAAATAACATACAAAATAGTCAACAAATTTAAACCTATAGAAAAATTTGAAGAACTTGTTTGAGAGGTGCATGCTTATTTCTGTCATAGTCCTAAAAGGTTCATGGAATTCCAAATCTTTACAAAAGGAATGAAAATGAGAATAAACTATTAAAATATGTCGACACTAGGTGGGTCTCATTGTATCAACTGGTTTGTAGGGTGTACAATGAGTATCAATCCTTATTGGGAGTAATGTGGTAGAATCACATGGAAGTGGACAAGGCTCGGGATTTGATACATCATTTGACTAATTTAGAGACATTTCTAATGTTGTGTGGTCTCCTTCCCATGTTGGATGAAATACATCGTTTAATTAAACAAGCCCAAGAAAGAACTATATATAGTGCTGATTTTTTGGTTTGAGGAAACATGTTTGTCATGCCAATAGAATATTTGTTTATCAATGATACTACTTTTTTAGGTCCAAATTTTTATGGTTGGAATAATTTGATAAATATTAGAAATGTAAGTAGCTTTATGAGGTTTAACTTGTTTGGAGAAGTATGTTCTTCTGTACGTGGATATGAGATACCAATGCACCTATTTCAAATAGTAGATGGTTGAGAAGGTAAATGTCATAGGGACACTCTTTGATAACATTATATCATCAAAAAGGGTAAGGTTAAGAGAAATTATAGTTTCCCTACTATAAGAAATAAGGTAACATTTTAGTAGGTATGCTTTAATTGAAGCAAATGATTTAGTAAATCCCACCTATTGAAATAGTGTCCAAAATGAAAGATGTTTTCAGGAAGACTAGCACAAGAGATTGACTACATTGATTCAAATTTTTTATAATCCTATTAATATCAATGAAATGAATATTCTAGGTATTTTAAGAAAATATAGGTTGATTTAAAAATCCCATGAATTCGCCTCTACAATTATTGAACAATTCAATGTTTGGATAATCCTTTAAAGTGTGGAGCAATAACCCAACTATGGAAAAAAATTGGGTTGAATACTAGTTTATAGAAAACTATGTCTGATTTTTTCTCATTGGCTGAGCTATGTTAAACAATGATTTTAGGTTTAGTTGAAGATGAGATAATTTTACTGCTTTGACCTTTATAAAGTCAAAATTACAAAAACAAGCTTGATAATAATTTGGAAAATTGTTTAAGAATTTAAACATCATGGTACAAAGTGGATAATTTCTATATGATAGGGCTTTGATAATACGGAAGTTGATTAATGAAATAGATGGACTGAAAACAATTCCACAAATACATTAGACAACCCTATTGCACCAATTTATTGTCAATGAAGTGAGAGTTAGAGAACTGGTGAAGAAAATGATAGAGATGATCCACCATCAATACATTAGAATATTCCATTCATGAATATGTGATATAGATGTTCATTTAACATATTCAAATATTCAGTACATTGTTATGATAATATATTTTTCCTTATTTATATTTTTAAAAAACACAGTGTCGATTTGTAGTCTTCAATAAAACTTGAAATATATTGCATTGATTTGTTGTCTTCACAACAGAAATAAATTGTTTAAAAAAATTATGTTTCTCATACACCTACAAAGAATTAACATAATTTTTTTGTCAATTTTGTGAACCACTATGTATTGAAATGAAAAAACAACACTATTCCTCATTACACTTGCTTGAGACATTCCTTGTATGGAAAAATTTGAAAAGCGCAACAACAAATGGAACAATTTTCAAAATTAAATTAATCTTAATTATATCATCCTCTGTAACATTTTCCACTCTTCATCTTTTGGAATTACAATTTGTTGTAAATTAGAGTGACTTATATGTAACTTTGTTAGCAATTCGTGATTGAAAGTGGAGATTTCCTTTATTGTTTTATGCAAACTTATTGATAAGGTTATCAATGGTTTATCGAAGCCAAAAATGTTTTTCTCATCTACCTTCTCGAAATTTGGTTCTTCTCTTGCATCATTTTTCCTTCATATTCTTCTAGATTGCATCCTTCTTAATGAATTGGTGTGTTTTGTAAAAAGGAATTGGTAGACCAATATTTTTGAAATCCTGTACCTTTCCATGCAGCTCCGTAACATTTTTTGACACTTATCCACTAATTCATGTGCTTTGCCTAGCATCACACACTTCCGAATGATAGATGATTCCTTTATTGAGGCATCAACTCAATTTTGAATTCCTCTGGCTTCCATTTCCGTGTCACTAAATTTGTAGATAAATTCAAAAAAAATCCTTGCTGTATCCTCTCTTGAAGCCATCACTTTTTTCTATCAGTTACATAATTCAGATCTTATGAGAGATTCCTTCCGATCATCCATGAATTCAAACAATCTAATCAAATTATCAAATTTTTGGTGTATTTCCCACCAAATGTTATCCATCATATTAATCACTACCTTTTTATAAAATTCGGATAGTTTGGTGTTGGAAGACTGTATTTCCATTTTTATTTCACTAGATCCTTTTGTAATATTTCATTTTGTTTTCTCTCTTTCACTAGGCTACGTTCTCATTTTTGACATTTTCTTTATCTTCCTTCAAAACCTCTTACAATTCTCCCAACCTTTGTTCTAATCCATTATACTTGTCATTTTATGTAACATTTTCTTCACTTCTTCTAGTTCCACCTATGCCTGCTCATTCGCAGCGATTTCGATCATATAGGTGGATGATTTTATCCTCTTCTCTAACTCGCCAATCTTATTAACTGTCACTTTTTTGTTTTCTTTCACATTTTCTAGTTCTGCCTCTAAATTTTGAATTTTATTATTTAAATTATTGTTCTCTCTTTCTTCCTTTAGAAATGTTGTGTATACCACATAATTGTTCCTTGTTGATACATTTCATTTTCACAAGGTTTCATCCTAGTAAAATCCATTTGAAGGGTTGTTACATCATAGTCACTATAAACCATTTGATCCTCTGGTTTTTCAACTTTGGGCACAACATACATGTAATTAGTAATTTTTTGAGGGGTGGATTTGCCTTCAGTAATTAATTTCCTTGAGGAAATGCTACCCTACATAAGAGTAAATGTATCTCTCTCTGTCTTTTTCCTCTTCTCGAGTCCTTATTGGCTAGTAGGAGATGTATATATGGGTATCTTTAGAATAATATGTTGGTGTGAAAATTTCTCTCCACTACCACTACCAACACTACAACTGCCAAGAATAAAAACACTAACTGATTCACCGCCAACTCCTCCTCTTGAATTTTTAACCTGTGGCTGAAATGTATGCTAAGGATGTGACTTTGGATAAAAATCCATTGACTACAAATTTTTGTATGCAAATGCGTGGTACTTTCTCTGAAGCTCCAAGGCATAACTTATCAAAATATTATCTAGGATGTACCTCTAGTGGTAGCCAAATGCCTTGTCTTGTTGAACCCAAACAATCACCACTAAAATCCATATTTTTGGCTATAAATGCCCCTATGGAATATGTTTGTTTCATGATTTCATTTAGACTTGGTTTATATGAATGATCTCCTAGAGTAGGGGAGTGTATAATTCCTCCTAAGATTCAAATTGATCGTCAATACTTACCTCTGCGGGGATGCGCTTCATTCCACAATCTTCTAAAAATTACATCTTATGGAATAAAATCATACTCTGAAATAACTTTTGGATCACCTAGGTCCCACCTCATAGACCAAAAGGAAATTATTTTTGACCTTGTCCAATTTTCATCTCACAAAGCAAAATCTAGATGATTTGGCATGTTTTTAAAAGAGGACATTTTATCGATTTTTCTTAAATATTGTCATATTGAAATGCCTCTGCATCGTGGATCTTTCTGTGAATGCAATCCCAAAATATGTGTTGAAAATGTTTGAAAACTAATTACTTTCTCAATAGAAATTTCAATCATTAGTTTTTGTATGTCATCCCAAGAGTTATTGTTTTTCAATTTTTCTAGTAGGTGTTTACTTTCATGATGGATTTTTATGGCATAGTTCTTGTTCGCCATTACCCTTACTTTAATCACCTCACATGGGTTATATGGCTAGTGAGAGTCAACATCGAGATTATTTTTTTGTAAAATTTCATGTGCCACATTGAATTCTTTTCTCTCAAACGTGAAACCTCTACATGAAAATGGTAAAAAAATATGCTCCTCTTTTGTTGATTGACAAAATACATTTTATCTATGCTTTGCATATGTCGTATATATTCTAAGGCAAAAACCATCTCTGTCATATGTATTGAAAATTTGTAAGGTTATACTCCTAATCCATAAAACCTTAACACAATATATTCCTCCATGAAGTACCAGTCAACCAACTGTATTTTTGATCCTTGGTGAATGCAATCTCTATAGGTCAAATGAAATTTAGGCATTGTACTTCTTGAAATTTCTTGTTAAATTGAAGTCCAATAGTAGTCCACAAATTGATTATAGTCCCTTTTATTATCAAACATCCTTATCTTGGGGGTCCACTCAGTTAATGGAAGTAACACTTTTGCATGGCCCTTAACATCATTGTAGGCCTGAATTATAAGCTTGTTTCTCACAAAAAAAGTAGGTAGTGAACCTAAAGGTCTTAGTGTATCTACCATATTTGATTGTTAATAATTTTTATGCATAGATTTTTTAATGTGCTCAACAAATTTGCAAGTACAAGGTAGAGTAATGAAATGGATATTGTATACCATTTTGAGGAGGGTTACATCCATTTGCTCATCACTATCGAATCTAAGGAGACATTGATAAAATAGAAATGGTATCCCTAACCTATAGTTTAAACTTCGTAATTGTATAAGGAGGCTTACTTTTGGTATTTTCCCCTCAATTGTTATTTTTCACACTTTGAAAAGAGTTTGCGAGAATCGAATCAGAAATGAGGCACCATGAAGTAGTTGCACTCCAACGGAATCATGATAGATCTAGCGATAGCAAGGAAAAAATGATCAATAATGGAAGAACTTGCTCAACAAAAACAAAGCTTGCATAGAGGAAAGACAACGGAGTGTCTTGGCATGCTCATAAATGAATAGAAAAGGGTACATATAGGGTCTTTGAGTAACCCTAGTAGATGACACACATGAAACCCTAAACCTAACCCATGTGAGATGACCCTCCAATATGAGAAGAGGACACATAGGACAACTCACACTAACACCCCCCTTCATCGAAGCTAGGGTAGTGGTTGTGATGAGTCAAACAAAAAAGGAAGACACCCTAAACACCTAAGAAAGATGTACCAATGGGGCCCAAAGAACTAAAGGCCCGATAAGGTGCCCATATACAAACACAATCTTCCTAGAAGAAGAAGAAGAAAAGGACTACATAGCCCGAAAGAAGATGGGAAGCTGTAGAAGACCTCACCCCAAGAAGAGACCGTAAGTGAAGAAACTTCATCTTAGTGAAGGGCTTGGTGAATAAATCTGTAATCTGATCAGCTGTCTGAATGTATTAAATGTCGATGATACCATCATGAATAAGCTCCCATATGAAGTGCATATGGATCTCAATGTGCTTCATCCACTGATGCTGAACTAGATTTCTACAAATAGAGATTGTGCTTGTGTTATCATAGTAGATAATGGTAGGCTACCGAAAGTGGATGCCAAACTCTTTCGAATACCACCCGTAGCTAAATTACTTATGTGGCGGTGTTAAATGCTCCTCTATATTCTCTCTATAGATGATATCGCGATTGCATTCTGCTTCTTACTAGACCAACTAATAGGACCCGAACCAAGAGAGAAACTGTAGCTAGAAGTAGATTTCTGATGATCTAAGTCATCGGTCCAATCAGAATCTGTGAATCCAATCAAGTCAATATGAACCCCTCCATGATAGTTAATTCCATCAGCATAAGTGCCATGAACATAATGAAGGATCCATTTAGCTTCTTTCCAATGTAGCTCATGTGGCTCCTGCATGAATCTGGACACCATCCCAACAACATATGATAAATCCGGTCGAGTGTGAGTCAAGTAAATCAAGCTCCCAACCAACTATCGATAAAGAGTATACCATTAACCAAGGGAGTAGAGTAATGCAAAACCAACTTAACCCCGAAAGAAAAGGAGTAGGAGAAGACTTGCAATCAGACATTTGAAACTGAGCTAGCAAATCAAGAGCATACTTAGGTTGCAAAATCAAGATTCCTGAGTCAGATTGTGAAATCTGGATCCTAAGGAATTAATGAAGTATACCTAAGTCAGTCATGGAAAACTTGTTGGCTAAGGTGATCTTCACAAAATCAATAATAGAGGAAGAGTTGTCTATGAACAACAAGTCATCAACATATAGAACAAGAATGAGTATAGAGTCATCTTTTCGTAGAATATAAACATTTGGATCAGAGTGACACCTAGTGAACCCTGATGTAAGTAAGAAGGATTCCATCTTGGCATACCAAGCCCAAGGGGCTTGTTTAAGGCCATAAAGAGACTTATTTAACTTACAAATGAGGGAGGAATCTTAAACATAACCCAGAGGTTGTTCCATATAGATCTCTTCCTCTAGGTCACCATGAAGGAAGGCACTCTTAACGTCCATTTGATGGAATTTCCATCTGTTTGTTGCGGTAATGGCTAGGGTCAGTCGAATAGAATTCATCTTTGTAATTAGAGAAAAGGTTTCTGTATAATAAACCCTAGCTATCTGGGAGAAACCCTTAGCTACTAATCATGCTTTAAAATTTTAGACGTCTCCATCTACTCCATACTTTTTTCGAACACCCACTTACACCGAATGATTTTTCTTCCTTTTAGAAGAGTGGTGAGATCCCAAGTATCGTTCTTCATGAGAGAGGAATAATTCTCATCCATGGTAGAATCCCACTCAGGAATACCAAAATCCTCCCAAAAATACTGTGGATCAGAAGCAGAGGTGAAGAAAGAGTGGGGTCCAATGAAATATGAGTGAGTATGTCTCATATCTGAAGTATCTCCAACTAAATCTCCAACACTTTACAAAGTTTTCCTAGCCCAAAGGGGACCAGGAGGATCAGGCTCAGAGTCAGAACATTCTTCACTTGAGTGAGAAGGGACATAGTCTTCATCATCACTATTTTTAGAATCAAGAAGACTCAAAGGTCTAATGGTCGGGAGGATCCGAAAGAGGAGCACGCTTAATAATATCATCATCTGATGAGTCAAAATCTGAATCAGTGAGCTGAAGAACCTCAATAGGTGGAGAAGTAGAAGTCAAGAAGACTCATCGAACTTAAAACTTCTTTCAATATACAACTCATGAGAAGTAGGATTCATCAATCAATATCCCTTCATGCCATTAGGATACCCTACAAAGATACAAGGTTTGGATTGTGGTTCCAAAGCCTTACGTTTCTTCTTGGGAATCTGAGCCATAGCCTTGGATCCGAAGACTTGAAAGTGCTCAACATCAGGCTTGCGTCCAAACTAGGCTTCAAAGGGTGTCATCCCTCTTAATGCCTTGTGTGGAACACGGTTATGAATGTAATTTACACAATTCAACACTTGACCCAATACTACGAGAGGAAGAGACTTCGAGTGAATCATACAAGTGGCCATCTCCTTCAGAGTATGGTTCTTTCTTTCTATGACTCCATTTTGTGAAGGGCTATAAGAAACTGTATGCTGCAAAGAGATCCCTTCAGAAGTACAAAGATCCATCAACGTATTGTTTACATATTCACCTCCATTGTCAGTTCGAAGAACCTTGATAGAGAATTCCACCTATTTCTCAGCAAGAGCCTTAAAGTCCTAAAAATGTTCAAAGACTTCAGACTTAAGTTTAAGAAAATATACCCAAGTATATCGCGAATAGTCATCAATGAAGGTTAGCACATAAAGAGATCTAGTAAACAAAGGAGAAGGAAATGGACTAGAAACATCGCTGTGAACAAGATCTAAGGGACGAGTGGCTCTCTAGGATTTTCCTTTGTCAAAGTTCTTTTCAGGATGCTTTTAAGGGTACAACCCTCACAAAGACCTTTAGAAAACTTGACGTGAGGCAACTCATTGACCATTTCGGTTTGACTCAATTGTTCAAGGTAGCGATAATTTAGATGTCCAAAACACTCTCATGCCATAGCTTACTAACCTCATTTGCATTAGTGAGCAAGGCAGTGTGCATAGAATTAGAAGTAAAGTGGGAGAAGGTGTACAACTGTGAATGGTGATCTACCTTTCCCTCGCCCACCGTAGTGTCATTGTTAAGCTCACGAATAATCACCGAGTTAGGACCAAATTCCACTCGCATTCCTTCACCAAGGTGAGTATTTGGTAAACCGATAGGAGATTGGTAGAGAGATCAGGAACACTAAACACTTGGTTAAATGTTCCCCATCCATATCTACTTGATCCACTACTAGAAACTAACACTGTTGTGTCATTACCCATCATGATTTGGGACATACCACAAGGTTCGATGTTGGAAAACTCAACATGCAAAGAACCCATGTGGTGCGAGGCACCAAAATATATAATTCATGTCGATGAAGGAGCAACTCGCTACAGGGCCTTTCCTTTCTTCTTATCATTTTCGAGACCTTTTGCAATGTAAGACTCTCCCTTGAGCACTTTATTTTATGGATTCAGAACACTTATTTTGTTCTTCTTAAGTAAATGAGATAAGTGATCAATCTGTTTCTTAAAACAATGTTGCTCGTCGTGACCAAACTTCTTGCAATAAGAACACAAATACTTACTTTTCTATGCCTTAGCCTCAGAAGTCGAAGTGTTTGCGTCATTTTTAGGTTTGGTCTTGGTTTATTTCTTAGGTTGATCCTTTGATTCTTTCTTCTTTTCAGTCTTCTTTCCTTTGCTAGTACTTGCTACAAGGGCATGTGACTTGGACTTGAGAGACCCCATTTGAATGAGTTTGTCCTGTTCTCGAATGAGTTGGGATGAAAAACAGTCAAAGGAGGGCATATTCCAAGTATTGCCTAAAGCAACTTTTGTAGCGTAGAAAGTTGACACGAAGATAGAATATTCGGGACCTATCTTAGAGAGAATCAACAAGATCAGTTGAGAATATTTCTTTTCTACTTGACATCCTTTTAACAATAATCTAATGTGGACAAATTTTGAGAAGAAGGCTTGTAGGTTTTCAAAGTCACTAGGATTTAACCCTAGTAGTTCGTTTTCCAACTCATGTGCTCTCATGTCATCTAGTTTTCCAAACATCACATCCAACATTTTCCATGTAGATTTAGGTGTTTTAGATGCCTCAATGTGGAAGAGCAAGTCAGGAGAAACGGACATGCAAAGAAGACCTAAAGCTTCATCACTACGGTTTAACCACTTAGATTTTTCAGGTTCATCATCTGGTTCAGTCTTAGTTCCCATGGTGATGCGGAATAACCCTTTACCCCTTAGTTTCATTATTATTTTCAATCTCCATTCAAAAAAGTTGAATGGTGTAAGCAAAGGAATTGAAAGTGCATCCATAGTGAGAGAGAGAGAAAGAAATGCAGAAAAGAAACACAACCACCCAGGACAATAACAACCCCCTACTTTCGGCACTTTATAGTTTAGTGCGTTGATTACAATCGGGTCCGTGCGTGTGGTTTGAAACACTTGGTAACTTGTCTTGCAATTAGCGTCATAACATGCAAGATAGGAGACCACAATAGTGTTTCGTGGAGTACAACAAAGAAGGACACCGTAAACAAGCACAAGTAAAATAGAAAGGAGACAAACGTCAACCCTGGTGGTGAGAAAAAAATGTCTCATGTCATAAGAGGAAACCCCTTATTGTAGACTGTGGCAGACACGCTCACTAGTCGCAAGCAATAATAAGGGTGTAAAACAAGGTTTGGGAACTTAAGGAGTTCATATAGTCTTGAACGCTAGAAAGGAGCTTGGAAGACAAAGAGGTACACAAAGCGTCACTGCACACTTGAGTGCATGATTAGAGAAAAAAATTGACAATAACCCCTAAATCTTATCATTTGGAAATGCCCAATTTTACTATTTTTAGAGCTATTGGAGTTAAAAAAATGATAGAGAGGTTATTTTAGATGTTGATTTTTTATGTAAAGAGAGCAATAATGTGTAATTAATAAAAAATAGATTTAATTAAATTAAATCTAATTAATTACAAGAAAAATAATTAAGATCGAAAAAAAGATCCTAATTAAGCTCTAAAATGATTAAAAAAATGATTTAGAATTTTAAAATAAGATCTTTAAAATATCTATAGAAACTTCTAATTAAAACTAATGAAAACTTACCATAGGTATGTTTTAAAAAAGCACGCGTATGGTTAAAATTAGGAATTAAATTTTTTTGTTAATTTGTGGTTTTAGAAACTTGATATATATAAAAACACTCTAAAGTTAGAAACTTTAAAAACTTACCAAAAAGAAGTTAGATTTGTTTTAACAAACAAAAAAATTACCATGAAAAAAATTACGGGTCATTTTTGTAAAAGGCAGAGGATTTTTGAGTAAGATTAAAAAAGGAAAGTAATTTAAACTTACCAAAGGGATGGAGAGTTACAGGTGTGCCAAGAAAAAAATGCGAGAGAAAATTAGTAGGCCGCAGGAAAAATTACTGTGCCACGCTAAGTAAAAAAATGTAGAGAAATTGTAGGCCGTGCGGGAGAGGAATTACTAGGCCGTGCGTGAGAAATTACTAGGCCGCGCCAGTAAAAAATGCGAGAAAAATACAGTCACGCGGGAAAAGTAGAAACGCAGAGAAAAATTGTTGCAGGCCACGGGGCATAAGATTTCAGGCCATTTTGGTGTTGGGAGATGTGTGGGTGCCAAGGGAAAGAATTACTATCCATGCATACGAGTTTACAAATCGCTTCAAAAAAATGTGGCAGATGTTGTTGAAAACGCATGGTACAGTCCACGCAGGCTGAAGGTTTGTTTTAGAGATTGTGCGCGGCTGAACAATGGAGGAAGTGTGAACAATCCACAATAGTTAGATTGAAATGGTCAGAGGGACAACAGTCCATGCATAGTCAAAGGCTCCTCCACGAGCAACCACGACAGAGAAACACAAAAAACCTGTAACCACAGACTATCATGCATAGAAAATATCCTACAAAAACCAGAGATCTTAAAAAAATTTCACTTCTATTTTAATGAAAATGAAATGAATCTCTATTTTGGATTTAGTTACATCCAACTAAAAAAGCAATAAAACCCCTGATTTCTCAAGGTAAAAACCTTCACATGCACAAGAAAAAAACACAAAAAAACTTTCTGAGAAAGCTTGTTAGAGATATTAGCAAGATAATTTCTAGAAAATAGTGATCAAAAGATTTTCATGCAGAGTAAAATAACGAAACCAAGAAAGAGCAATAGTAACAAAAAAATTGAGTGCACGTTTACCCGATCTCAGCTCTAATACCATGATAATAGTTTGTGAGAAGTGAATCGAAACGAGGCACCATGAAGTAGTTGCACTCCAACGGAATCGTGATAGCTCCAAATGATAGCAAGAAAAAAATGATCGATAATGGAAGAACTTGCTCAACAGAAACAAAGCTTGCATAGAGGAAAGACAGTGAAGTGTCTTGGCATGCTCATAAATGAATAGAAAAGGGGTACATATAGGTACTTGAGTAACCCTAGTGCATGACACACATGAAACCCTAAACCTAACCCATGTGAGATGACCCTTCAATATGAGAAGAGGACACATAGGATAACTCACACTAACACACACAAAACCATCTTTGGCATTTTGAGTGGTGGAATGATAATTTTTAGCATTTTTTCTAGGTTTATACGGATGGTTCTGAATTATTTACTTTCAAACCCCAACATATGACCAATATTTTCCTTTGTAATGGAAAAAATTTCTTCTCCAAAGGCAAACAATTATTTTTTCCCATCGTAATTCTAGGCATAGAGCATGAAAAATTTAGGGAAGGGTAAAACATCGTGGAATATTATGCCTCCCAATACAACCTCCCATGTTATCCAAAGTAATGAGTTCAAAATCTTATTTATAATTTCCTTATTCTTAGATAAGTATCTAAGTAGTGAGGTTCTTGTTCTAATTACAAGATCATAAATATCATGATATTCATAAGTAAAAACTAGGGGTTTTAAGCAATTTGGCATATGGGATTGGGGTTTTATTTTGGGCTCCTGTGGAAGTAGACATGCTTGGAATTTTGGATTCTAGAAACCCTCAACCCTAATTTGTAAACCCTTATATTGAAATATTTCAAAGAAAAATCCTATACAATGCTACCTATAAAAATATATAAAGAATCAAATGCAAGATGAAAATTACTCGGAAAAATGAATATTTTGAGTTTTACACGGCTCCACAAATTCTATGAATCTATTTAGGACTCAATTGTAATATTCCTTCCAAAATGCAATGGACATTAAATATCACCTTGCAAGTAGTAACACATCATTATAAATGATTATGTCTTTCATTGTAGACATCAAATTTAGTCTCTTTTCAAATTCCATTCAGTGGATGACAATTGTCACTTCACTAGGCCTATTTCGAGCACTTCCATTCAAAATGTGGGTATGTCAAACCTTTGTCCTAGAATAGAGCCTACACTTTGTTGATCTTAATATATCAAAAGATGCAGAATATTTAAAGTAATTTAATAGAAACATACTTTGCATCAAGTTTCCATACATATACTAGTATCTATACATGGTAACATCACATGTGGAAGCATTCTGATGTTGCAAAAGAGTCAAGGACATTGTTATCCTAAATTAACCCCCATATTAATTTTGAATATGAATAACTTATTTATAATGGAATTAGGTGTATCTTGTTTAAAGGCCACGAGAACAAAGGTTAAACTATTTGGAAGTGCTAAACCTTTAGATTCTATAAGGCCTCCCAAATTTAACATACTCCATTAACTTCCTGAGAGTTGCTAAACCTTTTGATAACACACAACAAATGAGGAGTGAACAAGTGTCACCCATTCTCGGGAACCTAAGCGAAAGGCATGCAAAAGCAGCCCCAATGTACATAATTGAATATCGGAAAAAATACATGCCAAAATTTTGTGCCTCCTCAAGGAAAAAGAATTCTACTCACTCCAAACCCATAGGATGAACTAATGCAATAAAGTTTTAGGTCCATGGTGAGGTGAGGCAGAGAGGTAGTTAGGGGCACACGTGGAAAACACAATATTAGTGAGTAATAAGAAGTTATCACTTGTCATTCTCCTATTCTTCCTAATCAGTAAAATTACAAATGACCATAACTTACTTATAATTGAATTAGGTGGATCTTGTTTAAAACCCCGTAGAAGAAAGATTAAAAATATTTGGAAGCCGCTACACCTTTAGAAGGCCCACCAAATATAAAATAATTTTATAACTTCCTAGGATGAAACTAAACCTTTTAATAATCTGCAATGAATGAGGAGCATCCAAGTGTCACCCATTGTGGGAACCTGAGTGTAAAGGTATGTAAAAGGAGCCTCCATGCCCAAAATTGAATATCAGACAGACACGTGGTGGGATTTCGGGCCTCCTCAAGGAAAACACATTCAGTGAGTCCAAGCCCATGGAATTAACCAATTTAATAAATTTTTGGGTATGTCATGAAGTGAGGAAAAGTTGAAGTCATGGTTACACATGGTAATGAAAATCTCAGTGACCAATTAAAAGTTGCCACATGTCATTCTCATATTCCTCATGATATGTAAAATTTCAAATGACCATAAATTTTGTTCTGCTACTCCAAATCTTGAAAAATTGGTCTCATTAGAGAGGTCTCCTTGAGCCCTTTAATTTAGCATCATCAGATTGAAAAATTAATGAGGGTAGGTGGGAAAAAGGGAAAGAAATAGTCCATAATTAAAAATGTTATGTAAGATAATATGAAAGCTCCAAGTTACTTTGCAATTCACAATGTCATTCCTTTGAGAAAATGAATGACTTATAACTTCAAACTTAAAACCATAACTTTATTACAACATTTTTAGTCCCAAAAAATCATAATGTATATAGAACAATGTGACAAAATTGTAACTGAAACATATGAATTAACGAGACTTAGATATGAAAAGACAAGAAATATCTATGGGAATACATGGAGAATCAGGAAAAGTGGAATATTAAATCTATAAAAATTGTAAAATCCATGAGTATTAGTAGTCTATATCTCGAAATCAAGTCATATAATGATTATAATTTATGATTTATGAGTATCTCATGGGTTAATAAATATAAGGTGGTGTCACACACTTGCCATTAATGTAGCTTCCCATGATTATAATTTTTTTTGATATTTAAGGTGGGTTGAAGGGACCCGTTCCCTATTTACAAAAGGAGGCATAGCCTCAGATAAGTCCATACAACAACCATAAAAAACCCAGGTGGCATACTAGAAAAAACCACATTTTATTCTATACCTATACATAGTCCCGAATTATGCTTACGGGCTTACATGATAGAAAGGTTAATACCCGAGTCGGGCATATATACTACCAGCTCAAGCATACCGATAGACCCTTCTTCCACTAAGAAATTATTTATATAGCCATGCCAGAGGTAGCCAAAGGCATCATCCACCGAGGAACGTAGATCAGCCCACCAAGATGGAATAGGAACCAACGGAGCCCCTAGAGCTTTGATATTGGGCAATTGTATATGAATTTGGCCCACCTTTTTTCCTTGGCATAAGAAGAGAGGGACTCAAAAATTCCATCATCACTTTGAAATGGTGCTTGAGCTCTGAGAAGGCCGAGGCAGCACCAGATGATGAACCCAGGAGACATCCTGAGCAGACCATGAAACTATGTTTAAATTAGCCACCTCCGAAGTGAGGTTTCCATAGAAGGTTGGGCATAACCAGTGGGCCATAAAATTAACCACGTTCACCTTCGAAGGATGCAGAACCAACAGGTTTTCCACAAAAGGGAGGAAATGCCACTGTTTACCCTTGGCCATCCCTCCATATTTAGAAAATCCTGCCCCAAGACCGATTTGATCACCTCCAGGTCCTCCGCACATGAGATGAGGAAAATATTTTCCAACCTACCATCTGTAACCCTGTTTCTAAAATCCATTTCCCTCACATCACAAGAAAGAGCCAACACAGGAGCCCGAGGGGGTGTCATCTCACATAACAAAAAAGAGGGAGATGTGTAAGACTGCCACCCAAACAGTCTTAAATAAGCTCCTTACGCTTCACACGTGGGGAAGCTGTCATCGAAATCATGTTGGGTAGAGTCCCTTGTGGCAATCATATGAAATCCCTCCCATGCTGAGCAATTATTTGCCACCCTTTCCTCACATGCCTGATCGATACCTTTATTTGCTAACCAATCGACACATTGATTACCTTCTTGGTAGATGTGCTTAATACTCCAATTTTTGAATTTAGACAACAACCATAGAATCTTCTGAACATCGATATCCAACTTCCATGACAAAGCTCTTTTTTTAATGATGGCATTAATGATTATCATGGAGTCCCCTTCAATTTCTAGATTTTCAATTTTAAGGGAGGTAGCGAGAAGTAAGCCCAAACCAAGGGCTTGCACCTCAGCAACATTACACGTACCCACCTTGAGTTTGTAGGAAGTAACCATAACCAACTTACCAGAAGAGTTGCAAATGACACATCCAACACCTGAGACCCCTGGATTTCCCTAGAAGCCCCATCAAAATTTAATTTTAAAAAACCACAGGAAGGGGGCACCCAAACAATGTTTCTTCTAGCCAGGGAGGAAGACACGTTAGACTTCATAGCTCCATCCATAGGCTTGATTATCAATGGCCAACTTCTTTCCAGTAGTCTGTCATGGGAAGTAAAAGGATAGGATCTTGACCAATTAGCAGACACAACTTCAGAGATAGCTCTTTCCAACCGTAGGAGAACCAAATTCACTGAGCCATATTCCTCCCTAAAAATCCTTTTGTTTCTCTCACACCAAAGGTGCCACATTAGAAGAATCAAACTACACAGCCAAATAGAAGAAAGGGCCCCTAAATGAGAATCAATAAGTGAGGCTAGGATAACATCTATGCGAGATTTAGGTTGGACCCACGAAGGTTTAGTTTGGCGCATAACTAGTTCCAACATTCAACTACAAAGGAGCAATGTAGCAACAAATGATCCCTATCTTCCACATCCTTTTCACATAGGAGGCATCTAGTGGGACCTTGAAAACCAATTTTTTTTCTTCTTTCTTGAGTTAATATCTTACCCTTAAAGGCCATCCAGGTGAAAAGACCAGCTTTAGGGGGCAATGGGATTCCCAACAATCTTTCCACACTAGTTTTTCAGGGGCAATATCCTCATGAAGTAGAAGATACCCAAGATGAGGGGAATAAGATCCCAAGGGAGATGCAGTCCAAACAATTTCATCCTGCTTATTTGAGACCAGAATTTTCCTTTCCTGCAAAATAGATAAAAAATTAGCTTCTAAATCAGGAGAGAGGTTCAGATGGTCCACTTTTTTCCATTGCAACATGGAGGGGAGGGAATCATTTAGTTCCCCATAGTTGGACACGAAAGGGCCCCAATCATCAAGTAATCTCCTCTTAATATCTGAGAAAGCGGAGAGTCTCCAAGAGTAGGGTATCCATTCCATGGATCATCCCAGAAGAGAGCTTTCTCTCCATTACCCACTTTCCAGTCCACATAAAAAACAAACAAAGATCTACATTCAATCATGAAATTCCATATATGCAAACCTTTAGGGGGTTTTCCACTCGGAGGATGGACTCAGGAAGGGAGGCACCCAAATATTTCTTTTTGAAGACCATGCTGAGAAGACTGTTGGGGTTGGAGATAAGCTTCCAGACCAATTTAGCTCTAAGGGCCACATTTTGTAGACCCAAATTTAGAACACCCACACCACCAAGCTCTTTAGGCTTAGCAAGTGTATCCCAACTAATCAGGGGGAGCTTATTTTCCTTGGATAAACCCTGCCATAGGAATTTCCACAAAATGCCCTTAATCTTATCAAGAATACCCTTAGGGATTTTAAGGACCGAAAGGAGATACAGAGGGTAGCACAAAGGACTGATTTTACCAGCAAAAGTCTCCCATAAGGGAGATCCATTTACCTTTCCGAGGCATTGATTAAAAATTAGAGAATTGAGGAGATCAGTCCACGGGAGTTATTTCTTTCACCTTTAAACAAAGGAACACCTAGATACTTGATAGGCAGAAGCCCTTTTTTGAAATTGAAATATTTAGGACTCTTGCTTTTGTTTGCAAGGCAACATTGAAGAAAAAATGTAGGATTTAGCCACACTTACATCTTGCCCTACCACCCTAGAGTATTTTCCCAAATAATCCTTTAACTCCTTAGCCTCCCGAATGGAGGCCCTTTCGAACAAAAAAGTGTTGTCAACGAATTTCTGATGAGTAAGAGGAGGAATACCATCCACAATATTTAAACCAAAAATCTTACCTTCCCTAATTTAACTTTGATGGACCTACCAAGGGCTTCTGCCACAAGAATATATAAGAAAGAGGACAGGGGATCCCCTTTCCTAATACCATGATTACTTCCAAAGAAGCCTTCAACACTCCCATTAATAAGAACGGAGGAGGGCCGGAGATGCAACTGAAGATCCACTCACAAAATCACTTGGAGAAGCCAAACTTCAGAAGGACCCTGATGAGAAACCTCCAATTGAGCTTATCATATGCTTTACTGATGTCTAATTTTAGCATCATACCAGGGGTTTTAGAAGAAGAAAGAGAGTGAACCAGCTCGTGAGACAAGATGACACCGTCAAGAATAGAATGACTAGGCATGAAACTAGTTTGTTCAGAAGAGATGAGGGGATCCAAAATAGATTTCAAAGGAAATGGCTTTGGAGATGATTTTGTAGGACTTATTACAAAGGGAAATAGGCCTGTAATCGCTTGAAGGAGGAGGGTTGAGGCATTTTAGGGAAAAGGTAGATGAAGGTATTATTCAGCATTCCGAGCACCGAGCGGGACCTCCAAGAGGCCTCCACAGCCACCCATACATCATAACCCACAATACCCCAAAATTTCTAAAAAAATCTATGGGAAAGCCGTCGGGGCAGGGCTTTATTCTTAAATTAAAATTAAATGCATAAATGTTTTGATTTTGTAGTCATGGTGAATTATATATAAGGACAAGTTAGAACTGACATAATTCAAAAATTGTATAAGTGTTCCAATTTGATATCTCTCTCTCTTTTCTCATCCCGTGCTTCTTAAGATTTAGAGTTTCCCATTAAAATATGTTATTTTTGTTTACCCAAAGGACCCACTATGGCTGACATTCCAAGGAGATTATTGTGCAAATATTTTATGCCAAGTGGAAGTGGTGCTGAATTAGACTTTTCGATCATGTCTTAACCTTTCCTAATCCCATGGAGTCAATGGAGATTTTTTCTTTTGTTGACAATGTGGCTATTTTGGTTTTCTTGCTAGGCTAGCTAGTATTACCCCTGTCTTTCAAATGCATCAATTCCTCATTCAGAAGATTTTTCTTGAAGGATATTTTACTTCTGAGAATGGATCCTGAAGCCTATCTAGAACAACTTCCACACAAAGGTTATGGTGGTAGGAGGTGCAATACACCGGCGTAGATTCTCTATAAAAATTTGTTTATGAGTTTTCGAAGAAATTAGGAATATTATAGAGAAAGGTGTAAAGGTATTCAAACAGAGAAGCGTGAGTGTGGGATTGTACTTGAGGGAGAACTTTGAGTCACGATTGTTGGGGGGAAGGGGAAGACAAGCTGTATGCACCCAAAATTGCATGTGCTACATTGTCATAAAACGGTTACATAAGTCCCCAATGATGATTCAAGTCCTTTCAAGAAGGTGTTTAGGCTCTAAAACGCATTCATAGTGTATATTTTTTTTTCCTAGACCTCCTTACTTAGCCTTCCCACACTTTTTCTTGATTTCTTCTTATTTCTATGCATGTTTTGGCATTTAGTGCCGGACCACCACCCATCTTGGGTGGTATTTTGAAACCACCACCCAGGGCGGGGTGGTGGTCTGTGATCGCCGCCTTGCGCAGGTGACAATCCTAGTCGATTTTTCTAGATTCCGTCATGCATGTTTTTAACATGTGATGATTCACTTAACTTCACTTTTAGCATGCATCCGTGGGCACAATTGTCAAAAATAGTTTTGATTACTTGGTTCTCCTTCCCTCTTCTATTTTTGCATGTTCTTTAGTTAGTTGGAACTTGCCTTTTCTTGCCTTGTGCATGAAGGCACATCCCAACCCCAATTATTATATATTCCATGCTTGTGTTCAAGAAAAAGGACTAAGAATGTTTTTGTATCTTGCATTATGTTTTTTCCACAATGTTTCTAGGAATTTCATAGCCAATCTCGATCTCTTGTGTTATCTCTCTTCTACTTGTATTGCATCCAGAGTATCTTTAAGATGCCATTACTCAAGCATCATCCTCCTACCGTTGTTATTTCATTCCCAATACCTTGGACTCAAATGAAGACTAAGAGAAAGAAATGAATAAACGAGGGCAAAGATACAAATATAACCATATTTTCCAAAGCTCTTGCTTATCCAGGTTGGAATTGTGTGTTTGTTTGCTTTATTTGTTAAATTGTCAATTTTAAATCACTAGTTTCAATTGCATATCAAATAGAGTAGAAAAATTGTTCGTTTCAATTGATTGGGAAATTATAAGTAGATCAAATCATTAGGAATTTTTCTCTCTAACATTACTATAGAAGTTGTGGAGAACAATAGCTCTTTCTAGAGTCATGATTTGTTCTTCACCTCTTAGGTAGGGTTTGAAGGATTTTTATTAGATTAGGTAATTTATTTTAGATTAGATTCATATGTTTACACAACTAACCAGCTACATCTAACTAATTACTTGTCTTTAGTTTATTTATTAGAGTATAACACATCTCTTAAAAACTAGAAAAGATAAAAAGATTTCTTTTGATAGATTAGTTTACTTTTTATTATTTTGTTTTGATATATTGTAAAAACTCCAAAAACATAGATTATATTTCCTTTAGTAGTTAGTTTTATTGTTAAAATAATTTCATTTCATTCCGTATGACCATCAATGGTCCACAACAAGAAAATATGTACACTTTTGATCCCTTGGTCCCATAACCCAATGGGCTAGAATTGATAACTGACATTGATACAAGTTTACGTTTGATAGTTTTACGCACACCTGTAACTTTTGTTGAGAAAATAGAACAACTAAATATGTTAAACATCACTACTAATCAAGCCTACGATTATTGGACTACTCCTGGCAACAAGGTTTGATTACGCGTATGACCATATAAGGGCCACAACCTCCATGAGTCT
Source organism: Taxus wallichiana var. yunnanensis (assembly GCA_018340775.1). Taxonomy (NCBI): domain Eukaryota; kingdom Viridiplantae; phylum Streptophyta; class Pinopsida; order Cupressales; family Taxaceae; genus Taxus; species Taxus wallichiana. Next base: position 220,551,717 of record CM031243.1, on the reverse strand, counting down.
TTGGTTGTGATCCTTAGGTCCCACAACCCAACAAGATTGCTGACCAGTTAGAAATTGACACTAGTTTGTGTACATTAGTATTCAGATCTTCACCACTTCCACTAGACATTATTACACAACTTTCCTTATTGAACATAGTAGCCAATCAGGATAAGACTTTCTGGACTAGACCAGAAAATCACCCGTAGTCCCTATGGCTCCACTATGTCTCTCGTTTTCAATTCCATGAAATTTTATGGAAATACATACAAGGCACCCACAAGTCACTTTCCACATGTTAAAAAACTGATAAAAATAATCTTGGCAGAGCTTGATATCAATTGGAGTCTTTGAGTAGCTATTATATCATACCGAGCCATCACACCGCTTCAGTTACAAGACCATTCTTCACCTTAGACTCAAATATCTTGATATTGTGCATTGAAGACATAATATTTCCCAATTAGCTTGATCACCATCAATAGAATCACATTCATTTCCATTCTACACTAGTTGTCTCGGCATGACCTCGAGAGGTCGGGTGCAAAGAAGGTCACGTGTTAATTTTATGTCGTACAAATTGGTGAACCTAACGTGAAGAGCTAGTCTCTAAGCATTTCCACTTTCTTTGTCCATCCTTTAATTTGTGGGTATTATTATACCCCCCAAATATGTTGGGATACAATGAGTATGGTCAAAGCATCCTGGTTTTGACATGTACAACTAGTAAGAAGGTACACCATAACAATCACCTTCACTCTAAACATTGGCGGATAACTTGACAACTGCTTCAAAACCATCTTCTTTAGGGAACCGATGTTAGTTCCTCTGTACGTATTTAGGAGCTTGATCAAATCACACAGACTTATCCTCACAAAAAATCTAGTTCAAACAACATGACTTTCACTGGGGAAGTAAGTGCATCTCCTCGAGTATTGTTTCGACAACCTATTAACATGCAATCGAACCAACTCCCGCATCTAGATGAGGAATACTTAGCACGATATGCTAGGAGTGAACAACACTTCTAGAATATGAACCGAGCTTTCAATAGGTTGCAAGGAAAAGGTGATGTCCTGCTCTAAAACAATAACACTACCCCTTTTCTAACCAAAAATATTGTTAATGAGGGGTGGTAACATAGTGAACAATTCATAGGAGGATACCACACTCCTCAACAACCTCTAAGGGTTCGGAAAAAATAACCTAAGTAAATAACCACCCCATCAATGTGAGATGTCATTTCGGTGTTGGTCGATAAATTCAAGGAGTTAGAGCATGCCCAAAATGCTTAAACTTCATATGCGGGGCAAGTAAGAACTTTTCCTATCCACAAAATTACAAAGAAATGCCTACTACACGCAGAATCCTCCAATTTTTACGGGTACTCCAAACCCTGGAGATATGCTTAAGGGAATGGGCACCTTGGGTATGACCCCTCACACCACATATGGATATCTACAACAGAACCATCCAAAAGTGTGTTCTCAATTGCCATACCCTTGGGAAATACAATGTTCCTTGGCTTATTCCATATCAAGGTAATCAACCCCCTACGTACACATGTATTCTAAATATCCACAGGGGATATGAACACTTAGCAGTCCATATGGAAAACCATAGGGGATGTCATATGCCCCAATAAATTCTTATGCTATCTCATTTCAGCAACTGATGCAACTTTCACCTCCCCAACAAGGATCTTCAATGGTGAAAATGTACGCAATGGGGACTTATTTTGAATACATTAAGGAGCCTCTAGACTTCTCCATTTAGACGGTCATGCTAATAATACCCTTTCCTAATATTTTGAAATTCAAAGGGAATGAAAATCCTAATGCCCACATCAAAGATTACACAACGACCATTTGAGAGCTTCTCCCATGAGATACAATTGTTGCGAATACTTTCCCTAAGATGCTTTAGAAGGTATTGCTCTCGATTGGTACTATAGGATACTAGAGGCTTCAATACACTCCTTCAAGTAACTTGTATCATAATTTATTAAGGCTTTTGATATGAACAAAATTTTTAGAACATGAATTAGGGAATTCCTTCATATCAAGCAAGAGCACAATGAGTCTGCAGCCCACTTCATTCAAAGGTGGCGACAAGTTCTCTACTCCTCTGTAAGCGCTCCAAATATGGATCAGATGGAGCTTTGTGATTTTTTCCTCCACTCTCTCAACAAGGAGACAAAGGAATAATTTCAAAAGTTCCCGCTAAGGAGCTATGAAGAGGTACTAGAGGGTGCTCTTCAAATTGACCAAGTAGCCATTGACAGTGGTCATAAGACTTATGGAGATAATGGAAGGTTAGTCACCCCTAATCAAAATAACCCCGTTACTCCAAAAACATGAATAACAACCAAGGACCAAAAATCCTTAATAAGAATCATGGAGTCATGACGGATGGGGTGACAAACCAACCTAAGAAACCTAATGTTGTTAATGCTCCCAATACAAGCACTTCAAACAAAAACAATAAAAATGACAAAAATCAAAGAAACAATAACTTATCACCCTCAGTCAATGCTATAGATTTTAATAAAAACAACAATAATAAAAAAAACCTCAGCAATCAAGAAAAATACGGACCCAGATGCCCTAACCAATACCCAAGCGGGAATATGAACCAATTTTAAAACCAAGGAAAGGGTTCCCAAATTTTGGCTATAACAATCAACATCAAAACAATAAGCATAGTTTCGGACCACAACAAGGTACAAACCAAAGGCCTCAAGATTATGATCTTGATTTATATTTCGGTTTCCATAGGGTTCGTGGGCATGATGCAAGAACATGTCGTGATTGTAATAAGTTTTTACAATGTTTTCCAGAGGGCCAAAAACAACTGTTTGTTGACATGTTTTTAAAAAATCCAACATCACCAACTCAAAACACCTATATAGGACCAATATCCCCACATAACACACTACTCAAAATATTTAACAATCCTCTCCCAATGCATATAAATGATGGTAGAATAGATCCCAATGGTTCAAACAAAGGTATTTTAATAGGGACCCATGATTGTGAAGCCTCAACTTCGTCTAACTCACAAGTGGCACCTCCTCTGGATGGTCACCAGTAAATGAAAATTGTGAGGCTGGTAGAGTTGGAAACTAAACCTCAAATTAATCTTTGCTGCCACTAGGACCAAGGACTATTCTTCACACCAATCTTGATCCACCCCTTCTACATCATATGGCATTCGCAATATTCTAAGTAAGACAATAGGAGATTATGATTTGATTAGCAACTTGACTAAGACCTTCTCTCACATTTCCTTCTTGGATTTGTTAAAGAATTCCCCCGCTCATAGGGCTGCTCTACTAGAAGCACTGGGTCTTTGTCATTTGACTAATGTAACCCCTCCTCCGGAAGCACAAATAAACCATGTCAAATTTGATGTCTATCCGCCAGAGAAACCACAAAGCGATGTTGGATTTGTATTTGACATCAATAAGATGCCCAAAGATGCTGAAATAGGTCGTAGAGGAGATCTAACATTATTTTTACAAGAATGGATTTACAACTACGTAAAGTGTGTGATGATTGATGATGGGGAAGTAGTTAACATAGTCCCCTTATCTTTCCTTCAAAATCTAGGGTATGGAGAGACCAATTTCTCTTCAACATGAAATATGTTGAGAGGCTACGATAGCCTCAAGGCAACATCAATCAGAACTATAGTGTTTCTAGTCACCCTTGGACCTAAGATGGTACTAGTTGAGTTTTATATTATAGATTAGGAAACCAACTGTAACATAATACTTGATCGTCCTTGGATTCATCGCATGAAGGTGATTCCCTCCACTTTGTTTCAGGAAGTTAGGTTCCTACATTTATGGAAGGTCTTTTTGGCATAGGGTGATCTAAAACCTTTCAACATACACCTAGATAATTTGAAAAAGAGGCTAGGGATCCACTCTGAGTTTGAGCTTCCTACAAATTAATTAAATAAACCTACAAGTTCAGTACCAGAGGAAAATTTTGTTCCTACAATGAAGTTAGAAGTCACGGGTTTGATTGAAGGCATTCCGGAAGTCAAGGATGAAACCATCATAATAGAGACAATGTATTTGGGAACCAAAAAAATATTGTCAAGCTATTGGAGAAATATCTACCTATCCTCCTTCCTTTCATTCTATGGGTACAGACATACTTTAGGATTTGGTTCTCTTCCAAGAGATGAAGTTTGTATGGTTGAAGTAACCAAGGTAAAAGAGGATGGCACAAAGGATGATCCAACATCCATTTTTACAGGAAACTATTGGACTCTCCATTTTTATAGAGCCAAGTGCCATTTTGGCATGGGGCGGGTGTGATTCTTACCTCTCCTGAGGGAAGGATTCTACCTTTTTCCTTCAAACTAAACTTCAAATGCACAAATAATGGGGCTGAATATGAAGCCCTTTACTTGGTCTCATCATAGCCAAAAGAATGGGTTCTCTTAATATTAAGGTGTTGGGAGATTCACAACTTATTACAAATCAGATATCCAAAGTGCATGATACTAGAGCTGAGCATTTACAACTCTATAAAACAACAATGTTGAATCTAACAAAGATATTTGACTTCATATCAATCAAAGTAATTCCACGAGAGAAGAACCTCCTCGTAGACTTGATAAAAACTTCCCCTTCTTTCTTCACTCCAAGAAATGAGTTAGAAGATAAAAACTTCACAGTCTTGGTTCATGCAGAACCTTTGGTTCATAAGACATTGGTAACTCCAATGTTTACGTGTATAGAGGCCGAGAGTGAGTTTTTCATTACATATCACATTCCCATTAACAAAAAAACTCTAGGATATCTAAATGCTCTCACGGAATTACATCTTAGTCATCACGAGGTTGATATTTCTCTAATTCCACACTCTTCCTCTTATTTCGGAAATCCCTTGATAGAATATTCCCCTGGGAAGGAACTCAAAATTTGTGAGGTAGGAGAAGAGGGGGATTTAGAGTTGCCTCTTGCCCCGCCTGAGTTTGAGGAAGGAAACACCTCCTTAATCGAGGGAACAATCAATATAAATATCGGGACCGAGGAAGAACCAAATATCTTGAAGCTAGGGTCCTCTTTAACTCATGAGGAGGTTGAAATGCATACCCATATCCTCAAAGAACTTCAAAAAGCATTCACGTTTATCTATAAAGAAATGACGGGAATTACATCACACATTGCTATGCACAATCTTGTCACTAAGCCGACGCTAAGCCAATTAAGAAAAATTCAAGGCCCATGAAGCTAAAGGTGGCGCTCATGGTGAAGGAAGAAGTGATGAAACTCCTCCGGTAGGGTTCATCGGGCCGCTTGACTACTCACAATGGGTGTCTGACATAGTCCCCGTTCTCAATAAAAATGGAAAGATCTGCATTTGCATAGAATTTTGGGACACAAATAAGGCTTGTCCCAAAGATGATTTCTCATTCCCATCCATTGATGTTATTATTGATGCAACAACTAGTTTTGAGTTTTTATCTCTCATGGATGTGTTACTTGTGGTACAATCAAATCAAAATCTTCAAGAAGATCGGCCAAAACTACGTTCATAACTCCTTGGGGAACCTCTCATGTTATCTTTGTTATACCATTTGGGATTAAGAACGCTAGTGCTACGTCTAACAGCAGGTGACTTATATATTCCATGATATTATACATAAGATTGTGGAATCCTACGTGGATTACCTTCTAGATAAGGATAGAAAACATTGCGATCACCTTGAGGTGCTTCGTATCATCCTTTCTCGCTTAATCGAATACGGTGTCACATTGAATCCAAAAAATGTGTATTCGATGTAACAAGAGGAAATATTTTGGGGTACATCATATCTTCACGAGGAATTGATGTGGACCTAGCCAAAATATGAGCTGTATTGGAAATGATTCCACCGACGGATGAGTCTGGCATCAGATATTTTCTTGGAAAACTTGGGGTAATCTGAAGGTTTATCCTTGACTTGACCTTTGCTATTCACCCAATCAACAATTTTTGAAAAAGGATTGTTTCATTGATTGGACAGATAAATGCGATGAGGAATTTGAGTTGGATAAATGATTCTTATTATCCCCTCCCATGCTTATGCCACCTAGGTTAGATCTCCCTTTGATCTTATATTCACGAGCTAGATGTTTCACTAGCCTGCATGTTGGCTCAAGAAGATGATGATAAATGAGAACACATAGTATATTTTATTAGTCGAACGTTGCTTGATTATGAGACACATTACACACAGGAAGAAAAAGAATGCCTTGCCATAGTCTTTGTGACAAAGCATTTGAGACATTATATGTTGAATCAAGAAACAAGGGTTATTGTTAAGTCAGATCACTTGTGGACATTCCTCACACAAGGATCCTTATCTAAGAAGGTCGGGTGCTTCATAACTCTGATGGGTGAATTTGAGTTAACATTTTTTAATTAGAAATATTTCAAAGGACAAATCATTGTGGACTGGTTGGCTGATAATCCATTGGATGGAGGTGATCTGGTAGATCTAGAATTCCCCAATGAGTGTGTATACTTCATCGAGACTAGGCCCCCCATTTCTGTGTGTCCATGGTATACTGACATCATTAATTTTATAGTGGACCATACGTATCCAGAAGGGGCAACATCACAACAAAGAAGGTGGTTATGTGTCATTACCACTAACTACGTTATTTTGGAACAAATTGTCTATTATAGAGCCTTCGATGGAATGTTGTTAAGATGTGTTGACGCAGAAGAATACAAAAAGATTATTTATGAATCACATAGCGAAGTATGTGGAGGTCACTTTGGCAGCCACACCACTGCTTGAAAGATACATCAGATGGGATATTTCTGGCCCACTCTAGAGCATGATGTAGTAGAATTTGTGTGCAGATGCCACAAATGTCAAGAGTTCTCCCACGAGATCCACATACCGGCACAATCTCTGCAACCAATTACAACCCCATGGCCCTTTTCCACATGGGGTTTGGATTTGATAGGGAAATTATCTCCCTCATCAACATATGGCCATAAATTCATAATCACAGCCATAGAGTACTTTACTAAGTGGGTAGAAGCCATGCCTCTTACCATTGTACCTGGGTCTGTGATTGCTAAGTTCATCTTGAACCAGATCATTTGTAGGTATGAGGTCCCATAGGTCATTATCTCGGATAATGGCACATCTTTCAAAAATGACGAGGTACGTGAATTGTTTGCAAAGTTCAAAATAAGCCATCACATGGCCTCTCTTTATTATCCTTAGGCCAACGGACATGCTGAGGCTACAAAAAAGACATATAAGTCTATTCCTATTAAGACCGTTAAGGAGAACAAGAGAGAATGTCATTTAAATATTTTTCCAGCCTTGTGGGCCTACTAGACACTAGTTAGAACACCAACAGGGGCAACCCCCTTTTCTTTGGTATTTAGTGTTGAAGTGGTTTTACCGCTCGAAGTCGAAATACCTAGTCTTCATATTTTTCTACAAGGAATCTTGGGAGAAGAAGGCTATCGAGAAGCGCAACTCTCTCAGTTATAGAGTCTTGATGAGGCTAGACTCAACATTGAACAATGACACAATGTTTACACTGACCGGATGGCTCAGAAATACAACAAGAAGGTTTACGAGTGTGAAATATACAAGGGATATTTGGTCTTAAGGCTTGATAGTCGGATAGACAAAAAGACTAGTGAAGGAAGGAAATTCAGACCCAGGTGGTTTGGTCCATATCGAGTAATAGAAGACTAAAAAAATGGGGCATTTCACTGTGTACACTAGAGGTTGAGGAGTTTAATTAATCTATGAAATCTCTTCACCTGAAGAGGTATCATGCAAGATCTAATAGAATTTTCATATGTACATTACTACATCTGCATCACACTTTCATCTGCTAGTTCACTCTGTAAAATTTGTGATCAAGGGAATTATTCTAATAGCAACTCCTAAAAACATCTTAAAATAGTGGAAAAACATTCAAATCATATCTCTTCAAATATTCATGGTGTCATCAATTATTTTTGAATCATTTCATCAATTCAAATAGGATAAGACAAAGTTTTTACCATAACCATACCAAGGCATGCATACTTGGTTTTTCTTATAGTCTCTTTCTAGATTAGGTTTCTTTTCCTATAGTCTATTCTAGAAGCTTCATGGTGTCACATCTATCCCATAAATATCTCTTTGAAAATAAGAACATACTAATTTTTTTTCCTAAATGAGTAAGTCAAATGCAAATCCATAGAAATTTTTCATTTTACACATTTCTTTGCCCTACCAACCTTCAGTGTTGAGCCTTCATGTCTTACTGGTGATGTAGGGTTGGGAAGGGAGAGAAATGCCCTTAATCACATATTTATTTTCCATGGTGATGAGCCCATGCTTCCTACTTGTAGCATGGGGAAAGGTGTAGGGAGTCTCTTTGATAAACTTGAAAGTTAGAAACAATCCATTCAAATATTGTGAAATCATAAGTCAAAAGCAAATTGATTTAGATGTCGAAAATTATAAAAGAGTTTAAAACCTCAAAACCAGATTTTTTCAACCAAGTGGCCATTTACAGATCTAAGTCTAGATAAATTGGAAAGAACATCACATTCTAAACTATGAAGTAACTTGAGTAGGGTGAGGTTGTAGTGTCTCAATTTGGTTCTGTCAAGCCATTGTCTTTTCCTCATTGTTATCATTCAATAAATTTTTATAACTTATGCCCTTTTTGGCTCTTGGTGTTGAGCCCTCACATCCTACTGGTTGTGTGGAGTCGGGAGTGGGAAAGTACATTCACTTATCATATCATTGTATCACCACATTTTTCCAAGCCAACATGAAGTATCAAATATTGCTTAAAGAAACTAAAGTTCAACATCACATTGTGTTCGCATTATCATATATCAGCATTATAAAATACAAAAAAAAATCATTTTGTTATCATTTCACATCCACTGCATGCATTTTGAAAAGCATAAAAAATGGGAATTCTAGACGTTTAGAGTACACATGAGAAATAAGCCAAAATAAAGTCAACTCAGATACAATGGATTACCGAACCAAAAATAAAGTCTATACATATATCATGGTGAGTCAAGTTTGTATACAATGCCATCATGTGCTAAGGTGTGGTCAAAATGCTCACAATGAGCCCGAGATATACAAAAAAAATCATATAGTGCCTGAAAAAATGGAAAAAAGCAATAAATAGTCTAATGGCATGTCAATCCTTGTGGGATCCCTCGGATGGTGCATGACCACGTCTAGGGATCCTCACGTGGCTGTGACAATGCTAGGAATGAACCAAATGGTGTGAATGTTCATGGTGACGGCCGATCACCGTGGTCTCACTTTGTGGGAATGGATTTGCCTCATCAAACACTCGATGGTCTCATATCTGACAACTTGGGTGTGAAGGGAGGTCACCACCTTCGCTATCTTCCAAACAGGAGAAAACATGTCAGTGTTTCTATCGGCTGCTAGTGGCTGACCTGAATCCTCAGATGTAGTCAATTTTACTCCCACTATAAAAGGAAGGAATCCCATGCGCACTAGCCTATCACCCAGTAGAAGTTGAGCACTCACCCGAGGCACGCACGGGTGCCAAGTCTCTCTTTTATGTGAGTTTTAGTGGGAAGCATTTATCTATGATTAGTGTAAGAGTATTCAGGAAAGAATTTTAGACATACAAGAATCATAGGGCTCAAAACGGCCTCTAGATCCTTGTAGCTTCTTCAGACCGGATGTTTTAACAGACTCCATAACATATATTATAATAGAAAGAAAGATACAATCATTCATTCATATCATGCAAGGAAAGAGAACTTCTATGAATGAAATATACATTAAAGCTACTAATATCCATGTCTATTTGCAACAACTAACCTCATTGTATTCATTATTTCATTATAAAGATCCATAAAGGGAAGACCGCAATCATGCACGTTACTAGGCTTGTATAACTATGCCAAAAGAAAAAGAAATTACAATACTAAGCCTAGTACATTCCTTTCTACATCAAAGTTCCACTTGCAGCAATCCTACAGAGGTTCACCCATGTTATCTCTCTCTCTCTATGTATATATCTTCCTCTATCTCTATATCCCCATCTGTATGTTATCTCGGTCTGTATATATTTTCCCACTACATGTACTTGTATTTATCACTTTCCCAGGCTACCAACTCACCTTACCACACCCTCGAGATCCGTCTCTAAGTTTCGAATGTGCTCCTCTAAGTGAGCATGTTCCTTCAGGCCTGAGCTCTCCACTCCATCTCATGATGATCTTATAGAAGATTCCATTGTTGGCATGCTCTTTCCTAGGCCACCTATTTCTAGGCTAACATCTTATCCACATGTAACTGATCACACTTTTCACGTGTTCTACCTTTGTTGCATAAATTGGCTAAGTCCTCGAACCTCCTTTCATGCGCCATGTAAACCATGTGCCTTCTTAACTCTTCCTCCTGTGCACTTTTGCCTTGCATGCCCTTCTATAACTAGGGTCCGTGTGCCCACATGCCTTCATACTTAGTCAATTTTCCAAGGGCCCAACATCACCCCACACTACGCCTGTTCTCTGCCCTTGAAACATTCTACTTGACCAAGGTGCAAGTTGGTTCAATGAAACCAAGATGTAGACATATATTTTACAAAATGAATAAGGAATGAAAGAATAGGGGAAAGAAGGAAGAATGGGGGGAGGCATTAATTCAGAAGGCTAGGAAACTCAAGTCGTAGATCTACCTCTAGGTTGTTCCACACTTCGACCTCACCCTTCACCTTCTGGCATAGGTTGCCCACCGGGCGCTCACTTCATCAAATCTTAGGCCAGCTCCCTGGGTGCCCAAAGTGTCCACAATTTGTTCCATTTCCTTACCCAGATCTGTGAGCTTGTCCATTCTTCTGGTGATCTGGGGGTATAGTTCCTTCATTCGGGCCTTAATTGAGCTTCTTAAAGCCTCAATCACCTCTGATTTATTTTCTACCCCGAGAACCTTGTCCCTCTCTGCCCTATTCCCCTTGTTCTTTTCCTAGAACTCTTTCAGCTCTGCTTCAAGCGTGGTAACCAAGGATCTTGCCACCTTATCTCGATCTGCGCATGTTTCGTATGTGGTTTCTGCAGACTAGACAACAACCTTGATCTCCGTGAGTACGTGGTTGTACTCAGAAACAAGTGTTATCACATTTAACCGGTCCTCCTCCTTCAGGCGCGTGGCTACTTCCTCCATAGATTCCAATGCCAAGGGTTGTCTCTCCATGGTGAGGACATGCGTTAAGTCTTCTAGGCATTCTAGTGTCGATGTGTACCTTTGGGGGATTGGCATTAGATCTGGGTGTTTTAAAATGATGGAACTTTTTATCGATTCTACCTTTTGTAGACCTCCTACACCTTTTCCTTTTCCTCCTTGAGCTCGCACTTCAGCTACGCACTGATTAATTCCTCTTGTTTCAAGTTTTTGGCCACCTTAGCCAACTCCTCTTCCTTCTTGGCCAATTTTCCCTCTAAATCCCTTATGCTATCGTTCCATGTGAATAGCCTTGCCTCTATTTCAACCGTGACCTTGTTTAGAGAATTACACACTTGCTCGTCTGATAGCTCCTGAGCATTTACCAAGAGGTTGTCTCCCTTAGACTCTGGTAACGTGATAAGTGCCTTTTAGTAGACCTTAAAGTCTGGCTTGTCAATATGGGACTCAAATTCCCAAGAAAGCATCTTCTTGGTCTTGGGGTACATGCCCTCCTTCTCGAACGATCCCATGGCTATAAGTCTCTCAGTGGGTATCGTGCTCTAGAACCTTATGCGTAGCACCTTCCTTGAATCATCCACATAGCCCATCATTTTCCTATGTTATGCATCCAAAGTTCTTCTACCCGAGCGTGTGTGTTTGAAGAAGCTAACTATCAGAGAGGGCCTCCTAGGCTATCATGTCCCTTTTCAATGCTCTCCTCCTTCCTTTCCTTAAGCACTATGTCTGTGCTACACTCTAACTCCTAGTCTACAAGGGCCTCGAGCATCTTCTTTGCTTCTCACTCTACCACTTCGGTTATCTTCTCCTTGGTAAAACTTATGTCTCCCTACTTCTCCATGGCATCCTTCTCATCCGTCTTTGTATCTTCAGTGCCTTCATCACCTTGTGCACCTTTTCGTCACGCGAATACGAACTCTTTCTTTTCATCCCCACTCTCTTCCTCTGAGTCATAGACACTAAATACATGAGGTTCCAAAGGTTCCTTGTCTTTCTCTAGCTCTTCCTCCTCATCACCACCTCCTTCACTCTCATCCTCTCCTTCTCCCAGATATCTCTCCAAGTTGTCGGTCACCTCCAAGTCAGCTTCTTCATCCACCCTCTGCTTCTTCTGAGAGGTGTCCTTTGGTTAGGAGATTCTGCCTTCTCTTCTTCCTCTTGTGACTCCTCCATGGTGGTGGGTTGTTCGGTGCCTCTACTTCTGACATCTTCTCCTTTACCGTAGTATTCTTTCTCCGAACATAGGTGCTTGCTTGGCACTTGTAGAAGGCATGCTCACTGTCTAAGCAGTCAGCACACTTGGTGCTCCTTCCTCTCCTCTGCCTCTCTTCTTAGACACTGGATTCTTCTTTCCCAAGGGGTCCTCAGGTATTGAGATCTCATCCACCAAGTACATGCCCTTTTTGAATTTTGGCCTTATGCACATGTATACGCGTGTCGTAGATCCTCCAGCGATGGGAAGCATTATTGGCCTAGTCATATGGATTTCATGTGACATGTACTTCTCCACGTACGCACACTTACCTCCGGGGTAGTTTAGTTTCTTCCTCATATCCATGTGCTCCCGGTCCAACTTTCCTAGCTCCAGCCTTAGCTTCTTTGATTCTTTAAATCTATTCACTCCCACTTGGAAGTATTGGGCAGTGAACACAAAAGGTAATTTGCACCAAGGGCTCCATGATTCGTCAATAAGTTTGAACCTGCCCAAACAGTAGTCTTTGGTACATTGTGAACTCAGCTTCTCCCTATGTGGCTGCTAGGAATTGTTCAAGGATCCTTCACTCCACCCTGAATGCATTTCTCAAGTGTGTATACCATTTTTCAAGCCGATATTTGTGGGGATATGTCATTGTATCACATGCATATTTTTCAAACCTCTTCACAGGTGAAGGGTCTTTAGCTGGGTAATCCCACACAAACTTGTCTAGTGCATCCAACACTCCAATTTCTGTAAACACTATGGTGAGTAGGACATTGCCAAATAGGATATTGTCCCCTTCCTTCACACACTTTACAATTTCATCCATCTTTCTTGGCCATGTAGATTCGTTACCAGGTGTGCAACCATCTTCATAATGGGGTCCTTGATGTCTAAGATGTCATAGTACTGTGACCCTTTCTTGTAGGCATACTCTGTGATGGTCTCTTTAATAGCCTCCTTGTTGCTAAGGTCATCTTCCAGGCTATCTCCCTCGCATATAGGGGCACAGGGGTAAATTGTGAAATCAACTGGGGAGTCACACGCATCTTACACCCAACAAAGTGGAAGTAGTCCTCATGCACCCGAGACATCAACCACTAGTACAAGCGATCCATATTCCAAAAATAAGGCAACTCATAGAGTTGCAATAACCTTGCCTTTGCTAGCTTGACCTTTACATCATCATTGTAGATAGGAAAACCTTTAGGTGTTCATTTTTTGGTTGGGCGTACCAATTCTAATGCCATTTATTTCTCTATAGTGTTGGTATGGTGATTATAGTCATTGACTAGTATGCTTCTCAAATGGGATTCCCATTCCTTCCCCATCATCACTCCATCTGGGTACTACATCTTTGCATACCATTCTTCGTTTGTATCTACCTTAGGTTCTGGTTGTTTAGCCTTAGCTTTGCCCTTTCCTTTCTTGGGTGCCATGGTTGAGGTAATTTTATCACTCTAATCCTCTCCTTGTTACTCTACTTTCCTTCTCCCAACCTTCAATCTCAGATCTACGATATAATTCTTCTAAACTCGTGCCCTAGTTTGTTGAACCCTAACTTTGATAAATTCTTCACAAGACAATGTCTTTTTACTTCTTTCCACGCCCGTGTAATTCCTTCCTTCTAGTTCGCAATCTCAAACTGGCTCTTCACATTTTTAATCACACAGATCTTCCACTTGATCGAATCTAAAAACCCTAGCTTATAATACTTGCTTATATCTCCAACTCTTCATTTTTGTAAAGTAAAATGAGAGTGCCCCAACCCTCTATTTATAGTTTTTCCTTTTTTGGTCATTAAAGGCTACTTTACCTACCCTTGTACTTTGTTCATTTAATGCAGATTTTTAAAACAAATCTCATCTTTAGTGCCTTCACTCATGGCCCTTCATGTGTGAAAACCTTCTTTAACTCACGTGCCCTTCCTGTGTGAAAACACCTCCAACCTTTTGCGCATAAACCAACCTGATAAGAGACTCTTACGCGTGCTCAACACGTTAAGGCACTTCTTCTATCCAGATTCTTGCTTTCACCTACCTTATGTTGCTTTAACTGTGCTTCCTTTTCCTTTGTACGTGGGATCTACAAGTAGCTTTATCCTGGCACCAACCATTCTATATTTTCTCTTCATCTCTCTTTCAACCAGGCTACTCAACAAGGCTCTTCAACACAACTTCCTTGGTACTTTTAATCACGCACTTCTTCACTTTTCTCCTTCACTTTTCTCCACCCCACACTTAAACGATGCATGGTCCTCTGCACACTCATAAATTCTCCAAAAATAGCAATAAGCTTACCAGTACCTAAGGCGCAAAACAAAAAAACAACGTGAAAGGAAAACACAAGGGAAGGAAAATGCATAAAGGAAAATTTTTAAACTAACTGGAAAAACTACCTTATTTATAAACACCAAGAAGACTTATTTATAGTAGGGCTTTAGCCTACTACCATTGAAGTGTCTAGGAAACTTCGTTACATCCAGCGCTTGTAACTGGCATGCGCCTAAATCAAGGATGTACGAGATTGTGTAGGGACCTAACCAATGGACTTTCAACTTTCCAGGATGGTGCAGAAATCTAGAATCATACAGTAATACCATCTGCCCAACCTCAAACTTCTTGTTTCTAATATGGTGATCATGCCAAGCCTTTTGCTTTTCCTTTTCCACTTGTTTGGCTCCAACGGGCAAGTGATCATCTCTCATCCAGTTTCATTAATTCATCAATTCTCTCTTGCAGTGCTTGTTCATCGGCTAATCCTCCTACATGTGCTATTTGCAGAGAAGGTAACATAAATTCAACCTGTAAAACAAATTTTGCACTAAACACCAATTGAAAAGGTGTGGCTTTATTTAGTCTTTTATATATAGTCCTATAAGCCCATAAACTGCTAATACCTTGTCAGCCCAATCCTGTCTTCCAACATCACAAATTTTGGTCAAGGTATGAGTCAATATTTTATTGAATGCTTTCACGGTTGCATTTGCTTATGGGTGACGGGCGTAGTCTTATGATGATCCACCATGAACTCGGATAGCGGGATCCTCATGGTCTCATTCGAAAATGCGTACCCCTATCACTTTGGTCAAACTCAAAGGGCCTCCATACCTTGTGATAATGTTCTCCTATAGGAACCTTGCCGATGTTCTGCCAGTATAATATTTAGTTAGGGCCACTACTGCCCAACTTGTGAGATAATCTATGCAAGTGATGATATAATGTGACCCCTTCCTACGCGATGTTAGTGCAATAGGTCCTACAAAGTCTATCTCCCATTTTTCAAAAGGCTCTACGCTAGGAATAGGACGCAAAGGCATTTCATCTCTTCTTCCTAGTTTGCCAATGCACTAACAGTGGTCACATGCTTTACAATAATCCCTACAATCTCTATACAAGGTTTCCCACCATAAACTTGCCATTAATATTCTATGTGCGTGGCGCATCACTGGTAATGCCCACCCGCACTTCCTCCATGTTCTTCCTCTATGACGGCCAGGCACTCATGCTCTAACACACATCTGCACAAAACTTCATCACATCCCAATTTATATAAGTATCCACTAATCAACATGTAGGGAGTGACGTGTATGGCCAACTTCTTCTTTTCTAATGCCTTCACCCCATCCGATGCCACACCTTCTTTTAAAAATACAACAATCTCTTCCAAATCCGAGGGCGCATGCCACAATCTAAATAGTTACGCATCTGGCATTGCTTCCTCAATACTTTGCACATTCTCTCTGAATCAATTCTTGATAGATGATCAAGTCCACAATTTCTTTTTCTAGGCTTCACTACAATGGTGAACTCAAACTCTTGAAACAACAACACCCATTGACATATGCGCCCTTGAAGAATGGGCTTGTTTACTAAATACTTTAATGCCATATGGTCGGTGTAGAATACAAAGGGTGTTGCCAATGAGATACTATCTAAATTTTAAAAGTGCATAGATCATTGACAATGCTTTGTGCTTAGTTTTGGTA
This sequence comes from Taxus wallichiana var. yunnanensis, assembly GCA_018340775.1. Taxonomy (NCBI): domain Eukaryota; kingdom Viridiplantae; phylum Streptophyta; class Pinopsida; order Cupressales; family Taxaceae; genus Taxus; species Taxus wallichiana. The sequence goes on along the minus strand of CM031243.1, from coordinate 220,535,332 downwards.
TAATTCTAATCTGCTGGTGTTAACTTCCTGCTTGCAAAATAGAGAGGATGATCAACAATCCCCTCACCAGTTGTGTAAGTATTGCTCCAATGGTGGTTCCTGAGGCATCTACATGGACATGGAAGGGCTTGTCCCAAGAGGGAAATCATAAAATAGGTGTGGTAATAAGCCTATCTTTTAATGTATCAAATGCCCTCTGCTGCGCCTTTCCCCAATGGAAGGTACTTTTGTGTCTAAGCAACTCTTCTAAAGGCGCGGAAAATCTTGGCATACCCCTTAATGAATTTTCTGTAATACCCCATATGCCCAAGGAATCCATGCACTATGCTCTGGCTAGTAGGCTCCCTTAACCCCACAATAACTGCAACTTTAGCGGGATCTACTAGCAATCCCTCCTTACATATGATATGCCCCAATAAAGTCCCAAAGGGTGTAGCAAACACACACTTATTAATGTTGAGGGATATCCTCAACTACCTACACCTTTCAAACATTAATCTCAAGTTGTCATAGTGGTCCTTAACTAGACCATATACTATCCAATCATCCAAATAAACCTGGAGAAACTTATGAATGAAGTCCTGGAATGCTTGCACCACTATGCGTGAAAAGACAGCAAGCACATTCTTCAACCCAAAGGGCATGACCGTATATGCAAAAATTCCCCACTCGGTGGCAAAATTTGTCTTCTCCTAGTCCTCCTTTGCAATCCAGGACTTGGTGGTATCCTAAAATCCATCTGTAAAGGAATAGATTTCACACCCAGCAACTCCTTCCAGAATTTCTTCGGTGAAGGGGGTTGGAAATGGATCAATGACACAAACTACATTCAATTCCCTATAATCCACACAAATTCTAATCCACCCATCCTTCTTGATGCTGATTACCATCAGAATTATCCATTCTGATTCTTCCACTACCTCAATGATCCCAAAAGCTATCATCTTGTCTATTTCCTCCTTAACCTTCACGCGTAAGTTGGGATTCATCTAGTAGGGCCTTTTTCTAACCAGTGCGCACACCTTCCTTTAGTTTTATCCTCATCTCCCCCAAGGAATGGTGAATGCCTTTTAGCTCATGGTACCCACGTGGGAATAAATCCTCAAATTCACGTGAGATCAATGATCTTTGATACTTCCTTCTCCGTCCAATAATCTCCAATAATAGCTTCCTTAGGTTCTTCTCCTGAACCGATGTTAACTTTCTTTGTCTTTAATGGCTCATGGTAAGCATGTGCATGGGCATCTACACTATCCACAACTTCACACGTCCCTATAGAATGGTTAACATCTAAACTTTTTGATTCCTCTCCATCGATCACATATACTAACTTTCCCTTCTCCTTTTCCAAACACGCGTGCTCAAGCTATAACTCTTCTATTTCTTCAATCTCTTTGAAATGTGCCTCTAATCCTGGTTCACCTAATAATTCCAACAACCTATCTTCCATTCTGGCACTATCCCCCATGGTAAGGTACTTGATACCTTGTAAGGCCTTATCAACCAATGGTTTGGTACTCCAATACTCAAAGGCTTGAATAAGATCAACTACGAGATCTTGCCAATTCCTTGTCTGGCGGCATGTCTCTCGAATGAATGTACCATGCACATGCATAACCCTGTAGTATAGAATACAACTTGTGCACCTAGAGGGATGGTGGCAAAGCTTCCACGCCTTCTCTCCAAACCCGTTCACACTCCTAGATATGGAAAGAGGTGGGATCCTTCCCATGGTAGTCTTTGATGATGGTGGGTACATTACTTCTAGAAAATCTAATAGAGAGAGCAATCCTTACCTCACACCACTCTAAAAGGATCTCTTGATGTGTGGCCCACCAATGAGCTATTGTGCCAAGTAAGACATAACTTAACATCTCCCTTCGTTCCTTCTCGTTCTTCCATTGAGCTTCTATCTCCTATAGAAAGATCTCAGGGAAGGCTCCTCCTGAGTACTTGGGTAGTTCTTTTCCTCCAAGGTGCCGAACCATGCGTGCCTTTATTACCTTAGTCACCGATCCTCTCAACTTCCATCCCATTAATTTGTAAGTTCCATGCACCTAATTGTCACATGCCAGATTGGTGGTATCACTCACTGATTGAGCATCTTCAAATTGGATAACCCCATTAATAGGGTGTACCATCTTAGGGTCTCTGATTGAGCACACATAAATCTTGTCCAAAACTTCTTCTCCCAATGGTTCAATGTAGGGTGCTAACTTCCCATCAACCAGGGGTATAATGACCCACTCCTCTTTGTTCTCAAAACTGATGTACCCTTTTTTGAACTGAAGGTCCACATTGTTCTTGTAACACCAAGGGTGCCCAAGTAATGTTGGGAAATTATCTCGCCTTGGCGAGTGCCAAGACTTCAAAGTCCCCAATAAACTTGGCTCCCTGAATAGTAATAGCTTGCATCCTTCAAGACACCGATGGGCATTGCCTTAGTCTTGTTTTCCATATATAACACATTTGAAGATGGCTGTAATGTAGGTCTCCCCATCTGATGCCATGCATCCAAAGTCAAAACATTAACCTCTACGCTAATGTCAATGAGTATATTGCTGAGGAACCATCCATCCACAACTGCATTCAATGTAATCTCTTTTTCATAGTCAATGTAATCTCACGCTCTTCTCTGGCATGTGGTACCTTCTCTCTCAACCAGGATCCTAGAAAAGGAATGATGTTTTCCTACCTTAGCAATTTACACACCTCCTTGACCTCATCCAGGTCATCTTTCTACACCTCGATTCTCCTTCCTTGTTCCTCCCTCATGGATTTCTCCTTTAGACACTAGATCTCCCCTTGCAAGCTTTGAATAACATCCATGGTGTCCTAATATATCTCCTTTTGATGCGGGGGGTCTAGATAATTTCCATGAATGAACTCTTCCCTTGAAACAAGGTTCTTCTATCTTGCTATCTCCCTTGAGTGCATGGCTTCTGCCCTTATTGTTACCAAGATAGGCTCCAAACCTTGATCCCGTGTTACCCGAGGCATTCACTATATGTATAATTTCTTGATGTTGACCATCATAGTGCCTTTTTCCTTCTAGTGCTGTTGATTCATATGCTCAAATAATTCCAGGCACTCCTCATACTTATGCTTCTTACCGCACCATGAGCATTGCAACAAGTCTGGGCACTCATGCTTGTAATGTTCTGTAGATCCATAGTTAAAACATGTTCCTCGTAGGAACTCACTCCTTCCTCTATGGTTACCTCATCCATGGAATCCTCCTCGAAAACCTCTTCCACGTGTGCCTCCATCTACACACTCTTCATAACAACGATCATCTATTTTAGAACCACTGGCAATGCTGGTTTGGCGTACCCCATGATCAATGGTCTCATGTATCGATCGGTGAGCCTACGGTCTTTAGTATCATGGGTTGTGGAGGTGTAAATCTTGCAATAACAAGATACATTCTTCCTGATCGTGTGTTGCAGCAAGGGACATCTACTTACATCATGGTCCTCATGAAATATTTCACAATCTAACGTCATAGTGCATACCGTCCTCCCGGGGAAATGATCCTTAACGTGCCCCTCTATTTCACAATCATGCACCATAAACCACTGTGAGTCTCATGGACCAAGTTCACAGATAGCTTTTCCAACTGCTTAGCCATAGCAATAATCTGAGCCTCCAAGAATGGGCTAACACCAATATCAATACTACCAATAGCTTTGGTGTGCAAGGGCATCCTCCAATGCTTCGCGTGGATCTGTAAAATTCTTATGAGACAAGGCCCTTCTAAAAGGGGTGATCAATCCTCCAACAAACCACTTTGTGCATGCTAAGAAGGATGTATATCATATGATAATTTAGACAAGAGAGTCTTAAAGTGCACATCATACTCCCGCACACTCTCTGCCATTCCTTGTTGTATCTCCTTCAAAGCGCTAATGATTTTTTGCTCAAACTCGAAATGTGGAACTCTACCAAGAATGCATTCTTTAAGGTAGTGTAATCCACCACCATTTGATGAGGATCATACTTTCTATACCAGCTATGCATGCGCCCTTGCAACATGGTTGCAAATTGACTAGCCTTTCATTCTGGGGTTGTGATACCTTTCGCGCGCCATAGTAGTTCACACTTGTGAACATGTTCTGCAACATCCTCAATGCCCTTGTAATCTAGTAAATACGAGAGACATCTCAAAGAAAACCTGAGGTGGTGGCTGGGGTCCTTGTCCTAAACCAGAGCCTTAGTTCCCTCCGGTGTTTCCTCCACCACTGATCCACCAGGTCCACTGGGTCCTGTACCTCCAGAGCCACTAGATCCACTAGAACCACTAGGTCCAATAGGGCCTGTAGGAGTTGTTCCAAACACCCCCACAGTCCCACTAAACTATACACTAACACCTATGATAACACCCCACTACCGCTACTTTGTCCCGCGTCACTCCCTGATGCGAGACCAAAATCTTGTACACTTCCCCTTGTCCAAAAACTCCTCCAAATACTAGAATATGTGCAGCCATAGAAGAAGGAACTGAAAAATTATACCTCCTAGGCACGGATCTATCTCTTCCACTGGTTTCAATTAGGTCAATACTTCCTCTTGGATCGGAAAACCAAGTGCTAGGGCTCGATCACTGGGTGGGTTCAGATATGTGCCAATGAATCTCCTTTCTCCATGCGATGAACTCTCACCAGAAGCCGAAGGGGTCTCCCTCACACACTTGCCAAGATGGGGTAGCATAGACTGCTCAGGTTCCATGTCTTCTACGTGAACCTCAACTCCTTCCCTGCAATGTTTGTCTCCATAGATCCATCACACTAGTAGCCTTGCATCACCTAGTAATCTCCCTTTCACGTGCTTTGCCATACTTGAGCCATCTTTCTTCCCTCTCCTTTTTTGTCATATCATCTGCCATCTTCCTCCACCCAAGCTTCCTTACCCAACACTCAGAACGGTTTAGCCGGCCATTGGGAGTGCCTCTAAACTCATGGTAACCATCAATATCTTCATAGCTAGAGGAATAACATGTAGAAATGTTCCTCTAGGTTCTCGTAGAAACTCAAACTCAATAATCTCTGGGCAAGAATACATGGAAATGGTGTATTCCAGAGTGTAGCTAGCTAGTACTCCTCCCCACCAGTGATCTACAACACGGGTCCATGTCAGATCTACATCCTGCAACCTTTGGTAGTCTTCTTCGGTCCATATCCGCAATCCATAATGCCAACTTGATCTAGATGCATAGGTTGAAATCCATCCATATAACTCTACTAGGAAGTAGCAAAAAAAAGTCTCATACAGATCATGGTAGAGATTCTCTTCTACCCATCTACATGTATTAAACTCAGGTCCAGTGTTGAATCTTTGAGAAAATTCATCTTCCATGTTCTTGAACCATGACTCAACATTTTCCAATGTTAACCGATCCATCACTACTCTTTTCACGGATCATGATGTATGCTATATCCCACTACAAATTTGACAAGAGGTCCTAAAAACAAAACTAATATGTAGTCAATTTTTACTCCCACTATAAAAGGAAGGAATCCCATGCGTGCTAGCCTATCACCTAGCAGAAGCTGAGCACTCACCCGAGGCATGCACGGGTGCCGAGTCTCTATTTTGTGTGAGTTTTAGTGGAAAGAATTTATCTATGATTAGTGTAAAAGTATTCGAGGAAAGAATTTTAGACATATAAGAATTATAGGGCTCGAGAATGGCCTCCATATCCTTGTAGAGCTTCTTGAATGGATGTTTTAACGAGACTCCATAACATATATTATATAACAGAAAGAAATATACAATCATTCATTCATAGCATGCAAGGAAAGAAAACTTCTATGAATGAAATATACATTAAAGCTACTGATATCCATGTCTATTTGCAATAGGTAACCTCATTGTATTCATTGTTTCATTATAAAGAGCCATAGAGGGTAGAACGTAGTCATACACATCACTAGGCTTGTATAACTATGCCAAAAGAAAAATAAATTACAATACTAAGCCTAGTACATTCCTTTCTGCATCAAAGTTCCACTCGCAATAATCTTGCAGAGCTTCACCCATGTTATCTCTCTCTCTGTGTATATCTCTTCCTCTATCTCTATATCCCCATCTGTATGTTATCTCGGTCTCTGTATATATTTTCCCGCTATAAGAACTTGTATTTATCACTTTCCTAGGCTATCAACTCACCTTTTTGTGCCCTCAGATCCATCACCAAGTGTCGAATGTGGTCCTCCAAGCGAGCATGTTCCTTCAGGCCTGAGCTCTCCACTCCATCTCATGATGATCTTCTAGAAGATTCCATTGCTAGCATGCTCTTTCTGGGCCACCTATTTCCAGGCTGACATCTTATCCGTGTGAAACCGATCACGCTTTTCACATGTTTTGCCTTTTTACATAAATCAGCTAAGTCCCGAACCTCCTTTTACACGCCGTACAAAACCATGTGCCTTCTTAACTCTTCCTCCTATGTGCTTTTACCTTACGTGCCCTTCTATAACTAGGGTCCCGCACACCCGCGTGCCTTCATACTTAGTCAATTTTCTAGGGGCCCAACATTAGTCATCTTGGCTCAGGTTTTCCTTGAGGGAATGAATAGGGTGTCCATGCACACCCATCGGATAAGCTCTCACCACTCCTGTGTAGTCACTCTAAGCAAGAAAAGAAGAAGAAACTAGTGAGTTAGAAAACCAAAAACAAAAATAAAAATAAAGTACCAAACTAATGCTTCCAACTAACAAAGACAAGAAAAGAGTATTAAACATACTCGATCTCCTGACATCCAGGTAGGGTCAGCGGTTGCTACTACCGATGCTGATGGTGGTGCTGTGGGGCCTCCCCAAAGATAGAGGCCAAATGTTGTCCCATCACAAACTCATCATCCCCTTCCCCACCATGAGGAAGTGTCTCCTCTGAGACCAATGTCTCTCTCTCCGCACTCGCCTCCTCATACGTTTCTCTCAGCATATCCTGAGTATCATGCCACTCAGGTTTACTCTCCTCCTCCTCTATATGGGATTCCCTACCAGCCTCAACACTAACCCCCTCATCCTATGTCTCCTCCCGACTAAATCCTCAGTCTCATCTCTTGTGTGCTCCTAAGAATCATAGTCTATGTAAATGGGCTCATCTTCCTCTTCAACGAGAGTGGTCATAATCTGATGTAAACATGCTTGGGGGGCACCAACTACCTATCGAGCATGGACGACACACCTAACTGTAATAGGAACTTCTGGGGTAGCCATTGTCTAGCTGGGATCTCCTCTAGGGCCCTTCTGACATCCTAAATGGTCATGTAGACCGGTACCACTGGGAAGTATGTCAACATATGAGAGGAAAAATTACTGAGGAACCTAATCAAATGGATGAGTATCAAATCTCTCGGCCCTATCAACTAACTATCTTGTGGTAGAACAAGCTACCACTATGGTCACCTCCTATCTCCATAACTCTACCATGTCTTGGTATGGAGTGACAACCATGTATTTTGTGGTCAGAGAAGACACTGGGTGATGTGGTGTCCTAAGTACTGACATAGATATCTACCTCGCTACCTTGACATCCTGTGGATCCAATACCTCTACTCCCCTTGCATAGGGGGTTGATGTGCTCATAAACGTAGCTTATAACAAGAGTGGGCTGGCTCAGTGACTACCCCTATAATCTAAATACCCTGTATAAGTCATGATAGGTAGTCCCTAGGATTTCTTCTCCCTAGGCGTATGTACGACCATGTGCCTTGATCTATGCAATAATAGGATCCCAACAATATAGAAGGGTTTCACCTCCCTTTTCCCCGATCAATCGAGAGGACAAGATGCACATGATGGATCTACGGATGATAGGAATACGAGTAGTGGAAATGGATCAGACCTTGATTCCCTTGTTCAAACCAAATGAAACAAAAATGTATCCTATATAGGTGGCCCACTGAGTCATCTCATCCCTAGATCTTGATGTCTTTAGAGTTAGTTTCCTCCCAAGTATCGGGAGCCCAAGAATGTGGTACACATCCTCCAAGGTGATGGTCCACTCACCTCTGGCATGACAACCAAAAAGTGTTCTAGTCTGCGTCCTAATAAGAACATAAGTCACACAATATGTGATGGAAGGGGCAACATGGGGCACATGTGCAATCCTCCATATTCCTGCCCTCTAGAGGGCATCCCTCTGAGCCTACGTTAGCTGATCCAAAATCCCAAGGAGCCAATCACACACACACACTCTCTCTCTCTCGACTCCAGCGCATGTACTTTTACTTGTTCTTCATTCACCAAAACATGGAAAAAGAGTAAGTTATTCACGTATACCAAAATACAAGCTCACCAAAAACATGAAAAAACATCAAAAATCCAAAAAAAATCAAGTTAATGCACGTTTTTGTAATTTTGTTCAGAACCACCACCCAATGTAGGGTGGTGGTCCCATGAGGACTCCACCTTGCTTTGGGCAGCGGTCTTGGGCCTATTTTCAAATTATGCCCTTAACCCTAAAAAATTCCCAAAAATACAAAAAATGACCATTTTTGACAAAATAAAATACTACCCTATGGCGCCCCTAGAGACTCATTTAAGACAAGAAATTTTAAAATAGTCCCCCCTAGGTAAACTTTTCAAAAAAATTACATTTAAGGTATGAAAAGGAAAAAGTGAAAAAAAAATCAACCTTAGAGGCTGCGCTGGTTGATCTCCCACTCGTGGAGGCATGATCACGATCTCATAATGGTCGTTTTGGCTATACTCTCATCGAAAAAGGTCACTTTGTGGGCCTAAAGCTCCAAATTAACCAAATCAAATATGCATAAATGAATTAAAGAGAATGAGTTATATATATATATATATATGATGTTTTGACCTCGTTGTGAGTGTATGTGTTTACAGGGCTAGAGAGTTGGTGCAGGTATATCTCTATATCCCCACATAAATGGTAAGTCCTTTTGTCATTTTGGTTTAATGTTTATTTTTTGATGCGTTATCTATATGCACTTGAGTCTTATTTTCTCTTGAATGTAGCTGGAGTTCGGATGGTGATGTTTTAACACATGGGTGTGTTAGGAATAGCTTCTAACTCCCCATTTCATGAATTCCATACTTAGACTCTATGTTTTATGCCTTTTAATGGCTAAGACGCTTCTCCGAGGGGGCAATATGTACACACCCAAAATTTCATGTGCTACATTGTTGTAAAATGGTTACAAAATTCCCCAATGATGATTCAAGTCCTTTCAAGAAGGTTTTCAAGATCCAAAACTCATTCGCATTGTATATTTGTTGCCTAGACATCCTTACTTAGCCTTCCTGCACTTTTTTCCATCTTTCTACTTATTTCTGCACATGTTTTGGCCTTTAGTGCCAGTACCACCGCCCTGCCTAGGTGGTAGTTACGAAACCACCACTCGAGCAAGGCGGCGATCTGTCCCGATTTTTCCGGATTCTGTCATGTGTGTTTTTGACATGCGAGGATTCACTTAACTTCACTTTTGGCATGTATCCATGGACCAAATTGTCTAAAAATAGTTTTTATTGCTTGGTTCTCCTTCCATCTTCTATTTTTGCATGTGCTTTAGTTAGTTAGAACTTCCTCTTCTTGCCTTGTGCATGAAGGCACATCCCAACCCCAATTCTTATATATTCCATGTTTGTGTTCAAGAAAAAGGCGTGAGAATTTTTGTGTATCTTGCATTTTGTCACTTGCCACAATCTTGTTAGGAATTTCATAGCCAAGCTCAGATCTCTTATGTTATCTCTCTTCTACTTGCATTGCATCCAGACTACCTTTAAGATGCCATTGCTCAAGTGCCATCCTCTTGTCGTTGTTCTTGAATTCCCAATCCCTTGGAATCATATGAACAATCAGAGAAATAAAGGAAAAATTTAGGGGACAGATACATATACAACCAAATATTCCAAAGCTCTTGCTTATCTAGGTTGGAATTGTGTGTTTGTTTGCTTTATTTGTTAAATTGTCAATTTTAAATCACTAGTTTCAATTGCATATCAAATAGAGTAGAAAAATTGTTCATTTTAATTTATTGGGAAATTACAAGTAGATCAAATCATTAGGAAGTTTTCTCTCTAACATTACTAGGGAAGTTGTGGGGATCAATAGCTCTTTCACGGTCATGATTTGTTCTTCACCTCTGAGGTAGGGTTTGAAGGGTTTTTATTAGATTAGGTTATTTTTTTAGATTAAATTCATATATTCGCACAAGTAACTGAATACATCCAGCTGATTACTTATATTTAGTTTATTTATTAGAGTAGAACACATCGATTAAAACCTAGAAAATATCAAAAATATTTCCTTTGATAGATTAGTTTAATTTTTTATTTTTTGTTCTAATATATTGTAAAAACTCCAAAACATAGATTATATTTCCTTTAGTAGTTAGTTTACTTATTAAAATCATTTTATTTCATTCCGTATGACCATCAACTCGTCCACAACAAGAAAAAAGATGTACAATTGTGATCCTTGGTCCCACAACCCAATGGGCCAGAATTGATAACTGACATTGATACAAGTTTACGTTTGATATTTTTATGCACACATGTAACTTTTGCTGAGAAAATAGAAAAACTAAATACGTTAAACATCACTACTAATCAATCCTACGATTATTGGATTGCTCCTGACAACAGGGTTTGATTATGCGCATGACCATACAAGGTTCACAACCTCCACGAATCTTTGGTTATGATCTTTAGGTCCCACATCCCAACGAGCCTGCTGACCAGTTAGACATTGACACTAGTTTGCATATATTAGTATTAAGATCTTCACCAATTCCACCAGACATTATTGCACAACTTTCCTTACTAAATAGAGCAACCGATCAGGCTAAGACTTTCTATACTAGACTAGAAAAATCACCTATAGTCCCTGTGGCTCAACTACGTCTCTCATTTTCACTTCCATGATCTTTTCTAGAAATCCATATGAGGAGCCCATAGGTCACTTTCCACATGTTCAACAACCAATAAACATAATCTTGGCAGAGAACAATATCGATTGGAGTCTCCGAGAAGATATTATATTAGATTGAGCCATCACACCACTTCAAGTTAGGAGAGCATTCTTCACCTTAGACTTGCAGATCCTGATATTGTGTGTTGAAGACATAATATTTCCCAATTATCTTGATCTCCATCACCACACTCACATTCATTTCCATTCTACATCGGATGTCTCGGCATGACCTCGAGAGGTTGGGTGCGAAGAAGGTCATGTGTTGATTTTCTATAGTACAAAAACCCTTACCATATTATGGAAAAATAATGTAAGCCTGGCTAGCCACACACACTGGAGGGAAGGATGAAATTCTAAAGGTTTTAATTGAAACTCCTTTGTCCCATAGGAGTTTGATTGAAAAGGTGATGTCTACGTCTTGCATCGCTTACATTTTATTCATATTTTGGGCCATGGATGATTACAAGGAATTTCATTAGAGGAAGGAGATACTTACTCTTTGGATATGCACCGTATTAGGTTCTCTTTCTCGCATGGAACTGTGAGAAAGGATATACTTGTATAGCCACATAATTTATATCTATTTTGTTGATTTATAAGTTTTTATGTCGACAATTGTTTCCTCCTATAGGATATCTTTTGTAACTCTAGTTAGTAAAGTTAAATGCCTTTAATTTATACTTTGATGTATATAGATATAAGTTTCAAGGGTGAGGGCCCTAACATATCCCTCTTTTATGCAAAAATATAGTAGAATTTAAAACACTAAAACCATAACTTGGTTCATATCTTGGTCTCTATTTAGGCCTTTCTTGTTGTACTTGTTTAGTTTTGTTACTATCATAACATTTTATTATTAATAAAAGCATTCTTAATTAGCAAAAACTGATACTACTCTTTTTTATTATTAATATTTGGCAAAGTTTGTTAGTATTCTTAGTGATGGAAAATCAAGTGAGTGTCAATGAAAAATAATAATTTATATATTTCTTTAGAGAGAAAATTTGATAGAGGGTATTTTCCAATCTAGTTTTACAGATTCACTGTTTGATCTACAACTATTTTTTTAATTTTTACCATTTTCTCTACTAAAATGAAAACTGACATTACTATATTTTCTAAAACTACAAAACTAGTTACAAGGACATTCACCACCATTTATATAATTTTTTTATTTGGGTTCCTTAAAACTTTCCTTTAATTACATACTTTAAATATATAAAGTAAGGCTTATTATGTTGCAATTGTTTCTAACACTATACATGGAAACCCTATATCATGGCATAAAATATCTCAACCATCCTTCCATCATAAATTTTTCATGCCTCAATTTCAATTTTTGGATGAAATGTCCAACCCTTATCTACATCTTAAATACTATAGATCTATTATGGATTCTTATAATAATGTTTGGGTACTTTCAAAGAATTTCCCATAGAGTTATATTGGAGATGTAATGTATTGGTCTACCAACTTTCTTGGTGGATATATGAGTAAAGTTTTAGAAGTTGAAGAATATTTTCTGAATATATTTATTAATAAGGTTCCTAAGGTTACATTTGAGAATTTACCTTATTTAAATTAAAAAATCCAAGCTAGTTACTAATTATATATTATGCTTTAAATATATCATGAAAAATTTAATATGGAAGCCTAGGGATTTACAAATGCAATACATATTTTTTTGAGACCTCACATTTCCATTTAAGGATAAGTTTCTATATGACACATGTGATTCATCAACCGATCTTTGTTTATGTGTTACTAATATTTACCATGAGATTATTCATACACGCACCTCAAAACACTCCCATGGTGTTGATTTTAATTTATCTACGCAACACATCTACCACTACACATGCTCCTCCTTATCTTTCATATAGGTTCAAGGTGTTTCACCATGGAAATACTTCCTATCATGTTACATCTAAGGCTACATTAAATATGTAGCCTCATTTTCTTTGTAAATGTAAATCATTATGTTTTAACAAGTATGTTGATCTCATGTATAATATTTTAATTACTCTACTTGATAAGTGATTGATTTCTCTACCCTCCATTGCACATCATCCTCTCCATTAGTTAAAACATGATAAGACATGCCTTTTTCTAACTTCCATTATATTAATGGGCATTGTGATAATGATTGATATGTGCTAGATCATTAAATCAAATGGCCAAAATTTAAAGAAATTATCTCTTTTGATACCCAACATAATACTATATCTCAATCCATTCCTCCATGACATCTCCTTATATAAATTATTATATTTGATAATGATTCATCCTTAAAAAAGGTAACTTTAATACCTATTATAAAAGTTTCTCCTTTGAATGAATATCTTAATAATCAATCAATACATAAAGCTAAACTCGTATGGATTGCAAATGAAAAATGATTTGTAATACAAGATAATAAAATTGATCATATATCTTCTTTGGTAATGGCAAGCCACCCATTTATTCACCCAAATACTAAATCACGTGTAATCCATAATAGTGCATCATACCAATCTAGAGTGATTCAAAATCCTTTATTTGGTTATACTATAATGAATTATAAAATCATGGTTCTTCGTGTATATTAGTCATATTTCCTAAATGTGGTGTCCTTGATTGATTGAACAGGGAATATATGACTACCCTTCCTTATTTATTAAGAATAAGTGTCATCATACTCATTTTTCTCCCATGTGACTTTGTAGTAGTCCTTATTTTATTGCATTTAACTATACTACAAATGTCAATCTAAATTTCTATATTCACTCACCTAAATCAATTTCACATTACTTAATCAACTATTTTTACTCAAATTAGTTATCAAAGTTATCACATCAACTCCTACATTATTCAAACACATTAAAAAAATATGTAATATTTAATACTAATATTAATCATGAGCCCATCACACAAAGATAACATATGAAATTGACATTAAAGGTTATATATATATATATATATATATATATATATATATATATATATATATATATATATATATATATTTTATGTAAATTTCATATTTCAAAAATGAAAATATAATGAGGGTCATTCCTTTATCACAAAATATAAATACATCATCCCTATCATCCTTTCTAGAAACCTCCTTGGGAACTCAATATATCAAATAATCCCCTACATATCTATGACTAAACAAAGACAATCATAAACTATATCTATATTTCAAAAATGAAAATATAATGAGGGTCATTCCTATATCAAAAATTTATATACATCATCCCTATCATCCTTTGTAAAAACCTCCTTGGGAACTCAATATATCAAAGAATCCCCTACATATCTATGACTAAACAAAGACAATCATAAACAAAATGTTACATTCACTCATATAGAGTCCTTATCTTCACCCTATCCTTTAAATAATACATGTACACACTCATTAATTTTTAAACCATGTAATGTGTGAGCCTGTCCTAGGTGGAGGCTAGGACCTTGATGATAAATTTACTCATATCTCATCCCACTTACTCTGTAATATAATACATGTGGTATATTTCATATCTGATGGGTTAGAAAAATAATTGAACTCCCCTATGATATCATCATTTGACTCTAACATCTCACTGACTACAAAATTGATAGAGATGTTTCTAGTCAATTACCTCATAAATGTATTCATAATCATCATCCAATATGAATCACCTTTATATAATGGCAACACACATAGATATTAGCCACTCCTTGATAAATATTTTATAGGTCCATCACCTCAATATTTTTATAACTTTCTATGTAAAATATCACACAATACTTACAAAAAACCATTAGGAATCCATCCACCACAATGTATAGGATGCACTACAACTGCATCATCCATAAAACCCATAAACACTATTGTATCTATATCATATACATATGGGGGCAATAGATTAGTTGGTTTTGATCTAAATAAAATCATATCTCTTAATTTTTCATGTGTTAATCTCCTTCATACATTTGATGCATCAATAACATCCTGTACAAAGCTAAAATGGTACATGAAATTCTCAAACCGATAGATATCCCATACTATTGGATATAAATCCTATAACAACATTGTTCATCACACTCACTATAACTGCACAATATCCTCTTCCCATCACATTAAGTCTTAGTAAGGTCTCCATATGATACAACTTTGGAAAACCTATCTAATATAAATTGATATGACATTGTGTTCAAGATCCACCTCTCGAGGTACCATCACTAGTTTTGTAAATATCTATATATGGGCCAAATCGATCCTTAGTCCTCCAATCAAGTACACTAGGATAACATTATCATAACCCCATATGTCTAATAAAGTCACTTCTTCCACATAACCTATGTGGCTCTCCAAAGTAAATATTTAGAAATATATAATAAGTGTCCCAACATATATTTGACCTATGAATACCTAATGTTTTCATCCTCTATAGAATAACATATATTCTACATCCTATATGATATCGATAGAAAAAAACCATATACTGTGACAAATGATGATAATAATATTATAATAAACATCCATAATTGTGGAATCCTATGTGTCATAATGGAACTCAACAAAATAGTTAAATCCATAAGGCCTAGTATACCAAACCTTTCTCCAACTATAGGGAGCCTCAAAATACAATATAAATCCTCTAATGTCACAGTCATCTCCCTTTAGGGATAAAATGTGCAAGTGATCAAATGTATATTTAAGGGCACATCCCCCAATTTGGAAACATACCCTAAATAGGCCCTATCTAATACATCCCAACCATCCTCATCTATAAACAGTCTAAGAAGAGTATTTCTATGGTGACCACCACAAATTTCTCCGGGATGAACATATATTTGTAATCATAGACCAATAAAATTATGCATTAGATAATTTATCATCAATTAAACCTCTACAAAAATGAAATGACATGCTAATATAAATCTCTACGATTATTTCATTCATTATTTCCAGCATTGTGTTAGAAACATATGAATACGGTCATGATTGTATAAATCTAGGTTGAAACCATATAATATTATATGGTTTTGAACATAATGTAAAAACCTAACCATTTGGTCCTATATGCATAGACATATTCAAATATTATAAAATAGACAGTTTTGCAAAAATATATAATAGTTTTTAATAACATCACTAGCTAGAGATACCTACCATATTGTTAACTATCTACTCCTAAATGGTATCTTCTACCTACTCAAATCACAAGAGAAAGACATCTCTGGTACGAGGCATTTTCCCTCTTAGCGAAAAAATTGTTATTATCAAGTTAATAATGAAATTATTAGTTTGATTCTCTACCACATCATTTATATTAAAATGGCCATTTTGGGCCTATAGTCACATAGTTTAAACAACATATAACAACTACTTAATACCTCAATTTTTTGTGTTTTGTATCTTACTCTATGTTTCTCTAATTGTTATGTCATTTTTAGCATTGTGATTTTTATTTTCCCTAATTTCATACTAATACATGATGATTTTTTTTTGTAACTCTATTGGCTCCCACAATTCTATTTACACACAATACGCCTATTTCTTTACTAGAATATATTCTAAGTCACTCTTTTTAAAAATTTAATACCCTTCTATTATATTCTATTAGACTCAATTTCTCTTGTAAGTTTATATAAATCTAATATTACTATATCAAACATATTATCTTTTTGTAGGTATAATATATAATTTGCACTTTATTTCAACTCACTCACCCTATTTGGTCACTAAGCTGTATTATTAATGTTCACAAACAATGTGATACCACTCTAATTTATGTAAAAATGACTCTTATTATCAACACTCTATTCAAATCTAATGACAAAAGTTCAAATATTTATAAACATTTTATTTATCATGAAGTGATTCTCTTTTCTATCACCACTTTCATCAAAAGGGGGGGAAATATATAGGTTGGCCTTTGGAAGGCTACCCCTCATTTATAAATCAATATGAAAACCTAAGGTCTAAATAGTACACTCTAGATGTAAAGATTAACATAATACGAAGTTATAAGTGAATACACCACTTTGCATTTATTACAAATGCGGGGAGGGAAACCTATTGAAATTATTAGTTGTCAATACTACGTTTATATCAACATACTTGTTTAATGTATAGTCAAAACTCTATAGATTTGATTTTTTCATAAGTTTTGGGACATAGATCTATTTACAGTGTAGTGTAGTCTTACATTATAGGAAGTGTTATTTTGGACCAACTAAGGTTCCATTTGAAACTCTCCCCATGGTTTCATGAGACCTAATTCCCATTAAATTATAAAACAACTCTTGGGGATTGATCACCACATACTTTTAAATAATTCCCAATAAAATCTTCATGTACACAAATATACACATTATGTTTGTTACAACATTTAACACTTACAAAGCACTGCTCCCTATATTTCCATGGGTCACATCGGTGGCCCATGTTGATTTCAATGTTTTTGGTTTTTCACTCAACATGCCTAATAGAATCCTAAGATTTAAATATATAAAGTAAAATCACTTTCTCCTTTAAACAAGTATATTTTACTCACTAAGATAAATGAGGAGGAAATGTAGACACTAAAATTTGTTCAAAATCACTATTACATCCCGATTTTGGAAAACTTTATGTATGCTTGAATGGTGAAACTATGTCTTAATGGCACAATTCCTTGTTGTTTTACACTTACACCATTTGATTTATCTTCTTATTTATGAGTTAATGTTTCTTTATGTGTTCATACCATTTCACAAATTTATCTGGAACTTGTAATTATTTTCTTTAATTTTGGTGACTTTTGTCCCGGAGAACATACAAATTAGTCGTAACCATGGTATGGTCTTGACTAAGATGAGAGATCTTGACCATTTTCATTTTTGGGTCCTTTCTACTTGCTAGGTATCTTTATTACTATTTTTTCATTCATACCTTATGTTATTGGTCGTATTTTTCATGCCACTAAGATTAAAATTACAAACTAATAGACCCCCTATCTATACAATTTCATCTTAATCATTCATTATTTCTGAAACATTTATCTAAATACCAACTATTGAGATAAGAAAGAAAGATTATTATAACTATTTAATATCATAGTACAAGAGGGCTTAAACTATTTTATGCATATACATACAAGGATAACCATGGGTGAAAATTAACACATCCCATTATCGATGTTGAAGTAAAAGTAAAAATATAGGTCAAGGGTTTAAGTTGCATGCACACTCCCTAAACACATGAGGGTAACTAAATTGACTCATAAATGTAATGTAACACTTGGTGAATCATAAATGGGGTGAAATTTAAGGTCAATTTGACTCAATACTTTGCATATTTAATTTTTATCTAATGAGTGCTTAAGGTTATTGTAGGAAGCGAAGTTTTTTTTGTTGGCACGAATGTAAAAATAGGGTTACATGTGAATATACATAGACAAAAGTGTGACACAATAAATCAGCTAGCAACACAATAAAATTATATTTCTACCACTTACATATCCAAGATAGTAGAAATGGGTTGGTTTTTGGAATCTATTCCTAACCTTTTATACAATCCCACCCCTATATGGTGTGAGAAAGAAATATTTGATTTGGGCACATTTATAATTCTCCACACTTTACATATCTAGAAATTACATAGTCAAAAATTGAAATGAATTAGCTAAGTCAACTTCCAAACCATCGTAGTACCTTTAACTGCTATATCAGTTTGGCATGCTTTTAAATAGCCCATTTTCCATTATAACTATAAAATATTGTACTATTATTTCCCCTATAAAACATGATTAAATCATATTAAAATTAATCGTAATTCTCATGTAATCAAGTAAGGGTTGATATAGGGTGTCAATTTTACCAATCATATTAGATTGAACCACTCCACTTTTATTATCTTTTTGTAAAATCTATCCCCTCACTACAAACCTAATGTAAATGGCTATAAATAATAAGATAGAAATGGCACGGAATAAGGATATATTCCCTAGCTTACTTTTAGTATATTACTCATGATTTTCTTTTACCAAGAGATTACAAAATTGTGTAGACCAATATTTATTCAATCCTACTTGTTAAACAAAATCAATTGGACATGGTGTAAGATTATAAGGACTAAATTTGATATAAATACCATATAATAGAATTTATGATATAAATACATCCCTAAGGATTTATTATGCACATAAATTTATAATAACACAAATAAAACATTAAATTCAAACCAAAGTAACTAATAATAGCTATTACTTAGTTCTAGTGATCTACAGATCCAAACTCATAATATCTATTGAGATAAGAATGTGTAATCACACATTTATTAAAAATAATAAATAAATAAAGAAAATGAAAAAAATATAAACTCATTAAATCATTTAAATTCCACAAATTCACTTCTATTTTCAAAATTCCCTTGGGGAAATTATATATATATACCCAAAATAGGCACCACTAATCCCACCCAAATCAAAAGAGGTAGGTGAAAAATATTAACTATTCACAATATTAATATGTAATTAATTTTTTTTAGGAAAATAATGCCTTGTAAAATGATCTCAACCACATTCATTAAAGATAAATCCCTCATTTATCTCTAATGTTGTTGCTAATGTGGAACACTATAAAAAGAGGCTTCTAAGGTAGATCAAATTTTAATATATATGAAAATGAAACATTAGAGGTAGTAATTATCAATATTGGCCATGTGTACGATATGTTAATATAATATATAATTCTCCTTAGTCAGGTTCCAAGCATGAATAAAGAAATACAATCAAATACTTTGATGTAGGATTTGAATTTCTTCACCATTTATCTCACATGAATGATCAAATAGACCATTTTAACTCATGATTAGTTAATAAATTTCATTTTTTTCAAGAAATAAGACATAAAATATACCCATTGGACCAATAGGTAAAGTTGTGGGGAAAATGAGCCATTGAGTAGATAGAGGATATAAAATTAGCTTAGAACAAGAGGTGTCATATCATTGACTTTTCCTTCTATTTCTTACATTAGAACCTAAAACTAGGCCAACCATTACCCTATATTAGTCCCCATTCAAATGATGGCCATATGAGACACCCCACATCATGTTCTATCATAATATCTAAGTAGGGTAATAGGTTATCCTTGATAAAATTGTTGAACATTTCCAACTTCTTATCAATCTTCATATATATTCCTAGGAAGATACAATCTTTCAACTTATAGCTACCCCTGCAATATGAAATTTATGAAAAGACCTAAGTGTGTCACTCACATAAATTACTACTTCCTCCCCTTCTAAAACACTAGTAGAATGGACAATATCTAGCTACCACCACTGCAATCTGAAATTTATGAATAAAGCTAAGCATGTCACTTACATACATTACTACTTCCTTCATAACTACAACACTAGGAGAATGGACAATATCTTTGGATTAGGCCAAAAAAAAATTCACATTTTTGGTAATCCCTATACCACACTCTTATTTATATTTATTAAGTATTTAATTAGGGCTACTAGGGACTCTTGGTACTCCTACACATATCTTTGCCTAGTCATTCTCCTCTTAGGAGTAAGAGATAAAAAGGATCTGCTTTGTCTCTTAATATATAGAAAAGTTTCCCCATGTGATATTACTCTTTGTGAGATTCTTAATTTAGCTAGTGGCTTTATAAAATTAGATCCTAATCTCCAAAGTGGCCTATTATAAACATCTCAATCCTCCAAAATTTGGAAAATTTCAAGCTTTAGATCCATTTTTTCCTACATGAATAATATGAGGATGAGGAAGTTATGGTGATAGGAGTGAGAGTAGAATATATCATATAGAAAAATGTGTAGGTGATAAATGCATGTGAATAATATGTATACTATAGTGTAAAGTTGAAATGGATAATACATAGGTTATTAAAGTGGTAATGATGGTGGTAGTAGATGAAAGAGAGAAATATGATCATATAAATCTCACTTTATTTCTCTTTGGTGTGGGTGTGCTATGTGATTCCCATGTTCTTGTAGATAGACTATAAAATTCATATATAATATAATTCCTAAAAATAAAATATTTCAATAAATGGTTTAGAGAGGGAAAGAGAATCTAAGAATTAATTGGAAGTATTTACAAGGTCCGTGATTGAGGTAAGGAAAATTGTATTAGGATACTTTGTTATTGTGTAGAAGAAAACAAAAATCTTATTGAGTATGGGTAGTGAGAATATCCAAATAAACTTGTTTAACCTATTTCATTATCTGCATAACCAAATATTATTTTTTCAAACATGATTAAGGCTAATTATATGATATAAAGCCTTCCAGAGTTGATTCTAATAGAGTTATATGTTATTATAATTTATCTTCTTTCTACTCATATTAAATTCATTTCTATGTTTTCACACTATGAATCTTGAGAAATTCCTTTTAAATAATACTAAATCTAAATCTTGGGAGGTTAAGCTTCATATCCATATTCTAAATTATCCTCTTATTGAGAAACCAATTATATTGGGTCATACCCTTGTGAGTATTGATAATACTCCCCTTAAATTTCCTTTTCCTCCTCTTAGAAATCCATTTGTCCTCTAAAGGATAGGTGTGATAAAAAGCTTGGAACTTTCTACAAGGGAATAATGATTGGAGAAATAATTATTATAATCACTAGAAGAGGGGATGTATCCATTTTCACTTGTGACGGGCCAATGAATAAGATTTAGAATAAGGTTATAACATATGATAAGGTGAAGTCTTATTATGAAGAGGTATCCATCGCATTATATTATTTTTAGTGGTAGTAGTATATGGGTATGAAATTATTATGTAGATGGTTTCCTTATAGCTTCATTGCCCCTAGGTTCTTGGGATGGAAATATCCCAACAAATATCATATTATTTATTGTTATAAACTTAGTAAATGAGAGGGGGGGGGATTAATTAGTCATACAAAAATGATTACTTTATTTACCCTAACTTACATACATAATTCAAATAGACCGTTTAACATACATCATCAATATGAGCTTATTAAGTGTGCAACATCCATCCAAAAGTACATGGAATAAGAAATTACACATGAACACAAGATATAAATTAGAAACCCTAAAGGGGAATAAAACCCATTGAACCTTTGCATATAGTACACAACAAAAAGGAATTTAGTCAAGCAAAAACTTCACAAGGAGCACCAACCCCTATTTTAGTAGGGCACCAACCCTACAAGGAGTACCAACCCCTATTTTAGTGAGGCACCAACCACACAAGGAGGCTAAAACCCTTTAAGATGAACAAGAAAAAAATCATCCACCTAAATATGAAGATCACTTGATAATCGTTTTCTCTTACAACTGATTGTGATCACTAGTTCAGCTCCATCCACTCAAAACCTTCTCAAACTGCTCACTCTTCTTCTTCACTCAAGATTGCATCATATAATGTTGATTAGGTCTAGTGAAATTGAAGTCCTTATTATATTCACCAATAATATTTTCATCCTCTTTTCAGACCTATTCTTTACCCCTCACAACACTCTTCACACTTCTCTCTAGCTCTCTCACAATCCCATCATCAACACTAACTCAAATGAACCATTACAACTCACTTATATACTTGACACTTACTTACACAACAATATAGGCCAGAAAATGCCAATAAGGTAAGTCATAAAAATTAAAAAAATACGTGCACATTCATATAAATTTAATTTCAAGACCCATATAGGTCAGAATAATCTTTACACACTCAATAACAACACCATGCTTCTCAATTAGGCCTAAAAACACTTCATCGCTCCAACGGTCACAAATTCAAATTTCAAGGCATGAGACATCTACACCATGACTCTAAAAGATCCAAAAAATGTCATGGGATTTATTAGAAAAACTTCAGCATGCAAAAAAACTCTAAACCATCCATCTTCATCATGAAGCACACCTAGAAGCATCAACCACAAAATAGGTCTCAAACATCTAAAAATCACTTCGAAAAGTGAACCAATTCACATATAAAAAAACCTCTTCATGGGAAAAGAAGAATATAAATGGAAATATATCATCATTAGATAATTGGGAAAAATCATGGAATTCACCAAATCAAGGCACAAAACACTAAAATAACTCCATCTCTCAAACCGCTCAAATCAAGTTATAGGTCCCAAGAACTAGCCAACTCCTCATCAAGAACTAATAGCTTAAACTACACTTCCAAGAACTTAAATCACTTGGAACACATCAAGGTAATATTTTTACACCTCCAAAATAACTCACAACCATTAGTCATAAGGATAAATCAACATTTGCATACCTAATTCAACAATCTTCTTAACATGCCTAAATGGGGCGCTTTAGGCCAATAGAGCTTGAGCATGAAAACACCTCACCAGATAAAACAAAAGGAAAAAAATAATAATAATAGAATCATAAAATATATCCATGCACATAAACCATTTCTACATCATGTAAAAATTCACTCACCATCTCATACCTACAAGACTAGTTTTTAGCCCTTTAGGAAAAAAGCGGTAGGTCAACTTGAAAGACCAGAACACCCATTTTCTCCACTAAAAATATATAAATATTTTCATGATCACTTAGAATACATCCCAAGGTACCTAGAAAAATTATTTTTTCATCATGAATCCAAGAACCCATGACTATACCTAAAAATATCTTCAAAACATAGGTTTTTATTCAACTTGCCAAAACAACCGAAACATGAAATTACCACCAACAGATCCCTAAAGAGTCCTCTTCACCTTGAGTCATTATATCAGCTGGCTCAATCTATTTCATGTCCATACACTTAATTTATTCCATATAACTCTAGGCCTAGGGTTTTGACCTATTCTACTTATTGTAGACACAAAATTACACACTTTGGGTACATTTCTAGGTCCTAGTCACATACTACTATTAATATGATTCCTATAGGAGAAAACTAGAAATTGATAACTATATTTGGCCTTTTGTCTAGATTTCATGTATTCTTTCTAGAATCTTACACCTTATAACCCAGTCTATACTTTATTGCTTTATCTTTCTTGAATCTAGACACTAGCGCCCGGCAAGACGCCAACACCCGACGCCTCATCCCCTCCGGGAGTCCTTGACCTCTTTGTATCTTACTTTCCTATTTTAAGACTCTTTTATATTTTTGGGATCTTGTTTTCTTATGGTTCAACCTTCCAGTTGTCAATTGTGAAATTCAACCAAGGGAATCATATAAATATAAATTTATGTGGCCATAATAAAGGACCAAGCTCTAAGTGTCTACTATTACCACCTAAGGTTGCATCTAAATGAATTTCAAGAGAATCAAAGCATCCATCTAGATTAATTCAAAGGAAAAGGGAATACATTTTTGCATACACACATAAGAGGAAGGTTCATTTTGACATCTACACATCTATCTACATTGATACATCTAGCTATTTCTCGTTATTCAAGTGCATTTTGCACAGAGCCACCTAGGGAATGATTCTTGTACACACACACACGAGAACTACATAGAGTATAAAATATATTACAATGCTCAGTTGTAAGTTCACTCTATCATGTGACAATTGGGGATAGTACGAATACCCATTTTCATATTTATTTTTAGGATTATGTGTTTTGGGGTTTTATAGGTTATAGGAGAGCACCGCAGCATAGTGTGACATACATGCGACAAATAAAAAGGTGAGTGACTATTTTGTGACACAAAAGAAATCACTATCTAAGGTCTTTCACAGTCATGGGTGATTAGAAGCGAGACTCCAGTGCTCAGTGCCCTTGACTTGATCTAGGTTCCCTAGTCCGGGAATATGCAGTAGTTGAACAATTTTCTCGAGAATGATTATGACATTTTCCTCCTCTTATTCACCGCCTTAAAATCGGCACACTTCGGGATTAATTGTGAAATTAAGTAAGTATTATATTCCCTCTCTTGCACTTAGGGTTTCAAATTCATTTATCTTATTTCTTTGGTCGATCTATTCTTCAATGTTTTATCTATTGCATGTGACTCTAAAATATCGAGGGTTTCTCAAATTCCAATATTTATTAAATCATTTGGTGAACCCGTATTATTCAAATGCTCTTGGGTCTTCATTTCATCATTTCCTTAATTTTTCCTAGGGTCCCCTCATCATGGATATTTCCATTCATGATTTATTTCTAGATAATCTTGAGTGTAGAGCTAAAATCATTTCTCTCTTGGCTAATACTCACATTCCTTCTACTACTCATCTAGACATAGTATATCAGACATTTGTAGATGCATTTTCTCAACAAATTACTTTTCCATATAATATAGCTGTCAATATTTTTGTTTATGACAATGATCCTCCCCTATATATACAAATATGCATCAATAACTTGGGTATTAAGTAAACTTTAGTCAATAATGGATATGAGCTCAATCTTTGTACTTTATCATTCATTCAGAATATTGGCCTTTCCACGGCTTATGTTAACCCAACGTCCATTTCTCTTCATGCATATGATTCTTCTATGCATCCATGCATAGGCACTATCACCTTTCCACTCATAGTTGGGCCAAAAACTATTCTTGTTGTATTTTTTTCATTGATTCCCAGTCCAATATAATTTCTTACTCGGTAGGCCATGACTTCACACTATGCAAGCAATGCCTTCTATAGTTCATTGGCACATAAAATTATTACATGAGGGATTTGAATATACATTTTTAATGATTGTAAACCATTCCAATATTTTTTCCTAGATCCAACTATTACATTACCTATTCCCACTTCTACTACTATGTATCCTGTTGCTGATCCGTGACCCACGGACTATCTAGAAAACTTTCCTCCACTCTAAGGAACTATTTATGTATTAAATGTCACTCCATCCACTTTAGTCTCACCCTATCCTTATACTAATGCTATGATACTTTATCGGGGTTTTTCCATACATTGGACATCATACCACCTTCCTTTTATTCTCATAAGCAACCTACATATGTGATCCCTCCTTTCACATGCACTCTTTTCATGAATAATGCTTATTGGCCACACATTCCATTTAATCCCACTTGCTCTAACATTGTTTGCACATATGATGGCTTGGATCAGCTCAGATTCACACTCGATGATCTTCTCCCTGCCTCATTCACCCCATATCTATCATGGATATGCTTGTATTGTTTCTGCTTATGGCCTTCATGTTTTCCTTCTATCAGTATTTGTTGCATGCACTTCTCACACTTCTCCGCTTACTCTTGGAAAATATTGGCTTGACTATATTGGTGACACTTTAGATCCTGATCATATCAACATTTCATTCCCCATGCCCTTTGGACACATTTTTATTTGCAATGATTCATTTCTCAGCTATTCCCAAAATCTTACTCAATGGTATGCACATGAATGTCCATTACCACATTTCACTGACAAAGAATATGTAATGGGAATGTACAATCTACACCGCAATGGCTCTTTATGTGATCAACCTCATGTTATAGATTACTGTGTCTCTAACACATTTCCATTTGAATTTTACCATGAAAACCATGATCTCATAGACAATGTTACTTGATTCTTATTCACATCATACACTTGGGGGCATCATGCTTACTCTTCCCCCTTCTAGCATGCTCGGATGTCTCACATTTCTACTTTTTTCAATCTGCACTTCACATCTAGTCTTTCACACACATCTTGATAAACACAACTTGTATCATCATTAGCCTATAACACACTCTTGTGCCATGGTTCACACTTGACTGTTGAGGGCATACTCAATACATAAACCTTACATCATACACATGACACATTTCATTCTTAGTGCATTTATGACACTTCTTCTGGCATCCCATTCTCGCACATCATGAATACCCTATGACGCACTCTAGTTCTAAGATTCATAATTGACTACGAGGGTATAAATATGAAATGAATCTCACCGCATTCACTTTCTACACTTTATGCTTGATCAATATATCTTTTTAGCACACACCATTCAAACCATTTCCCAATTACGCACTCTTGTTCTATGGTTAATTCTTGACTACCGAGGGTCTTTTATAAATAAACCTCATCTTGTACTCATAAAAATTCTCTCGGGGACACACTACTATCACAGTCACTTTACATTCCATTCCATTCACAATCATATCATACTGCATATCCTTGTTGCACATATTATTGCTTTCTTATACTAGTTACATGTACACTTTTTTTCATGCTACATGTATACTTCGTATGTCATTATCTTTCTATATACACATGCACATTCACTAGTTCTCTAGATGTGAATGTAGAATTGGTATAGATATTTACATACATCATGGATGTTTGGCACTATACATCTTACTAGTCTTATAATGGATCTTAGGGTCATCTACTTTTGTACACATCACAAGTGTTATTGTTTCATTTTATACTACTTCCTATTCTTACTATCACACTACTCTATTAATATACACACCTCTTGACATACGTTTTAGATTTATAACATGTTATCAAGTGCATCATATGCAACATTTGCATTGCAAGAATTATTTTCCACCATGGTTGTTTGATACTTTGTTTGCTATTGTTTGTCATTTTGTTTCATTGTTTTCCATTGTATTCCATTGTTTGCGGGCTATTCCCTTTGTCTTATGTGTACATTGTATGATTTTGGATGCTCCGTCCTTGACTTGTCTTGCGATATTGTGAGCGATGTTGAATTTTGAACTCACTTTTAGTGGTCTACATTGTCTTCTTTATTGCTAGCTTACACATTGTATTCTATATGCATATTTCTCTTGTTTTCACTAACACATGTTTCGAGCCACATTGTTTGCATGTGCCTTGGTTTCTACGATGCTCATTCCATTCCCCCTGTAGGGCATCATTTTTGGATCAACATATGGTCCTCTCATTTAGGACACATCCTCCTAGCGACATCGCATACACCCTAAATGAGGGGGGCATACATTGGGTGAAACAATCACCCCATTCAACAGTACACAGTCATAGTTCAAACTTGCATAATTAAGAACAACATAGTCTACAATTACATAAAGGAATTGGAATCGACTTGGTTCCTTAGCACAACACAGATGCCAATGATCATATCTAGAAACTATCACCTGTGTACTCGACCTTTCCCGGCACCTATGACGAAGGGACAACTATAATCTCTTTCTCATATTGGCATAGTTTTCAGCAGTTTACAGAATAGGCACAATCCTATATCAATCAACATGCATGTTATCTCCTTTTTCTATTTGCATTGGATAATACTTTGGATTGAAATCGATCGAACTAGAACAAAGTAGGATCACACCATTTGCAATGGTGTATAAATTTTTGAGAAGTAGTCAGGGTTGGATAATAACACTAGACCTTTCTCCCCAACACTTCTTCTTCGTCATGATGTTAGATCTCCCAAAAAAAAATTACACTTGGTGTGAGATAGAAAAAATAAAATTTCTTGGCATGAGATAACCCAAAAAAACTCATCTTTCCACAAGCATTTTCAGAACATTTTTTATCCTTTTCACTCATCACAGATCAGGTGCACATGTTCCTTTTTGCATTTTTACATACTTTTACATACTTGGATCAAATTTTTCATATACATGACTTTGACTACTCTTTTGTTCTTATTTTTCTTACAGTTCTTTCCTTATAAGAAGCTGAAATATGTAGCATAACACAAGCACACCAATGAAAACATGTACAACATGGTACACACATTACACTTTTCACCCCTAGGGTCACTTCCTCTTTCCTATCTTAGCTTCCACGTTTCATTTTTATCACTCCACAATTTTTCTTGTCTCCTTGGCACATTATCCATCAATCTACATGGTTATTAGGTACACATATCTTACCTACTTTATGTTATCGAGTATTCACTCAACAACATAAAGTGGGGAAAATGTAGACACTAAATCACACACTTTAGGTACATTTCTAGGTCCTAATCACATACTATTATTCATATGATTCCTAAGAGAGAAAACTAGAAATTGAAAACTATAATTTTCCTTTTGTCTGTATTTTACGTCTTCTTTTTTTCCTCTTACACCCTATAACCCAATTGATACTTTATTTTTTATCTTTCTTGACACTAGACACCGCGCTTGAGACACCTCAACCTCTTTGTATCTTACTTGCCTCTTTTGGGCCTATTCTATATTTTGGGCATCTTGTTTCTTATGGGTCAACCTTCTAGTTGTTAATTACAAAATTCAACTAAGGGAATCATCTAAATATAAAGTTATGTGACCATAATAAAGGACCAAGCTCTAAGCATCTACTATCACACCTAAGGTTGCATCCAAATGAATTTCAAGAGCATCAAAGCATCCATATAGACTCATTTAAGGGACAATGGACTACAATTTTTACATACACACATAGGAGTGGAATTTCATTTTTACATCCAAACATCTATATACATTGATACACCTAGTTATTGATTTCTATTCAAGTGCATCTTGCATAAGAGACACTTATAGCACCATTCTTGCACACACACATGAGAACTACATGGACCTTGAAATGTAGTGCAACACTCAGTTGTAAGTTCAATTTTTCAGGTGACCACAATCACGAATCCCCATTTACATCTTTATTTTTTAGGATTTTATGTGTTTTGGGGTTTTGTAGGTTATTACTCTCTTTGTGGGTTACATGAAAGTACTGTGGGAATAATGCATCATATAAGCAACAAACAATGTAGGTGAGTAACCATCTTGCGTCACATAAGATATAAATTTATGAGTTATTTCACACTCATAGGCACCCAAAAGCAGTCTCTAGTTCCTACACACCCATGACATGATACAGATGCCCCATTCTAGGCATATATGAGAATCACACAATTTGTTTAGCACATTCGCGATAATTTATTTCTCTAATTCATTAGTCTTCTAGTCCGACACACCGTAGGATTAATTAAAAAATAAGATAAGTATTCAATTCCCTCTCTTGCACTTAGGTTTTAAAATTCATTTAGATTATTACTTAGGTCATATTTGTATTTTAGTGTTTTATTTATTGCATGTGACTCTAAAATATCTAGGGTTTTACAAATTCCAATATTTGTTAAATCACTTCTTAATGATGGTTCATAAAAGTTTGATGACCAAATGAATTCATTATTTTTCTATAGCTTCTTAGTTCCATGTCAAAAAAATACTCCAAAGTATTAGGACCCCATGCATAACACACATGTGTGGGTGAGCATAAGAATGTGCCTATTGAGATGGGATTTTCCTTTCTAAGGTCTTAGTAGATCCAAAAATGACTTTTCATTCATAACATTCATCCTCCCGACCGAAACTTGACACACACCTCTAAAGCAACCTTATTGATGATTGTAAATGCTTATCCATGTTTTTCCACAACTAAAAATCTCCAAAACTTGGTTTTCCTTTCCTTGCTTGCCCAATCTTCAATGAACATGCTTCAAAGGACCTTGTACCTACATTATACACTTGTTCCATGAATTTGTACTTCTTCCACACATGCTATGCAATATCAAATCAATCCTCTCATTCTTAGACTGTCATTCTCTACTCCATAATTCATGCTTCCATCTCATATACTAGCACTAGTACTAGAATTAGGCTAGTTAGGCTTGTATCACCACATGACTCTCATGGCCTGATTTGTTTACCATCATGCGCAACCTCAATATACCTCGACATATATTCTTGGACATGATAGACACCATAACCATATTTTACCATATTTGGAGTTCACACACTATACCATACATGCTTGTACCATGCCTTAAACCATGCATAATACACCAAGACACCATGTTATAAACACGTCATGACACCTCATCACTTCACTACCAATCAACATTCAACTTATTTTATGGATGAAACCTCATACGAAACATATGCCACATAGAATCCCTTTGACATCAATGAAAAAACACAACGACACAATGCACAACAATCTCCCCATCATTAGTGACAATCACCTTTAGAAACATTGATGGAAACCAAAAATGAAAACACCTACAAGAAATTATTTTCTTGTTTCGAGCATACTCTCCCCCTTTGACATCTATGACAAAGGAAACCATGAAAACTTAACATGAATATATAAACAACAATGCCTACACACATAATTAATTTCTCCTCCTTGGTCTCGTACTCATAATCTTGATAACAACTAATGCTAATGAACCATGA
The DNA here is from genome assembly GCA_018340775.1 of Taxus wallichiana var. yunnanensis. NCBI lineage: Eukaryota > Viridiplantae > Streptophyta > Pinopsida > Cupressales > Taxaceae > Taxus > Taxus wallichiana. Next base: position 220,504,284 of record CM031243.1, on the reverse strand, counting down.
AACTAATCGTAACTCACTCACACAACTCCCACTAAAAACATACATACCAATTTTTGTCTTCACACCTATTATGGACAACATTTTAGACCTTTACTTGCTATCTTACCTACTTCTTGTGACTTCACCTTGGATTACTAAGCATAAATCACTAAAAACATCTCTCCTTGTTATTTTCCTCCTTTGCATTTCAAGTGTTGACATGTGATTTTCCTTATAAGGATATGTTCTTCTTATTATTGGAAATCATGCTTGATATGGATAAGTCTTTTCTACTCTTAAGATCCTTTGACTGAATTGGAATGGATTTCCTGAATCCATTTTTTTTTCACTTCTTGTAGGTGATTTGCAATTTGGTTCAAAATTTGTAAACTTACCTATTTATCTGACTCATCCTTGGATCAATTTCAGTGATCCAAGGAATGTTTTAAATCTGCTCTGATGAATGAATGGTAAATTGACATTCCATGAATTAAGATACACATTGGATTGAAATTTGTAGTTACAAGTTCTTTGATTTTTTTGTGTGAACGTGTTTCCATTCAGTTGTTTTTTTCTTGGGTCTTTGGAGATTGACCATGGCAGGTCATTGCTGACAAAAATGGAAATGCAGCCTGTTCATGGCATAGGAGAGATCCAGGATCCTATATAGGACTAACCTATGGGATCCTAAGCTAGGTAAAAAATATATATATTTCTACCTAAGCTATGTCACTTGATAGAATTATGATTCTAACCTTAAGCTTCTTATTCTGTTATGGATTGGTTGATTTGCAACCTAACCTAAGCTTGGTGCAAATGGAATTGGAAAGGTTACTAGGTATTAAAATTAACCTAGATCCTAATACTATAAGGTAATATTGTAATCTAACCTAATGCCTAAAACTATTGTGTTTTGAATTAATTTACCTATGTGGAAATTATCTAAACCTATTTGCTAAGGCCTATGGTGGGGGTTAGTTGTTAGTGTTATATCCTAAGGTATAAATTTTAATCTACCTAAGATCTAACCTAAGAAATCTAATCTATCCTAAACTAATGGATATGAATGGGGACTTAAGTGGTTGCATGCATTTGGGTGACGGTTCCTAAGGCATTTATGTTATTGATAAGGTTGGTAAATGCATACGGACTGCCAGTTTTGGCAGGGACTAGATGACTTGGTGGAGGCTTAGGTGGAAGTGTTACTAAAATGGAAATGCATGTTATTTTTGACTTGGCATTCACCAGACTTGGAAGGCGGTGGCAAGGAAGATTAGGTGGGAGATTTGGAATTAATGGAATTTATTACTTTCAGTTTTTGTGCTCAAACCATCTTGGTAGGCATGCAAGAAGATTTTTCTTGGGTTTTTTCACTTTGCATGTTTCACAATTTTTTCTCTGCATGCTCTCTAGTTTTTTGAACCAGTAGATTGAACTGCACTTCATGGCTATTTTTGAAGTTTCGAATCTATTTTCATTTTGTGGAATGTATAAGAGGAATTATGGAAAAGGAATTTGGTTGTTTGATCTTTTGTGGAGAAGAGAAAAAGTAGTGAGCTCGGCTGGAGGTCTTCTTTGATTTGACAAAGACACTATTAGGCATGATAGGCTCTAACTATTAAAATCTCTTGCTTTCTTCTAAGTGTTTTCATTAAAACAACTCTACTCTATTGAGTTTTGTGCATTGCATGCTCTATCTGGTTAATTGGTTACTTGGGTTTAGTAAATCTTGCATTCTTGGTTTTGAATCCATGGTATATGTGATTCTGTAGAAAACTTATGTTGTATTATTTTAGATCAAGAACTATGCATGCAAAAATGAAGTTGGTAACTCTGTTTGGCATTTTCAGTTTTTGGTAATTGTTTGTTTTGGTTCTGACGAATTTTATTGCCAATAAATTACTAGCTAAGTTTTTATGGAAACTCTGAGTTCCACCTGTGTTTGTTGAGATTAGTGTTTTGTGAACTTGATATGTTTTGTGATCTCGAGTTGGTAAAGAGCTCGTGTTTTTATGGAAGCTTGTATGCAAGTTCAAGTTCTGTCTAAAACTTGAGGAGTATTTGGGAACTACTATTAGGTTTCTTGGTGCTATGATGCTTGTGTTTCGTTTCATAAATATAAGGAACCGTGATAGAGCAGTAGATGGCTTGGTTCTTGTTTTCTAACTTGTGAAAATTTTATTGTTGTTGAAACCCTCACACTGCTTGATACCTATGTTGTATTATTATGGATAATATGGACTGTTGATAGTCTGCATAGGGTTTGGTGCCTATGTTTTATTGTGACCATATGAAATGTTACATGGAAAGTTCATTAAGAACACAACTTTCATATTTTGTTGTTGTCTGGTCTGAGCTCTGTTAAGGATCTTACATTCCGTTTGAGTTGGGAAACAGGGTTTGATAAGATGTTAACTGAAAATGGAAGCTCTATTCTTATTTTGAACTGATTTATAAGTAATTTCATTATATTCAGTCTATCATTACGATGTTGGTGTATATATGTACTCATGATTTAGATATTGTGATGCAACATTATACAATCGATTTGTTACTTAGTGTTTTAAAAATTGTAACCTGAACGATGTACTGGTTCAGATCTAATAGTCTTTTTGTTTCTTTGATTAAAATATAAACTAAAAAGGGAATATATTGTTGTTCAAACTTGTTTATAATCACTTGAATGATATTGATCCTTTGAGGGAGCTTATGCTTTACATTATGCTTGGATTTGTAATTCGAGTCTTGGATAGAACGTATTTTTAATATGTTGTTTTGATCTTGTCATTTAAATTGAGTTTATTACTGGATTGAATGGTTCTAAATTCAGAATTCTTTTGAAACAAACCACATGCGTAAGGAGAAAACTGGAAGCATGGTTTAGTAGGTTGTTGGGTAAAATCTTTGAGATCTTGATTGGAATTAGCTTGTTGGTTTATCATTTTATTGGAATCCCAATCTGTTAGTTCTTATAGTGATGTGTTGAAATATTGTCAAGATAGTTCTGTCTTGACTGAACTATTGGGAAATTTTGAGTGTTAGCATCTACTCAGATTTCACACTTCTTGTTGGGTCCAATGAAATAATGTTGAGTCTTTAAAAGATAAACTGTGATTCTTTAGTGTCTCGTGGGTTGTGTATGAACTTCATTGTTATAATGTTCGAATGGAAAGTGGAACTCATGCATTATAATGGGAAGATTTTGAAAGGAAGGTTGCATTAAGTTTTATTCTTTCCTTGAAGTTGTTCTTGTTCTCTTTCTTGGGAACTCTTGTATGAACTTAAACTGTATGTATAAAAAGGTAAATTGTTAATTAAGTTGAAAGAAATGATTACAGGTTAGGATCATATTCTGTTAGGACTCCTTTTCTAATGCAGTTGGGTTAAGTTCATTTGTTTGGAACCTTCTGTTAATTATTCTTTTAGGAAAAGAGAATCATTACTTGATTAATCTTCTCATACTTGTCATTTGACTGAAACGAAGTAGAAAGAGATTGATGACTAGTTTGTTGAAAAGAAAATGCAAACTTATTGGTTGGCTATCGCGCCATCTTTCCTTCTTGGATTTTTATGTGATTTTGTTCTGATAAATATCTTAAATGGTTGATTTCAAGGTAGTTAATATTAAGTTGAAACTAATTAGGTCATGATGTGAACTGTTTTCTAGTTTGCGGATATCATATGTTTTAGTATAGTGAAATGGTTTTTCTTCTTCTTTACTTAAAATTTAGATGAAAACATCTTAACAAGATTATGCTATAAACACTTTGTTTATCTTATAGTAGAAATAAGTGTTGCATTCTTTGCGGTAGAATTGGAAATAATGAGATGTTATGTTCTTTTATTGGTAAAGATAATTGATAGGATCAAGTATACTTTAATTTGTAAGATAGATATTATAGATTATATTTTGTTCTTCTTTTAGAAGTGAATTCAAATTCATTAATGCTCTTTTTTCGATTGTTTTTACTTATGCTTGGTGTATGAAATACTAATTGTACAATAAAGCAGACTGTTTTAATTGGAACAATTATTGGAATGCACTTCATTTTAAGGCTTAGTGCTTATCATGCTTAGTTCATTAAATTGACCCGTGCTAGCAATTGTTGCAGATGGACTTCAAAGTGATAAAAGAAGGCTAAAACTTATATGATGCATTGGCTAATTTAAGTTTGATTAAAGAAATATTAAGGAAGTTCTTCAAGGATTAATGGAACTTGATTTGGAAAAGAACTTAGGGAGAGTTGGATTAGGATTTGGGCAGAGTTGTTGAAATCTACTTTGAATTATCTAAATTAATTAAATATTAATAATCTCCTAGGGGTATGTACATCTCGATGAGGTTGTTAGTAGGATGCTTGCACACGCCAATCGGCAGGGCTATACCTTTGAGAAGATTAGGATATTCTCAAGGATACAACGATGCGCTTAACATGTGGCATCACCCTTCGCATTGATCGTCAAGATCTACACACTTTTGCAATTGAACTCGAGTTTTCCTCTAGGAATGGATAATAGCATAATTAGGATATGAAGTAGCCATCTAGGACTCGGGGTACCTTGGCACAATGGGTTGACCTACGTTGACCCAAAGATGCCAAGATACCCTAAGTCTTTGTGATCCTCTTCCTATCATATCTTGTGTTGTTAATATGAACTAGGGTTAAACCTTGGGCAAGTGGACTAACAAAATTCAGTAAAGGACATTCTAGATAACAATAGAGTGGGGGTGAAGGATGTATTCTAGATTGACGAGTATTCCATCAAGGAATAATTAATATGAACAGTTCATTAGAAGTCTTTGGCCAAAGTATCACAAGCTACTAATTGCGTTGTCTTATGTCACCTAGTCTAAGGATCTTGATGTAGATGGATATTGGTAGAAAATATTTAGTTAGGTACCTTGGATAGATCACTTAATACCTAGATAGGGTGAGAGAATGAAATATACGTAGTATACATAAAAGTATTCAATACTTAATGTTAAAACATGAATAGATCGGTAGCTCACGATTTATTACAAATTCATATGGTTATCTATTATAATAATAGTTTTTATGGAATGTGTGTTATAAATTACGTATTTAGAACAGAGAATATTACTCATAAAAAAGGGAATTTTTTTTTTTCTCGTTATTTCTAAAGTCTTAAAATGGGAATGTTACATCTTGGTATCAGAGCTGAAGGTTGCAAATCTTGGACCTATTGTGTCCATAATCTAATAAAAACTTGAATTTTCTTGTAACAAAAAATGGTTAGGACAAGAGGAAATGTTGCGAATAATGCTCCACCTGATGAAGGAGCAGTGACAACCCAAAAACTTGATGAGATCCTTGTTTTCCTGTTGGAAACAAGAGATCATTTGGCTGTACTTGAACAACAAGTGATGGGTAATGAGGAGGAAGAAGAAGCTGGTAATAACAATCAGCCACCTCCTAAGGACAACCCCAATTTGGGTGTTGATAATAACAATGTTAATATGCTTGTCCAAATGAGAAAAAAAAGGAAAGGTTGGCAGTTGAACTCACTAATGATATAAAAAGGATAAGTCCACCAAAGTTTGATGGCACCACGTTAGGAGATGGAGCTAAGAATTGGCTTAGTGAAATGGAGAAGTACTTTGAAATAAAGAAATTCTCAAAAGAAACCAAAGATATTTGGGGAGCATATCAGCTTTCCCATGAAGCATCTTCATGGTGGGATAGCCGTAAGGCTGAGTTAAATATTGATGAAACTAACATCACTTGGGATCAATTTAAAAGTTATTTTAGGCAACGTTGGCTACCACAACTTTATTATGATCAGAAAATGACATAATTTCAAAACTTAGCTCAAGGAAAGTTAATTGTAACTGAGTATTGGGAAAGGTTTACAAAACTCCTCAAGTATGTACCTTAGTACCAAACTGATGAGAAGTTCAGGATATAGAAATTCATCATGGGATTGAATCCCATTATTGGGGGAGAGGTTGATGTTCATAGCCCAACCACTATGGAAGGGGTTGTTGAAAAGCCATAAGGCAAGAACATAAATTAAAGGCTATTTCTGCTCATAAGGAAGAAGTATAGAAGAAAGTTCCAAAATCTTCTTCAGCTTCTCTTGCACCTAAGAAAGGACCATGGAAAAATTTTGGTAACAAAAGTAAGTTTTCAGCTGATAATAATAAGAAAATAGCAATGAATAAGTCTATTGTAAAACATGAATTTTTTTACCAAGAATAATAATAACAGACGGAAGTCCTATGGAGGTCAAAATGATAACTTTAAGGCTGGAAATAATTCTGAGTCTAAAAAGGGACTGGTAGGAGGCTGTTATAATTGTGGCAAAGATCATTACATGAATCAATGTCCTTTGAAGAAGGATGATTGTAATCAGCAACACAAGATACATGCTGCAGTAGCTGACAAGCAAGCTGAAAAGCAAGTTACACCTATAGAAGTTCTTGGTAAGTTATTCGACATACCTGTTACTATTCTTTTTGATACGGGAGCTACTGAATGTTTTATTTCTAGTAAAATTGCTTCAAACTTAAAAGAAAAGATGGAAAAATGGATAAATCATGGACTGTACATTATGGTAATAATTCTGTTCATACAGTTAGTATGTGTCTTTTTGGGGTAGTCCTTGACTTACCTAGATTTTCCACTGAAGTTGATCTCTATGTAGCACCTTTGGGATCTTATGATATAGTCATAGGCATAAATTGGTTAGCAGAGCATAAATCAAAGGTAGATTGTTTTGAAAAACATATTAATTGTTTAGATGATCTGCAGAAAACAACAGAGATTCAAGGTGTAAAACGAGAAATTTATGTTAGGAATTTTTCAGCTATGTAACTTAAAAAGGCCAAAAATAAGGGCTATACCTTATATGCAGTAAAAAATTTAGAATCTGCAGAAGAAAATAGTGATTTCATGAAACATTATCCACTGTTACGGAGCTACAATGATGTTTTTCCGGAAGAATTACTAGGATTACCACCCAAAAGGGAGTTTGACTTCACGATTAAAATCAAACCAAGTACTGAACCTATTTCTAAAGCACCTTATCGAATGACTACCATAGAGTTAGTAGAACTTAAGGACTAGTTGCAAGAACTTTTGTCTAAGGGTTTGATTAGAATAAGTGTTTCACCTTGGGGAGCACCAGTGATCTTTGTGAAAAATATGGAACATTTAGATTGTGCATTGATTACAGGATGTTAAACAAAATAAAAATAAAAAATAGATACCCACTTCCTAGAATTGATGATCTATTTGATCAGATGGAGCATCGGTATATTATAAGATAGATCTTCAATCTGGATATCATCAATTACAAATTAAGGATGAGGACATTCATAAAAAGGATTTCAAGACAAGGTATAGGCATTAGGAATTCATGGTTTTACCCTTTGGATTAAGTAATGCACCTGCATCTTTTATGAACTTAATGAATAATATCTTTCAAGAATACTTGACAATTTTGTGCTTGTATTCTTGGATGACATTCTCATATATTCTAAAAGTGTTAAGGAGCATTATGAACACTTGAAAATAGTTTTGGAAATTCTGAGAAAGAGACGGTTATATGGTAAGTTGTCCAAATGTTCTTTCTATGACACTGAAGTTCACTATTTGGGTCATGTTATAAGTAAAGATGGGATTGTTGTAGATCCTTCTAAAATTGTAGCTATAATCGAGTGGCCTACACCAAAGAATGTACATGAAGTTAGAAGCTTCATGGGCCTTTGCAGTTATTATAGAAAATTTGTTAAAGATTTTTCTAAAGTGGCTACACCAATAACTTCATTGCAGAAAAAGGATAAGAAATTTGTTTGGAATGATAAATGTGAATCTACTTTTAAAATTTTGAAAAGTCAGTTGACTTTAGCACCTATTTTAGTTGTACCTGATCCTAATGGAGACTTTATTAGTTGTAATGATGCATCTAGGGAAGGTCTTGGAGGTATTTTGTTACAAAATGATCATGTCATAGCTTATGAAAGTAGAAAACTTAAGTTACATGAGTTGAATTATGCTCCACATGATTTAGAGCTTGCTGCCATAGTTCATGCACTTCAAGTTTGGAGGCATTATCTACTTGGTAAACCATTTGAGTTGAAAACTGATCATCTTGGGCTGAAGTACATTTTCACTCAGCCAAATCTAAATGCAAGACAACGAAGGTGGTTAGAGTTTTTGTCTCAATATGATTTTGACATAAGTTACATTAAAGGAAAAGAGAATAGAGTGGCTAATGCTCTAAGTCGTAGGAAGCACATTTCTGCTCTTATAACACTAAGAACTCAGTTTAAGGATGAAGTAAAAAGTGTTATGGAATTTGATTCTTACTTTCAACAAGTAAAAATAGTGCTTCTGTAGATCCAAAAGATGAAAGGTATAAAGGTTTTCACTTTGATAATGAAGGAATCTTACGATATGAAAACAGAGTATACATACCTTTTCCTAATGATTTGAGAAAGAAATTATTGATAGAGTTTCACAATTCACCTCTTTCTAGGCACCCTGGTATTACAAAAATGCTTGCTGATATAAAACAACAATATTTCTGGAAAGGAATGTAAAATGATGTTATTGATTTTGTGATTCATTGTCTTAAATGTCAATGTGTAAAAGTGGAACATATGCACCCAACCTGTCTATTGTATCCTCATAGCATGCCGCAATACAAATGGCAGGTAATAAGCATGAATTCTGTACAAGGATTGCCTATGTCAAGAAATAAACATGATGTTATTTTGGTAATAGTTGATAAAATAACGAAAGTAGCTCATTTTATTACTGGAAATCTAAAGGATGATTCTCCTGTTTTGGATAAAATATTTGTACACAAAATTTTTAGATTACATGGAGTACCTAAATTAATCATATTTGATAGAAACCCTAGAATGATGTCAAGGTTTTGGCAAATGCTCAATGCAGCTCTTGGAACTAAACTAAATTTTAGTTTTGCGTATCATCCATAAACGAATGGACAAACTGAAAGAGTAAATCAGGTTTTGGAAGATATGTTACGGATGTATTGTATGGATCAGAAATATAAGTGGGAGGAGTACCTTCCATTAGTTGAATTTACATACAATAATATATATCATGTTTCTCTTAAGATGGAACCTTTCGAGGCACTTTATGGAAGGAAATGCATAACCCCTATTAGTTGGGATAACATTGAGGATAGAGAGGTAATTGGACCTAAAATCCTTATGGAAATGGAACAACAAGTTAAAATGATTCGTGAATGCTTGAAAGAAGCAACAGATAGGAAAAAGAGTTATGCTGACTTAAAGCAGGTTGACAGGAAATTTGAACTTGGTGAGAAGGTTTTTCTTCGGTTAAACCAAAAAGAGTTCTATAACTTTTGGCAAGGCTGCCAAGTTATCACCTCATTATGTGGGACCTTTTGAAATAGTCAAAGTAATCAACCCTGTAGCTTATCATTTAGCACTACCACTTGCTCTATCACGAATGCATGATGTTTTCCATATTTCTTTACTTAAGAAATACATTTTAGATTTATCACATGTGTTAAATTGGAATTCCTTATAGGTCCAAAACCCAAGAATAATCATGGTTAAACCCATTTAAGTGCTCGAAACTCGCTAGTTGCATTTAAGAAATCGAGAAATAAGTCAATGTAAGGTCCAAAGTGGGACCAGAGTTTAGTGAAGAGTGCAACTTGGGAGAAATTAGAGGATATGGAAACTACTTTTCCATATCTATTTGAGTAGAATTGAATCAGTTGATTGATAAAAAAATTATGATTTTATCTTTATATGACATTAAGTAAGCTAGTTTTGGGCAGATATTTATTTGATTTGAATAAAAAGTTATTTAATGCTGATTTCTGGAACTATAAGGTTTTGAAATATTTGACTTAGGATTAGAGAAGTGAATGAATTGACTATCCTTGATGTAAATTGTTAAAAGAGATAATCATCGGGATGATGATTCTTTTAGGAGGGAAGCATGTAACACCCTTGACAGTTGTTATTTTCCTCCTTTGCATTTCAAGTGTTGACATGTGATTTTCCTTATAAGGATATGTTCTTCTGATTATTGGAAATCATGCTTGATATGGATAAGTCTTCTACTCTTAAGATCCTTTGACTGAATTGGAATGGTTTTCTGAATCCATTTTTTTCACTTCTTGTAGGTGATTTTCAATTTGGTTTAAAAGTTGTAAACTTACCTATTTATCTGACTCATCCTTGGATCAATTTCAGTGATCCAAGGAATGTTTTAAATCTACTCTGTTGAACGAATGGTAAATTGACATTCCATGAATTAAGATACACATTGGATTGAACTTTGTAGTTACAAGTTCTTTGATTTTTTTGTGTGTGAACGTGTTTCCATTCAGTGGTTTGTTTTTCTTGGGTCTTTGGAGATCGACCATGGCAGGTCATTGCTGACAAAAATGGAAATGCAACCTATTCATGGCATAGGAGAGATCCAGAATCCTATATAGGACTAACCTATGGGATCCTAAGCTAGGTAATATATATATATATATATATTTCTACCTAAGCTATGTCACTTGATAGAATTATGATTCTAACCTTAAGCTTCTTATTCACATTAAGGATTGGTTGATTGCAACCTAACCTAAGCTTGGTGCAAATGGTGCAAATAGAATTGGAAAGGTTACTAGGTATTAAAATTAACCTAGATCCTAATACTACAAGGTAATATTGTAATCTAACCTAATGCCTAAAACTATTGTGTTTTGAATTAATTTACCTATGTGGAAATTATCTAAACCTATTTGCTAAGGCCTATGGTGGGGGTTAGTTGTTAGTGTTATATCCTAAGGTATAAATTTTAATCTACCTAAGATCTAACCTAAGAAATCTAATCTATCCTAAACTAATGGATATGAATGGGGACTTAAGTGGTCACATGCATTTGGGTGACGGTTCCTAAGGCATTTATGTTATTGATAAGGTTGGTAAATGCATACGGACTACCAGTTTTGGCAAGGACTAGATGACTTGGTGGAGGCTTAGGTGGAAGTGTTACTAAAATGGAAATGCATGTTATTTTTGACTTGGCATTCGCTAGACTTGGAAGGCGGTGGAAAGGAAGATTAGGCGGGAGATTTGGAATTAATGGAATTTATTACTTTCAGTTTTTGTGCTCAAACCATCTTAGTAGGCATGCAAGCAGATTTTTCTTGGGTTGTTTCACTTTGCATGTTTCACAATTTTTTCTCTACATGCTCTCTAGTTTTTCAAACCAACAGATTGAACTACACTTCATGGCTATTTTTGAAGTTTCGAATCTATTTTCATTTCATGGAATGTATAAGAGGAATTCTAGAAAAGGAATTTGGTTGTTTGATCTTTCATGGAGAAGAGGAGAAGTAGTGAGCTTGGCTGGAGGTCTTCTTTGATTTGATAGAGACACTATCAGGCATGATAGGCTCTAACTATTAAAATCTCTTGCTTTCTTCTAAGTGTTTTCATTAAAACAACTCTGCTCTGTTGAGTTTTGTGCATTGCATGCTCTATCTGGTTAATTGGTTGTTGGGTTTAGTAAATCTTGCATTCTTGGTTTCAATCCATGGTATATGTGATTCTATTGGAAACTTATGTTGTATTGTTTTAGCACAAGAACTATGCATGCAAGAATGAAGTTGGTAACTTTGCTTGGCATTTTTGGTTTTTGGTAATTGTTTGTTTTGGTTCCAATGACTTTTATTGCCAATAAATTACTAGCTGAGTTTTTATGGAAACTCTAAGTTCCACCTGTGTTTGTTGAGATTAGTGTTTTGTGAACTCAATATGTTTTGTGATCTCGAGCTAGTAAAGAGCTCGTGTTTTTATGGAAGCTTGTATGCAAGTTCGAGTTCTATCTGAAACTTGAGGAGTATTTGGGAACTACTATTAGGTTTCTTGGTGCTATGATGCTTGTGTTTCGTTTCATAAATATAAGGGACTCATGATAGAGTAGTAGATGGCTTGGTTCTTGTTTTCTAACTTGTGAAAATTTGATGCTTGAAACCCTCACACTACTTGATACCTGTGTTGTATTATTATGGATAATATGGACTGTTGATAGTCCACATAGGGTTTGGTGCCTGTGTTTTATTATGACCATATGAAATGTTACATGGAAAGTTCATTAAGAACACAAATTTCATATTTTGTTGTTTTTTAAGTCCGAGCTCATTAAGGATCTTACATTCCGTTTGAGTTGGGAAATAGGGTTTGATAGGATGTTAACTGAAAATGGAAGCTCTTTTCTTATTTTGAATTGTTTATAAGTAATTTCATTATATTCGGTCTAGCATTACGATGTTGGTGTATATATGAACTCATGATTGAGATATTGTGATGCAACACTATACAATCAATTTGTTACTTAGTGTTTTAAAAATTGTAACCTGAACGATGTATTGGTTCAGATCTTATAGTCTTTTTGGTTTCTTTGATTAAAATATAAACTAAAAAGGGAACATGTTGTTGTCCGAACTTGTTTATAATCACTTGAATGATCTTGATCCTTTGAGGGAGCTTATGCTTTACATTGTGCTCGGATTTGTAATTTGAGTCTTGGGTAGAACATATTTTTAATATGTTTGTTTAGATCTTGTCATTTAAATTGAGTTTATTACTAGATTGAATGGTTCTAAATTCAGAATTATTTTTGAAACAAACCACATGCGTAAGGAGAAAACTGGAAGCATGGTTTAGTGGGTTGTTTGGTAAACTCTTCGAGATCTTGATTGGAATTATCTTGTTGGTTTATCATTTTATTGGAATCCCAATGTTAGTTCTTATAGTGATGTGTTGAAATATTGACAAGATAGTTCTATCTTGACTGAACTATTGGGAAATTTTGAGTGTTAGCATCTACTCGGATTTCACACTTCTTGTTGGGTCCAATGAAAGAATGTTGAGTCTTTAAAAGATAAACTATGATTCTTTAGTGTCTGTGGGTTGTGTATGAACTTCATTGTTATAATGTTCGAATGGAAAGTGGAACTCATGCATTATAATGGGAAGATTTTGAAAGGAAGGTAGCATTAAGTTTTCTTCTTTCCTTGAAGTTGTTCTTGTTCTCTTTCTTGGGAACTCTTGTATGAACTTAAACTATATGTATAGAAAAGGTAAATTGTTAATTAAGTTGAAAGAAATGATTACATGTTAGGATCATATTCTGTTAGGACTCCTTTTCTAATGGATTTGGGTTAATTTAATTGTTTGAATCCTCTATTAATTACTCTTTTAGGAAAAAGAGAATCATTACTTGATTAATCTTCTCATACTTGTCATTTGACTGAAACGAAGTAAGAAGAGATTGATGACTGGTTTGTTGAAAAGAAAATGAAAACTTATTGGTTGGCTATTGCTCCATATTTCCTTCTTGGATTTTTATGTGATTTTTTTCTGATAAATATCTTAAATGTTTGATTTTAAGGTAGTTAATCTTAAGTTGAAACAGATTAGGTCATGATGTGAACTTCTTTCTACTTTACGGATATCATATGTTTTTGTGCAGAAGATTAGGGGATCATTTTAAAATTTCCCTAAACATCCCTAAATGGTGTTAGTGCAGAAGATCATCTTGAGAGCTTTCCAACGATCGTGAGAACGCGGCAAATGCAGGACATCGGGAGCTCTATATATGTTTGGTCAAAGTTCGATCAACAGAAAGTCAACTCTCGGTCAATCGTCAATTTTGGACCAATTACACCGTGACACGTGGCTTGCCACCACTCATCGAATTTGCTCGAATTTTCCTATCAGAGTCGACAAGTGGAAGATATGTTATTTACCGAGTTAATTATTTCCATACCACATTACAGGGTCAAAATTATATTTACTTGGTAAGTCCACTTTCCAAATGGCACGCATATATGCCAAACCACTATATATATTAATGTGTATACATTAGTATTAAATCTAATGTTGATACATTAGTATTAAATCCTACATAGCCGCCAACTTAACCATGTTATTGCTAAACACGTGGGAGAATGAAGTGGTTGTTTGGGAGGCAAAAGCCATATGTGGAAGCTTCCACGTGGAAGGAAGAAGGTGGTAAGCGGTGGTAGGGGTGGTTATGCTCCAACGTGGTCTTTTGACCACTTCATATGTGTGGAAAGGCTTTAAAGCCTTAGACATTATCCCCCACCGCCCAACATGTGGGACCTTATCCAAATGCACCTCTTTTGGGATTTAATCCCATTTCAACAAATGTTGCGCCAATATGGGTATTTGATCCCATTTATTTTGCTATGGGTAAGGCTTAGGTTTAAAATAGCCTAAGGATAATTTGTAATTGCATATTTTAAGGGCCCTATTTTTGTATAAATAGGGAACCCATTCTATTGTAATGGACACACACACACACACTCAAGCTTATTATTTGTTAAGCTTGTTGTGGGGACACACAAATCCCAAGCTTATTATTTGTTAAGCTTATTTGTGGGATGTGTCAATAGGTATTGTCTATTGGCCTATTATTTTAGGAAATAGTAGATGAAATATTTGTGATTGGGAGTAAATTATAAACTACCCACTAGGCCCATTGAGCCACACCAATTACTTGCAAATCCTAGATTGTCGACCGGAGTGCTAGCTTCACATTGATAGCGTCGGGAAGGCCGATCGAAGCCGAAGGAGATTGTACGCTAGGAAGGTGGAAGTCGGGTGCTATTTTTCACCCTTGTTGTCCGAAGGCCTGGTGTACTGATAGGTAAGTAAAATTTCCATTAGGTTTTCTTGTGAGAGTACTATTGTAACTTACAAGTTTTGACTAGTAGAACGGTTCGACCACGAACCTGGAGACGTAGGAAATTGCCAAACTCCGTAATCAATCTTTGTGCAATTGTCTTATTGTCTTGCATTATTTTAAATTGATTACTTAAAAAGGAGTAAATCATCAACAAATATTTAAAGCCTACAAGGGTCCGAGATCAGGTAGTAATAATCTGATTATTTTCGGATCAATCATATTCTGTTAGGACTCCTTTTCTAATGCAGTTGGGTTAAGTTCATTTGTTTGGAACCTTCTATTAATTATTCTTTTAGGAAAAAGAGAATCATTACTTGATTAATCTTCTCATACTTGTCATTTGACTGAAACGAAGTAGGAAGAGATTGATGACTGGTTTGTTGAAAAGAAAATGCAAACTTATTGGTTGGCTATTGCTCCATCTTTCCTTCTTGGATTTTTATATGATTTTGTTCTGATGAATATCTTAAATGTTTGATTTTAAGGTAGTTAATCTTAAGTTGAAACAGATTAGGTCATGATGTGAACCTGTTTCTACTTTGCGGATATTATATGTTTTAGTATAGTGAAATGGCTTTTCTTCTTCTTTACTTAAAAGTTAGATGAAAACATCTTAACGAGATTATGCTTTGTAAACACTTCTTTTATCTTATAGTAAAAATAAGTGTTGTATTCTATTGTGGTAGAATTGGAAACAATGAGATGTTATGTTCTGTTGTTGGTAAAGATAATTGATAGGATCAAGTATACTTTAATTTGTAAGACAAATATTATAGATTATATTTTTTTCTTCTTTTAGAAGTGAATTCAGATTCATTAATGCTCTACTTTTCTGATTGTTTTTACTTATGCTTGGTGTATGAAATACTAATTGTTCATTAAAGCAGGCTTTTTTAATTGGAAAAATTAGTGGAATGCACTTCATTTTAAGGCTTAGTGATTATCATGCTCAGTTCATTAAACTGACCCGTGCTAGCAATTTTTGCAGATGGACTTCGTAAGTGATAAAAGAAGGCAAAAACTTATATGATGCATTGGCTGATTTAAGTCTGATTCTTGTGAAGAATTTTGATTCGTTCTTGAGTTGTATAAAAAAAGAGAAAAGTTATATTATTTTGAATGAAGGTTGTTGTTATGTAGTATGCCTAAATGCATAAGTTTGTAAATGTATAAGTTTTGAAAATGAATTGAAGGATGAGAATTTACTTGCATTGGTTGTGTAAATTATCTTGTACTTATGTAAAATAAATGGAATCTTATCTTGTTGATATTCTTCATATTATTTATATGTTTAAATGAGTATTCTTGGATAAGTAGGATAAAGGGAATTAGAGTAATTTCCCTAAATGTGATGTAGCTAGATAAGTTGAAAAATTTGATGTTCTTATCTAAACAATTCATTATAGTAAGGTGATGTGTAATGAACATACAATGAAAACTAGCATAATTTGTAAAGGACTTAAAGGGTGTGTTAAACCCTAGAACTTGACCATGAAGAGGAAGACTCTTCCTCTCTCATGAAAATGTAAACAAAAAGGGAGATATGATTTATAATCATTAGACTTCATTTAATAAATTCTATTAAGTTACAACCTAGGTGGTTGTTACACTTCCTTGAATGGTTAAGTCACATTAAATGGAACTTATGAGGTTGTTGTCCTATTTTTGGGTAACTACTTGTTAAGTCAAAATTAATGAACATCGAAAGAAATATTAAGTTAAGGAAGTTCTTTAAGGATTAATGGAACTTGATTTGGAAAAGAACTTAGGGAGAGTTGGATTAAGATTTGGGCAGAGTTGTTGAAATCTGATTTTAATTATCCAAATTAATTAAATATTAATAATCTCCTAGGGGTATGTACATCTCGACGAGGCTGTTCTGTAGGATTCTGTCACATGCCAACTGTAAGGTTGTACCTTCAAGAAGATTAGGATCTTCTCGAGGATATAGTGATGTAGTTGACATGTGACAACACCCTTCTGCATTG
Organism: Taxus wallichiana var. yunnanensis; assembly: GCA_018340775.1. Lineage (NCBI taxonomy): Eukaryota > Viridiplantae > Streptophyta > Pinopsida > Cupressales > Taxaceae > Taxus > Taxus wallichiana. The sequence goes on along the minus strand of CM031243.1, from coordinate 220,487,573 downwards.
ATTTTCAAGATTTACACACTTTTGGAATTGAACTTATTTTTCCTCTAGGAATGGATAGTAGCATAGTTAGGATATGAAGTAGCCCTCCAGACTCGGGTACCTTGGCACATGGGGTTGACCTAGGTTGACCCAATATGCCAGTATACCCTAAGTCTTTGTGATCCTCTTCCTATCATAACTTGTGTTGTTAACCTGAACTAGGGTTAAACCTTGGGCAAGTGGACTGACAAAATTCAGTAAAGGAAATTCTAGATAACAATAGAGTGGGGGTGAAATACGTATTTTGGATTGACTAAGATGCCATCAAGGAATAATTAATATGAATAGTATGTTAGAAATCTTTGGCCAAAGTATCGCAAGATGCTTGATTGTGTTTTTCTATGTCACCTAGTCTAAGGATTGTGATGCAGATGGATATTGGTAGAAAATATTTAGTTAGGTTCCTTAGACAGATCACTCAATACCCAGAATAGGGTAAGAGAGCCAAATATACATAGTATACAAAAAATTATTCAATACTTAATGTTAGAACATGAATAGATCGGTAGTTTACCGAGTCATGAAATGAATAGATCAGTAGCTCATCGAGTCATTACAATTGCATATGGTTATCTGTTATAAGAATGGTTGTTATGGAATGTGTGTTCTAAATTACGTATTTAGAACAGAGAACATTATTTATAAAAAAGGGAATTTTTTTCCTTATTTTTAAAGTCTTAAAATGGGAATGCTACACTCCCCATCATTAGTGGTAATCACCTTTAGAAACATTGGTGGAAACCAAAAATGAAAACACCTACAAGAAATTATTTTCTTGTTTATGAGCATACTCTCCCCCTTTAACATCTATGAAAAAGGAAACCATGAAAACTTGACATGAATATAGAAACAAAAATGCCTACACACATAATTAATTTCTCCTCCTTGGTCTATACTCATAATCTTGACAACAATTGATGTTAATGAACCATGAAACCATCTTTAACTCACTCACACAACTCCCACTCGAAAATAATTTACACATCACCTAGACACCTCACCATGGACTTATTCCTAGCCTATTAATTAATTAAGACTAGGTCCTTACTTATCCCAACCAACTGGGACTTAGTCTAACCCTAAAATTAAAGTCCTATTCCTTCTCCAACAACACTCCCACTTATCTAAGTGCCAACCCTCACTTGAGACCCGGATTGGCAATCAAAATCATGCCAAAAATAGTAAAGATCTATGCCTATTTTTGGTAAACCTAGACTTACCTTCCTTAACCGACACCGATTATCCTCGACCGATGCCGATCACCTAACCACCATTAGTTACTTTATATACAACTTTACAACCTTTTACCTAGGTTGGTAATTTTCAGTTTTGGGAGAACTATTGCATTCAAGCATGAATCCAAAGCCTCTCAACATCTAGACACAAAAAAATACTCAACCACAGGCCCAAGCAAGCATCCGGTTCTCCTTCCAGAGCATTGGAATACTCACGGAACATTACGGGAGTACTTTCACGTGAACTAAACTCTAGAATCTCTTCATGGATCAACTACCCTCCACCTTCACCTACCAGATCTGTAAATGCAAGTAAGTATATGTGATTTCAATCATATTGTGCTTTCTTAAAGTATAGATTCCTTACCTCTTTCATTATACTTTATTTCTGCATGTATTCCTTTATCTCCACCTCCTCACCAATCTACCAACCCAACCACCTATAGCCTTTTTTTTTTTCCATAACTTCCCCCTCTTGTATCCCTGAGTCTTCTCAGTAATATCACAAACCTAACCACACCCTTCTTACTCTCTATGTAATCACAGAGAAGCCCAAAACCACTTTTATCAAATTATTGTCAATTTCCCCTACCGAAGACGTTACCTAACCACCATTGGTTTCACCTCCATACCACATCGGTCACCTGAACGATATCGATCTCTGATGTCATTTCATTCCTTTTGACCAAAAGCCTCTCGATCAACTAAAACTAACCCAGACCTTACCCGATCAATCCCAGACCCCTGTCAAACCTAAAAACCCAAATAACCTACCAAACCTCTAGATTTAATCATAACCTTTCCTGTTAGATTAGATTTTCTTATTGTATTTGCACAAGATACCTAAATCATATAACTACAGTAGGATTTCCTTACTTCATGATATTTTCATTAAATTGTATTTAAAAGTGGATTGACAACCTTCTAGGAAGCACCTCACTTCCCGATCTAGCACTCACTAGGCAGTCCACTAACCTATATTATTAATACTATTTTGTGGTCTTGTTTTGTTTCTTATACATAGGTCATTTCCTCCTAGCCAAAGGGAAGCTCTTCATGATCATCTTGGATCAAAAATCATTAACGCATGCATTCAACCTTCACCTACATATCACATGTATTCCTCCTAACCTATTTCCTATTCCATTTTAACCAAAAAAAAAAATTAGGTGAAACATCTTGGCATGCCCTGGTGGGACCCATCAGGGGTTCTTTGCATTGTTCATTCCTAGGAAATATTGTGTGTCTATTTTCATTTGAAATGAGTTCACATTAAGCTTCTTCTCTGGAAATATTCTTTTCTTCTAATTATCTTAGTGACACTTGTTTTTTTGGGATTAAAAATAATTCTTCTTTCTTTTCTTGTATTGCATTTAGTGAAAGTCATACCCTTAACCTCTTCATAATTTTTCTCATCAAATATAATTTGTGGATTTGGGTTTTAAAACTTGTGCACTTGCATTGTTGAGTTTGTTGCATTATAGCTAATCTAAAATTGTGGGAAACCTATATGCTGAAGTCATGCCCAACTGATGGTTGAAAATTGAACCATAGCTCACATTTTGCACATTCTCTATACCAAATCACTAAAACCAAATTACACAATTCTTAAACAACATCTTCCCTAGAAGAAGTTATCAACGATCACATGATCAGAGGATTGATAATGGGCTCCAACTGGTTTCTCTATCCAATCATCATCTCAGAGAAGGATCTCCCATGCCAAAACTTACCTGAAACCAACCATAGTTGTCATATTTTATAGGGCACCCTTGTTAACCAAAAATTATTATGCTTACAGTCAGTCCTAAATGGCATAAGCCACAACATAAAATCTACAACGTAGGATTTCATGTTTGTTAGCTTTTTTTTCTTTTTGTTTTTGAGGTGTGAGTTGTGTTTTCTTCATTTTTTCTTATCCTTTTATACCCCACATCATGATGGTGTATTCCAATTTTATTATGGGTTTATTAGGACTCCTCATAGCCATACTCAGTCTCTGGGTTGGCCCTTTTATTTGATCTAAATCACCAAAACTCCATTTTTTCTTCTCTTCCAATTTCACAACAACCGATATCGGTCCAATGACCGACATCGGTTGTATCATCTTACCAACATCGGTTAACTGACCATCGGTTTATATACTTTTTGGTTATTTTTTCCAGAATAGTATTCTTCACCTTCCTGTTCTTTTTGGTTTTTTCTACCATTTTTATCCCACTCTTGAGTCTCTGATATCATTTTCAGGATCCAGTTGACCCATTTTCACCTTTCATTGCCAAATATTTGAATCTCTTATTCTTCACAAGTAGCTGACATCGGTCTGAGCCGACCGATGGTTAAGTTACCCTTATACCAAAATTGGTTACCCCAACCGACATCGGTCTCTGTATTTTGATTTTCCAATCAAAACAATGATATAATCACTTATTTTAGACTAATTTTTCCCATTACTTATGTGTTTTACATCATCAGCATGAAGCTCAATACCTATTTTTTTATCATCAGTCACATGGTTTTGACTCATAAACAAGATAACGCTCTCATGTGTTTCATGCTAGCCACCAGCCACTCCCACCTAGCCCATCACCCCCTTCAATCTCATCACCCATGGACCCCAATCAGGCTCTTTCCATACCCACTAGGTGATGAGGAGTTCACGAGACTCCTTGATCACAACCCCATTTCTGCAGTACTATCTCACTCATTCATCTACCTCATGATTCATCAAGGAAACTTGTATATGACATGCATGTGTCCATTCCTCCTACCCTCGCACCCACTTCGCATCAGCTACTACTAGCTCAGCCTTCCTTACCTCTTCCACCTTACCACCTGTGGTGTCCCATCTTGACCCTACATCATCGATATCTACTGCACCTATGACATCTATCACGCCTTTGATGTCAATCACTCCTATGATGTCAACCATGCCTTTATCAACCACCTTGAGTGTAGGTCTATCTGCACCCACCACCTCTCATATACCTATTGCATCTCAACCACCCATGGTGTCAAAAACCCATACTCCCTTCCAAAACATTGTCCTCTCCATCCCCATTCTCTTCCTCCGATTTCTATGAGAGTCTTTACGTCCACTCCACCTACCTACACTTATCACCAACAACCCCCTATTTCATCTATCACTTATTCAGATACTTTCCATCTACATCTATTCCGACCTACATTCCTCCTCACAATTTTCATACTTGACACCACCACATACTGGGATGCCACCCATGTCATACCCTCCTCATCTACCCCTTATACTATAGGGGTTTCCCAATCATCACAACCTACCAATGATCTTATCAAAATGATGATGGACAAGATGCAGACATTAGAAGCATTTGTCTCTAGCTCACGTAACTCTCTAACATATACGATGAGATTTTCAATGAGCCCATTCACCCATCCATTCCAATTCATCCATACCCTACGCATTGGGAAATGCCTAAATTCAACCAATTTAATAAAAAAAGACCCACAACAAACACTTGTGGTCTTTTAAACATGGGTGTTATCTGATCACTCATGATGACACTTTTCTCTTGCAAACATTCCCAATGTCCTTGATAGACCTTGCTTTGATTGGTATAGTGCTCTACCTAGGCACTCCATTTTCTCATTCAACCAAGTAGCTCAAGCTTTCCTAGACCACTTTTCTATCAACATTGTCAAGAAGGTCACCATGACCAACTTGTACGACACACCAATATGAAGATGAATCTATCACATATTTTTCACTCATTGGCGAAGATCCTGATCAACCAACTCACATTCCAACTACCTCAAACCGAGTTAATAGAGTTGTTCACTAGGGCTTGTGCTAGACACATCTCACCAACTCTCCAAGTTCAAACCTTCCACATTTTGATGAGGCATTCACCATGGCCCAAAAACTTGAAATTTGTGCCATTGAAGAGAAGAAGATATAATTACGTAACAAGAACATTGTGTTTAAATCAAACAATACCTCTTCTTCTTCCAAACCACAAAATAATTACTCTAAAGAAAAAGGATCTACCAACATAGTAGTTTTGAAATCCATGGCCATCTCACCCATCCAACCAATCAAATCCTTCTTCCAATCTTTCTCCTGTTTAGGATTTTTAGTTCAAGTGGGAGAAAAAAATATACTCCCATAGAGAACCCTACTCTTCAGTTTTAGAAAAACTTCTAAAATCTAGAGTAGTCACTCTTCCACCCATCAAACCACATACTAGTTTTGACCCCTCTCATCCTATGCCTACATGGTACAAAGAAAATGATTACTACAACTATCATCACATTAAAGGTCATAACGATGGTAATTGTATAACTTTTAAAAATATCATCCAAGAAATGTTAGATAATGGAGATCTCATCTTGGATAATCCTAATGCACCAGCTAATCAAAACCTTCACATCTTCAAGAATCCATTCCCAAATCACACCCCATCATCTAACCAAACCAGAAAAACCTCGACCAATGATAGTAATGTTCATGAGGTTCATGTTGTTTTTGACATCATACCAGCTCTTCCTACTCAATTTCCTCCTACTCCATCTATCGAGGAGATTCTTGCACAAGCTCCTTCATCCACGGAGGGACTTGTTTCATCTACTCCTTTACCCACAGAGGAGTCTCCCTTATCTCCTCCTTCACCCATGAGGAGTCCACCATATCCATTGATGTAGTTTCCCCACTCACCTCTCAACCTAATGAACAACCCACAATACTTACTCTTCTACCCACAGGAGAGTCATGCTTACCTTCTTCTTCACCAAAATATGAACTTACCTCATCCAACTTGTCATCTCCCTACCCATAGGGGATCCATTAGCAATGTCCCTTCCTATTGGTGATAATTCTCCATTGGCTTTCAAGGATCCTGTTGATTTTCTCTTGGATCTCTTTTACCCACAAAGTCTAAAGCCAACCATTTCCTATCTCATAGACATTCTTTTATAGGATTACTACCAAATCAACATCATCCCCCCTACAAGGTGTCATTTTCACATTTTGGCTGACCACTTGGATTATGTTGACAATTCCATGCTTTGGGGATGCCTTCACTTCCTTTCTCAACTCAAATGCAAATGTTGTCTGTTGATACTTCCATGATCTATCCAAAGGTGTTTCAAAACCAAACCCACCATGCCCATGCCAATTGTAGTGACCTCTTCTTCATCACCCTCACCCACACCTAAACCTTTACCATCAAATGAAATTTTTCCTATGCCTAAAACCTTACCTACACCTATATCTTCCTCTGCATCCAGACCCATTTCCACATTGGGAGTCATGCCGACATCAAGCCTAGTCCATCCTCCTATCAAAATTAGATTTAGCCACATCCTCACAAGCTATCACAAAGACTATTCCCCACCTAAGAGGAAGACCCAACCTCTTAGGCCACATACACCGGCTTCACCCACTACCCCTCTGTCACCTTCACCACTTCCATCTATCCTAGGTCCCCACCCATCAACCTTGGCCAAACAACCTCCTACCCAGAGTAAACCAAAAACAACAACCACCTCCTCATCAATCCTCTGTTCACCCCCAAATTACCTACACAACTTACCCTTCATCATCACCTACATCCTTTTACCTCCTATACCTACACCACTTCCAATATCCTCATCATTACCTATGCCATTCCCTTCTCTTCAACCAATACCTTCCACATTTCCTCTTACTACAACCTTCACCACACCTCCATTATCACCTTGGCTAACCCATCCCCTTCCACCATCTTCCTTCCCTTCTACATCACACACTTCTTCTTCACCTTTACCCAAGAAGGTGCAACCAAAGCCCAAGAACCCACTACCCTCCAAAGAGGTAGTTAAACCTACACCACCTTCAACAACTAGTTCACCTACTACATCTTTACCCAAGAAGGTGCAATCCAAACCTAAAACCATACTATCTACCAAACAGTGGTCAAACTTACTCAACCTCTCGATTCCACCTCTAGTGGCACCTCTCCCACCAAATTCACCCACACTTCCATCCAGACCCACACTTACTTACTTCACATTGTGATCCATTGGCAGGGTCTTACGCCAACATCTTAGCTAACCTTTTGGAAACCTCTGATCATCACATTGCCACCACTTAGACCTTACAACCCACTCAAACCTAAACCAGAAGGGTTTGATGATACCAAAATTTTTGCTTACCATCATGTGTGTAGGGCATGATGTGGAAAATTTAAGGCTCTTAAGACTATTCTTCTCCAACTATGTCCTCTCAAAGAAAAATTTGATGATGATGATATTTTAGATGAGGACCCTATTCCACCTTCACCTATCACCACACATCCTCATCCCATACCTATTCAAGTGACCTTCATCTCCCCCTCCACAACCCTTTTATCCTCCTCCAACATTTGAGATCAATATGGTCCACATAAGAGAGCTAGCCAAACCTCCCAAAATGCCAATGTGTTGCATTGTTTTCACAAAACCAAGTATATGCCCTCACCATATTTTTTCCCATCCTGTCACTACACCTATCACGACTCACTTTCTCCTTTACCACAGATTAATATGGTTCAAATTTCCACTCGAGCCTAGAAGGAAAAAGAAAAGAGAAAAAACCAACTCATCTCACTACTCTTTTACCCAATATTCCATCTACACCTGCACCAAAAATCACCATCCATGGACCCACATACCCTATTTTTGATGGGGTTTCCCATCATACAATGCTTAAATAATTACACTAGTCTCCTCTCAAAATGTCTTTGTATGACCTTTTCCAAACCTCTGAGTCTCATCATATGCCCTCATTGAGGTTCTAATCTATTGAGGTTCTACCTAATGACCCTACTCCTATTGCATCCATTATCACTCCTCACCATGTGGCCTCTCTCACCACTTCACCCCCTTCCTCTACTCCCACTACCACTCATCAAGTAGCCACTCTCAGTTTCTCTTGACATGAGATTGTACCTCTCCAATCGATGATCCTTGATCCCACCCTATTTATTTTCCATCTACATTGATAATATACGCATTCAATGTGTTATGATCATGATGGTGGTGCCAGTATTAACATCATTTCCTCCCATGCATATAACCAAATGTGCATCCCTACCAATTACATGCATAATAACCTAGTTATGTTGTGTTCATTCAATGATGCCATGACTTCCACCCTTGGCACCATCATTCTCCACATTCATGTAGGCCCCATACCATTCCTAATTATTCTATGTCTTAGAGGGGGAATTCTAGTACAACATGCTACTTGGCCGACCTTGGATCCATGCCATGGGTTGTGTTCCTTCAACCTTACACCATTGTTTAAAATTCAAACATGAAGGACACAACTATACCATTCCAGCCAACCCTTCACCATTCAAGACCTGTAACATGTTGTATCAACCCAATGATGTCCTTATACCAGTTAAGGCATCTACCACCACTACCACTTCTTCTTCACCACCACTTCCTCATCCACCAATGTTGTCACTACATCTTCCACAACTAACTCCTCTATTCCCACTACTTCACAACTTTTCTTATGACCCACCCATCAACCAACCCATCTACTTCTCAAACAACTAATGCTTCTTCTTCCCAACTAACTAGTGATTCATCCATTCCTACCCCCACATATCAACTACTGATCCTTAGAAGGTGTTTTTCAATGCCTCACTCTAGGGGAGTACCACCTTTATAACATTGACACATTCCTTACTCCTCAAGAGTATGGTAAACCTTCACCAACATCCCCACTATGATCACCACATAGGTGAGGTTTTCCCCTATGGTCCTCCCCACCTTTACACCAACTTAACATATGGGGGACTTGATGCTTCTACCTACTCACCCAAGAGCCACCTTCCCAAACTCAACCATTTTCCTCCAACCTTCAATCTCTCACCAACCACCACTTTTCCCACACCTTCCTCCATCATTGTTCTTGGAAGGGATTTGGCTTTGGTTTCTATGAACAAGGCCACCATATATCATTCCTTACACCACTCATAAGCATAAAGACCACAATGGTATTGGATTCAAACCACCTTCTAAAAGGCCCAAGTCAAACTCATTGAGGATGATAAACATTCCCCACCCCATTCACCAACTTCACCACCTTCACCTACAAAGTCTATGGATCCAGAATCCATTCCTCCTAACTTTTTTTTTTCATAAACACCATTTCCTTGGGACCTCTAACTTATCAATGATGATGGCGAGGCTCCCTCTTCTCTTCCCTTCCTATATCCTACATGATCGATGATGATACACCTTCTATTAACGTCATTCAATGTCAGGATGATGAGTCTATTCTCACCTACCTTGGTGTGGAAAGATTCTTATATTCACCAGTCATTACCTTCTGAGATGCAAACCATGTTGAATGAATCACCATCAAAATCAATATTCACACTCAGATGACCCACACATTCTAAAAATAGGCCAATCTTTAGATGTTGTTGAACATGAAGCTTTCACTTCTTTCCTCTGGGATCATAGCAATGCTTTTTCTTGGTCCTATGCTGATATGCCCTAGTATTGACCCAAACATTGTGGTCCACAATATCATAACCATTCCTGATGCCAAACCCATGAAACAAAAGCTATGCAAAAATGCATCCTCGCATTTCCCTTCTTGTCAAAGAAGAACTCAATGCCTTCTTTTCAGTTTCCTTCATCCTACCCATTGATTATCCCCAATGGATCTCTAACATTGTTCCTATCACAAAAGTGATAGGGGACTCCACATTTGCATGGATTTCCATGACCTTAACTTAGCTTTCCCCAAAGATGACTTTCCTCTACCTAGTATTGACCAACTAGTTGATCTCACCACCAGCCATGAGATGTTATCACTCATGGATGGTTTCTCGGTTATAACCAAATATTACTCACCCCATAAAGATCAACACAAAACCACCTTCATCACTCCTTGGGGACCTTCTATTATCGTGTCATGCCCTTTGGCCTTAAAAATTAGTGCTACATATCAATGGGCTATGACTTATATTTTTCATGACATCATGCATAACATATTGGAAGATTACGTTGATGATCTTCTTTCCAAATCTAAACATCGGGCCAAGCACCTTATTGTCCTTAAAGTTATCTTTGACCATCTCATCAAATATTGTGTTCACCTTCAACCTAAGAAGTGTGTCTTTTTTGTTCTCTCCGAAAGCTCCTTGGTTTTATCATTTCTTTTGTGGCATTGAAGTTGATCCCACTAAAATCAAGGCTATTCTCAAAATTCCTCCACCTACTAACCTTTTCAACTTCATAGTTTGCAAGGAAAGTTGCAATCTATTCATCACTTTATTTCTCATCTTTTTCGACCATTTCCATCCATTTCATCATCTTCTCAAAAAGGATGTCTCCTTCAAATGGGATGATGAATGCCACAAAGCCTTTGATGCCTTAAAAAATACCTCCTCCAACCACCTGTGCTCATTCCCCTAAGGATGACCAACCATTTTACCTTTACATTTCTACTACTAATCATTCCTTGGGTGTCATGCTCACTCATCATGATGAGAAACACAGGAGCAAGTGGTTTATTATATAAGTCATACACTTTTAGACTACAAAACTAGATATACTCACACCAAAAACTCTTCTTAGCCTTAGTTTTTTCACCACTAAACTTTTCCATTACCTACTCAACCACAAAACCTTTTTTGTCACCAATACTGACCCCTTACATTACATGTACGCTAAGCCCTACCAACATCAATGTGTTGCACATTGGCTCATGCTTCTTGCAGACCTAGATCTCAAATTCATCCATCAAAAATATGTCAAAGGACAAACAATTGCTGACCAACTCGCAGATGCACCTCTCTCTCAGAAACCAATCTTCTAACTTTGATTTCCTTGATGAATCCATCACTACCCTCTCCTTGGATGATATCTTTATTTACCAGATGACCTTATTCTTCGATGGTTCCAAATGTCAGCATGGGGGTGGTGCCGAGTTATCCTCATTCCTCTTGATGGTGAGCCTATGCCATTATCTTTCAAACTAGATTTTGATTGTACTAACAATATCACCAAATATGAAGCACTCATGTTAGGTCTTCAAACCACCATAGCCTTAGATGTTAAATCAATTAATATCTTTGGTGACTCTCAACTAGTTGTGAACCAAGTTAATGGTATATACTAGTGTCATAATGAGATACTTCAAAAGTATAAGCATCATGTTGACATACTTTTGACTACCTTTGACCATTATGAACTTCAAACCACCCCACGTTCCACTAATAAATTTGTAGATACCATGGCCTGTCTTGCTTCTCAAATCCCCACTTCACCCTCCGACTCAAAAATATTTTTCATAGTACAAAGGTTGCAATCACCTTCTTATCTAATTCAGATGTCAACCTTGTAGGAAACATTGAAACTGACCCACGTGACCTTTGGTATAAGCAGTTTGTTTGACTACTATCTTTCCCTTTCAATTCTACCTCCAGATCTTACTCACAATGGACAACGAGCCTTTCTCAAAAGTGTCTCTCACTATGTCATCATGGGTGGTCTTCTCTATAAACATGGCTTTGACACTATCCTCTTATGATGCCTTACGAGTTCTTGAAATTCCATACACCATCAAGGAAGTTCACGATGGGATTTGTGGGGTCACACTTTAGTGGCTTAGCTATCACTAAGCATCCTTCACCTAGGCTATTACTATCCAACCCTAAACCATGATTTTTGTGACTATGTCAAGTGTTGTGTGAAGTTTCAAACAACATGCTAATCTTCATCACACCCCTAGTCATGCCTTATAGGTCACATGAGACCTTTGGCCTTTCTCTCAATGGGGTTTGGATCTTGTCGAGAGATCAACCCTCATTCTTCCCAACGTCATCAATGGATTATTACTACTACTCAAATATTACACTAAATGGGTGGAATCCATACCTCTTATTTCTACAAAAGATAAGAAAATATGTGAATTCATCAATCATCACATCATTTTTCACTTTGGTGTTCCTCACCGCCTCATCACTGATAATGAAAAACAATTCAAAAACAAAACCCTATGGAAACTCTTGTGATGCCTTTGGCATTCAACTCAATTTTTCTTCACCTTATTATCCTCAAAAAAATGGCCAAGCTGAATCAACCAACAAAAAACCTTAAAAAAATTCTTATGAAAGTGGTTGATGATATTGGTAAGGATTGGCACACACATTCCTTTTTCCTTATGGGCTTATCACACTAGTATTCACACCTCAACTACTACCACACCTTTCTCTTTGGTCTATGGTACATAAAGGTTGTCTTGCTCTCAAAGTCCAAATTCCATCTCTTCATATCTCACTCAAAGATATGCTCAATGATGATGATTTTCACTAGGATCCATTTGGCACAACTTGAGTTATTAGATGAACATCATCTAAATGCTCTCGATCACCTCCAAATCTACCAAAAATATATCAAACATGCCTATGATAAATGTGTCCAAGAATGAACCTTCTAGGTCAATGACCTCATCCTGAAGGAAAATCAACATGTAAAAAAAGTGGAGAAAAGTAAATGGGGAAAGTTTTCTCCTAATTGGCTTGGACCCTATATCATTACTCATGCCTATGGATCGGTGCTTATCATTTATCTTCACTCAAGGTAAACCCAAACCTGAGCCCCTCAATGCCTTGCATCTTCAACCATTCTATTGTTGAATCAAGTCCTATATCATCTTCTATCTATTAAATGCTTGTCCCTTGAGCAACATTCACCTTCCACTTACCTATTTTAAGGATCAATGACTAAACAAGAATCATGTGATTACCCATCACCTTTCAACCTTATCTTCAATATGAGTACCACGACTCTACTCATGGCATGATTCTCATGGATACTTTTCATCCTTTTCAAGATGGAATCCCATGGTCATTCATCACTTAAAACCTCTCTTTCATAGCTAACCCTGTGTGTGCTATGGTTTTGTCTTCATAAAAAAGCCTATACTTCTCTATAGTCTTTCCATGACCTAAAAGTCCAAAAAAAATTCAAAAGTAATATATGGGATTTTCAAATTCAAACTCCTTGAGTCAAACTTCTAGCAAAAAGATGACTCCCTCAAAAAGGACATCTATCTTTCTATCTTTTCTATAAATAGACTTCTCCCTCAAAGGACAACTATACAAAGCTAGCCATATTGTACATAGTCTATCACAAAAAGAAGACTATTCCTAAAAAATAAAATAAAAATATTCTAAGCTTCCTACATCGATCAACTTCACAAAGACCTCAAGGAGATATTCTATTCATCCCACATAGACTTCCCATCGATCAATCTATAAAAAAAAGAAAAAAAAAAAAAAAAAATAAATTTTTCATCATGGACTTGCCTATTTTGATCTTGGGTATCTTTCCAAAGAGGCATGTTGTCTCACACCAGGTTACGCTAAAACAACCTCTTTCACCTCACCACCTTTCCTTTCTAATCTTCTACCTACTCAAGGGATGTGCCACAAATGTGACATTTCATGATCATGTGACCTTCTTCACCCTTAGAATAATCAATCATGCAATGCCTTTAGGGTTTTATGTTCATAAGCCAATCTTTGGTATGATAGACTCATAATGGTTCTTACCAATTAGGTGGCTTTTTTGTCTCCTCTTACCATTCACCTCTTTTCTTACTTATTGATCCTCCTACACATGACTAAACCTTCGACACCTACATTCTAGGAATTCCTCTTCCACCAAAATCACCCATATCTATTCACCATAGCCAACATGCCTATTTGACCTAAATTCAACCATGCCTAAATGACCTAATTTCAACCATGCCTATATGACCTAAACTCAACCATGCCTAAATGACCTAGACTCAATCATGCCTAAAACCTACCAACCCATTCATCTATCCTCATCATATTCTTCCCTAGCTTATGGGAGAACTACATCATCCTTGAGGCCCCTTTTCATGGGGCTATGTAGGCAACACTCTGAGGGCATGGGGCCCTTGGAGGTTAGCTCGACCACTTTTTTCCCCTAACCAATTTTCCCCTTTTATATTCACATTTTACCCTAGTTAGTTTCCATTTTACACAAAACTTGGAAATTAATCTATCATAAAAACATACATACCTACCATTTTATAACATCATCACCATATCATACATCAATCATTTAACATTTCCATGATATCAAATATTTGGAAATTTAAACCACAACATACATATACATCATCATTTATTTTCCATAATACCAATAACTTGGAAATTAAATCAAATGCAAAAACATGACCAAACCATGCCTATACCTAGACTCCACCATGCCTAAATCACTCACCACCCATGCCTATACCTAACTCACATGCCTATACCTAACTCAAACATGCCATGCCTATACCTAACTCCATCATGCCTATATCCTAAACTCATGCCTATATCACTACCATCCATATGACTATATATCCATCATGACCTAAATCATGCCTAAATCTCCTAAATCCCTATATGCCACACTACTCCATCATGCCTACATGACCACTCAATCATCATGCTAATTCAACTAGTTTCCATAATACACAATAACAATGGAAATTAAAAAAAGTACATCATCCATCCAGTAAACATCATCAACTATATAATGGGAGTGTTTGTGTATCAATACATATATACATATATATATATATAAATATCAATATCTCAAAACTCTCATGTACAATCTCACATCTTCGGCACATAAGCCGGTATATATATAAAAAAAATCAAAATAATGGTACAATATCACATATGGATATCAATCATCTCCCACCTGATACCCTCCTCTCTCGGTCTCACCTGTCTCCTCCTCCTACTAGTCACACCCTACCAAAATCTCACCACCCTCTCTATTTCTCCCTTCCTATCCTCCATCTCCTCCTCCTTGCCCTCTATCGGGCCCGATCTCTAAGAGATAGTAACCTCACCATGGCCCTGTCTCTAGGGTCGATGACCCCCTATGCTACCAGAACTGTGAGTCTGGATCTAGTCCACTCACTAGCTTCTTTTGGGCTTGGTACTCGGCATATGAAGGCACATCAATCCTTGTGGTGGCTAGATGGTCCTAATAATAGTGAGCCTTGTTTAGGGAATCCCTAAACCTCACCATGGATACATTCTATGGTGGTGCCATCGGCCTAACTACCCCCTGTGAACTCTTCCCACCAAGAGTGTACCCTACCTGTCCTGCAGTGCAGTGCTGTATACTATGGGACCCTGTCCCTGTGCCTATGCGCCTGTACTGTATGTAGCTACTACTAGGGCATGTAGGGCCAAACTTATGCTGTGTGTGTGGCCAAATGGCCCTGTAATCTAGCCACATATGCCTATAAGGTGGCTACCTACCTCCCTCCATCCCCATCTCCACCCTATGCGGGAGCCTGTGCTTGTGCTACCTAGGGCATGTAGGGCCATCACCTATGTGCTCTAAAGGTGGTCACTGTGCTGTATGTGACCCTCGTTAGCTATCCCTACAACCCTATAATTTGTGCCTATAGGGCCACCTGACCCTGTAATGTATCCCTCTACACTATGATATGTCACTAAATCAAGCTTCCTAGCCTCTGGTGGTGCATCCCATAGTTGTGTGTCCCCACCACTTCCTATATCCATCGGTGACACCCACATCATCAATCCATCTATCTAACACCTTCTCTCCTCCTACCTTATGGGAACACTCAGATGTGGTGGAGACATGGGTCTCTCCACATCATCTCTACGGTACTATGGGAAAGGTGGGGGCACATCCTTCCATAGTCCAAACTACCATCTAACCCTATGTCCATGGGTATCATCTCATGCTCCCCAAAACGCCACCCCTATATCCATCTCAATAACTAAAGCTCCTCTAACTCCTCATCCATGCCTCTATATGATGAAAATCAACATATGGCCACCACACAATATCCACCACTGAATAGGCCCTCCAATAACCACCTATAGTATATAACATCATATGTGGCCCTAACCACTCTCGATGTGCCCCAGACTGTACCCATCTCCTAAAACCTACTCTATACAAACCACCCCTGAACCAATCCTATCATGGTAACCCAACTGGATGCACACACACAAATGTGCTCATACACCCAACAAAGTGTAACAAGAATGTGCAACACATACCAAACCTCCTCAACCTACCATAGGCCCATAACTCCCTATACAACTAGACTAGAAAATTGGTGCCCAAGAAAAGTGATCCTCTCGATCATGTCCTATAATACCCCCATCAGTTCTCATGGAAATATCCCACCCTCGAAATCTAGGAGAAAAAAACCTACTACCACCATCATCAGAATAGATAGCTTGGTCTCCTATGGATATGCCACATACATATCCCCATAACTCAGACTCACACTATGATAACTCAACATGCCCATCACCTCACCAAATACCACCACTATCGGCTCCACCGACACCTCACTCAAAATCAAATACACTGCTCCCCAATAATAGGAAGCCATAGGATCCTATACACGTCCTCTAATGTGACGGTCATCTCACCAGTCGGTAAATGGAAGGTATTGGTCATGGAGTCCCATCTGTCGATGAGAGTGACCATCAAGCTAGGATCTCGGCCTATACACCTATAACACTGATGATCAAACTAAGTCCCACATCTATATGTGCTCCCACTCCTCATTATCATGCTAGGCCACATCTGTACCAATAGAGGTGGTACTTTGTCTCTCATAGTCAACTGATCTCTCACCTACATCATCCAAAACAACACTATCAAGTCATGACCTCTCAAATTACCTATTCCTTAAAACCTCAACTAACCTCATACTTAGCCATTTTTTTACCAAATCATACCTAAAACCATCCATCATACCTACCCTTCACCTAGTTTCCATACCTACCCTTTACCTATTTCACCTAAAAACCCTATTGTCTCCATTTTGATACTTACCCAATATCCTAGATCATTTCACCTACATACCTATCACACATCGGCAAAACATAGTGCCTTACCCTCTTCCACCTACATTAGCCTTCACCTACCCCTACCTCACCTATTTAAATTTCCCATCTAGCCCTTCTTTTCACCTAGTCACTTTTTACAGTGACCGACATCAGTCACCTTGACCGTAATCAATCATCTTGACTGGTGTCGTCACCCCAACATTGACCGATGCTTTGGCCAAAACCAATCGACATCATCCAACCAATGACCGACGTCAGTCACTATTTTGGTGATGAAACCAAAACCCCATCCCCCATTGTTAAAAATTAACAAAAAAAACCTAAAACCCTACACCACCCCACCCAAATTTACCCTACATTCATTCCTAACCCTACTTAACCTACATTTTCCCCTTTCCCACCCCCGTTTCACCCCTTTTTACCCATAATTTCAAAAACAAAATTCCCACCCCCATTTTACCCGAATTAATCAAATATTTTAAAATGTAACAAGAGGTGTCAGGAATGCCTCCTACCTCTACTCGGTGTCATCTCTACGGTGGCACCTCTGGTCTCTGTATGTCGGTGGTCCTCCCACCCTCTCCCACCTCCCCATGCCAAAATCCACTCCTCACCTCACAACCAATCAAATCACTCCAATCAATCTCATGGACCCACCTACCAAATGCCAATCACCTACTACTAGTCTCACTCCACTGCTAGATAGAGACCTCATATCATCACTTTTCCACTTTCCACTTCTTCTCTGATCATTTTCACAAATGGAAAAGTAATAAATGAATCCATAAAACATGGATTTTACCTTTTTTAGCCCCAAATCGACATGACCATGACATCGGTCAAGTCATGCCCTAGCCAACCGATTTTGTTAAGCTATAACCAACATCGGTCACCCACATAACCATTTGACCCACACTATGCCCACTTTTCCTCTAACCCATGTTTTCAAACAACTTTTACCCTTACCAACACCTATTAAAACTCACCCACAAGCCTACATTACCTATACATTTCCTTACTTGCATTTAGGACATGTTATTTACCTATACCTCAGCCTTACCTATGCCCTGACCTACATACCCTGACCTGAATTTCCTTTTGTGACATTCAAATTTGTGTACTCGCTATAACTTGTGATGTTGCTACCCATGTTGTTCAGCCTAATGACCTTACCTTTCCTAATGTCATGATGTTTATCCCAACCAAACCTTTGGTGCCTTGAACAAAAACCCAATACCCATTCCTCCACCTTTCCTAGTTGTGATTCAGACCATATCCTATACCTTGGATACCTAAACCACTTCAACCTCATTTGGATAAACCTATCGACCTTTGATGAAGTAGAGTTTGTAAGCTCTTCAACCTAGTACCTTATCACAATCTATACATGTGTGTGTGTTTGATTTCCATTACCTATTACCCGATCCACCATTACCTATTACCCGACTCCCATTACCCTTACCTACAACCCATCCACCCTTGTTTTTATTAACAACCTATTTATCAAACCATTCACCAACTCTATTTCCTACCTCATCAGTTCCTAGTTTGAGGGGGATCACTTTCATCCATACTTGGGGCAACCTAATCTCTCACTCACACCTAGGACACCGAATTCCTATTTTTTTCAGCATCACTTACCAATACAAGCTACGCAAAAAAAGGGGAAAATGTAGACACCAAATTTGGGTCACACTCCCTTGGTCCCCTTTAATTAATTAACGTAACATATTCACCTAACCATGACCCCTTACCCCGCATTCATATTAATTTAATTACTTACAATTGAATTAATGTTCATCCTCACATTATTAATTAATTTAATTACTTTAATTAAGTTAATTTACACATCACCTAGACACCTCACCATGGACTTATTCCTATCCTATTAATTAATTAAGACTAGGTCCTTACTTATCCCAACCAACTGGGACTTAGTCTAACCCTAAAATTAAAGTCCTATTCCTTCTCCAACAACACTCCCACTTATCTAAGTGTCCAACCCTCACTTGAGACCTGAATTGAAATCAAAATCATGCCAAAAATAGTAAAGATCTTCCTATTTTTGGTAAACCTAGACTTACCCACCTTAACCGATGTCGGTTATCCTCGACCGATGCCAGTCACCTAACCACCATCGGTTACTTTATATACAACTTTTAACCTTTTACCTAGGTTGGTCATTTTCAGTTTTGGGAGAACTATTACATTCAAGTGCAAATCCAAAGCCTCTCAGCATCCAAATGACACAAAATACTCAACCACATATCCAAGAAAAAATCCGGGTTCTCCTTCCAAGCATTGGAATACTCATGGGAACATTACAGGAGTATTTCCGCGACACTGAATCCATAATATCTTCACGGATCAACTACCCTCCACCTTCACCTACCAGATCTATAAATGCAAGTAAGTATATGTGATTTCAATCATATTGTGCTTTCTTAAAGTATAGATTCCTTACCTCTTCATTATACTTTATTTTTTTTGTATTCCTTTATCTCCACCTCCTCACCAATCTACCAACCCAACCACCTATAGCCTTTTTTTTTCCGTAACTTCCCCTATGTATCCCTGAGTCTTCTTAGTAATATCACAAACCTAACCACACCCTTCTTACTCTTTGTGCAATCACAAAGAATCCCAAAACCACTTTTATCAAATTATTGTCAATTTCCCTTACAAAATCGGTTCCCTAACTACCGTCAGTTTCACCTCCATACCAAAATTGGTCACCTGACCGATATCGGTTTATGTATCATTTCATTCCTTTTGACTAGCAAGCCTCTCAATCAACTAAAAATAGTCCATACCTTACCCAATCAAGCCCAGATCCCTGTTAGACCTACAAAACCTAGAATAGCCTACCAAACCTATAGATTTGATCATAACCTTTCCTGTTAGACAAGATTTTCTTATTATATTTACACGAGATACCTAAATTGTACAACTACATTAGGATTTCCTTATTTCATGGTATTTTTGCATTAAATTATATTTGAAAGTGGATTGATAACCTTCTAGGAAGCACCTCGCTTCCTAGATCTAGCACTCGCTAGGTAGTCCACTAACCTATATTATTAATGTTATTTTGTGGTCTTGTTGTGTTTCTTATAGGTCATTACTCCTAGCAAAAGGGAATCTATCCATGATCAGCTCGGATAAAAAGTCAACAACGCGTGCATTCAAACATTGACCTTTAATTTTATAGCTATTTCTCCTAACCTCTTACCTTATCTATTTTACACAAACTATTCAAGAAACAACAATAACACAAGTACTTAACTTGTCATGTATCAAGCCAAGACTAAAATATAATATATAGGGCATACATTAAAACTCATTCCTTTATGCACTTGATGGTCTCGATTAAGTCATCATTCAAAGTAACATAGAGACTTCTTCACTTGTCCCGATGCAAAATAACTCCCCAAGTATATTTCATGACATTTCACCTTTACTTGCTTCGATATAAACTTCGCCTTGATCCACACTTTCTCAAAAATCATTATACAATATTCAAGATCATTAAAAACTCACATGACTATCATCATGTCTTGATGATTGAACTAATGTAATCTTGACTCAAAGATACCTTCATATTTGACAATATTAAATGAATTTATCCAATGCATAAAATCATATCATAACTCAAACTAATCTTCTAGCTAAAATTTCATGATTGAAGACATATTTTTCACCTATAAAACATACCTAAACTCTCTCTTACATGAATTTAATGTACCATCTAAACCTTCAATATATCAAATATATACCTCAAGATACAATGATGAAAAATATGGATATGTCCTTATTTGATGAGAAACATGGTATCTTTTCTAACTTATTGATGATACAACTTGATACTTCATACTCAAAATACCAATAGTAATGTATACCGCCTGATTTTGACCAAATCCCGATTCATCCTTGCCCACCTTACTTAGAAAACATCAAACCACTTTTGAAACTCCATCAAGAATAATATATAGAGGCAGAGAAACTCATACCTTTAACAATTACATAGTCAAATACATTCTTTAGTAGTCAGTATAACTCAAATCAACTCCTTAGGGACTCGAAACCACTTCTATTTGCACTCATTCAAACTTATTGATACCTCACGCTACAATATTCAAATTAAAATTCAAACCAATAAGAATATTATCATCAAGAACAAAAAGCATACCTTGATACTACCAATAACTTGTCCATTATTACTTTGTAGATCTTGTTATGAACTCCGTACCATCTTGTTTGGGGTAAACAAACTCCACTTGAACTTAACAAACTTGATTAAACCATCCAATAATGCCTTGGAATACTCATCATTCTTACATAAATCCTATTTGTTATGATATTAAAGAGAAAACAAAATACTTTCATACGTTGGAGGTCTTTACAACACAAATTAGCTCATTTTGATCCCACAAGGTCACATATAGCTCATAGGAAACATTTTAGCACCGAGAGGACAATAATTTCTGACATCTATCATCATAATAATATCTTGAAACTATTTTCATCAACTGATTCTCACCATTATTTTTCTTCATGCTCAAATCAGACATACAACAACATGCTTACCTAGAATTTGGTATTTCATGAGACATAATATTTGTCAAACCTTCATAAAATTATGCCAACTAGGTCACAACTATCATTTACCTATAAATTATCTCTACATTATTCCTCATATCTTAGATCACATGTAAATTTTAAAGACATCTATCATCTTACTAGATCTTCAAACATGGTATCATATACTACTAAACATGATTATTCTTGATATTCCTCAAAATAATCCTTCAAATGATTCTAAGACCGAGACATAACCTTATGAATCCAAATGAAAAAAAACATACCTTGAATCAATTATGCAATATCCCTTCGACATTTTGATAGTCTGATCAAATCATCATATAAGATAAGAAATACTCTTCTTCACTTTTCTTCATGTATTTCAAGTCTATCACCTTATGCTCGCCTCTTAGAATTGCTAATTAATTTTTAGACCTCGTGAATTAGATTACACAAGTACATTCCTTATATCACATAAAATATTATATGATGGATATAGACTCATACTCAATCAACTTAAATCAACTTACCTATCCATGGAGTTTAGCACACTACACCTAGACTACTCATCTTCAAAATCCTTCAAATCACTTTTGCTCCCCCGATTTGATGCAACTGACATCAGTAAATTTTTCTTACATTTGAATTAGATTCTTAGACTTTCCATAGACCTTATTAATTATTTTCATAAAAATAATATGCCTTGTATCATACTTTCAAGGCCTTTACATTCCTGTAAACACATCACAAATCCCTTTAATCAATCAAAGCTTTGAGACACCATCTCATCAAGATACCGAGACACACCTTCAACCAAGCCTAATTGAAAAGGACTAATACAAAACTCAATATTGTGAAACACAAAGAACAAACATACAATATTTCTCAAATTCATTACAACCAATATAAGATCACAAGATGCAAATCTCTTCCTTTCCTCACCAACTATAGTTCTTCAACATGATAATGCACCTACATTACTTCTATTGAGAAATTAGTTCCTTTAAGAAGCATAACGAAGACACCCCATGCATATTTAGGGTATTAAATAAAATGAACTCCTCATCAAAGTCCCAATCCTCCATGTCCTTCTTTCTTCTTGACTTCTTGGTTGGTTTTTCAGATCTGATAATAATATCCTCCTTCTTCTCCTCTATTGTTTAGAAACCTCTCAAACATGTATGGTTTTATTCAACCATGGGATCATTCTCAATTAGGTCTAATAATCCTACTTTTTTGTATCAGATTTGGGATTGAGTCTTGATTTCCTTCTTCTTAGCCTTGATAATATATGTGGACACAATTTTTGCAAAAACTTCACTATTCGGTAGATGAATTGAACTTTGCACCACATGGTTTTGATTTTATTCCTTATTGATGTTTATGATAGAATTTTTCTCTACTTTATTTTCCTCATGCTTAGGGTCATCCTTCTTGTTCATAGAATCATACTTGACTATCTTAGGCTCATCCTTAGGATTTATATTCCTTTTGAACACTTTTATATCTTCCTTTATAGTAGCTAGAAACCTACTGGTGTACTTTGGAGATTAATTTTGTTAGAAAAATATAGCAACATGCCTTGATTTATGGTAGTTGTAACACAAAACACCATTCTATCCTTTTGATTGGTATGATTTGAGGTTCTAGCCACAATCCTTAGCCTTATGACCATATTCACAACATGAATAACACTCGACCTTTTAAGGAACTTTCTTAATCCCATGAATAACCATTCCTTGTGAACCTTATCTTGCAATCTCTAGCTATGTGACCAAATTCATGACAAGGATAACAATAACCATTGAAAAAATAACCATAACTCATTGTATTTGGTTTCTTAATAGGGTTAGACTTCTTTTAATATGTCTTCTTGGTCTCCTTCATGTCTTCATAAGCACTTGGACCTCCCTGGTTATCTATATAACTATTCTCTAACCTTTCATAGCTATTAAATTTGTTAGATGTCTGCTCCAAATCTGATTTCAAGGAATTCAAATCATCTTCATACTTGATGCAATATTCTTCTCTAGCTCTTAGTTTTTCTACTTTAGACTTGATTTTGTAACATTCTTCTTCTTTTCCTTTGAAAGCTTCAGTCACTAACAAGACTTGAGATTCCAAATATTTAATGGATTAATCACACTCATCAATCATACAACTGATATGATATTCATATACCTTGACCAAAGACTCCAAATTTTTTTATTTTTCTTAGACACATCAATGTTGTTTTAACATCATATGATTTTCCCATTTTTTTCTTCAAGGATCTCTTCCTAGTTGTTATACTTTATTCACAAGGACCTTACACTAATACCAATTGTTAGAATCACAATGATTAAGAGAGGAGGTAAATCATTCATACAATTTTTTTACTTAATTTAGCATAACTTACGTACATCATCAATGTGAGCTTATTAAGTGTGTAACATCCATCCATAAGAACATGAAATAAGAAAGAACCCATCAATGCTAGATATAAAGTGGGAAACCCTCAAGGGGAAGAAAACCCACTAAACCTTTTTATATATTACTCAACACAAAGGAATTTAGTGAAGCACTAACTTCACAAGGAGCACCAACCCCTAGTTTAGTAGGGAACCAACCCTATAAGGAGCACCAACCCCTAGTTTAGTGAGGCACCAAACCCATGGGGAGGCTACAAACCCATAAGATGACTAAGAACCAACTCAACCACCTAAAGATGAAGATCACTTGATGAATTTTTGCTCCAACAACTGATTGTGACCACTAGTTTAGCTCCATCCACTCAAAACCTTCTCAAAATGCTCACTCTTCTTCTTTGATCAAACTAGAATCATATCATGATGATTAGGTATAATGACCTTGAAGTATTCTTCTACCATGATAATATTTTAATCATATTTTCTAACCTATTCTTTACCCCTCACAGCACTCTTCACACTTATCTCTAGCTCACTTATAATCCCATCATCACCACTAACTCAAATGAGCCATTACAACACACTTACATACTTGACACTTACTTACACAACCATATAGGTCAGCCAAGAACAATAAAATTGGTCATACTAAGTTAAAAACATACCTAAAAGTTCAAATAATTTTCATTTCAAGACCCATATAGGTCGGCATAATCTTTACACACTCAAGAACAACACCATGTTTCTCAATTAGGCATAAAAACACTTCATCACTCCAATGGTCACAAATTCAAATTTTGAGGCATGAAACATCTACACCATGACTATAAAAGCTCCAAAAATTTCAAGGGAATCCTATAAAAATATTTACCATGAAAAATAACCTATGAACCATCCATCTTCATCATGAAGCACACCAAGAAGCATCAACCACAAACTAGGTATCAAAAATCTAAAAATAACTCTTGAAAAGTAAACCACTTCACATAGAAAAACACCTCTTCATGGGAAAATAATAATATCAATAGAAATATCTCATCATAATATAACTATAACAAATAATGGTATTCAACAAATCAAGGCACAAGATAATAAAACAACTCCATCTCTCAAACTTCTCAAATATGGTTTTGGGTCCCAAGAACCAATTAACTCCTCATCAAGCACTAATGGCTTAAAATCCACTTCCAAGCACTGAAACCACTTGGAAAAATAAAGGGAATTATTTAAAACCTATAAAAGAACTCACAACCATAGGTAATATGGATAAATCAACACTTGCATGTGTGATTCAATAACCTTCTTGATGCACCTAAATAGGACAGCTTTAGGCCAATAGAGCTTGAGCATGAAATCAACTCACCTGAATAATTTTTAAAGGATACCATAAAAACATAATACATCCTATGTTGATTTAGGAGGTAAAATACCATGTCATCTATCCAAATTTTGATATAAAATATCATAAATAGTAAATTTACACAAAGGAATACCTTAGGATTAGCAATAACACAATGGAATTCATTTCTACTAATGACAAGTAAATCAATTCCATACTTTTAGTATTTTCAAATGATTTGGTATTCCAATATAAATTCTATTTCATCAAACACAATAGTTTAGTGTTGTAGAGAAGGCATAACACGTTCTTATAAAAATGGGTCCCCTTAAATAATTTTTCAATATTAAATGATTATTGATCGTGAGCTTACATTGTAATTTTCAACTAATTTGAATATAAAAACCTATTTTAATAGTTCCCCACTACTTATCTCAGTATTTGGATCTTGTAATGTTTTAAAATATTGAGAAAATGAACGCTAATCATGTTTTGAGTATGGTTCGTGCTATTAATGGGTGATGAGATTCAAGAGAATCAAGATGTTGTGTAATTACATTGATTTGGCCCAAGTAAGGATATTTTATCCAATCATCATGCATTAATTTGGATAGACCTTAGTAATGGGCCCATATAAGTTGATATCATCCTTATGTGAATATGTACTTCTACATTAGGATTAACCTTTTGAATAACCTTTCTAGAAAGCATGTTATGTGTCTCAAAATATGTTAAAATGGATTATGGATCACCAAATCTATTCAAAATGGGTTTGATGGAACATTATTCTATCATTACTACATGTGAAGTGATTTAGTGGCAATTAAACATTACCATGGAGGAGGATCAAGAGCAGAGAGAGGAGATTTTCAAAAACCAAATGGGTGGGAAGTGTCATAGGACACAATCAACCCTCGGATCGAGGCTCTGTGACTGGGGACCCACTGCTTTTACATGGAGGAGGTAAGGTGTCTTTTCCCCTTCTTGGGATGACAGTATTTTAAGTCGTAACAAGGGTGTTTAACCCAATATTTGGATTTCAATATTAAGACTATTGATAAGAGTTGACTCCTAAGACTTTCTATTCCGAATGGACTGGCTGAGAAAGCTAGATCTTGAATGAAATTTTCTCTAGTTGGTAAGTTTTATGGTTCCAGACCTAATGTTGAGTGGTTTCGCGAATGGGACCGTAGGAAGTGGAGGCCGAAAGGCTCATTAGAAATTGATTCATATGTGAATGGGTTTTTTATAATCAATCTATCTAATGCTTTGAGGATTGTAGAAACATACTCCTTGGTGGTCCCTGGTTTTTGGGTAGATCCAGTTTGTTGGTTCAGAAATGGAGCCCATGTTTTGATCCTTATAATGAGAAACCAGATGAGTTTCCAGTGTGGGTTAAACTTCTTGGCCTTCCTATGGAGTTTTGGGAGGAGGAAATACTAACAACTATTGCTAACGTGATAGGTTATTTGGTAGTTTTTATCCAGTTTACTAGATCTCGAATGAGGCTAATGTATGCTCATTTTTGTGTCAATGTCCCTATTGGGAACTTGCTTTGAAAAGAAATAGAAATCAACTCAAAGTTTGGGGTTTGGACTCAAAAAATTGAGTATGAAGTCTCACCTCTTTTTTGTCAGAAATGTTGGCAGATGGGGCATGATCAAAGACAATGTAAAGAATCCAAGAAAGGAAAACAACAAGTTCAGAAAGCTTGGGAGAAGAAAGAAAAGGAGTAGGAGAAACATTAGGTTTCCCCAAGAAAAATTTCCTCAATAAATTTTGATTTCAATATGTTAGAGATTGAAGATCCTGTTATAGAGAAAATTTTTTGGATCAAGCAAAGAATCAACCTATCATTGAGAAAGTTATTCAGGATCAAGTTCAGAAAGAACAAGAAAGTTAGGTTAAGATTCATGATCAGGAGAGTCTTGAGGAGGAGAGTTAGATCAACAAGGAAGTTTTGAAGGAGGAGGATTCCAAACAAATTTATCAAGAGAAGGTTCAAGCCAAAGGGGAATCTTCAAAAGCAGAGGTGGCTCTTGCTGACTCTGAGGTTGTGCCTTGTTCTTTGAATTTGGAAAATATTTTGGAAGAAAAGAAGATTAATACTAGGAGTTCTCGAAAAAGAAAAATCTAAAGCAGATTGTGGGAAGCCCTTTGCAAAAAGAGGTAATCTATCAATTAGGGATAGAAGGGAAAAAACAATAGCTAAAGAAATTGATTCAGGTAAGAAATGCTCTATTGAATAGAGAATATCTCCAAATAAGTTTAAATGAAGCTCATTTCCTAGAATATAAGGGGTTTAAATAACCCTAATAAATAGAGTATATTGTCAAATTTTAGGAAAACTCATAAGCCTGATATTCTTTTGATTCAAGAAACCAAGATGAAAAAAGAAAAAATGATTGATGTTAAAAATAAGTTGTGGTTTGGCTCGATATGCAATGTGTGTCTTCTATAGGTGCCTCTAGAGGCATTGCTACTTTTTGGCTCCAAAAAGATAGAGAGGGAGTGGTTATTAGTAATTTGTCTCATCATCTTGCCATTTTTTTAGAGACAAGGAAAATGGTTTTGCATGGATATGTTCAAATATTTATGCTCCTAATTCTATGATTGAGAGAAGAAAGCTTTGGGCTGAAATTGTACAGTTTCATTCTTAGTTTAAGGATTTGGATTGATTCTTGGAGGGGATTTTAATACTCCTTTAAGTCCAGAGGATAAAAAGGGTGGTTCAAATATTTACAATGACAACATGGGAGATTTTGTTGATTTTATTATGATCTGTAATCTGGTGGATATTGATTTGAGGGGTGGGAAATTTACTTGGTCAAACAGGTGCATATGGGAGATGATCTTATCCAAATTAAGTTGGATAGATTCCTAATCAATCCAAGTTGGTTCTCGGATCTTGGTGGTTTTTTATTTTCTTTACCTGCATTGGGTCGGATCATAGTCCTATTTGTTTTCAAACTAGTAATAGTCTTGGGTTGAGAGGAAGACCTTTCAGATTTTTTAAAATGTGGTTGTTACATCCTTCCTTAAAAGAGGAGATTCAATCTTGTTGGAAAATTAATGTTAAAGGTAAATCTATGTTCAAATTGGTGTCTAAGTTGAAAAATGTCAAATCCAGAATGAAAATTTGGAATAAGGAATCTTTTGGTAACATTTTTTCCCAAAAAGAAAAAATTGTAGAGGATTTAAAAAGGATTGAGGAAGTCTTGGAAGGTGGGGGTCTTGATCAGGAGCTTAGGAACAAGGAGAAATCTCTTTTGGTGGAGTATCATAACTGGAGGCAAAAGAGGAAGCGTATTGGAAACAAAATTCAAGGTCTTTATGGTTAAAAGAGGGTGATAAGAACACAAATTTTTTTCATTTGACTACTTCTATTCATAAACAGAGTAATACTATTTTGGAAATTGAGGATAGTAGAGGAGTGAGGTTGAAAAATCAATTTGAGATTTCAAATGAATTTATAAGTTTTTTCTCTGATTTGTTGTCTGCTAGAGAAGATCCTGACTTAGTCAAGGAGAGCATAATTGCTGATTTCTTCCAACCTATTATCACTCATCAGGAGAATGTTGAGTTGGTCAAAATTCCTTCTCCTCAGGAAATAAAAGCTATTGTTTTTTATTTAGAAGGGGAGAAGTCTCCTGGGCCAGATGGTTTCCCTGATTTTTTTCTTTCAAGAATTTTGGGACATTGTTCATAATGATGTTGAGGAAGTTGTCCAAGATTTCTTCATGAATGGTAAGTTATTGAAAGAGGTTAACAATAATTTTATAGCTCTTGTGCCTAAGATTCTAGGTGCTGATAAAGTTATTGACTTTAGACCTATTAGTCTATGTAATATTGTCTATAAAATTATTACAAAGATAATTTCATTCAGGATCAAAGTTCTGTTGGAAGGTTTTATATCTCCAAATTAGGGAGCTTTTGTTGAAGGTAGATAGATTCTTGACAAGTGTTATCACTATTCATGAAACTATCCATTATGTGGATGTTTCAAAGTGGGAGGAAATGTTGGTTAAACTTGATATGAATAAGGCATATGATAGGGTGTCATGGAGATTTCTAAGAATTATTTTGGAAAGGTTGGGATTTCATGATCATTTTATAAATTTTATTATGGAATGCATTACTACTCCTAAATATTCTATTCTTATCAATGGTAAGTCGAGGGGTTATTTTCTTTAGGGAGGGGTTTGAGACAGGGGGATCCTTTGTCTCCTTTTCTATATATTATTATGGTGGAAACCTTAAGCAGACTCTGTGCTGACTGAAGGAAAAGAGGATTCTTAATGGCTTAATTATTTCAAATGGTTTGGATCCTATTTCTTTACAATAGTTTGTGGATGATAATTTTCTCTTGGGAAAGGAAACTATTTTAGAAGCTATGGCTTTCAAGGATATTCTTCAAGACTTTGAGGAAGTCACAGGTTAGCTTATTAATTTTTAAAAAAGTTATATTATCTTTTTGAATGTGGATGAGGAAATTCATAATAGAATTGTTGTTGTTTTGGAGTGCCCTATCATTTCTTTTCCCTCTTCCTATCTGGGTATGCCCCTGTTTAAGGGGAGAATGGTTTTAGATAGCTGGAATGCACTTGCTGACAAATTACAACTTCTTCAAAGTTCATTACAGAGTCTTCTGGTTTATCTTATGTCAATTTTTAAAATTCCTACAAAGATAAGAATCTGTTATTACCTAGATTCAACGTAGATTTATTTGGTCGGGTACTGAATCAAAGGATAGACTCCCTCTTGTGGCCTGGGATAGAGTCACTCTTCCTAAGAGTGCGGGAGGCCTAGGTTTGAAGGACTTAAAAAGTATGAATTTGGATTTAATGGCTAAAGTTGGATGGAGGCTTAAGCGGGATGATGGACTGTGGGCTAAGATTCTTAAAGAAAAATATATGTATGATGAGTAAATCTATTTTATTTTAAATGAAATCATTCCTGAAGGTTCATGCTTTTGGAATGGTCTGGTAAGTGTAGGGGTTTGTTGATGAAAGGAAGTAAATGGGAAATTGGTGATGGAAATTGGATTAATTTTTGGTAGGATTGGTGGATCTCTAAAGAACCTCTTATTAACCAGGTTTTGTGGAGAAATGTTTCAAACCACTTCATTTCCACTATAGGAAGCCTTTTGAGAGACTATTGGATTAGAACTAATTGGGGTTGGTCTAGAGACCTCTTCAATGGGAAGGTGAAGATGAGGGTATCAAGGAGGCAATTCAAAATCTTAATACAAATCTGGGTGGGGTGTATATCCCGTCAAGACCTAAACTGGATGCTCTTATTTGGGTAGGGACTAAGGATGGTGAGTACTATGTGAGAACTGGCTACTGTATTTCTTGTAATGTTCCTCATCCAATTCCTTGGTGGAAATATCTTTGGGACAATGCTCTTATCCCAAAGGTGAATTTATTTTTGTGGCATGCTATTCAAAATAAAATTCTTATTGTTGATAATTTACAGGCTAAAGGTATGATGATACCAAATAGGTGCATTTTGTGTAAGTCTGATAGTGAAACTATTCAACATTTGTTCCTTCAATGTCCCTTCTCTCAAAAAGTTTTCTCAAATTTTCTAAGATTATTTCAGGTCTCTTGGGTCTTTCCAGAGACTTTTGCTGACTGGTATGAACAATGGAATTATTCCTTTTCTTCTTGGTGTTTGTCAAAATCTTGGAAGTTTGTATTACCCCTTTTCTATGGGGAATATGGCTGGAAAGAAATCATATAATTTTTGGAAAAAAAAAAAGTCAGTGGGGTGGGGAATATGATTATGGGAGCTTTGATTAGTAACCTTTCTATTATTAGATTCAAGGAAGAAATAAGTATTCCTCAGTGTGAAAATGAAATCATTCAAGCTTTGGGCATTGGGAAGAGTACTCAACAGGGCTCTTTATGGAAGAAGAATATTAGGGTTAATGTGAAGTGGGAAAAGCCTATGGTTGGATGGATGAAGCTTAATTTTGATGGTGTAATGAAAATTAGTCTAGGATTAGCTGGTGTGGGTGGTATTATTAGGAATGACAATGGTTCCTTCTATTTTTCCTATGCTATGCCTATTGGCAATAAAACTAATAATTATGTTGAGGCCTATGCGGTGTTGTATGGTTTAAAGTGGGCTAATCATTATCAATTAAGGAAAAATTATGTGGAAGGGGATTCTTTATACATTATTAATGCTATAAAGGGAAAATAAAAACATCAAGCTAATATAAATTCCATTATGGAAGATATAAGGGCATTATTATCAAATTTTGAGGAGATTCGAATTGAACATGTGTATCGCAAAGTGAATGCTTGTGCAGACACGTTGGCTAGTTATAGAGTACAAGCTCATCATAATCATATATGGAAAGATGAGGTGGAACTGCCACCATCTACTAGGGTTTTCCTTCATGCTAAAAAGTGAATTTAATGTCAAGTGTGGGATTTGGATCCGAGAAATCCTTGTTTTCATTATCGCTTGTGTGGGTCCATAGATCCATTATTTTACTTCCAGTTTGGCTTTATGTGGGTGGCATATTGTTGTTTTGGTTTTTTTGCAGGTTTTGAATATTTCTTCCATCATGGGTGGTAACAGAGTTAGGGTGGAACCTTCATCCTATTCAGATTTGGAAAGGGATTCGACCATTTGGGATATCTTTAAAAATGGGGTGTTACCCATTTTTTCCAGAGGCTTAAGGGCTATGATGAGAATTTATCAAGGAGTTTGCACATGTTTGGGATAAATAGGTTATGACTATGTGTGGAGTGAGTCTTTTGGTTTCAAAGGAATTGATTGGAAAGGTTACTGACATGGACTGTACTAGGTGTAAGGTTTTTAAAGATAGAAATAGGTTTGAGGAGGAAGTCTTCAATTTCCTTGGATATTAATGAGAAGATTTTCCACATGGACGATGGTATGGCTTAAATCTCTCTCCCGTGGTGTTGGAATGAGATTTTTTTTTTATCATGAAGTATTTCAATCTTGATGGGAAGTATAGAAATATCCATACCCATCATTTCATGTTGTTAAACCACTTTAGAAGAAATAGAAAGATGAGCATTCCTTTCTACCTTTTCAATTCACTTCAAGGGTCAGTGATTGATTTCAAATCTAAGAGGTCAGAGGTTCCTTTGCATCAAGGATTAATCCTTTTGTTGTTCAAAGCTAGTACTCCAATACCTGAAACTAAAAGTGTTGGGATTAGTTATGGTGAATATTGGGAAGAACACTTGGCTTTTGATGACAAACGTAGGTGTAATGTTTTTAAGGAGAAGGCTAAGAAGGAACTGGATGCGGTGAAGAATCTTCAATTTTTATCTAGGTATAATCCAAAGATGAACACTTCTGAGGGGTTGAATGAGGGAAATACCTTGATAAATTTTCTTTCCAATAAAATTGAAGCTCTTGAGGATGTGGTTACTCGGTGAAAGTTGAGAACATGAGTTTAATTAGAGGAGCTCAACATTTGGGTGCAGAGTTGATGATGCTCAGTAATAGGGTTGATGCACTTCAGGAGATGGTAGTAGTTGAGAAGGGGAAGAAACAAATGCCGGATATTAGCAGCCAGTGATGAGGAGTTTGACTCTGCTAGCCAGGATGCGGTTGTGGGCTCGAGCTTAAGGAAACAAGCCAAAAGTAGCCGATGAGTTTTTATTGGACTTGTCACCACTAGTTCCTGTGGTTTTGTTTGATCCCTTGGTCTAGTTAGGTCTTTTTCTGGTTTGCATTTTCTTCTCTCGGGAGAGTTAAACCCTTTTTACTCAAGACGGTTTCTGCTTTTGGCTGGTTTTTTTATAGATGTTTTTGTTGGCTATGAGCTATCATTGTAATATCTCTTTGTATATGGCCCTTGGAGCCTTTTCCAAACTTTATCTATATAAAAAGTTCTTTGGTAGCTTTAGAAAAGGATATATATATATATATATATATATATATATATATATATATATATATATATGTTTTATTGATAAGACTACATGTGAAGTGCTTCGTGCTCTTGAAATAAGTCTAACTAGAATATTGTTCGACTAGACCGCATGCAAAGTCCTTTTGGGAAAATTTTATACTTATAATTTTATGAAAAATTATTTGTAGGATTTTTTCCATTATATATGGAAAAGAATTAAGGTCTATAAAATATGAAATTACTTATAATATCCACATTGTAGACAATAAAATTGGTTATTTATCCTCCGTAATCAAGCTTGATCTTGATATTACACACTTGTGTGTAAAAATACACTCTCATCACTCGTATATAAGCACACCCGATAGATCTTCAATCACTTTCTTATCATTTTCACACCTATATGTCATCAATTTTTCAGGTTTAACAACATAAAACACATTTAGAAACATCCATACTCTTACCCATAAATTAAAATAATAATTTTACCTCCTGGTCGAATCGCCATTCTTAGTCGGTTTCTACAAATATATAATTCAAACCTACAAAGAGGTTTTTTTGACTGAAACATTGTGCACTAAAAATTTCAATTCTACTATATTCATATTGAATAATATTCCCCCTTTGTCAACATTTCATGACATAAGTAAGTAAATGATACCTCATTTAGGAACTTGAAATTTTAAGCACTCCTCATGTAAAAGAAATCACAAAAGGAACTCCAAGCTACTTAAATTATGAAATATCTCTTGCATATCCATCAAGGTAGCATCCTCTAAAGGTTTGAAGTATCCTTATGTGTTTAGGACTATCCATATTCTCTCAAAAAGTAAGGAAAGTGACCCTTCCCAATTTTTTTAGTAAGTGTGAAACTCAAGTTGAAGCATTGTCAAAGAATGATTGTTGGATTCAAATTGAAATATGGTAGATATCACATGCTAGGAGAATGACATGTATTTTGAGCCCTCTCGAGTAGTGACAATATCATTGCCACACAAGGGTTCCCACAACCCACCTAATTTTTTTTCTAGGAACTCTTTGCACTAAAAATAGTATAGGTTTTGAACAAATCTTACAGAGCTATTCTAAAGGTGATCGAAGAATAAAAACACTCATCAACATCCATATATAGGTAGGAAAAACACACAGGATGCTATAGAACTTAATTCCAAGTAGTTCCAAGACCATGCATAATATTTAAGACCATATAAACATTTTATACCTAGTTGAACAGTTTTGACAAGGTTTAGTCTTAGGTGTCAATTTTTATAATGAAGAATTTTAAGTCTCTCGATCATCTTGTTCTTACATTTAGATCCCTTAGAATCTCCTATATCCACACAAAATGAACTAATTGGAATTCTCCTTATTTTTTTGATAGTTTCTATATCAATAATTACTTTGAAAATTGTTATTCTAGTTTGTGTAATAAATTAAAAGTTAATTAAATCAAAATATCCACCTATTCCATTATTTCACCATTTATATATATTAATTAGAAGCACATTAAATATTAAAATTGAATGAAATGAGAATTCAAAAAAATTGAAATCATTTGGTGAACCCAACCTCTAATTGAACATTGTAGCCCCAACCCTAGTGGCCATAGGTTTTGTTATCAAAATAATTAATTTCTATGTTATTTCATTGAATATTTCATTTTCTATATGCTTTCCTTCTATGCCTTATCAACACAAGACCTATATTTTTTATCAATCTATTGAAAATTTTGAGCTTTCACCTCCCATTCACAAGCATCATAGTGTACTTTGTATTCTTATAGTCCCACTTCTAGTTCTCTTCTTGATATTCTTGCACATGAGGTTCCCTTGGATGACATTGAGACCCCTAGTATGAACTCATATGATTATGACCATAACGAGGACACCAATGTAGATCAAAACCAAGTGGATCTCCTATCTCATTTTCATGATCAACTTCATGTTAATCCACATCATATTGAACCTATTATACATATTCTATGTATTTCCAAGCTTTCTCATGATATTCAATCTAATGACACATCTTTTAAAAATAGATATCAACCCTTATCTACTATACCCAAATTTGTTGCACCTACCTCTTTTGGAGAACCTCACATTCCTATGTAAAATGTTTCTATTCCTATTCATGAAATAACTATTACTACTACATTTCCTATCTATCATCATAATGGATTGCATATATCTTCATCTAACACATAATATCTTGAGTCCATTTTCCACTTTTTACAAGAAAAAATATTACAATTAGAACACTCCCATAATTTCAATACTAGGAATCTTCTAAGTTAAAACATAATCCACTCACACATAAAAAAATTCATACCCTTTTCCTATTGGTTTTGTTGCACCTAATATTCCTATATATGATGGCAAGGGTGATCCACAAGATCATCTTAGATCATTCCATGTTACTTGTTTTGACTATGCATCTCATGATATATTGCTTACTAAGATATTCCCTAGGATCCTTAAGGACTTTTATTTGCAATGGTTTTATGATCTCCCCACATTTTGTGTGTTATTTTACCACATTGGAAAATCAAATTTTGGCGCAATTTTCCATCAATATTATGGATAAGATATCTTAGGAAAAAGTTTCCAAACTCAAACAAGGATATGATGAATATATAAGTGATTATGTCTCGTGTTATCACACAATGATTACTAATATAATCAACATATTAGTTGATATTGAATTACTAGAAATATTTTGTTGAAAGTTTGCTTCCTTCATTGCAAGAATCAGTCATGTTTGATAAGTTTCAATATTTTGAACATCTATGTCATACACTGAAAGAGTGTGAAGCTAATCTATTGCACATGAACAAACTTAAGTATGTTTCTAGCTCCCCTAATCCATCCAATCTAAAGTTTAAAATAAAATATAATTTCAAAGGAAAATATAATTATCCTAAGGTTGCTTCTAAAGACAATGTCAATGTTATTGCTCAATCTACTAAGCTGCAATTAAAACCCATAAGATGAATATTTACATGGTTACTGTACCCATCCAATTTTACATGTGTTACATTATAGGAGTAGTTTAAATTCCTAATGATTATTAATATCTTTTCCAATGGTGTCCGAATCCAATTTTCCATTTTTACGGTATATTTGTAGACTATATAATGATTTTCTTGTTCATTTACATGCTTTTCTTTAGCTTTCTGGAAGCCTTTAGCTTTCTGGAAGCCTTTTCCTTACTTTTTGAGATTAAGTTACAGAATTTACATGGCGGTTACAAAGCTTCCGGTCTACCCTTAGCGACACTTACGTAACCACCCCATAAGTTGTGCACATTTTTTCCAGAACCTTCCTTGGCATATTCTGAATGCATGTAAAAATTTCCATGCATGTTTTTAGTGCACTTTTATTGGTAAAATTTCTTGTTCTTGGGCTCATTTGATCCGTATCAAGTTTTTGTTCCTTCTTGCTGAATAATTTGAGTTAACCATACATTCTTTGAGAGAGGTGGCATTTATTTGCTACCAAATGGCTTATACCATTTCCCTACCTATTTCCTATAAAATCCAATCTTATTCCTAAAGCATTGGTTGGAGATTTTTTTTGTGAATTGCACCGTATGCTTTGTTGTGATCTTGCTAGAAATACACAATAAAACTAGTTTTAATACATTTTTATTCTTCCACCCGCATTGCTACTAGACTTCCTGTAATCCACCACTACTCCAACACTTCTTCAATATTTCTTCTGCATTATGCAACACAATTTCCTGGATTAATCCAAGCACTAAGTTGGAAAAGAAGCTGAGGGGACATCAAAGTAAACCATCACTATTTTTTTCATAATTCCACAAACTATAGGTTAGGGATGTACTTGGTTTTCCTTAAGCTTTCTTGATTTATTTATTTCATTTGTATGCACAATTTGACTAAAGTAGTTAAGTCAATTCAATTCAAATTAATTCAATAGTTAATTCATTACTATAGCTTTACTTTTCCTCCCTATCCTTGTTTGTAAGGGAATTTTTTCTGGAGGAAGGATCCTACATTAGTTTAAAGCAATTGTAATTCCATTTCAATCTGCAATCTTCATTATATTTTTTTATTTCTACCAGGGGAAGTTTCAGAGGAAGAAGTGCTTCTGAGAAGATTTTATTTCTTCATGTGTCTCTGAGGTAGAACAGAAGATTTAAATCCACAATCATAAATTGGAAAAGATTTTGATTTATTAGAGTAGTTTAGATCCATGCTGCATAGATAAATAGTCACATCCAATTATTTATTTGTTTAGATTTGTTAATAGTGTTGTAGAAGCAATTGTATTTCTTCTGTCAATTTCCTCTATTGTTTTCCAAAATCATAAAATCCAAAAATATTAGATTATTTTAATTAGATTGTTTTATTTGCTGCATTTTATTATTCAATTGAAAAGAACAAAAACATTAGAATATATTTGTTTTCCTTTGTTAATTAGTTAATGACAACACACATGTTTAATTAATTCGAGGAAAGTAATTGAATCATTTTAGTTTAAATATGCTTGTTTCTATTTTGTTAATTAGGAACATAGTTTAAATAGAAGGAATTAATACATCTTCCCATACATCCCTAGTTGGCTTTGGATTGACCCTACCTCATTGCATGCTTCTTTGTGAGATTGTTGTTTCCTTCAATTTAGTAGCTCCCATATTCGCATGACCATTCAAGGTCCTAGAGAACTTAGAGATTACATTTTTAAACCAATAGTGCCAAAAAAACCTATTGGTGGAATTTTTAGATATCGACCAAGGCCTTCAAATTCACATCTTCCAAACCACCTTAGAACTATCTGTTATCACTTCACAGTTAAGGGCTTTGATTGCTGAGGACGATAGAGCTTACAAGTTCTAGGAAAATCATCATGGCCACATGTTCCTTGATCACTTGTTGGTCATTTTCATACATTTCCATGTATTTCACCCATCTACTATAGTTATCCATCCCACATGACCATTCAAGGTCCTCAACAACTAAGAGATGAAGTATATGATCCTCGAGTCCCACAACCAAACATATATTACCTAGAGATAGACATTGATACGAGCCTTAGGATCTTGGTTTTAATATCCTCACCACTTCCACCTGTCATCATCTCACAATTGACAGTCTTGAATGAATAATCCAACAATTTCTATGAATTTTGGCATAACCAGTGATGAGAGATTGAAGGCACACTATCTTGCCATTCTACAAAAGAGTATTGATGCCTTCACCTCCTATGAAAAGGAAAATTTTGAAGATATTTAGGAAGGATGCTCAAAGAGGTGGGAACTCCTTATTGTTTCCTTGAGAAGAAGGGAAGTAAATTCCCCAAAAATCTGATCTAGATTTTAGAAAGGGAAAAAGCTTTATGTACAATAATTCCCCAAGTCAATGAAACCTACGGGTAAATATGGATGGGAATGTGAACAAGGTCCCCTCTACTTCTCACCACCATGTCTCCTTGGCAGAACACAAAACCTCAAGACCCTACTAAATTTGAACTGTGGGAGAGGAAAATAGAAGCAGGAGAAGGGTACAGTACATCCAAGTTTAAACATTGGAAAATCTAGTTTCAGCCATTTAATCTAAGCAATCAAATGGAAGCCTCCCACTAAGGATGAATTCTTGAGGAAGATTGAAGCATATAAAGAATTAGATCAGATGGAAGAACCCATTTTTTCCAAAATGATCAAATAACCAGATGATAGATCCAGAATAAAGGGGAGAAGATGAAAACCAGCAAATGGCATTTTCTTCCCCCCCAAAAAAAATGTCTCAAAGGTTAATTGAAAACCAGAAAATGGTGGTTGACCTCTTTTTGGCTAGTTCAAATAAAGGAATTCTTTTGAATTCCAACTTTCATATCTAATCGTGTTTTGTTCCACTTGTAGGAATGATGAGTCATCATAGCAAAATGATTACATCATCAAGGATGGTAATTATGTCATTTAACTCATTTAGGGTTGATTAAATGTTTACATGTGTGATGTGACTTAATTTTAAAGTAGGTATGATGAGTCATCTATTTATACATTATGATTACAAGTGTGTAATCATGAAGATGATTTGGATGGAATAAATGGTGGCATGGTTATCATTAGTAATCATTATTACAAAACTCAAGTGAAATAAGTTGCAGAGATATTTTGAGGAAGGAGCATTGAATTAAGTTTGTATTCTACAGCAAAGAACATAGAATTCAAAAGTTTTGCAACTAAGAACAGAGGTTCCACAGCCAAAGTCATCAGTTCCATAGCTAATAAAAAGGGCCTGTAACCAATTCACACAAAATCAAAAGAGATAGAACTCAAGCTGATATGGGGATTAAGAAGAAATTTGAACTAGAGGATGATTCCCAGCTGCTCACAGACGAAGAAGTGGCATCCATCTTTGAGCATGCAGGATGGCTTGAGTTCCTGAAGAAATTTTCAAGGCATAATGACAAATTGGTAAGAGAATTTGTCATAAACCTAGAAAAATCCAAAACAAAGGTGAGAAATATCTTTATTCCTTTTTCTATAAATACTATAAGTAATGTGTCTAGAGTGCCAATTGTGCATGTTCCACAACCTGCCAAGGGGACTCTGAAATAACTAGTTTAAGTCTTACTGTAAGAAGGAGAAACTAAACCCTAGTACATATATAATACAAAGAAAATCATAAAAGGGGTCAGAAGGGCCAGTTTTCCCAAACCCTTTAACAGGGTAGTATTTTGGATAGTAAAATATTTAACCTATGATGGTCAATTTGGGTATGTGGGAAAAGAAGTCCTAAAAATGCTCATATATCTGAAGTATGGAGCCACCAAACCTGAGTACATAATAAACCTTCCAAGGTTTCTTTTTGATTCTATCCAAACCATGGCTCAGAGGTATTCTTGGGGTGTTGGGACAATTAGGCATCATGGTCTAATTCATTTAATATGCCAGCACCATTTTTTGTCAAAGAAGAATGGAGAAGAAATTTGGGACAAGTTTCTTGGCAAGTTCAAGAAAAACCCTAATATTATTAGAAGGACAATTCCAGCCCCATTCTCTCCTTCAAATAATCTAGAAATTGATGCCCCTATAGAAGAAAAAGGGAAATGGAAAGATAAAATATACCAAAAAGAAGAAGGTCGGTGAGAAAGATAAAAATAGTAGAGCCTTCTGTACCTTTGAAGGAAATTCCTTCTTCTACAATAACTTCAGGGGAGCCAATATCTGTCTCTGACGGTGATAGCTCACCCATGCAAGAGCAAGAAAGAATAGTAAGAAGAAGCTCTAGAAGGAAATCCACTACTGGGCATGATGAACTTCCCCAGAGAAGAAAAATTCATAAGAGGTCAAAGGAAACCCCAGAGGGAAGGAGTGAGCAGGAAAGGATGGAAGAAGAAGCTGCTGATATTTTGGGCAGCATGGCCATGACTCCCCCTGAGCCAAGTCAAGCTGAAATGGACAGAGGAGAGGAAATATTTGAAGAGAAAGATTTTCAAGAATTGGCTGAACCATCAACATTTCCACATGAAGAAGAAGAGTTGGCATCCTAGAGAAGAAAAGGAAAATTTCCTTTGATAGAGGAAGAATGCCCAACTCCTCAAGTAATTTCAGAGGAAGAAGAAAGACAACAATTTAAGTAGTCTCTGTTTCTTGTCTAGAGAAGAGATCATTATCGAGAGAAAAATATGAGGAATTGTATTTCCTAAAGCTCAAATTGGAACAAAGGGAAATTCTCATTGAGAGTCGACAACCCATCTTGTAGCCAAGACTCGAGGAATTATCAAGAAACCAAGAAACAACTAATAGAAAAAGAGGAAAAATTTAGACTTCTATAAAAAGAGTGTTGTATCCACGCCTCTGCATAGACCGAATTATCCTATTTGCCACTTAAACAACTATGGAATGACACTTGTAAGGAACTCAAAGAAGCCAAAACATCAAATGAAGAATTAAAGACTAAGATGGAGGAAAAGATGAAGGTAAGAACGGAATGGGAAGAAAAGTTTTATGAGGAAGAAAATAAATATAAATGCCTTGCAAAAATTCATATGCTTTGTATTATGAGTGAGAAATTACTTTCCTACAGGAGGCCCTCTCCTGTATATAGTGTGTTTTTAGAAGAACAGTTCATTCGATAGCTATCTGGATTGCATGTGGGCTTCCACATGAACTACATGATGAATTTGAATTCATGACA
Source organism: Taxus wallichiana var. yunnanensis (assembly GCA_018340775.1). Taxonomy (NCBI): domain Eukaryota; kingdom Viridiplantae; phylum Streptophyta; class Pinopsida; order Cupressales; family Taxaceae; genus Taxus; species Taxus wallichiana. The sequence goes on along the minus strand of CM031243.1, from coordinate 220,445,996 downwards.
TATTACTCTCTATCTAATCCCGAGAAGAAAAATCTTCTATGTGAATTTTATCTTTGCAATTTTATGCTAGAGAAAAACACAAGATTTATGATCAATTTGTATGTAGGGGAGAGCGAACTCAATGCATTTATCTCCATTTTACAAAACCAAATTGCATGGAAGGAAAAGGAATCTAAATTTTTATTGAAATTCGGATCAATAGGTCTCTATGAGAGCTCATTATGGTAAACCCTCTACCTTCCTCACACATTTTAGAACTCATGTCTTTGATGAGAGATTGAAGACACACTATCTTGCCATTCCGCAAAAGAGTATTGATTCCTTCACCTCCTATGAGGAGAAATTTTTGAAGATATTTATGAAGGATGCTTAAAGAGGTGGGAACTCCTTACTATTTCAAAGGAGAAGAAGGGAAGTAATTTCCCAACAAATTTGATCTAGAGTTTAGAAAGGGCAAAATATTTATGTACAATAATTCCCAGTCAATAAACCTACGGGAAAATATGGATGGGAATGCAAAAATCCCTCTTCTACTTCTCACCCCATGTCTCCTTAGCGAACAGAGAACCTAAAGACCCTAATGAATTTGAATAGTGAGAGAGGAACATAGAAGTAGGAGCAGTGGTACAGTACATCCAAGTTTAAACATTGGAAAATTCAGTTTCAGCCATTTGATCTAAGCAATCAAATGGAATGCAAAAATTATAACCCCACTTTTAAAGAATGAAGTTTGTAAAGGGACTCACAAACAAGTAAGTTTTGGGGAAATGATGAGGCTAGAATATGTCCGATTAATGTATAAGATATGATCTCATCTTACTCTCCTTTTGATTAAGTTTGATTTCATTTTGTGACTTTTAGTTGATCTAATATGAGTTAGGATGTAATTGTCTGTCTTTTGATTGAGTGTGATTATAATGTTAAAAGCTCTAGAATTCCTGATAAGTGTGTGTTTAAATTTAGTTTTGTAATAAAGTAGGTCTAAATCAGTTGAGGAAATGAAGCAGGAAGCATTCAGTTTGTTTTCAGCAACATCTATTCCTACACAGCTTAGTTCTAGAACTTCCAAGCTAGTTCTAGATCTTTCAAACTTAGTTCCGAACTCAAGTATTTAGTTCCATAACTCCTAGGGATAGCTCTAGAACTCTCACGATTTTTTATCCTTAACAATTTCCTATGGTTCTGGAACTTCTCCGAAGTTCCGGAACCAATGGGAGTTATCTATTTTAAACCACATCCAAAGATTTTATATCTATGACACTTTTAATCGAAAGGAAGAGAAAATTTCTAAACCTAGATCCAGGAGAGTTATCCTACACCTATCTAATCAATCGTAATTCAGCTCAACATCTATTTTGGGCATGATTCTATTTCATCAGAATCATTGAGACAAATATGATTGTAAATGTATATAAAAGCGCACTGCTAGGTAGATAGATGGAATATATATAGAAATAGAATATTATATGAGATATATATAGAACAGAGAAGAGAAATACACTAAGTTCTTAGATCTTGTATGTTTGTAATACCGAATGTTTTATCAATAAAATATCCATTCTTATTTGAGAGAATTCTGAGTTGTTAAATCCTTATTTGAGGAGGAGAAAGGGCCCACTCCCCTAAGGACTAGGATATTCATTTATTTGGTATTTATATTTCTTCAGAAAATAGCTTAGATCTATTAATTTTGTATTGTTTTAATTCTTTCAGGTTAAACTCTATTGTGTACTTGTTCCTGCAGTGTTTAGATAGATTCTTATATTTCTTGCAATTGTTTTCAAGCATTCTAAATTGGGTGTGTTTATTTCCAAAAGCAAGTGTGTTTATTTTCCAATAGCAAGTGTGTTTCCATTCTGCACAGTGTGTTTCCTTTCAGAAAGTTTTCATAGTTTGATTTAAATAATATTTTACCAAGAAGTCCTTAAAATATTGAAGAGATCCCCCAAAAATACAAACATAACTACAAATACTACTAGATTGGTTAAAGTACTCTTGTTGCATATAGATTTAGACACACCCCTGGCTTGATATGACATCAACAAGAAGTTGATTAAATGAAGGGAATAATGACACCCATCACTTTTGGTGCCATTACCAGGAACACTAGTTGGAACTTTCTAATTAAGTTTTAGCAAGAGAAACAAAACATACATCTAGTAGTTGAAGGATCTTCCCTGCTATATCACAAAATATATGAGTAAAACAAGAGACTCATAGGGTAGATTCCTCCAAAAACATCTTCACAAAAATTCATAACATCCTCTAGTCAAAGTAAGGAAATTGATCAAGAATTAGAAGCACCATCATCCCCTGTCAGACAAGAAACAAAATTTCCATTTTTAGAATTCTTAGATCAGTCACCTAAAGGAAGTGGAACTTTTAGGAGAAGGATTATTACTCAAGATCCATTTAGGGTGAGTTTTGATTCTCAATTGAGTATTCAACCTCCTACTCTTGATTTTTCACCTTCCCCAAGGCATATCGCTTACCACATTGATTGGGAGGAAAATTCAGAAAATATTTTTAAAATGGCACAAGAAGCTGAGAGAGAACCTAATAGGACCTTTACCTATCCAATCCAATTGGGAGATGATGATACATCAATGAAAAATATCTCACCTACACATTTACCCACCTTTAGAGGGATGTCATCTAAATATCCTGACCAATTTTTGTTTGAGTTCAAGGTACTATGTCAGACCTATGATTATAAGACAGATAATCAAAAACTCAAGTTGTTTCCATCCACTTTGAAGGATGCAGCAATGAGGTGGTTTATGGGATTACCATCCAACTCTATTAGCACTTGGGCACAAATGGAGACTGCCTTCCTAGATAAATACTAGGATTATTGTAGAGGGAGAAATAGGAAGGAAGAATTCTTCAAAATCAAGTAGGAGGATGATGAAAACATAGAAGACTATTTAGATAGATTCCTCTTTGTTAGAAAAATTGTGTATTTGTGCATAGATAGGACGGGACAACTAACTTTCACCAATGAAATGCCTCTTCAGCCTCAAGTTTTGGTTGAACCATTTGAGAGATAAGGATTAGATTTTGTTGGTCCTTTTAATCCTCCTTCACAAGGGAAGGAATATGTTCTTGTGTGTACTTGACTATGTGACAAAATGGGTAGAAGTGTAGGCATTAGAAAATCCTATTAAGGAAGCAGTTGTTGATTTCCTTTAGAATAGAATTATGATAAAGTTTAGAGCACCAAGGAGCATAGTTTCATATCAGGGACCACAATTCATGTCTAATATGATCCAAGATTTCACAAGGTATTACCAAATAAATCATAGGAAGTCATCTCCTTACCACCCATAGTCAAATGGACAAGCTGAAGTAACAAACAGAGAATTAGAGAACATCCTTACCAAAACAATTGAAGTTGGGAGAAAAGATTGGGTAAAGAGACTACCTGAAGTTGTCTAGGCTTATAATACAACTTGGAAAACTACAACAGGGTTTTCACCATATGAATTAGTCTATGGGAAAAATCCCTTGTTGCCTATAGAGTTTGAACTTCAGACATTGAGGACAACAATGAAGGTGGGAATTGAGTTGAATGCAGCTCAAAAAGAAAGAATCCTTCAACTCAATGAGTTGGATGAATTAAGGTTGGAAGAACTTCAGCAGACAAAGATAATTCAAGAGAAAAGGAAGCAATGGCATGACACACATATCAAGAAAAGGAAATTCAAAGTAGGATACTGGGCATTTCTATTTGATTCTAAGTACCAATAGTTCAAAGGAAAATTGAGAACCAAATGGTTGGGACCCTATCGATTGAGCGATATTTGACAATGGTTCTATTCAGCTTAATTCCCATTGATGGCAAAGCAGTTAGAACACTCTTGGTCAATGGACATAGGCTGAAACTTTTATTCTTGAAAAATTAACAACCATCTAATTATTCTTCCACCAACCACTGGTTTGTTCATTAAATGCTTAATTGTTGAATGATCTGTGTGTACAAATATATTGTAGCCTATAATGTAATGTCTAAATTTATTGACCGCATAAATCACAAAGAAGAAATTCCCTTTCGGTGGTGGTGTAATTCTTTTCAAAGGGAGTAAGATTCTTGCTAAGATAAAAAAATGGCATACATCTTTCCTTCCTCATGTTTATATCCCAATACTACACCAATGGAATAATTTGAGGCATCTGTTTGGATATAAAATGGATGTTCCCAATTAGGACCTCTCAATATTGGGGAACTGATTGATTTTTTTTTAATTTCTTCAAAAGCATGCTGACACTTTTAATCCCAAAGAAAATCACAGTCCTTGGTTAGCAAATTAAACATGGGGGCATAAATTTTACTGAAATATTTTATAAAGCACCTATAGTACCCAGCATGCCCTAGAAATGATTTGATATCTGTGGGGGTCTGAGGAATAGGTAAATCTGAAATGATTCTAATTTTTTTTGATCCACCTGAATTCCTTTTTTTGAAATATGGTGTCCTAATACAATCCCCTCATCCACCATCATCAAACACTTTTCATCACTAAGAGACAGGTTGTGTTGTTCACATCTTGTTAACACTCTATCCAGATTTCTCAAAGCATCTTCAAATGTATCTCCATGTACAGTGAAGTCATCCATATATACTTCAACACAATCATTTGTTAGATCAGCAAAGATTACAAGTACAACTCTTTGGAAAGTTGTAGGAGCATTGCATAAACCAAATGGTAACACCCTATAGGAAAAGGTTCCCCATGGACATGTAAATGTAGTTTTTTCCTGATCTTCAACAGCAACTCTGATCTGATTGTACCCACTAAAGCCATCCAAGAAAGAAAAGTACTATTTACCTGAAAGGTTATCTAGGACTTGATCTATGAATGGTAAGGGAAAATAATCTCTCATTGTGGCTTTGTTCGGGCCTCCTATAGTCAACACATATTCTCCATTTTACGTTCTTTTTAGGAACAATTACAAGAGGAGATACCCACTGGCTATCTCGAGATAGGTTAGATGAAACCTAATTGTAATAGTTTTTCAATTTCTTGTTTGACTATATCCCTTAAAGTCGGGTTAATCCATCTTTGAGGTTGCTTAACTAGTTTAATGTTTTCAGATAGATGTGATGAGTGTAGATACTTAGATGAATCCCGCTCATGTATTTGTAATCCCAAGTAAAATATTTAGTATGATTTTTTAGAACATCAAACAATTTATATTCTTCATCCTCCTTCAACCAAATTGTTAATGTTTAAAGTTTTACCCGATTGAATTTCAACATGCTTGGTTCTAATATGTGATGAACTCGATTTATGGGAAGGGTTTCATTAAAGTATTTAATGGACATGCATGTGGTAACAAACTATGGTATGTAGCAACATCTTCAAAATTTCCTTGGGACAAAATATCTTTGGAAAAGGACAAGAATAAGAATTATGATACTTATTTCTTTGCAGGCCAAATTCTTCGTCACTACTACTTTCTAGAAATTCTTCACCACTTCCTGATGTACTTGAAACTAAAGCTACTAATTCATCCTCTCCCCATGATAAATATTGTTCCTCTGAAGAAAAATAATTTTCAATCGAAGAGAACTACTTTTTTCGTGGTTCTAGAACTAAATGTGGTTGTTCCGAAACTATAGCCACAGGTTCCAAAACTAAGTTTACGGGTTCCAGAACTATTTCTGATTGCTTCAAGGACAAAAGGTTCTCATCCAATGGTGGATTAATCATCTCTTCTACTTCTCTTACATGATCCTGTAATGTGATCATAGCCAAAGAAGACAAATTTTGCTTATCAGTTTCAGGAGAATCAACCCACAATTGTTCATGATTGTCAGTAAAAGGTCGTGTAGTAGGATATAAGGAAATTTGTTTAGAGTTCTTACCATTTGAGATTGTCATATCACCTGACCTGCAATCTATCAAAGTAACAACTGTAGCTAACCATGGTCTACCCAAAATAATGGGATAACCCAATGTTTTACCTTTTGGGTCAGCAGATATAGGAAGTCAACTGGATATTCCCATGACTCCACCATAATTGCCACGTCTTCAATAATTCACTCTGGTTTTGCTACAAACTAGTCTGCCATTTGCAATGTAGTATTATTAGGTTATATACCCATTAATGGTAATGTTTTTAGAGTATCCATTGTCATTACATTGATAGAAGATCCCAAATCTACCAAAACATTATGTACATCCTTATTTCCTATAGAGACAAAAATAACAGGACTTCTAGGATCTCCGTATTTGGGAAGTAAAAGTTTTACTACTAATAAATCAGTAAGTTTCCCATCTACTTTGATAATCTTAGGGTATTGTTTCTTCCTTCCAGGGTTTTTCATACATAACATTTTGATTAATTTGTTCAATTTGGAATGTCTTTAATTGTTTGTAACAGTGGTATTTCAATATTCAATTTCCTTAGTTCCTGTACCAATTTAGACTCCTTTATTTCTATAGCTTCTTTGAATCTCTCTAGAAATGGAGTCTCAGTAGTGTTGCTATCTGGCTCCTTTTCTTTTCTTTCTATATCCTCTTTTGGAACAACAGCTTTAGTGATTTCATTTTCTTCCGTTATTTCAAAGTGATTATAAGGGGTGGATCTGTTAATGATTTTCCCAGATCTAGTTTGAATATCTTTACAATCCATAGCATGTAAATCAACTAATTTTTCTGGTTCTATTCCATAAACAGGAGTTTTTGTTTGTTTCTTGGATTTGCTACTTGCTGTGCAGCGGAATTTACGTTTGGACTACATTCTCAGTTTGTGAATTTTGTGCAGGAGATCCCATGATGGCCTGTTGATTCTGATTTGGATATGTTCTTCCTTGAGAATAATTACTAGGGTTCCATCTAGGTTGTGACCAAGCATAAGGACTTCCTTGACCATCCCATGGTTTTTGATGTCCCCGAGCATACCAATCTTGATTTTCCCAATTTTGAGGATTACAAGTTGGTTAAGGTACCCAAGGAGGTTGTCCCCAATTTTTGCATCGCTAAGAAGCCCATGGCATCATCCAAGGATTAGGAGATGATCTTAGCATAAATTTCCCTTGGTTAGGTTGTCTCTCAACAAAATTCAATTCTTCATTGAAGATGAGGCACTGGTTTGTTTAAGCTGATTCTTAATAACGGGAAGTAAAGAATAAACATCGATATCATAGTCTTTAGATTCATAGATAAGACACATTTTTGTTTTATCTAAAGGATAGTCTCTTAGTGCATGCTTCTTCCTGCATCTAGGACAATACATAGCCAATGGTTTAGTTTTAGAATTTTCTTCAGCTTGTAATCCATCCATAGTAGAGGTTAATTGCACTAAAATGTTTGTTTTAAAGTTTGCTAACTCATCCATTAGTTTGTTCATATCTGGATTCATACTTTTCACTGATTTTCCTTTTCTAGGTCCACCTCTCATTCTAGAATAGCTTCTACAAATCTCTTTAATTCCATTCATTCTTATCTAATCAATGTCTCCACCTCCTATCAAGTTAAGGGATTCCCTAGATTCGTCATCCAAGCCTTTAAGAAAAATGGTTTTACTTAACTCCTCTGTAAGCACAAATCCACATCTTTTGCTAACAAAGAGGAATTTGTCTAAATAGTCTTCTATGTTTTCATCATCCTCCTGCTTGATTTTGAATAATTCTTCCTTCCTATTTCTCCCTCTATAATAATCCTAGTATTTATCTAGGAAGGTAGTCTCCATTTGTGCCCAAGTGCTAATAGAGTTGGATGGTAATCCCATGAACCACCTCATTGCTGCATCCTTCAAAGTGGATGGAAACAACTTGAGTTTTTGATTATCTGTCTTATAATCATAGGTCTAACATAGTACCTTGAACTCAAATAGAAATTGGTCAAGATCTTCAGATGACATCCCTCTAAAGGTGGGTAAATGTGCAGTGATATATTTTTCATTGATGTATCTTTATCTCCCAATTGGATTGGATAGGTAAAGGTCCTATCGGTTCTCTCTCGACTTCTCATGTCGTTTTAAAAATATTTTCTAAATTTTCCTCCCAATCAATGTGGTAAGCGGTATGCCTTGGGAAGGTGAAAAATCAGGATTAGGAGATTGACTAATCAATTGAGAATTGAAACTCACCCTAAATGGATCTTGAGTAATAATCCTTCTCCTAAAAGTTCCACTTCCTTCAGTGACTCGATCTAAGAATTTCAAAATGGAAATTTTGTTTCTTGTCCTGACAGGATGATGGTGCTTCCAATTCTTGATCAATTTTCTTACTTTGACTAGAGGATGTTATGAATTCTTGTGAAGATGTTTTTGGGAGGAATCTACCTGTCGCCTCTTGGTCTACTCATATATTTTGTGATATAGTAGGGAAGATCCTTCAACCACTAGATGTATCTTTTGTTTCTCTTGCTAACACTTAATTAGAAATTTATAACTAGTGTTCCCTTAAACGACACCAAAAATTATGGGTGTCATTATTCCATTCATTTAATCAAATTCTTGTTGATGTCATATCAAACCAGGGGTGTGTCTAAAGCTATATGAAATAAGAGTACTTTAACCGATCTAGTAGTTGACTGTAGTTATTTTTTTATTTTCTGGGGGATCTCTTCAATGTCTTAAGGACTTCTTGGTAAAACCTTATTTAAATCAAACTATGAAAACTTGTTGAAAGTAAACACACTGAAAGCTTTGCTGAAAGGAAACACACTATGCAGAATGGAAACACACTTGTTGTTGGAAAATAAACACACTTTCTTCTGAAAGTAAACACACTTGCTTTTGGAAATAAACACACCCAATTTAGAATGCTTGAAAATAATTGCAAGAAATATAAGAATATATCTAAACACATGTAGGAACAAGTACACAACATAGTTTAACTGAAAGAATTAAAACAATATAGAATTAACATTTAAGCTATTTAACAAATAAATGAATATCCTGGTCCTTGGGGGAGTGGGCCCTTACTCCTCCTCAAATCAGGATTTAACAACTCAGAATTCTCTCAAATAATAATGGATATTTTATTGATAAAACATTTGGTATTACAAATGTACTAGATCTGAGTACTTAGTCTATTTCTCTTCTCTGTTCTATATCTATCTCATATCATATTCTATTTCTATATTTATTCCATCTATCTACTGCAGGTATGCTTTTATATACATTTTACAATCACAAATATCTCAATGATTCTGATGAAGTCAAATCATGCCCAGAATAGATGTTGAGCCGATTGTGGTTGATCAGATAGTTGTAGGATAACTCTCCCTGGATCTACATTCAGAAATATTCTCGTCCTTCCTGATTGAAAGGGTCGTAGATGCAAAATCTCTGGATGTGGTTTAAAATAGATAACTCCCATCGGTTCCGAACTTCAAAGAAGTTCCAGAACCATAGGAAATTGTTAAGGATCAAAACCGTGAGAGTTCTCGGAGCTATCCCCAGGAGTTCCAAAACTAAGTCCAAAAATTCCAGAACTAAATATTGGAGTTCCGAACTAATTCCGAAAGTTCCGGAACTAGATGATGACTATGTGATGGAGTTCCAAAACTAGCTTGGAAGTTCCAAAACTAAGTTGTGTAGGAATAGATGTTGCTGAAAACAAACTAAATGCTTCCTACTTCATTTCCTTGACTGATTTAGACCTGCTTTATTACAAAACTGAATTCAAACACACACTTTTCAGGAATTCTAGAGCTTTTAACATTAGAATCACAATCAATCAAAAGACAAACAATTACATCCTAACTCATATCAGATCAACTAAAAGTCACACAATGCAATCAAACTTAATCAAAAGGAGAGTAAGATGAGATCATATATTATACATTAATCAAACATATTCGCCTCATCAACCAACCTTGATGACACTAGTTTACACAATCCACTCACTTGTCCTATTCATACGTTTCCTCTAGTGCTTCCATGACCTTTTCTAGAAAATTCTACAAGGAAAACACACAACATTTTGCCCTCTTTCCAAAACCCATTGAGAGAATATTTCATGAGTCATACATTGATCACCATTTACACATTACCATCCTCTTAGACCATTCCATTTCACCCACGTAGGTAAGAAAAGCTTTCACTACCTTAGATGAGCATATTCCTTTAGTTCCCATATAAGACATTAGATTTCCTTGATATTTCCTTATCCACATTTCACCTATTTTACCTTACATATATTCCACATAGCCATCTATCCATTCCACATTGGCTATCCCAGCATGACCTCGGGAGGTCGAGTGCACCTAAAAGTCACATGTTGATTTTCAGTCATACAAAATTGGTGAACCTGACGTGAAGGACTAGTTCCTTTTCATTTCCATTATTTCTACCTTATTTCATCCATCCTTCTCCTCTCTCATTATTCTATGGGTATTTATATACCCTCTGAATATGTCGGGTCAGGAATATGGCCAACCCATTTTGGGTCTTGAGGCATTTTATTACCAAATGGGTATGCAACAATCACCCTCACTATCTGGGTGGGCTGATAACTACTCATCTAATCTACCTTCCCCTCACACTCCTCCTCCTCAAGGGACCAACAATGGTTCATCAGTCAGGATTGAGGAGATTGATCAACCTAAGTATAGCCCATAACCTGAGCTCTCCGGCTCAAACAATATGACATTCATAAGAGAGAAAGGGTCCAATCCTTGGGTCTTGTTTAGACCACAAATCAACATGTAATCTGATTCACTCCCATCTTACTTATTTCTAGACAAGGAGATTCTAACACACTATGCCCAAAGCGAGCAACACTTTAATGCAATAGTACAAAAATTTTATTCTTCATAAGAACTCTGCTACCCTCCAAAGAGGGGTGGCCTCCCAAGGTTCATACCATAACAAGACATCATATACCTTTCCTTCCTAACCAAACTCGAAGTACACCTAATAAAAAACAACATCATCTGCATGGGTGATGTAATTTTGACATTGGTGGATAGAGTTAGGAGTTAAAGCTTGCCCAAACTCCTTGTGCTACACCTTTTACAAGGAAAGGAAAGATCCTCCACCATGCATAGAACTTTGGTTATGCTACCTCGACACCTTCATCTCTTCTCGGTTTACATGGGTGTTCCCAACCCTAACAACCTTCTCACCTAATCAGGAACATTAGGTATTCCTTCTCACACTTCGTATGGGTACCCTCCATAGGCTCCAATCAGAAGTGCATTCTCAAATGCCATTATAACTAGAAATGCAACGTTCCCCGGTATTGCACCTTATGCCTTATACCAAAAAAATGTTTCCCTATACCTCCATATGTATTCTAAATCACCACATGGGGACATTTTTTCTTTTCCCATTTTGTATGCTCAACCTCAAGGGCTGCTTTACACCCATAAAAATGTTTATGTTTTGCCATATCAGCCTCCTATTCTTCTTCCACTTCCCCATTAACGGTCGTCCATGGTAGAATCTTATGCATTGGGCACATATGTTGAATATATTAAGGATCCCCTCAAATTTACCATATGAAGCATAATGCTTCCACGACCACTTCCTGAATTCACCAAATTTTAAAGGGGAGGGGGACCCAAATGCACATATTAAAGCATATGCAACTATTGTCAGAGAGCTACTCCCATGGGATGCGGTTATAGCTAAGATCTTCCCAAGAACCTTGAGGGGATCACTTTTGACTGGTATTATAGGATACTAGAAGCCTCGATCCATTCATTCAAACAAATCGTTTCCGATTTTATAAAGGATTTTTATATGAATAAATTCTTATGAACATGAATCGAGAATTCCTTCATATCAAGAAAGAACACAATGAGTCTCGCCACTAATTTCATTTAAAGATGGTGACATGTCCTCTACTCCTCGACTTGCTCCAAAAATGGACCAAATAGAGCTTGGTGACTTGTTCCTTCATTTTCTCAACTGAGAAACCAAGGAGGGGATCCAAAAGTTTCCTCTTAGAAGCTATAAGGAGGTCTTAGAGGGTGCTCTTCACATTGACCAAAAATGATTGATAGTGGAACCTCTTAGGGTAATTCAAACTACCCTAATAGTTCAAACAATAATAACCAAGGACCTAAAGTCCTCAATAAGAACCATGGTATTACGGTGGATGATGTTACTAACTAATCCAAGAAGCCAAACATTATCAACACCAAAGAATGTGAATAATGATAACAATAGTGTGAATTTTAATAATCAAAGGAGTAAAAATTTCTCTCCTTCTCTTGATGTGGTGGAATTTAGTCGTCCCCTCCCCCACCTCAACAAGTTCAAGTCTAAGCATCGGTTCAATACCCGAGTAGTTATCCAAACCAATACTAGAAAAAAATGCCAGAGACCCTAAAACTTCAACTTTAACAACCAACAACAAAATAACAATAGAAATATGGGCCATAACAAAACCAAAATCAAATACCTCATGATTACAACCCTAATTTATATTGCGGTTTCCATAGGGTTAGAAGACACGATGCTTGTACATATCGTGATTGTAAAAAATTCATACAACAGCTTCCTAAAGACCAAATGCACCTATTTTTTGAGACATTATTGGTAAATCTAATGACACCAATATAAAATTCTCACATGGGGCCCGTTTCCGCTAAGAATTCTAACCTTGGGGTTTATAGATACCCTCTTTTGACATACCTTAAGAATGGAAAGATCAATACTCATGGAACAAATAAGGGAGATCCCACTGAAACAACAATCATGAAGAATCCATTTTATCAAACTGTTGGTACCCATACATGGTGGTCAAGAATATTTTTGGTTTTATCATTTATATGAAGTTTATTAAATTTCTACATACTTGATGTACAAAAAAAATTGTATTTTGGTGCAACATCGACTTGATGTGTTTGGCTAAGTGCAAAGTACGGTGAGTGAAATTCATCCCCAAATTCTGAAGTTTAGGTATCTCCAATCGCATGGCCTAACCTAAAATTAAACTCTAAAGTTCCCTTAGAACTCTTATATGGGTTATATCTTTCATAGTAAAAGTAGATGGGTGTTATCTATTTGCAGCCTACCCAGAATGTTCAATAATCAGCTTTTCCCAACATCCAAGAAAATATCTTTACTTGACTTCTAAAGTAAATAACATTTCGAGCCCAAGGCCCAATTTTCTCGTTGTTTAGATGTGACACAATTTTTGAGTTTTGTTCTAAACTTGGCCATCCGATTTAAGGTAGAAAGGAATAAAGAAACACGAGGTGAAAAATTCCCACTTCTTTCTCCCATGATTTTGTGTAGTTATGTGTGATATATGAGGTTGTTTCCGTGAGGTGGAATGTTTGTTTCGAGGGTGTTCTTGCTGCAAGAAAAGAAAACAAGGAAATGTAGGACATGCTTGAATGTTTTTAAAGAATTAGTATTTTCACACATCATATATTTTAAAAGAAAACAGAAAGGAAAATTAGAGCAACAATTACAATGAACAAAATGAGGTTCTATTTTAGGGGCCCCTGGCCTTATTAAACGTGTATACACATAATTATACATAGATGGATTTATAAAGGGAAAAGCATACAAATAACTCCTTTTCATACGTTTTAGTAGGTCATCCCTACGCTGAATGAATTCGTCATGAACCACTACGCCAAACAAAAATTGGACATCAAACACTGCACTCCCTAAGACATACCCATCTCCAATAGTTCCCGAGTTCCTAATCATGTCCCATTAGCAATTGGGTTAACTCGCTTATCCTTTCAGGTGATTTTACCCACTCACAAAGGAAACATCACCCTCTTATATATGTTTTGGTTCTTGTACCTGAGGAGAGTCGAGATACTGGGAAATGAGGAATTCTGCTAGAAAAACCCTCTCTCATGGTTCTTCTCTTCTTGAGAGGAAAATATTGGGTTCCTATCATTGACCTTATCTCGTAAAGGGTAACCTCTAAGGCCGTCAGACGCTTCTCTGTTACATTCTCTAGTGCAGCTTGGAGTTTCTCTTCCCCATGTTGACTAAGCAAAAGTCTAGGCATTGTGATTTCTGTGGTCAATTTGAGGGATTGGTAATAATATCTATTCAAACACCAATGATCACCATTAACATAAGGGAAGTAGATAAACCAACAAGATTTCAATTTTTTGGTTTCCACCTGGTATTCTGGGTGAACTATGTGGAAATAAAGCACTTGAAAAATAGGGAATGAAGGGAACAATTCTGAAAGGTGTTGAAAGAAAGATGAAAGCATGTCCTCTAGAGAGGAGACATTTCAAGGACCAGACCTAGTATTTTTATACTAAAAACATGACGAATAAGGGCCTCATTCAACCCAATCAATTGAAAACACTCACCAAACTGGATGAGCTCTCCAGGAGGAAGATTCAAATCTAGAGGTGAAGAAGGCATGGAAAGAAGATGGTTGATCAAAAAGTAGAAAACAAAATACTCTGAAAAATATATGTGATGAATGGAAGCACTGGTGAACCACTTAAATAGGCATGGCACTCGGTATTGATGTGGCTAAGGAAATCATTTTTCTATTAATACCATATCCCATTCTGATTTATAGGTACATGTGAGGTTTAAATAAAGATCAACTATTTATGTGGAACGTGTCACCAGAGAGTGATTAAAGGCCCACGCATTTCAAAAATGTCTTGTCACATTAAGTTTTCCAGCCAAGTAATGCTTATATTCATGTGGAAATTTTTATATTAAATGTGATGTGACATTGAAAAAAATTAGTTACGTCGTGATGACATATGAGTGACACGGTGGAAGTAAGAAAATTTGGCGGCCCCGAGAAGTTAAGGGAAGTGATAGTTTGTTGAGATCGAGGAATATATTTCTAAAACCCTAAGATGATAAAGTAATATTTAAGAAGTAAGAGGGTTTTAGAAATGGATTAGTTTTGAGAAGGAGGTCTTGGCAAGAAAAAAAAAAAAAGGGCAGAAAGATTTGGATGGGAAAATTGAGGGACTTTACACACGCATGGCTAACCAGAGACAACACAATTTTTTGATGAATTATTTTTCTATGCAACTCAATTATTGGGAATCTATGTTAAGGTGATTGAAATGTACAATCATTAATTGGATTTGAGAGAGTTAATATAAGTCTCCCGCCACTTGGAAAATTCATTAGGATTTTTGGTCTTTCTTTGTTCTTATTTTGAAATGATGTTGCGAAGGAAGTGATATGTGGTTTTTGTTAAAATTTTGTGTGAATTATGGCTATAAATAAATTATGAAAGTATCTTGTTACTACATAGCTCTTGTCTAGGAAGGGTGTGAGCATTTTATGTTTTCTGGGGGTACCTAAAAGCATCATTTCATCCTATAAAAATTTCCCCACGGGATGAGAAGGATTTGGGGATATGATTTATAAATCTTGAGGGTCCATTGATCTAGAATGTTTAGCATGATTTAAAAGGGACAATCTATCCTAAGGTGTACTCACTAGATTGTTAGGAATTTAGATCTTGGCTTGCTCAAAGCCTTCCCTAGAAGCCAAGATCTGGTAAAGGCTCAGACATTTTTCACTTACATCAATGCAGTAATGGAAGGATATAATAGTTTTCATTTTATTTCTGAATTTCCCCATTTCCCTTCAAATATTTTCCCTTTTTTCCCATTCTTCAATCGAGTTCCTCTTATCCCCACTCATAATCTAAAAAATCTTTAGAAAACATCTTAACACATTGTGCGGATCTCAAATTGTTTATTCATACTTTACCGATCCGCTTGGGAGAACACATTGCTAATTCCCACAACTTGTGTGTTCTCACCCTTAATCCAAGATCCCCATCATCGACCTAAAAAATTGTGCAAACCCTAAGGATCAACGTGTAGGTTAGGCTAAAACTTCCTTTAATGGTTCATATCTGGTCTCTGGGTGTTTCAATACTTAAGTGGCCACTCTTCCAAGTGAGCATTGCATTTGGTGGCTCGCCTCGACCACGATGGTCTAACTCGACGGATCTAGGATTTCATTTTGATATCTAGATGTTCTTTGTGCTCCCCCGATCACATCTCAGTCCTCTCACCCCGACCAAGGATGAAGTCAAAAGCAACAGATATATCAGCCACACCCTTTGTGCGAGTGCCTCCCTATCATTCACTTGGGAGGGGTTAGTGGGAAAATGGAGGAAGACCCCACCTCGGCTATAAATGAAATTTCACATGTGTCTCAATCCATCACCATGTCTCTTTTCACATTTTCGTTACATGTTCCCCTTCCCTGGGGTAAATATGGGAGCCAACACCTTTCTAGCACCATTTCTAGGGAAAACCTACATTGGGTATTCATCTTGGTTTTTGATTTGACCTTCTTTTTATGGTTACTTGTGACATTTGAAAATGTGTCTTGAGTTGTGATTTACTCTCATGATCTCATATAGTTTTTTTATAGAGTTATCAATCTAGTGGTGACTCCATTATCCTTTTGGTTGTAGTAGACCAAGGGTTTTTTTCCTTCTTTTTTTCCATTCTAACTTAATTTCTATGTCTTGTTTAAACTCGTATTCAATGTTTACATGATTATGTCATCTAAAATTTATAAGGTGAAGATTTATCTCTATAAGTCAATTTTTTGTGAAGTATTCCATGGGTATCTGTGATAGTAGTGAGGTTTATGGCCCTTATAAAGTCTATTTTAAACCAAGTTTGTTCAAACCCTTAGACTTTAAGAAAATATGTGGATACCCCCATCGATCTCTACCGAATCAAACTCAAATTTCCGTATTTCAAGGATATGGTGATATTTCGTGAAACAACATCTTTTCATGTTTGAGGAAATGATGCATGAATACTATTTGATTTATGAAGATGTTTTTATGAGGTTATTTGTGTAAACATTGCAAGAAAATGCTAGAGACTAGTTTAATTCTTTACCTTAAAGATTTGTCTGTTCATGAATGGAAATGGTAACAATATTTGGAAATCAATTTAGTGATGACCTTGCCTCCCTTTTTTTTGGGCATGGTGGAGATTCCATGTGTTCGGTTGAAGGAAAAATGTACACATGTTTTAGGAATGAAGAAATTGACATTGTATAATATGTGTGAAGTGTTAAGAAAATGATTGAAAAATGTATTGAGGAGAATAATAAGATTGGTTATGCTTGTATTTGGTGTGACAAATGTTTTATGCCCCATACTCCCTATGTTGTGGAAAATATGGTTAATGTTGATGAAATGAAACTAGGCAAAAGGAAGAAATGTGCCACATGGTTCCATAGACCAAAGAAGTGGGGTGTCTTCCACTAACCTTTTACATGACCAAATAACTGATGAGCTATGGAATGTGTTCTTCATAATATGTCGTTTCTTATAAAAGGCTTTTTTATAGTGGTTTTAGACATAGGTTTTATTTCATCTACTCATGATTTTATTATTCTAAAGGATGAAATGATTTCTAAGCATAACAGAGGTGTTCACCCAAAGAGAATACAAATGCCATTTTCTTGACGCAATTTTGGAACAAGAGAATCATCTCGTAATACTATGTAAGTTGTCAAATGAATCTGCAAAGTGGAAATTATGGATGAATCATGCACACTTTCTAGATGTGAGTGTGGATGAGTTGATGCCCTTATATGTTACTGAAACTAGTATAATGGCCTTGGATAAAGGGGAATATCACTTTGGTAATAATACTGAGAATATTGTATCAGTCAATGAAAGGTATAAGGAGGGTGATTTGGATTTGGTCCCAAAGGATGTTAGTACTGGATTTCTTATAAAAAGGGTTGGATGTTCTTGATCTCCTATTTTTTGATCAACTGATAGAGTATTCCTTGTTTCCCAAACCTTTTAGGATGCAACAAGTTGTTTCACCTAAGGATTGCAATTTTTCAATACAAGTTAGTCCCTCCCCTTCCAAAAATGAGACTAATATGTGTATGGAGTTTGATGTTGATTCCTAACCTATTGATAAGAATACAATGAGAACAAATGATCTCCTTTCAAAAGCAGTTATGGTAAATATAAGTAAAGGTGAGTATGTTGATCATTGTCTTAATGCCTATATTGAGTTTAAAAGGGATTGGATGAATGGATATTTATCTACTCCTGGAAATAGATAAATTTATTAGATTCTTGAGAAACATGTGTAGGTCCTTAGATTACTATATCATATGGTGTGCTGTGAAAATGGAATCATTTATGAACGAACTATGCCTAGTGAGAAAAGTGGGTCTATAAGTATGAATGGAGACATGTCTTTGCTTTAACAAATAGAAGGGGTTATAGGTGATGGAAACTAGTTAATAATCTATGTTTTAGTTGGATTAATTGTGATCAATACCTTTAGAAGTTGACAGTTTAACTTGTGTATCTTGATGGGACAAGTGCATGTTGTATGGGATCCTGATGGATTTTTATGGAGTTTTTAGTTCCTTTGGACCCCGATGGTTTTCTTGTACAGATGTGTATAGTTGTGTTCTTTTATACTTTTTGGTTTCTATTTGGGTTTTTGTTGGTTTTTGGTTTTGTTTTTTTCTCTCATAGTGATGACTTGTAGTTTTGATCATCTTCTTTCTCCATTGCCCAATGGATAAGCATATGGTATTATCTTCCATGCACTACTTATGGTGTTATTTTGACACCCACTAGAGGAGTCCATCCCTAAGATGGAGCTGATGTTGGTAGCCATACATGGTGGTCAAGTATATAGTTAGTTTTATCAATGCTATGACGGTTCATAAATTCCGCATACTTGAGGTACATAACATATTTTCTTTTGGTGAAAGGTCGGGACTTTCGACGTGTTTAGCTAAGTGCAAAGTATGGTGAGTGAAATTTATTCCTAAAGCTTGAAGGTTAAGTATCTCTAACTACATGGCCTAACCTAAAAGTAAACTCTAAAGTCCCCTCGTAAATCTAAACCGGGTTATATATTCCATAGTAAAAGCAAACAAGTGTTATCTATTTACAGCCCTATCCAAGAATGTTAAAAAATTAGTTTTTCAGTGGCATTCAAGAAAATATCCTTACTTAACTTATAACGTAAATAACATTTTGGATCCCTTGGCCCGATTTGTTGTTGTTTTGTTGTGAAAAAATTCATGAGTTTTGTTCTGGACCCAACCATCCGAGTGAAGGCATAAAGAAATAAAGAAACATGAGGTGACAAATTCCCACTACTTTCTCCCATGATTATGTACAGTTATGTGTGATATATGAAGTTGTTTCCATGAGGTGGAATGTCTTTTTTTAGGGTGTTCTTGTTGTGAGAAAATAAAATAAGGAAATGCAGGACATGCTTGAATGGTTTTAAAGAAGAAATATTTGCACACATCATACATTTTAAAATAAAATAGAAAGGAAAATCAAAGCAACAAGTACAAAGAACAAAATGGGGTTCTACTTTAGGGGCCTCCCTTTAGAAAAATGTATACACATACTTATACATATATGAATTTATAAAGGGAAAAACATAAACATCACTCCTTTGCATGGAAATATTCACCCAGGGACACTGAATACATTTTAAAGCAGGTCATTCCCATGTTTTGAATGAAGTCATCATGAGCCACCATGCTTTGAACACAAATTAGACATCATTCACTAGACCTTGAGACATACCCGTCTACAAGTAGTTCCCGAGTTCCTAATCGTGGCCCATTCAACAATTGGGTGAAATCCATTCTCTTTTAAGGTGAGTTTATCCAATCATAAAGGGAACATCCCCTCTTATATATGATTGGCTTTTCATACCCGAGGAGAGTTGAGATATTAGGAAATGAGGAATTCTTCTAGAATAACCCTCTCTCATGGTTCTTCTCTTCTTGAGAGGAAAATATTGGGTGCCTATTATTGACCATACTTATGCAAGGGTAGCTTCTAAGGCCTTCATATGATTCTTTGTTGCATTCTCTCGATGCAAATAGGAGTTGTTCTTCCCCATGTTGAGTAAGAAGAAGGTTTGGCATTGTGATTTCTATGGTCAAATTGAGGGGTTAGTAATAATCCCTATTTAAAAACCAAGATCACCATTAACAAAAGGAAGTAGCTAATCCAATGATATTTCAATTGTTTGGTTTCCTCCTAGTATTTTGGGAGAACTAGGTGGAAATATAGCACTTGAAAAATAGGGAATGAAGGGCTTAATTTTGAAATGCACTACAAGAAAGATGAAAGCATGTCCTTTGGAGAGGAGACATTAGGAGGACCGGCCTAGTATTTTTTATGGTAAAAATATTACGAATAAGGGCCTCATTCAGCCCAAATAATTGAAAATACTCACCCAACTGGGTGAGATCTCTAGGAGGAAGATCCAAATATAGAGGTGAAGAAGAGATGGAAACAAGACAATTGATAGAAAAGTAGAAAGAAGAAGAATCTAAAAAATATAGGTGACAAGTGGAAGGACTAGTGAACCACTTAAATAGGCATGGCACCGACATTGATTTGGTTAAAGACATCATTTTTCTATTAATACCATATCCCATTCCGGTTTATAGGTACGTGTGAGGTTTAAATAAAGATAAACTATTAATGTGGAACGTGTCACCGGAGAGTGACTAAAGGCCCTGTGCATTTCAAAAATGTCTTATCACATTAATTTTTTGGGCCAAGTCATGCTTATATACATGTAGAAATTTTGATATTAAATGTGACATGACATGGAAAAAATTTGGCTGCGTTGTGATGATGTATGAGTAAAATGGTGGCATTAAGAAAAGTCATGCGACCCGAGTAGCTAAGGGAAGTGATAGTTTGTTGAGATCTGAGGAATATAATCTAAAACCATAAGATGATAAGGAAATATATAAGAAGTAAGGAGGGTTTTAGAAATGGGGCGGTCTTGAGGAGGAGGTCTTGGAAAGAAGGAAAGGGAAATCTATGGATCGAAAATTGTAAGGACTTTACAAATGTATGGCTGACCGTGAGATGACGCAATTCTATGATGAATTTTTTTCTTTGTAACTCAATTATCGGTAATCTATGTTAAGATGATTGCAATTTATAGTTATTAATTGAATTTGAGAGAGTAAATATAATTCTCCCTTGTTTTTCCTAAGTTTAATTGGTTTCACTTGGAAAATTCATCAGGATTTATGGTCTTTCTTTGTTCTTGTTGTGAAATTATGTTGAGAAGGAAGTGATATGTGATTTTTATTAAAAAAAATTGTGAATTATGGTTGTAAATAAATTTTGAAAGTATCATGTTATTACATAGCTCTTGTCTAGGAAAGGTGTGAGCATTTGACGTTTTCTGGGGGTACCTAAAAGCATCATTTCTAAAGCCTATAAAAATTTCCCCACGGCTTGAGTAGGATTTGGGGTATTATTTGTAAATCTTTGGGGTCCTTTAATCCAGAACATTTAACATGATTTGCATGGGACAATATAGCCTTAGGTGTACTCAGCTATATTTTCAGGAATTTAGATCTTGGCTTGCTCGAGCCCTCCCTACAAATGAGTATCCTGCAAAATTCTCATACATTTTTCACTCACATTAGTGCAATAATGGAAGCATACAATAGTTATCATTTTGTATCTTGATTTCCCCATTTCCCTTCGAATCTTTTCCCCTTTTCCCATTCTTCATTTGAAGTTCATCTTATCTCAACTAATTATCTAAACAATCTTTGGAAAACATCTTAACACACCGCATGGATCTCATATTGTTTATTCATAATTTGTTGATCCACTTGGGAGAACACATTGTTAATTCCCACAACTTGTGTGTTCTCACCCCTAATTTGATAGCCCCATCATCGACCTACAAAACAATTGTGCAAACCCTTGAGATCAACATGTAGGTTAGGCTAACACCGCATTTAGTGATCCATATCGTATTTGGGTGCTTGCAATGTTTAAGAGACCACTCTTCCAAGTGAGGGATGCATTTGGTGGCTACACCTGACCCCAATATTCAAATTTGATCAATCTAGGATTTCATTCTCATATCTAGCCATGCCCTTTGCTCCCCTAACCACATCTTGAGTCCTCTCACCTTGACCAAGGTAGAATTCAAAAGCAAAGCAGGATATCATCCACACTCTTTTTTGGATGCCTACCTATCATTCCATTGTGAGGGGTTGTCAGCACGCGAGCAGATGAAGACCCCACCACGGCTAAAAAATGATGTTTCACATGGGTCTAACTCCATCACCTCATCTCCCCGAATGTTTATCGTGTTGTGTTCCCATTCCTTGGACTTAAATCCGAGGAGCCAACAAAACCATTACGTAGCTCCTCCTTTAGAAGTTTGGAATTATACCAAAATGTTAGGTTTGGTTGAGTTGGAGACTGAATCGAGGTTAACTCAATAGCTCGTACCTAATATTATTCCTCACAACCTATTCCCATTTACCCCTCAATGTCGGATGATACACTAGTGGCTCCCAAACTAGTGGGGGCCTATGATTTAATTGATTTGACTAAGACCTTTTCTCACATTTCCTTCTTGGATTTGTTGAAGAACTCACGTATACATCGAGTGGATTTATTAGAAGCATTAGACCTTGACCATTTATTTCACTTCATTCCTCCTCCATAATCCCGAGTTAATCACATAAACTTTGATGTCTATCCTCTGGGGCAACCCGAGAGAGATATTGGTTTTGTATTCAACATTAGCAAGATGTAAATAAATGCTTTGAGTTGGCATGAAGAAGTGATCCTATGTTGTACCTCTAGGTTTGGATCTACCATAACTATGTTCAACATGAAATTATAGATGATGGAGCTACTTTATACATAGTTCCTTTTTCATTTCTTTAGAAGCTAGGCTATGGAGAAATAAATATTTATTCAACATGAAACACACAGAGAGGATATGATACCCTTAAGTAAATGCCCATAGGGACTATTGTGCTTCATGTTACCCTTGGGCCAAAGACTGTGTTGACTAAGTTTTACATTATAGATCAAGAAACTACCTATAATATGATCCTCGGTTGACCACGGATACACGTAATGAAGGAAGTCCCTTCTAAATTATACCAAGAGGTCAGATTTCTACACCTAGGTAAGGTTTTCCTAGCTCAAGGTGACCCAAATCCATTTGAAATTCATTTGGCCAACCTAAATAAGAAACCTAGGATTCATATTGAGTTCGATATCCTAGCTAACTAGTTGAAAAATCCCTAATACCCAAATCCCGATTCACAACTTGTTCAAATGACTCGAGTTGGAAACCCTAGGGCAATTGATGGGGTTGATTCTCGTGAAATAAAAGATACTATAGTAGAAACCGTATCGACAAAAACTATAGAAGAGATTATTAAGCTTTTATATAATGAATTGAATATCATTCTCCCATTCAATTCCCCGGACATAAGACATTCTCTTGGGATTGGTTTTCTCCTATCAAGTGTCTTCGATGCAATATGTATGGTTGAGGTCTCAGAAGTCAAGGAGGAAGATTATGCAAATGATGAAACTTCTATCTTCCCCTATGGTTGTTGGACCCTCAACTATGATGCTCATGAAGTTCCATTTTGGTATTGGGGTAGGGGTGATCCTTACTTCTCTAGAAGGGAGGGTCATGTTTTTTTCCTTTAAGTTAAATTTTGAATGTACAAACAATGTCATAGAATATGAATCTCTTCTTCTTGGTCTCATCATATCGAAGAGGATGTGTGTTAGCAATGTTAGAGTGTTAGGTGATTCCCAACTTGTCACTAATCAAGTCTCGAAGTTTATGAGACTAGAGCGGAACACCTGCAGCTCTACAAAATCATCATGCTTGAAATTAGCAAAGGTTTTGATTTTATTTCTATCGAAGAAATACCTAGAGAGAAAAATCTCTTAACCAATTCAATGGCTACTTCTTCATCTCACTTCTATGTAAGAGAGGGATTGAAGGAAAATAATTTTATAGTCTTAGTTAGATATAAAACCTTATTTTAAAAAGTTCCAACCAATATGATTTTTGCATATGTTGAAGCCGAGAATGATCTTGCCACTATGGAATTTTCGAGAATGATGAGGCAATCCTAGGATTCCTCAATGCATACACTAATCTTCATCCTGTGCACCATAAGAGAGGCTTTTCTCTTAGACCTCACCCTTCCTCCTACTTTGGAGATTGCACATTGTGTTCTTCCTCATTAGAAGGTCTTGAGATCTATGAGGTAGAGGAAGAGGAGTTAGAACTACCTCCAGCCCCACCTGAATTCAAAGAGGGTAATGCCTCTTTGATTGAAGGGACCATAGATATTAATATATGGATAGAGGAGGAACCAAATATCTTGAAAATTTTCCCCTATCTTACTCTCGATGAGATAGAATCACATACGAAGGTGCTCAAAGAACACTTGAAAGTCTTCACCTTTAGTTATAAGGAAATGATGGGAATCACTCTTGACGTGGTAGTTCACAACATAGTCACAATGCCCAATGCCAAGCACGTAAAGTAGAAGTCACAACCCATGAAGCCAAAGGTGGATTTAATGGTCAAGTAAGAAGTAATGAAGCTTATTCATGTAGGTTTCATAAATCTTGTGGATTAATCCATGTGGGTGTCTAATATTGTCCCAATTCTTAAAAAGAATGGGAATATATGCATTTGTATCGAATTTAAAGACATCAACAAAGCCTATCCTAAGGATGATTTTCCATTTCCTTCCATCGATGTCATTATAGATGCAATGACTGGTTATGCATTATTATCACCTATGGATGGCTTCTATGGCTACAATTAGATAAGGATCTCTGAGGAAGATCAAACTAAGAATAATTTTACTACTCCTTGGGGAACCTTTTGCTACACAGTCATGTTGTTTGGCTTGAAAAACGTTGGAGCCACCTACCAACAAGAAATTAAATAGATCTTCCATGATATTATCCATAATATTTTGGAATCTTATGTCGGGACCAACTAGATAAGGTCGGGAAGCTATACAATTACCCCGAGGTGCTCCGCATTATCCTCTCTTGTCTTATTGAATATGATGTAACATTGAATCCCAAAAAATGCATATTTAGAGTAAAGGGAGGAAAAATACTAAGGTATATCATTTCTTCTCGAGGAATTGATGTATATCCAACAAAGATTCGAGTAGTTCTAGAGATGATTCCATCTTAAAATGAATCAGGCATTAGGTCATTTCTGGGTAAACTTGGAGAAGTCCACATGTTTATTCCCAATCTAAATTGTGTCATCCATCCTATTAATAAATTTATAAAGAAAGTGTGTAGTAAAGAGTGGAATTCTAAATGTCACGAAGCATTTTATTCAGTCAAATGTTTTCTCATGTCACCACCTACACTCATTCTACACAAAGCCAATTGTCCCCTACTATTATACTCTAAAGCCATTGAGGTTTATCTAGCTTGCATGTTGGTGCAAGAAGATGATGATAATCGTGAATGTGTTGTTTATTTCATTAGTCATACTTTGCTTGACTACAAGACACATTATACACAGATGAGAAATATTTCCTGGAAATTATCTTTACAATATAGAGGTTAAGGAATTATATGCTTAACCAGGAAATGTGAGTGATTGTCAAGTCTAACTAGTTGCAAAAACGTTCTTAACTCAAGGTGCTTATCTAAAAATGTTGGACATTTTCTCACATTTCGGGTGAATTTGAACTCACCTTCATCAATCAAAATTCCCTCAAATGAAAAATTATTATTGATTGGTTAGCGAAAACCCGATATATTGTGGAGATCTAATAGACCTAGATTTCTACGATGAGTGCATATTTTATGTAGAAAGAAAACCTCCCATTACATCATGTCCATGGTATTCTAATATGATTAATCACATTATGGACTGTGCATATCCTAAGGAGAAACCTCATAGTAGAGGTGGAAGCTACGCGTCATAGTGTGAAGTATGTAATTATAGAATAAGTGCTCTATCACGAGCCTTCAAGGCATGATTTTGAGGTGTGTAGAAGAAGAAGAATCAAAAAATATTCTCTTTAAATCCCATAGCGGAGTCTATGGGGGTCACTTTGGAGGGCATGCCACTATTGAAAAAAATCATCGGATGGGTTATTTCTATACCACCTTAGAGCATGACATCATATAATATGTAAGAAGGTGCCATAAATGTCAAGAATTCACACATGAGATACATATTACTACTCAGGCCCCACAGCCAATTGTGATGCCCTAGCCCTTTTTTCTTGGGGTTTGGATTTGATAGGGAAGTTTTCTCCCTCATCGATTGATGGCCACAACTTTATCATTACCACTATAGAATATTTCACGCGGGGGTTGACGTCATGCCTCTCACTATTGTACCTGGGTCTTTGATCTCCAAATTCATCCTAAATCAAATCATCTGTAGGTATGGAGTCCCATAGGTCATTATCTCTGATAATGGCACATACTTCAAAAATGAAGAGGTATGTGAGTTGTGTTTGTAGTTTAAAATCTCGTATCACACAGCCTCTTTATATTTCCCTTAGGGAAATAGACAAGATGAGGCTACAAACAAAACATTGAAGTTGATTATCCTCAAAAAAATCAAGGAGAATAAGCATGACTGTCATTTAAAGCTATTTCCAGCCTTTTGGGCCTATAGGATGTCAATGTGGATGCTTGTGGGGAAACCCCTTTTTTATTCTTCTTCGGTGTGAAGAAGTCCGACCACCGAAAATTGAGCTACATATACTCCACATATATTTGTAAGGAATTTTAGATGAAGACGCATATCGAGAGGCATGACTTGTTCAATTGGAAAACCTCGATGAAACTCAACTTAATGATGAGAAATGACACAATGTTTATGCTTTGATAGGTTGACTGTCACAAGATAACAAAAAATTTTATGAGCGCAAAATATGCATAGGTGATCTAATGCTAAGACTATATAGTCGATCGACAAAAAAACCGGTGAAGAAGGAAAGTTTAGACCAAAGTGGTTAGGTCCATATCGGGTCATGGAGGACTATAAGGGAATGACGCATATCATCTGTGTACCTTGGAAGGTGAATATTTTGGTGAATCAATCAATTCACTTCACCTCAAATGCTTTTATGCATAATTCATTTGCATTTCCATATGTACATTACCGCATTCACGATGCATAATCATATTGTAACATTACGAAAGAATAAATTTATTTTTCAAGAAAATTTTAAAAAAATGATAATTGGAAAAATATTTAATCATACCTCTTTAAACATTCACTATATCATCTCTAGACTACTCACTCTTTTATCATATTTCTAGATGGAGTTTTTACATTGATCCTACCAAGACCTGACACTTAGTTCTATTCACGACTACTTCTAGCTTAGTTGATTTTGCCCATAGTTTGTACTAGAAGCTTCTTGGTGTCACATCTTTCCTCAAAAATCTCTCTTTTAGAAAATCAATATGAAACATTTCACCTGAATTACTTGTTCACTTACATCAACACTTGGTGGTGAGCCCT
The DNA here is from genome assembly GCA_018340775.1 of Taxus wallichiana var. yunnanensis. Taxonomy (NCBI): domain Eukaryota; kingdom Viridiplantae; phylum Streptophyta; class Pinopsida; order Cupressales; family Taxaceae; genus Taxus; species Taxus wallichiana. The sequence goes on along the minus strand of CM031243.1, from coordinate 220,418,739 downwards.
CATATCCTATCAAGCTATGTGGGGTTTAGGCTAGGGAAAATTCTTCCCTCCCAAAAGCACAAGTAAAATTTAAAAAAAAGATAAAGAAACAATAAATACAAAAAAAAAAAAATCATTTTGAAAATTAAACTACACTTATTTTCCTCACTAGTCTTAAGTGATGAGCCCATGCTTCTTACCGAATGTATGGGGAAAGACATAGGAGGTTCTTTTAAATAATTTAATAGGTTGTACACAAATAAATAAGTGAAAATTTCTTTGTATCATTTGTAATCATTAGAAAATGAGTTAGATGTATAAGTTATGTTGGTGCAATTTCTGGGTTTGCACGCTTTGCCTTAATTTCCATGTTCCATTTTTGCTCCAAAAACATTCATTTGTTCTAATTGGTAACTTTGTAATTCATATTTTCCAATTGAATGCCTTTGAATTGCTCACATTGTCATGATTTTGCCCTAAATTGAAACAAATTTCCAAGTTCCCCTCTTTTGTGCCCTAACTTCTTCATTTTTTCGGGCTGAGCCGTTTTCCCCTTTGTCAAATTCATGCAAAAATTAAAGTGGATCAAATCTGAGTTGTTTGTTGTTAAAATCTCATTCCCCAGGTCGTAAACAATGTAAAATCATGCTTCACTTGATTTAAAACCGAGAAATCTGCCCTCCTTGTGAAATTTTTTGATTTCTAGGGCATCTCCTACATTTTTTACATTTTGACGGGCATACGGGTGTCATTTGCCCGTCAAATTCATCCTTCCATCCTTTTGATGACATGGCAGGTTTCTATTGGTCGGAGCGATCGGGAAAATGTTATAAGTTGTTACTTTTTGAAAAATTGACAAATGAAAACTTTGCTCTGCGACCCCGCATTTTGCTGATGATGTGCCTACATGGCATGATTTGATTGGTTAGAGGATCGACAGGTGGCAGGGGTCACTTAGAACATTTTCTTCCATTTTGGAAAATTTCTCGAAGTCACTTTTTGGTCCGAAGGCCCACATCTAATGGGAGGCGACACGTGGCGAGAGAGAGTTGGAGAAAATTTTGACCCAAGGGCCCGCATCCAATGAAAAGAGGACATGTGTCTAGGAGGGTCAAGTAGAGAGGCGAAGAGTTGGAAAAATTTGAAGTTTTTGGCTTCAAAATGCCAATGGAAAAATTTTGCCTAAGGGCCCACCTCCAATTAGAGGAAGACACGTGTCCAGAGAGCCAAGGGAGAAGTGGGGTTGTGCATGTTTTTTGGATTTTTTCCTTGGAGGCAAAATCTCAAAGTAAAAATTTGAGATGAATCTCCATAATGAGTCACGAAGTAACACATGTCCACAAGGGTAAAATTGATCAATGCAGACTTTGTGATAGTTTTGAAGTTTTTTAACTTCAAAGGGTGAAAAGTAATTGTTCACGCCAAACTCCCGCAACCAATGAAAATAGGACATGTGTCCAAAAGGAGGCGGAGGATTTTGTGCTCATGGAGGAATGAAGGAAACAATGAGGGGTTGGCTCCGCAGCGAATGGGAGACCGCCACATGGTGGAGGAAGCAGTGGGCGTTCGGGCCCATGGAGGTTCTCAAGGAAATTTTCCTTTTTTCACAAAAGGAGCAAAAAAATTATTTTGGCCCGTGGATCTTGGTAGGGTCCACCTAGGGACACATGGTGTGTCCAAGGGACATGCGGGGAAAATTTTAAAAATTTTCCCCAAGGTTAGAAAAGGTTCGAAATGCATTTATAAGGTTGGATGCCCGGTCCAATGGTATTTGGACACATGTCCACCTTATCCAAAAGTCAAAGAAGATATTTTTGAGCCTACATGTCGAATCTCATCAAGACACATGGAGGGCGGAAATTTAAAGTTGATTTTAAATCAACAGTTGCTGAGTGTTTTCGTTTCTTACCGCCATTGGAGCTCCAAGATGCTTGGAATCGTCATTTTTGCACCAAATTGCATGAAATTTTATATGAAATTGCATCCCCTCGACCTTCTAGATGCAATGGCATCATTCATTTGAGCTATTTTGGTGCCCTATAGTGATTTTCATGAAATATTTTTCTCAGCCCATGTAAAAACGTGAAAAGTGAAAAATTAAAGTTGCAGAGTTAAAAATGATGAGGGAAAAGGGTGGAAAATGATTGCAAATGCATGCTGGCATGGTGGAATGACAAAAACGTGACCCTAGGATGGATAAGGATCCAAATCCATGTAATATTTTAAAATATTTGTGCATCTCTAGCATTTGACATGCTTTTACAGTTTTATATCATTTTTCATCAAATGGATAGGGTTTTGTAACAAATTTGATCCCTTTGGCATTTTCTTTTCTTGGGATGTAAGGATCCAAGCTGGCATAGGGTATATTATGTAATTTGGAGGCATTTTGTAAAGGTCATTGAAAATTTTGGAGAAAGAGAGAAGAATTTTCACGAGGAAAACTGGAAGAAGTCCATTTTCTTTTGGAGAAACTGCCTGAGAGCCATTTTTTAATTCTTGTTTGCATCAAATGTTCATCATGTTGAGTTGGTTTCAGCTATAAAGACATTAACAAGCTTTGAGATTTTCTAAATAACATTCCCTTGCTGATATATTTGATCAAATTCTTGGATTAACGTGTTTTATCTCTTGGCAAAGCTTGCATACACTTGTATTTCAGTATGTTTTAAATTTGTGTTTCATGCTCATGTTGCAATCATGTGTTTTGGATATTTATTGGTCATACATGGTCTCATTTCTTGTAGAGGGTTTAAAGGCATCTGCAATCTTCCATTCAAAAAAGCATTCATTTGAGTGAAGATAAACAAATTTAAATTCATCTTAACTTCCTTGTAAATTGAGGGTGTTTGTAAACCTTTGGGTGTACCTTAGGTCATAATCTAACAAGGGTTTCTAAATGCTTCATCGATATTTTTCTTCAAGCCTTTTTGGTAGGTTATCAAAGTTTGTATGGAATAGTGTAGATTTAGGCATCCATGTGTGCACACATCCTCGTTGAAAGAGCACTTCAAATTCGTTGAAACATATATGTTGTTTAGGTGTTGTAATTCATTTGCAAAGCTTCCTAAAGAAGGTGATGGTTTATAGCTAATCTTGTCCCAACATCTCTCATCAGAATTTCATTTTAAACTAACTCATCCTACCTACAATACCCCTACATTTGCATTATGTGTCCACAAAAGAATTCAATCCTTTCATTAAAATGCACAAAGTTGATCAGGGTTTTATCATGTCTTTAGTAGCTCTAGCTTTGTTTTGAAAACATTTCCATCATTTAGTAGTGACAACTCCTTTGAGTTTGGATAATGGATACTTGATCATGTTTTCACAAAGCCTCTTCCATATCATATGCAAAACACAAGGATATTTCCATCTCCTTACCATATAAGAGCTGCAATATAGGTTCTCTTGCCTTGGTTGATAGGAACAACCTAAAATAGTGAGGGTTAGATCAAAACCCTCTTGAAGGTGCTATCCACTCCCTCAATTCTTGAATGTAAACAAGTAGATAGGTGTGCTTCCCACTACAAACGACATACAAAACATATATCTATCCTTGAGTTTCTTGTGCAAATTTATGATGTTGTTCAAGTTGTGAAGGAGAGTAAAATTGGATACCAACACCTGAGTGGTGCCGCTGCCAGGAATTTCTTTGATTTCTTGGTGGTTTTGAGGTGTTTGAAAGGTTTGAGCATTTGTGTGATCAAGTATTTGAGCTGTTACATTCTTGAGATATCATTTCATACTTCAGATCTACATGTTTTGGGTAAAAAGATTTCAAACTCAGCTTGCTCTTCTCATTTACTAGCAGTTTATATGATTTGGATGCATTGTTTTTGGTTGAATCAAGAAGAAGAAGATCTGATTTGTAAATCCTTGCAAAGTTTTCAGTCATAGCATACATTTGATAGAATATTTTAGTGCTTTCTTGCACAACTAAGGTGAAAATCCTTAGTGGTGACTCCATGTTGTTTGGATCTTGAAATACCAGTTGTCTTACACATTTCGTCATTTGAAGCTTATTGTTTAAATCATCAAGCCGAGGGGAAGGAGATCCTCTTCATCAAGGACTCTTCTAAGAAGTTGCTCAAAAAATTAAGAAGCTCGTAACTAGAAGGAAGAAGAGTGTGGAAAGTGGTTGGTGATTTGGTTACAAGAAAAGAAATCCCCATAGTTGAATTTGAAGGAGAGCAACCTATTATTGAAGATTATAATTCTTCTTCAAGTAGATCTGATTCGTAATCTTCTTGCTGATTTTCATTCTCCATCGGTGAGGGACCTTCTTGCGTATTTAAAAAAATTCTCCTAAATCTACTCCTGTGATTTCTAAGTTTGCTAAAGTTTATCAAGAGAGTGAGCCTTTGGGGGTTTTCATTTTAAAGATCACTCATCTATTCCAATAAGACCCATTACTACTCCCAACCAAATTGTTTCACCTCAAAGATCACCCCCACCCAACAATATGGCTCAACCTATACCTCCCTTTGTTGTTAACACCTTTGGTCCTATAAATTTTGGAGGAATGGATGGTTATCCAAATGCTGTCCCACAAGATGTGAGAAATAGGCTACCAAAAATCCAAGGTAACAATGCCATTACCGGTGATCAAAGATCTCAAACTGTTTGATAATATGATGGAAGATTTTGAGATAGAATTTGAGGATGTGTATATCAATTTATTTATCCATACACTTGAAGAAGATGCTAGGGACTGGTACAAGGCTCTACCTGATAACTCTATTGATTCATGGACTGAGATGAAAAATGCATTTAGATTGCAGTATGGTGATAGGACTGATCCTAGATTTCTTTTGTGTAAATTAGAAAATATAAAGAATAACCCGAATGAGATAGTCCATGACTTCAATACAAGATTCAATAAAACATTGAGAAGGTTACCTATCATTTTGATGCCTTGTGATGAATCTTGCTTGATCGAATATGGAAATGCATTTGATAAAAAGGCAGCCTATTACTTGAGAGACAAAAATCCTACAAACTTGAGGCAAGCTTTCACCATGGCACTTCAAATTGAAAATAATATTAAAGCTATTGGTAAGCCACTTAGGAGGGATGGTGTGAAGCTGATAAACCACAAGAAGCCTCAAGCTAGCAAGGGTTCTAATTTAGAAGATGTTGTTAAAAATTTGGCAGGGGGCTATTAAAGAAATCTCTTACAAACTAGCCCGAGCTAAGAAAGGAATTGGGAAAAGTTCACAAGGAAAGAAAAGAACTCAAAACCATGATATATTTAGCAATCATCCTAGGGGTGATCAAAGACAAGATGATAGAGGTAAAGGGTCTCATTGGATCTGCAAATAGACAACTCCAAACATGTGAAAATAGAGTGGTGCTCGACCCTCCGACCGCAAGGGTTGTTGCTGTTCAAGAAATTACTGATATGGATTGGTGTGATAGATGTTTTCTTCCTCATCCTCCATGTGAAATGGACCAGCAAGATATTGATGATGATAATGAAAATGAAGTGGATGATGACATTTGAATGATGGACAGCTCTTTAGGCTCACAACAAGCAACAACATCAACAGATGTGATAAGTGAAAGGACTCGCTGCAACCTTTTAGGATTGCATAAAGAGGGTACCATTTCTTTCTCTTCCTCAAATTTGTGATGTAGATGTAGTTTAGGCCTTTAAAATTCCTAATAATGACTTTGAATATCTAAGGGCTTTAATGATCAAGAAGTATGATGGTGGTATTCCTTCGAGGAAGATAGACAATTGTTAATGAATGTTGTGGTTGGTCAAGAGAAAGAGTACATTACTAGAAGTCAAGTTGTTAGGGAGCTGGTCCTCAAGCCAAACCAAAGACACCCTTGTGCAAAGCATTCCCAAAGACAATCTTAGAAAAGAAACAATTACCAAGAACCCTGTTGTTCCATGCAAAAATATCAGTCCTCTTCATGCCCAGGCTGCCAAGAATACTTCTCCATCTGATGAACCTTCTTATTTCCCTTCCAATGTTGTTTTACCAAAGAATGTTCCATATGATATAGCCCAAGTTTTGAGCCAAATTAAAGTGAGTGTTCCAATTATTGAATTTCTTAGAATTCCTGAGCATAAGAAGAGAGCATTCAAGTACTTGGGATTGAAAGAAGAAAATATTACCCCAAGCAGAAATGTAAATGCTATTGAGAATCCTCTTTAAAGCATTGTTGGCCTTGGAACACCATCACCAATGGAAGATTTTGGAGAGGCACCTGAAGTATATTTGGGGACATCCTTGGTTGATTCCCATTTGAATTTTGATCCATTCTTCACAACTTTTCTCATAAAAGATAGGTTTCTTCACAATTGCATGTTTGATTCCAGTGCATCATGTAATGTCATGCCTCTAGAAGTCATGAATGAGTTGGATATCAAGGTGATAGTAGCATATGGGAAGTGTACAGCCATGGATTCAAGGGAAGTGTCATTTGTTGGTTGTGTGAAGGGTTTAGTAGTGCAACTTGCAACCTATCCAGTGCAAGGATTTAAAACTTGATGTTGTAATTGTTGATTGCCCCGCCAAATGGGGTATGCTTTTGTCTAGAAAGTGGGCTGCGATTGTTTGTGGTAGTGTTCAAATGTACATGTCTTTCACCACCATTCCCATTGAGGGCAACCTTGTCAAACTCTATGGTGAAAAGAAGATGTTACACTTGATTGAAGATCCTAACAATGCTTCTTATGAAGTGTTGTTTGCTGATGTAGATGTTGATAACTTCATTGGTTTTGCTGATGGAAAAGAGAATAAGATGGACAAATCAGAGTGCCTTGGTATGGTAGGTTCTCCATGGACATTACTATTTGATGGAGCTTGCTCCAAGTTTGGGAATGGTGCTGGTATAGTGTTGGTTTCTCCAAGTTTAGAAGAGTTTCCTTTTTCCTTCAAGCTCAATTTTGAATGCACTAACAATATAGATGAATATGAAGCATTGTTGTTAGGGTTAAGGATTGCATGGAAATATGGAGTGAAGGATATTGTTGCTAAGGGAGATTCAGAGTTGGTGGTGAAGCAAGTAAGGAAGATGTATGCCACAAAAAATCAGCGTATGAAGCAATATAAGAATGTTGTTTGGGACTTGATTGAAATGTTTGATTCCTTTAACATTGTTTATCATGATAGGAATCTTAATGCTTCTGCTGATAAGTTGGCTATCCTTGGCTCTAGATTTGACAATTGCACCGTTTCACCCTTTTGTGAATATGACATTGAAGTACTAACAAGGCCAGCTTGTCCCGGATAATGTAAAACATTGGCAGATTTTTGATGATGATGCACAAATCTTGAGGTTATTACAATGCCAAGGTGAGTTTTCTGGTCAAAACATTGATTGGGAACCAATGGTGTGCATGAATGAAGGTAAAGAAACCTTGTTTGACAAGGATATAATACAATTGAAGACAAACACCATTCCTAAAGGCCTTGTGGCACTTGAATCCAACTTTAGCAATGTTGATTGTATCATTAATAGAAACTTGTTTGCTTCAAGGGATGTGGAAGAGCACAACTTGGGAACCAAGGACAAACCAAGGAAGATTTGGTTGGGTAGCCATCTCAACAAAGAAGAAAAACAGTCCTATGCCCAACTTTTAAAGAAATATCAAGATTGTCTTGCTTGGTCTTATTTAGAGCTAAAGGCATATAGAGAAGATTTGTTCCAACATGAGATTCCTCTTGAGGAAAAAACCAAGCCATTTAGAAAAATAAAAAGGCCCATTAACCCACTGCTTTACATGAAAATGCAAGAAGAGTTGAAGAAATTGAGAGATGGTGGCATCATTCAGCCTACTAGATACTCTTCTAAGGTTGCCAACCTTGTGCCGCTTAGGAAGAAGAATGAGAGATATCAGACTTTGTGTGGATTTTAGGAATCCAAAAAAAGCATCTATGAAGGAAAATTACCCTTAACAAACATGGAGAATATGCTGCAACTTGTAATAGGGTCGAGATGCTTTCTACTTTGGATGGTTTCTCCGGATACAATCAAGTAGTTGTCAAAGAATCGAAAGACTTAAGACAACCTTCAAGACTCCTTGGGGACTTATGTTTTTGTAAGGATGCCTTTTGGATTGATGAATGCTAGTGCTACTTTTCAAAGGGCAATGGATGTTACCTTTTCTCGGTTATATCAACAAATTCATAGCAGCTTACCAAGATGATGTGACTGCTTTTTTCAAGCCAAGAAGGAGATCATTTGCAACACCTAGAAAAAATGGTGATCGAGATGTAGAGAGTATGGCATTTCCTTAACCCAAAGAAGTGTCATTTTGGCATGTAAAAGGCCAGGTTGCTAGGACATATTGTGTCCAAAGAAGGTGTTATGATAGACCCCGAGAGAGTGGAAACAATCAAAGAAAGTGCCTATCCAAAGAACCAAGAAAAGGTATTCAATCTTTCTTTCGCAAAAATCAATTTCATTAGAAGGTTTGTTTCTAATTTTGTTGAGATAACTCTCCCAATAACAAGCATGCTAAGAAAGGATCAAGTCATTAAGTGGGAAGAGGCTGCCATCCAAGCTTTTGAAGGAATAAAGGATGCACTCAAGCATGCACTGTTTTTTGGTAGCTCCAAACTATAAGATGCCTTTCCAAATCTTCTCTTTTGCATCTGAATTTACTATTGCTTCAATTTTGTTACAAAAGGATGAAAAGGGAGCTAAGAGGCCTATTGCTTTCTTTATCAAGGATTTATAAGCAGCTAAGTTAAAGGATACAATCATGGAAAAACATGCATTTGCATTGGTAAAAGCAACAAAGATTTTCAGGCCCTATATACTGAGTTCAAAAGTTGTTGCTTATGTTCCCCACACCATGGTTAAAGACATCTTATCAGACATGGAGATATCAAGCAAGAGATGTAGATGGGTCAAAAATTACAAGAATATGATATAGATATCCAAACAACAAAGCTGGTAAGAGGTTTGGGTCTTGCCAAGCTCATGGCTGAGAGCAATTTGCAAAATGTAGAAGTAAATCAGCTAGAGGAAGAAAGGGCAGATATTCTTGACAAATTGATGAGGTCTGAGTGGTACAAAGATGTGATTTTTAACTTAGACACCTATGTTGTCCTAGTCACTTGAATAAAAATCAGAAAAGAGCCCTCAAGTTGGCTTCTCAGAAATATATCATAACAGACCTTGGGCTAGCTTGGAAGAACCCTGAAGGTGTCCTCTTGAAATGCATAACTGAAGATCAAGCTCCCAATTTGATTGCTGATTTCCATGGGGGAGTTTGTGGAGGAAATTTTTCTGGTAGAGTGACAACACACAAGATTTTAAGAGTTGGTTATTGGTGGCCAACTCTTTTTAAAGATGCAAACCAGCTAGTTAGAAGATGTGATAGTTTCCAACATTTCTCAGGAAGATTGAAGGCTTCAGGCTCCCTTCCTTTGTAGCCTATATCAATTGAAGCCCCTTTCAAACAATGGGGAATGGACTTCGTAGGTGAGATTTCAAATCCTTCTAGTGCTGGTCATAAATGGATCCTTGTTGCAACTGATTATTTCACAAAGTGGGTTGAGGCCATTCCATCTAGAAAGGCAACACACCAAGTGGTAATGGATTTCTTGCTGAATCATATCATATGTAGATTTGGAGTTCCAGTTAAGATTGTATCTGATAATGCCATGTGTTTTAGAGCCAAGCCTTTGATGGCAATGTGTAATGAATATGGGATAAATCTGACTTATGCTTCAAATTACAATCCATAAGGGAATGGGCAAGCTGAATCAAGTAACAAGAACTTGCTCAAGATCATTAGAAGGACTTTGGAAATCAACAAGAAGAAGTGGGGAGAGCAATTGAAATTTGTAGTTTGGGCTAATAGAATAACTCCAAAAAGAGCAACTGGTAAAAGTCCATTTGAATTGGTGTATGGAACTCAAGAATTGCTTCCCTTGCACTTGCAATTATCCACTTTTTAGTTTGCCCAATAGTTGGAAGATCAAAAACATGGCCCATATGAATCAAGGATCAATCAAATCATTGATTTGGATGAAGAGAGAAGGGATTCTCACTAAAGGCATGTCAGATTTAGAGAGAAATTAAAGAAGTTGTTTGATAAGAAGGTCACTCCTAGAGCCTTCAGCGTTGGAGATCTATTTTTTCTGTGGTATAGTAGGCATGAAGACAAGGGAAAGCATGGCATTTTTGATGCTCTGTGGATGGGCCCTTATGCCATTGATATCAGGATTGGAGAAAATACATTTTTTCTCAAGGATTTGGATGGGGATTTGTTGGATTTTCCTATTAATGGAAGACATTTAAAATATTTCTTGGATTAAATCCCCATGTGAGGTATCCACAAGTTGTACATTTTTGTATAGCCCTTGTTTTTGTTTTGTCTTTTTTGTTCTTGTTGTTGTTGGCTTGTGGTTTTCCCTTTTGTCCCTAGCAACCATTGTTGGTCTAGTTTTCTCGGTCCTTTTGGTGAAAATTTTGGTTTTTGGGCTGCAAATGTGTTTTTGACTCCTTGCCCAATGGATTTTTGGCACTTGGTCTATGTTTTGATCTTGTGTCACTCACAGGGAGTGCCCATCCCCAAGCAGGAGCCAATGTTGGTGCAATTTCTGGGTTTGCATGCTTTGCCTTAATTTCCATGTTCCATTTTTGCTCCAAAACGTTCATTTGTTCTAATTGGTGACCTACAATTCATATTTTCCAATTGAATGCCTTTGAATTGCTCACATTGTCATGATTTTTCCCTAAATTGAAACAAATTTCCAAGTTCCCCTCTTTTGTGCCCTAACTTCTTCATTTTTTCAGGCTGAGCCGTTTTCCCCTTTGTCAAATTTGTGCAAAAATTAAAGTGGATCAAATCCAAGTTGTTTGTTGTTAAAATCTCATTCCCCAGGTTGTAAACAATGTAAAATCATGCTTCACTTGATTTAAAAACTGAGAAATCTACCCTCCTTGTGAATTTTTTTATTTCTAGGGCATCTCCTGTATTTTTTACATTTTGACGGGCATATGGTGTCATTTTCCTCAAAAATTCATCCTTCCATACTTTTGATGGCGTTGTAGGTTTCTATTGGCCAGGAGCGGTCGAGAAAATGTTATAAGTTGTTACTTTTTGAAAAATTGACAAAGGAAAATTTTGCTCCGGCCCCGCATTTGCTATAGTGATGTGCCTACGTGGCATGATTTGATTGGTTGGAGGATCGGCGGGTGGCAGGGGTCACTTAGAACATTTTCTTCCATTTTGGAAAATTTCTCGAAGTCACTTTTTGGTTCGAAGGCCCACATCCAATGGGAGGCGGACACGTGACAGGAGAGATGGAGAAATTTTTTGATTCGGGGATTTGCGGGGAAATTTTGACCCAAGGGTCCGCATCCAATGAAAAGAGGACACGTGTCTAGGAGGGTCAAGCAGAGAGGCGAAGAGTTGGAAAAATTTGGCCTAAGGGCCTGCCTCCAATTAGAGGAAGACACGTGTCTAGGAGAGCCAAGGAGAAGTGGGGTTGTGTGTGTTTTCTATATTTTTGCCTTTGGAGGAAAATTTTCAAACTTAAAATTTGAGCCGAATCTCCATAATGAGTCACGAAGTAACACGTGTCCACAAGGGTAAAATGGATCAACAGACTTTGTGATAGTTTTGAAGTTTTTTAACTTCAAAGGGTAAAAAGTAATTGTTCATGCCAAACTCCCGCAACCAATGAAAATAGGACATGTGTCCAAAAGGAGGCGGAGGATTTTGTGCTCGTGGAGGAATGAAGGAAACAATGAGGGGTTGGCTCCGCAGCGAATGGGAGACCGCCATGTGGCAGAGGAAGCAGCGAGCGTTCGGCCCGTGGAGGTTCTCAAGGAAATTTTCCTTTTTTCACAAAAGGAGCAAAATTTGTTATTTTGGCCCGCGGATCTTGGTAGGGTCCACCTAGGGACACGTGGCGTGTCCAAGGGGCATGCGGGGAAAATTTTCAAAATTTTCCCGAGGTCAGAAAAGGTTCGAAATGCATTTATAAGGTTGGATGCCCAGTCCAATGGTATTTGGACATGTGTCCACCTTATCCAAAAGTCAAAGAAGATATTTTTGAGCCTACATGTTGAATCTCATCAAGACACATGGAGGGCAGAAATTTAAAGTTGATTTTAAATCAATGGTTGTTGAGTGTTTTCATTTCTTGCCGCCATTAGAGCTCCAAGATGCTTGGAATCATCATTTTTGCACCAAATTGCATGAAATTTTATATGAAATCACATCCCCTCGACCTTCTGGATGCAATGGAATCATTCATTTGAGCTATTTTGGTGCCCTATAGTTATTTTTATGAAATATTTTTCTCGACCTGTAAAAACGTGAAAAGTGAAAAATTAAAGTTGCAGAGTTAAAAATGATGAGGGAAAAGGGTGGAAAATGATTGCAAATACATGCTGGCATGGTGAAATGACAAAAACATAACCCTAGGATGGATAAGGATATGAATCCATGTAATATTTTAAAATATTTGTGCATCTCTGGCATTTTACAAGTTGTTTTATAGTTTTATATCATTTTTCATCAAATGGATAGGGTTTTGTAACAAATTTGATCCCTTTGGCATTTTATTTGCTTGGGATGCAAGGATCCAAGCTGGCATAGGGTATATTATGTAATTTGGAGGCATTTTGTAAAGTCTATTGAAAATTTTGGAGAAAGAGAGAAGAATTTTCATGAGGAAAACTGGAAGAAGTCCATTTTCTTTTGGAGAAACTGCCTGAGAGCCATTTTTTATTCCTGTTTGCATCAAATGTTCATCATGTTGAGTTGGTTTCAGCTGTAAAGCCATCAAAAAGATTTGAGATTTTCTAAATACCATACCCTCACTAATATATTTGATCAAATTCTTGGATTAACTGGTTTTATCTCTTGGCAAAGCTTGCATGCACTTGTATTTCAGTATGTTTTCAATTTGTGTTTCATGCTCATGTTTAAATCTTGTGTTTGGGATATTTATTGGTCATACATGGTCTCATTTCTTGTAGAGTTTTTGAAGGCATCTGTAATCTTCCTTTTAGAAGAGCATTCATTTGAGTGAAGATAAATAGATTTAAATTCATCTTACCTTCCTTGTAAATTGAGGGTGTTTGTAAACCTTTGGGTGTACCTTAGGTCACGATCTAACATGGGTTTCTAAATGCTTCATTGATATTTTTCTTCAAGAATTTGTGGTAGGTTATCAAAGTTTGTATGGAATAGTGCAGATTTGGGCATCCATGTGTGCACTCATCCTGGTTGAAAGATCACTTCAAATTTGTTGAAACATCTATGTTGTTTAGGTGTTGTAATTCATTTACAAAGCTTCCCAAAGAAGGTGATGATTTCTAGCCACTCTTGTCCCAACATCTCTCATCACAACTTCATTTTAAACTAAATCATCCTACCTACAATACCCCTACATTTGCATTGTGTTTCTACAAAAGAATTCAATCCTTTCACTAAAATGCACAAAGTTGATCAGGGTTTTATCATGTCTTTAGCATCTCTATCTTTGTTTTGAAAACATTTCCATCATTTAGTAGTGAGAAATCCTTCGAGTTTGGATAATTGATACTTGATCATGTTTTCACAAAGCCTCTTCCATATCATATGCAAAACACAAGGATATTTCCATCTCCTTACCATATAAGAGCTGCAATATAGGTTCTCTTGCCTTGGTTGATAGGCACAACCTAAAATAGTGAGGGTTAGATCAAAAACCTCTTGAAGGTGCTATCCACTCCCTCAATTCTTGAATGCAAACAAGCATATAGGTGTGCTTCCCCAGCTACAAAAGACATACAAAACATCTATCTATCCTTGAGTGTCTTGTGCAAATTTATGATGTTGTTCAAGTTGTGAAGGAGAGTAAAATTGGATAACAACAAGTTATAAGAGAGATCATCCATAAAACCAGATTTTGTCACTTAGGAGGCTATCTCGCATGTCTAATTCTAGTTAAACTTGCAAGAAAAATGCATTCTAAATTGGATAGTTAGCCTTGCCTAGAGTTGAGTTGTAGTGTCCTAATTGGGTCTTTGTCAAAACCTTATCTTCATATCATTACTTTCATTCATCAAAGTCATATAAATTGTGTCCTTCTTGATTCTCGATGTTGATCCCTCACATCTTACTAGTTTTTAGAGTTAAGAATGGAGTGGGTTCATTTCATTATCATATCATTCTCATCAAATTTTCCAATAAAGCAGAAATACCAAATATTGCTTGAAAACCAAAGTTTTAAAGTTTGTAATTTGTCCTCATGTACATCATATGTATCAAAAGAAAAAAAGAAAGAGATCATTTTGTTAAGCATTTGCATCATCATCATCCATACATGCATTCATAAAAGCATATAAAAATCATTAGAGATTCTACACATCTAAGAGTACACAGATGAAACTAGTCATAAAAAGTAAACTCTTACATAAGATATTCAAGCCAAAAATAATCACATATGTATATATCTATAAATAATCAATTTTGTATACAATGCCATCACACCCTAGGTGTGGTCAAAACACTCACAATGAGCAAAAAATCATAAAACAATTATATATGTGTCTAAAAACATAGAAAAGCAATAAATTCCTATGGCCTATCCCTCCCTATGGGATCCAGATGAAGGAGCATGGTGGGGACTCCTGTTGTGGATCCTACGATGTGAGTGGGAGCCTCCATGAGTAGAATGATGAGAGTGACCATGAGATGGGGTTGGTGACCTGCTAGTAGTAGTATTGCTCCAGAATGACCTTGTCGATGTCTCCTATCAGCTAGATGGTATACAACAAGCTTATTCCTTATCGAGGCTATAATCTCTATAACTTTCCGTTGGTGTAAATACGTTAGTACGACATCTAACCATCTGGGTCGTCTCGCATCTATAAGTAGATTTTCATGTGTCTTCCCGTGGGTATGAGAAATGTATCAACTAGGATCTAATGAATAAAATATCACCATCCTTCAAAGCGGTGTCAGTGTAAAATAAAATAAATCAATGGCGAGTTAGAAACTTTTGAAAAAAATAAAAAGAAGATAATATGTAATCAACTAACATTTATAGTCTAGATAGTAGAGTCAAGAGAAGGGTGTTCACTTACTTGGATCTCATGGCTTCCAAGATGGATCTAGTGGTGCTGGTGGTAGTGGTGGAGTTGCTTTGCAGTACCTTCTTAGCCACTATCTCCTTAAAAGACACATTTTACCCTATAATAGAGTACTTGTCACCTCCTCTCTCATGTGAAAGAGGCCCCTCGGAATGAAGAGTCTCATCCTCAACCCTACCTGCCATGGAAACCTCTCTACTAACTCTCCACTATGTATTGGTCTCCTCACCCCCTCCTCCTCGTGTGCCTCCTCATCACCACCCTCCTTTTCATCACCCT
The DNA here is from genome assembly GCA_018340775.1 of Taxus wallichiana var. yunnanensis. Lineage (NCBI taxonomy): Eukaryota > Viridiplantae > Streptophyta > Pinopsida > Cupressales > Taxaceae > Taxus > Taxus wallichiana. The sequence continues at coordinate 220,403,415 of CM031243.1, read as the reverse complement.
CCTCATCACCACCCTCATCCTCGGCCTCCTCCTTCTCGCTATGCATGGGGAAAAAATCAATCTATAAAATCACCCCTAGCCTAGCTAGATTTGGGATGTCTGTGGTGTAGCAAATCCAGCACTCTGTATAATGATAGTACGCAAAATTTTTCCCTACTAGGAAAATATAGCCTCTCTAATCCCCCTGTCTACAACTAGAGCAACTGGGAGGGCATCAATATAAGGTAACCCAAACTACTGGGCACCCTCTAAACTAGATGGACCTTCACCCAAACTGATCTTGTCCACTAATCGTGTAAATAGTGTTGTATGCCACCACCACAATAACGAAATCATCACCCCATAGGATGGCCATGTCCCGTACAACCATAAAACCATGTCATCTGTGGTAAGCAAGGTGATTTGGATGGTGGCACCCCTTAAGGGGGGCCATGAATGTCCATCTAACTACTCTAATAGCCCCAATATTGGCTATCCTAACACCCCTCCGGTAGGGGATGAAGCACTCAAAGAACCAATTCGTCACTAATGTAGGATGACTAAGGGCATTGCCCTTTAGCCAAACCACCCTGTATAGAATTTGATAAGTAGTAACAAATATATCAATACCCCATGCATATATGCAACCATGCCTCTCTATTTTTAAAATAATTGAGGCCTAGCAAGAAAGTAACTTATCCCCGCCCTGGTCTCCAATAAAGTGTGAAGCCAAAATGCCAATGATGGCCCTACACAAGGTAGGTATAGGAGCGATGATAAATGACAATAGTATCATGCTTTGTGCTTGGCACCGGTATCAAGTGCCAATGGATCTCCCATATAAGAAGCCCAACCGTCAGACTACACCATTGATGTAGCACTCTCAAGTGTCAACTTCCTACCTATTACAGGAACCCCAAAAATCCTATATAAATCCTTGAGAGTGATAGTACACTCTCCTCTAACTCTAGGGAACCAAAAATTATTTCTGATCTGCATCCCAATAACTCATTAGATAAGCTAACAAGTAACTAGGTGGTGTAACTAGTGGTGTCTGGGATATCCTCCATATCCCGGCTTTGTGTAAGATATCTCTCTCAGCCTGAGTGAGTGAATCTAAGATGGAAGGAATCCAATCACACTCTCTAGCCCTGCTCCATCTGATATACAGGGCCTACACTCACCAAAACACCAAAAAGAGCAAGTTAGAAACATCTCATACATAATAAGCTCATCAAAAACATCATAAAACAACATAAAAACCAAAACAAATCTTCATACTTAGTCATTTCGAGCATCTTCCCCAATAATTACACAACCACCCCTCTCGTGTAGAGTAGTGGTTGTGCAATCACTGTTGTGGTTGCACAACCACCTATCTACGCAAATGAGAAGTTATGTCACCGCCGCCGCGTAGAGCGGTGGTTCTTTCCGAAAAGGGGATGTCATACCCTAAGACCCAAAAAGCTAAAAAAAAATGACCATTTTTGATAAAATAAAATATAAAGACACCTATGTTCCCCATTGTGAACATTTTCACTAAAAATTACTAAGAATAACCTCTCCTAGGTAGGTTTTTTCATATTTTTCACATTATAGGTTAAAAATAAATAAATTTAGATAACTCACCCATCTCTCGAGATGTTGCTCCACCTATTGGTTGTGCTACCATCACATTGATGTGCTCTTCGATTCAATCGTACTCACATATGAAACCATCACAGTTCTCTAAATCTCAAAAATCTCTAAGTGGGTAAGTGAAAATGATTTCTAGAAATAGTGATTTTGGTTATATATAGCGTGTTTTAACTCTATTTTGAAGTGTGTGTGTGTGTTTTGTAGGGTTGGAGCATTGGCATATGTATATTTCTATCCCCGTGGACATGGTAAGTCCTCTTGTCATTTTATTTTAGTGTATTTTGTCAATTCTACATTATATCTACACTTGATTCTTGTTTTCTCTTATAGGTGGTGGGAAGCTTGGATTGGCATCACTTCAACACATAAACATGTCGGGTTATAATTCCTAACTCGCTCATTTGAGAATGTCATACTAAGACTCTACATTTTGTGATGCTTGGTTAAAACAACCCACTTGAGACCCAAGAAACAACCTAGGGTTAGTTAGAAAATTATGGAATATATATTTTTTATTAGAAATGTCCACAACCAAGTTACAAAACAACCGTTGACACAATCAGTTCCTAACAAATATAAGATACAATAAGAAATGCAATTCAACCCATGGAAACAACTAGATTCCAAAACACACAACATTCTTTCAACATGCATAATACATTTATAAAGACATAGTTTAACACCAAACAACAGTTTACAACTACAATTGAAAACATTCCAATCAAAACTCAGGCTTGATCAAGCAAGCCAGGAGCAAGGTCTATGGGGGAAGCTACTCGTGCCTCCTAATTGGGAATTGGGCATCCACTAGAATAACCCACCAAAATAATTCATCCCACACAAATATTTATGCCACCCCCACAAATCTCTCCTTATGCCCCCACATATTTCCTTATGCCCACCCCAAAGTAAGAAATGAAAGCTATTTCTTTTCCATGGTGGATCCCAAACCCAAACTCCCTCCATATAATTCTAATGCCAATGGCATTCCCTTATGACCCCCACATGGATTCCCCATATCCTTCTCCTACACCATCCCTATGACAATCTACCCAACCAACCGATAAATAAAACAAAGCATTAACCATTCACACAACACAACAAGAAAATCACAACAATAAAAGAAGGAACAAACGCCTAACTTTCCATAATAGCTTTGGTTTCCAAAAATCAACTTCAAGGCTCAAAACACAGTCCAAAACAACAATCTCCAAAGCATGCAAATCTTTCTCCAAACATCCTCCAAAAAAAAGAGCTCCAACACAATAAAATGTTCCCAAAGAAGTTGGAAAAATGATTTAACAACTTAAAACAAGGAAAGAGTTTGAATTTTATAGAAGAGAGAAGAAGAGAAGATGATTTGGATCCATGTAGGATTCCACATCACACATCCTCAAATTCAAACATAAAAGACCAAATCCATTCACCCAAGCACAATAAAGAGGTGGGTGAAAATATGACAAGTTACTTGCACACTTCAAAAACCCACACCTCAAGGGACAACAAAATTAAATAAAACGTAAGAGAGTGCAATCAAAATAAAGCAACATGACTTAATAAAATGCATTATAAAAGGCTAAAATCATTTCTCCAACCATAAGTATGGTTGGTAAATTAAATTTAGAGGTATGGGACAAGTTTTACTTGTCCCACAAGCCTCCAAAAATAGCCCCCAAGGAAAAATTCGAATTTTTCATGGAGGTGGAGTATTTCATACTCCAAAACTGACTTACACAAACTCTTACACAACTTACACATCCCTTACATATTTAATACAAACAGCCAACAACTCTTATAATTACTTTCCCATATCCCAATTTAATTTATTTAAATTTTAATCATATGATTCTCACATTAATTCTCCACAACATAATTAAATAAAGGAACACATCACTAATAAAATACATACAACAATAAATAAAATAACCACATAAAAAAAACATAATATCCATGATCACATGTAAAGGTAATCCCCCATGGGAATCCCTAACAAAACAACACATAACACAATAAAACAAGTTGTCATGGTGACCTTGTTGAATTCACCTAGAATTCTATTATGGTTGGTATTCAATCCCTTAATGTTTGTTGTGATGTTTTAAACCTAAAAACACAAATACCTCCTTTGGCATCGTGGACATATTAGAACGTCCAACATGTTATAAATGAAATCACCAAACCAACTATATAAATGAATCACAACAACAACGAGGTAACAGCTACATCATTTGCATTTTTAATCAACAACTATATCATCATCATAAAATATCCAAAAATCACACGTTTGAACAACATCCATAAAACATCCATGTCAAATAGTATATCATCATGCATCATAATCAAATCAATATCAACAATAATCCATGATCAAATGTCTAACAACATACTAAATCAAAACATAATAATGTCTCTGATGTAATCATAATATCAAAATAAGCATCAAAAGGTGTCAAAGGGAAGTGGGCACTACATCCCCTCCCCTTAGACTTGACTTCCTCCTAGAAGTCACTGGAACAAATGTGGAAACTGAACTCATAATGAAGTAGCATCCTCCCATGTAGTTGTAGTCTCATCATATCTATCCCAATGTACCCGAACTTGATCAACCTCAAAGGCCCACGGTCCTACAATCTAAGATGCAAATGGGCTCCACCATCACTTGCCCCTGATCTTGCACCTATAATGATGTCCAATCTAACACATGAGAAGGATCTGCAATATATCTCCTGAGAACTGAAACATGAAAAACATCATGTATGTGAGACAAGTTGGGTGGCAATGCTAGACAGAAGGCCAAAGGGCCGATATGCTCCAAGATCTCAAAAGGACCAACAAATCTAGGAGCTAACTTAGAACCTTTTCCATAATGGATAGGGCTCTTGTGGCTCGACATGAAGGAACACCTTCATGCCCACATCAAAACTATGGTCGATCCTATGCTTTGATCTGCATACTTCTTCTTCCTATCATGTGCCTCTTGTAATCTCTAGCCTAATCAACACCACCTACTGCTCCATGTCCTATAGAAGAGCTGGTCCAAGAGATACTCTGTCTTCTAACCTGTCCCAGCTAAAAGGTGTCCTGCACTCTCTACCATACAAATCCTGAAAAGGAGCCATGCCTATGGAACTCTGGAAACTATTATTGTAGGAAAACTTCACTAAGTATAGGTACTCCTCCCACTTAGACTACTAATCCATCACATACATCCTGAGCATATCCTCTAAAATTTGATTCACCCGCTTAGTCTGTCCATCTTTCTCAGGGTGATATGTTGTGCTGAAGTTGATTCTTGTCCCGAGGACATACTACATGGTAGTCCAGAAATGTGAAGTGTACAAAGGATCACGGTCCACAAATGATCTTCTGAGAATCCCATGTAACTTGACAATCTCATCTAAATATACCCATGCCACTGCTCTAGCTGTATAAGTGGTCTTCACTAGAGAAAAGTGAGCCACTTTTGTCAATTTATCAACCGTGACCATGATGGCGTCATGGTGATATCTCGACATCGGTAGCCCAACAATGAAATCCATAGAAATGGTGTCCCACTTCCATTCCGATATAGCATGAGGATAAAGAAGGCCAGCTAGATGTTGATGCTTGGCCTTAACTCTCTGGCACTCTAAACATTGTGACATAAACTAGGCCACATCTCGACAAAGTCCTCTCCAATGATACAACTGTCACAAGGTGGCGTGCATCTTCTTCACCCTGGGATGGGATGAATAGGGTGCATGATGTGCCTCTACCAAGATTTCCTACCTCAAGCCTCCATCTCTAGGAACATATATCTAGCCTCTGTGCCTGAGAAGACCATCTGCCTCTAATGAGAAACCATCAAACTCCCCTCAAGGGGTCTCTGTGACTCGATCTCTGCTCAAACTGTAATGTAGAAGTTGTCAAGAGGAAGCTACTGAAGAATCCTACTCTACAAATTTGTGCTCACTAAAGTGGCCATAGCCACATGTCTCCATCTACTAAGAGTGTCTGCTACCACATTCTCCTTCCCCTTCACATGCTCGATCTCCATGTCATACTCACAAAGTAACTCCATCCAACGCCGCTGATGAGCATTGAGATTGGGCTGCGTGAAGAGGTGGTGAAGACTCAAATGATCTGTCCTGAGTGTGAATCTCTTTCCAAGAAGAAAATGTCTCCATCTAACCAAAGCATGCACAACTTCCGCAAGCTCAAGATCATGGGTAGGATAATTAATCTCATGATCTTTGAGTTTGTGAGACTCAAAAGCCACTACTCTACCCTCTTGCATCAACACACCTCCAAGCCCTGCCAATGAAGCATCTGTGTAAACAAAGAACTCACCTTGTGGATCCAACACTACAAGAATAGGTGTTGTAGTGAGGCACTCCTTCAGTGTCCTAAGGCCTGCTCACATCTATCCAACCAAACAAACTTCTTCCCTTTCCTCTGAAGGGAAGTGATAGGGTGCACAATCTGAGAGAAGTCTTGAAAAAATCTCCAGTAGTAACCTGCTAATCCCATGAAACTGTGTACCTCGGTCACTGTAGTGGGTGCTTGGCCAATCCATAATGGCTCTAATCTTGGAAGGATCGATGGTGATACCTTCCCTAGAAATAATATGACCCAAATACTATACCTTTGTCTGAAAGAAAGCACACTTCTCTAAGTTCCTATAAATCTATTTCTCACGAAGACACTCAAGAACCTATTGAATGTGCCCCTCATGCTCCTCACATGTACATCAATATATTAAAATTTCATCTAGGAAGATCAGCACGAAGTGATATAAGAAGGTCATAAATACCCCATTCATCAAACTCATGAATACTATGGGGGCATTAGTTAAACTCATAGTGCCCATATCTTGTGTGGAAGGTGGTCTTATGAATGTCTACCTTCGAAATCCTCAACCGATGGTACCCATACTTGAGATAAATCTTAGAGAAAACTATGGATCCCTTCATTTGATCAAATAAGTCATCAATACAAGGAAGAGGATAACGATTCTTAATCATTACCTTGTTCAGCTAGCGGTAATCAATACACAACCTGCAAGGATCCATCCTTCTTCTTCATAAAGATCACGGGTGTACCCCAAAGGGATACACTAGGACGGATAATGCCTTCTCCAAAAGGCCCTCAAGATGCAACTTGAGCTCATAGAGCTCAGGGTGGTCATCTGATAAGGTGCATGTGAGATAGGCTCTGCTTCAGGAACTAGATCTATATGAAAATCAATCTCACGTGGGAGTGGAAACCCCGGTAGCTCCCCTAGAAAGAAATCTACAAACTCTCTCAAAATGGGATGATCATCTAGTGATGGTCCACTACCCCCATCCTCTGATCTGTCACTAACTGTAATAGCATACATTTGACAACCTTATCACACACACCGCTTAAGCTGCATAATGGAGATGGTGTGAATGGAAACGGGTCTCCTAACCCCTGAAATCATACACTCTACTCCCAAATCATTTGCATAAGATATAGTATTGTGATAACAATCCATCTTGCACTGTGTACAGATAACCAATCCATACCCAAAATGACTCCATACGAGCCCAAAGGAAGGATATGGAGATATGAGGTAGTGGTGAAAGGTCCCAAATCCACTACACACTCCTTAACTAAGGAGTCTACAGAGATCTTGGCTCCAGAAGCCATCTTGAAATCCCAACTATGACTCTACATAACTACTACCATCTTGCATCACTCTACTAAAGATGGTGCAATGAAAGAATCAGAAGAACCATAATAAAAAATACAGAGGTAGGAATACCACCAATGCTACCTGTGGTCTCAATGATTGTGCTCTGATGCTCTACCTAATGGTTCTCAACCGCTGCATAAATCCTCGTGGGCTACTTCCCATGTCACCAACAATTGACTCAAAATCTATGTCATACCCTTATTGTTAGGGTTCTATGGGAAATCTCTCCAAAAATGTCCATCAACTCCACAACCAAAACATCCTCCCTAATGAGTAGCACCTCCAGTAGGTACCCTAGAAGTCTATGGTGTGGATCTTGATGATCTAGCTATGGTTTTTTGAGGTCTCTGCTAGTGAGTTCTCACTGACTGAGCTCTAGATCTACCCTATGTCCTGATGAGACCCTTAGGATGAGGCCCCGTACTACTCTAACCTATCTATGCATCAACTCTCTGTGGAGGTCTATGAGGTGGGTGGGACTATTGCTCTGCTGCTACTTGATGTTGTGGCCTAAAGGATGATTGTGTTATACTCGCCACCATGAGGAAGGGCACGACCCCGATCTACCATCCTACATCTATTATATGTAGTTGTGGACTCGGTCTCTAGCCTATTGGGTCTTTCCCTAAGTATCCTCTCGTAATATAGGCCTTCTCGATAGCCTCAGCTAAAGTCGTGGGCGGTGGATCTGCACAACACCTCTAATATCTAAATTCAGCCCTGGGATGAACCTATGAATCTGTACTACTCATCATGCATATACTCTACATACTAGAGTAGATCTGGAAATCTACTCTCATACTCTGCTACAGAAAGAGATACTTGTCAGAGGTCATGGAATTCGTCAATCCTCTGCTGTATGAACCTCTGTGACAAATACTTTCTCCTAAATCTCTCCTCAAATAGCTCCCAGATCACTATCTCTGAATCTACATGTACCTTCAGCTCCTTTTTCCTCCACCATACTCCTACTCCATCCCTCAATAGATGAATCACAACATGAGCTTTCATGTTGCTAGAATAAGGAAAAATCTTGAAGCAACTGCTCAAGCTCACTAGCCAAGCCTCTTCCTGAAATCCACCCATGTCACCTAAGTAATGTGAGGGTTGAAGTTGTAGGATCTCCCTGATGTGATATGTTGTTGTAGTCTGGCGGCCTCTAGGTCTCTCTGCACACTCATCCCTAAGCTTAGGGCTCCAATACCTCTCTCTATACTCTAGAGCTCTATCACCCTGTCTCCTAGGTGGTGACTCTTCTCTGACTGACACTACATGGGATTTCTCTCCTCTATGCTCCTCACTGAGGCAAGGAGATACCTAACCCTCGATATAAGGGGCTCTGTCATGACTAGCTACTTTTCCTCCTCCTAACCCTCTGCGTAAGCGACATTGACATCCTAAAGAGTCTACAAGATCTAGGGTAGAATAATTGCTGCACCTTGATCCACCAAAGGCTTGGTGGTGGTGGTGATTCCGAGTCTCTGTGAAGGTTCCTTTCGCTCCATCCGAGCCTCCTTCACGCACCAAAATGAGAGTTATTTTATTTTTCTAAGTTTTACACAACTTCCATGTTTACTAAAATATACAAATTCTAGCTAAGTTATTTTCTAGGTTTAAAAGTGTGCTACATTTAAGTTTCATGTCCCAAGTTTTCTAGTGTGCCCAATGGTCAAGGATTTTGAACCACTAATCTAAAATGCAATAAGAGATGCTCTGGGACACGTGTCACCATTATATTGGTTGTCGGCCCTCACTTCATATTTTACCTTTGCACCATTTGGCCACTTTGGGAAACAATTCAAGGTTTCCCCACCGCTCGACCCCCACTTCCGATAGGACATGTGGTGGCATGTTATTTCTTGGTGGGCTTTTGGGCCAAAATCTCCCCTTTGTGCCATTTTACCAAAGTGTCAAAACTCAACCTCCCGACACCCGCTGCTTCGTCATGACACGTGTCACCACTATATTGGTTACAGGCCTTCGCTTCAAATTTTTCTTTTGACGCCACTGACTACTTTGGCAAATTTCACCAAAATCTCCCAGCGCCGTCCAACCTCCACTGCCACATGGAACATTTCTATTGGCCTTGGGCCTTCTCAGGGAAAATTTCCCTTCAAAACTATGCCAAGCCATAACTTGAAAAATACAAGGAGTTAGGAGGAAATTTTTACCTTTCTGGAAAGGTGAGAAAACTATCGATCTGTTGAAACCATACCTAGAAAAATTTGAGTTCCCGAAAAGTGGAAAAAATTGACTGAGGCACAAAAGAAGGAAAGGATGAAGGAAAGTTAGCCAAAATAAGTAGGGGGCTTATTTTGGATAACAATTTTGGCAACTCGGAGGGTCATCTTCCTACTAGATGAAGTTACCAACACTCAAGCAATCCATTAGGAAATGGAGTCATCAACTTAACTACTTTTTACTCTCAACTCATTAGAAAATGTGTAAAAAGATGATTGTGAGAGTAGAACATTACTTTGATCTAGAACATGGCCTGCAAAAGATGCATCCTTGGGACAACAAAACTTGTGCCAAAGCACTTAGGGAAATGTAAAATTAAGCTACAACAAAACAATGTGCACAAGCACTTGGAGGAATGAAAATATAAACTAATATGTACAAGGTGAGGAGTTTCCCTTCTAGTAGTAATGCTTTAGATGGATTCCATTAACTAGAATATGTATTTTTTCACCATCCAAAGTAGACAATTGGAAGGCATTATTGTTTTTACATTTTGTGACCATGCAGGGGCCACTCCAAATGGCATCAAAATTTGAATGCCTTCCTGGCTTTTCTTAGTATGAATCCCATTTCAACACTAAATATCCAACTTGGAAGGTTCTAGCCTTAGCTTTCTTATCAAAGCTTATTTTGATCAAATCTTGGTCCTTCTCCATTTATTAGGTTACATGATCTCTAATTTCTTGGAGATCTACCAACTCTGCATATCTAACCTCCATGGGTTCAAAATCTAACAATTCCAATTGCTTCATGAGTTCTAATGTTGGCAACTCAAGTGACATAGGCAAGATTTCCTCTCTCCCATAAACATGTCTCGAATAGAGAGTTACCAAAGGTGGATCTCTTGGGAGTTATCCTATCAGCCCATAGAGCTGATTTGAGCTTAGTGTGCCAAGTTCTCTGATTTTCATGAAGAGTCCTCTTGATGATTTTTAATAGATTCTTTTTGGTGGATTCAACTTGGCCATTACCCCGAGGGTAATAATTTGATGAAGTGCTCAAATAGATCCCATTTCTAACAGCCCATTAAGATACCTTTAATCCTATGACTTCCAATGTATTATCTGATATTATAGTGGTAGGTATGCCAAATTTGGTTACTATCCCCTCATAGAAGTCTAGAATGCTAGATTCATTTGCCTCTTTGAGTGCCACTACCTCACTCCATTTGGTGAAGTAGTCTGTTGTTGTTAAAATCCACTTGTGTCCCTGGTTTGAGTTTGGATTAATGACTCCAATGAATTCCAAACCCCATTGTATGAATGGCTAGTCAACTGAGATTGGGTGCAATGGAAGGGCTGCTAATCTTTCCTTTCCTGTGAAGAATGCACAATTCTTGCACCTCTTGATCCATGCATAACAATCACTAAACACCTTGGGCCAATAATAGCCAGCCTTCATGATCTTGAGGGCTGTCACTCTTGGAGCAAAATGACCCCCAGCTGATCCACCATGGAACTCTTCTAACATTCTCTTAATCTGATTTGTCCCAATGCATCTTAGCAACACTCCATTGATATCCTTTTTGAACAAGACACCATCAACAAGTGCATATGGAATAGCCTGCAATCTGAAGTGTCTTCTCTTGGCTTTGTTCATCTTTGGAGGGCATAGGCCTGTTTGTAAGAAGTGCATTATGTCTTGGGTCTAGCAAGGAGTGAGCATACCACCATTTTCTTCTTGAACACTCTTTGTTCTTGGTTGTCTTACAACACAAAAACAACATCCTTCTCTTTGCTTGCTTTCATTGATTTGCTCAAGACCAGCTGCTCACACAATCCCTTTCTTTGGACCAGCTTGGTGAATTTGATCTCAATGTCATACTCCATGACATGAGTAATCCACCCTGCACATTTTTCATTTACATCTTTGTTGAGAAGGAAGTCTTTAAATCCCACATGAGAAACCAGTAGTTGAACCTTGTTGTTTGAAAGTAGATGCTTAAATTTCTTCAAGCTCCTAATCACTTAAAGAACATGCTTCTCAATGAAGGAATATCTCACCTCATAGTCCTCCAAGCTTTGGCTAAAGAAGGCAATTGTCCAGTCTCGTATTTTCTTTGTTCTCGTTGTACTAAAATTGTAGAAATTGCATCATCACCTCCAAATGCATAAAGGATTAAATATTTAGATAATTCTAGGTTAATGAGAGTTGGATATTGTGAGATAGCCTCTTTGTTTACCTCAAAACTTTCCTTAGATTCAAGCAGTCCATTTGAAATCCATACCTTTCTTTAACATCATGGTTATTGGCTTGATAGGGGCTACAAAATCTGGAACAAACCTTCAAACAAAATTGATTCTTCCCAAGAAAATTTGAAGGGACTTCTTATGACTTGGTAATGGTAGTGATTTTATTGCTTCAACCCTTTCTAGATAAATTACTAATCCCTCTTTGGAAACAATGTGGCCTAGAAGATTTCCTTCATGAGCTAGAAAAATACATTTTTTGGGATTCAAGGATACCCCAAATCTTCTACATATTTGGAACACTTGTCTCAAATGAAAGAGATGATCTGCTGCACTTTTAGAAAATATAGTAATATCATCTAGGTATATCAGCACTATTTTATTGATCAATCCCTTGAATGCCATATCTATTTCCATTTGGAAGGTAGCTCGGCATCTTCCTATATGCATAGGCTACCCATTTGGTGGTGAAGGTTGTTTTAACTGATCATCCTCCTTTACCATGATCTGATTATACCACGAATAACTATCTAGCAATGAAAACCTCTCGAGAGCCAGCAACAACTTGCAAAATATGCTCCATAGAAGGAAGTGGGTAGTGATCCTTGAGGGATTCTCTATTCAAATCTCTAAAGTCTACACACAACCTAATTTCTCCACTCTTCTTTCTAACTGGAACCAAATTTGCAACCCAGTTTGAATGCTTGATGGGGAATATGATACTTGCCTCTATTAACTTATTAAATTCCTTCTTCATGAGAGGCTCCATGTGTGGATTGACCGGTCTTTGTTTTTGTCTTGATGGGTTTAGCACTTAGATCTAATTCAATTGTGTGTTGAGCTAGCTTGGGATTGAAACCTCTCAAGTCTTCATAGCTCCAAGCAAATACATCTGGGAACTCTTGACAAAGTTTCATGAACTCATACCTTTCTTTCTTGGTTGCCACTTTACCAATTTGAAGTGATTTTCCTTCTCCTACCGAGATGGGCACTGAATCTTCTCCCTTGACTTGGATGTTTTCTTTCTCCTTCCTAAATTGATCATTAGGATTAAAGATGGACTCCAAAGTGACAAGTCCTTTTGGCAGTTTGTTGGTTCTCAACTGTACCACTTGATCACCATACTGCTGTTCTAACTTTTCCTAATTTTTGGCTAAGAACTCAGCTTCTTCTTGCAAGAAATTGATGATTTGTTGGTCACTCTCAAACACTTGCCAACTTACATTATTGTCTGGCACTGATGGCCTTACAATCACATGAATGTTTGGCTGCATTTTATCTTCCTTGATACTCTCCACAACATCAAAATTTGCTCCAACTGTTGCAAGCCTATCAACAGCTTGGTTTTCTTTCCTAGGGATGGAGTTGATGCCAAAGCCCTCAAAATCCTCAATGAGGTCCCATACCCTATTCTTATAACTCTTGAGCAGGTCATTCTTGGTAGCATGTTGTCCCCTAACTTGATTAACAATCAACTCACTATCACGAAAGACTTGTAAGTTTTTGATGCCTCTCTTCCTCAACCAATGTAATCCATGTATCAAAGCTTCATATTCGTAGTGTTATTAGAGCATGTAAACTGAAATCTAAAAGCTGAATAATACTTAATGCCTTGAGGTGAAACAAGCATAGCTCCACCTCCTGCACCTTGTGTACTTCTTGATCCATCAAAGAACAACTGCCATACCTCATTGTCATCTTTATGGTTTGGCTTGGTGATGCTAGGAATTAGCTGATTCTCTTCATGCATATAATAGACTCTTAGTTCAGAATCCTCTATCTCCTTGTAGGGATCAAAAGCATTTATTTTCATTCCCATTCATCAAGAGTCAAATATGGGATGCTTCCAAATTTGGTGTCACTTCATGTGTGCTCGAATAATCCTCTTGATGAAATGTTGAATAGTTGGCATTGATTAGGCTTGGAGTATGAGGCTCAATGTGAAATTTTGCAATAGGTTTAGACCTGATTGTGGCCTTGGCTCCATATCTTGTCCTAAATAACATGTGTGACCAATCAGCAAATATAATAGCCTCTAATTCTAGCTATGAAATCCTCGACAAACATATGGCAAAGAGTGGTGGTAAATCTATCACCGACACATCTTACAAAATAGTGACATTGGGGCATGCATGCAAAGTGAGGATCAAATATTTAATTACCCCAAGCTGTTATTCTTGTTGTCGCATCTAGTTGCACCACCCCTTTGGAGATGACTTCATCCTGAAGGCCCAGGATGATCGATTATTTGCTTGGGCATCACAAAACTACTTGTCCCATAATCAATCATACAATTGTGTACTATTTTATACCCAATGATCAATGAAACATAGAATGGAGGGGTATCCAAAACTTTACCTTGCTATCCTCCAAAATTCTCCTCAAGCTAAGTAGCAATTGTGAGTAATTTCTCTTGCTTATGAGCTTGTTGATTTGAGGTTGACCAATTCTTCATGGCAGCTTGTAGTAGATCCTTTTGGCCTCAGGATGGATAGTGATTCCCACATAGATATGTTCACATTTTCTTCTTCATTTGTTCAATGATGTCGAATGGGGATGAAACATCTCTTTGTTGCCCATTAGTCTACACATTATTTTGTTGTACATAGGCTGCAACAAATGGCATTTGAGATGGTCTAGAAGATGGCTTGGGCTGTCCTTGCATATTTGGAACTACATTTTGCTTGCCAACACCTTGTGGAGTGATGGAAGGTTGTGGATCACCTAGAGCTAATGACTTCCCTTCACCAATATTCCTCTTCTTTTACCGTGTGTTAGCTACTATATTCTAAGAAATTGTTTTACTCATACCACAAAAATATTCAGCCTGCCAATTCACAAGTGTAGTCTCATTTGGAGTTGTATTTTGTTGAGATGTTCCTTATTGTTGGTTTGTTTCTTGACTCACCTCACTCTCTATGCTAGGTGCTGTCACCATCAAAGCTTGGTTTAAAGCACCATTGAAGCACATAGACTGGTTGTGATGTTTATTGTATGGGAAACACCAATCATACTCTTGAGCTATATTATCTTGCACTGGCACTAAGGCTTTAGAGGTACATGCAACATTGGGGTTATAGGGCTGAAATGGTCTATTAGCAGGAGGCCTTACTTGATTTCAATTTTCAATTGGACTAGATGGCTTGTTAGGCTGATATGGTTGCCTATTAGGCTAAGTTTGAGACTGATAAGAAGGTCTAAAACTTTGGGCTTGCTGCCTCTTGAGTGTAACCAGCTCATTGCCTAAATTTTATAATTGTTTCATGACTTCTTGAAGCTCATTTGAGGCACTAGAGGATGAAGTAGAAGTTTCATTTGAACTCTAATTTCTAGGAGTGGGAATAGGAGCTAAAGTAGGTGTTTGACTAGTGCTTGAGATTTCCAAGTTTGGATATAAGGGCATAGGAGGCCTAGGTGCCAGTTTACTAGCTTGGATCAAAAAATTCTTAGCCCTAATCTCGATGCTATAAGATGCAGGTATATTTGCACCTCCCATGGATTGGATTAACATAGAAATGTAAAAATTTAAAGCTTTGAGATAGTATAAGAAATCACCTTCAGCTGTTGGCCTTACTATCACTAGGATTCTATCCCATGTCCTTTGAAATCTAAAATTGAAGTTTGTTAACTACTCATTGGGAGCTCTCTTGATAGTTGTCAGTTGTTCCAAAAGAGACAAATTGTCTCCCTTTTCTCCAAACTGATCATGGAGAGCTATACACAATGGTTCAAATTTTTGATAGAGCCTATCCCAAGGCTCTGAACCATTAAAAGGCTTTCCCTTTGAATGAAGATGTCGATAATTTGTGACAGGTTTACATCTCAACAACCTCATGGATTGTACAAACATTAGCAATGTCTTTGACATGATCACCGAAGTGGTTTGATTTTCCCTATTAAAGTATGAGATATTCTTCAATGTTGCAATTGGAACTAGGTTTTGTGCATTGAGAGAAATTTGGCTACCCAGTGAATTTGACATAAGGATTCGGTTGTGCCATTCGATTGGCTGAGAACCCTTGTTGATTGGGTGAAATGTCTACTAGGTGGAGGAGTTGATAGAGTTGTATTTGGTGGAGATGGGGACCTTTGAATTCTTCTTCCCCTCTCTTCTTCCCGGGATAATTGTAGATACTCGAGACAATCCCTCTTCTCTAGCCCTTGACCATGTTTGGATCCTTCTCATGAATCTTTAGACATGGACTGCTAAAACCAGATTGATTTTATTCTTTTGGAGTCGCGATTTGCAAATCAGCGCTCTTTTTAAGCAAGAAACTTATAACAAATGCACATTAACTTTGTTGTAATGAAGATGAAGACCTCTAAGGTCCCACCAGTGCATGCCAAAACTCTTAGTGAAAATTCACAAAGCACCACCAAATTAGTTATGGATGTTTCTTTTCTAAGGAAAACTCATCTCGGTGTGAATGCACAACATTGAGTTTTATCCAATTTGTGGGACCTTGCAAGGTGAGAAAACTCTCCAGATTGAATATATTTCTTACTCCTCTATTTAGGTGTATGCATGCAATATCTGCAAAGGTTCTGATTTAAAATTCCTACTCTGAAACTACCAAGGAGACAGGGTTGAGAGAAACAAGGAAATGGAAACAAAACTAAGCAAAAAATGGAAAGGTGATACACCAAAGGAGTGTTGAACTCCTTGATTTGAAAAAATAGACACAGATCATGAAGATACAACAACAAAACATGCACAAATTTTCCAAAATACAAATAAATATTAGAAGGAAACAAACCAATGCAAGAGAGGATTGGAAAATCAATCACAGAGCATGTATTGTCAGTTCCAGAATTGATACAATACATTGCAAATAACAAAGAAGGAAAAAATGTGTTACAATCTCCATGGGAGGTCTGAAACTCCTTCAAATCCACCTAGCTAAGGAGAAATGAAGAGCTTGCAGGAGCAAGAACATCTAACCCTTTGCAAAAGAGCCAAATTTGGCTTAAACAATCAAAAACAGAGAGTCCAAGAAGGAGAAACGTGGGAAAGTTGAAATGAATGGCTCAACCACTAACCCAATCCATCAAAATGGCATGGGTACCCTCAAAATTTCATTCCCCAAGATTTTTGACCATGCTTTGGAGAAGAATGGAAGCCATACCACATTAAAAATGGTGGTTGGGTGTCGATTCTACTCTTTTCCCATGCGAAAGGCGTTTTTTGATTTTATCTCACAAAAATCCACCAAAAAAATAAAATTGAAGATTCCATCATGTGTAGGACTTCAATATCTTTCCAATTACACCAAAATTGAGAAAAACTAAACTCTAGTTCGAAAGATATGGCCCTCTAAAGATTTAGGGCAAAACTAGCAAAATTAGGGCACAAATGGGTTTGCGGGCCGAAATTTGAATTTTCTTCCTTTTGCAATATTGGGAAAAAATCCCAAAAAGCTCCACTAGTCCGATCTCCACTGTCACATGGCATCATCCCATTTTTACATGGGTTCAAACAACAATTTTACCCGTTTTGAATTTTGGAAACATTTCCAAAATTTCTCCGTGCCCCCATCGCTCTAGGACACGTGTCACCATTATATTGGTTATAGGCCCTCACTTCATATTTTACCTTTGCACCATTTGACCAATTTGGGAAAAAAATTCAAGGTTTCCTACCACTCTAACCTCGCTTCGATAGGACACGTGGCAGCATGTTATTTCTCGTCGGACTTTCGGGCCAAAATCTCCCCTTTGCGCCATTTGACCAAAGTGTCATAACTCAACCTCCCCGACACTGCTACCCCGCCATGACACATGTCACCACTATATTGGTTGCAAGCCTTCACTTCAAATTTCCATTTTGACACCGCCCGACCACTTTGGAAAATTTCACCAAAATCTCCTAGTGCCTCTAACCTCCACTGCCACGTGGCACATTTCTATTGGCCTTGGGCCTTCTCAGGGAAAATTTCCCTCCAAAACTCTGCCGAGCCATAACTTGAAAAATACAAGGAGTTAGGAGGAAATTTTTACCTTTCTGGAAAGGTGAGAAAATTATCTATCTGTTGAAACCATACCTAGAAAACTTTGAGTGCCTGAAAAGTGGAAAAATTTGACTAAGGCACAAAAGAAGGAAAGGATAAAGGAAAGTTAGCCAAATTAAGTAGGGGGATTATTTTGGATAACAGAAACATTCATAGGATCATCAATAAGATGGAGCATTTTCTCTTCTCTATGTAACTTGACTAAATTCCCTTCCAATGGTATATAGGCATGGAACATGTCCATTTGAACACTTCCTCCCACACTAGCAAACCATTTTATTGATAGCAACATACCTCATTTAGCATAAACATATCCATGAATAATTTAGCATAAACATACCTCATACTTCTTCTAATATATGTATGAATAATTTAACATAAACATATCCATGATCTACTTCATAGTCATCTAGAACATTTTGGAAAAATCTAAAATGGTGATCCCCACTTATAGCATTATTTTCCCTTAGAACCTAGGCAACATGTTTCGATTTCATTTGGAACTTCATTGTGATATCCCACCATTCCATGGAACCTTATTGGTCTATAAGTAGTAACTACAAAAGGATCCCTTGGTGGAGGTTATTCCATATTATTTGGTGGAGGTGTTTCAAAAGAAGGGTTGAAATGGTGGGGAAATGGAGGTTTCGGGATATATATGTATGATCCACAAAATGGAAATCCTTCAGGGACTCGGTTTGAAAAACAATCTATTCTTATGAGTTAACAAGTAAGGAAGATGATTAGTACCTTTACTATTTGCGAGATGTTAAACCTTCTTGAAAAACGAATGAAAATATTTTTGAGGACTACCCAATCGGAGCTGTCAAATGTGCTAGAGTAATCCTCCACCAAAGGTGGATCAAATTCAAAAGGTTAAAAAAATTCTTCCGAATTTTGACCACTCACCGTTTCCGAGATATGCTTCATTTTTTACTTGTATTCTCCAAATTTCTCACGGGAGTAACCTTCCGTGGGATCATATTTGAAAAAGGATCTTTGTCCTTCCAAATTTGTAAAGGGGGGAGTTAATTTAAAAGGTGTAAAATATTTGCACTGGTATAACCCAAATTTTCTTTCAAAGATGGAGCTTCCACTAAGGCTTTGCACTCAAAAAGTTCTTAAAAGGATATCTTCACAAACTACGAGGTTAATATTTGCAGGTCTTTATGAATTTTCCCACGTTTCTAGTTGTCAAATTTTAGTATACTCAAATAAGTCCCCAACAAATATGCCGTATGTGTTGGTGGGAGATTTGAACGTCAATTGGACTCAAAGCCCTTTGAAATTCCCTAAAATGGTGCTAGAAGATATTTGGTCCTCAATTATACACCCCCTGGTGGCCTAACAACATTCTCTTAGGAAGGGGGATGCTTGGATGGTGGTAGACCGGGTAGTATGTCATTTTATAGCTGGGGAGGGTCTAACACTTTCCTTGGGATCAAGCTTTGAGGTGATTGAGGGGCACATACAAAGGGGATGGCCTCATCCTGCTACTTTTGGTCTTGCCTTAAACTAGGGTGAGAGGACTGCAGGGTAACTTGAATACGGAGGGGGAGATAAGTTATTTGTTCCTCTTGATATGTTTCAGTGATGGATCAATGGGATAAAAATGGACATGAATACAACACTTCACTCTCATGATTTGTAACCAAAAATGTCATATATACTTACTACACAAGACCCATATTACTATAGGAAAAAAATTAGTTGATCATGCATTCTCTTGATAGTATAACTAAGGCTAGAAGGAATCTTCAATGATATTTACAAATAGATCAAAAAAGCAACAAATAGAATTTAGTTTCAGGTGGGATTAATTATGGTAGTTGGAACTTCACAAAGGGGGATTTATATGATCTCGATTCCTTATATCAAAGAATTTAATACTTATAAAAGCAACATGCTATTCTCGGAAATACAAAACACATGATTAAGAAGTGAAAATTTCTCCAAAGGAATATTTTCATTCATTGATACTCAAAAGATGCAAATTTCCAACATAATATCTAAAATACTCAACAAAAATATCGTGCAAATATTCTAATAAGTATTTACTACTTCTACTTTAGTATGCCTAAGATATACTCAAAGGATAACAAGAATCACTTCAACAAAATAGTTATGGTAAGGATTTAATAATTTTGTCCAATATTACAAAGAAAATATTTACACCATAATATTGAATTAATGACCAAAGCATAACCATTGAGGACTGATCTAGTGTACAACAAAGAGAAGCAATAAACACAAAATTGTAGTAGAAAATATAACTCATCAATAAACAATTCAACATACAGAACCCAAAACACAGAAATCAAATCTCATAAGTAGACATATTTCATTTAGATCTTGAATTTATTAACAAGGGAACATAAATAAAATGCTCTCAAAGTTTTTCAATGGATGTACATTATAACCACCTTGACACATAAGTTTTGGAAACCGAAATCAATATGCATTTCACAAAAGAAACATGCGATCTTCAATTGTATCTCTTGACCTTTTCAGAAATAGAAAAAATTTAACCCCCTTTGATATGAGGACAATCCCCATATTTATACAAATTTGGTGCATTATTACAATTCATTTTCCACCCCCAATAAAAAAAAAAAAGTGAATCTCCACTTTGTTCATAAAGAAAGATATTTAATCAAAGCGAGAATGTACTTTGTCTAATTTAAAATATTTAATTTGTTGTTAACATTTTGGGATCGAGTTTCATTCCTTCACTACCACATGTGTAAAATAGTTAGTTGATATCATCGGTGTGCTTATATCCTTTCCATATCGTCACAATAACCCATATACCCGTCACCTATGTAACTACATATTAACACCCAAATTATTTATTTCTTTCTCTTTTTATCCCACCAAACACCATCAATTTCTTAATCAAATGATGCCAAATCGAAGGGCTTAAGGAGACATTTCCAATGAGACTGATTTTGCATGATTTGGAGCTATGGAATGAAAGTTATGGCCATTTAAATTTTTGCATGTTGGGATGAATAGGAGAGTAGCACTCAACAACTTCTAATTGGCTTAGGGAATTACCTTTGTGTATGTGTATTATTCCATTTGATTTTATATGTTATGTGGAATTGTGCGTAGGTATGTTCCATTATGAAATGTGAGCCAATAAGAAAATACCACACACATTTGCCTTCTCAGACTGTTCTCTTACTTGTATTGGCCCCTACAAAAATGATCCATTGAGAAATCTCCACAAACCTTCACAGTGTCAAACTGCTTTTTGATAACCTTGATTGATTTTCACAAAATTTGAGCCAATGAGAAAGCTCCATGCTCCTCGTAATGTTATTCTATTTAATAATCTTGACTGACCGTCATTAAACACGATCCAATAAGAAAGCTCTATGCTTACTTCACAATTCTATTTCATTTACAAAAACCTTATTAGAGTGCAAAGCATAAACCAACAAGAAATCTCCACTCACCTTTGTGGTTTCAAAGTGTCAAGTTCTATTACTTTCATGTTCTCCTTTCATTGGTTCCGGTAGGGATATCAAATCACGAATTCTATCTAGGTAGACTTCATCACTAGCTTCATAAATATGTTGTCACATATTCACCTTGACTGCCAAACCACCCAGACCAAAAGCCTTATGAAACTCGGTTCATTCCGTGGACTTGAGGTCCGTTGGATCCCATTTTCTCACCTTGCCTTTGGAATGGTGATGTGTGTCCACACCGTCGGCGTTGATCTGATGGCGTTGCCTTTTTCTTCCCTGCCGTGGACCCAAAATTGTATGAATTTGATAAATTCCGTAGACTTAAAGTCTTGAAACCCGAATGGCTTAGAGAGGCCCATAATCCTATAATTTTTCCTCTCTTTCATAGGAATTTGAATTGCTTGGTGGTGCGAGATATTTGACGGTCATTTGAACATCCTAAGATTTTTTAAATGGCTAAGTCCATTTTAAATCTGTCATTCGGTGTTTATTGGATTTTTTGTACCTTTGCGAAAGCTATAAACATATCTCAATCACCCAAAAGTCCATAGATTTTATACTTTGATCAACCAGCCCATTAGCTAGTCCTAGGGAATTCTTATGGTGTCAGTCCAAAGAAATAAGGATTGAAAATATTTTGGGTTTTGTGCTCAAGATTCATAGTAGAAGATATGATATTGAAAATATTTTGAATTCATTTTAAATTCTTAGCTTTTAGTCTCATAGACTCTTTAGTCTCATGGATGTCATTAAAATATTTCATTTCATTTCAGGTCCTCCAACATTTCCGTTGAATTCTTTATTTTTATTTTGACAAGGCACAAAATTTCTTACAAATTGATAATTATCCTTCACCCAAAATGAACTTTAGAGCAAGGGGAACAATATTAAACACACATAATAGTTACATCCACGGAGAGTCTAGGAAAATACCAAACTTAATCTAGGGGTGTGGATTGAGAACCAACATGTATGATAGAATTTTAGTGGGACAAGACTTGAAAAAATTAAGATTAATTGAAATATTTGGGTTAAAACCTTGAATAATAGAAAATTCAAATATGCATATACTCCTTACATGTTTTTTTTCTTTATAAAAAAACTTTTTTACCAGATCTATGAACCGGGGATGAGGGTCCCACCCTAATAAGAAGCGAGTATATAGGAAAAAGATGAGAAAAACTACAAGCCTACAACCAAGATAAAAAAACCAATGGCTAGATAAATAGTGTGCCAAAAATACAACATGACCCATATACAAAAACCATGGAAAGAAAAATAGTGTCATGATGCATATCATAAACTAAGAGGATAATAAATTAGAGAAGAATTAATCATTATTTAAGACAATGACCTCATCTTGAGGATCACCCGAGTCACCCATCTCTTTTTTTCCACCCAATTTTCTGTTGACACCGAACTGTGTAACCTTGGAGAGGAAGGTGAAAGAAGACCATTCTTGAGCATGGAAACCCTTGAGCTAGTTTGGAGGGGGGCCAATGGGATTTGCCAATGACATCACATTAATTGTAGGAAAAAGAGTTGAACCAGAATCCTTGGTTCTACAGATAATATGCACAGAATTGGTGAACTGAAGCAACTAATTGTGATGATTTTTCATCTTGTGAAGGAAGCCCTTATCCATCTAATGAGAAGATCCAAAGCCAGAGGCCGTGGAGAATATTGAATAAATGCAAACCCTTTCAAAAGCCTCCTCCATCCCAACAAAGTGATACAGGATGAGAAAATGATTGGCAACAAATAGGAAAATAGATTTTTGGGCTTTAAGAAAACTAGATGAGAGAAAAACATACTTGTAAACTAAGAGTTTATCCTAGCACAACCTAAAGATTAAAGGTAAGTAGGGGTGAGAATGTTTTTGATGGTCTTGTTATCCCAAATGTGCCCCCTGCTCATTTTGTGGCTAACTCCTTTACATCTTTCCTTCTCTTGTGCCTCAGTCAGAATATTTTGTTTTCCAGGCACTCAAAACCTTTTAGAAATGGAACCATTGGATAGAGATCTTTCTTATCTTTCCAGAAAGGTAAATTTTTCCTTCTAACTCCACGTATTTTTCAAGTTATGGCTCAGCGGATTTTTGGTGGGAAATTTTTCCTAGAAGGCCTCTGCACCAATTAGGCCGCCACGTGTCCAAGGGCGAAAAAACACCAAGCGACCCGAAGGAAAAAATGGTCAGGAAGGGCCCGCACCCAATCAGAACATGCCATGTGGCACCTAGAGTGGCAGAGTGTGGGGAAAATTTGAAAAATGTTCCAAAGACCAAACGGGTAAAAATTCAAACTTTTTGCCCGCCGATCCGATTTTGGCCTATTTTTTCCCTAAAACTTCAAATCGCCATATCTTTTGATCTAGAGCTCAGTTTTTCACGTTCTTTATATCAATGGAAAGATGGTGAAATTATCTACATGATTCCAGGGTAAATTTTGCATTTTGGTTGAGTTTGGAGAGAGAAAATCAAGAAACACCTCTGGTACGTGGCCATGAATAGAACTGACGTTTCAACCACCATTTTAATGAAGAATGGCTCGTATTCTCTCCCAGCATGGTTAAAAATTCCTGGGAATGGGTTTTTCAGGTTGCCCATGCTGTTTTGAATGCAATTTGGTCAATGGTTGAATGACTTGCACGTTTTCCGTGTTTCTCTCTCCTGGGGGTCGTGGCTTGCACTGTAAAAGCCAGAATGAGTTCATTTTGCAAGGAGAGACACCTTTTCAGCTCTGCAACTTCCTTTTCTTCCTTCTTTGGTAGAATTTGTGAAGAAATTTTTACCTTTCCATGTAATACAACACTTTTTCTTGCCTCTGGATCACTGTAATGCACTGTATTGGATCTGAATGTTGATATATGTTCTGTGATTAAATTCCTCAATCCTTTCATATATCTATCATTGATTTCTTGATCTTTCATTACATTTTGAGCATTTTGTGCATGTTTTGTGTTGTGTTTCCTTGTGGATTGTGTATTTCATGTAGTCAGGTGTCTACAACTCCTTTGGTGCATCACCTTAGCATTAGTTTTAGTTTCTTTTACTCTCTCTATCTTTGTCTCCTTGGAATCTAGAGTAGGATTAGGATTCAAACCTCTGCAATTGTGCAAATAATGATCGATTAGAGGAATTTGAGGAACCACCTCTAATCTAGAGATTCCTCTGTCATTTTACAAGTCCCACACTTAGAGAGAGGTTTCAATGTTGTGCAATCACACCGGATGCCCGAAACATCAACTTAGAAACCCGATTTGCATCCGTGGGTGCTTTGCTGATTTGCAACAACAGCTTTTACCACACCGGTCGGACCTTAGAGGTCTCATTTTCATTACGAAAATTTGATGTGCATCTGCTGCAATTTTCTTGCTTAAAAGAGCTATAAGTTGCACATCTAGCGACTCCAAGGAAGAAGAATCAACTGGTTTTAGCAGTGAAAACCTGAAAACTCATGAGAAGAATCACTACAAGGTCAAGAGCTGGAGAAGAAGAGGTGTTGTTTGAATATCTGTAGTTATCTCCAAGAGTAAGGAAAAGTGGGAGGAGAATCCAAAGGTTTCCATCTCCACCAAACAGAACTCTCTCAACTCCTCCACCTGGTAGGCCTTTCATTCAATCAATAAGGGTTCGAAGTCCAATTAGAATGGCACAAAACAACCCCTATGTCAATTTCACTGGCAGCAGCCCACTTGCTCTCAATGCACAAAATCCAATTCCAATTGCAGCCTTGAAGAACATTCCATACTTCACTGGAGAGAATCAGACTACTCCTGGTGATCATGTTAAAGACATTTCCAACCTTTGTGCAATTCATGAAATCAATGAGATGCAAGTTGCTGTCAAATTGCTGGCATCTTCATTCAAGGGGAAGGCTTTGCAATGGTTTAGAAGCCTTGCCTCAGGTTCTATTCAAAATTGGAACTAGCTATGTGTAGCACTTCATGAGCAATTTGGAGAGAAGGGAGACAACTTGTATCTTTTGGAGCAGCTGACAACCATCAAGAGAGCTCCCAATGAGTAGCTGACTGATTTCAACTTTAGATTTCAAAGGACTTGGGAGAGAATTCCAGTGGTAGTCAGGCCAACATCAGAAGGTGCTTTTCTTTACTATCTCAAATCTCTAAATTCTGATATTTCTATGTTAATTCAGTCCATGGGAGGCACAACTATCCCCATTGCTTATAGCATTGCCATTAGAGCTGAAAATTGTTTGATCCAAGCTGGCAAACTAGCCCCTAGACCTCCCATTCCATTGTTTCCAAGTTTAGAGATCCCAAACACTAATCAAGCACCTAATTTGGCTCCTTCTCCCACTCCTAGAAATCAGAATTCAAGTGAAGCTTCCACTTCATCTTCTAGTGCCTCAAATGAACTTCAAGAAGTCATGAAGCAATTGCAAAATTTAGGTAATGAGCTAGTTACTCTCAAGAGGCAACAAGCTCAAAGTTTTAGACCTTCCTTCCAGCCTCAAGCTCAGCCTAACAGACAACCATATCAACCTCATAGACCACCCAATCTAGCTGCAAATCTAAATCAAGCAAGGCCTCCTGCCAACAAACCATTTCAGCCCTATAATCCAAATGCTATATCTTCCTCTAGGGCATTGGTGCCAACACAAAACAACGTTGCTCAGGAGTATGATTGGTGTTTTCCATGCAATGAACCTCACAACCAATCTATGTGTTTCAACGGTGCCTTGAATCAAGCATTAATGGTGACAACTACTGGTGTGGAGGGTGAGGGCAGTCAAGGAAACAACCAACAACAAGAAACATTCCAGCAGCAATCAGCTCCAAATGACACCACACTTGTGACCTGACAGGCAGAGGATTTTTGTGGCATAAATCAAATAGTCTCTCAAGGTGTTGCAGCCAACACAAGGTCAAAAAGAAGGAATTTGGGTGAAGAACAACCATTAGCTCCAACCAATCCACAACCTTTTATGGCTCCACAAATGGTTGGCAAACAAAATCTAGTTGTAAATGCACAAGGGCAGCCAAGAATAGCTTCTAGACCAACTCAAATACCAGTTGTTGCTGCCCACATGCAAGGGATGAATATGCAAATCAAGGAACGGCAAAGAGATCCTTCATCACCATTTAATATCATTGATCAAGTGAAGAAGACAAATGTAAATATATCAATGTGGGAATCCCTATCTATCCCGTGCCGAGAGATTTGCTACAAGCTGCCATGAAGGACTGGCCAACTTCGAATCATCAAGTCCAAATGCAAGAGAAAGTGCTCACAAATGTTGCCCAGCCTGAAGGGAATCATGGAGGACAGTAAGGTAAAATTTTGAAACCCCCTCCTTTTTATAAATGTCTACCTTTGAAATCCTCAACTGATGGTACCCATACTTGAGATCAATCTTAGAGAAAATTGTGGGTCCCTTCATTTGATCAAACAAGTCATCAATACAAGGAAGAGGATAATGATTCTTGATTGTTACCTAGTTCAGCTGGCGGTAATCAATACACAACTGCAAGGATCCATCCTTCTTCTTCATAAAGATCATAGGTGTACCCCAAAGGGATACATTAGGACGGATAAGGCCTTTCTCCAAAAGGCCCTCAAGATGCAACTTGAGCTCATAGAGCTCTGGGGTGGTCATCTAATAAGGTGCTTGTGAGTTAAGCTCTTCTTCAGGAACTAGATCTATATGAAAATCAATCTCACGTGGGAGTGGAAACCTTGGTAGCTCCCCTAGAAAGACATCTACAAACTCTCTCAAAATGGGATGATCATCTAGTGATGGTCCACTACCCCCATCCTCTGATCTGTCACTAACTGTAATAGCATACATTTCACAACCCCATCACACACACCACTTAAGCTGCATAATGGAGATGGTGCGAATGGAAACGGGTCTCCTAACCCCTGAAATCATCAACTCCACTCCCAAATCATTTACACAAGATATAGTGTTGTGATAACAATCCATCTTGGCACTATGTACAGATAACCAATCCATACCCAAAATGACTCCATACGAGCCCAAAGGAAGGATATGGAGATCTGAGGTAGTGGTGAAAGGTCCCAAATCCACTACACACTCCTTAACTAAGGAGTCTACAGAGATCTTGGCTCCAGAAGCCATCTCGAAATCCCAACTATGACTCTACGTAACTACTACCACTGCATCGCTCTACTAAAGATGGTGCAATGAAAGAATCAGAAGAACCATAATAAAAATACAGAGGTAGGAATACCACCAATGCTACTTGTGGTCTCAATGATTGTGCTCTGATGCTCTACCTAATGGTTCTCAACCGCTACATAAATCCTGTGGCTACGTCCCATGTCACCAACAATTGACTCTGAAATCTATGTCTTACCCTTATTGTTAGGGTTCTATGGGAAATCTCTCCAAAATGTCCAGCAACTCCACAACCAAAACATCCTCCCTAATGAGTAGCACCTCCAGTAGGTGCCCTAGAAGTCTATGGTGTGGATCTTGATGATCTAGCTATGGTTTTTGATGTCTCTTCTAGTGAGTTCTCACCGACTGAGCTCTAGATCTACCCTATGTCCGACGATGGGACCCTTAGGATGAGGCCCCGTACTCTAACCTATCTATGCATCAACTCTCGTGGAGGTCTATGAGGTGGGTGGGACTGTTGCTATGCTCTTTGCTGCTACTTGATGTTGTGGCCTAAAGGATGATTGTGTTATACTCGCCACCATGAGGAAGGTGCGGCCCCCTCGATCTACCATCCTACATCTGTTGTATGTAGGTGCGGACTCGGTCTCTAGCCTATTGGGTCTTTCCCTAAGTCTCCTCTGTAATATAGGCCTTCTCGATAGCCTCAGCTAATGTCTTTGGGCAGTGGATCTACACAACACCTCTAATATCTAAATTCAGGCCCTGAATGAACCTATTAATCTACACCTGCTCATCCTGCATAAACTCTACATACTGGAGTAGATCTCGAAATCTACTCTCATACTCTGCTACAGAAAGTGATACTTGTCAGAGGTCATGGAATTCGTCAATCCTCTACCGTATGAACTTCGTGACAAATACTTTCTCCTGAATCTCTCCTCAAATAGCTCCCAGATCATCACTTTGTCTGCGAATCTACATGGACCTTATGCTCCTCTATCCTCCACCATACTCCTACTCCATCCCTCAATAGACGGATCACAACACGAGCTTTCGTGTTGCTAGAATAAGGAAAAATCTTGAAGCAACTGCTCAAGCTCACTAGCCGAGCATCTTCCCGAAATCCACCCGTGTCACCTAAGTAATGTGAGGGTGAAGGCTATAGGATCTCCCGATGTGATATGTTGTTGTAGTCCCGGCGGCCTCTAGGTCTCTCTGCACACTCATCCCTAAGCTTAGGGCTCCAAGACCTCTCTCTATACTCTAGAGCTCTATCACCCTATCTCCTAGGTGGTGACTCTTCTCTGACTGACTCTACATGGGATTTCTCTTCTCTATGCTCCTCGCTAAGTTGAGGAGATACCTAACCCTCGATAGAAGGGGCTATGTCATGACTGGTTGCTTTTCCTCCTCCTAACCCTTCGCATAAAGCGACATTGACATCTCGGAAGAGTCTACAAGATCTAGGGTAGAATAATTGCTACACCTTGATCCACCGGTGGTGGTGGTGGTGGTGATTCTGAGTCTCTGTGAAGGTTCCTTTCGCTCCATCTGACCCTCCTTCACAAACCAAAGCGAGAGTTAGTTTATTTTTCTAAGTTTTACACAACTTCCATGTTTACTAAAATATACAAATTCTAGCTAAGTTATTTTCTAGGTTTAAAAGTGTGCTACATTTAAGTTTCATGTCCCAAGTTTTATAGTGTGCCCAATGGTCAAGGATTTTGAACCACTACTCTAAAATGCAATACGAGATGCTCAGGACATGTGTCACCATTATATTGGTTGTGGGCCCTCACTTCATATTTTACCTTTACACCATTTGGCCACTTTGGGAAACAATTCAAGGTTTCCCCGCCGCTCTGACCCCCACTTCCGATAGGACATGTGGTGGCATGTTATTTCTCAAAGCGAGGCTTTAGGGCCAAAATCTCCCCTTTGCGCCATTTGACCAAAGTGTCAAAACTCAACCTCCCCTTGACACTCGCTGCTCAAACGTCATGACACATGTCACCACTATATTGGTTACTGAGCCTTCGCTTAAAATTTTTCTTTTCGCGCGGCACGACCACTTTGGAAAATTTCACCAAATTCTCCCAAAGACCTCCAACCTCCACTGCCACATGGAACATTTCTATTGGACTCGAGCCTTCTCGAAAAAATTTCCCTTCAAAACTCCGCCAAGCCATAACTTGAAAAATACAAGGAGTTAGGAGGAAATTTTTACCTTTTTGGAAAGGTGAGAAAATTATCTATCTGTTGAAACCATACCTAGAAAAATTTGAGTTCCTGAAAAGTGGAAAAATTTGACTGAGGCACAAAAGAAGGAAAGGATGAAGGAAAGTTAGCCAAAATAAGTAGGGGGCTTATTTTGGATAACAATTTTGGCGACTCAGAGGGGTCATCTGCCTACTAGATGAAGTGACCAACTGCCTGAAGCAATCCATTAGGAAATGGAGTCATCAACTTAACTACTTGTTACTCTCAACTCATTAGAAAATATCTAAAAAGAAGATTGTGAGAGTAGAACATTACTTTGATCTGGAACATGGCCTGCAAAAGATGCATCCTTGGGACAACAAAACTTGTGCCAAAGAACTTAGGGAAATGTAAAACTAAGCTACAACAAAACAATGTGCACAAGCACTTGGAGGAATGAAAATATAAGCTAATATGTACAAGGTGAAGAGTTTCCCTTCTAGTAGTAATGCTTTAGATGGATTCCATTAACTAGAATCTGTATTTTTCACCATCCAAAGTAGACAATTGGAAGGCATTATTGTTTTTACATTTTGTGACCATGTAGGGGCCACTCCAAATGACATCAAACTTTGAATGCCTTCATGGCTTTGCTCAAGTATGAATCCCATTTCAACACTAAATATCCAACTTGGAAGGTTCTAGCCTTAGCTTTCTTATCAAAGATTTTTTTGATCAAATCTTGGTCCTTCTCCATTTATTAGGTTGCATGATCTCTAATTTCTTGGAGTTCTACGAACTCTGCATATCTAACCTCCATGGGTTCAAACTCTAACAATTCCAATTGCTTCATGAGTTCCAATGTTGGCAACTCAAGTGACATAGGCAAGATTACCTCTCTCCCATAAACATGTCTGAATAGAGAGTTACCAGTGGATCTCTTGGGAGTTATCCTATCAGCCCATAGAGCTGATTTGAGCTTAGTGTGCCAAGTTCTCTGATTTTCATCAAGAGTCCTCTTGATAATTCTTAATAGATTCTTTTTGGTGGATTCAACTTGGCCATTACCCTGAGGGTAATAATTTGATGAAGTGCTCAGATAGATCCTATTTCTAATAGCCCATTCAATTACCTTTGATCCTATGACTGCCAATGCATTATATGATATTATAGTGGTAGGTATGCCAAATTTGGTTACTATCCCCTCATAGAAGTCTAGAATGCTAGATTCATTTGCCTCTTTGAGTGCCACTGCCTCAGTCCATTTGGTGAAGTAGTCTATTGCTGTTAGAATCCACTTGTGTCCCTGGCTTGAGTTTGGATTAATGTCTCCAATGAATTCCAAACCCCAATGTTTGAATGGCTAGTCAACCGAGATTGGGTGCAATGGAAGGGCTGCTTAATCTTTCATTTCTGTGAAGAATGCACGATTCTTGCACCTCTTGATCCATGCATAACAATCACTAAACACCTTGGGCCAATAATAGGCATCCTTCATGATCTTGAGGGATGTCACTCTTGATCAAATGAACCCCAACTAATCTACCATGGAACTCTTCTAACATTCTCTTAATCTGATTCGTCCCAATGCATCTTAGCAACACTCCATTGATATCCTTTTTGAATAAGACACAATCAACAAGTGCATATGGAATAGCCTGCGCAATCTGAAGTGTCTTCTCTTGGCTTTGTTCATCTCTGGAGGGCATAGACCTGTTTGTAAGAAGTGCATCATGTCTTGGGTCCAGCAAGGAGTGAGCATACCACCATTCTCTTCTTGAACACCTATTTGTTCTTGGTTGTCTTACAACACAAAAACAACATCCTTCTCTTTGCTTGCTTTCATTGATTTGCTCAAGACCAGTTGCTTACACAATCCCTTTCTTTGGACCAGCTTGGTGACTTTGATCTCAATGTCATACTCCATGACATGAGTAATCCACCCTGCACATTTTTCATTTACATCTTTGTTGAGAAGGAAGTCTTTAACTCCCACATGAGAAACCAGTAGTTGAACCTTGTTGTTTGAAAGTAGATGCTTAAATTTCTTCAAGTTCCTAATCACTGTAAGAACATGCTTCTCAATGAAGGAATATCTCACCTCATAGTCCTCCAAGCTTTGGCTAAAGAAGGCAATTATGCAGTCCGCATTTTCTTTGTTCTGTTGTACTAAAATTGTAGAAATTGTATCATCACCTCCAAATGCATAAAGGATGAAATATTTAGAGAATTCTAGGTTAATGAGAGTTGGAGATTGTGAGATAGCCTCTTTTTTTGCCTCAAAACTTTCCTTACCTTCAACTGTCCATTTGAAAGCCATACTTTTCTTCAACATCATGGTTATTGGCTTGATAAGGGCTACAAAATCTAGAACAAACCTTCGAACAAAATTGATTCTTCCCAAGAAAATTTGAAGGGACTTATTATGACTTGGTAATGGTAGTGCTTTTATTGCTTCAACCCTTTCTGGATAAATTACTAATCCCTCTTTGGAAACAATGTGGCCTAGGAGATTTCCTTCATGAGCTAGAAAAATACATTTTTTGGGATTCAAGGATACCCCAAATCTTCTACATATTTGGAACACTTGTCTCAAATGAAAGAGATGATCTGCTACACTTTTAGAAAATACAGTAATATCATCTAGGTATATCAGCACTATTTTATTGATCAATCCCTTAAACACCATATCCATTTCCCTTTGGAAGGTAGCTCTGGCATTAGACAGCCCAAATGGCATTTTCCTATATGCATAGGTTACCCATTTGGTGGTGAAGGTTGTTTTAACTGATCATCCTCCTTTACCATGATCTAATTATACCACCGAATAACTATCTAGCAATGAAAACCTCTTAGAGCCAAAGAACAACTTGCAAAATATGCTCCATAAAAGGAAGTTGGTAGTGATCCTTGAGGGATGCTCTATTCAAATCTCTAAAGTCTACACACAACCTAATTTCTCCACTCTTCTTTCTAACTAGAACCAAATTTGTAACTCCAGTTTGAATGCTTGATGGGGAATATGATACTTTCCTCTATTAACTTATTAAATTCCTTCTTCGGAGAGGCTCCATGTGTGGATTGTCCGGTCTTTGTTTTTGCTGATGGGTTTATCACTTGGATCTAATTCAATTGTGTGTTGAGCTAGCTTGGGATTGAATCCTCTCAAGTCTTCATATCTCTAAGAAAAACATCTGGGAACTCTCAAAAAAGTTTCATGAACTCATACCTTTATTTCTTGGTTGCCACTTTACCAATTTGAAGTGATTTTCCTTCTCCTATCAAGATGGGCACTGAATCTTCTCCCTTGACTTGGATGTTTTCTTTCTCCTTCCTAAATTGATCATTAGGATTAAAGATGAACTCTAAAGTGACAAGTCCTTTTGGTGGTTTGTTGGTTCTCAACTATACCACTTGATCACCATACTGCTGTTCTAACTTTTCCTAATTTTTGGCTAAGAACTCAGCTTCTTCTTGCAAGAAATTGATGATTTTTGGTCACTTTCAAACACTTGCCAACTTACATTATTGTCTGGAATTGATGGCCTTACAATCACATGAATGTTTGGCTGCATTTTATTTTCCTTAATACTCTCCACAACATCAAAATTTGATCCAACTGCAAGCCTATCAATAGCTTGGTTTTCTTTCCTAGGGATGGAGTTGATGCCAAAGCCCTCAAAATCCTCAATGAGGTCCCATACCTTATTCTTATAACTCTTGAGCACTTCATTCTTGGTAGTATGTTGTCCCCTAACTTGATTAACAATCAGCTCACTATCATGAAATACTTGTAAGTTTTTATTCCTCTCTTCCTCAACCAATGTAATCCATGTATCAAAGCTTCATATTCGGTAGTGTTATTAGAGCATGTAAACTGAAATCTAAAAGCTGAATAATACTTAATGCCTTGAGGTGAAACAAGCATAGCTCCCCTCCCGCACCTTGTGTACTTCTTGATCCATCAAAGAACAGCTGCCATACCTCATTGTCATCTTTATGGTTTGGCTTGGTGATGTTAGGAATTGGCTGATTCTCTTCAAGCATATAATAGACTCCTAGTTCAGAATTCTCTATCTCCTTGTAGGGATCAAAAGCATGTATTTTTCTTGCCCATTCATCAAGAGTCAAATATGGGATGCTTCCAACTTTGGTGTCAGCTTCATGTGTGCTCGAATAATCCTCTTGATGAAATGTTGAACAATTGGCATTGATTAGGCTTGGAGTATGAGGCTCAATGTGAAATTTTGCAATAGGTTCAAACCTGATTGTGGCCTTGGCTCCATATCTTGTCCTAAATAACATGTGTGACCAATCAGCAAATAAATAGCCTCCAATTCTAGCTATGAAATCCCTTGACAAACATATGGCAAAGAGTGGTGGTAAATCTATCACTGACACATCTTACAAAATAGTGACATTGGGGCATGCATGCAAAGTGAGGATCAAATCTTTAATTACCCCAACTGTTTTTGTTGTTGTCACATCTAGTTGTACCACCCCTTTAGAGATGACTTCATATTAAAGGCCCGGAGATGATCAGCTATTTGCTTGGGCATCACAAAACTACTTGCCCCATAATCAATCATACAATTGTGTACTATTTTATCCCCAATGATCAATGAAACATAGAATGGAGGGGGATTTAAAACTTTACCTTGCTATCCTCCAAACTTCCCCTCAAGCTGAGTAGAAATTGTGAGTACCTTCTCTTACATATGAGCTTGTTGATTTGAGGTTGACCAATTCTTCATGGTAGCTTGTAGTAGATCCTTTTGGCCTGGGATGGATAGTGAGTCCCACATAGATATGTTCACATTTTTCTTCTTCATTTGTTCAATGATGTCGAATGGGGATGAAACATCTCTTTGTTTCCCCTTAGTCTACACATTATTTTGTTGTACATAGGCTGCAACATTGGCATTTGAGATGGTCTAGAAGATGGCTTGGGCTGTCCTTGCACATTTGGAACTACATTTTGCTTGCCAACACCTTGTGGAGTGATGGAAGGTTGTGGATCACCTGGAGCTAATGAATTCCCTTCACCAATATTCCTCTTCTTTGACCGTGTGTTAGCTACTATATTATAAGAAATTGTTTTACTCATACCACAAAATATTCACCGCCAATTCACAAGTGTAGTCTCATTTGGAGTTGTATTTTGCTGAGATGTTCCTTGTTATTGGTTTGTTTCTTGACTCACCTCACTCTCTACACCAGTTTCTGTCACCATCAAATCTTGGTTTAAAGCACCATTAAAGCACATAGATTGGTTGTGAGGTTCATTGTATGGGAAACACCAATCATACTCTTGAGCTATATTATTTTTCACTGGCACTAAGGCTTTAGAGGTAGATGCAACATTGGGGTTATAGGGCTGAAATGGTCTATTAGCAGCAGGCCCTACTTGATTTCAATTTTCAATTGGACTAGATGGCTTGTTAGGCTGATATGGTTGCCTATTAGGCTGAGTTTGAGACTGATAAGAAGGTCTAAAACTTTGGGCTTGCTGCCTCTTGAGTGTAACCAACTCATTGCCTAAATTTTGTAATTGTTTCATGACTTCTTGAATCTCATTTGAGGCACTAGAGGATGAAGTAGAAGTTTCATTTGAACTCTGATTTCTAGGAGTGGGAATAGGAGCTAAAGTAGGTGCTTGACTAGTGCTTGGGCTTTCCAAGTTTGGATATAAGGGCATAGGAGGCCTAGGTGCCAGTTTACTAGCTTGGATCAAACAATTCTTAGCCCTAATGGCGATGCTATAAGCTGCAGGTATATTTGCACCTCCCATGGATTGGATTAACATAGAAATGTCAAAATTTAAAGCTTTGAGATAGTATAAGAAAGCACCTTCAGCTGTTGGCCTTACTATCACTAGGATTCTATCCCATGTCCTTTGAAATCTAAAATTGAAGTTTGTCAGCTACTCATTGGGAGCTCTCTTGATAGTTGTCAGTTGTTCCAATAGAGAAAAATTGTCTCCCTTTTCTCAAAACTGGATCATGGAGAGCTATGCACAACTGGTTCTAATTTTGGATAGAGCCTTCCCCAAGGCTCTGAACCATTATAAGGCTTTCCATTTGAATGAAGATGCTAGCAATTTGACATAATTTACATCTCAACAACCTCATGGATTACACAAACATTAGCAATGTCTTTGACATGATCACCAGGAGTGGTTTGATTTTCCCCAGTAAAGTATGGGATATTCTTCAATGTTGCAATTGGAACTAGGTTTTGTGCATTGAGAGAAAGTTGGCTACTGCCAGTGAATTTGACATAAGGATTGGGTTGTGCCATTCTGATTGGCCTGAGAACCCTTGTTGATTGGATGAAAGGTCTACTAGGTGGAGGAGTTGATAGAATTCTATTTGGTGGAGATGGGGACCTTTGAATTATTCTTCCCCTCTCTCTTCTTCCTAGGGATAATTACAGATACTCAGACAATCCCTCTTCTCTAGCCCTTGACCATGTTTGGATCCTTCTCATGAATCTTTAGACATGGACTGCTAAAACCAGTTGATTTTATCCTTTTGGAGTCGTCGGATGTTTAAATCAGCGCTCTTTTTAAGCAAGAAACTTATAACAAATGCACATTAACTTTGTTGTAATGAAGATGAAGACCTCTAAGGTCCCACCGGGCATGCCAAAATCTGTTAGTGAAAATTCACAACACCCCCAAATGAGTTATGGATGTTGCTTTTCTAAGGAAAACTCATCTGGTGTGAATGCACAACATTGAGTTTTCTCCAAGGTGTGGGACCTTGCAAGGTGAGAAAACTCTCCAGATTGAATCTAGTTCTTACTCCTCTATTTAGGTGTATGCATGTAATATCTGCAAAGGTTCTGATTCAAAATTCCTACTCTAAAACTACCAAGGAGACAGGGTTGAGAGAAACAAGGAAATGGAAACAAAACTAAGCAAAAATGGAAAGGTGATACACCAAAGGAGTGCTGAACTCCTTGCTTTGAAAAAATAGACACAAATCATGAAGATACAACAACAAAACATGCACAAATTTTCCAAAATACAAAGAAAGATCAGAAGGAAACAAACCAATGCAAGAGAGGATTGGAAAATCAATCACAGAGCATGTATTGTCAGTTCTAGAATTGATACAATACATTGCAAGATAACAAAGAAGGAAAAAACATGTTACAATCTCCATGGGAGGTCTGAAACTCCTTCAAATCCACCTGCTAAGGAGAAATGAAGAGCTTGCAGGAGCAAGAACATCCAACCCTTTACAAAAGAGCCAAATTTGGCTTAAACAATAAAAACAGAGTCCAAGAAGGAGAAACGTGGGAAAGTTGAAATGAATGGATCAACCACTAACCAAATCCATCAAAATGGCATGGGTACCCTTAAAAGTTCATTCCCAAGATTTTTGACCATCCCGAGAAGAATAGATGCTATACCACATTAAAAATGGTGGTTGAATGTCGGTTCTGCTCTTTTTCCCATGCCAAAGGCATTTTTGATTTTATCTCACCAAAATCCACCAAAAAAATAAAATTGAAGATTCCATTATGTGCGGGACTTCAATATCTTTCCAATTACACCAAAATTGAGAAAAACTAAGCTCTAGTTCGAAAGATATGGCCCTCTGAAGATTTAGGGCAAAACTAATAAAATTAGGGCACAAATGGGTTTGCGGTCCGAAATTTGAATTTTCTTCCTTTTTGTAATTTTGGGAAAAAATCCCAAAAAGCTCCACTGGTCCGATCTCCACTGCCACATGGCATCATCCCATTTTTCCATGGGTTCAAACAACCATTTTACCCTTTTTTGAATTTTGGAAACATTTCCAAAATTTCTCCATGCCCTCGTCGCTCTAGGACACGTGTCACCATTATATTGGTTATAGGCCCTCACTTCATATTTTACCTTTGCACCATTTGACCACTTTGGGAAAAAAATTCAAGGTTTCCTACCACTCTTACCCTTGCTTCCGATAGGACACATGGCGGCATGTTATTTCTCAGCGGGATTTCGGGCCAAAATCTCCCCTTTGCGCCATTTGACCAAAGTGTCATAACTCAACCTCCCCCGACACTGCTGCCCCGCCATGACACATGTCACCACTATATTGGTTTCAGGCCTTCACTTCAAATTTTTATTTTGACGCCGCTAACCACTTTGGAAAATTTCACCAAATTCTCCTAGCACCTCCAACCTCCGCTGCCACGTGGCACATTTCTATTGGCCTTGGGCCTTCTTAGGAAAATTTCCCTCCAAAACTCGCCTAGCCATAACTTGAAAAATACAAGGAGTTAGGAGGAAATTTATACCTTTCTGGAAAGGTGAGAAAATTATCTATCTGTTGAAACCATACCTAGAAAACTTTGAGTGCCTAAAAGTGGAAAAATTTGACTGAGGCACAAAAGAAGGAAAGGATGAAGGAAAGTTAGCCAAAATGAGCAGGGGGATTATTTTGGATAACAGAAACATTCATAGGATCATCAATAAGATGGAGCATTTTCTCTTCTCTATGTAACTTGACTAAATTCCCTTCCAATGGTATATAGGCATGGAACATGTCCATTTGAACACTTTCTCCCACACTAGCAAACCATTTTATTGATAGCAACATACCTCATTTAGCAGGGAAATCAAATATAACCATATTCATAGTCAAATATTTTCTAGGATAGGGAGCAAGTTGTTCTACTAGACCTCTAACATATCGAAAAATAAGTACCTCTCTTGAATCCATGGCATAACATTTTCCAAAAATTGTTGTTATTTTTATGTCTAATTCATTCATGAATTATAAAGGCATGATATTACGTGAAGCTCCTGAATCAAACATGCAATTGTGAGGAAGTCACCCATTGACAATCGTAGTGGCAAAGAAGGGATCCACATCTAATTTGGATTCTACCAAGGATGTGCCTAAATATACTTTTGGGGTTATTCCACATTTTAAGGTCTTCCTTTATCTCAAATTAAGTAACACTAGGGGAGTTGCTACATTATTTGTACCTCATTCTTTGAAAACCATATCATTCTTCAGCCATAAGTATTCAAATTATCTTTTCTTGTGTTACGAATTCTAAGTAATTCCACAATAGGGACAATAACATTCATCTAACTTAGAATTTGAGCCATATCACATATATCATACTTTGGGAGGTTTTTATTAGAGGAAAGGGTGGCAATATTTTCTTATGGGATGTTATCCCTTATTTCCCGAGCAAATGCAGAAGTACTTGGTCTTGAAGTATTGACATGACCTTTATCAAGCATACTTATTTTAGGGGAATATTTGGGGATGTTTGTCAAGAGAGACATTTTTGGTTCATGAGCATGGACAAGTCCTTTAACTTGTTTGTTCCAAAGGTTATACTCCTTTTCTTGAGTAACAACATCATTCATCAATAGTTTACTATCTTCTTCAAAAGGGATTCCACCATTATAATTTTTAATCATCAAAGGTATTAAATACTCAAATTCATGATTTGGAATCTCAAATGATTGATCCATATCTATATCACCATTAACAATAGAAGGGAGGGAAAATACCTTATTTTTGCAAGACCAAAAGTCCTCCACATTTTTAGCATATAAAAGATAAGTGAAAGTATCTCCATGTGGTGAATCATTCAGACACTCCATCATCCATATATCATCAAAATTAGTTTCCTCATTAAAATCATCATCTCTGGAAATATTCTCATAAGGGGATGTGGAAACAAACATTTATCACACCAAAAAATGATGTGTTATTCTTATATAATTGATACCATTGTTTTCAATGGATCTGGGACTATTTTATTATCTTTGAAATCTTCTTTCTTATTTCCTGAACCCACAAGTCTTTTTCCCCTATCATCATCCCGGTGATCTCTTTTGGGATGATACCCAAATCTATTTTGTACTTGGTCCTGGTAATGAGATTGAGTATTTGAAACCAATACTTTCTCTACTCTAGCTAGCTTATATGAAATTTATTTAATCGCCTTGGTCACATTTTTAACCACCTCTTCCAAGTCTATTGCCTTATTTGCTTGAGGTTTCTTTGGATTAATAATCTTGACATATTCCCTCTTTGGAGGCTTCCCAGATGCTTTAATATTGTTCTCAATTTGTACATGCCATAGTGAAATCCTACCTCAAAATTTAGGGTTTTTTCCTTAGATAATAAGCTTCTTTCATATCAAAGGAATACAAGTATTTAATCAGGAAAGAATCATCACTAGGCCTTATATTATTTGGCAATCTAGTCAAATTTTTATTGAACCTAGTATTAAAGTCTTGCACACACTCATTAGGATTTTTATTGATATTTTCAAATTCTAATAAAAGAAACTTGGGGTCAATCTTATCACCATATCAGAGTCTAAATGCATTCTTCATTTCAACCCAAGAATCAATTAAATTTTTGACGACAAATTATACCATTCATTGACATCTTCTTCTAATATATGTATGAATAATTTAACATAAGCATATCCATGATCTACTTCATAGTCATCTAGAACATTTTGGAAAAATCTAAAATGGTGATCCCCACTTATAGCATTATTTTCCCTTAGAACCTAGGCAACATGTTTCTGATTTCATTTGGCACTTCATTATGATATCCCACCATTCCATTGAACCTTATTAGGCTATAAGTAGTAACTACAAAAGCGATCCATTGGTGGAGGCTATTCCATATTATTTGGTGGAGGTGTTTCAAAAGAAGGGTTGAAATGGTGGGGAAATGGAGGTTTCGGGATATATATGTATGATCCACAAAATGGAAATCCTTCAGGGACTCGGGCCACAAAACAATCTATTCTTATGAGTTAACAAGTAAGGAAGATGATTAGTACCTTTACTATTTGCAGATGTTAAACCTTCTTGAAACAACGAATGAAAATATTCTTGAGGACTACCTGAATCAGAGCTGTCAAATGTGCTAGAGTAATCCTCCACCAAAGGTGGATTAAATTCAAAAGGTTAAAAAAAATTCTTCCGAATTTTGACCACTCACTGTTTCCGGATATGCTTCCTTTTTCTTGTGTATTCTCCAACTCGGGAGTAACCTTCTGGTGGGATCATATTTGAAAAAGGATCTTTGTCCTTCCAAATTTGTAAAGGGGGAGTTAATTTAAAAGGTGTAAAATATTTGCACTGGTATAACCCAAATTTTCTTTCAAAGATGGAGCTTCCACTAAGGCTTTGCACTCAAAAAGTTCTTAAAAGGATATCTTCACAAACTAGGAGGTTAATATTTGCAGGTCTTTATGAATTTTCCCACGTTTTTAGTTGTCAAATTTTAGTATACTCAAATAATTCCCCAACAACTATGCCAGTGTGTTGGTGGGAGATTTGAACCTCAATTGGACTCAAAGCCCTTTGAAATTCCCTAAAATGGTGCTAGAAGATATTTGGTCCTCAATTATACACCCCCTGGTGGCCTAACAACATTCTCTTAGGAAGGGGGATGCTTGGATGGTGGTATACCGGGTAGTATGTCATTTTGTAGCTAGGGAGGGGTCTAACACTTTCCTTGGGATCAAGCCTTGAGCTGATTGAGGGGCACATACAAAGGGGATGGCCCCATCCTGCTACTTTTGGTCTTGCCTTGAACAAGGGTGAGAGGACCTACAGGGTAACCTGAATACGGAGGGGTAGATAAGTTATTTGTTCCTCTTGATACGTTTCGGTGATAGATCAATGGGGATAAAAATGGACATGAATACAAAACTTCACTCTCATGATTTGTAACCAAAAATGTCATATATTCTTACAACACAAGACACATATTACTATAGGAAAAAAATTTAGTTGATCATGCATTCTCTTGATAGTATAACTAAGGCTAGAAGGCACCTTCAATGATATTTATAGATAGATCAAAAAAGCAACAAATAGAATTTAGTTTCAGGTGGGATTAATTATGGTAGTTGGAACTTCACAAAGGGGGATTTATATGATGTCGATTCCTTGTATCAAAGCATTTAACACTTATTAAAGCAACATGCTATTCTGGAAAGTACAAAACACATGATTAAGAAGTGAAAATTTCTCCAAAGGAATATTTTCATTCATTGATACTCAACAGATGCAAACTTCCAACATAATATCTAAAATACTCAACAAAAATCTCGTGTAAATATTCTAATAAAGTATATACTCCTTCTACTTTAGTATGCCTAAGATATACTCAAAGGATAACAAAAATCACTTCGACAAAATAGTTATGGTAAGGATTTAAGAATTTTGTCCAATATTACAAAGAAAATCTTTACACCATAATATTGAATT
This sequence comes from Taxus wallichiana var. yunnanensis, assembly GCA_018340775.1. Lineage (NCBI taxonomy): Eukaryota > Viridiplantae > Streptophyta > Pinopsida > Cupressales > Taxaceae > Taxus > Taxus wallichiana. The sequence goes on along the minus strand of CM031243.1, from coordinate 220,361,618 downwards.
AATGACCAAAGCATAACCATTCAAGTACTAATCTTGTGTACTACATAAAGAAGCAATAAGCACAAAATTGTAGTAGAAAATATAACTCATCAATAAACAATTCAACATACAAAACCCATAACACAAAATCAAATCTCATAAGCAGACATATTTCATTTAGATCTTGAATTTATTAACAAGGGAACATAAATAAAATGCTCTCAAAGTTTTTCAATGGATGTACATTGTAACCACCTTGACACATAAGTTTGGGAAACCGAAATCCATATGCATTTCACAAAAGAAACATGCAGTCTTACAATTGTATCTCTTGACCTTTTCGAAATAGAAAATTTAACCCCCTTTGATATGAGGACAATCCCCCATATTTATAAAAATTTGGTGAATTCTTACAATTCAATTTCCAACCCCCCAAAAAAAAAAAAAAAAAATAACAAGTGAATCTCCTCCTTGTTCATAAAGAAAGATATTTAATCAAAGCAGAATGTACTTTGTCTAATTGAAAATATCTAATTTTTGTTAGTATTTTGGGATCAGTTTCATTCCTTCACTACCACATGTGTAAAATAGTTAGTTGATACATCTGTCAGTGTGCTTATATCCTTTCCATATTGTCATAATAACCCATATACCCCGTCACCTATGTAACTACATATTAACACCCAAATTATTTATTTATTTCTCTTTTTATCCCACCAAACACCATCAATTTCTTAATCAAATGATGCCAAATCGAAGGGCTTAAGGAGACCTTTCCAATGAGACCGATTTTGCATGATTTGGAGATCTGAATGAAAGTTATGGCCATTTAAATTTTTGCATGTTGGGATGAATAGGAGAGTAGCACTCAACAACTTCTAATTGTCTTAGGGAATTACCTTTGTGTATGTGTATTATTCCATTTGATTTTATATGTTATGTGGAATTGTACATAGGTATGTTCCATTACTAAATGCGAGCCAATAAGAAAATACCACACAAATTTGCATTCTTAGACTATTCTCTTACTTGTATTAGCCCCTAAAAAAATGAGCCATTGAGAAATCTCCACACACCTTCACAAAGTGTCAAACTGTTTGATAACCTTGATTGATTTCCACAAAATTTGAGCCAATGAGAAAGCTCCATACTCCTTGCAATGTTATTCTATTTAATAATCTTGACTCGACCGTCATTAAACACGATCTAATAAGGAAGCTCCATGCTTACTTCACAATTCTATTTCATTTACAAAAACCTTATTAGAGTGCAAAGCATAAATCAACGAAAATCTCCACTCACCTTTGTGGTTTCACAAGTGTCAAGTTCTATTACTTTCATGTTCTCCTTTCATTGGTTCCGTAGGGATTTCAAATCACGAATTCTATCTAGGTAGACTTCATCACTAGCTTCATAAATATGTTGTCACATATTCACCTTGACCTGCCAAACCACCCAGACCAAAAGCCTTATGAAACTTGGTTCATTCCGTGGACTTGAGGTCCGTTGGATCCCATCTTCTCACCTTGCACTGGAATGGTGATGTGTGTCCACCGTCGGCCATTGATCCGACGACATTGCCTTTTTCTACCCTACTATGGACCTGAAATTGTATGAATTTGGTAAATTCCGTAGACTTAAAGTCTTCAAACCCGAATAGCTTAGAGAGGCCCATAATCCTATAATTTTTCCTCTCTTTCATAGGAATTTGAATTGCTTGGTGGTGCAGATATTTGACGGTCATTTGAACATCCCAAGATTTTTTAAATGGCTAAGTCCATTTTAAATCTGTCATTCAGTGTTGATTGGATTTTTGTACCTTTGCGAAAGCTATAAACATATCTCAATCACCCAAAAGTCCATAGATTTTATACTTTGATCAACCAGCCCATTAGCTAGTCCCAGGGAATTCTTATGGTGTCAGTCAAAGAAATAAGGATTGAAAATATTGTGGGTTTTGTGCTCAAGATTCACAATAGAAGATATGATATTGAAAATAGTTTGAATTCATCTTAAATTCTTAGCTTTTGGTCCCATAGACTCTTTAGTCTCATGGATGTCATTAAAATATTTCATTTCATTTCAATCCTCCAACATTTTCGTTGAATCCTTTATTTTTATTTTGACAAGGCACAAAATTTCTTACAAATTGATAATTATCCTTTACTCAGACTGAACTTTAAAGCAAGGGGAACAATATAAATCACACATAATAGTTACATCCACGGAGAGTCTAGGAAAATACCAGCTTAATCTAGGGGTGTGGATTGAGAACCAACATGTATGATACAATTTTAGTGGGACAAGACTTGAAAGAAATTAAGATTAATTGAAATATTTGGGTTAAAACCTTGAATAATAGAAAATTCAAATATCCACATGCTCCTTACATGTTTTTTTATTTATAAACACTTTTTACTAGATCTATGAACCGGGGATGAGGGGTCCCACCCTAATAAGAAGCAGGTATATAGGAAAAAGATGAGAAAAACTAGAAGCCTACAACCGAGATAAAAAACCAAAGTGGCTAGATAAACAGAAGTGTGCCAAAAATACAACATGACCCATATACAAAAACTGTGGAAAGAAAAATAGTGTCATGATGCATATCATAAACTAAGAGGATAATAAATCGAGAAGAATTAATCCTTATTTGAGACAACAATGACCTCATCTTGAGGATCACCCGAGTCACCCATCTCTTTTTTCCACCCAATTTTCTCGTGACACCCGAACCGTGTAACCTTGGAGAGGAAGGTGAAAGAAGACCATTCTTGAGCATGAAAACCCTTGAGCTAGTTTGGAGGGGGCCAATGGGCTCTGCGCCAATGACATCACATTAATAGCGAGGAAAAGTTGAACCGTAATCCTTGGTTCTACAGAGATAATATGCACGCAAATTAGTGAACTCAAGCAACTAATTGTGATGATTTTTCATCTTGTGAAGGAAGCCCTTATCCATCCAAAGTGAGAAGATCCAAAGCCGAGGTGTGGAGAATATTGAATAAATGAAAACCCTTTCAAAGGCCTCCTCCATCCCAACACAAAGATACAAGATGAGAAAATGATTGGCAACGAAAAGGAAAATAGAATTTTTGGGCTTTAAGAAAACTAGATGAGAGAAAAACATACTTGTAATCTCGAGTTTATCCTAGCACAACTTGAAGATTAAAGGTAAGTAGGGGTGAGAATTTTTTTGATGGTCTTAAGGAGAGTAGGGGAGCCAACTCTAAAATTTTTTTGGAGATGGCCATGGGAGACAGAAACAAAATGCCACTTCACGCGACTCACTGCGAAGATGAAGGATAGGAAAATCAGGGAGAGCCATAGAGTAAAGACGGGGAAAGAGAAAGAAGTGCCAAATTTCCCACTATGAGTGCAATAAATTGGCTCCTTCCCTTGCAAAGAAATGAAGGCCACATGTGTTAATAGTCACCAATGAAATCATGGGAAAGTAATGTCTCTAGGAATTCCCAATTGGTTCCTTCAATGGAAAGATATGAATCCATGCCTTGAATAATTCCATGATTAGCAAGAGTGTCTGCCACCCTGTTAACTTCCTTGAACATGTGTTAAATGTGCCAACACTCAAATTTGGAAAGCTAATAAATGATTTGCATTATTAAAAAATTGAGCCTCCAAGAGATAGATTTTCCTTTTTTAATGGCTTGGATGACTATTTGTGAGTCTCCTTCAAAATAAATTTTAAAAAAACCTTGTTAAAAATCCATCTTAAGACCACCGAGAAGGGATTTAGCCTCAACGAAATTACAAGTGCCGATATATAACTTGAATGATCCCACACTTAAGAATTTACCCATTATAATCCCTTAATATACACCTCGCCCTTGATTTTCTAGGGTTACCTTTAGAGGCCGCGTCAAAATTCATTTTTCAAAAGCTAGGGGGATCTATTTAGTCTTTTTTCTGATTGATATTTTATCAACTTTAGACATACCTATTTTAATAATATCACCTGGGGTGGGAATATGAATGAGTGGCCAAGAATTCCTTATGGCGAGGTCATGACTAGAAAAAGAGGATCTGTATATTGCTTTGGAGGAACCGACATTTTCTGAAATTTCCACTTCCAAGTTATTGAGGAAACTCGCATATCTTTATATTCATCCTGAATATCCTAAGGTTCCGTTCCTACCATATGTTCCATAAGAGGAGGATAGGATCACATTTCCAAATCAAATTTAGGGTGGAATTGGACCGGGTTTAGGCCAAGACCGAATGGTGGCCATGATTGTCTCTCTTGGAGCCCAAGCCAAATTAATATGATTACACAACTAGCACCAACAATGATATGAGAAAGGAAAATGTAGGAGCGGGTGATTGTTGTCTTCTTGAGAATTTGAGCAAAGTAAGCATCTAGTAGGCCCGACATAACCCCATATTTTACTCATGTTTTGAGTGAGTACTTTAACTTTGTATACTAACCAAGAAGAGGCACTAGAATTCGGTAGATAGGTCGGTCCCAAAATCCCGACCACGTAGAAGAATCAACAAAAATTTTAAGACATAAAAAAGCTGAATAACCCGATTTGAATGAATATTGTCCAATTTTCATCCAATCAAGGAATGTTTTCACCTTGGGAAAGGTGAGAAACTTACATACACTTTAGAACTTCTTTAAAATAGAGCATAAAGTTCTCGTAAGGTTAATATCATCAATATATTTCGAGCATAAATTTCTCGGTAAGGTTAATATCATCAATATATTTCCAAGTCAAAGAGGGAGAACCATCGTGGGGGAAACCATAGTTTTGGACAAAATGACCCTAGATGGCTTGAGACACAACGCGTGTCTAATCTAGCTTCTGGTATGGCACCGAGAGGCGTATGACCATTCCAAGAGTCATCCCAAAATATGGTAGTGGCACCGTTGCTAATGAGACAAAAATGAGTGGAAAAAGACTTTTCCAGGAAGAAAATAATTTCCAAATGTGTGAGCCTTTAGGAAGATATATCTCATTGATAATCGAGTGAGAAGGACAATTTCCAAGGTATCTTTTTCAGTAAAATATGATTGATAAAGATGGATGGATTGAAAATAAAATTCTAGACATGTTTATTCCCAAGGCTACATTTTGGAGACCAAGGTCTAGAATGCCAAAGACCTCCCAAAGACTTTGGATTTTTCACAATGCTCCACTTAATAAGATGGGATGTTTTACCTTAAGAGTTACCTTTCCGTGAGAAATGAGAGAATTATATTTTCAATCTTTAAGACCACCATACATGGGACCCGTAGAATAAAAAACATGTTAATAGGGGTGGTGCTTTGAGAACAGATTTGATGAGGAGCATATGACCAACAAGGATGAACCAATTTCCTTTCTAGGAGCGAAGCAACTTTTCAATAGAGGAAACCAGATTCTTCCAAAGTGAAGAATGACATTAACAAACAAAAATCAGAATGCCAAGGTAAGTATGTGCAAGGGGTCCCATTTCAATGCTTATAATGTTAGAAATGTGTCTTTGCAAACAAGGTGAGGTATTGAAGAAGAATATCACTGATTTATGAAAGTTGATGACTTGACCTACAACATTAGCATAGATATCCAAGATAGTAAGATAAGAACTAGGTTACACCACCGTGGAAGCTCAAAAAAAAATTTATGATCCGCAAATTGATGATGAGTTAAAGGAGAATCAACTTCTGCAATCAGTAAGTCTTGGATACCACCAAGGATTTTGGTGATTTTAATGGATATAATGAGTGCTTGAGTGACCAACAGAATAGAAAATAAGAAAGAGGATATCCTTGGTGTATTCCATAATTAAATTCAAAAAAACCTTCATCATACCCATTAACAAGAACATATAAGTAAGGTGAGGAAATACAACTAAAAATACATTTACAAAAATCTTCGAGAACCCCATTTTGAGAACAAAGAGCATTAGGAATCTCTAGTTAATACGATCATAAGCCTTGATAAAATTGAGTTTAATGAGAATAACAAGTTGTTTATTGTACGTGAGAGAGTGCATCGGCTCGTGAGCAAGGATTATGCCATCGGAGTTGTTGTGTCCTGGAATAAAGCTGCATTTTTCCTTGGAGATGAGCCGGTCCAACAAGGGTTTGATCCTATTTACAATAGCTTTGGAGATGATCTTATAGGAGGTTTTGCATAAATAAATTATCATGTAGTCATCAAAATAAGATGAGTTCACCTTTTTAGGGAATGGGCATATGAATGTATTATTCATGCTTCCAAGGATTTTCTTAGAGTTTCTAGATTCCTCAACGGCCGCCCAAACATCATGCACCAAAATATCCCAGAATTATTGAAATAAGGCCGCTTGGTATCCATCCAAGTCGGAGGATTTATCATGATCTATAGAAAACATGACAGAATGAACCTCATCCATTGAAAAGGGTGCCAAAAGCGCTGCGTTAATTGAGGCAGAAATAGTCTGTTGACAATTTGAGAGTAAAGAGTTATAGCATACACTATTAGAAAGGAGCTCGCCACCCAAGAGCTAGGAGAAATGAGAGATGGATGCTTTCCAGATATAATATTAACACGAGAGTTCCTGACCATCCATGGACATAATCTTAATAATATAGTTTGAGTTACGTTTTGAATTTCACATTAGCACGAAAGCACTTGGTGTTCTTATCACCATCTTTAAGCCAATTCTCTCTTGATTTTTGTTTACATAAAATGTCTTCACGAAGAAGGATTTCTCCCAACCCAAAAACATATGTTTTTCTTGGAGGTATTCTGACCAATACCATGAGAGAAGATGTGAATATTGAGAGTGCGGAGCTCAGCTTCCACCTGAGATTTCTCAAATAATTTTTTTCTAAAATGGGATAAATTCCAAGCCTGCAATTCCTTTATAAGCATAAAAATATTCTGAGATAGGACAAACATTTTAGTTACATGAACTGTGAAGGATGACCACCATTTGAGAATGAGATTACGGAGAGAAGGGTCACGTAACTACATCATTTTGAACTTGAAGGGATAATTCTTAGGGGGCATATCAACAAATAATTCGAGAGCAATGGGAAAATGATCAGAAACGGAAATGGGAATGACATACATTTGTAGAATAATGCTTTTCTGAAACCACTCTTCGTTGCAAAGGAACCTATCGAGGTGTTCAGTTATGTTTCTGAAGTCATTACGCCTATTGTTCCATGTAAACCAACCCACTTTGGGTTCAATGTCACACAAATCAGTCCTATTGACAAAGAGGAGAAAGTCTCGCTGAGATTGAGGAATTCTGACTATGCCCCCAGTTTGTATTTGTTAGATAGAACGACATTAAAATATCCAATGATCAGGAAAAGGGATTCTGGGATATTCGACATATCTTTCTCAATATTCTCCCATAATTGTTTTTTGTCCCATTTACTGTTAGGTTCGTAAACATTACAGTGGTAGAAACAAAAGTCAGAGTGTATAATTAGAACCTTACACTAAAGCATATTGGAATCTTTATAAAACAGAGTGATGTCAACTTCTAAACATTTCCACAGAATTCCAAGACCCCCTGAGGCTCCCCAAGAGTCAGAGAAGAAGCCTTTCCAACCTTTCCATTTTTTAAACCATTGAGATTCCATTTCAGAACTGAGCATTTTGGTCTCTTGAATCAAGAAGATGTCACACTCTTGTTCAAGGATATAACACCTAAACAAGCATTGATTTTCAAGGGCATTGGAACCCCTGACATTCCAATAAATTATCTTCATGGGGAGGTAGGAAGGTGGGTGTCCTCTCGGCCAATATAAAAAAAAAAATGCTTATAAGATTATGTTTACCTGCAGCTGATTCGATGCAAGAGTGATATTTGAAATAACGTCTGCCAAGATTTTTCGAGGTACCACAGTCAGGAGCACCCTCCAAGCTAGATGTGGAAGCCAAGCATAAGGCTTTGGATCCAGCGAGTGGAGGGTCTTCATTATCTTCAATAGAAATTTCGTTTTCATCGAACAAAACATGTTTCGGATTCTGGGATTTGTTCTTCAGGAACCATCTATTGATATCTTCTAAGGATCCACCAAAACTGGTGTCGACACCTTCTTGAAGGAGGTTGAACATTTGAGAAGAGTCCTTGACGAGATGCTTCATGTTGGAAATCATAGTATGAGGGGTGAGGTAAGGGCCAACAGAGAGGGAATGTGGTTAAGCAAGGGGAGGGTAAGAAGGACGAGGTGGAGAATTAGGGGTGATGTAGCAGGGGGGCAAGTGGAAGATTTTGGTACCCATTTTTACTTCCAGGCACGTTTCTGAGATGGGAATTCAAGAGATTTATGACCCATTTGCTTGCAGCGGAAGCAACAAAAATGATTTTCTCCACTTCAACAGGTTAAAGCCAAACACCAGAAGGTGGGATAATTTTGATGACACTAGGGATCTAGATGGAGGAAGGAACATAGATGAATACTTTAGCAAAGTTTGCGAGGTGTCCATCGAGAGTTTTGGGGTCGATACAGGATACCCTTCCCAGGATACTGCAAATTTTGGTGAGAAGCTGAGGAATCCAATATTCCATCAGAAGGTAGTAGAGATGAATTCAGAGAAAGGTTTATTCGAAGCCGAAGTTATTGGGGTTGAACTTGGGTACCTTTGGACATAGGAATAAGCTAGATTTGAATAGATAGTCGTCACGAAGTTGAAGGGTTTCAAGATTTTTGGTTTCACTTCTGAAGAGAATGAGAAAAAATCCACTAGCAATAAAGCGGATGCGAAGACCACTACCCCATTGGCACTCACACCAGGCTCGAATGTCGATGGTAAAAATCCAACGGCCATAAAACTTAGCTATAATGCCTCTGTGAAGGTAATCTTTGACATTATGAACTAGTGAGGCCTCGATGTCGGGATCAACCGAGTATTCGTGAAGGGAAATGGATGCATGCAAGGCCACGGGGTGAAGGGAGTAGTTTCTGCCCAAGCTACTGGAAGAGGAGGGAAAAACTAGATCACTTTCCAACGTTCGCATTTTCAAAAACAATTGATCATGCTCCTTATGTGTTGTTAGAGGCACAACACTCACAATTCATCATATAGTTGTTACAAACATGGTTTCCCATTGGATGTGAAAGGAGTTCATTGAGATGTCAAGTTGATATTAAAGGTTTATAAAATCTAAAAAACCATGAATATCATTTTTAAATTGAGGATATTTGACCTATTATAGTCATATCAAGTTTATAAAAGGGCCCAAAGTAGAAATCATAAGGCTATTCTTGGTATTAAAAAGTATGAATTTAAATGTGTTAGATCCTTCAATTTTTGATTATTTGAGGCAAGAGGTTTTTGAAGTCCTTTATTTGTTAGAAAATGAGTTTATAATAATAATATTTAATACTTTTATGCATCTTATTATATTTATATATATATATATATATATATATATAGAGAGAGAGAGAGAGAGAGAGAGAGAGAGAGAGAGAGAGAGTATTTAGGGCCATTGATAACAAGATGGATGTATCCTATAAAAAAATACATTAAGGTTGTAAAAATAATTATTCATAACAAGGAGAGACTGGAGGTTGTATGTTTGAGGGATATATAATACAAGAGGTCATTAGATTTTACACATAGTACATGAAGGTATTTACACGTGTTACTCAATGTGTATGGGATGATGAAGAAGAGGAAAGATTTGCAAGTGAGTTGCTAGAAGAAAAGGTGACTCATTTTGAGTTATCACATAATGAAAGAAATGTGATACATTATTATGTTCTTCAAAACAAGTCTATAATTGAGAAGTGGTAGAGGTGTATAATTTCTCGATGAGTGATGTTTTATTAAGGAAGAGCTTCAAATGTAACAAACTTAATAAAATCAAAAGTTGTATTATTATTTGTAACCAACATATAAATAAGAATTTTACTCTCCTAAATAATAGGGAAGCCACAAAACCAATCAACCTAAATACTTGAGTGGTTTTAACCACCACTCTTCACGTGTAATCAAGCAACCAAATAAATAAAAACTTAAGTTGCTATTTATTTATTATTATATAATATTTACTCTAAAACAATTATTCTGACATTCCCTCCTTAGTGTGAATATGGAGGAGAAATATTACACTCACACACCTCAATATAAAATCTTCATCACTCTGATTGTATGAGTCTTTCTCATAATCTTCCTCTTCATCAGTTTCTCCAATTTCCATTACCATGTTTGTCATCTTTTCATGAAGGAGATCTCATGCTCATTATTTACAATTCATAACCACATGCCCTTGTTTTTTACAATAAAAGCATGTATTTCTATTCAAGTTACATGTTTAGATTTCTAAAAATAAGTGTTGGGCTTAGTCATTATAGACAATAGCTTCATAGTATCGATTCTAAAGATTTATTCTTATTTCCATCTTAAAGCAATGTAGATAAGATATTTTCCATATTTGGATTCATCATGCTTAAAAATGAACACTATGTTTGACATATTATTGGGCATGTTGTTTAAGAATATTGATTTGACATCATTATTTTTAATGACTTCATTTATTCATGACAGTTGTGCTATAAGAGAGCGGAACATGCTTTGATGTGAGAAACTATATCTCCTCCTTCTTCCACTTTTACATGGACCAATTTTTTATTCATTGTTATCTCTGCATTACCAATTTGTGGACCAAAGAGTGTATAATTTGTACCAAATCTCCTTAGAAGATTTATTTATGTTGATATGGTGTAAATATTGCTTAGAAATTCCAACTCAATGGTGGCTATCCATTTGTTGAGTTTTCACCACAAGTAAGTTGGGTAGTGGTGCAGTCAACAACATCCTAGATATATTTTTCAATTAAAACTAATTATGTATGTAATTTCCATGTATGAAAGTTTGTTCCTTTTAATTTTTCAATGGAAATCGATCTTTCCATATTTTTCTTACACATTTTTAATAGATTCGGTGGACGTTTATTTCAACCGAAAATGAATCCTTACAATGTTTGACACAAAATTGTTACTTTTATGGGAATGGACACAAAGGATTAATAATGTGATTAACAAAATAAAATAATTAAATCGAAAGTAATATTTAAAAACTTTCCTAAAACAATAGAAAAATGTACTCTTAGGACAGATATGAAAATTGTGAAATGAGAAAAGTTGACTCACAAGAATATAACCCTAAATAAAGGGAGATAATAATGTGAGAAATTTTTTTGGTGGTAGTGGAAGTTATGGAGGATGTTGTGTAATTACTTGAAAATTGTTAGGATCAGGCCACGACTAGGGCATGAATCTTCACCTTTAAGGACACAGGGTTTCAAATATTAGTTGACCGCTATCATAAAAACATTAATCTGGGTCTATTTTAAATACCATAAATGCACACTGCTACTGATGCTTATATGTTTCTACACAAAGGATATTTTACGCTAAATCTTGTATTGAGTATCGAAGGTGTAAAATGGATCCCCAATCGTGCTAGATGGAATTCATATCAAGGTTCATATGGTGGGCCCATTGTAGATAAACAACTGTCAATTTAGAGAGCAAGGGTTTGAATCTGTTCACTCAATATACCATCAAATCCATGGTTAGAAAACTATTTTACTGTAAGAGTAGTAAAGTCTGATATGATGCATAACTTGGGTGGGTGAGTTAGACAAAGAATGGTAGGGGATGAGCCTCTAACCAAGCTATGAAAATATTATAGAAAAAGATCAAAATAGATGAAAAGAGAATTGCTTGTGGTATTTACAGCTCTTCTTTACCTATCATAAAAAATAATGGTATCTCAAATATGAGCTTCAGACGTGGTCCTCACTACTCAGATCTTGCAACATTACCAAACTATACCATAAATTTTTAGAGTAGAAACCCACTATGATACCAAATGAAGGTGAAGCTTCAAATGTAACCAATTTAATAAAATTAAAACTTTTATTATTATTTATAACCAACATATAAATAAAACTTTCAATCTCCTAAATTATATGGAACCCACAAAACCAATCTCCCTAAATACGGATTGTTTTTAACCACCACTATTCACGTGTAACCAAATAAATAGCAACTTACATAAGTTGTTATTTATTTACTATTACATAATATTCATGCTAAAACCATTATTCCTAACATATTTATTATTTTATTTTTTAATTTAATTATTTTCAATCTTTTCTATTAAAATTTTGGCAATCTTGTAACATGATTATGTTTGTAGGTAATATAGCCATGATAACGAAAGCATAAACAAGATGCACTAGTTAAATAATCTTGATTTCCATCCTTTGATGAATGGATAATTGATGAAATGAACCAAGAAAAAAATAGTGTCAAGATATACTTATAGGGGAATAAGTTTTTACAAATCCTCCATAAATTATGCATTCTAAATTTAGTGGAATCTGGGCATATGGAAATCATTTTAGAGTGGAAGACAAAGATCAAGGAAGGTAAATTCGATTATGTTGTTAGTGTTAAATGTCAACATGGTTCTAATATGAAACATTAGTTGTAATAATAAATGAGATCATTCAAGTGATTATGGGGAAAAAAACCATACACTTTTGAAATGTAAATGGGTCAAATCATTTACGGCACACCATAACGAGTATGTATTTATACTTGCTAATATTTTCTGGTTTTTGTAAAAAAACATGAACTATATGTTTTCACATCTCAATTCAAAAAATCATTTTTATTAATGATGTCATGAATCATGGATGATATTGTTTCATTCAAATAGATTCTTGATAAAAATGTCATTTAATGGATTTTGACACAATGCACAATAGACAATATGTTGATACATTACAACAAACATTAGAAGTTGATGATGGTGAAGATGATATTACATGATTGGAATAAGTGAATTCATATCCTAATGGAGATCTTGAAATTGATTTTCGGAGGTTAATTAAATAAATGTTGATGAGGATGACATTGAATCAGATGCATATATAATTGATGAAAAGTTCCATTCAAATGACACAAAAGATGATGATGACCTTATTGTCTAAATTAAAATGTTTTATTTATGATTTTATCTTACTAGTTCATGCATACTTGAATAATTATCAATGTACATGAAAACTCTCTTGCAAATAAGGGAGTTGTTTTTTCCCAAGGTAAATTCATTGTGTGGTGAAATAACAATCAATTATGCTCATCTTGATGTTTCTTAGTTTCTCTTTTTGGTTTCATTGCTATAATATTCATTTAGATTTTTGTTAAAGTCATATCATGAATATTATATCTTAATTCCTAAAGATATTACAAAGATAAAAAAACCTAAATCATCTTACTACTAAATTATCTTATCCTTGTTACATTCCATTGATGTATCTTTGTTACTATCTTCTTAGTCACCAATTTCAAAAAAATAATGCATGAAATGAATGACTATGTTTCTAATTTATATTTACAAGCAAGATGTTGATGAGATTAATGATGGATTGAAACATGATTATCATGATTCACACGAATGGACAAATTATTATGAGTGTATCCGTAGTGATAATATGAATATATATATATATATATATATATATATATATATATATATATATATATATATATATATATATATATATATATATATATATATATATATATATATATAATGTTACTTGTTATACCAATTAACAACTCTAACTCATCGATGTATGTCTCAATATTTTTAATCTCATTTACATTTGTATATATCTAGTTAAATTATTATTTTATACCTCTTTCTTTTATTTAATCTAATTTGAAGGCCAAAAAAGTGTCTACAAAAAGGGTAAAAATAAAAAAGATCTTGAGGAAATTAAATCTCATAAAAACATGTGTAAACAAGACATGATTCATTAAGGGAATGATGCCAATGAACATGTTAATTTAAATGATGAACATGGACCCCTTCTAATAATTTTGTTGACATTAAACATTCTAAATCAAGTTGACCTCAAATTTTGAGCATTATATAAACAATTGAAGCAATTGTATGGAGGGGAAATTAATCATATTGGTTTTATAAGACCTGTTGTAAATAATCAAGTACCATATCCACTTATAGCATAATAAAGAGATGTATTTCAAAAAAATAACTTATACATAACATCTTTAATTATTAATCGTGTTTCTTTTATGTATTCTTCAAAGAGGTTGTATCCATAATAACTAAATTTTTCAATGTATCCAAGTCAAATGAGCTACATCCTTGTGATTCAACATCAATTCATAGTTCATATCTATAAAAAAATATAAATTTATCAAGATTTGTATAGGGCCACATTAAAATAATGTAATCAAATAGAAAATTAATGGAAGGTTCCCTATGTGATTGAGGTGGGAGATAGGTTACTTATAGGAAGACATGTTGCAAGGTTGGCCATAATATTTAGGGTACCAGTGAGGTCACATTTGTATGCTAGCATTGAAACATTATTACAACAAAAACTATTATTTCGGGAAATATGGACATATTCTAGTAAATTTAGACTCCAATATTACAAATTTTGGTAGAAATTTATCACATTTTTTACTATTGGATTCCATTATTACTATTACTAGATTCCATTAGTAGTACTATTGGATTCCAATATTTTGTTATTGGACGCAATGGAGTTCCAATATCACTATTTTTGGATTCCAATATTGTTGTTATTGGATGCAATGGAGTTCCAATTTTGCTATTTTTGGATTCCAATTTCTCTATTTTTGGATTCTAATTTCACTACTATTGGATTCCAATTTCACTATTTTTGGATTCCAATTTCGCTAAGTTACATAAGGCTAGCGGCCATTAGGCTCTAGTTTAATGACTTTCCGAGCTATATAAGGCTAGCGACCACTAAGTTAGATAAGGATAACAACCACTAAGGCATTTTATTACTGAAAAGGTGGGAATTTTAAATGATTTCACCCAGATTTAGGTATAATGGGTTCCAATATTTTAATTTTTGATTCTAATATTCCAATTTTGTTATTATTGGATTCCAATTTTGCTATTTTGGATTCCAATTTCGCTAAGTTATATAAGGCTAGCGGCCGCTAAGTTACATAAGGCTAGCGACCACTAAGTTACATAAGGCTATTATTGGATTCCAATATTTTAATTTTTGGATTCTAATATTTCAATTTTGGATTCTAATATTTCAATTTTTGGATTCCAATATTTCAATTTGGATTCCAATATTTCAATTTTTGGATTCCAATATTTCAATTTTTGTATTCCAATATATGTAATTTTGGAGTATAGAAAATACCAATATTTAACATTTTGGACTCCAAAATTAGTAATATTGGATTCCAATGAGAGCTATTTTTTTAGTTGTTTGGATTGGAATATGTCCAAATTTACTGAAATAATCATTAAAACCAAATACATGTAGATCTTGTTATTCAAAAAATGGAAAACATATTTGAGAGTATTGGTGGGGTGGTATCATGTAATTCTATAGATACAAAATCTAAAAAATCATAAATAATTACAGGCATAAGTGCATAAACATGATTCTTGAAGGAAAGGAAGAAAACTCGAGATGTGGATCCAAATATTTGGAATGAATTAAAAGAGGGTATGTGTTATGTGGATTTTTTAGGAAAAAAGTAGTAGGGGACAAAAAAAAGAAATTCCATGACATATCAATCTGCTTTTGGAAGATTATGGGTGAGAGGATGAAGAGAAAGATTTGTATGTTTTTAAATTTTGTATTTATTTTTTTACCTTATTCTACCTGACATACCTAATCATTAATTGAGTTTAATTGGTGCTAAAATGACATGATTTTTGACCAAATTTGACCTTTTTAGGAGGAACAACATGATAGAGCACCTACAATTGATGAGATACATCTATTGACAAAGAAGATGTTATGAAGACTCAAATGATGCAAGATAGGAGAAAATTTCTTCCTCCAATAGTTTCATCAATCAAAATCCATGAAGTAATGTTGTTATGTTAGAGTCTCTAAACATCCTTTTTTCTATTGATTTGTTAATTATTTTGGAGCAACATGTTATTTGTTTTGTTCCATTATGATCCATTTTATTTTATTTTGAATTTTTTGATGCAACCTCACTATTTTATTTTATTTTCTTTTGTCTTCAAATATGATTCTTGATAGTTATGCTTCTTGGATTATAAATACCATAATCCTTATTTAATTAACTCCAAATGATATATCCTCATGCTCTTAAGAATTTGATCCTTCTTCATTAATATAAGTACAACCACTCTTCAACTCCATCACACATTCTCTGATGAAGATTACAAACTTCCATCAACCTCTTAGGTATTGACATATATCATGTAATTATAATTTTACTCTTCTTTCTTGGTAAAATCCCTAAAATATTAGAGTTATGCCATGACTATACAAGATAAGAAAATGACAAGTCCACTTTGGAAACGATTTTGTATGGTCTTATTTTGGATCATTACAAACACTTGCGACTCTTATATGCTCCATCATTTCTTGGAAGAAACAACATAATATATCACATAAAACTTATGTGTTATGCCATATGACAAAAGAAAATGTTATGCAAAATGAGATGATGAAAGGGAGGTCACAATATCCACCTTCAATAGATTCATATGCTAAAATCCAAGAACTACAGTCACATGTTGCAAGATTTAATAATTTTGATCGAGAATAGGATTATGTTAGGTTGTAGAGCCTGTTTTCATGTGTGAAAGTGTTGAAAATCTGTACACGAAGAATACTATAAACTTTCCGTAGTTGTCTCGCCGAGGTTCGGGGTCGATAGGCCCAGAGTGCACCCCAATTTTTAACTTTGAAACAAAACATGCCTTATATACCTAGGAAATGTGTTTTTCTCATATGGGTGGGATTTTTGACCCATAGGTTTATGGGACAGTTTTGGCCCATGGTTTTGATACCCACAATTTTGTAAAACTACTTAAGAAGTTGTTTACTTATGTGGTTTTGTGCATATGGTAGGGATGATGTAACATTGCATATGTGTTTTGAATTCGAGTGTGAATTCTGTAGAGTTTGTTGAGCATAGCTCCAAACAGATCTGGGTATTGTATTGAGAGAGCGGTGGCTTGTAATAAAATCTGAGCAAGTGATTCTTGGTGGACGTAGCCCAAATTGGGTGAACCACATTAAATATTGTCTTTTTGTGTTGTTTTATTATTATTCTGCACTTTTATTTGAGATCTGTAATATTTCCTACATATTAGTTTCTATTGTTGCGATTATATGTGGGATTATTCTGTATATTTTATCCCTTATTTCCTAACAATGGGTATCAAAGCCTAGTTTGGTTTGCTGAAATGTTGAATCGCAGGAAATTTTTAGGTGAAGTGGGAGCTATGGCGGGTGATAGAAGATCATGGGGTTGATAAATTCAATGGGCATAATTTTAGTCTTTGAAAGATGTAGATGGAAGATTACCTTTATTAGAAGGATCTTTATATTTTGTTGTCTAAGAAGATGAACAAACCCTTGAGCATGACATGTGTGGAATGGGATTTTCTGGATAGGAAGGCACTTGAGACAATTTGGATTTGTCTCGAATCTTGGTATTATTTAATGTTTCAAAGGAAAAGACTACAAAAGAATTGATGGATGCATTAGGGAAGTTGTATGAAAAACCCTCTACCTCTAATAAGATATTTTTAATGAAAAATTTGTTTAATATGAAGATGTTTGAGAATGGTTCAGTAGCATATCATTTAAATGATTTTAATATAGTTGTAAATATGCTAGATTTAGTTCTGATAAAATTTGATGAAGTTAGGGCTTTATTAATTTTGTGCTCTTTACTTGAGAGTTGGAATAGCTGGTTATGGCGTGCAAGCAACTCGGTTCCAGCTAACTCAAAGTTAAAGTTTTAGGATGTTGTAGGGGTGATTATAAGTGAGGAAATGCAAAAAAAGATATCCGGAGAATCATCTACTTCAGGGAATGCTTTGACAATGGAAAATAGAGGGAGACAAAAGAATAAAGAAAGCCATGGAAAATCGAAAGATTGGGCAAGGTCAAAATCTAAAAGCAAGATAGTATCTTTGTGCAATGTGGAAAGTCCGGGCATACAAATAAGGATTGGTGGGAGCTTCAGGACAAGAAGAAACAACAGGAAGAAAAAAAGGAGGAAAATGTGGCAACGGGTAATGTATTTCAAGATTCTTTGATTATTTATTTACATAATATTGCTAAATTTTGGGTTTTAGATTCGGGGGCTTCTTTCCATGCTACTCCACATAGGCATTATTTGGTCGATTATTTTCAAGGGGATTTTGGGCATATTTTTCTTGGTGATGATGAGCCTTGCAGCATAGTTGGAAAAGGTTATGTTTGGGGTAAGATGAAGAATAGGAATACATGGCTATTAAAGGATGTCAGACATGTTCCTACTTTAAAATGAAATTTGATATCGGTGGGACAATTGGGAAGTGATGTTTAAACTATGATATTTATAATGGACCTTGGAAGGTTACCAAGGGTGCTCTTGTGGTGGCAAGAGGTAAGAAGGTTGGAACCTTGTATTTAACCAATTATAGCACTAATGTTTGTAATCTTGTGGCTTGATAGATACAACATTGTTGCACTATAGGCTCGATCATATGAGCCATAAGGGCATGGAGATCATAAAGAAGGATTTTCCTAGATATACAGAAACATTTTTGGAGTTTTTTGAGGACTGCATATATGGGAAACAGAAGCGAGCAAGGTTTCTCAAGGTTGTACCTACAAAGAAAGAGAGTAAGTTAGAGTTGGTGCATTCGATGTGTGGGTCCAAATTTCTGGTATCATCTCTTGGGGTTCAAGTTATTATGTTAATTTTATTGATGATGCAACAAAGAAAGTTTGGGTTTATTGTATTAGAAACAAATATGATGTATTTGACACTTTTTTAAAATGGAGAGCCTTGGTAGAGAATGAAACATGTCTTAAAATAAAATGTCTCAAGTCGGATAATGGAGGGAGTATTACAACAATGAATTTGATGAATACTTGTTCTAAGAATGGAATCTTTAGGAAAAAGAAATTTCCAAGAACTCCATAGCAATGAATGGGTTGTCGAAAGGATGAACATAACAATAATGGAACGTACTTTTAGGAGCATGAGGTTACATGCAGGACTACCTCTTTCCTTTTGGGTAGAAGCGGTGAGCACAACTGTACTTGATAAACATAGGACCCTCAAGTGCCTTAGATGGAGGCATACACGAGGAGGCTTGGTATGGTAATAAATTTGATTATTCATTTCTTAGAGTCTTTGGATGTGAAGTGTTTTTCCATATAGACAAGGATGATAGGACCAAGCTAGAGGCTAAATCGGAAAAATGTACTTTCATTGGTTATGGTGGTGATGACTTTAGATATAAATGTTGGATTATTAAGGATAAGAAAATCACTCAATCTAGGGATGTGGTATTTAATGAGAAAATCATGTATAAGAAGAAGTTGCAGGAAAATAGAGTAGAATTCAAGAAAGAATATGTAGCAATAAAGGATCTTCTGGATGGGAAAGTGACACATGAATCAACTCAGGAACCTCCTCAACAAGAGGTATTCTAGGGTAAGAAGAGAAACTGAACATTTTTCTCTTTCTTTTTATTATTTATTACTCACTTTGAAAATGGAGAGCTAGAGAGATTTGATGAAGCCATACGGTATATGCTAGGAAGAAGTGGGAGAAAGCCATGGATGAGAAGCATCAGGCTCTCATGGAGAACCAGACATGGGATTTGGTGAAGCTACCTGAAGGAAAAATAGCATTACAAAACAAGTGGGTGTACAGAGTCAAAGAGGAAGAAGGAGGTAAGAAAAGATACAAGACCCGGTTGGTGGTCAAGGGATTTGCACAAAAAAGGTATAGATTTTGATGATATTTTTTCTCTTGTGGTAAAAATGACTTCGATTAGAACTATTCTTGGAATATTTGCAGTAGAATACTTGCACTTAGAGAAACTTTATGTAAATACTACATTTCTCCATGGTGATTTGGAGGAGGATCTATATATGTAGCAGCCAGAGGGTTATTAGGTCAAAGGTAAAGAGGAGATGGTTTGCAAATTGAAGAAGAGCTTGTATGGCTTGAAACAAGCTCCATGTCAATGGTATAAGAAATTTTATAGCTTCATGATGGATAAATGTAATTTTAATATAAAATGGTATTTTTTTATTAAACGTTCTCACGTTATGTAATTCAAACACATGTTTTTAATAATTGTTCTCTATCCAATTAATGTAATTCGGATCACACAATTTCTTTTTAAAACCAATGTTCTCTGTTCGCATATTTACAATATGGAACACACATTCAATGTCATTCAATCATATAACAGATACCATATGTTGTTGTAAATGACTCGAAGAACTACCGATCTCCCACTTTATGGCTCGAGTTTCAGCGATCTCTCATTTCATGACTCGGTGACTTACCGATCCTTCATGTTAATCCACGCATTGTATACTAAGTATACAGGGTTCTCTTACCATTTCCGGTTATCGAAGTGATCCATTTAAGAGGCCTATCGAATATCTCATTTCGATATTCATCTGATATCCTACTTCTTAAACTAGGTGATTAGGACACCGCAACCAGCAACTTGCGATACTTTGGCCAAAGATTTTCACATGCTTTGCATGATCATATTCCCAGATGTTATACACATCAATGGAATACGTCCTTCACCTCACTTCGTCTGTTATCTAGAATGGTCTTTCCTGATCTCTGTCAGTCCTTCCGTCCAAGGTCAAGCTCTAACCCCAACTAGCAATATGAACGAGTATAGGAAGGCACTCATGGTAACTAAAGGTACACAGACATACTGTGTCATCCCTAGGTGACTACGTGTGTCTAGTTACCTTTAGCCCTCCGGAGTCACTCCATATATGCTATCACATTCCTATCCTTGTCTAAGTAACTTAGTCCCAGCTTATGTAAACTTGATGATTTGATTCGGGAGGGCGTTGTAACATGTCAGCTACAACATTGTGTCGTCATGAAGGCCCCGCCTTCATGAAGACACCATATTGCAGCTGACGTGTGTCAAGGTCCTACGGAATCCTCTCATCAAAGAATACACATCCAGCTTGAGTGATTAGATTCTTATCTTTAGTATTTTAAGAATAGGTTTCAGCAACCGTGTTGATCCTCTAACCTCACTGTTCATTACAGTTGCAGTATATAGCTAAGAGAGACTTAAATTGTCTTATAGCTTAATATACATTTACTCCTCCATACCGAAGGATCACATATTTCCATCTTGGTTCTTTACTACAAGCTTTGGACTAACAGTCCACTACAGCTGAACGTAGTAAGTTCAACCTATTAAACTTAACCAAGTTTTATCCACAACTGTAATTAAATTTAGAATTCCATCTTATTAGACATCATTTATACGAGGTCTATTCTTAAAAGAAGGTATTCAATTATTCTCCTTAACCTTACTTCAGTTAAGGTTTGTTACGAATAGATATGTTTCCTCATATCTAATATCCTCTGAATTTAAACACTACGAGGATATTAACGAAGTCCGAATACAAGGTTCAACTACCCCTTTGTTATTTGATATTCCTTAGCTTATAAACTAATCCCGAATATCATTCAATTAAGAGTTCATATTCATTTAAACCCTTTTTCAATGTCAATCTAAATTTCATATTAACCCAAGTATGAATTAATTGCACATTCCAACTTAAAAGTTGTATTTCAGTAAAGAATAGATATTATGTCCTTTTAAAATCTATTCACTATCATTTGATTAATTCCAAATCAAAGAATAATATTATATTCTCAATCTTATTCAAACAGTTTCAAAGTGATACACCATTAAAATATCACACCTTTCCTTGTATTCAATCCATAAGATTTACAATCTATACAATTACCAGTCCAAACAACTGGACTTCATTTATATCAAACAACATTACAACACATAAGGAAGAAGAATGTAACTTCTTCTTTTCCCATTTCCTCGTAGAGGAATAATAAACTATCAAATATGATCCATCCTTAGCTACTCATAAGAAGCATCAGAAAACAACCATGTCTTCATTTTTACTCAAGGAACATCTGCAAAATTTACTTGCACGGGTCAGTTCATTGAACTGAGCATATTAAGCACTTATCATTAAAATGAGGTGCTCTTAATTAACTGTCTCAATAAAAGAACCCTGCTTTTATGAAACGTTAAAAAAAAAAGAACATCATCCAAGAATTAAGTGCCAATAAGGATGAACAACTTAACAACCCAATCATCTAATTACCATCCCAATCAAACAAAAGGATTACTACCCTTTTTCCCAAATAATTACTACAAGAAGTAATTTTCTTCAAATAGTTCCAGATTAAAACATCTATAAGAACTAATACACCTATGTATATACTATTGTTCTAATGCAAATGCTATCAATTCCATTCCCTTACAATAGTTAAAAAAAAAATTTCAAGAGATAGATTTTAAATAAGAATTCCAACAGGGCTACTTTCCTTTCCTTTCATACTACTCATCTAATTTCAAACAATCAAATGAAGAGAAAAAAGTAGTCATTCACCATGAACTCATTGGTGTCAATTCTCAAAATTTAACAACAACATAATACTTCTTTCAAATCAAAAGAAAGTAAACAGCAATTAAGTGCAGATGATTACGCCTAAGGCAGTAAAAATTCATTCCATAACAAGTATAGAATTTCAACTGTATAAAAGAAGAAATGATCATTACTTCAAATTATCCATCCAACACTCTCTTTCCTTTCATCATAACTGTACTGTATAATTTAATCCAGACGTGATATCAATCAATGATAACAGCCCAAAGAGAAGTAAATAAAATCAATAATCGAATAAAAGGAAGAAGGATCATATTACCTCTTCTCACTGCCTAACCGAATATCCACTATTTAGAACAGACTGATCCATTAGTTTGTTTCCTTCTTAATAAATATATTTCAATATTCAAAAACTACTAACTACCTTTCCAGAAAGTTGGCCAGAATTCATTTGCATCTGGTCCGTAAGCATTAGTATCAAAAGTACCTTTAAATACAATCATTTCCTTTTAAATATTTCACCCAACAAACATTTTCAATCCATAAATAAACATGTAAAAATGTACAACAACAAAAATCATGTTTTCATCATATAATAATAAAAGGACTCATTTCCCAAATACCAAGTAAGTAATTCCATTCATATTCCATTTTAATGCAAAAAAGAAGTTTTTAATCCAACTGGATATATATATATATTATATATATATATATATTTATATATAATATATCATACCTAGCTTAATTTCAAAAGAGTAAAAATACAACAAATATATTTTACCATGCTTTCCCACGTAAGAAGTAAGAAACCCCTTTTTTTTACAAGAACAAGAATCTATCCAAGTTCCCATTCCAGATCATTGAACCTCTTTCCAAATAAGCATCTTTATTACTTATATACATACTTTTAAAAAAGAGATTCAAGAAAGAACAACAATACATTTTAATGTAAACTCCTCAATATTCAAGTTCAAAGATTCTTAACAATTTATTTTCTCCAAAACCTAGTCACTACAATTCCACAAGAAAATATTGATACATAAGTCTTAAGATAATGAAATGAATTTCATCCCAAGTAAAATCCATATTCCATTAAAGCAACAGGAGAAATAACTCACAACAATTTCAACATTATCACGAATTTGTTTTTCCCAATCAAGTTCACCCATAATGCAAAATGAAACTCTATTATAGCTAATACATTCATCAACTCAAACCCATATAGGGTAATAGATAACTCGTTTCATTAATTATTTCAGTAAGGAAACACTCATTTTCTTCAAACGCAACAAGAATACCCAAGTCGTGTTCATTTTTATAATGACAGCTCAAACCGAGGTCATACAGAATCATCTCATCCTTCCATTTTTTTAAGAATGCACAGAACTCAAAATTAATACACGCATAGCTAATGCATTCATCAACACAAACTCATATTGGGTAATAAAAATGAATACCCAACACTGTCAAAACAAACCCACACAGCATGGATAGATTTATTTGATTTAATCATTTTGCAAAGAAATGCTCAAGTCGCATGTAGAAAAGAAAAATGACTCAACCCAGAAATTACCTCAACATATCAACAACATCATTTAACTAAAACACCCATCATAAGAGCAGGGTTGTTTTAATGAGACGTTTAAACAAAAGCAAACGGTTTAAGGAGAAGGGCTCAACATGCCTGTAATTTTTTTGTGGTTCGAAAAAACCACGTCCACAGGAGCTATTTTTCTCCACGGCATCCACAACAAGGCTTACCCAACAGTCCACTAACTCCCACAGGCTCAAAAATAGTCCGTGGCTTCTCCAAATAATAGCAACAATTATCAAAATAGTAGCAGGTTCAAAGAACCATGAAAGAAACGCAGAGCAATTTAAAACCCGAATGAATACAATGACCAACAATTTTCCCTCTACCCTCTTTCCAAGGCGAGCTGGTCGCTAAGATCAAGATCATTAATGCATTGAATGCATTGCTTTTTCCTCAATTCTCACGCCACCGCCGACTCAGGTTTGGCGAGTTTCTTTTTCAAATTTTTGCATGTAATTCCTTCTTAGCTACTTAGCTAGTTGGATGCCCTCCAACTTTTCCATGTTCCCACCAAACTTGGCGTTGAAACTGCAAGGACTTCATTTATTGTCCTAATAAATCTCTAACCTCTCCATCTTATCCATTTCACCAACATGTCCATAGGTCCCCTTCCTTAGGTTAGTATTAGTTTAGGTTTTTCACCTAGGTCGTAAGTCATTAGGACTTGCAACAATTTGCATCCCATATAATTTAAAATCCACGTAGGGTAGTAGTTAGGTTATAGGTTAAAACTTAGTTATAGGTTAGGATTTAATCCCATAGTATTTACTTAATAGTTTCCAACAAGTCTTACCGACTGGTGTTCACATTCAACACAACGGGACGTTTCGTCCTATGTTCAACACATACATCAATACTGTCACTTGCATCAGTATCCAAGCTCTTATTGTCTTACGCTCTGTCTAGCAGCATTACAACTTGTATGTGGTTTGAATCGAACCTTTTCCTTTGGCATCAAGGTACCGGATATTTATACCTAAAATCAGCTTTCTAACATTTATATCAATCCTTCAATCTAGGTTCAACTTCATTCCTTATAGAAAATAAATCGACAAAGCGATCTCAAAGAAGGCCACAACATACCTTGGATCAATGGAATTGATTCAAGGTGTGTTGTCAATCAACGATAAGAGTTCATCAAACATACAAACAAGTCTGTGTCTCATTCTTGCAAAACACAAGTTATAATAACCTCCGTCCCAAGTAAACAAATTACAGTAAACAAGGGTCCAGATCAGTAACACATTCCTTTTAAGATTAAAAGATATATCTTAACATAATTATCTTCATTTCTACAGTTACAACATCATGAAAAGAGATTACCATGATAGCTTATAAAATCAAGGCGTTACATTCCTCCCTTCTTAAAGAATCATCGTCCGATGATCAAATTAACCAATTCAAAGAGTTTCTAGGACAAAATTCAATTATCGTCCTTCCATTCATAAGTTCATACCAAAAACAGATTTAATCATTAAAACAATGTTTTAAGATAACTGTAAAATAGACCAGTAATTGTCTAAATTTGGTAGAATTATCAGTTTTTCGAATTCAATTTCGATCAAACAAGTATGGAAAAGCAGATCTCATTTCTTCGAGATTTTCCCAAGTTGCACTTTCTTCGCTAAACTAGTCCCATTGACCTTACATTGATTCACTTCGTGATTTCTTAAGTACAATTGGTGAGTTCCCAACGCACTCGAATGGGCTTAACCACGATTATTCCTGGGTCTTGGACCTGCAAGGAATTCCAATTCAACACATGTGATAAATCTGTTACGTATTTCTTAAGCAAAGAAATATGAAAAACATCATGCATTTGTGATAAAGCAGGAGGTAATGCTAGACGATAAGCTACAGGGTTGATTATTTCAACAATTTCAAAAGGTCCCACATAACGAGGTGATAACTTGGCAGCCTTGCCAAAAGTTATTGAGCTCTTTTTCAGCTTAACCCGAAGAAAGACCTTCTCACCAAGTTTATAATTCCTATCAACCCGCTTTAAGTCTGCATAACTCTTTTTCCTATTGGCAGCCTCCTTTAGATGTTCCCGAATCATTTTAATTTGTTGTTCCATTTCCGTGAGGATTTCTGGCCCAATTACCTCTCTGTCCTCTACGTTGTCCCAACTAACAGGGGTTCTGCATTTTCTTCCATACAATGCTTCAAAAGGTGCCATTTTTAAAGAGGCGTGGTATGTATTATTGTAGGAAAATTCAACCAGCGGAAGGTATTCCTCCCATTTATACTGCTGGTCCATGCAATACATTCTTAACATATCCTCTAAAACTTGATTGACTCTCTCGGTCATCCATCCGTTTCCGGATGATATGCAGAACTAAAGTTTAATTTAGTTCCCAAGGCCACATTAAGCGTTTGCCAAAACCTTGATGTCATCCTCGGATCTCTGTCCGATATGATCAATTCGGGTATTCCATGCAATCTAAAATTTCATGTACAAATCTTCTTGCTAACACTGGTGCATCGTCTTTTAAATTACCAGCAATGAAGTGTGCCACTTTGGTTAATTTTTCGATGACAACCAAGATGATATCATGCTTATTCCTTGACATAGGCAATCCTTGAATGAAATCCATCGTTATCACTTGCCATTTGTACTGCGGAATGCTGTGGGGATACAATAATCCAACGGATGCATATGTTCCACCTTAACATGCTGACATTCCAAGCAGTGTGTTACAAATTCCACCACATCCTTTTTCATTCCCTTCCAAAAAGTATTGCTGCTTGAGATCAGCAAGCATTTTTGTAATGCCAGGGTGTCCAGAAAAAGGTGAATTATGAAATTCAGTTAACAATTTCCTTCTTAAATCATTTGCCAAGGGTATATATACCCTATTTTCAAACCTCATAATTCCTTCATTATCAAAATGAAATCCCTTATACTTCACATCCTTTGGATCAGCAGCAAAAGTGTTGTTTTAACTTGCTGGAAATAAGAGTCAGATTCCATGACATCTTTCACCTCATCCTTAAACTGAGTTCTCAACGTTATAAGAGCAGAGATGTGCTTCCTACGACTCAGAGCATCTGCCACTCTATTTTCCTTTCCTTTTATGTAGCTTATATCAAAATCATACTGAGACAGAAATTCTAACCATCTTCGTTGTCTTGCATTCAGGTTTGGTTGAGTAAAAATATACTTCAACCCCAGATGGTCAGTTTTTAACTCGAAGGGTTTTCCAAGAAGGTAATGCCTCCACATTTGAAGTGCATGTACAATGGCAGCGAGCTCTAGGTCATGTGGAGCATAATTCTGTTCATGTAACTTAAGCTTTCTGCTTTCATAAGCTATGACATGGTTATTTTGTAACAGAATGCCTCCAAGACCTTCTCCAGACGCATCCGTTACACCATAAAATTTCCATTTGGGTCAGGTACAGTCAAAATAGGTGTTGTAGTTAACTGTTCCTTTAAAATTTTAAAGGAAGATTCACATTTGTCAGTCCAGACAAATTTCTTATCTTTCTTTTGTAGTGAAGTGATTGGGGCAGCAATTTTTGAAAAGTCCTTAACGAACTTTCTATAATATCCTGCCAGGCCCATGAAGCTTCTTACTCATGCACATTCTTAGGCGCAGGCCACTCGGTTATAGCTGCGATCTTTGAAGGGTCTACAGCTATCCCGTTCTTACTTATAACATGCCCCAAATAATGCACCTCTACATCATAAAAGGAACATTTGGACAATTTACCATACAACCTTCTCTTTCTCAAAACTTCCAGCACTATCCTTAAATGCTCTTGGTGCTCTTCGACATTTTTAGAGTATATAAGAATGTCATCCAAGAATACAAGCACGAACTTGTCTAGGTATTCTTGAAAAATATTATTCATCAAATTCATGAAGGCGGCAGGTGCATTCGTTAACCCAAAAGGTAACACCATGAATTCATAATGCCCGTACCTTGTTCTAAAAGTTGTTTTATGAATATCTTCTTCCTTTATTCTCAGCTGATGATATCCAGATCGAAGATCTATTTTTGAATAGACTGATGCTCCACACATCTGGTCGAATAGATCATCAATCCTAGGAAGTGGATATCGATTCTTAATAGTTGCCTTATTCAACATTCTGTAATCAATGCACAGTCTTAGTGTGCCATCCTTCTTCTTTACAAAAATTACCGGTGCTCCCCATGGTGAGACGCTCGGTCTTATCAGCCCTTTAGTCAAAAGTTCCTGTAATTGAGCCTTAAGCTCCACCAACTCGAGGGTGGTCATTCTGTAGGGTGCCTTAGATATGGGTTCGGTTCCTGGCTTGATCTCTATTGCAAATTCAAACTCTCGTTTGGGCGGAAGACCTGGTAATTCTTCCGAAATACATCACTGAAATCCCTTAATAATGGATACCTTTCCATGAAATCATTATCTTCCTCAGCATTTTCTGTCATTTTTACGGCATACAAGGTGCAACCTCTATTTTTAGCCCTTTTTAGTTGCATAGTTGTTAGTTTCCTAACTGCAACCTCACGCTTTACACCTTGAATGACTGCTTTGCTTTCTGCAGGTCATCAAAACAACAAATCTATTTTTCATAATAGTCGACCTTTGCCTTATGTTCCGCCAACCAATTAACTCCTATAATGATATCATATGACCCTAAAGGAGTGACATACAGGTCAACTTCGGTGGAGAAACTGGGCAAGTCAAGAATTGCCCCAAAAAGGCACATTTCGACTGTATGGACAACATTATTCCCATAATGCACTGTCCAAGTCTTATCCATTCATTCAGCTTTCCTTTTTAATTTCATTGCAAGTTTAGTAGAAATAAAGCATTCAGTAGCTCCAGTATCAAAAATTATGACTACAGGTGTACCGAATAACTTACCCGAACTTCTATGGGTGTAACTTGCTTTTCAACTTGTTTGTTAGCCACCACAACATGTATCCTATGTTTGATCGCGATCATCCTTCTTCAGAGGACAGTGACTCACGTAATGGTCTTTTCCACAGTTGAAGCAACCTCCAACTGGCCCTTTCCTAGGCTCAAATTTGCTACCAGCCTTGAAGTTATCACTCTGGCTTCCATAGGACTTTTGTCCATTGCCACTAACTTTTGCAAAGCTACTCCGCACGCTATTTACAGGTTTGTTCATTACTAATTTCTTGTTGTTATCCACAACAATCTTGTTTCTCATACCAAACCTTTTCCAGGGTCCCTTTTTGGGTGCGAGAGATGTAGAAGAGTTGGGAATCTTCTTCCTAATCTCCTCTCTATGAGCAGAGATTGCTCTCAATTTATTTCTGTCTTATTGCCTTTTCGACAACTCCTTCCATAGTGGTTGGACCGTGGACATCCACTTCGCCACCAATGATGGGATTCAGTCCCATTATGAACTTTCGTATTCTAAACTTCTCGTCAGCTTGGTACTACGGGCACATACTTAAGGAGTTTAGTAAACCCTTCCCAGTATTCTATCACCGTCAGCCTTCCTTGCGACCAGTTCTGAAATTCAGTCATTTTCCTATCAAAATAGAGTTGAGGCAGCCACCATTGCCTAAAATAACCCTTAAATTGATCCCAAGTTATGTCTATTTTGACAATATTCAACTCAACCTTACGGTTGTCCCACCATGATGATGCTTCATGAGAAAGCTGATATGCTCCCCATATCGCTTTGGTCTCCTCGGAGAAGTTTCTTATTGCAAAGTACTTCTCCATTTCACTGAGCCAATTTTCAGCCCCATCCCCAAGTGTTGTTCCATCAAACTTTGGAGGACTTATTCTCTTTATATCATTTGTAAGTTCAGCCGCTAATCTTGCCCTTTTATTTTCAGGATGATTAGGAGCGTTCACATTACTATTATCAACACCCGGATTCCCTCCATTGGTGTTGTCCACAGGAGGTGGCTGATCATTTATATCAGCTTCTTCTTCCTCCTCCTCATTTCCCATTGATTGTTGTTCCAAAATAGTCAGACGATCTCTCGTATCCAGTAGGGTCAGCAAGGATTTCATCCAGCTTTTGAGCAGTAGCTTGCTTCTCCACCCGGTAACGGGTTGTTCGCAGCATTTCCTCTTGTTCTGACCATTTTCTGTTCAATAAGAAAATGTAAACCTTATTAAATTGTGGACTCATTAGGTCCAAGAGCTGCAACCTTCAGCTCTGATACCAAGATGTAACATCCCCATTTTAAGATACTAGAACAAGGGAAAAAAATTATACAACGTTCTCTATTCTGAATTATGTAATTCAAACACACGTTCAAGTTTTAATAATTGTTCTCTGTCCAATTAATGTAATTCGGATCACACAATTTCTTTTTAAAACCAATGTTCTCTGTTCACATATTTACAATATGGAACACACATTCAATGCCATTCAATCATATAACAGATACCATATGCTGTTGTAAATGACTCGAAGAACTACCGATCTCCCATTTTATGGCTCGGAGTTTCAGCGATCTCTCATTTCATGACTCGGTGACTTACCGATCCTTCATGTTAATCCATGCATTGTATACTAAGTATACAGGGTTCTCTTACCATTTCCGGTTATCGAAGTGATCCATTTAAGAGGCCTATCTGAATATCTGTTACTGATATTCATCTGATATCCTGCTTCTTAAACTAGGTGATTAGGACACCGCAACCAACAACTTGCGATACTTTGGCCAAAGATTTTCACATGCTTTGCATGATCATATTCCCAGATGTTATACACATCAATGGAATACATCCTTCACCTCACTTCATCTATTATCTAGAATGGTCTTTCCTGATCTCTGTCAGTCCTTCCATCCAAGGTCAAGCTCTAACCCCAACTAGCAATATGAACGAGTATAGGAAGGCACTCATGGTAACTAAAGGTACGCAGACATACTTGTGTCGTCCCTAGGTGACTCCGTGTGTCTAGTTACCTTTAGCCCTCCGAGTCACTCCATATACGCGATCACATTCCTATCCTCGTCTAAGTAACTTAGTCCCAACTTATGTAAACTTGATGATTTGATTCGGGAGGGCGTTGTAACATGTCAGCTACAACATTGTGTCATCATGAAGGCCCCGCCTTCATGAAGACACCATATTGCAGCTGGCGTGTGTCAAGGTCCTACGGAATCCTCTCATCAAAGAATACACATCCAACTTGAGTGATTGGATTTAATCTTAAATATTTAAGATCAATTTTCAGCAACCGTGTTGATCCTTTAACCTCATTGTTCATTACAGTTGTATATAGCTAAGAGAGACTCAATTTGTCTTATAGCTTAATATACGTTTACTCCTCCATACCGAAGGATCACATATTTCCATCTTGGTTCTTTTCTTTAAGCTTCGGACTAATAGTCCACTACAACTTAACGTAGTAAGTTCAACCTATTAAACTTAACCAAGTTTTATCCACAATTGTATTTAAATTCAGAATTCCATCTTATTAGACATCATTTACACGAGGTCTATTCTTAAAAGAATGTATTCAATTATTCTCCTTAACCTTACTTCAGTTAAGGTTTGTTACGAATAGATATGTTTCCTCATATCTAATATCCTCTAAATTTAAACATTTCGAGGATATTAATGAAGTCCGAATACAAGGTTCAATCTACCCTTTGTTATTTGATATTCCTTAGCTTATAAACTAATCCCGAATATCATTCAATTAAGAGTTCATATTCATTTAAACCCTTTTTCAATGTCAATCTAAATTTCATATTAACCCAAGTATGAATTAATTGCACATTCCAACTTAAAAGTTGTATTCCAAGTAAAGAATAGATATTATGTCCTTTTAAAATCTATCCACTATCATTTGAATAATTCCAAATCAATGAATAATATTATATTCTCAATCTTATTCAAATAGTTTCAAAGTGATACAACCATTAAAATATCACACCTTTCCTTGTATTCAATCCATAAGATTTACAATCTATACAATTACCAGTCCAAACAACTGGACTTCATTTATATCAAACAACATTACAACACATAAGGAAAGAAGAATGTAACTTCTTCTTTTCCCATTTCCTCGTAGAGGAATAATAAACTATCAAATACGATCCATCCTTAGCTATTCAGAAGAAGCATCAGAAAACAACCATGTCTTCATTTTTACTCAAGAACCATCTACAAAATTTACTTGCACGGGTCAGTTCATTGAACTGAGCATATTAAGCACTTATCATTAAAATGAGGTGCTCTTAATTAACTATCTCAATAAAAGAACCCTACTTTTATGAAACGTTAAAAAAAAAGATGAACATCATCCAAGAATTAAGTGCTGATAAGGATGAACAACTTAACAACCCAATCATCTAATTACCATCACAATCAAACAAAAGATTACTAACCTTTTCCCAAATAATTACTACAAGAAGTAATTTCCTTCAAACAGTTCCAGATTAAAACATCTGTAAGAACTAATACACCTATGTATATACTGTTGTTCTAATGCAAATGCTATCAATTCCATTCCCTTACAATAGTTAAAAAAAAGATTCAAGAGATAGATTTTAAATAAGAATTCCAACAGAGCTACTTTCCTTTCCTTTCATACTACTCATTCAATTTCAAACAATCAAATGCTGAAGAGAAAAGTAGTCATTCACCATGAACTCATTGGTGTCAATTCTCAAAATTTAACAACAGCATAATACTTCTTTCAAATCAAAAGAGAGTAAACAACAATTAAATGCAGATGATTACGCCTAAGGCAGTAAAAATTCATTCCATAACAAGTATAGAATTTCAACTGTATAAAAGAAGAAATGATCATTACTTCAAATTATCCATCCAACACTCTCTTTCCTTTCATCATAACTGTACTGAATAATTTAATCCAGAAGTGATATCAATCAATGATAACAGCCCAAAGAGAAAAAATAAAATCAATAATCGAATAAAAGGAAAGGATCATATTACCTCTTCTCCTTGCTAACCGAATATCCACTATTTAGAACAGCCCCCATTAGTTTGTTTCCTTCTTAATAAATATATTTCAATATTCAAAACTACTAACTACCTTTCCGATAGTTGGCCGAATTCATTTGCATCTGGTCCGTAAGTTTCAATATCAACGGCCCCTCTAAATAAATTCATTTCCTTTAGTTTTTCACCCAACAAACATTTTCAATCCAGAAACAACAAGTAAAAATGTACAACAGATAACAATTCATGTTTTCATCGTAATAATAATAAAAGGACTCATTTCCCAAACACCAAGGAAAAATTCCAATTCATTTTCGCTTTTAATGCAAAAAAGTGAAGAAGTTTTTAGACAATCCATATATATTTATATAATAAAAACATACTATATTTGCTATAAATATATATACCTAGCTTAATCAGAAATGAGTAAAAGTACAACAAATATATTACCATCATTTCTTAGTGAAGAAGTAATCCTGTTCCCTTCTTTTTTTTTACAAGAACAAGAATCTATTCAAGTTCGGTTCCAAAACAATGCAAGGAGTTAAAAAGCATCTCATATATAAATACTAAAGAATTCAAAGAAAAATAATGTAAAGATTTTACTCACTCCTCTATTATTCAAGTTCGGTTCTTAAACAATTTATTTTCTCCAAAAACCCAGTCATACCCCTTCATTCCACAAGAAAATATTGAAATGAACCAATAGGGTAATACAATGAAATCTTTTCAAGCATTTAAAATCATATTCCATATCCATTAAAACAACTAGGAGAAATAACTCACACAATTTCATCAACATTACCACGAATTTGTTTTTCCCAATCAAGTTTCACCCAAAACTGCAAAACAATACTCACATTATCTAATACATTTCAACTCAAACCCATATAGAAGTAATAACTCATTGCTAAAATTAAAAACAAACTCATACAAACACTTCATTTTTTTACTCATTTACAAAAGAATACCCAAGTCGTGTTCATTTTTATAATGACAGTTCAAACCAGGCATACAATCATCTCATCCTTCCATTTTTACAAGAATGCACAAAACTCAGAATTGATACACACATAGCTAATGTATTATTCAGCACAAAACTCATATTGGGTAATAAAATGAATACCCAACACTGTCAAAACAAACCCACACAACATGGACAGATTTATTTGATTTAATCATTTTGCAAAGAAATGCTCAAGTCGCATGCAGCAAAAGAAAAATGACTCAACCCAAAATTACTCTCAACATATCAACAACTTCATTTAACTAAAACACCCATCATAAGAGCAGGTTGTTTTAATGAGACGCTTAAACAAAAGCAAAACGGTTTAAGGAGAAGGGCTCAACATGCCTGTAATTTTTTTGTGGTTCGAAGAAAACCACATCCACAGGAGCTATTTTTCTCCACGGCATCCACAACAAAGCTTACCCAATAGTCCACTAACTCCCACAGGCTCAAAAATAGCCGTGGCTTCTCCAAATAATAGCAACAGTTATCAAAATAGTAGCAGGTTCGAAAGAACCATGAAAGAAATGCAGAGCAATTTCAAAACCCGAATGAATACAATGACCAACAAATTTTCCTCTATCCTCTTTCCAAGGTGAGCTGGTCGCTAAGATCAAGATCATTGAATGCATTGAATGCATTGCTTTTTCCTCAATTCTCACGCCACCACCGACTCAGGTTTGGCGAGTTTCTTTTTCAAATTTTGCATGCAATTCCTTCTTAGCTACTTAGCTAGTTGGATGCCCTCCAACTTTTCCCATGTTCCCGCCAAACTTGGCGTTGAAACTACAAGGACTTCATTTATTGTCCTAATAAATCTCTAACCTCTCCATCTTATCCACTTTCACCATCACATGTCCATAGGTCCCCTTCCATAGGTTAGTATTAGTTTAGGTTTTTCACTAGGTTTTTCAAAGTCATTAGGACTTGCAAAATTTTCATCCCATGTAATTTAAAATCCACGTAGGGTAGTAGTTAGGTTATAGGTTAAAACTTAGTTATAGGTTAGGAATTTAATCCCATAGCATCTACTTAATAGTTTCCAACAAGTCTTACCGATTGGCGTTCACATTCAACACAATGCAGGACGTTTCATCCTATGTTCGACACATACCTATGTCACTTGCATCCAAGCTCTTATTGTCTTACGCTGTCTAGCGTTACAACTTGTATGTGGTTTGGGAATCGAACCTTTTCCTTTGGCATCTAGGTACCGGATATTTATACCTGAAATCAGGTGCTGCAACATTTATATCAATCCTTCAGTCTGGTTTAGACTTCATTCCTTATAGAAAATAAATCGACAAAGCGATCTCAAAGAAGGCCACAACATACCTTGGATCAATGGAATTGATTCAAGGTGTGCTGTCAATCAACGATAAGAGTTCATCAAACATACAAAAAGTCTCATTTTTGTCTCATCTCCATTTTGCAAAACACAAGCTATATTATCATCTTCATCGCAAAACATCATGTACCATGATAGCTTGCAAAAATCAAGGCGTCCCAAGTAAACAAATTCCACGGTACCTTAATCAAGTCCAGGTATTTGATGTAACCATTGTTCTTTTTTAAGATTAAAGTGATATAGATCTGAGTGATCATAATTATCTTCATTTTAGTGCTACAATGGTTCGACACCACATCATGAAAAGAGATGCATCCTATTTTCATGAGTGAAAGTGTTGAAGATTGTACACTAAGAGTACTATAAAATTTCCACAGATTGTCTCTCCGGTGAATTTTTTTGGCCTCGAAAGAAAACATGCCCGATATACCAGGAAATGTGCTTTTCTCATATGGGTGGGATTTTTTGACCCATAGGTTTATGGGACAGCTTTTGGCCCATGTTTTTGATACCTACGGTTTTTTAAAACTGCTTAAGTAGTTTTCTACTTATGTGGTTTTATGCATATGGTAGGTATGATTTAACATTGCAAATGTGTTTTGATTTCGGATGTGAATTATATAGAGTTTGTTGAGCATAGATCCAAACAGATATGGGTATTGTATTGAGAGAGTGGTGGCTTGTAATAAAATATGAGCAAGTGATTCTTGGTGGATGTATCCCAAATTGTGTGAACCACATTAAATACCATCTCTTTGTGTTGTGTTATTATTATTTTGCAATTTTATTTGAGATCTATAATATTTCATGTATATTAGTTTCTATTGTTGTGATTCTATGAGGGATTATTCCGCATATTTTATCCCTTATGTCCTAATAGATTATGGTAACACTTTTATAAAAATGGAGGTATTCTCATCTAAGATAACTGAAAAAATGTGTGCACTTTCTTCCTCATTTGCACTAATTATTAGTGCATGAAATAAAGAATATAAAGAGCATAATACTTAGAGGTAAAATTGAATAGTTTTCACCATTATACATATATTTTTATATATAGGAACTATATTATATATGACTCTTCTCATTTGACTCATTTTATCTCATTTGTGATATAAGGAAATAATGAAAATATTTGAAGATATAGGTGGAAGAAAAGGTAATGCTCGTGATGAGACCTATATCAACCATGCTAATGGTGAGAAAAATAATTTTGTAAAAAAAGATGGCATGGTAAGTATATTGGACTTAATCTTGTGTATATGAGATTTTTATTTTTTGCTTATTATTTACTTCAAATATACTAATATTACTTTTTGTGCTAGTGTTTGAAGAAAACTCAATTTCTAGTGGGTGATAAAGTGGAAATGATAGATTCAATCACATCAAAATTTGTAGGACATGGAAGGATACATTCACTTGAGACATGTCATGGAGAGAATATAGTTCCAAATGATTGTAATTTTCATTTATTAAAATTGTTGATAGATGTCCCTCTTCCTTACAAGGACAAGCTAGATGATTGCACTAATTCATCTCAAAAACAATGTTCTTTTTTTTTGAAATGGTCGATAGAGTTATTGTGCATGTATTTTGTAAAATAATTATATAAAATAGATCATGACATTGAGATGGGGATTGAAAATTTTCTCTTTTTAACTTCTTTGTATGTAATAAACCGATAATGTTCTATTTCATAAAAAAATGATTTTTCTTTGGTGATTTCAAACAAATTTTTAGTGGAAGCAATTTTGGACATATATTAATTTCTTGTTGATATTATACAAAGGATATATGCCATTATTTGTATTGTTAGTGTTATGCATTCAATTTGTATCTGCATGGATTTGATTGTATCAATTTCTTCAATTATTGTACTTTTTTATTTTTTATTTTTTAGAGGATAGTTAAAAACATGATCTTGTTAAAGGAAGAGATTTTGTAGTCACCCGAGTTACATTTCGATAAAACTCATCCAAATACTACATCAACAAATGAGGGAGTAATTTTACAAAAGTTATGAAGAAATTGAGGGTGAAAGGAGTAGAATTTGATAACAATCATTTTATCATCGTACATGTTTTATTTTATTTTGGTAAATTTATTGTGATAGATTTCAACAAGGCTGAGATATAGTCCTAAAACCTTGCATACTATAGAAATATTTATTGGCTTTTGTTTTAGATAATTTTTGTTTCTTACCAATTTATAAGTGAAATTAAATTGATTAGTGTATTGATATTATGATTGAGTAGTGATATTTATATTTGGATATTGCATGATGAAGATGAAGGTAATGGAGAGGGATGTGAAGATCTAAGTACATCTAAAAATAGTTGAAGAAGATATTAGAAAGACAATATATGCTATAAGGTGATAATGGGGACAAATATGTTTGGTTTACCACTCTTCCTATAATTTTTTTTTTTTTATCATTATCCCCAATATTTAAACCTTAACATTGTGCATTTTACTATTTTATTCTACTCGATCAAACATTGGTGATGTAGTGGTGTAGACATGTTTTATCAAAGAAAATGTTGGTTAGAAACACATAAACCTTAAGTTAATTAGACATTGTCTCAAAAATAGTGTACCAAGTGTTTAAGACCTTCTTAATGCTTCAAAAGAGTCAATTTACAAATATTAGGTATTAATGAGTTAGATAAATATTTAAAAGATAATATTTCAAATGACGAGTATATAAACCATACTTAAGCTAGTAAATCCTGTTTTTTCTAGATTCTCCATCAATGATAGTTTTAATACAATATAGATTAGTTACATTATAGATTATGAAATGTTTTAATATAATTTTGTAAATTACATGATACATTGTACATGTTTTTAACCATGTAATATTTAATGGTTTATAATGAACTCTGACACTTATATAATTGAATCTAGTTCTTATGTGGTAGAATCTGGTGTTCCTCAGATGAACTCTGGTGCTTATATAATAAACTCTAGCACTCCTCAGATGAACATCGGTGTTCAGATGATAGACTCCAATGCTCCATATATGAACTTTGGCACTCATACCGATAGTCTTTAGTACTCCTAAGATGAACTCGGGAATAAACCGATCGACTCTATTACTCCTTAGATGAACTCGAAACTTAGATAATAGACTCCAACACACCTCATATGAACTATGATACTTGGTTAATAAATTTTGGAGATGGTTAACTTCTATCTAGACTACTAGAACTTAAATTCAATATTGAACTAGTATTTGTGCGTGTTTTAACCCTTTTAGACCTCATTTTGTATATAAAACTTGTTGTTTTGACCATTTATCGGGGTATAACCTTTGAAAATAAAAGGTTATCTTTAATTCTTATAAGAAACCATTATATTACTTTATATTCTACTATCATTTTACTAAGAAGTACAATGTCAAATTTAATACAAAATAGTAGGAGCCTAGTGTATATAAAGAGGAATACAAAATAGGCTATTTTGGGGACTTTTCATCTCCCCCACATCCAAATTCTTGAAATTAACTTTGAAAGATATTATTTTTTTCTTCCTTCATCATGGATTTTCATCATATCATAATTAAAAAGATATATTGGCCACATACGTTTTTTCTAAATTTTATACCCTTAATGTTTAGTAATTTTATGCTCCCATAATGTGAAGTCAACTAAACCTTAGTCTCCTTACTTTTTGCAATCTAGTATGGGATATAAGAGTATGGGAGGCCTATAATTCAATAATATCCATTTTATTTCAAATTATCTCATGAATTACATGATGGATATTTCTCTTTTGGCTATCCATGTTAAAGCGGCGTAGGAAACAACTTCTCTTCTCATTAAAAACCACCATGCAATCCCACATCACTATACATGATGAGAACACAATAGTGAATTTATCTTTATAAACATGATTAAAGTCAAAAATTTCACCTTCCATCTAAAGAAAATATTGATCTCCTATAATTACACTATAGATTAAATCGATAGAATGTTCTAATAATATATTTAAGCATGGGGTACTCATACCTCATGAGGAACTTGGTTGCATCTCTATAAACTAGTGAAAGATTCTTGTTCCTTCCTCCTTGGGATTTAGTTCAAACAAAGAGATATGAAAAATCTTAGTTATACCTCTGCAAAAATTATAAATTTACCATGAAATCAATGATGTTGCCTAAGAGTTAACCATATAATAAGAAATCACATTATTGATTTTGTTTCTTTAATATGTTGGTAAAGTATGCTTTCAAAAATTTAAGATAGTTTCCCGCTCATGAGGTAATTTTTGGAAAATTATAAACATTTTCCACCTGAAAAATTATTCTTTTGGAAATAAATTATAGACTACAGATGGTTTTCTGGAGGCTTCCAATGCTTCTCCATACTTTGAAAAAAAAAAGAGATCATCCTTCTATTAACTCTTGATTTTCTGTTGTGCAATTTTTCAGTTCTTGATAGACTTTTCAATCGTGATTTAGGTAGTTCCCAAATCTTCATAATTTTCTTAGGATTCAAGATTTTTTTCTCATCATTTTCTATTATAATGGCTGGAGGAAGGATTTTCACTTTAATAGATTTCATATTCTGATTTAAATAAGAAATCTGAGTGTCTTTTTTATAGTTGAATTTTTACTTCTTGAAGTTATTTCTATAGATTGGAAATGTTGCCTTCATTTTCATTATTAATTTTATCTAATATTTGGTATTTTTGAGTTAGTTCTAGAATAATGTTGTATTTTCACTAATATCTTTCTTTTAAGAACTATATCTTCTTTTATACTCAATAACTCAGTATCCTTGTTATGTAGTTCATATTTTGAGTCTTGAACATGCTTTTGAGTCTCTAACTTTTGCTTTTAAGCTAGAGACTGTCTCAAAAATTGGATTTATTATTATTTTTTCTTGATCATTAGATTTTTTCTTGACATGGTTATGGCTTGGTGCAATTGTTAGTTCTTTATTATATGTTCTTGTA
Organism: Taxus wallichiana var. yunnanensis; assembly: GCA_018340775.1. Lineage (NCBI taxonomy): Eukaryota > Viridiplantae > Streptophyta > Pinopsida > Cupressales > Taxaceae > Taxus > Taxus wallichiana. Next base: position 220,321,374 of record CM031243.1, on the reverse strand, counting down.
ATTAAAGCCCTTCTTCCATTATTATTAACATTCATCTATTTTCTTGTAAGGAAGAAGGTTGAAAGGTAACTATTTTTTATTCCATCTCTCTATATCTTTGAATATCAATGGATTTTTATATATTTAAAACAAATGTAGTACCTATAATTTATTATTCATTGGTGGGATCTACTCTTTCTTACATGTTTATAGGTATATGTGATTCTTTATTGATTGAAGGATGTTAAATAAATGATTGTAATATTTGTGTAATATCCCAATCTTCAAGTTCTTATTCCAATTCATCTACAGAGAGAATTAGTTGTCTAATCATTTTATGTTTTTCTTTAGGGGAAGGTTCTTGTGGGGACTCCTCAATACTATCTCTCTTTTTCTTCTGAATTTTTCTTGAGATAGGTTCTTTTCTAAGAGGCTTCTGTTGACCCTCTTTTCTTTCACTCTGAATGAGGAGTAGGTTATTGTGGTAATGTTTATCTTATATCCTTATATTTTATTAGTGAGGGTTTAAAGATAGGTTCTTATGTAATATTTGTTTTAAATTTTCTAATAGGGGGAGGAATGATAAGTAACTATTTCCTACTCATCTTTTGAGAGAATAATAAATTCACATTGTTCCTCGGTTTCCTCTCATATAATTGATTGTGTTTTAAAAGTAGTATTATTATGAAGCATCATTTTTATTATAGGTTTTTAGGCTTCCCCACTATTTTCTTAGAGATTTCTCCCTCAGTAACATTAGAAGGAAAGGTATTAAGAGAATTACTAGTTTGAGCTTGACCCTTAGTGACCTTTTTCTTTGACTTATCTATACTAGGGGAAGGGCTTGTTTCCTAGTATGTTTTATTTTCTTCTTCCTTAGTTTCTTGTTTAAATTTTATTTCCATTACTATGCCCCATATAATTGTTTAAAAAAATGGTGTTAGACAATAAGGTATATTAGGCCATGGTGTTTTAATGGTCTAATTCCCGAAATAACCCTATTAGCCACTAATTGGAATGAGTCATATAAATACCTAGGAAGATTTATTTTCCACTTAGGTTTATTGGTTGAGTGTCTCAAATGGTTTACCATTCTCATTTTCCCCCTAGAACAAGACTATATTTCCCCTCACAAGTGATATAATTCATTATCCAGTAGGATACAGTCTTCCATGGCTTAGGTATGACATTTGTAATTATGCCCTTAATTTCATTTTTAGTATTTATAGACAAATAAGTTAATTATTCACCCTCTATATGAAATATTTACAAAATATCAATATAAGTAGGTCTAGATTTAATTCTCATACTTGTATTTGGGATTCCAATCAGTTCATTTATTATTTCAAGAGTCATTGAAATCTTCACATTTTTTACCTTGGTGTGGAATTCTTCAAGATTAACTACAAACTCTTATATAACATCTCTCTCAAGTCCCTAAATTTTCTTAAATAATATAATCCATATGGCTTCCTTGGATATGGCCACAACTTCTATAATCTTCAATAGTTTCTCAACTCCATCAGTTTAGACTTACATTTTTTTGTCTCATTTCTTCTTTTGATTTCAAATCTTTTTATTAATTTTGGCTTCAAAACCCTATTAAAATCACAACTTCTATAGATACTTATAGAGATTTGGAGTGGATTGTAAATATATGGAGAGATATGGAGGGAATAGTTAAGGTAAGGGTTCCTAAAAGGAAATACAATCTAGCGATGGAGGAACTTGGGTGCTAAGGTCTAGATGAAATGATAAAAATGGGGGGATTTAATGGTTTTTTCTAAGTTTAATGATTTGATAGGAACATATGAGACAATCAAGTCAACTCAAATGGTGAAAATAATGGTAATTATAAAATAATCCACTAGGTTATCAAATCAAGTAAACATGACAAATGGTTTTATATGGCTTGTCACCTTATAATTATTGGATAGAAATATAATGTTAATGAGGTTTAAATACTAATGGATTCAATACCTAATATTTGGTGATGATAGTATTTGTGAAGAGTGCATGCTTTCCATATGGAAAGAAAAGGGAATATATTTTCCTAAAAAAATTGGTGAGTGCAACATCAACAATGATTTGAGTGAAGAAGATGAATGAATGTGTCTTATTAGAAATTGGATATGTAAAGGAAATGAAAAGGAAAAATTTCAAATAGGCGTGGATCTTGTAGAGAAACCTCTAAATGTTGAAACACTCATTAACTCATGTGATATCATTGATCGCAAAGAAAAAAATGAACCATAGAATGTGATTCTCAAGTTAATAAAGGTTAATATTAGTTGGTGATAGAGGAACTCGGGCCTTAAGGTTTACTTGAAATGATATAAGAAATAAGGGTGCTTAATGGTTTCAGTAAATTTTAATGATGCAATAGGAATATATGATGAAATTAAGTCACATCACACAGTGAAAATCATGGAAATTATAATTCAATTTTCCGGACTATTATACACAGGAATGATGACACAAGTTTTCCTATGTACTTGACTTCTCGAGGTCATGTCAAGACAACCAAAATGTGGGATATGTGATGGGTGTGAATATGTACAAGATGATAACTGTAAAATATGTGGGAAGAGATAATCATCAAGATTTAAAGGAAAATATACTTGTAATTAATTAATTTGAAAGTAAGAAACTTTATCTTCAAGGAAAGTGAAAAATCGTCGATCTCTTTGTATGGGATGCTATTATAAAGGATAATTGCTGTGCATAACTCTCAATTTATATTTTTAGACCAAAAATAATTCAGCTTGGCTGATGGAATCATTGAAAATGTCAATTCATATATAAATATTCCTATCTGCAGAGGGTCATATAATAACACAAATGATTCACATAGAAAATTAAACTATGGGTTCAAATTTCTAAATCGGTTTTATTGATTGGCCCAAAATTGTTCATCTATAGATAATTGTCCATTTAACAAATAAAGATGGCTAAAAATCTTTAGGGGAAAGGGAATAGAGTGGAAAATTAATACACACAATCCTAATTCTATATCTATCTCATACCATTTAATGCCTAGTGGATGGATGATTAGTTCAAAAATCCTACGAGGTTGAGCCGGACCAGAAATGGTCATGTATTATTATCAAATCGTTAGTTAGAATAGAGGAAATTGGATAAATAGACCAAGGACATTCAAAGGTTATGAATAGGGAGCATGAATTCCTAATGACTATGTTTATCATTGTAATTTAGATTCCTATATATTAAGTTATATCATAAAACTAAATAAATAATATAAAGAAATATAATTTAAACAAAATACAAGTAAACTTAATATTTTCATTTATTAAATTCCTTCCTAATTAATTAAATATTATAAATACAAATAAATTATTCTATCTTTTTCTATTTGGAAATATTTTTGAAATAAAATAATTAAAATTAATTAATAAATTAATGTGTTTGTACTTTGGAAATATATGAGGAAAGAAACATTTAACTTGAACTAAATCAGTTTTCTAACCAAAACTATTAAATAAAGAATATCCGTCTATGGTCATTATTATGTTGCGAGGGTCCTTTATAATTATAACTCTAAAGTGGAAGAATTTAAGATGTTATTAATATGGAAAAATCGAGTTTCTGTAAAAAAGCTTCCACCTTAAGTTTTCCAAGAAGGGAAGCCTCTCATAAGTGATTTCTTTTTAATCAAATGATCCAGAGATCAATTCAGTGGACATTTTACCTAAATCTCCTAAGATCATTATAGTATAGTATAAGACTCTGAGAGATTTTCTTCTCTTATTTGAACATGAAAAAAGGACTCTGATGGAGTAAGTTACCATCTGTAAAAATTTTGAGTTGGAGGAGAAAACGTGGGGCAATTGGCCAATCAAATTGCGACACATGGCAAGGTGATATGGAAAAAAGAGAAAACATTTTTGACTCCGGTATTCAAAAATCATTATTGAATGAGTGGGGCCTGTTATTTTATACCTTGGGACCCTCGGCTAGGTCAACACACTTTTTTTTTTGGAGGGGCACCTTTGCCTCTGTTACTTCATATTACTATTTTTAGTGTAGGTTATTATTTATCCTTTTATTTATTTATTAGGATAATTCTTACACTTGTGTTAGCCCTACACTTGTTGGGTTAGCTTGCTTAGGTGTACTAGTTGTGTGGAGTTAACTTACTAGTTGTGTTGAGTTAGCTTTTGAGTTATGTGGTGTTATTTAACTAGCCTTGCAGGTTAACTTAACTACCAGTATTAGTTAGTGGGAGTTGTTCACCAATGATTTAGGTAGTATTTACACTTCCATCCTCTTATATGTACATCTTTCTTATTGAGTAATTCAAGTCATTATATTGTAATGTATTGAGCATTATGGATTATGATGGATTTCCATATATGGTATTTTAGCTCTTCTGTTTTTGCAAATCTAATATGGTGTATTATTTTCATACGAGATCGAGGCTTGGAACAATCTTATTATCGTCCCTTTCATGGTATCATAGCTATAGATGATGTAGACATCCATCTCGTAAGTTTTCTTTGCAAGCAAGGGTTTATTATTTTCATGTATTCGAATTTGTTAACACTTTTCTCGCAATATGCATTTTTATGCGAACGGAGTGCGACATTGGATTTGGAAGGTGTCGAAACCCTATAATCGATAAATTCGACCATGTTTTGAGACAGGTCAAATATGGATGTAGATATGTACCCTCCGGGTACATTCTTTTATCCATTGGATATAACCGTGTACCTTCCGGTGCATTCTTTGACCCTCTGGATATTTTGTTTTTGATGCGGTCTTTTATCCACTAGATGTAGATCTGTACCCTCTCGGGTGCATTCTTTTATCAATTGGACATAAGTGTGTACCTTCCGGATGCATTCTTTTACCCTTTGGATATTTCTATTTTTGATGTAGTATTTTATCCACTGGATGCAGATTTGTACCCTCTGGGTGCATTATTTTATCCATTGGATATTGACATGTACCCTCTAAATGCAATGATTTACCCTCTAGATATTTTAGGTTTTGAGCACAGGATTTTATCCTTTGGTCGCAAGCCTATATCGTGTGGATGCACTCTTTTACCCTTTGGACATTTCGGTGTCACATATACCTTTTTTTAAAAAACATCAACATTAAAATATTATTTTAATAGTAAAACCTTGTAGATCTCATAAATTTTTATCCGTAGCTCGATTAAGGTGATATTTTTATTAAATTGTGTAATTTTTCAAGATCTATGCATTGGTGACATTTAAAAACACATATTTCAAATACAAAAGGTAAATTTTCTCATTGTAATGTTTACACACACTCAAGAATAAAGTGTCAAATTTGGGAGTTCTTTGTAATCACTTGTGGATGTAATTTTGGTTGAGCTTGACATCCTCAAATTTTGGGTGTTGCATTCTTGTAATCAGTGTAAGCATTTATATCTTTTTTTTTGTTGAGATATTTTGGATATGTATTTTCAACACTTTATTTTTTGACATGTTGACAGTCTCTCTTATGGGGGAGCTATTATCGTGAAGCCTAGTGTTAGTTTGTCAGTGTTTGAGTAGTTGATTTTGGCAACTCATATAGATATGAGTAGTTGACACTAGCGATTCTTTGGGTTTCGTTTCCTTTCCTTATTAAATGTTGATACTACTTCTTCAGGTTTCATGTCCTTTCCTTGTTACCTTGGATTTCTTGGATCGTGAAACTCCTATTTATTTGGATCTCGTGTCCTTGCCTTATTTCCTTGGTTGTTCCTAGATCGTGGCACATTTGTAGTAGTTAATCAAATTATGTTTGGTATTTTTTTGTACTTTTGACATCACTCCATTGATAGTCCACTTACATGGAGTTATTCTAGTGAAGCCCAGTGTCATTTTTTTTTTTTTGAGTTTTATGATCGAGCGGTGGATTCGGACCATAGTGTGCCTCAAACTTCTTTAGTATTGTACAATTTTTTAGAGTCGAGCTTCTTGGGATATCTTGCAGCAAAATGTTTCTCTCTATCCTTTTTATTACTAGTTTTGGGTACCTTGCGGTGTCCATTTTTCCTAGTTTTTATACGTGGGTACCTCATCAGACCTTGTTGTTAGGTCCCACCTTCTATTCCACCCACCTAAGATATGCTTACAGGAGGGTGTTAGTGTAGGTTATTATTTATCCTTTTATTTATTTATCAGGATAATTCTTACACTTGTGTTAGCCCTACACTTGTTGGGTTAGCTTTCATAGGTGTACTAGTTATGTGGAGTTAGTTTACTAAACTTCCAGAGTTAACTTAACTACCAATATCAGTTAGTGGAATTTCTTCACTACTAAATTAGGTAGTAGTTGCACTTCCATCCTCCTATATGTATATATTTCTTATTGAGTAATTCAAGTCATTTTATTGTAATGTATTAAGCATTATGGATTATAATGGATTTCCGTATATATGGTATTTTAGCTCTTCTTTTTGTAAATCTAATGTGGTGTGCTATTATCATTTGAGATCACGGCTTGGAACTATCTTCCTATCATTCCTTTCATTACTATTTCCACATTATTGTATATATATACACCTATGAATATATATGCATTGTGCATGTGGGACTATGATTCATACTATGTAATATGCTATGCAGCTTTTCCATGTAGCAATACCGAGCTGCATTTTGGTTATCTTGCTAAGCTACTACTTCCATCTTGGCTGAATTTTCACCACCCATCCATGTACACCTCTCAAGTAACACCCAAACTCCTAAACCACCGAGCACAAACTTAGATCCTTCCATGTCAAATAGTTCCACACGGCTCGAGATTAGAGAGCCCATATCTACATGGATAGAGCTAAGTTATTCCACTCATCAACTAGACACACAATGTGGCATCCCAACTTATCACAACCTATACTACCCATCACATGGCCCTAAGACACATTGCACACACACTTTTCCTTATTTAAAATCCCCGACCCTATTCCCTGAGGGATGTGGGACTAAGTCCAAAATTGATTTAAACCACTGAAAGTGGAGGTTAGAGGAGTCAAACCCCTAACCATTTGTTTCCTAAAAATATAGCACACTCTTGAACCAAAGGTGGTTAGCAAATATATAAATAGTCGCTTGTTATTTGTATAGGTTAGTGAGAAGATTAAGTAAAATCTATAAGCTAGTAGTTTTGAAAATCGAGTTTTGAAGTACTTAGGGAAAGATTCAAGCCTTGGAGTGAAGTTGGAAAATGTAAAGAAAATAGATATGCTCTTAGTGATGTATTTATTTTCCCAATTTGGAATTTTTTATGTTGTCATTTTGAATCCTTTTGTGTCACTTTTGATGGAGAATAGAGGGAAGATTGACTTGCATGAACACAAAGAGTGAACCATGAAGTTTTTAGAGCTTACGGTTCTCATGGTCTTCTATTGTAGGTTGTAAAGGTTCATTATTTGATTTTTAAGTTTTAAATGTACTTGCAAAACTAAACATTAATGGATCAATTCGTATAAACCCGGGATGTAGGAATTTTTAACCTCATAAATTCGGTGTTGTGTTTTCTGATTTTGCATTCAATTTTTCAGATATTTGCAAATATTAATTCAAATTTTAATTTGGATGCAATTTTAATCAGTACAACAATTTTACGAGAAATCAATAAAATTGGGTAAAATGAAAATCTGATTGGTTTGAATGTACAACTGATATGAATGAGTTTTTATCAATTTAATTCAGTTTTAAATCAGTTTTTCAACACATTTGAATCAGATTTTTAATCAGTTCAAAGTTTCTAAAATATAAAAAATGATAAAGTTTTAAAGATCTTTCGTAAATGGTTAAAATAGTAGGGGTTCCTAACTATTTATGGATCATGTTTGGTATCAAAACAGGTTGATTTGACAAGTTTATTGCTTCATATTTTACAGTTGGTTCAGTTGTGATTGGACAAGTACATGTGCACTATGGGAAAGTTTTTAAAATAGGAAAAGATCGAAAAGCTTAAGAAATTCAACTGTCGGATCCAAGAACATTTTCCTCCAAGATTAATGTACTATTCCTTAGAAGAGGAGTGAGAGGAATTGAAAACAAAATTTAAATCCAAGAATGAACTTTTGGAAAAGTTACAATTTGGTGGTGACATGAAGTGGAAAAGAAGTCCATTTTGCAACTGGAACTTCCCCTCCCACAAATGTACAAGCTAATTAAAGCACTTTGTAAGTATACCTCCAGTTGTTGAATCTTCCCATTTCAAATCAATTGAAAATGATTTTTGTAAGTTTGAACAACATACTAAGGGAATTGGTTCAAAGTTACTTTTTAAAATGGGATTTAATGGAAAAAACCTTGGAAAATAAGGCCAATGAATTGCTAACCCCATCCAAGTAGAGGATAGGCCTCACCATGTAGGTTTGGGATTCAAATTTGGTGGTTAGAATGAGAAAGGTGAATGCTCTAGGACAATTGAGACTACAAGGAGAAACCTCCACCACAACCCACGAAAGGTAAAAATGGTAATGGGAAAAATATAAAAATGTTGATTCTAAACAATGTAAATATTCCCATGTTCCTTTTGATTATGGATTAGATACACAAAAATTTTAGTACATTTAACCATAAAGTTTTTTTGGATTTTATAACAACTTTGTAGCTAAATTTTGGAAAAGGAAAACATTATTGGGTAAAATTTTGAAAGACCATTTTCATACACAAGGTTGTAAAAATGGAAATCTGGGTAAGTTTCCCAAAAATAGACAAAAGATATTGTACCCATTGTAACAGGAAAGGTCATGAGGTTAACATGTGTTGGCAACTTCATCCGAAACAACAATGGAGATTTGTGTAAAAATAAATCTATGTGAAAAAAACCGTTTCTAAAATAACCCATGCAGATACCCAGGTATCCACTAAGGAAATTATACCACCCAAAAAGGATAATTTGATAAATTTGGTTGGTAAGAAATTTCTTAATTTCATGTTTTCATAGCTGAAATTTTTGATTAGCATGCATAATTTTCAGAGCATATTTAGTAGGATTCTGTGGAACGATGAAAGGAAATTTTATCATATTTCATATTGGCTTCAAATTTGGATAATCACGTCACCGTAAGGAAGAGTCAGGGGACATGTTTAACATACTCATATTATACTTCTCACATTTAAGGTTGAAAATTTCCATTTTGATTTTGATAGTAGAGTATACAGGTTCAGTGGGCATGTTAAGAATGTCTATTTTTGGAAACTTGCATTTTAGTGTATTTGTTGTTAATTTTATTGTGTAAAAGTAGGGATGTTTATTGAAGGAACGATAAGAAGATTGTTCCAAGCCACGATCTCAAATGATAATAGCACACCACATTATATTTGCAAAAACAGAAGAGCTAAAATACCATATATGGAAATCCATCATAATCCATAGTGCTCAATACATTACAATACAATGACTTGAATTAATAAAAAGAAATATGTACATATAGGAGGATGGAAGTGCAAATACTACCTAAATCAATGGTTAACAACTCCCACTAACTGATACTGGTAGTTAAGTTAACTCCAAAATACTAGTAAGATAACTCCACATAACTTAGAAGCTAACTCCACACAACTAGTACACCTAAGCAAGCTAACCCAACAAGTGTAGGGCTAACAAAAATATAAGAATTATCCTAGTAAATAAATAAAAGGATAAATAATAACCTACACTAACACCCTCCTGTAAGCATAACTTAGGTGGGTGGAAAAGGTGGGTCCAGGAAATAAGGCCTGATGAAGTACCCACGTACAACAACTAGGAAAATGAACACCGCAAGGTACCCAAAACTAGTAATAACAAAGTAGAGAGAGAAAAATTCCACTTCAAGATATCCCAAGAAACTCAGCTCTAAAAAATCATACAATGCTGAAGAAGTTTGGTGCGCATTGTGGTCTGAATCCACTACTCGATCATAGAACTCAAAAACAACTGACACTTTGGGCTTCACTAGAATAGCTCCATGCAAGGAGACTATCAATGGAGTGATGTTGAAAGTGTAAAAAAACACCAAAAATAATTTGATCAACCACTGCCAATAGGTGTTCTAAGATCCAAGAACAACCAAGGCAACATGACAAGGACACGAGATCCAAATAAATAGTAGTGCCACGATCCAAGAAAAGCCAAGGTAATAAGGCAAAGACACGAAACCTGAAGAAGTAGTATCAACACGTAACAAGGTAAGGACACAAAACCCAAAGAATCAATATCAAAACCATACCCTCCCATACTGCTGAATGGGTAGAGTGACACCAAAGATCTGTATGAGTTTCAAAATCAACTTCTCGAACACTGAAAAACTAACACCGAGCTTCACTAGAATAGATCCCCACAAGAGATACTATCAACATACCAAAAATAAAGTGTCAAAAATACGGATCCAAAATATCTCAACAAAAAGAGATATATAAATGCATACACCCATGGATACAATAATACAACACCCAAAGTTGAGGATGTCGGGCTCAATCGAAATTGTGTCCACAAGTGATTACAAAACCCTCCCAAATTTGGCACTTTATAATTAAGTACGTGTAAACATTACAATGAGTAAAATTATATTTTGAATTTTAAATAAGTGTTTAAAAATGTTACCAATGCGTAGATCTCGAAAAAATACACAATTTCAAAACAAATATCACCTTAATCCGAGCTACGAATCAAAATTTATGACCTCTAGAAGGTTTTGTTATTAAAATAATATTTTAATGTTGATCTTTTTTTAAAGGTACACGTGACACCAAAATGTCCAAAGGGTAAAAGAGTGTAACCACATGATACAGGCTTGTGACCAAAGGATAAAAACACGTGCTCAAAACCTAAAATATCTAGAGGGTAAATCATTGCATTGAAGGGTACACATCAATATCCAATGGATAAAATAATGCACCCAGAGGGTATAGATCTGCGTACGAGTGGGTAAAAGACTCGCATCAAAACGAAAATATCCAAAGGGTAAAAGAATGTATCTCTGAAGGTACACGCTTATATCCAATTGATAAAAGAATGTACCTGGAGGGTACATATCTCGCATCTAGTGGATAAAAGACTCGCATCAAAAATTAAAATATCTAGAGGGTAAAAGAATGAATCGGAAGGTACATGCTTATATCCAATGGATAAAAGAAAGCACCTAGAGGGTACAGATCTACATCTAGTGGATAAAAGACTGCATCTGAAACCAAAATATACAGAGGGTAAACGAATGCATCCATAAGTTACACACTTATATCCAATGGATAAAATAATGCACCCAGATGGTATAGATTTGTGTCCAGTGGATAAAAGATTGTATTCAAAACATAAATATCCATAGGGTAAAAGAATACATCTGGAAGGTACACACTTATATCCAATGGATAAAAGAATGCACCCAGAGGGTATAGATCTATGTCCAATAGATAAATGACTGCATCCAATACAAAAATATCTAGAGGGGAAGGTACACACTTATATCCAATGGATAAAAGAATGCACCCAAAAAGTATAATTGTTAATAAAAACTTTGACTGCAAATATCTCTTTTCTGGCACCTGTATCAAAAAATAGAGAGAAACCCAGAAAGTTTATCACAAAACCTAGAAAGCTGAAATACTTTTTGAGTCAGAAAATATGTCTGTACATAATTATATGGATTTTTTGAGAAATGTGCCAAAAACCCTTTATAAAATGCCCATATTTGATTGTCTCAAAACATGGTTGAGTTTACAGTTGATTAGAGGGTTTTGACACCTTCCAAATCCAATGTCGTACTGCTTTGCATAAAAAAACATATTGTAGAAAAGTGCTAACAAATTCTGAATACATGAAAATAATAAACCCTTACTTGCAAAGAAAAACTTATAGATGGATGTCTACATCATCTATAGCTCTGATACCATGAAAGGAATGATAAGAAGATTGTTCCAAGCCGCGATCTCAGATGATAATAACACACCAAATTAGATTTGCAAAAACAGAAGAGCTAAAATACCATATATGGAAATCCATCATAATCCATAATGCTCAATACATTACAATATAATGACTTGAATTACTCAATAAGAAAGATGTACATATAAGAGGATGGAAGTGCAAATACTACCTAAATCAGTGGTGAAGAACTCCCACTAACCCGATCTTGACAGATTAACTCCACATAACTTAGAAGCTAACTCCACACAGCTAGTACACATAAGAAAGCTAACCCAACAAGTGTAGGGATAACAAAAATGTAATAATTATCCTAATAAATAAATAAAAGGATAAATAATATCCTACACTAACATTTATAAGATCCGTTTGGACAACATTTTGTATTGTAATTAATATACAAACTTGTTATGTCCACACATGGTATTTGCACATATATTAAGTCTCTTGTTTTGGGCATTTATTTGTAATTATCCTATGTGGTTACAATTAGGGTGTACATTAATTACACTAACAAATTGGTTTGCAGATTATGTCGAGTGATATTTTGTCATGGATAATAGCTTCAAATTTTTGGAATACAACATTATGTAGACAATTTGATTCTATCCTATTTGCATTTTAGAATGTTTGGATAGATATTTCATTGACAGATTCACATGATTCAATTTTGAATCTTGTCTATTTTTGGCATATGTGTAGTCTAAACATATTGGATCATGTTTGTGATATTTACAATAATTGATAGTTGGGTATGTGGACACTAGCCTATTATTGGCATGTAGATGTCTTTATATACTAATCTATTTTGGTGGAATTTTGTTTACAGTGATGGTATCATAGAGTATCAGTTGGAAAATTACCTCTTTAGTGAAAAATTGTCTATTTTTAGATAGATCAATTTGTTATGATGGAAGTTGCAGTTATAGTCACAGCGGGATAACAGATTACAGATATTTAGTCAGACATTTTCCTAGTATTGGGAAATGGTTTGTCTTTTTAAATTGATATAACTTATTTGTAGAGATTGTGAGAACCACAAAGTATCGGTTGGACGGTTTCCTCTTTTGGCGAATAATTGTCTATTTTTAAAAAACTAATCAATTTTTTTGTGATAAGTTTTCAACAATATGGTGATATTACCCATAATATTATTTATATGGATCATGTATGTGTTTTTGATATGCAGGAAGATGATTGGAAACATTTGTGGGTGAAAAAGACTTTTTGTGGAACAAAATCCTTATCAATAGGGAGGTGTGATATGGAGATCAATTCAATGGAATTTTTTCCCTAAATCTCCTAGCATCATTAGAGTATGGTTGAAGACTCTGAGAGCTTTCTATCACCTATTTGGTAGTGAAAAATGGACTTCGTTGGAACAAGGTACCATTCAAAAAAATTTCTAGTTGGAGGATAAAAAGTAGGGGCATCTAGCCAATCAAGTTGTGAAATGTGGCAAAGTGATATGGAGCAAATGAAAAAAATTGTTTTATGAATCGGGTCTTTGAAACTCATTATCAGATAGGTGGGCCCCACTATTTTCTAGTTGAGGGCCCTCATCTAGTATCGACACACACTTTTTTTGGAGGGGTGCATTTGCCTTTGTTACTTCATGTTACTATTACCACATTATTGTCTATATATGCCTCGGAATGTATATGAATTGTGCATGTGTGGATATGATTTATGCTATGTAATATTTCCATATAGCAAGACCGACTTGTATTTGGGTTAGCTTTACGAGATACTTCGCCAAATAAATTGACCTACAAACATGCCACTATCCATCTATCCACATAACTCAACAACATCTCAACTCCTCAATCACCAAGAAAAAAATTGTTTCCTTCCACGTCAAACATTGTTGCACCTCTTGAATCGGCGAGCCCATATCTACATCGGTCAAGATAATTTTATCCACCAGTTGACTAACCCCACAACGTGGCATACCAACGTAGCACAATATACACTAGCCACCACATGGATTTCTTAAAAATGTGGCCCTAAGCCACCTTGCACACTTATTTTCCTTATTTAAACTCACCAACCGCATATTCCCTAAGAGATGCGGGACTAAGTCCCAAATCGGTTAAAATGTTGGTCTTTGGAGGTCATAGGGGCTCAACCTCCTAACCATTTGTTTCTAAAAATATATCCCACCATTTAACCAAAGGTAGTTAACAAATATATAAATATGTCACTTGTTATTTGTACATGTTAAGTGACTAGATTGCATAAAAGCTATAAGCTAATAGTTTTGAAAATCGAGTTTTGAAGCACTCGGGGAAAAATTCATGTCTCGAGTGAATTAGGAAAATCTCTAGAATTCGTAGACACTCTTAATGAAGTATTTATTTTCCCAATTTGGAGTCCGTAAATAGTCATTTTGAATCATTTTGTTTCACTTTTGACAAAGAACAGAGGGAATGTTGACTTGCGAAGATGGGAATAAAAATGAGATAGAAAAGCGAAGGTTTTTAGATCTCACGAGTTCTCATGGTCTTCTATTGCAGGTTATATAGGTTCATTATTTTATTTGTAAATTTTAAATGTACCTACAAAACTAAACATTAATGGATCAATTTGTATGAATCCTGGATGTAGGAATTTCTTAACTTTGTAAACAATTACGTGTTGTGTTTTCGATTTTGCATTCAATTTTTCAGATATTTGTAGATATTAATTTGGATGTAATTTTTATCAAGATAATAATTTTATGGGAAATCGATAAAATTAGGTAAATTGAAAATATGATTGGTTTGAATGTACAATTAATATGAATGAGTTTTTATAAATTAAATTCAGTTTTAAATTAGTTTTTCGACACATTTGAATCATATTTTAAACCAATTTCAAGTTGTTAAAAGATATAAATTGATATATTTTTAAAGATATTTCATAAATAGTGAACATAGTAGGGGTTCTTACCTATTTACATATCACTTTGAAAAAACTTTCACCAGTAGAATTAATTCTAAACTAATTAAAACAAATGAACAAAAATAGAGCATATAAATAATTATTAACTTCTTCCTCCAACTAATTTCTCAAGAAGCTCCACAGGGGATGAGATGAGAAGTTATCAAAGGAAGAAACTTTTTCGAAAGAAATATTTTGAAAGAAATATAAAACATATAAAACATACATAAGAAGTACTAATATCTCCACTTTTAATAACACTACAAATTATTTCCTTTGATTTCAATAGAAAATGCCTATATGTAGACACTCAAATTTGATAATCTATCCTTTGACACTGCTAATTTTGACATTACTGCAGACTTTTATGGATAGATGCACTCTCCTCACTCTTGTTTAGCACACCTTGATATAATTTCTTGTACTTACTTATTGTTGTCACTTTAAAATGTACCCTTTTGAGAATGGTATGAAAACTCTCCTTTCAATTGAAAAAATGGAAACAATCCTAGGCTATGGGTGACCTGTATGTTGGAGTGAGTCTCCAGAAAGGGTTAGTTCCCCTAGTGTAACACCTAAACTATTTATATCTCTTAAGGATAAATCTATTATACCATACCGACTAGGAAAATGGAGAAGGAATGGAAAGAGAAAAACTAAAACAAGTGGTGATACACCATATTGTTTCGAGGACCTCAAAATTATTTTGATCACATAGATGAAGCAAGGAAGCCACACACACCATACACTAACCACATTTCACCGTATCAACGAAAAAGTGATTCATATGAAGGTTTGGGATGAATTGTCACAAGATAAGAAGAGACAACAAATGGATTCATAAAAAAATCCTACAAAAAACCTATCAAACACATTTTATGACCTATAGATTGAGAAAAGACTGCATAAAGGTATGAGAGATTAAAATAATTAAACAAGGATAAACATATATAACAAAATAAAATCAGTTCAAAATAAAGTATGCACTAAATATAGATTATAGAAAGGTAAAAAAATCCTTTATTTCTCAAAGAGGTGGAATAAGCACAGAAAGTCACTCATGACCCTTTATTTCTCTCATAAAGGATTAATTTCTTCATAAATATAAATGAAGAAGTAAGAATATGATTTACAATGTATTCTAAAGTTTTTATATTACTCTAAGAGAGAGGAAAGAATAAAAAACCCCTAAACGTGCAAATATGACTTGTAAAAATAGGAAAGGATCTATGTGGTTTGTCTCCTTGCTCCAAAATAACTCTTTGAGTGAAGGGTGTGTATTCAACTGTATTTTCTTCTTTTTCCTCATAAATAATCTATATCCATTATTTTTATCCAATTATGTTCCCAAAATAAAATATGCATTCCCCAAAATAGCTTTTCCTCTATTTTCATATTTTGTTCTATTCTTAAACCTTCTAGATGATGAAACAAACTTACCTTGCATGTTTTCATCTATTTTTAACTATATATTCTCCGTTTTGGAAAATTGTGCTAAAAATAGCATCCCCATGTTTGAAAAAAGCAAACAAAATGTTTTTACAATTAGAATTTGGTTTCTCCCAATTTTAGATGCTTCAATAATGGTCTTTCATCTATTTTTACCTTTCCATGTGTTGGTGAGAAAATTTTCCGTGATAGACAAATCATGTGTCTCCACCAACATTCACGGGGCTACGCCCCTCTACATTGAATGGTACAAATCCCATTATTGATAGTAAATGAATCCTAATCCTATCTAAATGTTGTGGGTGGAAAAATTGGCCGAGGATCACATAGGGACACTCCATTGAACCTGTGGAAAATTTCTTGTATGAGGGTACAAGGGAAGAAATTATAGCGATGAAGGGAGGAATTCTACAAGGAAGATTACTTCCATGAGTAGATTGCAGAGCTCACACCCAAGAACTTGAGAGAAGGGTAACTCAACCAAGTTGGGGGCCAAAAAGGGGTTCTTAAGTGGATGCATTTTTCTGAAAAATAAAAAACTTCAACTTATATAAGTTTTCTAAAATAGTTACACTCAAAATTGGAAGATGTTGTGTAAACATGAATCATAGAATTTTGATTCTAGTTTCTAAGCTACTAAATTTTATGGACAATGGATAAGTTTAAGTGGTCAAATAAATAAAATACCAACAAGTTATCCTATTTTTTTAAAAACATAAGCAGAGTGACTTTCATGCCCCCACCATTTTGAGCACAATTTAGTAGTTTTGAAAACCCTTTGGTAGAAAGATAGCTAACATCATCTAGTTTGTGCTAGAATTCTTTTAGATTTGTTTACTAAATATTAAATTTTTTTATGATTTTTCTAGTACATAAATTTAATGTTTTGAAAAATAATGTAGCTCCAACCATGCCCCTAACTACCTCAAAAATATCAAAAATTAAATTATTTTGAATATGTATATAATTACGCTTAGTTTGTGCCAAGTATAAAAAAATTCAATTTAGATGACCCAAAACAAAGATACACGATGAAAGATAGACATATTTAAACTTAAAAAATAGCTATAAAAAGGAATTGATAGAAAATAAATAATATGGAAACCTTATAATAGTCGAAAGTCTGAAAATTTATATTTTTAGAAAGAAGAAACTCTGCTCTACGTCCCAGTATAATTTTTGTAAAATGAACCGATTGTTCTATATTGATTTATCATGGAGGAAGTGGCATTTTTACATTTTCCTGCAAAAACATATTATTTTTGTGTTTGTGTAGAGTCTATGCCTCGGCTTAGGGATCAGTGGATCCCAATCCTTGAGAATGGCTTGGTAAAAGTGAAAATGCAAAATGTGTATGTGTTATAACGCTTATAATATAAATTTTTTATTTATGATTATTTATATTTTATTATTTCTTATACTTTAAATTTATTTTAGTAAATATAAGAAATTAGGGTCACTCTACACCTTATGGAACTAGTCTCACAACTCCATTAGTCATGATTTAGGAGATAGTTTTTATAGTATAATTTGGTCAGTACATAGGTAATTTTCAAGATTTCAGCATTCAACCTAAATATTTTAGCATTTAAATTATACAATTGAAACCATAAACCCTAAACCTTAAACCCTAAACCTAAACCCTAAACCCTAAACCTTGATCCCTAAACCCTAAAACCTAAACCATAAACCATAAACCCTAAATCCTAATCCCTAAACCCAAATCCTTAAACATTCAGCCCTTACCGATGGGCCCTAAACCCTAAACCATGAACCATGAGCCTTAAATGTTAAACCCTAAACCCTAAACCCTAAAAACTAAATCCTAAACCCTAAACCCTAACCCATAAACCCTAAACCCTAAACACTAGATCCTAAATCCTAAATCCTAAGTCCTAAAACCTAAACCATAAGCCCTAAATCCTAAACCCTAAACCCTAAACTCGTGACCTAAACCCTTAACCCTCAACCATGAGATATAAACCCTAAACTATAAATCCTAAACCCTAAAACCAAAATAATAAATCCTAAACCTTAAACACTAAATCCTAAACCCTAAACCCTAAACCCTAGACCCTGCACCACTCCCTAGACCTTAAACCTTGAGCCCTAAGCCTTAAACCATAAACACTAAATCCAGAGCCCCAGCTCTAACTCTAAACCTTAAACCAGAAACTCCAAACCCTAAACCTTAAGCCATAAACCATGAACCATGAAACCTAAACCTTAAACCCTAATCCATAAACCCTAAACCTTAAACCCTAAACCTTAAGCCTTGAACTCTACACCCTAATCCTTGATCCCTAAACCTTAAAACTTAAACTCGAGCCCCGAGCCCTAAACCCTAAATTTAGAGCCCCGAGCTCTAACCCCTAAACCGTAAACCCGTAACTCCAAACCCCGAACCTTAAGCCGTAAAACCTAAACCATGTACCCTAACCCTAAACCCCGATCCATGAGCCCTAAACGTTAAATCCTAAAGGTCCCAAACCCTAAACCCTAAACCATGAACCATGAGCCCTAAATGCTAAACCCTAAACCCTAAACCATAAAAACTAACTCATAAACCTTAAACCTTAAACCCTAAACCATAAACCCTAAACCCTAAACTATAAACCCTAAGCACTAAATCCTAAACCCTAAACCTTGAGACCTAAACCCTAAACCCTAAACCTTAAACCCTAAACCTTAAGCCCTAAACACTAAACCATAAACCATAAACCCTGAAATCTACGACCTAAACCCTTAACCCTCAACCCTTAAACCCCCTAAACCCTAAACCATAAACCCTAAACCCTAAACTATAAACCCTAAGCACTAAATCCTAAACCGTAAACCTTGAGACCTAAACCCTAAACCCTAAACCTTAACCCTAAACCTTAAGCCCTAAACACTAAACCATAAACCATAAACCATGAAATCTACGACCTAAACCCTTAACCCTCAACCCTTAACCCCGAGACTTAAATTCTAAATTATAAACCCTAAAACCTGAAACAAAAATAATAAACCTAAAACCCCGAACTCTAAATCATAAACCCTAAACTCTAAACCTTAAACCCTAAACCCTAAATCCTAAACCTATAACTTTGAGCCCTAAGCTCTGAACCGTAAACCCTAAACACTAAATCCATAACCCTAAGCTCTAACACCTAAACCTCATATATTTCCGTAGGTATCATTAATGAGTTCATCTTTTTGAATATCTTAGGACCATATTTCCTAGTCTCGTGCCTAGAACCATCATTAAGTCTACTTTTACATCTACCTTGTTTATGAGAGGTGGGCATTTCCCTCCTTCAAAATATCAACAGATGAAAGACATCAAATTTTGATGAATCTCTTTGAATTTTGTTCCTACGAAGTCGATGAACCCTTTTTAGTTGAATACTCTTTGTTAAAACTAACAAGAATGGGTAAGACATAAAACATTACAGTGAGTGAAATAGTTCACATGCAATGGGAAAAATAAGATAGATGTATTGGGTAACATTTATTTGTACCAAATTAGTCTTGGATATCTGTAATTTACCTCCTTACAAATATCATTAGATGAAATTCATCAAATTGTGATGACTCCCTTGAATGTTCTACCTACGAAGTAGATGAACCCTTTTTATTTGAATACTCTTTGTCAATACTTATAAGAATGGGTAAGACATAGAACATTATAGTGAGTGAATGGGTGAGCCTAATCCATGAGCCTTAAACCCTTAGCCCTAAACCCTAACCCCTAACCCCTAAACCCTAAACCCCGAGCCTTAAACCCTAAACCCTTTACACTTTGAACCCAGAACCCCAACCTTTAAAACTTAAACCCTAATTCCTAAACCCTACACTATAAACCCTAAACCTTATACCCTATACCCCAAGTGTTAAACCCTGATCCCTAAACCCTAAACCCCGAGTGTTAAACCATAAAACCTATACCATAAACCCTAAGCCCTAAACCCTAAATTCTAAGCCCTAAATCCTAAACCCTCAACCCTCAATCCTAAACCACAAAACCTAAATCCTAATCCCTAAGCCCTAAGCCCTAAACCATGAGCCCTAAACCGTAAACCATAAACCTTAAACCCTAGGCCCTAGCCCTAATCCCTA
This sequence comes from Taxus wallichiana var. yunnanensis, assembly GCA_018340775.1. Classification (NCBI taxonomy): domain Eukaryota; kingdom Viridiplantae; phylum Streptophyta; class Pinopsida; order Cupressales; family Taxaceae; genus Taxus; species Taxus wallichiana. The sequence goes on along the minus strand of CM031243.1, from coordinate 220,301,028 downwards.
AGCAAAAACCGTAAACCTTAAACCTCAAACCTCAACCCTAAAAACTAAACCTTGAGCCCTAAACCCTCAACCCTCAACTCTCAACCCTAAACCCTAAACCTCAACCCCGATCTCTAAATCCTAAAACATGAACCTTTAGACATAAACCATAAACCCTCAACCCTTATCCCTAAACTCTAAACCTTGAACCTTGAGCCCTAAACCCTAAACACTAAATCTTAAACCCTCAACCCTTAACCCTGTGCCATAAACCCTAAACTCTAAACCCTAAACCCTAAACTCTAAACCATGAACCCTAATCCTTGAGCCCTAAACCCTAAACCCTAAAATCTAAACTATGAGCCTTAAACACTAAACCTTAAACCCTAAACTCTAAACCTTGAGTCCTAAACCCTAAACCCTAAACCCTAAATCCTAATCCTTAAACCCTAAACCCTAAATCATAAACCCTAACCCAAAGGAAAGTCCCAATAAGATCATTCATCGTGTTTCATTATGTAGGGAATAGTGTCTAAGGTGATAGATTGAATCATTTAGTTTTGATGAGAGACTACTTCCTCTAAAGGCCTAAAAAGGCATTTTGGCCATTTTGTAGCTAATTAAACACCCTTTAAAACAAGCTAAAATGAGCTAGTCATGTCACCGAGGTATCAAGGACCATCATGTGTGAAGTATTAAGGAAACGTTTATATTGATAATAGAAATATGAGTAAAAATATGTATGAGAATCATGAATTTGATTCCATGAAAGGATTATTTTAGAGCTAGGAAAGGTTTGGGGTTGATCTTTATATGGAGCACCATGTTTCTAATAATGAGCAATCATTAGAGTTCACTTAATGCAATTCACTTGGTACTATTCGTAAAAAATCATTCAAAGCCTAGTAGTGTTATCACACCTTAAGGAGGAGGCACATTACAATCACCTCATTTTAGCAATAGGACATGAAGCCCATTCAGTAAACAATCCTCTATCTACAAAGTGAGATATCTTTTTAGTAAGAAGTAGACAAGCATCATAGAGCTGATTCATGGTCACTAAAGTGAATTATGGACCAAATTTAAAAATGGTACCAATTCAAGTAGTGGTAGGGCCAAAATCCAATTTAGAAGGTCAAAAACCTAAAAAATGGCTATATACTTTCCTAAAACAAAGACCAACTACAATATATATGCCCTGAAAGTTTTAAGTCCTTTGCTGAAATCCTGAAAATGAGTAAGTACTGACTAGATTAGATTTTGAAAAACTATCTTCTATATTATAATCTGTTGAAGCTACGGACCACTTCCATCAAAGTGCAGAGTGACCCTAATTTCTTATAGTTACTAAAATAAATTTGAAGTATAAGATTTCTTTTATTATTTTTGATACTTTTATTTTGTAAGTATAAGAAATAATAAAAGAAATTATACTTAGACATTTATTTTTGTAAGTATAAGACACCTAAATACACATACATAGTCCATATTATACAAAACACATACGTGTTTTGACTTCTCTAAAATGCATACGTGTTTTTCCTTCTCTAAAATGCGTATGCATTTTGGCTTCTTTAAAACACTTATGCCTTATAGTTTCACTAATTAACAAACCAAAAAAATTAAAACATGAGTGTGTTTCGTTTGTTTTCAGGTTTTTGTCTAATCTTTGCCCACCCAACTTCGTGCACTTACCTAGTAGTTCAACCGTCAATATAGAGGAAATCGCAATGAAGATAGCAAGAAAAATGAATTAAAACACAAAGTTTTTAAAATTCATCTATTGAGGACACCAAATTCCTCTCCAATTCCATACAGGATCAACTATGCTTACAAAGTGCATGAAAGAGAGAAATAGAGGAAAAATAAGAAAGGGAAATAGAAGAAGTGTAGCTTTTATTCCATGTGTAGTCATGAATATAAAACTTCAACTAAGCTATCACAATGATACATAGTAAGAATTCTTAAAAATATGAATACCTTGGAATGGAGAGGCCATCCCAATTTATAACAATTTGAATTTTCCTTTCACCTCCCTCACATGAATCTTCATTTCCATATTCCACTTGTGACATTTTGTTTTCCATGAATTAATTATTTCCCTTATAATTTTGAGAAAATAAGTTTTACAAATTTAAAATAGGTCACTTAAGTGAATAGGATGAAATACAACAATGACACATAACAAAGAATTATAATGGAGAGATAAAGAAGAGAGGGAAAGAGAGGAAGAAGGAAGGAATGAAGGGAAAACACTCCTCATGACAAAATTCTTTGAATTCCTTGATGCAGTCATGAACTTTGAGCGAAGGTTTCTGCCACTGGTGATCTTCTAAACTGATTAATATTTCTCCCTTAAATAAATTTTAATCATTTTCCCAATCATGTGACAACCGCAAACTCCTGGACCATAGAATGAGTGTTCAAAAACAATGTTATGAGGTTTACCACTACAAGCTCAAGATGAACACATATAATGCCCACCTTGAAACTTGGTTGATGAACTCCTTAAATCATTGAAATCATTATGATCAACTCTCTTTGAATCACCCAAATCCTTAAGTGACGAAGATGAATTCACATGATGTGCCTTGCGATGCCCTACTTTGTAATATGAGATGATTGTTCCAAACCATGAAAAACCACCATCTCTTCATGATTGATTACACCTGAGAACCTAGACCAGCCTGTGCACTTGAAATTCATGTTTCTTTGACACTTACTATATTTAGTAAGTGTTGGAGTTTTCCTTTATAGACCCCAAATGGTGATATCGACCTGAATGATTATCCCTCAATGTCTCATTGTGCCAAACTTGCCCTTTGAGAACAACCTGTTATTTTTAGTAAGTACACATGGGGAAACTTATGATTTTTAGTAAGTTTCGTAGTTAGCTTTTCCCAACCTCAACTGGCTATGGTAGCTTGAATTATTTATTCTTACTTCTGTGTTCTTCTCACCTTTTGGACCAACTAGCTATTTATAAAGCGGGGACTTGTGCAACCACTTACTTTTTTTAAGTGTTAATTGCGAGATGAGATGACCTTTTTGATGAATTTTCTTGTGATAATCCCTCGCTCACCTCCTTCTTCATAGTCTCCTAAATGGTGTCTTACTCAAAGTAATAGGCATGTATGTACGGATGCACACTATTTTTAGTAAGTGCACCGAGGATGTTGAATTGCAAAAAAACAAGTCTTGAAACTATGGGTTTTATTTTGGGGTTCCATGCTCCAAATTTTGAACAATTCCTTTGTCTCGAACAAATTTGAAAATAATGTTTTCATTGGATGAGAAAGAATACTGAAAAAACACATCCCTCCACATCCCTACAAAAATAAGGACTTCATGGCATGAAAACTAGTTTACGTAGAACTAGATTTTTCAATGATGATTCCCTCCAATTTTCACGTAATTTTTCCCATTGTAACCTTTGAGAAGTGAAGAGGTAGCTGGTTGCCTCTTTCATAGATGTTATTCATGTGATAGGGAATAAATATGATGAAAAATAATTCCTCCATATCCCTAAAAAATAGGGACTTCATGGCACAAAAAATAGTTCATGCAAAACTAGATTTTTCAACGATCATTCCCTCTAATTTTCACGCGATTTTTCCCACTAGAACCCTGAGAAGTGGAGAGGTAGCTCACTAATTTTTTCCACTACTGTGTCATGACAGCCATTAATTGAGATTGAAATTTAAAGGTATAGTTTTTCCTCCATTCATGATGAAATCAACTCCATTGCAATAGGTTTTTGCTTCTTGTCTCACTGGTGAAATTTCTCTTCGATCCGGTTGCCGGTTTGACGAGAAATTGAGCTTTGTTCTTCGTGGAGCCGGAAGTGAAATTTATTTGCTGTGAGCATTCCTTTCTGAAAATGGGAGGTTTTAAGGTGATTTTTAATGGTTTTTTTTATAGAGGAAGAAATAGAGAAATATGGTTCATTGTTCCGTGTAGTGGTTTGCAAGATCTCTTTGATTCTTCATTCTATGTCAATGGAGTTTTCAAGCTTTCTTCTTCTCTGTTCTTCATCTTTTCTTCTCAGTTTGATGAAATATTATTCTAAGACCTGTATAACTTCATGTATGTATTTTATGGTAATTTTTTGTGATGGATCTGGTTCAAGTTTCAATAATGATGTAGGGGTGATAGGAAGTTGTAAAGGAGTTTGTAGAGCAAGTGTGCAGGTACTGGGAAGGTTAGATGTTAGAAGCGGGAGGGATTTTCAAAATTTGAAAATTTTAAAAGGCATGGAGAGAGGTAAAATTTCATGTCCTTAAATTTCCTCACCTTAAAGGGACATTAGGGACATCAATTTTCACAAGTATGCCTCAGCTTGACATGTGGCAAAGATCCAATGACACGAAATTAAAGCTAATAAAGAAACTTTAAAGCATTGGAAGGGATGAGAAGCGGTCACATGAGGAACCTTGAGTCATCATGAGGGATGGAAACATGTTTTAATACTTTATTTTAATCACCTTAAAGGGACATGAGGGACATCATTTTGCATTGTGTGCTACTGCAATGACATATGGTTGCATGATCCAACGGTGAAGGCTTTAAGCTCTCGCATGAGCACCTAGTGGGCTGAACTAGAGATCCTCGAGGTTGCATGAGGGTATAGAGGGATTATGGGGGCTAGGAGAATTTTATTGACCTTGATTTCTATTACCTTGAGGGACGTACATGACACAAAATTATGATAAGCTCCTGAGGTGACACATGTCCTCATCAAAATTTGACTAACTCCCGAACTCACTCCAAGAGGGAAACTTGAAACGACAATAACTTGAGCTCCCAATGGAATTTTTTGATGAAATTTTATATTATATTTACTGAATATTTTATTATTAATATCATGGTGGGTGTCTCAGGTCTTTATTCCATAATTTGATCCCTGAAAAATCAGATTTTTGATCATATACTCCACTTGTGCATGAGAAAAACTTCTTATAGACCCATTTCATCTAAGTGTTGTGAAAAAAATAATTTCACCATATTTTAGGGATTGGAATTACCTTTCCAAATATGTTTTTATTTTCTCCTAAATCCATCTAGAGCTTCCGAAATCACCTTCGGAAGGTCAACAACTATTTTGGCCTATGCACTGCCTAGGCCTGTGAACCCTAATTTTAGTGAAACTATCCCAACTTATTTGGATCCTTCCTGAATCTTCCTAAATAAATTCCATGATGTTCCTAGGCATTTTATTCAACTCCATGTTTGGTTTGGATTTTCTATTTCATTCAATTGGTTGCTCTAGTCCTAGGAAGGCCAGTGATAGCCCTTCCCACAGCTGCCCTTGAAGTTTGCATTTTTCAATGAACTCCTAAAATCACCTAGGGTTTTGAATTGAATTTCCTAAATTACCTAGGGGAATGAGTTAACATCAATTTATAGGTTATTTTAATGAATGGGAAGACCTGAGGTATCTCTAAAGGATAAAACATGAAAATTTTGGAACATGGTTATTGTTATCATGCTTTGGAAGATTACCAATTCCTATTACACATTTGCATGAAAATAAATAGCTCTAGCTTGGGGACATGACATGGAATGAGTGAAGTGAAGACGTGACATGGAGAATCTAGAATCTCAAATTTGGACCATATAATCCATTGACCAGTGCCTTATCCATTAGGCCCTGCGAGTCACTAGAAAAATAGGTTACACAACTTTATTTATTGAACACACACACACAAAAACAAACAAATGGAAAGGAAAACACACCAGGGGAAACAAAACACAACAGAAAGGGAAATTATATATAGGGGGAGGGAAATTTACAAAGGTGGGGAAAGGATATACACATACCCAAAAATAGGTTGAGAAAAGTACACATCATCATGAAATAGCAGATTGAAGTATGAACTTTGAAGCAAAAAAACTATTATTTGATCAAACCATGATTTGGTGATGGCTTTGCATGGCTTGAGAAGAATAAATATGACCATAATTCCATCTTCGTACTCATACTACACTAAGAACATTCTTGCATCTAATGAAAACTTCATCACTTTCTCAACACTCTTGTACCTTGATGTTCTCACTTTACATCCTGCGACCATGTGACACTGTTCTTCCATGTATTCAAGAGTGGGAAAATTTCTCCTGCCATAAAAAAATTCATCTTCTTTGAATTATGACTTCAAATTGTCTCTTATATCAGAAAAACACTTGGAAGGAGTGATAACAAATTGTTTTTCTCCCCATTCAAGAACTTCCCCGAAAATCCCATTTTGTTTCTCTGAGAAAGTATTTTCAGATGTGAAGGTTAAATCATTTAGATGGATATCTTCAAGATGAATAAGAAATTGGAGGATGGTGAGTGTAGTCTAATTTTGGATCATTTGGAAAGAATCATGTATACTCCCACTTTGTTTTCTAGAAAAATGGTCACCAATATGAATTTTTTGGGGTGCATCTTGATATCATTTTCAAAATTGTAGATTTTGGTTTGGCCATATAAGCATTCTTCACCCTTCATTGGATTTTTCCATATGAAATATTTCTTTTCATTGATGTACCATTCTGAAATGATCAGAACAAGTTGATTTTGATCACACTCCCAATTTTCTTGTAGTTTATTATTTATTTTTGAATGGCTTTCTTTGATGCAAATCAGCTCAATATTTTCCATGTTATCATTTCCCACAACATATATGTCATTTCTAAGGTTTAGGATATTCAAAGGAGATTCAAGAACCTTCCTCCTTTTTCACTCACAAACCTCTTTGCATTGTGTAAAAGAGAAAGATGTGCTTTCATATTTACTCTCATTCTCCAAGGCATTGGGGAATTCATCAAACTCATCCAAATGATCCATTTAAACATCAAACATTTTCATGTCAAAATGATAAGTCCAAATAGAATCATACCTATCTTGTATCTTCATAGCCTAGGTCAAGAGTTCAAGGCTAAGTTAAGGATCTTTAGTTTCTTCTACAACCTTTAAGATGTCTTGGATGGATGATTCTTCCAAGTCCACCATATGCTCATCTTCATTTTTATAAAAAAATATTTATGTTGTGCCTCCAGGAGATGGTTAAAAATATGATCCATACAGGCCCATGATTCATTTGAAACATCCTCATTCACATATTCCATGCTTTGTGTTACTAAGGATTCACTTAGTAAAAACATGAGAATATTTGATTCATGACACCTACTGACAAGGAGAAGAGGTCCAAACTTCATGGGAATGGAAATCCTTTAAGCTCAAAATCCATATCATATTCTTCTTGGTAAGAAGAAGATAACCATGTTGGGGCAATAATATGAGAAGAATTCTTACCCAAATCTTGACTATCCATTATTGAATATTATTTCTCAGGTGAAAGATGAAAGGATCTATTTTCACCATGATGAAAATTATGATCCCCAAGTAAGTAGAGGTTGTGTTTAAATTTTTCATTCTCCTCAGATTTGAAAAGAGAGTGGGCTTCTTCCATTTGATCATCCATGATTGCATCGGGAAGAGAGTTTGATTATTTGAATTCCTCCATTTCTTCATGCAACATTTCTACATCACTTGAAGAATAAAAATAGGAGGGAAGATTATCTATGGCCATATTGAATTCATCATCTTCAAACCATGATGTCGGGTGACTTCCTTGAAATTCTTCACATATCTCCATTTCATCATTAATTGAAAGATTAAAATTTGAAAGGATATCATTCATGCTTACTTTGAATTAGTTGTCTTCTTCATCATTCATGGAGTCTTCAGAGAGCATTGGATCATCCATTATGTAGCTAGCATCTTCCTTTATTAAAAATATTATTCCCCCTATGGGATGTGACTCAAGCCAAATGGAATTATTGAATGGTGATTCTATCTTCGTATCTTCTAATTCTTCCTCCATGACATTTATTTGTCTTTTATCGGAAGGTTCCATGATAAGATATTCTTCAGAAGAATCCAAGAATCTTATGAGAATGAAAACCTCATACCATGGGTAGCCATCAGGGTCTTCCTCCATAGGGAACATCTCGTATTCTTCCTCCATTTGATGTGGTGCTTCAAGATGTTCATATCTTATCTATAGAGCTAAAGCATACCCCTAAATTTCATCAAAGACTTTGGGGTCAAAATTTCCTTTTATTATGCTCTGAAGTCTTTCTACATATTCTCTTTTCAAAATATTAATTTCTTCATCACCGTATGCAATGAATTCATCTAGAGAATGGTAGAAGAAGGAAAACTTTCTCAATTTTATAGTGAGCTATGCGAGATTGCAAAAATCTTCTTTAGTGGATCTTGCACCATATTATCTTCTTGAAAATTGATTTGATCTTCACTAGAAGGCTCAAGGATAGGATTTTCTTTAGAGGTATTCAAGAACCTTTCGGGATGAAAACCCTATGGTATGAATAATCTTCATGATCTTCCTTTATAGGACAACTTTCCTCCTCTTATTCCTTGTTATAGGTCTTTCAAGTTTCTCGTACATCTCTTGAAATAATTTTGCATATTCTCGAGCTTCACACCTTATATTATATCTCCTTTGAATCCATTCCTCTTCATCAGTGACAAGTTCTTTCTTCTTTCCTTTGTCAAACACCATCTGAAACCATGACTCGATCAATGATCTTATTTTCCTAGTAGTCATCTTCTTCTTCTTCTTCACTATCACTCATTGGTACTTCACTATAATGTGGGAATTTATTCATGGTGCGGGGAACAAATGTGACCAGTTTCATTCCTTGACAAAGTCACCTTCAAGAATGATTTTACTTTGAAATATGATTGTATTTTTGGTTTTTGAATATATATATATATATATATTGATATTTTGGAAACAGAGATATTTTTGGGTGCACTTAGGCAAATCTCTCCCTAGTGGAGTCACCAAAATTGTTGGTGAGAAAAAATTTCAGGTAGACAAATTAGGTGTCTCCACCAACATTCATGAGGCTACGCCCCTTTGCATTGAATGGTATAACTCCCATTATTGAAAGTAAACTAATCCTAATCCTATCTAAATTTTGTGGGTGGCCAAATTGGTCGGGATCACACAGGGACACTCCACTGAACCTATGGAAAAGTGCTTGTATGAGGGTACAAGGGAAGAAATTACAGTGATGAAGGGAGAAAGGGAGAAATTATGCAAGGAATATTACTACCATGAGTAGATTACAGATCTCACACCCAATAACTGGAGTAGTTTAACCTTCAATATAGAGGAAAACACAATGAAGCTAGCGGGACCAATGAATTAAAACACCAATTTTTAAAAATTCATCTATCGAGGACACTAAGTTCCTATCCAATTCCATACATGATCAAATATGCTTGCAAAGTGCATGAAAGAGAGAAATAGAGGGGAAAAAAGAAAGATAAATAGAAGAAGTGTAGCTTTTATTCCATGTGTAGTGATGAATACAAAGCTTCAACCAAGATATCACAATGCTACATAGTAAGAGTTCTTCAAAATTTTGAATCCCTTGGAATGGAGAGGTAATCCCAATCAATAGCAATTTGAATTTTCCTTTCACCTCCCTCACATGACTCTTCATTTCCATATTCCACTCGTGACCTTTCATTTTCCATGAATTAAGTATTTCCCTTATAATTTTGAGAAAATTCTTTTTACAAATTTAAAATAGGTCACTTAAGTGAATAGGATGAAATACAATAATGATGCATAACAAAGAATTATAATGGAGAGATAAAGAAGAGAGGAAAAGAGAGGGAGAAGGAAGGAATGAAGATAAAACACTCCTCATGATGAAATGCTTTGAATGCCTTGATGCAGTCATGAACTTTGAGAGAAGATTTCTGCCACTGGTGATCTTTTACACTGATGAATATTGCTCCCTTAAATAACTTTGAATCATTTTCCCAATCTAGTGATGATCGCAAACTCCTGGACCGTAGAATGAGTGTTTAAAAACACTATTATGAGGTTTACCACTGCAAGCTCGAGATGAACACATACAATGCCCACAATAACCCTCCTTGAAACTTGATTGATGAACTCCTTGACTCATTGAAATCATTTTGATCAACTCTCTTTGAATAACCTAAATCCTTAAATGACAAAAATGAATTCACATGATGTTCCTTGCAATTCCCTACTTTGAAATATGATATGATCGTTTTAAATTGTTGGTGCTTAATTTTATCTCGTCCTTTTTGGTTAAGCTTTGCAATTTACGTCTACAATATTTTTCGGTTCTCCCTATTAAAGTGCAAGTCGATCTATGGTTTTTGTGTGTATAGTCTGGTCTTTCCTCTTTTTGGTCAAGGATCATGTCTGTATGTGCATTTTGTCTCACTTTTCCTATTGGTACGTGGCGATCTTAAATCGGATACGGTATGGCGGGTCCAATTCATAAACTTGTATTTTTCTATTGTATTCACGAATTAAGAATTGGTCCAGCGCCTAATGAATATTCCATGAATATTTGTGACCATAAAGGAATGCAAGTTTTTTTATTTCCACCCCAAAGGTATACACATGTCTCAATCTAAGTGCATGCGGGAAAGTTATGTATAATTATATTTTTGCACTTTAAAGACAAAAGGTGCTAAAAGTGTAAAAGTATCCCGAGGCTGCTAAAGGACATTTGGTGTTTATTTATAATGAAATCGAGAAGCGATTCATCAGTTTTTTTATACTTTTGGTCTTAATGGGAAGAGGAGTAAAATTACAAAAAGGATCTATGGCCCCGCTAGCATTGAAATGCGACCACGTGTTGAGCCAAGATAAAAATGAAAGGGTAGATGAGCGGGTCAAGTTTTATAAAAGTATCCAAATTATTTAAAAGTTACAAAATTATAAAAGGTGCCCTTGAGCCCGTGATAATGAAAAGGATTTTTTCCACATGGAAAATTCTTTTTAAAAGCTATGAGTGACGAGATAGACGGTCTCGATGCAAGACATTTATTTCTTCTCATTAATGTTGCAACACAAATCAAGGAAATTTTAAATCTTTTGATTGATTTTGTCTTCATTTTACCAATTGGCTTGATTTTTTTTATGCCCTTGTGATTTACATGAAGAATTACCACATTCTTAGTTGTGGAGCTCAAATTGTGAGCCTGAGAATTTAAGGAGTTATTGATTTGGGTTCAAATTGTTCAGGCACTTACGGATTGATTGGTAAGAGTTCCGAAACCCTTATATTTATTTTTTAGTGGTAAGGTTGGTTTACAAGGAAATTTAGGATTTTTAAAAAATGAAGACTATGCCATCTTTGTTCTCATTTGTGTCAAGAATCACAAGTGATATAGATAATATTACAGACACATAATTACTGGGTCTTTGGTCTAGATGGCTTACTCTAAAGGTCAAAAGGTCCCCACTAGAATGAATCCTTAAAAGCAATTAAGGAAAGTTGTATTGCTCTAGCTAGTACTATCCCACCCTTTGTTCATTTCCCTGAATTAGTGTGGCATTGTGCTATGAACTATGATCCAGAAAAAAGGGAGGTGTTAGATGGGAGTGGGGATGAATTTCTAACACTAACACCATCAACTATCAAAATAATGTTAAAATTTCCTATAGTCGCAAACCCAATTACCATTGGCATCAAGTTGGCTCTGAAGGATTATGAAACAAAGAAGAAAGACTATGTAAAGATGATAAATACAAACTGGCTTATTACAAAGAGGACAACGGCTAGAATCCTAAGAAGCTGGTTAGGGCATAGTTTGTAGAGGAGGTTGAAGATGTCATCGTGTTGTTAAGTCGAATGATAGGTTTAGAGACAACAAATGAATTTAAGGAATGGATGACTACATACATATGGGTTATTATGGAGAAAAAAGGGAGCATTTGATGGGTTACCTTTATTGTAGACATAGTCCATGATCACATGATAACTCGTAGCAAAATTGAAATTGGAGATATTACAAACCTTGAATTTTATATGATGACATATCTCATTTATAATGTTGCAGGAACAAATGTTTCCTAGGTTTGTCACCACGTGTAGATTTTAAGCAATGTCAAATGCATGAGATATTTCCCCAATTGCAATTGATCAAATGGAGTGGGAATGTAAGGTTAGTCAATGATGATTTCTTTGCCCCTATCATTTTTCTTTTTAAGCCAAAGTGGGGACAATATAGGATGTTTGAACAAGCTAGGCAAGTAATTCTGGAATATGGATGTTGCTTTATCTAGTATAAAAGGTTTACCTACATAAGAGTTAGTGGTTTTGAGGGAAAGCCATATAAATTGCCTAGATATGTGGATGATAAATTGATTTTATGGGAACTGGTAAGATAGTTGACACCTATGCACAAAATAATTGTCGGGTGGCATAAAAAAATATCAAATTTCCTATTCGAATTGGAAGGTATTCATGTCCTTCCATCATAAAGGATAGATTGATTAAAGAGGAAATGCAGAAATTTGATATGGAGAAGTTTGAGGCTAGGCCTAATTATGACATCAGATGGGTGTTTACCAATATTGCAAACACTTTTGAGCATGAGCCCCATTTTGAGGATTACTGGATGAACTGCAGGGATGAGGAGGAAGTCAGGTTAAGGGATTTTTCCATAATGACTCTATCACATATAATAGACTATAAAATTGTGGTTATCCTTGAGGGGATTATGGATGATCCACACATAGTGAGCAGATTTTATATTGATCAGAAGGTGGGGGATCAGCCTGTATCTCCTCCGGATTGGAATGTGGTAGAATATGATGATCCTTATTTAAGAATAACTGATGTAATGAGGACGACTGTAAACTAGTTGACTCAAAATAATATTGATCTTTCACTCCGAATAAAAATCCTGAACATTTTCAAGTTTGGGAAACCCGAGTGAGGATATTCCACCCATGAGGAAGGATGCAGATAAAATGGACCCACTATGGGAGGAAAGGCCCCTTAATTTCCATCTAAAATACCTACTTCAATTCATTGATGAGTGGACATCAACCACTAGTGGAACCGGAACTTCACGTGTCGGTTCTCAAGCAAAAGATCAAGATATGATTTTAAAATCTATGGAGAATGCCACTATTAATTTTATAGTACCAATTCGAATAAAGGATAGGTTTGACATCATAGGTGATCCGTCCAAGTGTTTTTCCAAAGTAACATAGTGCTTTGTGAGTGGGGCCATTGCAAGTGGCCATATTTAGTCTAAGCCACACAAGGATGAAAGAAGGGTAGCACCAGATTTAAAAAGGTTTGAGAGAACACACAAAAAACACAAGGTCGTTCACCAACTAGTTTTGGTAAGAGTAGGAGCCCATACACCTACAAAGTTCAAGCACTGGGATGTGGTAATTGATCCCCCAGTGTATGAAAGGAGTGATGCTATCCAAAAACAACTTGATACTTCATTTCCACATTTGAAGCAATCAGATCCTTTGATCCCCTCTCTGTCTTTTATGGAAAAAACAATGGAATTCACTTAGGGTCCATTTTCCCAAGGAGGTACTGCAATTAGTCTAATAGACAATCAGTTTGTTACCCCAGGTATGAAAATCTTTGAAACTTTTCTTGCCAAGAATATAAACGTGCCTCCAGTTAAAACAATGTACAAATTTACAAAGTACCAAATTGATATGATTGATTTTGATACTAGTAAAGGATTTTCAATGTTGGATGCACTTAATCCATCTATAAATGAACCAATAATAACACTAGTGGATAACATTCAAGCAAGAAAATAATTGGAAAAATATATTCATGTATCAACCACTGAAAAGCTTTCCTCAGGATAAATGACTTTGGAATTGGGTAAATCAAAGTTGTTTGTTGAAAAGGACACTAATGTTGAGTTATTAACAAAAGAGGATATATCTATTTCTACTAAGGTGACTAAAACTGATAACTTTCCTCAAGAGGGAAAATCTATTTTTGAAGAAAGATTGAAAATAGCACAAGATGCAATTGTTGATACGAAATTATCACTAGTAAGAATTTACAGCCTTTGGTGGAAAATGTGGAGTTGTTTATGAAGGAACAACCTACCATGGCATTACAAACTACATTATTGGAGCATGAAAAGGGTAAGGTTGCAACTCTACAGACTTCGGAGAGAAGGGCCCCAAAACTCAGATTTTGGTGCAAGAAAGTGTTATAGAGGAAGTTATTTCCACTATGGTTTCAACTAAGGAATTAAGGAAGGAGTATCCCTTGAACATTCATGATCAATCTGAAGTTCAAGACCATGGAAAATATCATCCAAAAGAATCAGGTAGCACATGGTGAGATTAGCGTAGAGACCATTGAAATAAGTTATCAAGCAAATACACAATCATTTGCACAAACTGAGCAAAAATATCCAAGAAAATGGTAGTTGTTCCTAAGAAACTCTAGCAAGAATCACAAGAAACAAGAGCTATAACAAGTTTAGAAAGGGGATGGATTAGTGAGTTGATTTCAAATGAAGAAAAAGAGGTTCTCCCTATGCAAGTTGTTGACCTTATTGCTTTGTCTTTTCCAAAGGCAGTAAGAGCCTCAAAAAGGGTCAGGACCATCACAAAAACCCACACTGATTCATCCGGAGCAAGAACCTTGGAAATAGCAACCCCTTTGGAGGGTAAAACAAGAAAAGACATAACAGCTGAGGATTATAACATTCAGATTATCCCTTTGGGAAAACCCTCAAGGGAACAATTGAAGCAAGGGGTATCTAAGGTAGTAAGTGATCTTCTCAGAAAAGCTTGATGGAGATGGAATGAGAAAAACAATTAAAGGAGTAATTTGAGGCCTTGAGTTCTTGTTTACAACAATTGATAGGGAAAAATAGTCAAACACAAGCAAGTGCTTATATAAACACCCCTAAAGGAATGAATAAGGTAAACAAGGTTGTCAAGAAATTTCAAGCAATAGAGACATGGATTGAGAAATTGACCAAGAGGGGAAAAGAAGTAATTACAAAATCCATATCGAAGTATGAAGATCTCAAAAATGGAATTAATGAAATTGATGAGATAATTAAACAATGTGATAATGACATTTTCTATTTTGAAGGTATTCTTCCCAAATTGGACTTTATTACCCATCTCAATGATGATTTGGTTTAGGAGGAGGACATTGTACCAGCTGAATTTAAAGGAAGCCAACATGCCCTTGAGGAGTTGTCAAAAATTAGATTCGAGACCCTAAATGAAATCAAAGGAAAACTTGAAGTCAAAAGAAATTAGGTTGATGATACTCTTGATGCTATTGACTTAAAGTTGGAAGATATGGTTATTGATAAGTTCAAGAAGAGTTATGGGGACATGAATATTGATTTCTTACTTGACTCTTTTGAAAAGAATGTTCTAAGGAATGACTTCTCTTATGAAGTCATTAAGACCATGAGGAAAATAGAAAATAGAATTGTAGAGTTGAAGGCAAGGCCACTGGAATACAAGCAGAAAATGGGCCATTGCATTGATGCAATCTCTAGACATGCATTGATTTTCTAGCATCATACTAGGCCAGATGAGGATGAGATTAATGAATTATTCAAAATATATGATGCATATATGGCGAGGCTACCAAAAGAGCAAGATCAAGAATTAGAAGTTGAAGAAGAAGATGCAAAGGATGACGAAAATGATTATACAGCTTATTCCCCGAAATGTATTTTCTTTTCATATTCATCCTTTTTAAACTGATGTTTTAAAATGAAACTTCTATTGAATTGGAAGTAATTGTTTCTCTGAATTTTATCTTTCCTTTATTTCAACTGAAAAAAGAAGAATGCAATAAAGCCATATTTACTTTGATGAAATTAACATACATTTAGGTAAACATGTAAATGATTTATGTTGCTATGTTTTTGCACTCTGGATAAGGAACAAAATGGTGTTCTATAGGGGCCCCTGTCCATGAAAAAGGAAAATTTGTACATACCAGAAAGAAAAATAGTAAAAATAAGACAACATCTATGCATTCTTCATCCCTACTTCATAGCTTCCTATGAGCGAGGGAAGCTTGCTTAGAAGCTTGTTTTTCCTCAACACAAACTCGCTTGAGCCGTGTGTTGTTTGAATGAAAATGAATAACCCTGACAGGTCCCGTGACATTACCATATCCATAAATGCCTCAAAATTCATTTTAGGATGACTCATGATTTTCTCTAGTTCAATTTTCTTCATTTGAGATAAAACCAATCTAAAATATCTAGAAATCCTATGAAGAAGGACGTATTTCCTTTCGATTTATGGGGATTGATGTGTTGGGAGTTGCTTATGAGAGGACACCTAAAGTGGTTGGATGGTAAGGTCTGCATGTTACAGATTGGACTGATTGAGAGACCTCAAATTTGACCCAGCTTCCCATTTCCATGTAAAAAGTGGGTTTTCCTTTGGGGAAAGAATTGGTTAAGGGCCCAATAATTCATGCTCTACCTAATGAGAACAATACATTAAGCGGATGGAGGATCGAGTAGAAAATATCGCTCTATTGTTTCGAGTGAAGGAAATGGCTTCCCGAACGGAGAGCGATAATGATTGGTCTTGTTCCCCATCCGAGATAACAATTGGGGTTTGTGATTGTGGTTCACCTTTCCTTTTCCCGATGATGACCACAGTGCCGAAACCGATTGCAAAGGAATGGTCTCTACTTGCTTCTTCTCCGGGAAGTTGAGCTTTCTCTCTAACTCTTCTATATTTTGAGAGATAGCAGAGTAATTGTGTCAATGGAGGATTTATCATAAAACACATATGATTCCTTAAGAATATATTTTGATACAAATTCCTCATCACATAGAAAAGGACATTGAAAATTGGTCTATCAAGAGATTTGGGTATTGTCTCAACCTAGTATTTTTCAAGTCTTCAAGATTTTTCATGTGCTCCCATCTAAAAAGATGGAAATTCATAACTTGGAAGGATGCAAACATAGGATTAATCTTGATCAACCTTGTAATAAGTGCAAATCAGACTTGCTGGTATGTTATGGGGCCCTTTGTGTCACCCGCACATTCTATCTCAAATAGATCCCTAACAAAAGCTTCATCAGAACCGTATAAATCAAAAATATGATTTAAGTCCTCCAAGGAAATATCCTTTAGGATGTGAGCTACGAGCACCTTCACCATTCTCTTTACAATTTCTTATAAAGGAAATGTATGATGATAATGAAATTGAGCCAAGTTTTATAATGAGAAGGAGACATATGTTCTAAATTTATGCAATCTTTCCCATGGAATGAAGGATATTGTGTTTAGTTCGCATAGAGGAGAAATTAAGATTTGGAAGAAGTTAAGAATGATCAGAGATGATAAATCAAGGTGATTTGATAGAATTTATGTGTGGTAATTAAGCCAATGAAGAAAGAAGCAGAGGGTGTGGCACCCAAGGTAGATTATTAAAAAACAAGTATGGATAAATGTCATTTCAATATTATCTAGTGGTATTACGAGATTGTTCGGAATGATTATCTAATCAATACTAGGAAATAATGATTAAAAAAAACTTACGAGAAGACTACCTGATATCCCTGTCGAACACTAGTAAAGTTGATTGAAAAGACTGGTGATTTGTACACCTGACAACTTCAAGAAAGACCTTTCTAAATACCATGTTCTAGAATAATTTTTAAAAAGAGAGAATATTCTTAGGAATATTATGAATTTTGGGGGGAAAGAACTTTTAAATTTAAAAAGAAAAGGAGATGATATAAAAGGAAGAGGGATAATCACAAAGAAAGGGGGGTTAATTTTTCTTAAATTTTCTTAGAGAAAAGAAAAGGAGAAAAAGCCGAGAGAAGCCATTTTCGAAGGAACTCATTGGTGAAGCCAAGCATTCGTCTTGTGTATCTTTGAAATTGATCATGTCAAGATGGTTGCAGATGTATAACCATTGACAAAACTTTGATATTGTAAACAAACTTCCCTTGTTGATCAATTTTGAAAAACCTTGAGTAATTCATGTTAATCATGAACCATGTTATGTCTATTGTCATTTTGAGATATCTCCAAATAGTTATCTGTGTTCCTGTTGCAATCTTACATTAGGAATCCCTCTAAAATCACACAAAATATCATCCTCATGACAATATTGTGGCATTTGCAATTACATTATGAAGAGAGATTTCATTTCATGATGCAATAAGTGATTTAAATTCACTTTACTTTCATTTCAGTGATATAGATTGTTTTTCAATTTATGAGTGTATCATAAGCATGATATATTAGGGACTTCTAAGGTTTAATTAAGTATTTAACATGAGTTCTCATGTTAAATCCTTGAAGAATGTGTGAAGCCGCATGTCTTTGAGATTTTATAGATGCACAATTTTCTAGTTGAAGGTTCGTCCTGACTATTTGAAGTCATTTATCATTTTTCCTTGTGGATGTGTCAACATTTGTTTAAAGTTCTCAAGGATTCAGTATAATCAACTTTATCCTTCTTAACTTCCCAACTATAAATTTCATATTCATTAATACATCATACATGAACTATCCCTACTTGCATTGTGTATCCACAAATGATAAAGAAGATCATTGAATTCATCCATCCTTTACTAAAATATGCAAGTGCAATCAATTTTTATCGTTGTCTTTAGTGACTGGGGCTTGTCTAGAGAACATCTTCATTTTCTAAAGTGAAAACTCGTAAGAGTTAGGTTGTGTTGTATTGGCCATTATTTCTCAAGGTCTCCTTGAAAGTACTATGCAAAGAAAGAGTCAAATATTGCTAATCCGTTGATAATTTCCATTAACACAAGTCACAAAATGGGTCCTCTCACCTTGGTTAAAGGCACAACCTAAAGTAGTAAGGGTAGGTCAAACTCTTAGCATGGTGATACCTAGTCCTTTCCAAACCAGAGTGATAAAGAGTCATCTAGAATCCATCCCCACTACAAAACAACTCCTATTATGATTTGTTTGTCTCTAAGCATCCTGATCAAATTGTGATGCTTCTCGGTTTCAAAGGAAGGATCAATTTGGGTACCAAAACAAACCACGAAAAACCACCATCTCTTCATGATTGATTACACCTGAGAACCTAGACCAACCTATGCAATTGAAATTCATGTTTCCTTAACACTTACTATATTTAGTAAGTGTCGAGTTTTCCTTTCTTGACCCCCGAATGGTGATATTGATGTGAATTATTATCACTCAATGTCCCATTGTGCCAAACTTTCACTTTTAGAATAACTTGCTATTTTTAGTAAGTACACACGAGGAAAATTACAATTTTTAGTTAGTGTCATAGTTAGATTTTCCCAACCTCAATCGGATATGGTAGCTTGAATTATTTCTTCTTACTATGTTCCTCTCACCTTTTCGACCAACCGGCTATTTATAGTAGGGGATTTTGGAACCAATTAATTTTTTTGTAAGTGTCAATTGTGAGCCGAGATGACCTTTTTGATGACTTTTCTTGCAATACTCTCTCTGTGTTCACCACCTTCTTCACAGTCTCCTCAAATGGTGGCTTACCCGAAGTAATAGACCTCTATGTAGGAGGTCATGTTATTTTAGTAAGTTCATGTGGATGTCAAATTACAACAAAATAGGTCTTGAAACTCTGGGTTTTATTCTGGGGTTCCACGCTCCAAATTTTGAGCAATTCCTTCGTCTGAACAAGTTGGAAAATGATATTTTCATTGGTGGGGGTAGAATACTAAAAGAAATCACAACCCTCCATATCCCTAAAAATAGGGACTTCATGGCACAAAAAATATTTTATGTAAAACTATATTTTTCAATGATCATTCCCTTCATTTTCGTGCAATTTTGCCCACTGGAACTGTTGAGGCAAAATCACAACACCCCGGATGTTGATCGATTTCTAGGGTGATCATACTAGCATCCAAAGGTGATTGCACAACATGGAATCCTTTCTCCAAGTGTGGGACTTGTAAAAATGAGAAAGGAATCTCCAGAAGAACGCCGGTTCATATTCCTCTCGCTCGAGATGCACACGAAAAATGCAGAGATTTTACTCAAAACCTAATCTAACTTGCCAGGGAGACAGGGTAAGAAGATGCAGAAAAATAAACCTAAACTAACGAAGGTGATGCACCAAGGAATGAAGAACACCTATCTTTCCAATAAACACAATCCATTAAAATGCGATGCAAGATCATGCACGAGAATAAAAATTTGCAGTGAAAGATCAGGAGGATGCAAATGAACACAGAGAGGGTTGAGAATCATCCACATACATGCATTACTTGCTCCAAAGATTGATACAATACACTAAAAATTCCAAGAGGTAGAGTCGCATTACAGTTTCAAATGGGAGGTTCGAACTCCACAAATTCACCTGCTAAAGAGAAGAAGGGAGGGGCAAAACAGGAATGTTCGACCCTTAGAAAGAAGCCCCTCTTTACAATATATAGGAAGAATGAGAGAGGGAAGAGAGAGGAAATTTATATCTACCCCAACCACTTCTAGGTCGCATTTAGTTTATCTCATTATGGCGGTGGGTGAGAACCCTGGCAAGAGCGGCGAACTGTATTTTGCATTAAAGTTGGTTGTTGAAACGTCAGTTCTGGCCATTACCACGTGCCAGAGACGTTTCTTGATTTTATCTCTCTAAAATGAACCAAAATTCAAGATTGACCCTGGAATCATGTAGAGAATTTCACTAGCTTTCCATTGATATAAAGAACGTGAAAATCTGAGCTCTGGATCGAAAGTTATGGCGATCTGAAGATTTAGGGCAAAAACAGGCCAAAACGGATCGGCGGGAAAATATTTGAATTTTTCCCATGCGCATCGCCACTTGGATGACACGTGTCGCTCTGATTCGTCTGCGGGTTCATCCTCTGAAAATTCCTTTCGGGCCCTTAAACTTGGACACGTGGCACTATTTTATTGGTTCGAGCTTGAGGGACGCATTTTTACCTTGAGCCAAACACTTAGCAACTTTTCAACCTTCTGACACGTGGCACATTATGATTCATCCACGGGCCTCCTTATCTCTTTTCGGCCACTTCACCTTTTCGCGTCCCACACGTACTTTTGGCCTGGATGTCCCAAACTGTCTGGGACAAATTTCTCCGAACCACCCAATTCGGGCTTCCTTGTTCCTGTTTGCGGCGAAGACACGTGGTAAGATTCCATTCACTCTCGATATTTCGAATTTTCATGTCCCACGCGTACTTTTGGCCCGGATGTCCCAAACAAAAGTCCTCTGTTTGGCCGAATCAACCGGTTCACATCCTCTCGTGTAATTTTATCCCAACTGTCTTGGACTGCCTAGACAAATACCTCTGAACCTTGAAATGGACCGACATGCACCAAACCGGCCGATCTGCGTCCTGTGTACTTTTGGTCCAACTGTCCCAAACCGCACGAAACAAGACTTAGGCAATTTTCTTCATTTTTTCGGCTGGTTCAGATTTTCACGCCCTGTGCATCCCGATGTCCCAACTGTCCTGGATGCTACGTAGACCACTGGCGGCTTTTCAGCCGATTCGCGCCCCGACGTCCCAACTGTCCCAAGTGCTGCCTGGGCTAGGACTTAGCCAATTTTCTCTGTATTTCGGCTCCAAGCTTGGCTTTCACATTTTTAAAACTTGTTGGGTTTTCTTCTTGGATAGGGGAGTTAGAAGGAACTGAGGGGACCCCAGAAACATGATTTTTGCCTTGAATCAACATACTTTCTCGGGATTGAGTAATCTAAGGCATGTTATCAAAAATTTACCCTGGGGGTGAATTTTGGATAACAGAACCCTGACAAGTGAAGAGATAACTCACTGCCTTTTTCACATATGTTCTTCATATGACAGGGTAGAATTATGATGAAAAATCATTACTCCATATCCATAAAAAATAGGGACTTCATGGCACAAACAATAGTTCATGCAAGACTAGATTTTTCAATGATCATTCCCTCTAATTTTCATGCGATTTTGCCCACTGGAACCCTGAGAAGTGGAGAGGTAACTCACTGATTTTTTCTACTACTGTGTCATGGCAGCCATTAATGGAGATTGAAATTTTAAGGTCTGGTTTTTGTCTCCATTCATGATGAAATCAAATCCATTGTGGTAGGTTTTTTCTTCTTGTCTCTCACGGTGAAATTTCTCTTCGATCTAGTTGCTGATTTGATGAGAAATTGAGCTTTGTTCTTAGTGGAGTCGGAAGTGAAATATCTTTCCTATGAGAATTAATTGCTGAAAATGGGAGGTTTTAAGGTGACTTTTTAATGGTTTTTTATAGTAATTAATATAAAAATATGGTTCAAATATGGTTCATTGTTCTGTATTGGTTTGCAATATCTCTTCGATTCTTCGTTCTATGTCAATGGAGTTTTTAGGCTTTCTTCTTCTCTGTTCTTCATCTTTTCTTCTCAATTTGATGAAATATTATTTTGAGACCTGTATGACATCATGGAGTGGAGGATAATGTGTTGTGATGGATTTGGTTCAAGGTTCAACAATGGTGGAGGGGTGATAGGAAGTTGCAGAGGAGTTTGCAGAGTAAGCTGTGCACGGGAAGGTTAGATGTTAGATGTTAGAAGCAGGAGGGATTTTTAAAATTTGAAAATTTTAAAAGGCATGGAGAGAGGTAAATTTTCATGTCCTTGATGTCCCTCACCTCAAAGGGACATGAGGGACATCAATTTTATAGTGCGCCTCATCTTGACATGTGGCGGAGATCCAATGACAGGGGATTAAAGCTAAAAAATAGCTTTAAAGCATTGGAAGGGCTGAGAAGCGGTCGTATGAGGAACCTTGAGGAATCATGAGAGTTGGGAATTTTTTTATACTTGATGTACCTCACCTTAAACGTATATGAGGGACATTAGTTTTTATGGCACACTAGGTGATGACATGTGGCAGCGATCAAACGGTGAAGGGTTTGAGCTCTTGCGAGCACCTGGGGGCTAAACTAGCAATCTTGGAGGTTGCATGAAGGTCCATAGGGCTTATGGGGGATATGTACATTTTCTTTACCTTGATGTCCCTAAACTTTAGGGATGTAAGGGACACAAAATTTTGCTAGGCTCCTGTAGCTGACACGTGTCCTCATAAAAATTTTACTAACTCTCGAACTTGCTCCAAGAGGGAAACTTGAAACGGCAATAACTTGAGCTCCATATGGAATTTTTCATGAAATTGTATATGTTTGTGACTATAAATGTCATTATGAATCCAATGGAGGGGTTTTCAGGTCTTGATTCCTCCATTTGAGCCATGAAAAATCCTATTTTTGATCTGGTACTCCACCTATGCATGAGAAAAACTCTTATAGACCCATTGCACCAAAGTGTTGTGAAAAAAATAATTTAACCATATTTTAGGGATTGGAATTAAATTTCTGAAGATGTTTTTTTCTCCTAAATCCATTCGAGCTCCTAGAATCACCTTTGGAAGCTCAACAACTGTTTTGGCATGTGCACTACCTAGGCTTGTGAACCTTGATTTTAGTGAAACTATCCCAACTTCTCTGGATCCTTCTTGAATCTTCCTAAATAAATTCCATGATGTTCCTATGCATTTTATTTACCTTTGTGTTTGGTTTGGTTTTTCTGTTATGTTCCATGGGGTTGCTCTAGTCCTAGGAAGGCCAGTGATAGCCCTTCCCACAACTACCCGAAGTTTGCATTTTTCAATGAACTCCTAAAATCACCTAGGGGTTTTGAATTGAATTTCCTAAATCACCTAGGGGAATGAGTTAACATCAATTGAGAGGTTACTTTGACTGACTGGCAGACCTGGGGTATCTCAGAAGGATAGAACATGAAAATTTTGGTACATGGGTATCATTATCATGTTGGAAAATTACCAATTTCCCTATTGCACATTTGCATGATAACACCATGCTTTTACAAACTCAAATTTTTACTTTTGGATGGATCTCAGAGGTTAAAAATTAAATCTTGGTCATTTCTCAGGGTCACACGAAAAATTTCTTTTTCCTTTGTTATGCGGCTTTTCGGGAGTTTTCCTTTGTCTTGGGAATTTTCCTTTGTTGCGTGGATTTTTCTTTGTAGTACAGATTTTCGGGGACTTTTCCTTTGTACTTGGGAAATTTCCTTTGTTGGGGACTTATTTCTTTATACTTTGGTGACATTTTGTTTGTATTGGGGACTTTTACTTTGTTGTGTGGCTTTTCAAGGACTTTTTATTTATTACACCCGATACTTGAAAAAGTTATATAAATAAGCATGTGGAATAATTTAGATAATAATTTGGCAACTTTCAGAACACCTCCCTCGCTAGATGGAAAAATCTAGTAGCCTTGAAGAAAAGCATCCATTAGGCATGAAGTCATGTACTAAAATTTGTAACATTCTTGGAATTATAAGAGTACTAAAACTACCATTGGAAACCACAATTTTGCTAGAGGAACTTATCGTAAAAACACACCAACAAAGTGCATGAAGCACATAAGAAAGTAAACTAAAAATAATAATGTGCATGAAACATATAGAGGAAATTAAACACAACAATCTACTACAAAGGAAGCATGTCCTTAGTAACAATGTTTGAGGTACATCTCATTAACCAGGATGGGTAGTTCATCACCATTTAGTTTGGAGAGATGAAAGGTATTGTGTTACTTGTAACATATAATCAAATATGGTCCACTCAAAAAATCAACAAACTTTATGTGTATCCCAGTTTTTTTTCTCTCTTCATCCCACTTAAGGACAATGTCACCTTCTTTGAATGTTCTAGTAGTTGATTTCTTACGAAATATTTCTTAATTTTTCTTCATGAAGTTCCATTGTTTTCATCACCTTGTTTCTTATTTATTCTAACTTCATCAACTCAAATCTGATTTCCATTAAATCTAATTCCATCATCTATATTTTTTAATGAGGTTTAGAGTTGGTAACTCATTATACATAGGCAACCTTGCTTCTCTGCCATAGAAAAAAATGAAAGGATAATTGTTAATTGATCTTTGAGGAGTAATCCTATCAACCCATAAGGATGATTTCAATTTTGTGTGTCATGATCTATGGTTTTCCGCCATAGTTATCTTAATGATTTAGAGAAGATTCTTGTTTGTTGATTCAAAAAAGCCATTCACTTATGGGTAGTAATTGGAATACGTTGATAGATTAATGCCAAGCTTGACTAACCATGCACTAATTTTTTCTCCAAGGAAAGACAAAGAATTATCTAAGATAATTGATGTAGGGATACCGAACCCTGTGACAAGACTTTCATAAAAGTCTAAAACTGATGTCTCATTTGCTTCTTTAAAATCCATTTCTTCTTTTCATCTTTGTGAAGTAATATGTAGCTGTAAACATCCATTTATGACCTGCACTATAGGTTGAATTAATCATGCCAATAAAATCCAATCCCCATTGCGTGAGAGGTTGATCTACCCGTATGGGTTTGTTGGTGAGAAAATTTATCGTGTTGAAAAATCTATGGATTTTTTCCAACACTCTTGGAATTGATGTCCCTCTACTTAAATGGTGAAACTTCCATATTTGTGTTCACAAGTAAAGTGAATTTTATCTTTATGTCCTTGTGATCGGGATCCAACATAGGCACTCCATTGATGTCATGGAAAAGATATCAATTTATTTCTAGATAGGAATTTTTAAGAGAGTGGGAAACAAAGGAGAATATGAAATAGGGGAAAAATAATGTTGTAAGTAGGAAATCAAATGCTTACAAACACTAGTTAGAAAATATTACACACACATTTCAAAAGAAGAATAAAACATTATTCGGGGCTACCAAATAGAGGAAACCATACATACAAATATGTACACATTCATATGCCTTGGAACACAAAAATTTCTTCCTTTATTAGCTTGCAAAATCAAAGTTGTACATAGTGAAGGAATGAAGAAATTAGAGAGAAAATGGCTAACTCTTTTCACTCACAAGTAAGAAAAATCTCTCTCATGAACTTACAAGAATACAACCAACTAGAATAATTTCATAATTATAACCCCTTTGAATGAGGATCTCATTACAATTTATATAATTTTGGAAGTCTCTTCTCCTATCCCCCATTGACCCTTCATATGCCTTGAAAATTTTCACATTCTTAGGAAAACATTAAGTCCCCTTTTATAACTTAAGGGTGACTTATTACATTGAAAATAAAGTCATTTTTAATTAATTAAGGAATTATGAAAAAGTGCAACCCCAACAAAGAATTAGAACATGGAGGAGAGAGAAATTGGGGGGAGAAGAGAGAGAAGGAAAAGAAAGGATGTTTCCCCTAATGAAGTCCTTTGATTCTTCCAAGGAGATGAAAATCTAAATCTCTAAATCCCTTGTCTCCTGTAAAAATCCTTAAGACTTGCACTTGATGCCAAATTGTTCTCTATCTCATGCTTGATGAGAAGATACCCACTCCCTTGAATTCCGGGTTACGATGATTTACTCATGTTGCTGAAAATTTTATGCTAACGATAAACTACCTTTTGATGACCTATGGACACCGCAAACTAATTGTTTTAGAAACACTATTGAGTTATCCCAATGGTGACCATGGGCGTTTCTCATGGAGATCCACTTCAAAGAAGCTGAGGATGGAAACTTCCTCCTGTGATGACCCTTTGTAAGAATATAGTATTTAGTTGACATATGTCCTATGCAATTCCATTTGAAAATGGTGAAGATAGTAAAAAACCTCATCTCGATCCATGTACTAGTTTGCAAGTTATGTTGTTTTCTTTGTCTCTCAAATACAAGGGCTTTCAGATGAAGTTATTCATTCTTCTCCTTTGTTATTTATTTCTTTGATCAAATTTTCCTCTGATATATCTATATTTTCATAGTTTGATGGATTTGGTAGAGCTGGTTGAGTGCATAAATGGTGGATTGAGTGTCTGGGAATTTTTTTCCAGATTTGTGGCACGATGTGCAGCTATGGGGAGATGAAATGGAGGTAAAAAAATGCTAAGTCTTGGATTTAAAGCATTCAAAAAGAACATACTAGGGGCTAGGTGAATTTTTATGTCCCTGATGTCCCTTTATCTAAAGGGATGAAAGGGACATAAATTTTCACTTACCCTTGGAGTTGATGCTTGGCAAGATATGAATGGTGAGCATTTGAGCGAGGGAGCTTGAGAGAAGCACCTAGGGGCTGAAATTTAGACGTATGGAGGACCAGAAGGCATACCTAGGGCTGGGAAAATTTTAATATCCCCTATGTACCTTTAGATAAAGGGATGAAATGGACATCAATTTTCACATCGTGCTAGGTTGTGACAGTTGGCGGTCATCCGTGCACTATGAGGATAGGCTCCGACAAGCTCCTGGGGGCTGAACTGGCGATGCAGAGGGTCCTATGAGTGATCGGGGGATAAAAAGGAATGGGAAAATTTTATCGTCCCTTATTTCCCTTAGCTTAAGGGATAAAAGGGACATCAAAATGCATCAGGCTCCTGGAGCTAACACGTGTCCACTTCAAGAATTGACTAATTGTCAAACTCTTACCTTGAGAGTGAACTTCTAACGATGATATCTTGAGCTCCCGGATGAGTTTCAAGGTGAAATGTTATATGAACTTGACTAAAAACGTCCTTCTGAATCCAATGCTGGGGTCTTAGCTATTTATTCCTCCATTTAAGCCCTAAAGAAAAGGAAATAGATTATGCCTTCTTATACTATTCCTCCCGTACATATAATTTACAAAGTGATATGTAAATGATAGGTATATAGCATCTCTCTCTTTTGAACATGAGAAAAAATTGATATAGACCTATTACACCTAGGTGTTTTGAAAATTATGATTCCACCATCTTGTACATATATGAATTCCCTTTCCTAAAATTTCTTGTTTAGATCCTAACTCTTTCTAGAGCTCTCGGAATCACTTCCCGAAGCTCAGTAGCATTTTTGGCCCTAAGCACCATCTAGGCACTCGAGAACCCATTTCGATGAATCTACCTAAAACTTCCAAATATTCCCTGAATATTCTAATATAATTTACTTTATGTTCTTATACCTTTATTACATCTCCATGTTGAGTTTAGCTCCTCTTTTCTACTTTAGGGAGGTGCACTAGTCCTAGGAAGGCCAGTGATAGCCCTTCCCAAAACTACTCGAAACTGGGCATTCTTCAAGAACTCCTAAAATCACCTAGGGGATTGAATTTTATTTCCTAAATCACCTAAGGGGATTGGATGGAAATCCAATTGAGGACCATTACATAGAATGAGTAAGGCTTGGTGTTGAGGATGAGTAGACTGGGGTGTCTTAGAAAGATAAATTTTTAAATTTTTACATAGGGGTGTTGTTGTCATGCTTGAAAATTGGACATTTTATTATAGCAAATTTGCATGAAAACATCTAGCTCTAGCTTGGGGACATGTTATGGAATGAGTGCAGTGAAAACATGACATGAGGAATCCTTAATCTTAGTAGACAATACATTAACTAGTGCCTTATCCATTGGGCCCTGTGGAGTCATTTACAACTTACAAGAGAGAGATAGAAAGGAAGAAAACACACATACACAACCCACGAAAAATGGAAAACACACACAATAGGAAAATGAAATTATATATAAGGGAGAGGGGTATTTATAGAGGCAAGAAAAGAATATACACATACCTTAAATGGGTTGAGAAAAGTACATGCCATCATGAAATAACGGACTAAAGTGTGATATTTGAAACAAAAAAACTATAATCCAATCAAACCATGCTCTTGTGATGGATTTTCATGGATTGAGAAGAATAATACTGATTTTGAATCCATCTTTGTACTCACATTCATCAATAATTTTCTTACATCCATTGAAAATTTTGTCACCCTCTTAAAACTCTTGCCCTTTGAGGCTTCCTCTTGACATGTTGTGAGCATGATACACCATTCCTTCATACTTTCAAATTTAGAAATATTGACCTCGTCATGGAGACACTCTTCATCATTGGATTGTAGCTTGAAATCATATCCTATATTAGCAAGGTACTCAGAAGGAGTGAGGACAAACTGATTTCCTTCCCATTCAAGAACTTCTCTTGACATCTCGCTTTGCTTCCCAAAGTGATTACTTCCTAAAATAGAGGTTGTATCATTGAGATAGAGGCCCCCATCAATATTTGTGAAATGTTGCAACATGGGAACATGTTCAAGGAATATTGGAGCTTGAATAATGGTGAGCATATTTTGATTTTGAATTTGTTGACAAGAGTCCCATGCACCTTCACCTTGTTTGGAGAAATTTTCATCATCATCCATCTTCCCGAAGTTCATCTTGGTATCATTTTCCAAATTGCAACCCTCAACTTCTTCATGGAGGAATTTTTTACCTTCGATTTCATATGAGATATTGTTCTATACTAGGCAAAATATTCTAAAGTAGTGGAAACAAGTTGACCTTGAACATACTCCCAAGAGTCTTGTAATTTTTTACTTTTTTTAAAATAGTTCTCTTCAATGCAAATCGATCAACATTTTCCTCATTTTTTTCCTTCACAACGGAGGTGTTTTCCTCAAGATTGAGGAATTCCAAAGGATATTCAAGAACCTTCCTTCTTTTGCACTCATGAACCTCTTCACACGATGTGGAAGAAAAATACATATCTTCACATTCCATCTCATAAACCAAGGCATCTAAGAGGTCATCAAACTTATCCATTTGTGTTGTCTCAATATCAAACATTGGTGGATCAAAACAAGATGTAAAAATTGATTCATACCCATCTTGCATCTCTATAGCCCTGGTCAATATTTCAAGACTAAGTTGAGGATCTTTAGTTTCTTCTATAACCTTCAAGATGTCTTGCATAGATGACTCTTCCAAGTTCACCATAGGCTCATCTTCATTTTTATTGAGAGAGTCTCTACATTGTGCTTCCAAGAGATGGTTGAAAATCTGATCCATACGTGTCCATGATTCATTTGAAATATCCTCATTCACCTCTTCCATGCTTTGTGTTTCCCAAGATTCACTTCTTTGCAATGACAAGAACACTTGATTCACGAAACCTTCTAATAAGGAGAAGAGGTCCATGTTTTGTGGGAATGACACTCCTTCGAGCTCAAAATCCATATCATCTTCTTGATGGGACCATGTTGAAGCAGAAATGTGGGAAGAACTTTCAACATTATCTTGATCATCCATTATTGAATCCTCATGCTCATATGGAAAATGAAATATTTCATATTTACCATGATGATCAACAAAATGCTCTTCATGCGGAATAATGGAGTTGATTCCTTGAGGAGGTTATGTTCAAGTTTTTGTTCTCCTTGAATTCAAAATGAGATTTGCCTCTCTCATTTGGTCATCCATGATCGAATCAGAAGGGAATTTGATTCTTTTACTGTCTCCATTTCTTCATGCAACATTTCTACATCACTTGAAGAATCAAAATGGGAGGAAAATCATCCATGACCATATTGAATTCATCATTTTTGGTCCATGATATTGGGTGGATTTCTTGTACTTCTTCACATATCTCCATTCCATTATTAATTGGAAGATCAAAATTTGAAAGGAGATTATTCATACTTACTTTGAACTGGTCATCTTGTATTTCCTCATTGTTGATGGAGTCTTCGAAAAGCACTTGAATTATCCATCATGAAACAAGAGTCTCCCTTTGAATCCATTTCTCCTTCGGTGGGTTGTGCCTCAAGGAAAAATAATTGATGAATGGTGGTTCCACCTCCATGTCTATTTCATCATCATCTTCCATGATGTTACTTTGGTACTTGTCAAAAGGTTCAAGGATAGGATCTTCTTCAGAGCATCCATAAATCTCCCGAGGACGAACACCTCATAGTACAGACAATCATCAGAATCCTCTTGAGATTATTCATTGTGGACAACATGAAGTGATTCTAGGTATTTATACCTTCTTTGTAAATCTAGAGCATACCTCCAAATATCTTGATAGGCTTTATGGTTAAAATTTCCTTCTATTATGATCTTGAAGCCTTTCCACATATTCTCTTTTCAAGATGTTCATTTCTTCATCACCATATGCAAGGAATTCATCTATAGAGTGGTAGAAAAAAGATAACACTATCAATTTTTAGTGATTTGTGTGAGGTTGAAATTTTTTTTTTCAAAGTGGATTCTGCACCACCTTGTCTTTTATAATATTATATAAGACTAGTTTGATTCTCATCGAAGGATCCAAGATAATATATTATTTGGAAGTGTTCAAAACCTTTTGGGGATGAAAAAATTGTGTTATGAATGATCGTTGAGTATTCCTCCATGTGACAAATCGTGTATTCTTACTCCTCTCGATGGAGTGCTTCAAGATGTTTGTATCTCCTTTGCAAAGCTAAAGCATATCTCCAAATTTCAAGGTAGGTTTCAGGGTCCTGGATTTCCTTCTGCTACATCTAGAAGCCACTTTGCACATATTCTCTTCTTAGAATGTCCATTTCTTCATCACCATATACAAGGAAGTCATCCAGAGGAAGGGAGATGAAAGACAATGTCATGAGTTTCTTGGTCAGCTACGTGAAGTTGAAAAAGTTACCTTTAGTGGATTCTACACCATCTTGTCCTTCATATAGCCTTTTGTATCTCTTTTGAACCTTCTTCATCCATCTCTTAGATTCTTGATTATCGGTAGGAGCAATTCCCATTATTTTTCCTTTGGCTACACTCTTCTTGAATTGTAACCATCGTGACTTGATAGTTGGGTCTTCACATACAATGATTTTATGTATTCTAGAAAGTGTCTTTTTGGATTTTGTGGAGATAGTGTGAGCCGTCTTTCCATCAATTTACTTGGCTTTGAAAGAGATTTTCCTTAATGATGGTTGACCAAATATTTGTAATTCTATGCAATCCTCTTCTTCTTCATATTATCTTTCACTCATTGGTACTTCAATCCAATATGGAAATTTCTTCATCATGATATGGAAATGAATGTGACAGGGGTTCATTCCTTAACAGAGTCACCTTAAGAAATGATTTTCTATTGAGATTTTATTTTTTTGTTTTTGGAAATGTGATTTCTTTTGGATTTTCAGACCTTGTGGTCATATTTTGGGTGCGATAATGCCAAGTCTTCCCAGTGGGCACAAAAATTTTGGTGAGAAAATTTGTCGGTGGACAAATCTATGGATTTCTTTCCAACAATCTAGGAATCAAATTCCTCTACTTAAACAATACATCTTCTCGTATTTTCGTGCACGAGTAAAGTGAATTTTATCCTATGGCCTTGCAGTCGGGGATCCAATAGGGTCACTCCACTAACCCTGTGGGAAATCTAGAAATTGCTTGCTAGAGAGGAATTTTTCAAGAGAGTGAGAAAGTGAGTGAGAATGTGAAATAGGGGAAAATAACGCTGCAAGTAGGAAATCATATGCTTACAAACACTAGTTGGAAAATATTACACACGCATTTCAAAATAAGAAGACAACATGATTTTGGGGATACCATACATATAAAGATGTACACATTCATATGCCTTAGAACACACAAAGTTATTCCTTTATTAGCTAACAAAATCAGAGTTATACATAGTCAAGGAATGGAGAAATTAGAGATAAAAAGGGCTAACTCTTTTGACTCATAAGTAAAAAAAATCTCTCTCATGAACTTACAAGAATACAACCAGCTAGAAGAATTTTAGAATTAAAACATCTTTGAATGAGGAGCTCATTACAATTTATAGAATTTTGGAAGTCTCTTCGCATATCCCCCATTGACCCTTTGTATTCCTTGAAACTTTTCACATTCATAGGAAAACATTAAGTCCCATTTTATAACTTAATGGTGACTTATTATATTGAAAATAAAGTCATTTTTAATTAATTAAGGCATTATGAAAAAGTGGAACCCCAACAAAAATTAGAAAGTGGAGGAGAGAGAAATTTTGGGGGAGAAGAGAGAGAAGGAAAAGAAAGGATGAAGTCCACTGATTCTTCCAAGTAGATGAAACTATGAATCTCTAAATCCCTTACCTCTTGAAAAACTCCTTAAGAATCACACTCGATGCCAAATTGTTCTATGTCCCATTCCAATGAAAAGATACCCACTCCCTTGAATTTCTTATTGTGAATGATTTACTCATGATGCGAGACAAGTTTCTACTGATGACAAACTACCTTTTGATGACCTACGAACATAGTGAACTAAGTGTTTTAGAAACACCATATAGTTATCCCAATGGTGACCATGGGTGTTTCTCATGGAGTTACACTTTAAATAATACGAGGATGGAAAGTGCCTCCCGTGATGAAACTTTGCAACATTGGTGTATTATGCCAACATATGTCCTATAGAATGATAGATTTTTTGGTACAGCTTTCTAGGTAATCTTGATGAACATACCAAGTTGAAAATATGAATGGTTCTTCAACACTTGATATTCTTGAATTGAGCAACTTACTATTTTTAGTAAGTGTAAAAATAAGATTTTCAGGCCTCGACTTTCCTATGACAGTTTGAACTTCTTCTTCTCATTATATTCCTTTTATGGGAACCATTTTCTAGACCACCTTTCCATTTATGACAGATGTTTATGGGACCACTTACTATTTTTAGTAACTTTTAATTCTAGATTGAGGTGACCATTCCAATGATTTCTTGCCTATGATACTTTCTCTATTTTCACCGCCTCCTTCACAGCTTCTTCAGATAGTGGATTACCTGAAATAGTAGTCTCCCATGTAGGAAGGCCTGATATTTTTAGTAAGTATGCTTTTAGTGACCGGATCATGGTGGAAAAAGTTTTCTGATATGTTTTTTTCCCCAATATTACCCCTCTAAAATTTCAGGCTTACTCGATCACTAGTTTATGAGATTTTAAAACTTTAAATTTTTCACCTAACACCTTAGACATGTTAGCCGTAAATGGAGCTTGAAAATTTTAGGTTTCCTTTTCCACCTCAGATTGTGATGAAAATTACATTTTCTATGTGGGTTTTTCCTTCTTATTTCACCAGTGAATTTTCTTTGCAAACCGATCACCAGATTGGTCAGAAATTAGCTTTTATTTTTGTTGTGCCAAGAAGGAGATTTCTTTGCTGAGAAAAATCCTTGATAAAAATGGGAGATATCTTAATTTTTTTCCTATGGCCTCTAAAACTGGTGAAGATAGAAAAAACCTCATCTCAATCCGTGTCCTGGTTTGCAAGTTATGTTGATTTCTTCGTCTCTCAGCTACAAGGGTTTTTAGATGAAGCTCTTTGTTCTTCTCCTCCATTCTTCATTTCTTCTATCAAAATTTCCTCTGATATTTATGTATTTTCATAGTGTGATGGATTTTTTGGAGCTGTTTTAGTTTAAAAATGGTCGATTGAGTGTTTGGGAAAAATTTTCCAGAGTTCCAATAGGATGTGTAGCTGTGGGGAGATGAAATGGAGGTAAAAAAATGCTAAGTCCTAGATTTAAAGCATTAAAAAGCACATAATAGGGGTTGGGAATATTTTTATGTATCTAATGTCCCTTTAGCTAAAAGTAAAAAAGGTACATCAATTTTCACATTGTGCTTGGAGATGACATTTGGCAAGATCCGAACGGCTAAGCATTTGAGCTAGGGAGCTTGAGAGAAGCACATGGGAGATGAAATTCAGGCGTATGGAGAAAAAGAAGTCATACCGAGCTCAACGCATTTAACTTTCCCTTATGTCCCTTTATCTAAATGGATTAAAGGGACATCAATTTTCACATTATGTCAAGTTGCGACACTTGGCGGTCATCCGTGTACTGTGAGGATAGGCTCCAACAAGCTCCTCAGGATGAACTGGTGATGCAGAAGGTCCTATGAGTGATTAGGAGGCTAAAAATGGTTGGGTGAATTTTAATATCCCCTATGTCCCTTATCCTAATGGATGAAAGGGAAATAAAAAAATCATCAGGCTCATGGAGCTGACATGCTTCCACTTCAAGAATTGAGTAACTGCCAAACTCTTACCTTGAGAACAAACTTGTAACGATGATGTCTTGAGCTCTTAGATGAGTTTAAAGGTGAAATTTTATATTAAATTGAATTTAAAATGCCATCTTAATCCAATGGTTTGGGTATCATCTCTTTATTTCTCAATTTAGGCCCTAAAAAATCGGAGATATTTTTTTCTAGCTCTATAACTAAACATGAGAAAAACTTGATATATACCTATTACGCCTAGGTGTTGTGAAAAATATGATTCTACCATATTGTATATATCTAAATTCCATTTTTGAATATGTATTTTTTATCTCCTAACTCCTTCCATAGCTCTCGAGAATCACTTCCCGAAGCTTAGTAGATTTTTTGGCCTTATGCACACCGCCTAGGCCTGAGAACCTGTTTCTGATGAATCTACCCCAAAACTTCCAAATATTCCCTAAATATTCCAATATCATTTGATTAATGTTATTATACATTTATTGAATCTCCATGTTTAATTTTACTCTTCCGTTCCACTTCAAGGAGGTGCACTAGTCCCAGGACGATGACCAAAGGATGCCCTTCCCAAAATCGGTCAAAATTGGGCATTCTTCAAGAACTCCTGAAATCACCTATGGGGATTGAATTTGATTTCATAAATCACCTAGGGGATTAGATGGAAATATAATTTAGGACCATTTGATGGACTAAGTAAGGCTTGGTTCTGAGGATGGGTAGACTGGGTGTCATGAAAAGATAAAACTTGAAAATTTTGACACAGGGGTATCATTGTCATTCTTGAAAATTAGACATTTTATTGTTACAAATTTACATGATGATAGGGTTGAAGAGTAAAATCTACTTAATTTTGTTTCTTTACAAAAATGACACACTTTACACACTTCCTTACCCATGTATGAACATATTTGAATAAGTTATGCCAGTAATAACCAGCTCTCATGACCTTCAAGGATTTAACTCTTGGTGTAAAATGGCCATCGATGAACCATCAAGAAAATCCTCCAAAGCATGCTCAATCTAATCTCAGTTAGTGCATCTTAAAAGAACTCCATTCACATATTTTCAAAATAGTATATTATCAATAAGAACATAAGGAGTGGACCGTAATCTGAATTACCTTCCTTTCACTTTATCTAAACCCCACAAGCCTTATCTAGTTTGAAGAAAATAGATCATTTCTTGGGTCTAAATTTCAGGCAATGAATGAACTGCTGGGTTTAGACCATCTTGAAGTACTAAAACTTGATTTTTATCATCATGGAAGTTTGAAGCTACCTGTTCACACAGTACTCATCCTCTAACAAGCTTAGTGAATTTCATATCAACATCATATTCCATCACTTTTTTAATCCACCCCGATGGGTTGTTGTATTCTCCAATCATTTAACTAACAAATTGTTTTGCTAGTCACATTACAAAACTAGGGTTATGTATTGAAGGTTGTATGCAATGAAGATTTATGTAACTTAGTTGTTCGGTGGTTCCTTTTGGGGGTTTTGGTTGTTATGTTTCTCTTTGTCTCTTTAATCTACGAAAAGGTAGTGCTAAACTTCAAACAACATTACCGTAATGAAAATACTTTACTTGGAATTGAAATGCACACACCAAATCAATATAACAAAATTCAAATTACACACACTCAGAATTGAAATTTCCAAATTGAATTGAAACACTCAAAATTTAAATTACATGAAAGGAAATAACACACACTGAATAGAAATTGCAGTAAAGGAAATAAGTAATTACATTCAAACTGTAACTTATCAAAAACCATGAGCATGCATAAACATAAAATCCTCTAGTCTCCTTGGTTGAGTGGGACCTTTCTCTTCCTTGGGATGGAGGTAATATCAAAACCACAAGATATTAAAAACAACATCTAATATATTGATTTAGAAAAGTTCCATAACATACTCAGTACATAACTGGAAAATAGATACTAATTGTTATAAACTTTATTACAGATTACCAACATTAACTAACTACTAAATTCTTCTTCAAGGAGATGTCTATATAGACATAGTTGGCTACACAACATGCCAAAATTATAGGAACTGATTTCTTCCACTAAAAACCGATTAAAGTTCATTAAATCCTATGGAACTGCTAAAAACAAGATCCATGTTTATAGGTTGTCAATGGAAAAAGTCTTCCATGACTGCACAATGGCTCCATACTTGGACTCCTTGATTAAAATTCCCAGCATTGGCAGTAAATGTCCACTATTATCTTGCACATGTCACCACATTTCACTCATAGAGGTGATTAGTGGGAGGTTCTATAGTTAACAAGTTGCATGAAAAAAAACAAGATAAATGCATTGAACTTACTAGGATATAACTATATAAAGCATCCCCATGCACTAATTAATCATGTTTAATGACAAATTAATAATCACATAGATGA
Source organism: Taxus wallichiana var. yunnanensis (assembly GCA_018340775.1). Classification (NCBI taxonomy): domain Eukaryota; kingdom Viridiplantae; phylum Streptophyta; class Pinopsida; order Cupressales; family Taxaceae; genus Taxus; species Taxus wallichiana. The sequence goes on along the minus strand of CM031243.1, from coordinate 220,263,961 downwards.
TATAAACAAGTCAAATAATGCACTCATCATATCCCTTGCACTTTACCTGTTGCATGTCCCTATGTAACTCATCTTTGCCCTGCCCTAAGGCCAAGATGTTGTGCCATATCATATTCCTCAAACTAATCTACATATTGTTTCATGGTTCCTTTGCATCCCTGATTGTTTGAAATAACTTTCACCCAAGATGTGAAACTATCATGTGACTGGGAAACATTATTCTACCAAGTAGTAATTGGATTTAGGAGAAGAGGTGGCCTCACCTATGTTCCTACCCACTCATCACTATATTCCTTGTCATTTTTCTTAGACAACTACTGAATTATTGTAACCAATGCATCACCCCTCCGCATACACCAATTGAGATTCTGAGGGGAGATAACTTCCCTCCTTTTTAATGGCAAGTTTAAGGTATCCCATCTTCTATCACAAGCTTTTCTTGCTTCACCAAAATGTTGCTGACTATAGGCCTCAAAATCCTACACACATTTCAGTAGAATCTTTGAAGTATTTTCCCCAACACTAGCCTGATAATAAAGAGATCGTAAAATTTTTCTTCATGCCACATCATTGTGATGGGTAGGCCTAATGTAGAAACCTATGGTGTGAGTTATTTGAGTGAAAATATTTATTTGTTTTCCCCATGTAATTTGGTTCCTAAGAAAGGATTGAAAGGCCTTCAACTGAAAATATCCCACAAATAGATTAATAAATAAATTAGGCACATTGGTGACCAGAATGTTGTGGAGGTAAAATTCACATAGTTGTTTTATATCTCGAGGTACTATTTTGATAAATTGACAAAAAGGTTTTGCCATCAAGAGCTTCATGAGGTTCTTAACTATACATTCTCATTAATTTCCAAGCATATAATTTCTCTTAGACAAACATGCTATAGATAGAAGAAGGTTTCCTATAGGCCAGAAGCTTACAAGCCAATGGAAAAATAAAGTATAAAATAGATTCTAACTTCTTCTTCTCATTTCCACTGGCCTTAATCTCCTATTTTAACTTTTTTATTTTCATTTTTAATCCTTTATTCCAAAGAGATAATAGATTTAAATCATCCCATACTTTAAGGCCTATATCTCTTTGTCTCTTGACACTGCTAACCTCTACCCTCAAAATGGTAATTTCCCTCACTTTTTCTCCAGTTCTCTGTGTAAATGCATTTTACAAAGATAAGTTGGTTTCTTTCATACCTTTTAACTTTTCATTCAGGGAGGAAATTTTTTCTAGATAACACCTCAGTATATCATCTCCATGTGATTCTTGGCCTCCAATCTCCATTGCAACAAATTTTGGTCTTGGGGTATGTATATTTGGTGCTAAAGGCATTTCCAAAGCTCCTGACTCGGTTTTCGCTGCTGGAAAAATATCTAGACTCTGTGTTGCAGGGATAGTTGTTGTGAATATATCATCCTTAGATTTTTCATTAGGGACAATTGAGGTACCACCTCTTCCTTCCCCTCCATAATGGCAGTAGAATAGTCATGAAAAAATTCCACCTAGGAAACTTTAGGTCTCTGCAAAGTACAAGACATTCTTGGACTCAAAAAAATACAAGAAGGAAATGGTAAAGTGCTTTTACCCTTAGAATTTTGTGGCATAGAAGATGGACTATCTTGACTACCATGTTCTTCCATAGTATCTTGTGAAGGGAAAAGAGCTGACTCGAGCTTAGGTTAAATAATGGGAAATGGTCCCTTCTTAATTTTATTTTATTTGGAACTCTCCCCTGCACTTACTTGTTAGATCATTCTCTTGGGTCTATAGAAAAAATGATATGAATAGATAAATTAAATAAGCCCGGTGTTTCAATGCATCCCTACCACCTCCATTTTTATATTTCTATCCCACTTTAATGACTGCATCAACTAAATATTTAGGTAAATTTACCCTGAGTGCAGGGTTTATGTGGCCTTTCTTCAAATGAATTAAAATCTTCAACAAATCCTCCAAGCACAGATGACTTTCCATCACGATAAAGTGCCTATTGAAAATTTTTGCAACTCACCACAAATACCAGGAAATATTTCCCACTTAATCCCCTTCTAAGTACAATATAAAGCGAGGATTACTTCATAAGAGCTTCGCTATCCTCATGAAATAGGGGAATTAGGTCTTTAAGAGAAGAATTTTTCATAACCTTGAGACCAAACTTTGGTAAACCAAATAGGTCGAAATAACTTGAATACTTATTTCTACTCTTTTCCCCAGTTCATGAGTGGTGGCTTTAAAATTAATCGAAACTCATCAAATAAATTGTAGTGCCACAATTATTATAGCTCAGTAGCTTGTTGTTTCTTGCTCAGAGACATGTTTTGAAAGAAATTTGTTTTGTCATGAACATTATATCAAAGATTTGATCTTATTAGACATTGTGGACATTCAGGCGTATAGTGCCAATTTAGCTTAATTTCTATGTTGTCACATTTTCTTATGATGTCATGGATACTAATGGATATGATGTTGTGTTTGGAACATAATTATATTGATGGATAGTTTTTGCATGTGTAATTCCATGGTTATATGTCACTTTATCATCTTGTCTAACTTTTGGAATATTGAGTATAATTGTGCACGTTGTTGCATTTTGATTTCAGTAGGATGTTAGGCTAGTTTAGAACTTATTGATATCTTATTGTGTCATTGTTTTATATTTTATCGGACAGGTATGGTTAATGTGTGCAATGAGTGTGTAGGTGACAGGTTTACAGGAGAACGTGGGAATTCAGGCCAGCTACACAATCTTGCACAAGCAGCCCACGGGCTGAGTCCTAGCCATGTTCATTGTGTGAAGCCTTAGTATAGGAGATTATTATTTTGGGCACTATGAGTGACCCCAATTTTTGTAATGTATTGTGCCTTGAATTATTAATTTTGTTTAGGGTAGTTAATTATGATGTAAACTTGTTTTGGGAGTTAATAATCCCACTTTCATTTAAATTTTTGATTTTGTTTAATGAGTCACTTAATCACAAGGGTTTAGGGTCACATGTGAGACCCTTGGGTGGTCCCCACACCCTCTACCCTTGTGCCAAAAATGCAAAACCCGAAATTAGGTTATTTTGGGCATTTTTGGGGACCCCTTTTAGCTTGGGAGTTCCCTAACACAAAAATGAGCCCTTGGACCCTACCTAATGGGTAGGGGGCTTATTTTCAAGGCTAGAGGGAGTTTTCCTCCTTTTTACCTCTTGTTTGGTCACATCCATGTAAGGGGTGTGGATTGGAGTGCTTATTAAAAGTTTCACTAATTTTGTCTTGCTAACATTTAGGGGAATTTGGGAGAAGAGGGAAAAAAATAAAATTTTACCCTTTCTCTCTTTTGTTTTGAAATCTTTGACCTTGAATAAGGAGAGCAAAGGTGACACATGTTACCTCCTCATTGGTGAGGATGCTTGCTTGCTCTCTTCAAATTCCCATTCATGGGAAAAGAGAGGGACTTTTTTTGGAACTTCTTGCTTGGATGCTTGGGTGATTTGGAGCTTGGGATTTGCTTGAGTCAAGAGTGGAGAAATTTGAAGTTGGAGAGCTTTCCTTGAGGTAGGCTCTTGTGTCTTTTTCTTGTGTTGCATTTATCTTAGTTGTTAGATGGGTTGCATGGTTTTGTTATTTAGTTATTGTGTGTTTGTTTTTACTCCCTCCATCATATGGCATGATGGGGTTTTGGAGTTGTGGGGGAAGAGAGAGGGAATTTTTCCTCTCAATCCTCAAGGTTTGATGGAAAAGCCTTGTAGGGTCTTAGTGTTTTCCCCTCAATGGTTGAGGTGGGGAAGTTGATTCATTTGGCTTGAATCTCCTTCCCCATTCTTGGTAAGGAAACCCCTTTGGGTTTGAAAATCCTTCCAAGAAGGACTTGGAGAAAGGGTGGAGGAATAAGGAGGGTTTTGATTTAATTTAGGAGAAATAAGGAGGGTATGGAGATTTTTGCTTTGTGCAAGCAATTTGGAATATAATTTTTGGAGAAATTTCTCCTCTCTTCCCCACTTTTGAGGAAGAACATGGGTTCTCCTCCTTGTAAATTTGGAGTCTTGTTTTGTTTTGACCTATTTTTGTGTGCTTGTATCATTGTTGGTTTACCCTCCATCTTGTGCAAGTTTTGGTTAGTTTCCTCTTTCCCATGGGCTTGGGGGAGGCTAGCATGCATCCCAACCTTGGGAAAGGCATGTCATGATGCCTATGGTTGGGTGGTAAACAAGCTTTTTTTCTCCTTGCATGGATTTAGTGAAGACATGGAGGTTGGCTCTCAAGTTTGGAGTTGACGGAATCTTGGCCTCTCTTTTTCTCTCTTTCTTTTTTTGTATGAAGCATTGTAACCTCTAAAGTATGGCTATGTGGGTAGATATTTTGGCACGTAAAAAAAAAATGTCTTGAAAAATATTTTTACTCCTATAGAATTCCATTGGTAGAATATATTTAAATCCCTTTGACATGCTTTGATTTAATATCCTTGAGAAAGAAAGACTATTTAATGGAAAAGTGTTTTTTTACCAAATAAATAATATTTCTTGTGAGTTTTACTTGTTTAAAAATTTGAATGTTCCCTTGCCATTACAATGGAAAAGAAATAACTTCCTCTTGTTTGGGTTGTGATATCATTGAATGAAATAGTTGAAATTCTTTTCCATGTAAAATTTAATGTTTTGTTCTTAGTATTTCCATTTGAAATAGGATCTTATTTTGTAAATTTCATTGAAATCAGCCCTCTTGTTTTCTGAAAATATTTGTATATTCTTTCATCATAAAATAGGGAAATCATTTAGTGTGAATAGTGAAAGTTCTAAATTCCTTTTGGCATCAAAATAATAAAATTAAAATATTTATTTTATAGTTAAGTAAACTTTTAATTCTCCTCAGTATGCAAAATAAAATTATTATATATATATAATGAGTTTGTTTATTATAGTCATGTTTTTACAATGTAACTATGTTGTTTGTTTTTAATATATATATATATATATATATATATCATATTATTAATCATTATTTATTTAATAATAACACTGTTAAATATTATATATATAATATAAGTATATTGATATATATATATATATATATATATATATAATATTGAACAGTATTATTATTAAATAAATAATGATTAATAAATAGATATATATATATATATCTCTAATTTTAAAACATCCTTTTAAAATAATAATAATAATAAACAAAAAAATGTTTTTATAAAATTCAAAATTTATATGTAAAAACAAAAAAAATGTGTTTTGGTGGGGTTTCCCCCCCCCCCCCTACGCATATACAAAAAAAAACAAAAATGCTAGTGGGGGGGGCCAACCCCCACCCCATGCCTTTCATCGTCCCGTGGGGATGCGCCCCCCCAAACAAGATGCCGCACTCCCAGGGCCGCTACCCCCTCCGCACCGCACCCACTGCGCACTCGCCGCCACCCCATCCTCGCGCCATCCTCCCAACTCATGGGCCTTCTCTTCCCCACGACCGTGCCCCCTCTCAACTAACTCCTCCTCCACGCCTTTGTTCTCTCTCTCTCTCTCTCTCTCTCTCTCGCCATCTTGCACACACATGACCCCCATTAATTAAACCCTAGCCACCATGTAAGTACAAAAATAAAATAAAATAAATAAATACATATGCATTTGGTTATTATAATGATATAAATTAACCAAAAAAAAAACATCAAGACACTTCTTTCCTTGGAAATCTCCATGAATCCAAAACTGCACATTCAAGACCCAAAACCAAAACAAAATGAGAAAGAGAATAAAGAGAAAGAGAAGAAAATGGTCATTAGAGGATTAGGGCAAACCTTAGGGTTACTCCAAAATCTAGGGACCAGATTTATTTGATCCTAGGGTTCAAATAAAACCCTACATACTTTTGAAAATGAGGAATATTGTGGGATTAAACTTTTGAATGGGGGAGGAAATTTTTAATTAAAAATGGGTAGTTATTTTCTCTTGTAGGTTGTTATAGTCAATGATATATATTATTTTTAAATGTGTGAAAATTATTAGAAGCTAAATAAATCAAATTAACTCAAAACAATTGTTTTAGCAATTTGGTTAAAAATTATATCATTAAGAATTTAATGACTTAATGAGAACGGTTAGGCGAAACATTAGTTCGCACTTCAAAAAAAATTTACCCCAAATTTTTAGGGAATTTCTGGTTTGGTTCATTGTCTCGAGATGGGCATGATAGTTGGTATCGTGAGTGAAGGTTCACACACAAGTGGACCACTCGGGTAACTAATTAAAATAGTTAACGGTAATTTTAACAACACTAAAATAACTAAATGAATAAAAATAAAAATAATAATAAATAGTTAAAATAAATCATCCACAACCATTAAATTTTTAAATTAATAAATTCTTCGCTCACCCGTGCACGATGATGGCGCCCCGAGGATGATCGGATAGAGGTTTGAGGCGTAGTGCACCTACGTAGGAGCCGTCGGAACCCTTATTTGGGCCTAGGATATTAGAGGCCTTGCGCCAACTGATAGGCGTTGTGGAGTAGCGTCTACCACCACCGTAGGAGACAAGAGTGGAGGCATCATTGGGAGACGAGGAGCCATTAGGTGAGGACGCTCATTCGAGCCACCAGAGAATGACACACCGAGGTGGGAGAGGTCGTGAATCCCTTCCATTCATCATGAGAGGGTAGCCTCATTCTGTCGTAGCCGCTCACATAGTCTCGAGGGACCATTTGAGGATAGGTGACCCCTTCGCCTGCTGGACTACATCGCCAGGATTGAGATACAGGTAGTGTGATCAAATATCTTCTTCGCTTGCAGCCGCCCACCTACACCAGCTCTATAGATGGCTCTAGGGCTGAGTCATGGTTCCTCATCTTGGATAGTTGCTTTGGCTTGCACTCTTACGAGAGTAACATCAAGGAAAGGTTTTCCATACACCTCCTCCGAGACGCAAGTGCGTTTGGTGGAGGAATGAGGAGTGGAAGCTCCATTTGACTCGAGAGACAGTGACTTGGGAGATGTTCGAGGAGCGTTTTAGGGCTCGTTATATGTCAGAGCATTTTTCATAAAGAGGATTGATGAGTTTCATGACTTACGATAGGGGATCGACACATAGAGTAGTATGAGAGAAGATTCCTAGATCTCCTACAGTATGTGGATTACCTGCAAGATGAGAAATTACAGGTTAATAGGTTTATTTGAGGCCTTAATGCAGATATAGCATGAGCAGTTAGG